>OY728148.1:170366018-171658518 GCA_963277665.1 Viscum album
GAGAATGACATTATAACCTCAATGATTATATACTGAGTAAGTGGTTAAAAATATTAGTGGTAGGAAGATCACATCATATGTTTGTAATTCCTCTTTAATATAATTTTGAGGGAATTTACATCTTAACAATATTTTGATTTTTTCAATAGGTCAAAATTATGTGATTAAATTTTTTTATTTTCATTCTATATATAAATCCATATGAATTTATAAGAAAAGGGAGTAACATTTCATAGTCCAAATAAACCTAGGAGTCTTTATTAGTATGAATATGAATAATAAATTCCATTGGAAATTCAATATGTATTATGGGTATTAATTCATATCCATAATTTGTATCTATATCAGATTGTATGAAAGAAAATAAACTATTATGATATACCAATTGTATAAGAGTTTGTTTATTTATTTACAATAGAGTTTCTTAGTCTTTCTTTGAATCATGAAGTTGAATTTTCAACATAATGTATTCCTGGTGATATTCCTATTTCAAATTATCCATACAGAATGACCCTGATTGAGTTATAGGAATTGAATAAGGAACACATAGAGAATATAAAAATGTGAGGCATACACCGTAGTGTGTCACCATGGGTTGAACTTGTTTTTTATGAATATATATCGATCAATGAATAATTTTTTTGATTAAAAAGAGCTTAACTTGATCACTCTTGGTAAAATGTGGCATCTACCCTTTATTGGTGATTTGTTTGATAAATTACAAGGAACTCAATACTTTTACAGGATTGATTTTCATTATGGACAACATCCAATGTTGGTTAACAAGCAGTATATAACCAAGATAGCCTTATATATAAGGTATGTTATATATGAATTTATTATGATTCAATTTTAACATAAAAGTTCTCCTAATATATTCATGGATTTAATGAATACAATTTCAAGATATTGCATTGATCAATATTTTATAGTCTTCATAAATGATATTATTATATATTCAAAGAGAAATGATAAGCATGGAGATCATTTGAGAAATATGATTAATACCTAGATGAAGAAGAGTATGCATGCTAAATTTACCATGCATGAATGTTTGTTTTGAAAGATAATTCTCGGATCATATAATCTCATGTGAGGTTATATCGATGGATAATTCAATGATGGGTGATATTGATAAATATCCCTGACCCTCCATAGTAATTGATATGTATTGTTTTCTTGGGTTTTATGGATATTAATTAATCTTTGTGAGAGATACCTATAAAAAATATATTCTACTAACCATGTTGACTTTGAATGGGGTTGTGTTCTTATAGATAGATGTAGTTGAAAATAATTTCAAGGGATGAAGATAGGGTTGTTAAGTGCACCTATTCTCACATTACCCAACACTATAGAAGGTTTTATGGTCTATAGTGATACATCAAGGAAGGTACTAGGATACTTCACTATGTAAAATGATATGGTGATAGAATATGCATCTCACCAACTAAAAATACATGAGAAAAATTACTCGACCCATGAATTGGAGTAGGATTTGGAATTATTTTCATTAATATATTAAGGAATTATCATTATTTTGAATGTTGTTACAAGTATATCAATCATAAAATCATAAATTATATATTAAAAAAGAAATATTTGAATATTCTCTACAGTTTATGGTTAGATCTGATTATATACTATGACTACTCAATACACTAACCCTTGAAATTCAAATAAGGTGCATGATTTACTAATTTGAAAGGACCATGCTAGTTAATCCATGATTATTATTGAATGATATTCAATACTTGTGGATTTATAGAGAATGGAAATTGGAATCTTAAGAGAGAGGTAATATTCTATCATTCTTAAATAAATAATAACCCATCCATCCAAGTATGGATCACAAAGACAATAGAGGAATATGTAGAACTATGGTTGAAAGTAAATAATGTTCCTGAGTTCAACTATGATTGTGGTGGAATAATAATTTTTATAAATAGAGTACGTGTTCCATTAATAACATAATTTAATAGGATCTATTATATGATTCTCATAGTTCATAATTCTCTATTCTTACTAGAAGTATGAATTTGTATAGATATATTAAATAATATTTCTTGTTTGAAAACATAAAAAGGGATATTGAAGTGTATCTTTCTCAATTTCTAGTATATCATCTAGTTAGGGATGAGAGAAATAAGTTTAAGGGAATCTTACTATCATTATCCATACTAAAATGGAAATATGAAAACATTTCCACAGATTTCATCCTCTATATCCCCCCAAAACATAAAAAGGGCATAATGGTATTTAGACTATAGTGAATCGCCTTATGAAATCAGCACATTATATTACTATTGTATAATATTCATATCCTGGTCATATTACACTATTTTATATTAAGTGAGTTGTTAGATTTTATGGGGTGACACTATTAATCATATATTATTCCAATCTGTGGTCAACCTTGATGTTTTGGAGAAGTCTTCAGTAGGATATGGATACATATATGAGTTTTAGTACTACATTAAATTCTCAAATATATGATTAGTCTAAGTTGAAAATTCAATCTCTATAAGAAATTTTGGGATCATTCTCTATATATTTAAATGTTTTTTGTATTAATACATTCATTTGGTGGTATTTTCACACAAAAATAGATTACACTTGATCGTTCATACAGATCTTCAGGTATCCATATATGAAAGGTAGTGAATAGGCCCAATATTTTAGGATGATGTTAGAGATATTCTGATTTTGGGACCCAATCTATATAAGGAATTTATAGATATGGTTGGATCCATTCATCAATAAATTATGTTAACTCATTGCTGGAAAAAAATTATGCCAACAATCAATAGTGAGATCTAGAGATAGATGTTGGTTGCAAGGTATTCCTATGAATATATATTTAGAAGATGGTTATGACATTTGGAAATAAGAGAAAGATAATACCTATATATATCAAATGCTTTGATATTATTGATCGCATCATATTAGTAACTTATCATATAGAACTTCTAATGAATCTCGCTGATGTTTACGATGTGTTCAATGTATCTATCCAGAAAAAGTATATATATGATACTTCACATGTACTATACTCAATGGTCACACCAATAAAGAATGATCTATATTAGAAGTAAAAACTTATGAATATTATGGATCATAGTGATATATTTCAATGAAATAATTTTACACACCTAGTCAAACATTTCTAGTGAAACTATAAATTAGAGGAAGTTATATGGGAAACCGATGATTTGATGAGGTAGAAACATCCTCAGATGTTTGAATAAGAGTGATGATATTTAAATTGTGAAATTATTATTAGGTATATAATGTACCACCTTTATGTTTTATGATATATTTCTCTTTAAATAAATTTAATTTAATTTAAATCATTCTTTACATTAAATATATGGGTTTTTATCTTAATAAATTAAATTATTCACCATTGGATAATTATTTTAATTAAATTTATAGAATATATTTTCAAAAAAAATTAACATTTACATAATGTTGTTTACTAGGCATGAGATAAGATTATATATAGTTTAACTCTAAAACCACATTTTTCTAAAACAAATTTTAGTTATATTTTTAGTGATTATCTTGATATGGTTTTTTTAAATTTAGCGAAATTTAATATCGGGAAATTTATTACATATTTTGAATTGGGATATTAAAATTTGGTAAATAAGTCTCATTTATTTTTTTCTCATTGTGAATATTATCCATGTTAATGATATGATACCTTAGTAAGGGTAAATAGGTAAACCTAGTTTAAAACGTGATTAATAGTCTTTAAAATCCATATAAAACCTTAATTTATCATATTTAAAAACTTTAGATCAAAAATTATAATCCATTTTTTGAAAATATTGAAACTTGGGGCCATTTTTCATTAATTATGAACTTTATATTATTTTACAAAAAGAATAAATACAAAATGTCACTCTTTTGATATTGATTTATATTATATGTTTTAATAGGGATTAAAAGAATTTATGAATTAATATAAACTATTATTTTGAATATAGAAAAAATATTTTTATAATATTAATTTATTTTTAATTTTTAGTGATGATGTAATTGCCTTAAATGCTTATGTGACATTGATATACTGCATGTACTGGTATATGAAAAATCAAGGTAAATCGTTTTAAAAATAATAAAATTCATATATTTATGATGAATTATTGTATTTCAAGAATTTAAAATGTAAATACAATGTATAAATAATGTAAATGTTTTTTCTATTTGAATTTAATTCATGTCTTGTGAATTTGAAGTAAAATTAAATAAGTAGTCCCAAAAATAAATTTAACAATATTTTATTTTGATAAATAGTTATCTAAATGATTTAAAAATAACAAAAATAATTCAAGAGAACATTTTTGATGATTAATGGTCTTATAGTTCATCCATGGACAATTTAGGAGCAACTTTTCACTTTAAAAGTAATTTTTTACAGTTAAACTCAAAAAAATGTGTCACCATGGTTAATGTTAAAACGAGTCAATGTGGGGGTTTAACAAAAAGATAATGCATAAAATGAAACATAAACATGTATAAATTTTATTGATTCAATGTATCTAGACAGTATAATATCCTAAATAATAATTTATCTCCATTTTTTCAACTTTACATGATTTTGATATATATTATATTTATATATTTTATGTAATTCCATGTGTCCCCTTATCCTCAATTATAAAAGGGAACATAATCTTATCCATTTTTATGATTTATAGCCTTATATATTGACCCAACATACACTAATATAATTATATATTCCTTCCACACAACATAGATATTCTTTTATGTCCATAATATAATTATTTCAATGCTTAAGGTGTAATCCGAATGAGGTTTCAGAAAAAAGAGGTGAAACTCTTAAATGAGTACTTTCAATTTTATATATTCTTATACATATAATAAATATATTATATACATTATGAAATAATTAATTTAGTATTCAAAATATAGTTTTTTAATTTTGATGATTGAAAAAATATTACCCACTTTTTTCTATCTTATGGGAAAAGGAAACATCGCTTGTGTTTACATGTGGACTACCACCTCCACGAAGCGATGTATTTCATTTTTCATCACTATACCACAAAAATGGTTATAATAAATAATTTTATGATTAAATATATTTTTTATATCATGATTTAATATTTGTATATAACAGAACCATGATCAAATTAATGGACTAGAACTACTGATCTGAAACATTCATGAAAAATGAAATGGTTATCACCTAGAGTAGTGATTGATATTAAACAATTGAACATATGTTATAAGTAACTCATATATGGTATGATATATATGAATATGGATTTGAAATATCTTAATAATAATTATATATTTATTAAATATGTGGGTTGAACCTATATGTAGAAAGGTAAGACCTGAGGTAAGGGTTTAAGTTGCAATCTAATTTTTTTCAGGATTATTTACATTTGAATTTCTATTTATAGGAATTTTATGATCATAATTTCATAAGACCTAAATATTTCATTCAAATCTATTTATTTCTAGTATATTCATGAATTCATAATAGTATCCTCTCTTTGTTACTCATAAAGGACAAAAGATCATTTTTAATAAAAACCAAAATAATTTATCATTTTAGTCAGGAATCAATTCATCCATTTCCATTTTTTATTTAAAATGTTTTTTGAGAATGTTTTTACTATTTTCTATTAATTTATTAAAGTCAGTTTTTCCAAAGTTATAAATTTTTTAAATGTTTTAAGGGAACATTCCTATCATTTTTTAAATGAGGTAATTTTTACTAAGGCTGTGATTGGAAGCTTTATTTCAACATTTACAGAATGGAAATAACCTTATACCATCATGACTGATAGATATATTAAATCATTTATTACATGTTTTCTATTTTATTTGAAAATAAGTGGATTTTCTCAATATTATGGGATTTTTTAGTTTAATTTTTATCAAGGGAATCATATATTGTATCATTTTTTTAAGAAGGGATTAAATAATAATTTAATTTTGTTTTTTATCAATTCCATCATTCGTTAATGATTTTTGTGTTTCATTATGGTTATGATGAAAAGATACATCAACATTATTCAGATGGATTATGGTGATGATGATTATATGAAGCCTACCTCTTTCCCATGGGGTAAATATGTTATAATGATGATTCTATGAAATATCATTCTTTCTTACAGGTTAATTATGTTTTCATGAGATCGTTATGTAACCCATTTATTCTAGGTGTTATGATTTGATGAAATGAGGAATGGTTTTTGATGTTGTGGAATACATAAGTTTGGATTTCATTATTTGACTGATGGGTCCATTATGGACTTCCAATATGTTTGGAATAGCCTTATATCTCATGAGATAATTATGTTAAAAGAGTTTATGTGCTCAATCCACTATGAGAAATAGATAAGTTTGACTAATTAACAATGATATATGAAACAAGTGGTGGTGTCATATATCTTATGACATGGTAAACATGTTGTGATTATAGATATTCTATGATATGATTGTCTTGGAAGTTATCCTTGAAATATGGTACGATTTCTATTATTATAATGATTCTACACTCTTATGACATGCTAATATTCCTATTATTTTAACTCATACCCCATGATTCTTTTTTGATGATTCCCAAATATTTTGACATGCTAATGTTTTATATAATGACTCATTATAATTATCAATGAATTTAGGGGTATGATTTCCTATAGATCATCTCATTTCTCATTCCCTTATTCTCATGAAGTTGTTGTATAATATCATTGGTTGATATATTCCATTTTTACAAAAAATTTAGCAACTATTGATATTATGAAACATTTTTTTTCAAATAAATTTAATTTCATCAATAGCATGTGTTACATAAAACTCCGAGTTTTAATGAATAATGATATACTATTAGTATTATTATTTATATTTGGAAATTATAACATAAACATTAAATTTTGAGGTATGAATATAAATAAAAAAATTAAAAAATATTTTTTTATAATCGTTTTATATAAATAAAATATATTTATAAATAATAAAAATTTTCTAGTAAAGTATTTCTATGGTTCAAAAATGCATTTATCTCAAAAAATGATTTTTAATGATTTTTTGAAAAAATAATAAAATAAATTTATTAAAATTATAGAATATGAATTACAAAAAAACCTTTTTTGGGATCAAAATTTTAAAATTATCTTAAGGGGGAGTTTTTATATATTTATGAAAAGATAAATCTATTGATGAAGAGTGAAAATACTGGTTTTTATTAAAAACATAATTTTCATTTTTAGAATATACAAAGTACTATCTTATTTAGAAAATTTAATGTAAAATTAGTAAGATTATATATATATATTTATTAATCCAATTTATATCATTTTAATCAATTTTATATTGATGTTTGATATTAAAATTTTCTATACTTAAGAAAATTTCCTCTTTGAAAAACCATTTTTTCACGTTTGTGGGTTTAATTTTAAATTAAATTTTATCAAATTTTGTGAATATAATCTGGAAAAATGGATTATATATTTTGAATCAGAAAAAATAATAATATATATTATAGTCAACATAATTTTTTCTAAACATATACAGTAAAAAAAATATAAAAAATTATCATGGTTGAAGCTAAAACAGTTTAACCGGGAGGCTAAACTAAAAATAAAGGTGTTAAAATGACATAAAAACCGGTCCAATTCCTATTGGAAGGAAATATTTAGACCCTTATTTTCTTATTTTAAATATTTATATTCTTTTCAGAAACATCACCATGAAGGTGAATGATATAATAGTTTACATAAAAATAAGGAAAAAAATTGTCACCCTATTTCTTTTAAATTTCAACTATGTGATCATATAAGGGAAAATAAGATATGTGAATAAATATAGATGTTAATTTTGAGAATAATTAAATTCTTTTCATAATGGGAATTTATTTTTTGTTTTTATTAATTATATTATTACTTTAAATTCTTTAGAAAAGGAAATATTTAAAGTTTTTATTTAATATAAAAATAAAATAAATAAGATTAAAAATATTAAAATTTACATAAATTGAATTAATTATTGTATTTCATGAATTTTAATGACAAATATAATATGATATACTATTATTAAAATGATATATTTGAATTCAACATTTTTATTGATGTTTTATATGTCAAATTAAATGAATAGTGTCAAAATTTACATTAATATTATTTTATAATAAATAATTTTTTAAAACAATTTCTAAAATTATTAAAAAATATTTCCTATTCCATGTTATTATTATATGTTTTAAAATATAAAACATGTTCATTTTGTGGAACAATTTTCCTATAACAATAATTTTATTAACCTTTAAATATAAAAACATTATTACCATGGTAAATGGTAAAACGAGGCTTTGTGTGTTTCATGTGCTTGTGTTAAAATTAATTTTCCACATGAAAATAATTTTTAGTTTATAAATTAGATTTTAGATTTCTAAATAGTGGGTAAAAATTATCTAATAATTCCTAATTAATTTATAGTCTTAAATGATAAATTACCTTGATAAAAGGCCAATTATCGTAGTGAAAGCTAAAATGTTAAAAGTAAGGAAACTTTGAAGTTATGTAAGAACATATTAAAAACATGTTTTTTAGTCGTTTTTATTGACCACATATTTGATCCAATACTTTATTTATCAATTTTCAGGCACTTTTGATGAGAGTGACTTCCAATTATTGAATAGTTTTGGATATTTACAAAAAAAGTCACCAATCCTTCATTATAAAAGGCCACCTCCTCCCATCACTTATTCACACATCCTAATCCATTTGGATTGACCATCCCCTTAAAAACCTCACAAACTTACTTCTAAATGATCTATAGTATTTATTCATTCCAAAATTTGACGTTTAGGGTATATAATAAGATATCTTAAGGAGGTTTCACTAAGGGAATGTAATTATCCTCAATAAGGTCTTCATTTGTTTAATTATTATCTTACGAAATATATTCATATCATAATAATTCTAATATAATAACACCAATATCTTCCATATACTAAGATCACTACTACAAAGCGGGGTAGGGGAAGTGATACACATTTATCAGCGCTTTTTAAAAGTGCTGATAAAGGGGGTCTTTTTCAGCACTAAAAAAGTGCTGATAAAGACCCCAATTTATCAGCGCTAGTAAAAAAGCACTGATAAAGGGTAAAATTAAAAAAAAACATTTTTAATATATAATGTTATAAATCTATTCATATTGATATAAATATAATATTTTTTTTAAATATGTTTTAGGACTGATGAATGGAAATGAAATATGAATGTTTATGTTATTTAGTAAAAGAGGTGTATAAATAAATTTAAAAAATATGTTTAATTAATAATTATGTAATTTTTATCCACCAATATTCATGTAATAACACTTTGAGTATAAAAAAATAAATAAATAAATAAAAGGTAAAAAATATGTTGAAAAGAGAACTCAAACCTCAAACAGCCAAAACTTTTGATTCGGGACTCCGTTTGAGATCTACAATATATCAAATCGAAGCCTACGATGAGCTCTACTAGCCCTGTTGACCGGTAGAACCCGTCCAAGGTTTTTTTGAGGCCAAAAAAGGTCTATACGGCCTATAAAACTGAGTTTTTAGTTATCATACCCTGATTTTTTACCATTCAAATAGCTATAACTTCTTATACCGATGTCTGATAAATGTGTACCATATATCGTATCGAAGATCATTTCATTTTGTTCGATTCGACTAATTGTGGAGCTGAAATAGAATCTTGGATTAGAAGTTATGGCCATTTTAACATTCTTATGCCTCTGACTTCTGATCCGGATGTCCGTTTTGCTTGTACCATATATCATATCAAATATCATTTCATTTTTGTTGATTTGACTGGTTTTGGAGTTGAAACGGACTTCTGGATTAGATGTTATAGCTGTTTTAACATTCTCGATGACTTTTCACATCCACATTTCTATGTCTTCATTCATAACTATATATATGTGTGTGTGTGTGTGTGTGTGTTGTATATAAGTATGTATTTATTTATTTATTTATAAACACACATAAAAACACATATTTTATCAATTTATTTGAAATTAATCTTATAAATATATATATTAATGTACAAATAAATATACAGATAAAAAATTATGACCATATCTGTATATATATATATTAATATACGAATATGTATATATATATATCTCAATATAACTAAATAAATTTATATTAATATGGATCTGTATTAATATACGAATACATATAACTATATATATATTTATATAACTTGATATATCATTAATGGGAGAACAAAACAAAATGGATAAGTGGTAAAGTTGCAGTGCGCTCGGGGGGTGGTCTTGTGTTCGAATTCTAGTGGCAGCAGGGTCGTGCAGGCGTACGAAGAGGGGTGCAGTGTGCGGGTTGAGGGGGGAACAGGTGCAGCGAAACGGGGTGCAGCGTGCAAACCGCCCAAGAAATATATACATATTTTCGATTTTTTTCAATTTTTTGACATCTATCAGCCCTTATAGCGCTGATAAAAGACCCCTTTATCTGTGCTTTTTGAGTGATGATAAAAGGGACCCCATTATTAGCGTCGTGATTTACAGTGCTCATAAAAGCACTGATAAATGGGTTTTTAGTGCTGATAAAAGAAAATTTTTTAGTAGTGGATGTTATTATTTTGATGCTTTGATATATACTCATATCCTATTTCATCAAATGGGAAATGAAACTGTTGATCATGTGTATCGTGGACCACCCCCTCGTGAACCAAAGTAATTCATTTTCCATCACAATGTATCATAATGGAATATAATAAAGGATTTAAAGTTTTATATGATATTTGTTATATTATTATACTTACTTAATTATAATTTCACAAATATCTTCTTACATTATATTCTATGGGAACATAGTAATTTTAATTTTGTGTATGGCAGTCTACTAACTTGCGAAGCGATGTGATTCATTGTTCATTTATGATTAACATTAAAAAAATAATGGTATATAAGGAATATATGTGATATATATGAAATAATAATTAATTTTTCTTGGTTATATATTATTTTCATTTATTTAATTTTATCCATCAGAAAAATGGAATCAACGTTTAGGTGTATGTATGGTCTATAGTTTCCATGAGTGGTGTATTTTATTTTTTATCTATACCTATTTTTGTTTAATTTAAATAAATATATAAAGAATATATATATATATATATATCATGGTTAATATTTTTGATTTTATGGGACCATGATCAATGTTAAAGGATCGAAAATACCAAACCAAAACATGCATGAAAAACAAAGTAGTTATTTCACGAAAAGTGATTTTAACATGGAATTGTTTATAAAAATGTAATAAAAGGACAGAATTAAATCATTTATATTGTTATATATATAATTTTGTTTCTTTAATATAATTATAATTCATGAGGTTCGAACATTTATGAATGAATTAGAGACTTAATGTAAGGTATTATTTCTCTAATTGCCATCTTTGGGTCATTTGTTATTTTATGAACCTATCTTATTTTAAGAGGTGTATATACCAAAAAATTGAGATGTTATATAAATAATATATTAATTATAATGATATTAAATGTTTCATTTAACTTTATTCTTTCACGGTACTTACAATTTAAATGATACAAATGCCTGTAGGGGATTTCTTGCCCCTCGTGTTTTTTTGGAGAAATATTCCATATTCACTTCTTTTTTCTTTTTTTGTGGTTTATATATATTGAAAAATATATTATATTATCCTTATAATGAAAATAATGGGTTATAAATATCCATATAATGTTATTTCTTTCATGGGTATTATGATTCAAAACATACCAAAATAATACATGCTTGATGTTACAGTATCCTTATTCATCAGAATTGTATATGATTAAGATTTTTATGATAAAAAATTTTGATATATGCATAAATAAAAAAATTATTCTATTATCCTATGGGTATTTCTTGGTAATAAACTTTTTCTCATAACATTCCACTCTTTATTCACTAAATAATCAAAAAGATTGCTTTTAAATAAAACTGCCTTTATTTCTCTCTTTGGTTGAAACCCCATTTTCTTCCATATCCATGATTTATAAAAATGTTTTAACGAATGTTTTATTATTCATATATGATTTTTTTATGTTAGTTTTACATTTTTTACCTTTTAATTTTTTTAAAAGTAATATTCATGTCATTTTCTAAACAAAACCCATTTGGATTTCCCCCATAATGTAAGGGGAATATGTGTTTTAGAATATATGGAATGACTGTAATATCATGAAATAATTACAAATCATGGTTTTAAATCATATTTTATATGTTTAAAAATTTATTTTCAAAGAAAATTATTTTCAAATTTTTTTGTTATATTTTAGTATTAAAAAGGTTGTTTTCAAAGTGAAAAGATTATTTTCCTCATGAAAAAATTCATGAGATATTTCAAAATCATTTTTTATATATGTAGACATAATTTGATGATAATTAGTATTAATTAGGGATATGATCCAATTAAACCATATTTATTTTTTATCTATATTATTTATGTCTATGATTACAAGGTGTTCACGAAACATGTTTCTTTTATGTGGATTATGCTATGAAAAATAGTGAAATGTTTATGAAATTTGTTTCTTTTCTTGGGTTATGATATGATGAAATTATTATGAAACTAATTTCTTTTCCTTGGGTTATGCTATGATGGAATTGTAATGAGACCAATTTCCTTTCTATTGGTTTTGATCTAAATAATTTTTTATGATATTGTTGGATATAAATATAATGATTATGTGATTAGTGATACATATATATCTATATAAAACATTGGTAATGATTAATATTACGTGAGATCAAATGATATATGTGAGGTTATCCCAAGCATGAATGAGGGTACATAAGAGGTTTTCCAAATCCCAAAAAAGGGTGAATAGGAGGTTATACAAATCCCAAAATTGGTACATGGGTGATTAGCCTAATCTTAACATGTTTTGTATTTATTTATTCATATCCTTGACATAATATTTTCTATGAATATTTTAATGAATAAATTTATATTATTCTAATGATATGATCTCATGGATAATGCTCTATTACAATTATATGATTCATGTCTTATGAACAACCAAGATATATTCTTGGGCTAAATTTTCTGATATATGATATGAAGGGTATGATTTTTCAAATGTTATTATAATTATATCATACCATTATGATCATATTGTAATGGTATGTACCTTTTTACCCTTAAGTGGAATTTAATCTCACTATTTATTATTTTTCCTTTCCCTAGGTTATAATGAAAATAATTTTGTATGATATGTCTGAGATGGGTGATATTTATTCAGAACATAGTGGGAGATGTTGTAGCTCAGTTATAGAACAATTGTTTATGTGGCCAAATTTCCAAAGAAATTATAAATAATATATTTAGGAATGTGTCTTTATGGTATTTAATAAATACCCATCTATTAACATTTAATATCTATCTTTGAGAATTTCTAGTTGCTACAACTAGTATCAGAGTAATAGATTACTTTCCTTTTGAAACTATGAGTGAATATTTTAGTGAATAAATTATATTATGATTGTAAGTATAGTATAATAGCCTAATGTTTTGTCAATGTAGAGATTATGTGGTTTTTCTAGAAAAACCTCGATTTACAGATACTGAAATTGGATGTTTGTTTGGCACAAATATATCTTGGGGATACAACGATGAATTGATTTGGTTGAGTATATCTCGACCATCATTCTAGTGCACGATGAGTGTTCTCTTACTATACAGCTAGTCCAACATGCCCAAGGGATATTCTTTGGTTAATCATTGATCTCGTTATAAAGTATCAAGAAGTAATTTGATAGATGATGATCATGGATTACATAGGTTAGTTGGACGGTTTTATATATTGAAAATATTGTGTCAGGATTTGTTCATCCTATAAATTATTTTTTATGATTATATGGTTTTACCCTATGAATATTTTTTTAACACTATGCTTTTTCCATTTATTCAATGGTGGGAACTATAAGGATCTTAATTAAAGTTGAATTTGAAAGATAATTTATCAATGAGACACTACATGGTATATTGACTAAAGTAAAGGATATTCTAATTATTCTTAATTACTTATCAAGCTATATAATTAAAAACATACACTATAACCAACTCCCTGAAATACCAAATGAGATAATATAGAGTTTTATGAGAGTTTGGGTTGTGGATAACTTTTAGGTCAAAGGTTTCCATTTCATATATGTTGTGAATTTTAGAATAATCATTCCAGATAATGTCTCAAAAGAACTAGAAGTTGTTTTATTCGTGGAGAATAATGACACAGACTAAGTAATTATTAAGAAAAAACTAAAAGGACCAGTTAACATAATGGATGATAATAATATTCCCCTTAACAGATTGTTAATGGTTTAATGTTTTAAATGTGAAATGTTTTTATAGAATGAAAATCAATATACTATGAGAAAATATAAAGAAGGATATCAAAAAGGTTATGTGAGTAATGGGTTTTATATTAATGATAATGAGACTACAAATGATATATGAAAGGAATGAAGTATTAAAGAATATGAAAATGAAACCTTGTTTATGGTTTAATAATTAAGTGTAATGATTGAAGTTTAAATGCATTTTAATTCAATAATTAAGATATATATATATATAAGGAGTTTTCTATGGATGTTTTTTCATTATGGGTTTTCAAGAATATGTTGAATGGTACTACTGACCATGAAATACGATTTAATTCTAAGGGTATTTTTATAGAAAACATGTGATTAAAGGAAAGATAACATGTAATAGGTTTTTGATGTTGAGGGATTTTTTTTGGCATAATGAGATGATTTTAATGGATAAAGTAAATTGGATAGTACTAATTTTCTTGGAACTAATTAATGATTTTTTGAAAAAGTGTTTTATGTTATCATTGATGTAATATACTAACTTTCTTTATTTAATGAATATATTCAATAATTTATAATTTTGTTAAAGGAAAGAGGGAGAATGTATGTTTTCAGTGAGGTTTAATGGTAATTCTGGTTATTACCATGCTTAAAGAGAATATATGATCAAGGTACTCACATATTAGATCAGTGAACATTAATAGAAACATAATAATATTTGGGTGATTAATGTTATGTTGTTTTTGGGAAATTTAGTGATCTAATTTATAAATTTATTATTTTTTTAGGGTCACATGGTTAACCATTTAGGGAATGGATTAAGTTTAAATTTTGGCGAGGTTTTATAGATTAATGTGCTTTTTCACCATATGCAAATTTCATTGTGTTTTATAACTAATAAAAACCATTTTATTTTTGTAGTAAATATATCTAGAAATAATAACTTATCATTATATTAAGTGTATTATTATTTTTTAGTTTTTAAGGAATTATAAATTCATCTTTATTTATTAGAATAAGAGATTAAGATAGAATTAATCAAAGAAAAACCAATGGATGAGATTATGCTTAAGAAATCAAATGAAATCATGTAAGTATATCTTCTCCAAAATTTTCCTCAACTATATGAAAATGATCTAGATAAAAAAATTCTATAAATTTACCTTCTTTTCTGATGAACAAATGGTGTTTTAACACATCACATATTTATTGTTTTCTAGTGGTCAACATTCTCTTTACCATGTTCTATGTAACTCTGTATTAGTATTTGGGAGTTAGAATTCTATTAAATGTCCATATTATGACTTATAACCCATGTTATCCTATTTGGAAACCTATTTATGTGTTATTCTAGATGACCTTAATCATTTATTTACCCGCTTCTCAATAGGACGTTTTGTTATCCATTTTTATGGTGTAGGTTTTCGAAGAAGGAATTTTCAAATGTCAAACATTTGATTATCGAGATCAAGATCAAATTGAAATGATGAAATTTAGTTAAAGGGGTTGATTATAACAACCTGATATTTTAATATATATATTTTAAAAAACAAATTTAATTTCTTTGATATCATTTATTACATGTAACATTGAGTTTTAATGAACCAATATATACATAACATTATAATTTGAACTCAACCATAATAACCTAGCCATTGATTTTTTTAGTTTGAGTTGGAATAACTAAAATTTTAAAATCCATTATAAAGGTCTTATATGAATAAAATATACATATAAATAAGTAGTTAATTATTAGTAAATTCATTATATGCTACGAAAATAATTTTTTTATTAAAATTTTTTTTTTCATTTATTTTTGTGAAAAAAAATAAAAATAAAATTCCACACTTTTATAAAGATTATTTAAAAAAAATAACTTCAATTTTTTGGATAAAAATGGAAAAAATATCTTAGGGTGATATTTTGAATTTTTTTCGAATATATTATTATTTTAGTGAAAAGTGAAATAAACTTATTTTTATTAAAAACATTTTTTTAAAATCATTTACAATGATTATTTTCTTTATTAATGTTTTAAATATAAAATTAGTTCAATTATATATTAAATAATCCAATTTATATCATTTTAATAAATTTCACTTTAAATTTTGATATTAATACTTTCTATACTTTTGAAAAAAAAAATATTTAGAAAACTACTTTTCATCATGCCTCCCGGTTTAATTTTAAATTAAAATTTACCACTTATAAGTATGTAATTTAGAAAAATATATTCTATATTTATAATTGGAATAGATAATATTATAAAATATTTCCCATTAACTTCAAAAAAATGAATATTAAAAATTTAAAAAAAATTACCTCGATTAAGGTTAACACGGGTCAACATGGGGTTAAACTAAAAGGTTAATTCTTAAAATGAAAACGAAAACATGTCCAATTCCTATTTAATTTCCATATTGTGACCCATATTATCATTTTATAAATTCTTTTATTATTCGATGACACTTTTACATGATGGAGACAAATATAACAATTTAATTAATGAAAATAAAAATATGCCACGCTCTTGATTTTAAATTTCAATATTTTTATTAACATAAGAAATAATAAATATGTGAACAAATATTTATGGTCATTTTTATAATAATGAAACTAATTTCAGTAGGGTAATTTATTTTTAATTTTTAGTAATTATATAATTAATTTAAATTTTTAGGCAATGTCGACCTTTAAATTATATAATTATTAGAAAAATAAAATTAATGGTAGTAAAATTATTTAAAGAAATTAAAATTGAATTTATAATTTCATATATTGAATTTTATAGAAATATATATCATGATATACAAGTGTGGAAATGATATATTTTAATTCCACCTTTTTGATGTTTTTAAGGTCAAAATAATAAATAGTGTCAAAATTGAGATTAATTTTATTCTATAAAAAATAATATATTATTAAATTTTTTATAATTAATAAAAATCATATCATATGAAATTTTACATGTATAGGTTTTAAAATATCAATTATAGTCCATTCATTGACCCGTGGCCCATTTATAATAATTAAATTGACCCCAAAATAATTAAATCATTGTTACCATTTTAAAGGGTAAATAGGGGTTTTCATGTTCCACGGACTTGTGTTAAAAATAATTTTCCCAACACATAAGATTTGTTCTTAAATTTTATCTCATATTTATAATCATTTGGAAAAATTTATCTAAAACCTCATTTAATTTCTAATCTTGAATGATAAATTACCTTGATAAAAAGACTTATTACTATAGTGAAAACTAAAATGATAACAGTAAGGAAATATAGAAGTTAAGGAACAACATGATTAAAACATGTGTTCTTTTGTGTTATGCAGGTTTTTATCAGACGTGTATTCCATAAAATCCATTAATTATCAATTTTTTAGGAATTTAGGGTGATAGTGACTTCCCATTATTATATAGTTTTGGGTATTGAAAAAAATGACACACCTCCTCCTTTATAAAAGGTCACATATTCCCCTAAATTATTAACACCTCGTAATACATTTGGAACATAAAAACCCCAAAAAAATCCCTCAATAAAATCCTTAGAAATTTTATACACCTACTTTTCATTTTATAAGTCCAACCCAATGGTCCTACTTAAGAAATCAAATAGATGTTGCTCTAAGAAAATGTAATATTCTTCAATAAGCTCTTTATTATTTCTTCTTTTTATACCACCTTAATTCATGTCCTAATAATACCAATATAATTACAAAAATATCTAGTATATATTTACATTTTATTACTATCATGGAGTCACTTATACTCATCTCCTCTTTTATCAAATGGGACATGAAACCTTTAATCATATGTATAGTGGACTACTTTCTCGCGAACTGATGTATTTCATTTTTCATCACCACCACTCATGGAAGGATATATTTATGGATTTAATGTTTATATATTGATTTTTATATTATTATATTTCTAGAAATACGATATCACTTATAACATATTACATTATATTCTATGGAAATACGATAACATTACTCATGTGCACGGAGGATTACCACCTCATGAAGTGATGTGATTTGATTCTCACTTAAGATTTACACGAAAGGTAATAAAGATAAATTTAATGAATATATGTGATATATTTTAAATAATAATGAATCTTTAACACTGATATATTATTTACCATTATTTCTTTTTATGCATCAATAAAATGGAGACAACATTCAGACATACATTCGACCTACCATCTCAATTAACTGGGTATTTGATTTTCTATCTCTAACTTCAATGGATTAATATAAATATATATAATTAATATAAATGATATTTATACAATGGTTAATATTATAGATATTATTTCACCATGATAAATGTAAAAACACTAAAAATAACATAACAAAATATACATGAAAAATAAAGTAGTTATTACCTGAAACATGAATTCCACAAGGAATTGTTAATAACAAAGTAATAAAATTCCATAAGTAAATCATATAAGGTATCATATATATATATATGGTTATTTAATAAATTTATAATATTTATTTATTTATTTATTTTACATGATTTTTGAACATGTATGAAGGAATTTGAAACTTAATGTAATTGATTTTATCTCGAATTGTCTTATTTGGTACATATTTTATGTTTTGAACCTATCTTCATTTATGAGGAGTATATATAACACCTTTGGAATTTTATATCCTGAAATTATTTATTATTTTTACATTTAATTTTTCATTTAATCTTATTCTTTCATGGTGTATACGATTCAAAAGATAACAAAGTATGTAAAGGATTTATTGTCTCTCTTTTATTTTTGGGTGACATATACCATATTACAAACTTTTTTCTTTTGTGTGGGGTATATACTACCCATGAA
Organism: Viscum album; assembly: GCA_963277665.1. Lineage (NCBI taxonomy): Eukaryota > Viridiplantae > Streptophyta > Magnoliopsida > Santalales > Viscaceae > Viscum > Viscum album. The sequence continues at coordinate 170,385,242 of OY728148.1, forward strand.
TGTATTTTATGAACCTTATCATAATAATTATGGGATATAAATATCCATTAAAGGTTTTATCTTTCATGGAGTTTATGATTCCAAAGTTACAACCGTGGTAAGGGTTTGCTGATACAGTCTTATTTTTTATCTGGATTGTATATGATTTTTCTTTTTATGATGAAATATTATGATATATTTCTCAATAGAATTATGAATTTTATTTTACTATGGTTATTTATTAAGGTCAAATTTTTTCCTTCATTTCCCTCTCTTTATGTGATCAAGATTCCAAAACAATGTTTTTTAAAAGAAAACTAACTTTATCTCCCTATTCAATCAGAAACCCCTTTTATTTGATATATATTATTTCTAAAAATGTTTATAAGAATTTTTTAATGTCCATAAATGAATTTTTAAATTATTTTTTAACCTTTTTTGAATAATTTACCAAAGAAATTAAAATAAATTTTTGTGATGTTTTCCAAACAATTCCTATTTTGATTTTACTAAAAGTGTGACAAAAATATTTGTATTAATTTTTACAACATGAATGGAGATTCCCAACATAATGAACATTAAATGTTTTAAATATTAACTTATAATTTTAAAATTTTATTTTCAAATAAAATTACTTTCAAAAAAATTGATCTTTTAACTTGAAAATAGTGATTTTAAAAGTTAAAAGATTATTTTCCTCAAAAATGTTCTATGTGACATTTAAAAATAATTTTCAATATAATTTGACTTCCTTTGATGATAAATGAGATTTAATAGGGATATGATCCAATTATACAATCATTTTTATTTCTATGTATGGATAATCTTTTTGATGGACATAGGTTTATGAAACCTATTCCTTTTAAACATGTAATTATATTATTAAATGATTAAATGTTTATGAATCTTGTTTCCTTCCATGGGTTTTTCTATGATGAAATTATGAAATGTTTATAAAACTAGTTTATTTTTCATGTGTAATTATATGATGACATGTATGTGAGTTCCATTTACTTTCTATGGGTTATGATATGATAAATGTTTTATGATCTCATCACACACAAATTTATATATTATGGGACAGTTGGGACCTATATCTCCCTCCAATGTATTTTATAGTGATTAATGCTATATGATCCCAAATAGTACATGGGAGGTTATCCCAATCCTAAAAGAGGATATATGAGAGGTAATATTAATCACAACAATGGTCACATGAGAGGTTATACTAAACCCAAACTATGTACATTGGTGGTTATCTAAATCCAAACATGTTATGAATATCTTGGAGGATAGTCTTTACATAATATTTTCATTGCTTATGTGTATGTATAAAATATATATCTTATAAAAATTAAATGATATCATGGATTATGTTCTTTGATTCCTTTATGATTCGTTTCTTATGAACTCCCAACATTTATTTCATGACTCAAGTAGATGATATATGATATGAAGTGTATAGATTTTCAAATGTTATTATCATGTCCTCGTACACTTATTCTCATGATATATTGATGTATCCTTTTTTTACCCTTACTAAGCATCAAATAACACCCTTTATTTGGTTTTATTTACCCAACATATGAATAAATTTATTATGTATAATATGTATAATAAGGGTACTAGTTATTAATAACATAGCGGGAGATGTTTTAACTCACATATAAACCATTTTTTATGGGTATATGTTTCTAAATTCACTATAATTAAATGATTAGAGAATGAATAATTTTTTTATATAAGGAATATTCATATATAAAGATGTAATATCTATGAATGAGAAGGTTGGGTCATTATACTTAATGTGAATTTAATCTCACCCCTTATTATGTTTTAATTTTTCCCAGGTTATGAAGAAGTGTACTAAGTATGATGAATCTTCAAGCGTAACTTATTTAACGAGTGATGTTATAGATGATTAAGATCATACATAAATTACATGTTCATTTATCTAGTCTCTAATTATACAAAACCTTTTTAGTTTTAAATTAGGTAATATTATTATATGTATTTAATATTTATCTAAATGATGAAATATTTATTTATGAAATGCTTGGGTCACCTCCCTAACCTTAAATACGCTATTTTTTAATGATTATACTCAAATACATTCAATACTCAAAATGAGATATATTTCCATCTAGAGAACAACAAGTGTGTATATATGAAAATACCTTTCATAAACAATGAAAAATGGAAAAATAAATCAAAGAATAATTAAATTTTTAAATAAATTATTGTTATTCAATATCAAAAAAATATAATATTAATAAAAATAAGAAAATATTCATGATCCATAAAATAAAAATCATTAAAATGTAAACTCTTTTTTACCAAAGTGATACACATAAAACAAGAACCGACTCTAAAAATTCTACAACCAAAATTGGTCATTGAGCAAATAGAATCTGACTCTTCCACAAAACTAGTCTTTTTACCCTATATGTATAGTTAATCGTGACTTTATCTACATGTTATGTTGTTTGTAACCAATTATGAAATCCCAATTCAATATCATACACGTATAATTATAAAAATGTTAAAATTAATATATATGGACATGAATTCACTATTCAATACCAATTGGGGGTATTCTAGGTTACCCATCGCCTGGTTGACTATCTCATCCTCAATATCTCATAATATATTGTGTACTAGTATGGATCACCATAGTATCCCATTACCAATAACACCACACTCATGACTCCTTAAATAAAAGATTATTTATAATGTAACACATTACATTAAAATATAAGAAGAACTCTGAAAACAACTCCCACTATCGTGTACCAATATCATAAAAATCTAATAAAATTTAACTAAATTACTATAATAATCACACCTCATCCATCATAACCATATCACATCCACATTCTCATATATATCGAAAACAAATCTAATAAAACAATCCAAATCATACAAACTAGATGGGAGAAGGAGGGAATATCATGTGCAAGCCCAATATGCATGATCCCCCATCTATCTGAAACTTGGTTACGTCCACCCTACTCTACCCACCTCCTTCAAACCAACATTAAAATCCCTTAGTTATTGGTCCAATTATGTATTAATCCATCTACTTGGTATGATAATCCCATTTTAGAAAGACCATGAATCAAGTTCCATGATACTTCATTATCAAAATCATGTAATCCATTAGATATAATGATTCCAATTTTTCTTGCCTATATCCCTTAAAAAAACTACCTAGACATAATCATAACCATAGTAATCCCTTTATAATTGAACTAGCCACAAAATAACACTAGGGTGAACTATTACCATTACATGGCCTGGGCCACCGCATTCTACCACACCACATCTTCATCCCCAACTCACCATAATCTTATCTTAACTAACACGCCACCAAAAATCCTTTCCAACAAAATGATCTCCCTCTTTCCAACATCGAGATGAATCCCCCTATAAGAACCAATATTATTTCCTCCTTAAGGATATCATAGATTTTCTCTCAGATCAATGTGATCCCCACTATTAAATAAATATCATCCCGTAATTCCTCATGGTAAACTATTTTTCTCATTGATTTCCTCCATAAATGACAAAAACAATTTGGAATATTGATGGTAATCATTGAAAAAGACCATGGGGAATTTTGATACAAATTATTATATTGGTGGGTTATGCCTTCTTTAATATCCAATTGTGTTTAGCATGAGAACTATTTTCTAGTTAGCTGTGGGTATTTCTAGAACTTATATCTATAGAATATAATTTTGGTGGAACTAGTTAGAGATAGGAACCGTCCCCATGGAAATACAGTTTATCTGTCAGTAGAGGTATTTCATTGGATGCATGTAATGGATGTATCGAAATAGATATTATTTAGGGAAACAATATCATTATACCAAATGAGATGAAGTTATATTATTAGAAAAAAGTAAAATTGTATTCCAATATTTTTAATATAGAAATTGAATCATTTATAAACATGATATTGATGGACAATCATGTTCCATAGGAATGAGTTATATTGATGGAATGAAAATATTATAAATGTATCATGGTTTTCTAGTTATGAAAATTTGAGTAGATAAGTTATGAATGAGGACTCAAAATTTTTACTAGATGTTAAAAGTCATGGGAGTGGAAGCTAAAGGGAAACTAATGTTTATATTATCAGTAGAGGTTCTAACATAAAAATCAGATAGCTGTCGAGCATGATGACAAGATGGTACTCTCTATATGAAGTAGGGTGGTAAAACATATACTAGTATACCTAAAACATCATTCATAAAAGAAAAAACTGATGATTTAGTAACTGTGATTCTAAATACGTACAATCAATGTCTAAATTACATAGTTAAAAATATAGGATGATGTACGAAAAGAGAAGCAGTGAATAACAGATCAGCTAAAGGGACCGCATCTCATCACCATGGGGTCTTTTTATTTGGAGTACTAGTGGAAGGTATTTATTGTCGGATGGATTTCATAGTAATATTCATGAATCTAGGTAGGATATGAAATTATCTTTATAAAATGGATAATTTTATTTTCTAATGAATGAATATTGTATTTGTTTTCTCATGGATATAGAAAATAATTTCTAACCCTAGATATCCCTTTTTCATTTTTTTGTATGTCATGTGCTTATTTTATCGTTCATTTTCTACAAGAAATGTCCTTAATGTGATCCATAAATGATCCATAACCATAAATATGAATTTATGTGATGATTTAGGGAGAATAACTATTGCATATGTTCTGATCTTTGATGTTATGGGGTATATTACATCCACTAGAGTTAACAGAGTTACGTTACACATATTATATAATCTAGAGGGTTTGATTTTGGTGGCTAGTGGTGATTAATCCAAAATAGTGGTATCAGATTCAATGGTGGTCCAATGTAAGTTTTAAAAAATTGGTAACAAATCATTGTTTAAGGGAATCTGGTTTTCACCTGATCAAGGATAGAGAGGGGTGTCACTCAAAAGATATTATCATCACCTATATTTTTTATGAGATATTGAAAGTCATCTACGGGGTTTTTTGTTGAAACAAGTTTTGTATTGAGGTTACAATTCAATATTTGTTGGAAGACTACTATATTATTCTTGTTGAGTGGTTTCCCAACATTTTATAAGAATTTCAAAAAAAAATATAGATGGTAATAGTTGTTTTTATAGGACAAAAAAAGTCCTTTTAACCAATGTGATTCATATGTTTTGTTTTGTTTATCTTGGTGAAATTCTAGACTTTTTGGAAGTTTATTGTAGAAATAAATGAATACCATTTATCCCTTCAATTATTTGGATTTAATGGGAGATTATGTTTCAGGAGGAAATCATGGGACATGTATGTTCTATGTTGGTGATTCGATGGTGGAAGATTAAGATCTTATAGAAAAATTGTGTTATTACATTATAAGGGTTTTTAATTTTCATTATATGGTTCAACGACTAAAATTGAAGTTTTGAACAAAAAATAAATCTATGAAAAAAAATGATGATGATTCTAGAAGTTTGTAGTCAAGATATATGAAACATGTTCCAAAAATAATGATTTGACTATAAAGTAGAAGGTAGGTTTCAAGTTAATATTTTTCATATGGGGTCCCTATTTTCATGATTGAAAATTAAATAATTAGGTAATGGATATTGTAGTTGTAATTTTAGTACAAGATGGTATGTTCCAAGAAGGTAAAATTCATAAATGTTCTAGAAACCTATATATAAGAAGGGGTGGTATTCATGCTACCATGTATTCAATAATAACTTCTTTCTTTATGATAATTGACATTGGGATTTTCACTACTCAAATTATGAGATGGAGCTGGTATACATTCTAGATTAATAGGGGATGGTAGTTATAGTGTTCATTCAATTTACAGAAGGATCAGAAGGTGTACAACACAATCCTGGTTCAATATAAGGATTTATGTGAATATTAGCTATAAATAAGAAGACATTTTTGGAAGTATAATGATTCATGTTTAGTGATTCCTGTTTATGGAACATCTGGACTAGGGGTATTTCATGAAAGAAAAAAAATACCCAATCAAAATACGAAATCAATGGAATGGATTTTATAATTGAATCAGGGTGACATGGAGGATGAGAATCCATATTTTCTAGAAGATTTTTGGAACTTGGTAGAGATTTTGATCATCATTAGTAGTATATGAGGTTCAATATCTAAAAATATAAATTATAGGATTCAGTAAATGGATTTTTGGGTTTTTCTATTAGATTATCCAATCAAAAAATTGTATCTTTTTCAACAGAGAATCATGAAAACTGTAGGTTTTTTCCTTTAAAATAAATGTCTGAGGAGTTATTGTAACCTTCACCATAAACATTCATGAAGTATGAGGTGGACTAGATGATTTTGATGTGATGAGAATTAATGGAATAAAGGAGAGTTTTAAAATATATAGTGGTTGTTTTTCCAACATTTTTAGGATACTAACCTTGAATACCAAAATGTTTTTGCAGATAAAATTTCTACTCAAACAAAATAATGTAGTGGATCCGTAAAGAATTTATTTCATTTAAATTTTTCATGATGGTTTTTTTGATGTCATGTTTTAGATATGGTGGTATAATATGTTTGAGTCTTAAGTAACATGTGTAAATTGTGTTTAGTTACTATTTTGGGAAGTACCTTCTTGAGGTGCTCAATGTTTGAAAGTCAAGTGATATTTGTTCTCTCGTCGTAAAAGTCTTTCATAAGTCATCCATGACAATGCCATGGATGGAATATGTGAAAACCATGTTTGGAGTGCATGCTTCTTTTCAAAGGGGTGTCAATAAAAATAAATTTATTTCTAAAACATTGGAAACGATTTTCAAAATATTGAAAGAGAACAATAATGTCTTTTATGATATAAGGGGGTACTCAAAGGACACGAATTATAGTGAAATTAGTTGGAGAAAATAACTGGGAAAGCCATGGTTACACTATTAACATTTTTAGTGAGAGTTCATCAATCTAATGATATTTGATATTTTGAAAATTATAAATTCCCGATGGATGTTGGTTCTTTATTTTTTCATTGGAATTTTTTATACTGTTTAGTTCTCAATTTTATGGAAGCTTGGTGTAAATTATTCCAAATAATAGGTTTATAAAAGAACCAGGACTCTATAAAAGATGAATGATTTAAATTTTTGATGGTAACTCAAAAAAATAGTGGATGGAAACTCAAGTGTATAATTATTGGATGTATTTTATATGGATACATTAATGGAATTCTATAGTTCAGTGGAATGAAAGATCATTGTTTTGAAGAACTGATGTGTCATTTTCTCAGTGGGAGCATGGATGATCAAAATTTAGTATGTTATAGAACCTTAATAGTTATGTAAAGGGATAAATGAATATGTTCAGTGTGACTTTGTTGAGACCGTGAGAATAGTTTTTGAGTAAGATATTTTTGGGGTTCACCTATGGAAAAAATATCAAGTGGTAGATTATTGGGTATCTATAAGAACTATTTTCTGGTTAATATCAAGGATTTATAGAATCTATGTTTGTGAAATATGTGATTTCTAAGAATAAATAGAGATAGGTACCATAACAATTATAGTCTGATTATTTTTCAAATTGAAGTAGTTCTTCTTAAAACTGTAGATAATATATTTGCAAGGATTTTATTTACAATAAGTATCTCATAGTACTAGATGAGTAGAAGTTATCTAATTTTAAAGAGTAACATAATATAATTAAAGTATAATAATGTGTGGGGTTCATCATTCTGATTCATACAATCAGTTGTCAGACATGTCTTAATGGAAGGAGTGATGAATACAGAAGGGACGAAATCTTGATATAGTATAATGTTCTATAGGTGGTGATGGTAGTATAACTGTTATGAACAACGGATGATATTGTTTATTTAATTTTAGGGATCAAAGTATTGCATTTAAGAGGAAACTAGAGTTTTTAATTGTGAACAGAGGGTCTGCCATGAATGATGGAAGGTGATTGAACCTGATTAATTGTTGGAACCCACTAGATAAATTTGGGTTGGACCATGTATAATGGTATGCTTGATGCATCATTCATTATAGGATGGATTTCTAATTCATCATACATTGGTCTGAAGCCTTAGTTTCGTAGTCTGTAGGTGAAAATCTAGAAGACTAGAAGACAATTAGTTGGAGTAGTAATGAAAGGTGGCCCTACTGAAGAGATCACATCCTATCACTCATGGTGATTCGCACTGGGATAACTAGTGATCAGTACTTATATTGGGAAGGTATTACTAGTTATCTTACATTAATCTATCTAGGTTATGTGATTATTCTTATAAATTAGATGACTTTACCATAAAATGGGTGAAATATGCAGATTTTATACTAGGAATGTAGAATATAATATTCAAAACAAGAAATCACTTATGTATTTTTTTTGTATATTTTGTTCTTGTTTTCATTTTTAATCCTAAAGCATTGTCTCAAATAAAAACATAAGGATATCGAAGACCATATGGATCAGTTGATACAGCGTTTTAGGCTGTTTCATTGCATCTTAAAGTCAGATATTTGAATTCAAAGAGGGTATTCCAATCAGTAGAGTTACAAAAACTATATTCCTTATACAAAATCTTCTATTGGGTTTTCTTTTTTTAGTTGGTGGATCCTAATCTCCAAGAAAACCAACCACTATTTTTTTCTTGATGAAAAATCCACCTTATCATTTAGAATTTATTTTGAATTTAAATTAAATAAATATAAAAAAATAAATTGTGAATTATAATTTAACTAAAATTATCATGATGTATAAATATGATTTGAATTATTCTTAGAGATATTGAATTGGGGGTATTAACACCTTATATCAATTCCTCTGAATTTTCTATATGAATTATTGTGAACAATGTGTGATTAATGAATATAATTAACTATTTATAAAAATGTTTTCTTAAAATAATCCTATCACTAATTTCAAAATTACATCACTGCTAAATGAAACACTATATATCAAGTTATACGACAAGGATTGAATTATAATTTGAGGCCCCTTCTTGTATATATCAACATGTTTCACCAGATTTAAATAAATTCCCCATATAAATTAAAAAAATAAACAATTAAATTTAATTAAAAAATTATAAAATTAGACTCAAAATAATTATTCCAAACACTCACCTAAGGTAAAATTTCACATCCTAAAATTAATGGAAGCCTCTAAATTTCTATTAAAGGTGAATCACTATTTTAAAATTACATTTTACAATCTTTTATGGAATTATCAAAATTCCATTGGAAACTTCCCAAACTCTAATTGTTTTATTTTTAAAACATAAAAAATATGTTCTTGATTTATCTTATGATGGTATTACTATAGATTCATGAAAATCATTTCTACTGAAGTGAGAGAAGATTCAAATAAACTAAAAATATGATGGAAATATGAACACATAGTTAGTTTAATGATGGAAAAAAATATCATGCTACCATTATTTATTTTAACATAATAATTCATGAAAAATTTTAACCAAAAATATTTAAAATGTATTATATTTGTAAATAATACATGATATGTGAATGTCATTTATATATATATATTTTCCTTTAATTTATCGGTGATAGAAAAATTAGTCTATCAAAATGTAATTCATCTCTATCTTTAAGCACAATCAATTTTTAAGGAGTAAAAACATCTATGTCAAAAATTATTAACGTTGAAATGAGATTTTCACTCTAAACAGATCTAACATAGTAATAATTTAATGTTATGAATTTTAATTCATGTCATTAGAGATTAGAATATATTTTGTGTTGGTGGGTCCTTTGACAGCCTCTCTGAGAATCATCAGTCCCACTCTTCACCCTTCTTCTTTCAATAATTACCTTTCCCATCCAACTCCTCCCCATCTTATGTTACTTTAAAATCTTCCATTTATTTCATTTATATCCCCATCTCTCATTGAGGTATTTTCAATGATTTTTATTTCCTGATGGGAGTTTAAGGAGGCATCCAAATATGAAAATTTTACCCTTATAACCAAATTTCCAATCAATCAAACCCTTGAAAATATAGTTTAACATCGAAATAACTCCACCAAGTATTAAATATTTTTAAATTTTTGGAATGACAAGACCATCTCTATTTCTATATCCATTTAATTTCATATGAAGATTTCATGATTTTTTTTATCATTCGAATACCAGCACCTTTACAATAGGATATTTTTCATCCTCACATTTGATAATGTACACAATGGACTATGTTTGAGATTCTACATTATTTAGATTCACTCCAATGGACTGAAGGCCTTCAATTTTTTATTATAATAATAAATTCCCCTTTTAATGGAAGAAGGGGGAACCCACATAGACATCAAAAACTTAAGTCATATAATGACCCGAAGGTCTTAGAGAGGAAAACTAGATTGAGAAAAAGGAGATGCCCCTCCCCTGCATATGATAATGATAAATCTCTCCATCATTTCGTGGTTGTTCACCTAGAAAATGTCATGTTTCAAAGAACCGTCTCGATCCGATGGCAAGTGCCATACCCTATCAAACAACCAAATATGGAAATCCCTGCAAAGATCAACCGACATCTCTAAAACATCTTCTAGGGACTAATCCTTGTGGTCAAATCCAGCGTAAACCCCAAAACCCACTCATTGCAAGAGTATCAGACATAAAAAATCCAAAATCAAAATTCCTACCAATAGTTATGTTTCCAAAATTCAAATTAAAAATTGATATGAACTACAAGCTCGCCTACATCGTGCATACATCCATGATTGTGCCAAAAAGACATCATCATCAACAATGGATCCTTAACATACCTCACCATCTCTAATCGAATGTCATCACCATCAACCTCTCTACATGGCCCGCTCAAGCTCACATCCCAAAGAGACATGAAACCCCACATCCCAATTCCACCTCGAAGAGAACATCAGAAGCCTAGATCTAGAGCAGAGAAAAAATGGGCTTATGTAGGAAGAAATAATGTCCAAACCATCACCGACTGGAAGACCACTAAGCCACCCAAATACCACTAGATAGAGGCCTTTGAAGAAAAACAAATTCAAGAACTTGAAACAGAACACAACCAGAAATGTAACCAACAATGAAAAAGCATTAAAACCTATCAAAGATGATAGAAATCCAAAAAAAACCGGATCCATAGACGACGCTATAGACACTGAAAAAAAACCATCGAGTCGTCACAACACCTTCTTTGTGACATCCACAAAGAGGAACCATAAACCCGTCACCACCTTCGAGAGCGCACACGCCGATCAGATCTGCCCAACTCACACCAAGCCAATACAGACTCATAGCGTTAACCGTTACTGCAACAGTTGTAAACTCAATCATTAGACCTTCATTGTGCCTCCAGGAGAATCCCTCTTTAGATCGAATGGTAGGGTGTGGAAAAGGCTAGAAAAAGGGATATTCTACAATATGAACAAGCCCACTAAGTCGACGATGCATCCATAGAAAGATATTATACATTTTTAATTAATTATTCATCTTTATTTATAGATTTCATGGAGATGCAGTCCCAAATTTTCAGAATTCACATGGAAAATAAGTGACAAAGTAGGATACTGGGATAAAAATTGACATGTGTGAAAGCGAATATGTTTAGTTTTGGGCTAGGTTTTGATCAGGCTACGGTCAGCACTCCATATCTTCTAAATTGTGGTCCTTATAAGAAGGATACTCAAACCTCAACAGGATAAGTGTATAAGAAATATCTATATGATTCTCAAATAATAATGATTGAGGAACTCAAGGTCATGATCACAGATATAACTATATATTATTTAGGATTTGTCACACTGGATTTTCAAGCATAGGAAAATATGACTGCAGTGATTGGTGGATTGTTGAATAAGATGAAAAGTAGCCATCAATAATATTTTTTATCTATTACTCTATCCATCAGTAGTGTCAATATATCCAATCCATGACGATTTCATAGATTCAATTTACTCATCCTCTCTCCCTCTATTTATAAAGTCACTCATACTTTAATGTTAGTTTAATAGGCCTTTTTCTTCCACTAGTGAAATTATACTCACATTAGCTTACCAGGGAATCTACCAACAATGAATAATATAATTAAATGGATTGTAGTTTACCCATGCTTTGGTTGGTTATTTAAGGGCTAAAATTCATGAATTTTAGTCATCCCATATTGTGAATATTTCGTCCCATATTGCATTTTTTATTTATTTTAGGTGAAAATATTTTATTTTCATTAGTGAAATAGTGATGTATAGGAGTGTAGACCATAAAAATAGGATGTCTATGAAAAAGGGGAAGTTATGATTTTTTTTAATTTAGGGATAAATCATTATCTCTATACAAATTAGGATATGGTAGTTATTTACAGAGAGTCTATAATTCCTCCACTGAACATAAATATGATTTTTTTAATTTAGAAACATTATAAGTGGTTATATTGTGCATCATGATTTTCTTTAACACTTATTCTATTGAAAAAACATCATTTTTATAGTATTTTTAATAAAAATATTTATTGAAAAAAATAATATCTTCATTATTTAATCAATTAAAACCTTTTTGGAAAACCAACCATTATAATTATTTATAATAAAATAAACCCTAAAACTATTGAAAAAATTTCTATTAAGTAGTCTAATTATTTTAATAAGGTGGATGAAATGATGAATAAATGCTTCATAAGGGTATACATGAGCCCAAATTTTGATCAAATGTTACTGATACTAAAATAATATGACACATATCACATGGGTATAAATAATAGGACCATCAATAATATTACCATAAGATAAAAGTAACTCATTCCATTAATCAATATATGATTTATAAGGCACATGGTCCATAAATATTTTTGATGGTTGATCTTTGAAGTGGATACCTCCATATTCAAATAAAGTATTTTAATGAAAAACAAGGGATAGTTATTTAAGTGTCTTGAAATATAACTTTTCCAATAATAACCCTAGTTTTAATATACATATATTTTTATATCCCTGTCTAGATTTAAACATGTTATAATGTATAATATTATTCAAGATAAGGAATTGATTTATTGGAGGGAATGGAGGCGGTAATTGATATGACAACCCATATTTTTAATTCACTTTATTTCATGAGTTATTACATAATTCTACACATTATAAAATACCAAAAGATCATGAAGACTAGTGTTGTTTAGAAATTACGTACATCTCATAAAATCTTGAAACATAAATATGATGATATTATTGAAAATATCCCTAACATGCTTATAAAATTTCATCATACTTCTAAAACTGCACAGGATAAACATAGGATGTACAAAGGAAAGAGGTGATTTATAAGTCATGGTATGGGAATAATAAAAGAATGGATATATATAAGGTAGTATATTTGAACCATGATTCTTATAAAGGTAACATAAGATGGTTGAGAATCACTTTCTTTAACAATGAGGCATGAAATAACAAAATATCATAAAAGAAACATAAGAATGTGGAAACATCATAAACATAAGTCAAGGATAACTACTAAGTCAACGTAAAATAGTGTGATTAAGATAAAATATCATTCAATATAAATAGAATATAATGAGATAAAAAAATTACCCAATACATTATATAGGTATATAATTATGGGTGTGCCTATCACTTTCATATCATGTACATGAATAACTAGGACAAATATATCATGCATTATAAGGATGTGTTTAATCAATTTTAACCCCCTGATTAATGATTATGGGTTAATACTTGTAAATTCCCAATCAATGAAGTATATTTACAACTAGATGAAAATCATTGAGTGAAAATAGAGATGGGTATTCACTATACAAATATCATCGGATAATTTCTGCAACATAATGGGTGTACATAAAGTTTTATAAAGGGTTTGAATGAGAGAAAAAGTTATATCCTTAAATGGGAATAATAAGGATATTAATATGGATTTATAATAACATATCCTATATTGAAAATTTTGAAATCAGAAGGAATGAAATAAAGAAGGTTCTTGAATAGACAGGAGAAGGAGAGGATCTTTTACATAGAGAGGATGCTTCCAAAAGTGTATTAAAATCTTTTTAAGATCCAGAGGAGAATTGGGAGGACTATAGAGAGGTAAAGAATGGGTAATTTCATTCCATAAGACCCTTTAATTAAGATGAATTAAATTTGGGATGCGTTTATATTAAAATGATAGGATAATTATTTAATAACTTTCCAACTTTGGTTTTGGACATTGTAGTGATTAGAACCACAATCCTTTCCATGCTTTTTACCCCATATTTTCTACCAAAGAGGAGATATTTTTGTTATTATAAAAAATAAGAACAAATAACTTTGAAATAATTCCCTTGGTGATGTGTAAATGAGTGATGTTTATAAAGAAATCATTTTAAAATCATGAAATATAATATTGGTTTTAGAGGATTCATTAAGGGTTTATAGAATACTTCAAGTGACTTAAAAATTTATTATTTTAAAATGGAAACATAATTATTGCCATGGATATGTTTTATGGTATATATTACATCAATTTATAGTCATTATGATTTCATGATACGTTTAGTGTATTTATATCGTATTAATTTTTACAAAATAATTTTAGTACCTCTGAAAATTATGAAAAATTCACTATTAGATAATTCTAATATGACGATTTAAAAAATAATATTTATTTAATAAGAATAATTCTATAAATATAATAATTTACACTTTTATATAAAAAAATACCGATTTATTGAAATATATTGATTTTTTAAAGATGATTATTTTTTCACATTTATAAAAATTAAATTTTACTTCATAAAATTATATTATCATTTATATTAAATAAATAATATTTATTAATATTTTATTAAATTTTCATTTATTTAAAATTTTCATGAATTCATCAAAAATAGTATCTAGATTGAGACTATATATTTTACAAAGATTAATTTTTATGAAACTTTTTATTAGAGTAATATTGAAAAAGGATAAATATAATCATTTGTTTATTAATTATAAAATATAAAAATTCATACTTTTATAGTTTAGAAACTTTTTCCTTTATTACGCCAGTGAATTCCCTCTAGGTAAGGTGTATGATAATTATTTTTAAAGCGGTGGTTTGGTTATCATGGTTTGGGTCATGCTCCCAATAAACATGAATTTCTATTGTAAACCAATTTTATCATGATTTATTTTTCATATCTCAAATAGGTATTATTTATGTTAAAATCTGTGTAATTCTATCTCTTATAGAAACTCCAAAAAAAAGAATTTATGTGGTATGATCGCACTAGTTGATTCCATCACTTCTTATGTCTATAAAAAATATACCTTATCAAAACTCTTAATATATTATAATCGTAATGGTCACCATATAATGACCATATTGTCATTAGTTATGATTCATAATGGTATCTTAAATCCAATAGACTATAAATATCCAAAATAGATAAAGTAGTGCTAGTGTTTTCTATAATTGTATTACTTGATAAGTACTTTATTCATTCAAAATTGGAAATTAAAAAATAAAATTTTAGGTTGTTACATTATTATATCCTTTAGAAACTTTACTCTAAATTCACATAATAGGTGACAATTCTTTTGTTTAATCACATGTTCTAGTTCCCATGTCACTTCATCAAACTTTTGGTTCTTCCTTCACACATAAAAAAGGTGAGTTGTCTTATTTCATAAAACATTTTTCTAATATAATATATTTACTAGATACTCCTAATATGATAGATCATTCTCGAATGGTACCACCTCTGGATTTAGTATATGTGAGAGGTCTGGTATGTACTTCCTCAATAGGGGTACATGGATAATTTCATGTTCTTGATATTAGTTAGGCGGGATTTCTATTCAATAGGCAACTACTCCAATGAAATTATGGGTATAAAAGGGGTTGATATATCTATAACTAATATTTAACTTATTCCCAAACCTCATGGATTGATTCTGTGATGATATTTTAAGGAACACTTTATCTCAGACCACAATCTCAAGGTCCCATCAATGATTTTATGCATAGATTTTTGGTCGACTTTGTGAAGATTTAATATACTGATGCATTTCTTGAACCTTCTCTATCACCTATTATATAAGATCAAGTCCCATCGTCTTCTGTACTCCAACATCAACACAGAATGTTGGACTCTGACACTATATCCCATATAGATCCTCATAGGTTCCATTTGGATACTAAAATGGAAATTGTTGTTATATAAGAACTCCATAGTTGAAATGTATTGATCCCAAAATCCTTAAAAATGATTTAAACATGATATAAACATGAAATATATAGCTTGAATGGTCCTTTTAGTCTTTCCATCCATTTGGGCATGATTAGAAGTGTCTAATATTAGTTTGGTATCTGATGATTTTTTAAGGATTCTTTAAAACCTCAAGGTAAACATTGGGTCTTGATCAGATATAATAGAGAGTGAAACTCCATTATTTAATACCTCTTACCTTATGTATATCTTGATGATTTTTTCATGAGATAAATCTTCCTTAATATAAATTAAATGATATTAATTTTTATGGTGATAGAATGCTTCCACTACTAGATATTTTAGTTTCGGCGCCTGTCATAGCGGGCGACCGCCATTGGCGATCGCTACTGATAGTTTTAGCGACCGCCAAAAGCGGTCGCTAAAACTGAAATGAAAATCGCGGGATTTTTCCCGCCCCCCACACTGTCTTCTTCGATAAAACTCGCTGCAACATCGTCCGCGCCTCCTGCCGCCACACCGCCACCATAGGTCACCCCCGTCGCCGCCACCCCATCGCCTCCCGTCACCCCCGTTGCCGCCACCCCGCCACCTCGTCGCCTCACGTCGTCTCTCGTCGCCACCCCGTCGCCTCCCGTCGCCGCCACCCCGTCGCCTCCCTTCCTCCGGCCACCGTGGATCTTCCATGGCCGTCGACCGAAGCTCGGGGTCCATCCGAACATCCCACGTGCGCCCCAGTATACAATGGGCACAAAATTTTCGTCGGTTTTCGAAGACAGTATTAGCGACCGCCATTGGCGGTCGCTATTGATTAATAGCGACGAAGCAACTGCGACCGCCAAAAGCGGTCGCATGGCGGTCGCTAAAGGGCATTAGCGACTGCTTTTGGCGGTCGCTAATACCCACATTACTAGTAGTGTACCCAGATTGTGGTATTTCCTTTAGGTGTCTTGGGGTGTCCTTCAATGAAATCCATGATTGCTTTTTTCCATTTTCATACTGGTATAGGAGATGGTTTCATCATACCCCTAAACATATATCATTATACGTTAAATTATTGTCATACAAACCATTTAGATACAAACTCTTCAATACACCTATTAATTTTATCCCCATATGTTTTTCTTCAAATATATATACATATCAGTTATTCTTATATGAATAAAGAAGGGTGATCTATAAAAATCATCTAAAAGTTCCCCTTTAGTTCTATTTTTTATTAGATATATATCTGGGTTATAAACCTTATAACTCTATCTTCCAAAAATTTGAACTCATAAATATTCACTACATTCTTCAATAGTAACACATCATCTTTTTGGGCCTCCTTAATCCACTAAAGAATTAATGGTTGAGTAGTTAATTGAGTAAGATAAGATCATTATCCTTTTATTATTCTAATTCTCATCCATATCTTATCTAAATATATTGGATCCATTGTAATCCACATTAAGGATAAGTTTTAATGATCCTTTCTTATTAGAGCATCTTTCACTATGTTTGTCTTTTCATGATGGTAATCGATTGAATAATCATAATACTTTTGCATCTCAAACCATCTTAATTGATTCATATTTTTCTCATTTTCTATTAAAATATAATTAATTCTTTTATGATCCTTGTATATGTCACACTTTTCACTATAGATATAATATTTCTAAATCCTCAATGTAAAGATCACTAAATCAAATTCAAGATCATCATCTGGGAAGTTGTTCTCATGGATCATTAATTAGATGGATCCATAAGCTATCACTTTTTCATATTTCATGATTACTGATAGAGAAAATATTTTCAATTAATTTATATTTAATATCATTTTTTATACCCAAAAAATTGTTCCTTTAAGATTAATTGTTTCATTTTTATGATATTGGTGTTATTTTGAGCTGAAAAGTAAAAATGGGCTATTTTGTATTTTTAACAGTTTTAAATTATGTCTATAGTTTGACCACAAAATTATCTAAACTAATCCATATTGAAAAATTATTTCTTTTAAATATTTTAAACATCAAGTGATTCATTTTATATTTTTAGACTAAAATATGAATCAGCCATATGGAAGCTCCAAAGAAGCTCAAAAGTTGGCTCAAGAAAACTGTTTCCAGTTCTGCCTAGTTTTGGTGTGGGCTCCATAACTCATTCATGTTGGGATGAAATGTGGTGATATTCGATGGGTGGACACAAATGGAGTTTTGGAGCATCTTTTATGAAGTAAGGTCCATGTGAATTGGTCGTTTATGGGGTCATTAAATCACCCTAATCCGGATGATTGCGTTTTGAGGAGAGTCTGACTGGACAGAATAAATGCTCAGAGTAAAACGATCATAACTCCCGGAATACATGTCCAAATCCACTGAGATTTTGAGGGGACACATACAAAAGAAATATGAACAACATTAAAAAAAGGGATAAATGCGTTAAGATGTTATTTAATGGGACTCAAACGCATCAACATCCGGGGGAAAAATTCTGGATATAAAAGGAGGAGAGCTCCACCCTCTCAAAGCATCCCATTCTCCATCCCATTCTTTCCGGGACACCAAGAAGGAGAACATATCAGCTTTCTTTTTTAGTTATTTTATTTTTCATAGTTTTATAATTCCTTCTTCTTCCCCATACATCTCTATTAACCTTACCATGGTGGGGTAAACGTTTGGAGTGATTGGGGAAGGGTTGGTTTTCTACATTGTAATGCTTGAGTTCTTGGAAACAATTGAATAAATTTTTTTCTTATTCAAAGTTGTTTTCAATTTCCTATAGAGGATTTTAATATAAAGTGTGATAGTTCTTGATTATTAATTCCATTATTTATTTTTTCTTTGGTAAATTAATCATAATCTCCCTCCACTAATTTTTGGTTTATATACGATGGAATAAACTAGGAATTAGTGGTGAAGTACTCGACGATCGTCAGTATGTGTAAAAGGTGTAGTGAATGTTCTTGATTGTTTTGAATAAACAAAACACGATTGAGTATTTCTCATTTCAATTAATGATATTCAATACAACTACTTTACACATGGATGGAGGGTTGACGAAACGGAGATCTTGGTAAGGTTTTCAGTCACAATAATAATTTCACCAAGGAAGTGAGAGGAAACTATTGTGGAAACTCACTTTAATCAACAAAGAAGAAAAGGTTTGATTTAAATTGAAAAAGGATAGCATTACAATTAGGAAACCGACCCTGACCTAATCACCCTATTTAATATCATAGTTTTTCAATCATTTTAATTTCAAATTTCATTTCAAAAACACAAAAAATTTACCTTCATTTTAAAGTGACAACCCGTTTTGTGCGAACTCCTCTTTGGGAGACATCCTAGGTCAACCACATTACTACATTTTAACTTAGAAAATAAATGTTTTTCCATGCCCTATGACAGGCGTGCTTCAAACATGGCGTTGTTGCCGTGGGGGGGGGGGGTAGTGCCACAAACTAATTTTAAATATTTGACCTTTTCAATTTTAAAAAAATTAAAAAAATTATTTTATCATGTTGTTTTCAAATGATTATTTCATTAATTCATGGAACAATTACCCTCAAGTTTGAGAACCAATTACTGAATCACCTTGGTCAATAGAGTATAGAGTTTCTTTCTTGTCTAAACAAATTCGGGGAGCTCGAATCCAAATCATAACAGAGGATGAATTCAAGGATCTCATTGAAAACCATAAAGACAACCTAGAATACCCAGTGTTAGAGGGTTTGGAAAGAGAATTAATTGAGCTTCAAGAGTATTTCCCAGAATTTTATCAAGAAATGATCAAAGTACAACACCAAGAAGAAGAAGTCCACAAGGATATTGAAGCCCAATTTGAAAGAATTATTCAAATATTTCAAAACCTAGAGACCTCAATAAAGTGGATTGTAGAACATGTACATATGTCCCAGGATCAACAAATAGAGCCTGAAAAAGAACCAAAACCAGAAACATTGATGGAAGAAGTATCCCCAAACATCCTTCGAGTTGAAGAATCCATGGAGGCCTTGAGGAAATTAAAAGAAGATCCATTGAGCCCAGATCAATCAATTTTGGAGGAGATTGATGAAGAAGATTTATCTATTGAAAAACATATGCGAGATCAAAAAGATCTGGATAACTTCTGGAATAAGTGTGAGGAACTTCTTGATCCAACTATTCCTCATAATGTAGAAGATTCGGTAACATTAACAGAAGAACCCCACCAAGAAGTGTAATTTGAAGAGAAGATAGAGGATTCTCGCTACCTACCTCTATCTAGGGAAATTAAACTCCAAGAGGCACCTCCCATTGAAGAAGAAATTGAGGTCAAAGAAGCTCATGGAATTAATCTTTTCATAAAATCATTATCTTTTGATTTTTTTGAAACTAAATTGAGTATTTCCTCCATTTTTTTAATTTTTCAGATTCATCCAACACATGTATTTCCTTGTAGGAAGACAATGAAAAAGAAGAGTCATCCATGGAAGAACATATAGAGCTCACAAAACCTGTTGATCATTTAATGGAGGGAGTACATGAGAAGATCAAAGTGATTTTTTTGGAGGAAAATGAGACCCAAGATACTTACTTTAAAAGGTAAGAATTTGATATTGATTCTTCATGCTATAATTTTTTTCAAATAGATTTAAACTCTGACATTCCCTTTGATTTTTCCACAAATGTCTCATACCTTCAGCAACCACTGGAGAATAAAGAAGATATTGTTCATGTGGAACCCAAGAAAGAGTTGGACTTATTCATTGTCCTAACCCCACCATGAATGTTGTATCTCATTACAAAGAGGGTGGACATGGTGCATTTTATCGATGGAGTCCTCAAGGAAAAGGAAGAAGTTCATCCTGGAAAGAATAATTTTTGTTGGTTCATGATCAAGAAACCTCACCCACCATCAGATTGGGGATAAACGATTAGAACTGCCCCTCTAGAGGCAGTCAAAACCCAGGGCCCACTTGGGGGATTAAACCAAGTTTTATCCTTCTATTCTCATCCTATTTCTATTTTCATTTCTTTCAATAAATATCTTATGTTTTCTTTTGTTCTTTTATTTGTAGGTTTTCAGAGTGCAACACTTGGGAGCTTAACTCAATGTTTCACTGTGAATAAATCAGGTTGTACCTCTACTTCACACTTTCTTGATGTTGTGATTCCTTTTAAAATTGGCTTACATGTTAACTCCACTTGAATTCATTGAAGACAATGCATCATTTAAGTGTGTGGGAGGGAAACTTTGTAGTTTAGTATTTTCATTTTGTGTTTATTTTTCAGTTTAGTGTGTTTTTGAAACTTTTGAGCTGAAATGATTATCATTACCATTTTTTGAAACCCATGTCAATGAGTGAACAAATATATTTCATGAAACTAAGCTTAAATGAATGCAGAAATATCTTTGTTTCAAGTTCAAATCTTTTGGAATTTCGTGAAAAGTACACAGATTTTTGAAACCCATGCCATATTTCACTATCTATATCTTTGAAATCACTTTTTTATGAGGCTTCTAAACCATTTTTGTCATATTCATTTCATTCACCTCATTTCTTGAGAGAACCAGACCATGGTTGCTTTAACCTGAATTTGATTTATTCCTTTAAAAACTTGAGGGTTTTGGGTACGTGTGTTATAAATAATTGAGGAATTTATTTGGTTTAAAGACCCCTTTTCAAAATAATCCTTTTCATTATGGACCACCTGCACATTTATCCTTCACTGTATCCCCTAGTATCCATGAATTTCCTGTTATGTTAGCCACATTACAAGCCAATTTTCCCTATCCTACCTGCTCTTGAAGTGAAATTTCCTGATCAAGTTGAACTTAAGGGTGGGGGATGATTTCTTGTGGTGTACTACCTCATTTGGTGATACATTGGGTGGAAAATATATTTTGGAAGAGATGTGTGTGATGCTGAAAAATTATTCTTTTGAAAGATGTGCCTTTTCTGAAGCATTCATGATAAGAGAAGTTGTGCCTTTCTGGAGCTTCCAATGTAAAAAAATGTTGTGCTTATCTGGAACTTTCAAGAAAAATCATGTTTGAAAATATTGAAATTTTTTCTGCTAAAATACTGAGCTGAATGAATGTGTATGGTGCTGATTTTCTACAAAGGGGAAGATAAGGAACCCATATTTGAGTGAAAATTAGAATCTTGCAATTTTGCTTCAATAAGAGCCAAGCCCTCCTTTTTCTGCCTCAAAATTTTTATAATCCTTCCAACTAGAAGCCATAAAAAACCCTGAAAAGTCCTCACGAGAAACACATGTTCTTGACTAACATCGGGTGGAGAAGTTGGAATTTATCAAGCCTAAGGTGACTCTTGTGTGAGTTTGGATGAGAAAAGCCTTGTTCAACATTAACATTTGTGAGATGAGAGAAAATTCATGTGAGATAGGTGTTTTGTGTGTATATGAGAATAAATGAAGTGGAAATATATTAAAATCAAAAACAGAGAACATGAAATAATTGTTTTGGATAAGGCATGATATCTTTTTGTTTCTTGGAATTCATTTGGTAGATCTCATTAATATGTGTTTTGGATTTCATTTGATTTTACGTTTACTTGTCCAGGAGTCCAAGTGCTAAGTGTGGGGGAATTGATAGAGAAACTATTTTCAATTAATTTATATTTAATATAATTGTTTTAAACCCTTAAAAGTGTTCCTTTAAGATTAATTGTTTCATTTTTATGATATTGGTCTTATTTTGAGCTGAATAGAAAAAATGGACCATTTTGGAATTTTACCAGTTTTAAATTATTTCTGTAGTTTGGACATATCATTATATTCAATAATACAAATTATAAATTTCATTCTTTTCTATATTCTACAAATCAAGGGCTTCATTTTCTCTTTTTATACTAAAAGATGAATCAGCCATATAGAAGCTCCAAAGAAGCTCACAAATTGGCTCTAGAAAACTGTTTTCAGTTCTTCCTAGTTTTGGTGTGGGCTCTATAACTCATTCATGGTGGGCGAAAATGTTGTAACATTCAGTGGTTGTATGCGCAAAGAGTTTTGTAGAATCCTTTATGAAGGAAGGGCTTTGTTAATTGGCCGTTTATGGGGTTATTAAATCACCCTAATCCGGAGGATTGGGTTTTGGAGAGTCAGAATGGATAGAATAAATGATCAGAGTAAAATGGCCATAACCCTTGGAATACATGTCCACATCCAACGAGATTTTGAGGGGACACAGCCAATAGAATTATGAACAACATTTAATAAGGGCTAAATGCGTGAAGATTTCATTTAATGGGCCTCAAACGCATCAACATCTGGGGGGAAAATTCTGGATATAAAAGGAGGAGAGCTCCACCCTCTTAAAACATCCCATTCTCAATCCCATTCCTTCCAGGACACCCATAAGGAGAACGTTTTGGCTTTCTTTTGTATTTCTTTTCTTTTTCATAGTTTTATAATGCATTCTTCTTCCCCATTCATCTCAATTACCTTTACCATTGTGGGTTAAACTTTTGGATTGATTGGGGAAGGGTTGGTTTTCAACATTGTAATGTTTGAGTTCTTGGACACAGTTGAATAAATTTCTTTCTTATTCAAATATGTTTTCAATTTCTTATAGCAGATTTTATTTTCAAGAATGATCATTCTTTAATATTAATTCCTTTATTGATTTTTTTTTCGGTAAAATAATCATAATTCCCTCCACTAATTTTTGGTTTATATACGATGGAATAAACCAGGAATTAGTGGTGAAGTACTCGACGATCGTCAGTATGAGTAAAAGGTGTAGTGAATGTTATTGATTGTTTGGGATAAAAAACATGACCAGGTATTGCCCATTTCAATTAAGGATATTCAATACAACTATTTTACATTTGGAAGGAGAGTTGACCAAACCAAGATCTTGGTAGGGGTTTCACTCACAGTAATAATTTCACCAAGGAAGTGAGAGGAAACGATTGTGGAAACTCATTTTAATCAACAAAGAAGAAAAGGATTGAATTAAATTGAACTAGGAGTGCATTAAAATTAAGAAACTGAACCTGGCCTAATCACCATTTTTAATATCATAGTTTTTCAATCATTTTAATTTCAAATTTCATTTAAAAAACACAACAATTTTACCCTTGTTTTAATGTGACATCCCGGTTTGTGTGCACTCCTCTTCGGGAGACATCCTAGGTCAACCACATTACTACATTTTAACATAGAAAATAATTGTTTTTCCACACCCTCTGACAGTCATGCATCAAACTTGGCACCGTTTCCGGGGAGGTAGTTCCACAAACTAATTGTAAATATTTGACTTTTTCAATTTTAAGAAAAAATTTAAAAAAATTGTTTTGTTATGTTGTTTTCAAATGATTATTTCTTTATTTCATGAAACAATTACCCACAAGTGCGAGAACCAATTACTGAATCACCTTGGTCAATATAGTATAGAGTTTCTTTCTTGGCTAAACAAATTTGGAGAGCTCGAATCCAAATCATAAGAGAGGATGTATTTAAGGATCTCATTGAAAACCTTAAAGAGACCCTCGAATACCAAGTGTTAGAGGGTTTGGAAAGAGAATTAATTGAACTTCAAGAGTGTTTTCCAAAATTTTATCAAGAAATGATCAAACTAAAACACCAATAAGAGGATGTTCACAAGGATATTGAAGCACAATTTTAAAGAAATAGTCAAACAGTTAAAAACCTAAAGACCTTGATAAATTGGATTGCAGAACATGTACATACATCCCATGATCAACAAATGGAGCCTGAACAAGAACAAAAACCAGAAAAATTGATGGAAGAAGTATCCATAAACATCCTTCAAGTTGAATAATCCCTAGAGGACTTGTGGAAATTAAAAGAAGATCCATTGAGCCTAGATCAATCAATTTTGGAGGAGATTGATGACGAAGATTTAGCAATTGAAATATATGTAGGAGATCAAAAAGATATGGATAACTTATGGAATGAATGTAAGGAACTTCTTGATCCAACTATTCCTCATAATATAGAAGATTCAGCAACATTAACAGAATAAACCAACCAAGAAGTGGAATTTGAAGAGAAGATAGAGGATCTTGGCTACCTACCTCTATCTAGGGAAATTCAACTCCAAGAGGCGCCTCGCATTGAAGAAGAAATTGAGGCCAAACCAGCTCATAGAATTAATCTTTTCATAAACTCATTATCTTTTGATTTTGTTGAAACTAAATTGAGTATTTCCTCCCCTTCTTTTAATTTTTCAGATTCAGCCAAAACATGTATTTCCTTGGAGGAAGATGATGAAAAAGAAGAGTCATCCATGGAAGAACATATAGAGCTCCCGAAACCTATTGAACATTTAATGGAGGGAGCACATGAGAAGATCAAAGTTAATTTTTTGGAGGAAAACGAGACACAAGCTACTTACTTTGAAAGAGAATAATTTGATATTGATTCTTCATGCTTTAATTTTTTTCAAATAGAATTAAACTCTGACATTACATTTGATTTTTCCCCAGATGTATCATACCTTCAGAAACCACTGGAGAATAAAGAAGATATTGTTCATGCGGAACCCAAGATAGAGGGGGACTCATTCATTGTCCTAACTCCACTATGCATGTTGTATATCATTATAAAGAGGGTGGACATGGTTCATTTTATCAATGGAGTCCTCAAGAAAATGGAAGAAGTTCATCCTGGAAAGAAGAATATTTGTTGGTTTATGAGCAAGAAACCTCACCCATCATCAGATTGGGGATAAACGGTTAGAACTGCCCCACTGAAGGCAGTCAAAACCCAGGGCCCACTTGGGGGATTAAACCATGTTTTATCCTTCTATTATCATCCTATTTCTATTTTCATTTCTTTCAATAAATATCTTATGTTTTATTTTGTTCTTTTATTTGTAGGTTTCCAGAGTGCAAAACTTGGGAACTTAACTCCATGTTGCATTGCGAATAAATCGGGTTGTACCACTCCTTCACACTTTCTTGATGTTGTGATTCATTTTAAAATTGGCTTACATGTTAATTCCACTTGAATGCATAGAGAACACTGTATCATTTATGTGTGGGGGAGGGAACCTTTTTAGATTAGTATTTTCATTTTGTGTTTATTTTTCAGTTTTTTGTGTGTTTTTGAAACTTTTGAGCTGAAATGATTATCATTACCATTTCTGAAACCCATGTCAATGAGTGAACCAATCTATTTCATGAAACTGAGCTTAAATGAATGTTGAAATAACTTTTTTTCAAGGTCAAATCTTTTGGAATTTCATGAAAAGTACACTGATTTTTGAAACCCATTCCATATTTCATTGTCTATATCTTTGAAATCACATTACTGTGGGGATTTTGAACCATTTTTGTCATATTCATTTCATTCACCTCATTTCTTGAGAGAACCAGACCATGCTTTCTTAACCAGAATTGGATTTATTTCATTCAAATCTTGAGGGTTTGGGGTACGTGTGTTTTAAATGATTGAGGCATTTATTTGGTTTGAAGCCCCCTTTTCAAAATAATCCTTTTCATTATGGCCCACCAGTACGTTTATCCTTCATTGTAGCCCCTAGTATTCATGAATTACCTGTTAGGTTAGCCACATTACAAGCCAATTTTCCCTATCCTACCTGCTCTTGAAGTGAAATTTCATGATCTAGTTGAACTTAAGTGTGGGGGAAGATGTCTTGTGGTGTACTACCTCATTTGGTGATACATTGGGTGGAAAATAAATTGTGGAAGAGATGTGTGTGATGCTGAAAAATGATTATGTTGAAAGATGTGCCTTTTCTGGAGCATTCATGATAAAAGAAGCTGTGCCATTCTGATGCTTCCAATGTAAACAAAAGTTGTGCATATCTGGAGCTTTCAAGAAAAACCATGTTTGAAAAGATTGAAATTTTTTCTGCTAAAATCCTGAGTTGATTGAATGATGATGGAGCTGAGTTTCTACAAAGGGGAAGATAAGGAGACCATATTTGAGTGAAAATTATAATCTAGCAATTTTTCTTCAATAAGATCCAAGCCCTCCTTTTTCAGCCTCAGAAATTTTAACATCTAAATCCTACAAACCAGAAGCCACAAGAACAACCCTGAAAAGTCCTCATGAGAAACATATTTCCTTGAATCACATCAGGTGGAGAAGTAAGAATTTATCAATCCTATGGTGACTCCTTTGTGAGTTTGGATGAGAAATGCCTTGTTCAACATTTACATTTGTGATATGAGAGAAAATTCATGTGAGATAGGTGTTTTGTGTGTATGGGACAAAAAATGAAGTGGAAATATATTATAATCTAAAATAGAGAACTTGAAATAATTGTTTTGGATGAGGCATGATATCTTTTTGTTTCTTGGAATTGATTTGGTAGATCAAATTAGTATGTGTTTTGGATTTGATTTGATTCGACTTTTACTTGTCCAGGAGTCCAAGTTCTAAGTGTGGGGGAATTGATAGAGCAAATATTTTCAATTAATTTATATTTAATATCATTGTTTTATGCCTGAAAAAGTGTTCCTTTAAGATGAATTGTTTCATTTTTATGATATTGGTGTTATTTTGAGCTGAATAGTAAAAATGGGCCATTTTTGGTTTTTTAAAAGTTTTTATTTCTGTAGTTTGGCTATAAAATTATCTAAACTAATCCAAATAGAAAAATTACTTCCTTTCCATATTTCACACATCCAGGGATTCATTTTCTATTTTTATACTAAACGCTGAATCGGCCATATGGAAGCTCCAAACAAGATCACAATTTGGCTCAAGAAAACTTTTTTCAGTTCTTCCTAGTTTTGGTGTGGGCTCCATAACTCATTCATGGTGGGATCAAATGTTGTTATATTCAGTGGGTGGATGCGAAAATAGTTTTGTATCATATTTTAGGAAGGAATTATTGCGTGAATTCGCTGTTTATGGGGTCATTAAATCACACTAATATGGAGGATTTGGTTTTGGAGATTCTAAATGTAAAGAATAAATGCTCAGAGTAAAACAGACATAACCCTCGGAATACATGTCCACATCTGCTGAAATTTTGATGGGACACTCCCAAGATAATTATGAACAACATTAAAGAAGGGATCAATGCGTGAAGATGTAATTTAATGGGCCTCAAATGCGTCAACATGTGGGGTACAGATTTTCGATATAAAAGGAGGAGAGCTCCACCCTCTCAAAGCATCCCATTCCTTCCGGGACACCAAGAAGAAGAAATTTTTGGATTTCTTTTTTATTTCTTTTCTTTTTCATAGTTTTATAATGTCTTCTTCTTCCCCATTCATCTCGATTACACTTACCATGGCGGGGTAAACTTTTGGAGTGATTGGGGAAGGGTTGGTTTTCTACATTGTAATGCTTGAGTTCTTGGATGCAATTGAATAAATTTCATTCTTCTTCAATGTAGTTTTCAATTTATTTTAGCGTATTTTATTATCAAGTGAGATCATTCTTGAATATTAATTCTGTTATTGATTTTTTCCTTGGTAAAATACTCATAATCTCCGTCCACTATTTTTTGGTTTATATACGATAGAATAAATCAGGAATTAGAAGTGAAGTACTCAACGATCGTCAGTACGTGTAAAAGGTGTAGTGAATGATCTTGATTGTTTGGGATAAAAAAATCTTGATCGGGTATTGCCCATTTCAATTAAGTATATTCAATACAACTATTTTACACATGGAAGGACATTTGACCAAACCGAGATCATGGTAAGGTTTTCTCTCACAATAATAATTTCACCAAGGAAGTGAGAGGAAACTATTATGGATACTCACATTAATCAACAAAGAAAAAGAAGATTGAATTAAATTGAACAAGTATATCATTAAAATTAGGAAACCGACCCCGAACTAATCACCCTTTTTAATATCATAGTTTTTCAATCATTTTAATTTAAACTTAATTTCAGAAACACAACAATTTTACCCTCCTTTTGAAGTGACAACCCGTTTTTTGTGCACTACTCTTCAGGAGACATCCTAGGTCAACCACATTACTACATTTTAACTTATGAAATAATTTTTATTCCATGCCCTATGGAAGGTTTGTGTCAATTACATAACACAATAACTTTTGAGATGCATCATTTTATATCAAAAATATGTCCTCGTCGATGGGTAATATGAGTACAAGTGTAGTGATTATCCACTAATTCAACTCTTTTAACCTCTACTCTCATTCATCATTATAAATAAAACACGACTCCCTTACAAGTTATCTTTTTTATTGGGATTTATATTCAATAGTGGTTTCCAAAAAATCAACAATAGTAATCCGTTAATCAAATAAAACTATGGATATCAATCAAAGAGGTTTGTCCAGTCCATCCATCAATTACCTCTATTTTTTTGATGATCAATGGATATCCCATTTTTGGTGATATCATTCCCCAATAAAGTTTATTTCTATACCAAAATCCAACATTTACAATAATTCAAAAATATATTTTTCTTTGATGATGTTTTTAATACAAAGTTCAATGATCCTCATGTTTTTCCTTTATTTTGGAGTATATAAGAATATCATCAAGATAATCTACCAAATATCTATCGAGGTTAATCCCTAAATACTATATTCATGAAGTATATAATGGTTTTTGGAGAATTTTTTAGCCAAAAGGAGTCACTATGAACTGTTAATTCCCTTACCTTATAAAAAATCATTCATTACTATATCATCGATCTTCAACTTTACTTGATAATATCCTGACCGAAGATCCACCTTATAGAAGTTTTGGTCTCCACATTTTGATTGAATAATTCATAAATATATGTAGGATGATACTTATTCCTTACTATGATATTCTCTAGCTCAAAATATTTATTCTATAGACACATTAACCCGTACTTCATCTTGATAAAGATGACATTTTCACCCCATGGTGAAGTATATAGTAATGTAAACCTTTTCCCCGTATTTTCCTATAATTATTTCTTCAGCTCCTCAAGTTCATGAAAGGATATTATATATGTATCATTGGATATTGGAACATCTATTGGTATGAGTTCAATTTATAACTCAACTACATGGCTAAGGGGAATACTAGATAATTCTTCAATAAATGAGTTAGTGAATCCCCTTATAGTATACATGCCATCCATGACAGTATTCTCATTAGTCTCAATAGTTGGTGATAGATAACCTTTCTCACAAAGATATAATATCCATAATTGATATGTTAGTACCAATGAAAAATCATCCTCCAAATTTACTTATATAGAATACGAATGAAATTTAAAATATGTAGGGTGATTTTATTCTCCAAATAAATTTTATTGGCTCTATATAAAGATTGAAATTCCATTTATAAAATTGCATTGAATTCATTTAGTATCACAATGTTTCCAGAGAAATTCATCCCACAAATTTTGACATGGAATGAGTTATATGTTTGTGATTCAATAATTAAAGCATTTTCTATCTTCATATATAACTCAACATACATGATTTGAGGTGGTTTTTGAATAGTTCTACTAAATTTTCATGATGTAAAATAATGCATATAACCATATTCACATAGGAAATTTTATGTTCATGAAATCATGAAGATCCTACATTAAACAATTTTATTTCTGTAATAATTATTTAATTCTTCCCAAATAGACTTAGAGGGAAGAATTTTCAAACTATTAAACACCGAAATGATAAACCATGAACATTAAAGTGATAAATCATAAATGATATATGTTCCTTAAACTATGAAATTATTGGTTTCAATCTATGTTATCCATGGTCTATTTTCAAAAATTAAATCTTTTGGAAATTTTTATTAATATAATAGTGGTTCTTAGTGAGCTTGTGAATTTACCAAAGAATATTTCTCAATAGTGTTAAACTAGGTGTGCAGAAAGGCCCATTTTCAGGAAACATGTAATGATTGATTCATGTTCAATGCCCCCTTTTGGGGTTATTTCCCCTAGGTACAATTGTGTTAGATCTACATCTAATTGTGGTATACAGACAAGAATTTATTGTCTTGGGGACCATATTCTCTATACTATAAAAAAATTATGGATGTTTTCTTATGTTTTAGATTATCAAAAAAGATTTCACTATAGTTTTCTAAGTATAGTCTCAAAAATAACTAGACTTTTCTCTATTACCAACAATTAGAACCCATATTTTTAATACACTTTATTTAATGATTTATTATATAAATGTACACATTATACTATCCCATAATATTATGATTCCTATTTTCTTTGATAAACTATGTACATATCAGAACAAAATTCAATAAAAATATATCATTGTTGTTGAAAAATTCTTTAATATGTTCCTAAAATTGGATTATTCTACTATAACTGTACGGGATAACCACGGGATGTACATGATAAAGACATGGGATATAAAATTCATCAAAGAAATAATAAATGAATAACATGGGGTAAAGTAGTGATTATTATCAAAGAGGATTATTAGGTTGTGATAAGAGGGTTGAAAATCATAATCTAAAACAATGATGCATGATATAACATGATATCAAAAAGGAAACATAGGAATGTGCTAAAAACATAAAACATGACATCCAAAACATAATTCAAATATAACAACTAAGAAAACATAACATATTGCACCTAAGATAATATCTTGTGCACTATACATGACATATCATGAAATAAAAAAATTACCCAATGCATCGAAGGGCTATATAATTTTTTGGCCCACCTATCACTTTCATATCATGTCCATGCATAAGTGTGGCACCTAGATCATTCCACATAAGGATGTATTTCAAGAATTATAATCTAAAAATTAAGAAGTTAAAGTTAAATTAACTTAAATCCCAGATGGATGAATGATACATATAACTAGGTGAATATAATTGAGTATTAATTGAGATGGTGTTTTACTATACAAATGATTGGCATGAAAAACTGCAGGATAATTTCCACAACATAATAGGTTTTCATAAGGGTTTATAGGAGGGGTGTATGAGAGAGAAAGGGGATTCCCATTACATGGGGATATTAAGGAAGATAATATTGATGTATAAAATTATATTCCAACTTTAACAATTGGAAATAAAAATGCACTTAGAGGGGATTATTAAGAGCTTTGGGAATGTAGGGAGGAATATATAGAGGGATATATAGAGAAATATCATTATTTATGGGTTTTTAGTGAATGGTATTTGGGTGTTTGGCTGGGTATATATATATAACGAGTAGAATATATTATTAATACCTTAACATAGATTTTAGACATTGTGATAATACAATCAAAACCAAATAAATTACCATTATTTATTGACATTCTTTCTTAAAAAGAGGAGTGATTTTAATTATTTTGTAAATCTAAAAATTGAACAAATAAATAAAATCCCTTAGCGATCTGAATGTGTGTCATATTTATAAACAATAGATGTTAAAAAAATTAAAATTTAATATAGACATTGGAGGTTTCATTATGGGTTTAGAAGATTAATCAAGTAACTTGAAAAAAAATTATTTTAATGGTAAAACATACTTTTGGTCATGGTTTCCATTTATTTCTTATATTCCATTACTTTTTGTCTATAATGATGTTATAATACATATAATTGATTTATAATGTATTTAGTTTTTACACAAAAATTCAACTATCAAAAAATATTATAAAAAAATAAATGTTAGATAATTTTGAAATTATTATTTCAAAAATAATATAAATTTGATAAAAATAATTCTCTAAATATGACAATTTACAATCTTAAATAAATAATTACCACCTATTGGAAAGATTATTTTTCTGGAAGTATTTTTTTGTCCCTTATTAAGATTATATTTAACTTTATAATATTATATTATCATTTATATTTAATAAATATTATTCAATAATATTTTATTAAAATTTCATTTATTCCATGATTGATTAAATTCATTAAAAATTGTTTCTTTATTAAAACTACATATTTATTAAAATTAAAATTTATGTTTCATCAAATAGAAGTCTATTTTTTTTATCAAATTCATTATTCATATAATATGAAAAATGATAAATATAATCATTATTTTATTAAAAATAAAATATGAAAATTCATATTGTTATGGTCTAGATATATATCCCTTAATAACAACGTTGATTTTATTAAGGTTAAGGTGTGAGATATTGATATTTTCATGGGGTTGTTCAGTAAACAATGTTTTGGTTGTGATCTCGATGAGCTTGAAATTTTCTCATAAATAGTTTTTCTCATGCTTTATTTTTTGAATATAATATTAGGATTTGTCAAGAAAAATTATCTGTGATGTTATCTCCCATGAAATATATGATAAACAGACTTCATAAGGTAAGATTATAGTGGTTGAGGCCATCGCTTCTTCCTCTCATTTATTTTATCTTAATACAACCCATTTTTATTCCAGACTTTTTGATCACATTAAAGATGTCACAAGAGCTCATATTCACCTTAAAGTGGCTCCATGCTTCTCTAATCCTCCTTCTTATTCATGTATTCAAGGAAGTGTATTAAACTTCATATTTTCATATTAAAAATTTTATGTAATCTTATAATTCCTTCATAATCTCTTCCATTTATCCATATTCGGGGTTGATGCTATTTGAATCCAAGGTTTGATTAGTTGTTGTGGTGATGAGATCTATCTTCCTCAGGCCTATAGATTATATTCAACATAATATAATGTGGGTGAAATATTATATTTCTCTCATAATATTTCATTGTTTTAACTATTATGGAATATTATAGGGTTAGGGAAAACTAGGAATAAAATTTCATAAAAAATAATGTAATAAAAATGGTTTTCTCTAAGAACTCTATAAAATTAGTTATATCTTTTTACTCTGGACTACTTTTAAGACTTGTTTTTTCTTCTCAAATTCAGTCCACTAATGTTTGTGAGGATAAATATTTTATATGAGTTTCATTACATGTTCTATTTCATTAAAAATGTATTTATATATCACCACATTGGTAATTAATTAATCATGGAAATATTGAGTGTTTTTTTTCTCCCCATTCAAATAGTTTATTTAGTTCCTAGAATTTTCCATAAATATTCTTAGAATCTTATTATTAGACGCACATGTTATGGAGAATTGTAACAATATAATAGATTACACATATTGGAATTGATACTATTCATGTTAGAGTTGCCAAGTATATAGATATAATTTCTCGAAAATTTTAAAACTACTACCATATAATGTTTATATTAAATATCTCAATTATGTTGAACACATTGTCATTTATTTTTTTAATGCATAATATTTATTATATAATTCTTTGAGAATTGATTCTTGAATTGTAAATCATGTGTTATGCTACCATAATTTCACAGTTACATGATTAACTTTCTTAGAAGTTTCCTTTTATTATATTACACACATGATCCTTAGTTTTTCTATATAATGAATATACAAGTGTAGAACATTATTTTGTATGATCCACTTTAAGGAAAGTGTACAAACTATATATGGGGAACATTAAATATATAATGTTTTTATACAATTTAAGATATATCACTCTAATAAATAAAATATATTTACATATAAATTATTATATATAAATTTTTGAATATTATTCATTTCTTTGAGAAGATGAGTGGCCACCTAGATTGTATTATATATATTTATATATATTCTTTTATAAGAGGAGATAAGTCTAATATTATGTCAGAATGATATATATACATTTATTTCCTATGAGAAGATAACTTAAACCCATATAAGATAATTATAAATATATATATATATATTTGGATGTATATATGTACTGCCTCTTAAAGAGAATGGGTATAAAAAAATATATCCTCGATGGAAAATTCTTTTTTGGTGGATATACCCACTACAAAGATTTTGAAAAAGTCTTTATGTTAGTTTTGTGAATTATAACAAGATTTATGATATGAAATCAAAATATAAATTATGTTTACTAGATTTAATAAATCCATGTTTAGTTTTCTATTCAACAAATCATTATAGTGGACTACTCAATTATTACTCCTCGCTTGCCTACTTTGTATTTTGGTATTGATTTTTTTTATGAAATACTAAATAAGGAAAATGGGTGACTTCTATAAGGTATGATATACTCAAACTATGTACACATTCCATCCGAATGTGTATAGATCATTTTTATGTGATCCAAGTTAGGGGAAAACATTTATATAATGGTCAAAAAATCAGAGCAAGAGTGGATGTTTCATGTTATGTATGGCGTCAGTTAGAATACTCTTGGGAATTTGAATATGTGTATAATCCCTAGACTCAAATGATGTCTTTAGGTATATATGGAGGATATTCCATACACAAGACTCTCATTTTAGGCCTTTAGGGACTATTTGGGATGTTTTTAGCTTGATGTTGGTTTCTTATAGTGTCACCTTCCTTATAAAATTTATTGGAATCAAACCATGATTGTTTTATGTTGTATAATCATATTCCAAATTTCATTTAGAGCCACATTCTACCCATATAGTTCCAATTGTAAAGAAGTTATATTAATAGAATGACTAATTTCATGATTATTCATTCCATGTATGAGTGTGAACCATAGTTTATTTATTTAGTGGGTTTTTAAGAAACAAATTTCTCCCACATATATGATACCTAACCCTTAGTGTTTAAACTATCCTTTAGTGATTATGAGGTTTAATTAAGGACTCATGAAAATCTTAATTGGTTTGGTTTATGTATCCAAGTTAGGTCATAAAAAAGTTTCATCATAGGGACATTAAGGGATCTTGGGTATGAGATTTGAGTTTAGGAACCAGATGTGAATGTTATAATCATTAATAAAATCTTTATGATTATGAGATAAATAGAATTTTTAAAACCTTAAATTATTAAAAATTAAATATATTTTCGATAGTATATATGATAAAAAAACATCAATCCCAAACAAACCTTTAATATTTACGGCTGTAATAACCTTGTTGTTGGATCAGTGGGTACGAATAGTGTTAAAATATTTGTAAAATATATATAAATTTCCAAATTGATATAAATATATTGTCAAATTCCTTAAAAATAAGAACACAATTATTTATTTAATTCATTTATTCTTCAAAAAATCATGTTTTCTTCAAAAATGATTATTATTGTTTTTTAGAGAAAGTATTATAATTAATTTCCTTAAATTTTAGAAAGTTTATTTTATAAAATAAATATAATTTTTAAATAATTATATAAAAATTTACATAGGATCATTTTTTGCAATTTTTTTTAAAATAAATAATTTTTTTAGAGAATTGTGAAAATTATCAATTTTTTAATTACTATCATTTTTCCATTAAATGAAGACATTTAAAAGTCCTTTTATATTTATAATATGATATTGATGTTAAATATGAATCATTTAATTTATAATAATTTAATAATTTTCATTTCAAATAGAAATATTCAGGATTTTGGTATAAGTTTATTTTTATAAATAAAAACACCGCTTTTGGAAAACTCTTTTTATTTTCATAAAGTTGATCCATTTAAATTAATTAAAATAAAAATAATTAATACAATATATAAATTTAATTAATATATTATAAATATTTTTTTATGAAATAAATTTAATATAATTAGTATTTCTAGTAATTGAATTATTATAAGATCAACTTTTTCTTGAATAATCCATTTATCAGAAAAAACATTTTTCGACAAGCTTGGAAGGTTAAATTTTAAATTAAATTCTACCACTTATATGATTTTAATTTGATATAATGAATTAAATATTTTTAATAAAAATAATAATAATTTATTTACAGTTTATAATTTAAAATTAATTTTGTTCATTATGAATAGTAAAATAAGTAAAAAATACTAGTCACTACGGTGAAAACTAAAATAGTAAAAGTAACCTTACATGTAAATGAATAAACATACACAAAAAATATTTATTTTTGAATTTTGTAGGTTTTTATAGGCAATATAAACCCATTTATTCTATTATATAACAATTTTTTAGGAACTTGGATTATTAAGAACATCCTAATATTGAATAGGTTTTGGTTTTAGAAAAATACCACTCCCTCTTTATTATAAAAGGGCACCTCCTTTCAAGTAATTCACTAAATTCAAAATCCATATAGTTTAGCCAAAACTAGATCAAATAACTTATTTACTTACCTAACCATGTCCTATATTTCTTTTATTTTCCCTAAAGGTTGTATATGGAGGCTTTATGTATAATCCAAAAAGGGGGTTCAAAGAAGGGGTATCATTCTTAACTGATATTTTTTCCTTCTTCCACATCAATAAAATATTATTAAACCATTACGATATATTTAAATAATTATCTCAAAAATAATGATATTTTATTATTATAATGTAATAACTTACATCCATCTCCTCTTCCATAAAATTGGAAACAAAACCATTGTTCATGTCTACAACGGACTACCACCTCACTAACCAATGTAATTAATTTTACATTATTTCCTATCATGGATATTAATTATTATGGATTAAATATTTATTTATGATATTAATGACATATTAATCATTTTCTAAAATTTATATTTCACATATATTCATAAATTACCATCCATTGAAAAAATGATTACACCATTCATGTGTATAGAGGACAACCACATAGTGAGGTGATGTGATTAATTTTTTATTACCTCATCACATAGATTATTTAATTAATTGAATTTAAATAAATAATATTATATTTATTATATAATTATCATTACATAATTATAAAATAACACCTACCCTCTTTCCATCATGATTATTAAAAAAATGAAAATGTCACTCATGTGTATGTACGATATACCATCTCCATGACTGTAATGTAGGTATTTTTCATAAATAACCATCATGATTGGTTTAAAAGGTATAATTAATGTGTAAAAGATATGATTATTTCATTATTATTATTATGGAAATGATGAAATTATAATATACATGACCTTATACAGTATTCCAAAGTGATTTTATACATTTGAATCGAACATCATCAAAACATCAGACCTAAAACTAAATTATTATGTTAATGAATATAAAATGATAATAAATAAAATAAAATTAATAATAAAATTGAGAAATGTTCTTAATAATTTATTATAATAATTTTCTTATTAATGAATATAATAAATCCATGTGAATAATTGAGCTCTAGGAAAATGATTTATCTAAACCAAATTTTTCTTATAGTTATGGCCATTCACTATTTAACTCACTTTATCTCATTCTTTAATGTAATGGAATGATTATAAATTATTTATATATGTCTCACACACGTATATTTATTTTATTATTCATTAATTTGATTTTTTAAAAAATTCCTTATGTTCATTTCTTAAATTTCTTCATATTGAAATTTCCTTTGACAATGATATGAGGTAAGATTATGCACACATTTTCTTTCCAGGGTTAATTATTATGTATAAGACTTATTAATTAAATATTTTTTGTTGAATAAATAAAGCATTAACATGTTGTGATGGATACACATCGATAGTGCTTCAATGTATTGGGGAAATCTTTCATCTCATGATACGTTCTTTATCAGATTTTGTAATAAACCTAATATATTATAGGACTTTGTAAACCATGTGATATTGTCTAGGAAGTTATAATAGAATCATGTTTATGCCATGTTTTATGTTAATTCAAAATTTTCGATGTTACCATGATCTTGTGATACCATTATCATTATGTTAGGATCCCATGTAATGACTCACGATTCTTCTCTTTTATGATATCAAGTTATACTTTTGACTCACATGTTATGCTTCCTTATCATGTTTATTACCTTACTCAGATTTTTAGCTCAATACTTTCTTTTTTGTATTCTCCATATATCCTATTAAATTTTAGGATCTCAAATTTATTTAGGATGTCAATATGAAAAATAAAATTCAGATGTTATTTTTTAGTTTCCTTTTGATGTGTTGTGAAACATGTATTGAAAATATAATTGATATCATGATTTTTAGGCTTGTAATTGTTGTATAATTGTGTTTGAAAATCAGGTAATAAAATTTGTAAATGGATTGGGTCTCTATAGTTATAAAGTAGGATTGAGTTACTATGGTTATTTTGAGATATTGTTAACTAGAATTTGGTTTATTAAAGTATTAAAGTTTTATCAGTCATGTTAATAGTTAATAGGTTGGCATAGGTATGATGATATTCTATATTTAATTAATGATTCGTTTTTTCATGTATTTGATTACTTATTTTATTATTAAAACTAATTAAAAACTCATATTATCAAAAAATTATAATGGACTAAATAGTTTTTCCTATATATTTATTATTAATGTCTAGGTTAATATAAAAAAATAACTTATTCGTTTGAATGATAAATTTTAACTTATTTATATTGGTAGTTAAATAGTTCAATTAAATATTTAAAGTGTTTTTTAAAATTTGTTTGAGGCTGTTTTAGAAAATGGTTAAAAATTGACATGGGATTCAATGGGTGAACATTTCATGATTATGTTTTAAAGGGTTTAAAAAAGTTTATAAACTATGTTTTAAAGATTAAAGTCTTTTGATATATAGCTATATGGAAGAGAGAAGATGTGGTTAAAAAATCCAATATAATATTTTTTTTATTCTACTGTGTTTGTTTAGAGTCAAATTCCTCAAGGAAATGTTTTATATATGTTTTTTTTTGATATTCAGGGATGATTTCCTGAATCATATGATTTGGTATCATTGGTGAGAACTTTATGCCACATATATTTAAAGGTTATTCATGTCACATTTTCTCTATAAGAAATCCTCATAAATTTTTTGATTGTTTTTTTATTAATAATTCATAGTTAGTATATAGTTATATTACTTATAGTTTAATTCTAAATTTGAATATAGGGTTTTCTTATCATTGATTAATTTAACAATTTCTTGATGATTGTGGGAAAAAAATATGAATATTGATGTTTCATCATTATGAAATGGTTTTATAAAGTCATTTTAGGTTCTAATTAAAGATAAAATTGATATTAATCTTGTTAGGATAAAAAAACAATTTTATCATGAAATTATGTTAAAATTTGATTTAGGTTGGGTAAATGTAAAAGTTATCTTGAACATCTAGTTGTTTAAACTGTGGAAAACTATTTTTTAAAAAGTATTTGTTTTGTAAAATGATGGTTTAAAATATTTTATTAAAAAGTATAGGGTTTTTTAATAAAATAATATCTAAATTTATTCTTTGTTATTTCATGCATACATTAGTATAGATAAAAAAATATTCTAAATGATTTAAATAAGAAATTTAAAATTGATTGAATGTATTTTTTATTTTTATATAAAATTATATTTTATACCCATCCTGGGGTTTAAGATTTATGAACTTTCAGAGTAGTTATTTGGTAATGGTTATACATTTGATAGTTATTAAAATAGGTAACATGGGTTTTAATAATTGGATAGTTCCAGGTGGTGGAAACAGGTTGCCACTGAGTACTTGATATCTTATTATCATGTACCCAGTGCACACACCATTTGGGTAATTCCAACCAGCTGATGATAGGATGGGTTCTTGAGTCTTTAATGGTTTTTTATGAAAAAATTAAATCAATTAAATTCCAATTATTTATATTGATACCATATAGGGTTTTCTACAAAACAACCGTTAATCAGTTACAGATCAAAAGGTGGTAACCTCTCCTTTACTAATTCTCTATTATTAATTTTTTTCATTTTATCCAACCATTACATAATTGTACTAACATGTTGGTGAGGAGAACCAAATGATTTGTTAAAGGGTTTACATTAAAGAAAAAATTTACACATATACCCTTACATATTCTTAATTTTCTCTCTTAAATCATGGTTTCCATATTGGTTTTCAACCACAGAAGATAAGGAAAAAGTCCTCCTATTTCCTCTTACATATTATTCGTTCATTATTTTTATATAATTCTCCTAGTATAGGGAATTTGGTTTATATTTTCATCATTATATAGTCAACCCACTATATATTATGGGGTTTCCACTTCTCATGGTTAAATGGAACCAATATTTCAAAATTTTGATGCACTAATTTTGGGAAATGTTATTTGGATAATTTATTTTTATGATATCATTAATTGTATCCTAATTTCATAAATGAGATTATATTATTTGTTATTTCAATATGGGTTTTAGATATAACATTATTATTAATGAAGAAATATATAATTTCATTATTGATTGAGTTTCTTTATGGTTTTGTTTTATGGTTTAATATTGATGTAGTGGATCCAAAACTCTACATTAAGGACTGAGTTTTTGAAACTAATATACGGTGGTGTAAATCAAATTCATTTGAGTACAATTTTATATTTTCATTTAAATTATAATTATACATTTTAGTAAATGGTTTTTTGAAAATAATAATTACATTATTTTTTTGAAAAAGGATATTTTAATTTAATATTTTTAAATTCCAATGGTTTTTTGAAACCCATTTTAAAATGTTATGGGACTATGTGTGTAGTATTCATAAAATCAGGTTGTGTTTTTATCTTTTATTTTATAAGTTCTTCTTTTAATGTGTTATTATATTTAAATATATAATATAAATTTATTTTTATTATATTGAATTTTTTCTATGTTCCCTGATGATGCTAACAAAATGGGTCGTGGTATATTTATTAATGATGTGGGATTCTTAACATTTTCATTCTATTATAAATTTTATAAACATCCTACACTTGGGAAGTGTGAATTTTTTCAACCATTTAATTAGTTACATGTTTAATGAAATTTAAAGATTTAAATTAAATAAAGGGATAAATACTTTAGTATTTGGATATAATAGTTATTATAAAGAGGTTTTAAGTAAAATCGGGTTGGGTTGAAAATCATTCAATTGGGAGTTTTTTAGAAAATAATTTGGATTTTGAAAAAAAAAAAAATTAAAATGGGGTTAAAATTGTTCTCGACAAGAATGAATTGATCAATGAATAATCTAAATATAATTTAGACAACTATTTCCTCCTTTGGAGTGGTAATATAGTTTCTGTTAGGCCCAAGTTGTGTTTTGGTTGTATTTGTTGTCAATAGACGATGTGTGTTAGAAGTTGAGGAAATAATATGTTTCTTTTGTTTTTTGACCTATGCCATTGATATGAAGAATAAGACATTGAAAATTAGAATTATTAATTTACTATAATCCATCAGATAGTTATTTTGATAGAAAGTTAGATGATTCTGTAAATCGTAACAAGTATAGAATAAAAGTGGTGATTTTAATGAGGAATTGTTTCGGAGTATGAATAGCTCTGATAATAAATATGATAATTCTTTTTTGTTTTATATTTCATATATTGTATGTTATTTGGGGAATTTGTGATATTAGACTTATGAGGGAAAGGTGGTTCTGTTACTACCAATCGTATTGAAGCTCAGTTAGAATGAAATAATTTTATGGAAGAATGGGAAGTTACAATATATTATATTATAAGTCATAAGATGTTGTGAAGACCATCAACATATTCATGTACATGTGAAATTCATGGTTTAAATTGGAGTATGTGGAAGAGATGAGAATACGATATGATATATTATAGATGCTTCTCATCGGTGTGAGGATCATCAGACATAGAAGGATAAAGATTTTAGGAATTGGAATCATCATCATGGAAATATCAGATGGTTGTATGGTAGAACTTTTTAGAACAAAGAAGTAATTTCCAAAACTAGTCTATCAGACATGGTTTTCCACTGATCCATCATAGTGGATTATAACACAAATTCATATTTTTGGTATCCTATGTATATCAGATGTAGAGTTTTATCGGAGCTATAATAGTTTAGAAATTTTTAATTATATTTCAATTGGGTTAAGAAAAAAAGAAGTCATACTTTTTTCTCTTACAATCCAGTCAAGATAAAAATAAAAAAATTATTTATTATTTCTCAAGAAAAAATAAAGACTCATTAGGTTGGTGCAGAAAACATTCATCAAATTGAAGCCAATATTGATCCATCAAACATGTACTAACACTGATTAAACCATTTTATATGAGATCATCGATTTTTTGAATTGAATAAAATGAGAAATAATTTGAAGATATTTTATAAAGGTTCTGAAAGTCATACATTTGATAGTTGGTACATAACATATATATGAGAATACATTAAATGTTTATGAGAGGTCATCATAATCATCTAGATTCAACATTGCATATGTTTTCATATTAATGAGAATTCATCTACTTCTCATATATGATAATTTGGTATACGTTCATCATAATGTATAATTAGAATGAAAAATTATAATGAATAATTAGAATAAAGAAATGTTTTTAAATATTAAGGAAGTCTAATGTTTGATCTAATTTGATAAGACTCAAGAATCAGTCACAAGTATTTATAAGAGATAAAGAATTCAAAGTTTAAGACATAAATGAATGAGAATTTTGGGGTTTTGAATTTCATTGAGTGGGAATTGAAATTTTTTTCCAACTATTTCTGTTCATGGGTTCCTATGAAAGAAGAGATCATGTCATTTTTAAGATGTGTGAAACCTGAATTGTTAATGTGAACTAAGGGCTATGACATTTTTTGGTCAGATATTTAGTTTCCAAAAAAAATTAGGTTGAAGTTGAGGAATTTTCATAAAAACAAGACCATCAGAGAAACATACATTAAGGAAATTTTTACCAGACTGAGTTACATCAGATAGTGGAATTGAGAGATTCTGATTGACTTCCTACTTATTTGAAGAAGGATGTGTAGAAGAATAATCAGACCAAATCCAATTGGATAGATTGCATCAGACTGGGGGTATTGGAATGAGTAATATTAGACTGACTTTTTTAAAAACTATTTATAAACAATATTTTCAGAAGAATTTTGAAGACCAAAATGTTCCTTAGAGAATTGTTAAATTTCGTGAATATTGTACATTGGTAAAGTTTGATTCAGTATACTTAAGAATTAAGTGAATACTTTTTGAAGTGGATCAAAAAATAAGAAGGAATTTGAATATCATAACTATAGATAATTACCAATTGATGAAAAGAATTATTTTGTAGGGATGTATAACTATCTATGGGAAATTGAATACTAAAAAAGGTAGTTGAGGGATATAACCAACTATAATTGGAATGTTTATACTAGGATTGTATAATTTTTTTCTAATTGTGACTTTTTATTATATAAATATTATAGTGAAAGAATCAATATTTGTGGGACAATCCAACATTGAAATGAGTAGGACATTGTACCGAATCTTGTAATTATCATATGATTCCTTCTCTTTACACATGTTTCATATGAAAGGTGTTGTTGAAAAGTTTTATATTAGAGTATTGTAACCTTAATAGGTTTTAAAGGGTAATAATATTTTTTAAAGAAGTTATGAAACCTTATTATAAAATAAAAATGAAATAATAATTCAACCCCTCCCCC
Organism: Viscum album; assembly: GCA_963277665.1. Taxonomy (NCBI): domain Eukaryota; kingdom Viridiplantae; phylum Streptophyta; class Magnoliopsida; order Santalales; family Viscaceae; genus Viscum; species Viscum album. The sequence continues at coordinate 170,429,618 of OY728148.1, forward strand.
TCCCATTGGTCTTGATCCTACATATGAAAAAAAAATTGGTATAAGATCCATCTCTAAGAATGAAGAATTTGAATTCAGTGAACTATAAGAGGATTATAGTTTTCATTAGTAAGAAATATCATATCTATTAAGATAAAATGTTTCCATATCTTATAACTCTTGGTTATGATGTTTTGGAAGCTACTACAAATGAATTTCCTCCTTGAATTCGGAATGCTCTGCTTAATACTATTGATAAGATAAATCCTGAAAATTGAGAAAGGTCTAAAAATTATTTACACTCATCACTAACTAAAATTAGGTTTCATAGAGTAAAGGGAGTTGGAACTGCCACTGTTATCTGAGATAATTGGGAAAAAATTTATGGATGTTATAAAAAGGTAAAGATGGAGATGTTATAACTTTGTAGGGTGAAGCATGAAGATCCAAAAATGGATTAGTATGAATCTATTGGTGGATTCTTTACAAGGGTAAATTATATTATTATCACTATAATATGTCTTGGTGAAAAACTAGAAAGATCAACCATTTTTATAATGACATAGATAATTAATCCTGATAAGTTTCATTCCAATGTTTCCTCATTAGAATATAGAGATCCTGAAACTCTCTCTTTGGATTCTCTTCATATTAGTCTTTCAACTTATGAAATAGGAAGACATATGGTAATGATAAGTAAAAAACTTTATCAACAAGGGGGGTTAAAATCAATGTTAAAATGAAAAAAAGATAAATTTTTTAAATAATATTCAATTGATTCAGAATTAGAAGGAGAAATTGATGATTTTAACACAATTGATTCAATACTTTCTAAGAAATACAATAATGACAAATGGAAAACCAAAATTCCTAGTTGTTGGAATTGTGAAGTGAATGTACATTTTTTATATAATTTGACTAGGAAAAAAGTTAAATAATATGAGTCCGAGAATGATGATATTAATATTAGAACTAAAAAAGCATAAATATAAGGAAATATTTCCTTATGAAAATAGTAGAAAAATTATTTGAGAAGAATAATGAAGGATTATTTTTTCATCCAGTGATAAACAAGATCATCAACTCAAAATTATTTCTCATATCAGAAATGGAAATGATTTATCTTTTAGTTATAATGATTTTTATGAGATGAAATAAATGAAATGCATTCTAAAAAAGAATTTTGAAAATGAACTTGGAAAGAATAATAAAATCAAGAAAGAAATACGAAAGTTTCAGAAAGATATGAAATACATAACTCTAGAAAATGGTGAGATTAAAATAAAACTAAAATTTTATGAATAAAAGTCAGCTTATAGTAAGAATATCGATAAAATAGGATGTACACATGTTGAAGAAATTAAACATAACAAGTTAATGATATATAAATCAATAAAATAATAGATGTAATGAGAAGTAATTTGGATGAGAAAGAATAATATTTTTTTAAAACACAATCAATGTTTCTTACAACTAAATGTGATATAAGAAAAATGAGAAAAAACATTACTAAGGTTATTATTGTCAATGTTGAAACTTCTAAATAAGGTGAAAAGATAATTTTAAAAAAATAGGGTTGTGGAAAACATATTTAATCAATAAATATAGATTTTTTTTAATTATCCTATTAAGAAAATTGACCCATTATTTGTGAAGAATCAACAGCAATAACAATGTTCTGAACAAGTTCATTTTCAGTTTGAAAAACCAAGATTCAGAAGGTAACTATTAGTGATGTGGAGTATTCATACACAATACATTTTCATATTGGTATAATATATCTCTACTCAAAAATAGATATTAATGAAGGGAGAGCATTGATGAGAAAATAAGATAAAATGTTTCTAAAAATTATGTAGAACGAGAAAGGGAAACTCATAAGGTGGAGACAGATGAGTATGTTAAGAATGTGAAGAAAAACATGATGAGTCTAAAAAGAAATATTTATTAGTTATCTGGCGAGAAAAAGTTGAAATTTCTACGAATTTATAAGGAATAAAAAAATAAGTTTGGAACAAATTTTATAAAAAGAAGTCAACGGACTGTGATTTGAAAATTTTGAAAAATGGAAAAATGTGTGAGAAATAAGGTTACGTTACTAATAATTGTTTGAATATCCTACCGGAATAAGAATAAGGCATGGAAGAGTTGTTAGAAATTCACTATAACTAAAAGGTCGCAAAAGAAGAAAATAAATTCACATCCATATCATAATAGTCTATATATGAAAAAAAACATGTTACAAAATATTAGAAGGATGAACATAATGAATAAAATGAATCCAATACAAAATACAAGAGTAAAAATAAAAAGGAAAGGCTGATGGAGGACTCTCAATCTGATATATGATTATTAGAAACAACTTATGTTCCTAATTATTCCAAAAAAAATCATTTTTATTTGTACTAACATGTAGTGAATTGAAAGAGTTGAAGTAAAAAAACTATTTTTATAAGTCTCTTACTATTATTTCAAAGGAAGGTAATGAGTTTACAAAATATGAGTATTTAAATGTTTTGTTTATATACCTAAACATTATGATATGTTTTTTGAGATGGGTAAGGTTTATTTAATCTTATAAAAATCCTTTCAAGATCTATTCTAGAAATGATAATTTTGAAAGAATCCTAAAAATTGTATTACATGAATGTTGTGAAATGGATAAATTAAAAACCTTGATTATACACTCTTATTTTCTACACTTGGTTCACCCATGTAGACATATATTTGTTTAGTTAAATTCCCTATGTTAAGAAAATCAAGTCATAATTATGTTTTCATGAAAAATATTTTCATGTTTTTAATGGAAGGTTCTAATCCTCGGAAATGAAATTATTTTTCTGTAGGGGGGGGAATTTCATGATGACTCCTTTGAATTTGATTATCTATAAAGGGGAGATAAGAAAAATTGGTATATTAAGGACATATAAGGATCATTAAAGGAATGGGGTAAGAAAAAATGATAAAAAAAGTAGTGTTGATTTTGATAAAATTGAAGTGGGCATTGAAAACAACCACAAAGGGAGATATTATAGACCCAAGTTGTGTTTTGGTTTTATTTTTTGTCAATAGATGATGTATGTTTGAAGTTTAGAAAAGAAGAAGTCTTTTTTCAGACTTAGGACATCAGTATGAAGAATAAAAACCAAAATATCAGTATATAACATTAAATACGATCCACCTAATTGGGATTTTGATAGAAAGATATAACCAGAAATAAATCGTATTAATTATATAATACAAGTGGTGATCATAATGAGGAAGTTTTCCAGAGTCTGAATAGATCTGATATTAAAATTAAAAATTCTTTGTTGTTTTGTATTTCATATATCAAATATTTTATAGATATCTTGTGATTCAAAAAATATAAAGGGAAAGGTGATTGATTTTGATTCCAATTGTGATAAGACTCAGTTAGAATAAAATAAGTTTCTAGAATAATGGTAAGTAAAAATAGTTTTCATTATAATTCAGACGATGATATGCACATGTTCAATATATTCAATGTCATGATACAAGATGGACTTTTGGAAGAGAGGAGAATATGATGTGAATTATTTTAGCTGCTGAATATCATTGTGAGGAAAAACAAACTCTAAAGGATGATGATTTATGTTATGATAATTATATGGGTGATAGAATTAGAAGGCCAAAAGGTTTATCTTGCTGAAATAAAGAAGTCAATACCAACACCGGTCCATCAGACATGGTATTCCATTGATCCATCATAATGGATTCTAACATAGATTCATAATTCTAGTGTCCTTTATATATCAGATTCATAGTTTTATCAAAGGTATAATAGTATAAGAAGTTTAAATTGTATTCCATTTGGCTATGGAAAACAATAATTCACACTTTGTTTTCTTAAAATTAGGTCAAGAGAAAAATATCAACAATATTGATTGTTTCTTAATAAGAGAAGAATCATCAGACTAGCAATGATAAAGTTCATCAAATTGAAGCCAAGACTGACCCGTCAGATACACACTAGAACCAATAAAAATCATCTGATGTGAGATCATTAGTATAAGGTATTTAATAGAAGGAGAAATACTTTGAAGATGTTTAAAAAAAATTTAAAGTATTACATTTAATAGTTTGTATAGAGAATCTATATAAGAATAATTTTAGTGTTTACAAGAGTACACTATAAAGATCCATCTTTAGAATTTCATAATTTTTCATCATAATTAGAAGTCATATAGTCCTCATATAAGATCATTTGGTACACCTTCATCGTAATAGAAAATTGGAATGAAAAAATTTAATGAATAAATGTATTGAATAAATGTTTTTCAAACATGAATAATTATAAATCTTGAGTAGATTCTATAAGATTCAAGAAGTTCCCATAATAATTGATTATAGTTTAAGAATAAAAAGTTGAATACATAAATGAATAATAATTTCTAGATTATAAATTTATTTTAGTAGGGAGAGAAATTGTGTGTCCCACATTTTCCATTCTAGGGTCCCTATGAAAGGAGAGATCATGCCATTTTAAAAATGTGAGAAACTTGAATTGTAAACATGAACTGAGAGCTCAGACATTTGTTTGTTAGGTATTTAGTTTTCAACCAGTATTTTTTTAGGTTGAAACTGATGATGTTCCATCATAATGATCTCATCAGAGTGGCATCAATCAGAGATAGGTTTATCATACTGAGTTACATCTGACAGAGGAATAGCGAGCTACCTATTAAGTTTCTAATCATTTAACGAAAGTTGTATAGAAGAAGAATCAGACCAAATACAATTGCATGGATCCCATTGGACTGAGGGTGTCATACTGAGGAAGATCGTATTGAAATTTTCTTAGGAATATTTCCAAACTGAGTTTTTGGAAGAATTTTCAAGACCATCAAGTATCATATAGAATTTTTTATGTTCTCAAACATTGTATGCGGGTAAAGTTTGATTTAGATTACTTGTATAGGATGTGAAAACTTACTAAGGTGGAGTAGAAAAGAGTAAGTAAATTTAATATTGTAACTATGGATACTTACTAGTTGTTTTATTGACATATTTTTAGGATTTTTAACCAGATATGGGAATGTGGTTACTAAAAAGGATTGTTAGTGTTATAACCAACTATAGTATGAATGTTTCTACTATTACTATAGAATTGTTCACTACTTTTTCCATTGTATTCAAGAAATAATATATTGAAAGAACCCATGTTTATGGGACTATCTTACATGGAGATGAGTAGATCTTTATACTAATCCTTTTAAATATCATGTGTTTCTTTCTCTTTACATTTTTTATGTATGAAAGATTATATTGAGAAGTTTTATTTTATTGGATCATAACTTCAATTGGTTTAAGAGTTTAAGAATTTTTTTCTCAACAATTTATGAAAAATTCTTTAAAAGAAAATGGAACTATTTGTTAACTCCCAAGTGGTCTAGATCCTACATATAAACAAAAGTTTTAAAAAAATTGTTTTAGATTTTAGCATTTGATTTAAAATTTTCTTAATGTATTGGGTAATGTAATATTGAACCATTATGATTATTTAAAATATTTAATAACCTACATATATTTCACACTCCACCTGGATATTTTATTTAGTTTTCTCATCTACAATAGTTTTAACAGATATATTTTTAGTTATAGTAAAAAACATTATCCATAACATGATTTTAATGAGATTCATTACTATTAATAATTTTATTCCCTTTGTAATTTTTTCTACTGTATTGTAATTTGGTTAAAATGTTTCAATAAAATGCTTAGTTTAATAAATATTTTTTATAAAATGGAATTTTAAAAGGAAATATGGATGGTATAAATTATAGAGCTAAATTATTTCATATTTTTTTTTCCATATTTGGTTTCTTAATATATTTTTTATCTTTTAAATAGAATGAAATATTCTAAATTCACAAATAATTATTTAATGATCAGTTAGAAGATAAATTATTGGTGACATTATGGCTATGTTATATTGTTATGATTATGGTAGGGATGTTTTTTATAATATTATTATAGTCTCCTTAATAATATTTTGGGATTGTGGTGTTGTGAGGTCCTAATTCAATGTATTCTTGGACATAATTATTTGGATCACTTATTTTCCTATTTATTACTCCATAGAATATTGGTTATTTTCTATTCAGTGTTTTATATCATGATTTATTTGATGGTGGGGAGCCATTATTATTTTATATTGGAAAATTAATATTTCTCATAAAGATAGTTGAAGGTATTCCTCTAGTTATTAGTTTTGTTGTGTTTTAAGTATCAAAATTATTCTTATATATGAGAAGCTAATGATGGGGAGGATATTATTAACCTTATTTTCTAGGTTATTTAATTATCCCTAGGTTTTAATATGGAGGTTTTGAATTGGATAATTTTAATTAGGATAATGTATTATACTGTTAGTGGGAAGTGAGAAGAATATTTAAAAGGGTAGAGGTACTTGGGATTCACTTGGTACTTGGCGTCTTTTTATTGGTTACACAATAGTATCAAGGTGTTATAAGGGATTTTATTTGATACAATGGTTACCCATTGTTCTTGTACAAAGTTCCATCTAGATTCATGGGAAAAATACCTAAAAAGGTAAATTTTTCATTTCAAATCCAAATTATAACCCAACAATACATTTAAATATTTATCTCTATTTTCACAATGGAGAACCACCTTTCAAACTCTCCCTCGATTTTATTTTATATCTATATAGCCATTTTACAATCATAGTCCAGATCATTTCTAAGATGTTATGGGATATTTTCTTGAACTTGGCATGGCATAAAAATTCTTTAATCATCTTCATATTCTTACCCTTAGGTTTATATAAAAGAGTCTCACTTTTTATATTCTTGTAATTGAAAAATATCCCAATTTATTTATATTATCTTCCATCAATCCATGGTGGAGTTGATTATAATTGATTTAAACGTTGGTTTGGCTTCCATGATGATGAAGTCCAGCTTCCTCATGACAAGGGATCATATTTTGAGAAGATTAAGGGGAGTTATGAATTATCTTTCTCTAATAATATTATAGTGTAGTAACTATAGAGACATGGGATATGGTGAGGGATAACCATGTAATTAGTTTCCTAAAAATCAGCCCAATAAAAATGGTTTTTTCTAAACTCTGATGAGAATTTGATAACCCTTACACCCCTTGAGTACAACCATTCATTGATTATGCTTCCTTGATTTCATTCAATTATGTTTATGAACATTAATCAACTATATGAGTTTTATTTAATGTTTTATATTTTTTAAAACATATTTATGGAATTTCATGTTTTTTTCATTGTCCATGTAATTATAGAGTGTTATTTTTTTCAAAACCCATTAAAACATTATCCTTTAAATATTGGTAAGCACTATAGTAATGTTCATATTATGTTGTTAGTGGATACATTTGATAATGAAAATTTTATTATTTTAAAGGATTCCATGTATATACATTGATACCTGAAATGTTAAAATTACCAAAAATGTCAAAAAAAAATAAGCTTAAATGTTTATAATGGATTCTATATTATTTAAAGTAAAAAATGTCACAATTGTGATCAATACATAGTTATTTATAAGTTTAAGGATTGAGAATAATTGTTTAATTAATTAGGAATATATTATTAACTTATAAATCAAATACTATGATTCCATACATTTTCACAAACATGATTACCATTTTTAGAAATTTCTTTTTATATTATTACACACATATAGCCTCATTTCTCAATGTATTTCATATAAATATTTTTAACCATGTTTTTTAGGTTCTAATTTAATTATTTTTTAATAAATATATAACGGGAGAACTATATTTATGATATGAGCCTCTATATGAGGAGAGAAACCACATTTAGAGAAATGGTATGTATATGTATTTTATTTCTAATAAATATATAAATATTGTTCCTTCCTATGATAAGATGAGTGGTCTCTTAGGTGATGATGATGGTGATATATATATATATATATATATGTATATACTAATTTGTTTGTGAACACTAACACCTATATAGGATGGGTTTTGATAGAAATCCTCAATAGGAATTTTTTATGGATGAAAAGTAACGTAGTTATATTTCAAGAATGGATAAAAGTAGTTTTGGATGATGACTAATAGATTTATTATTATTCTATTAAAACATTATATATTTAATTATTATATGAAAAAACATGTCCAATTTAAAAGAGAAAACTCCATCAAAGTGATTGATTATTGATTTCTCACTGTATGCCTACATTATATAGTTTCAATACGCATGTGGTTTTATGACAAACTGGTTGAGTTCAAGTGATGAATTCAATGTGGTATGATATAGTCATACCCCATGTGTGTTCCATCTAACATTATATAGACCTTATATTGTGTTTACTAATTAAAGATAAAGTGTATGTTGGTCCCATTATATTAGTTTTATCTATTTGGAGGAAGCAAAGATATTTGATCATGTTAATATGTGTCAATAGAGGAAGTATAGGATTGTACCATGATATAAAACAAGGTGAGTTTTTGTTATATTTACCTAAATATGAATCTAAAAAATGGACACATCATAGTGATCTCTATATTTAATTTCTTGAGAATTGGTGCAACATAAGAAATCATAAAATGGGAATAGGGGAGAAATTAGTGGTCATGGTTGGAATGATGGAAAAAATGTCTAATAACACACAATTTCACTAGGTTTGGTGGTTGAGGAGTCTCCCTACATAACACGGGGAATAAAAAAAGTCCATGGAGAAGCCGTATACTATATTTAATATTGAGATGGTCAACATGATCATATGTTGGTGAATAAATTGTGAAATTCGGTGTCTTGAAGTTAAAATGGACATGGTTTTGTAACTACACTATGGAACGTGGCATTCCGAGTTGATGTTCCACTTGTGAGTAATGGTGAACCCATGATGGGGATTTTGTTTTCCATGGTGAATTTTTGTATTCTAATAAAATAATATCATTATCAAGATTGTTTAGTAGAATAAAAAACATACATTATGTTATTTATAGAGGCCTATGAATGGTGATTTATCCAAGAGATACACAAACCTCATCATGGTTTTCAAAGCTATGTTGTGTTAGTGGGTGTTTCAATAAGAGTCCCACTAAATCATGAGAATTTGATTATGAAAATGGGTGAATGTAGTTTCAATCATTCAATAATAATTGACCTTGATTTTAGGCCATGATTATATCAATATAATAATTTGACTTTTATTGGTTACTTAAGTGAATTAATTGTAATTAATTTATGCTATAATAGAGAGAATATTGTGCCACAAAACAGTTATGGACTGATAGTAATGATAAAGATCATGGATTTATGGAAGAGATATGGTTGGTTTCTTTGATGAAAAATAATTCACTAACATGTTGATAAATTAATTTACAATTGTGTTTATCTATATGATATATGGAAATGGAAACCTTCACGTTACATGAGATCGAGAACTGATGTGAGAGAGATTGTGCAAGATGTAGTATACTGATACCTTGAAACACCATTTATCTTGGAGAGAAGTGAGTGAGGTGAAGCCCAGAGATAACCAAGAGGACTGGAAGTCCCAATACTGCAAGTTTAGAGGAAATCTATGAAGGCCCAGATCATATAGAATATAGTGGATGTTTCATGAACAAAATGGTTTATACTCATCATCATATTTTGAGTATATTAAAGAGAAAGTGGATGTGCCAATATATTTATTGTCTATTCATGGAGGATGAATCACATCAAGAAGGGAATAAATCAAAATATAGAGATATTTTTTGGATCACATTAGATGAATTAGTGTAATATTGAGTGGCATCTCTATGTGGATAGGGAATGGTTGATTTTATGTCATAATACATTATTGAAATAATATTGAATCTATAATGGGGGGGGCTAAACAACATTGAATGAAGAAGGTATGTTTAGATGAACCTAATAAATATCATGTGTTTTTATATTTCATTATTTATTGTAATTGATTTCATGGTTGTGAGTTTATATTTAGTAAATTTAGATATATAATATATTCATGAGGTTAAGTTTTAATGGGAACAACTTTGAAAATAAAAGATGGTATTGATTTACTCAGCCCCCTCTTAGTGATCCAATCGAATCCTAGACTAACAAGTTGAATTAGAGGGTGGTTACCTACAAACATCCAATGAGTAGAGATAATATCAATTCTATGAACATTTGTGGTGTTCATACATTTAATGGAACTAACTACAAAAGTTTCATGAATAAGATGCTTCTCTATCTCCTTTCACTTGGCCTATAACTCATATATGATGCTACTATGGGCTTTCATCCAAATGTTGAAAATGATCATATGAATCAAGATGATTAAAGGGATATTTATATATGTGGAATGGTACAAAATTCTATTTTGATGAATTTTTCATTGAAGGTTTACAACACGGCAGTGGTTTTCGAAACTATATACGAGATATGGGAAAAATTGAGAACAAAATATGATAAAAGAATCAAATTGAATGAATCAATGCTAAATTTATAGAGGATTATTTTTTAGGACATTAAGATGATGATGATGAATATATTATTATATATTTTACTTGATTAAATTATATAGTTATCAATATTCGTGGTTTTGGTAAGAAACATGAAGAATCCACTATAGTAAGGAATATTTTAAAGAATATTCCAGATTAGTTTTGTCCCAAAGTGTCGTATTTGGATGATCAAGAAGACCTATAATTGTATGAACTTAAAAAAATTATTATTGAATATGTAATTAGGAATGCAATGGATTTCAAAGTAAAAGAAAAATTTAAGATAATGGCTGAATCTATGAGAAACATAAAGTGTAATGTGACTAAAGAATCTAGAAATTAAGATGTTGAGAATGATAAATATCTCTAACAGAATATATCTATCATATCAAATATAATCATTAAGGGATAATTTGAAGTAAAAGGTAAAAAATTTATTGTATGTTTTGATTGTAATTATATCAGTCATATTGTAAAAAATTTCCCAAAGAATTAGGTTGAAGAATCTGAATCTCGTGAGAAATAATAGAGTCCCAATGGAATAAAGGAGATATGATGAATTGCAATTTTTTATCACCAAAAGAAGAAACCTTTTTAGTAATAATGATGAAATATCAATGAATTATGATGATTTAATCTATTACATTTCTCATTAAGATAAAATTAGTGACTTTTTAAGAAATTATGAAGATAGAAACGAGAGAATAAAACTCAATTGGGAATTGAAAGGTATGTTTTAATAGTGAATTTAAAAAATTAAAAAGTTCATGAAATAAAAAATATGGTATTATAGTAGAAACCAAAGGATAATGAGAAAAATAATGAACTAATAAAAAAATAATCAGCCTAAATTAATGGGAGAAAGATACACTTGTCCAAAATTATTGATCTAGAAAAGATTGTTTGTGATATTGAAGATAAATCTACTCTGAATGAAGAAAACAAAATTAAGACACAAGAAATATGTCTCACCATTCAACATGAGTTAAGTAGATTTAGATAATACATCACCAAATAAGCTATGGCTAAAGTTCAATATTTACATTCTCATTAGATGAAAAAATCTGATATACAATATAATACTATTTTTAATCATTCCCATAAGAGATATAACTTTTTTAATAATATAGGTTAAAAAATTAATATTGGACATATACAAACCAAGGATGATGTGACAAAATATTTCATACCAATGGAAGAAAATATTTCAAGAAAACCAAAACCTCATATGTAAATGAAGGATTAAGAAGTACAACAAAAAATAATTATAGTCAAATGTAGAATCAAAATATAATATCTCAATTTGGTGGTTATTTTGGAGTTGTGGAATTTATAGAAACAAATACTTTTCATATTTTTTCAATATGTACTTGCCATGAAAGAGGTAATAATATAGGTGGAATTTTGGTAATGTAATGAGGATCCAAACTCAATGAATGAATGTTTCTCTAAAAATTTAATAAAGAGAATTGATTCACATAAATAATAAGTTCAAGATAATAAACAATAAAATCAACATATTAAATATAACAATGGGAGAAAATGAATTTAGATTATAATGAATGAATATCATATGGTGAGATAAAAATATCATCCAAAATTCTACCTATAGAGCACAAAAATCTCATACCTTATTTCTTATTATTTTTGTTTATTTTTGCTAACATATAGTGAATTGAATGAGAATTTAAAGGCTGTAAATTTTTTATATTAAATAATATGACTTATAAATGAAGTAATTTTTTATAATTATTATAACAATAGTTTATCCCTTTAGGGGAGAAAAAATGATAAGGAAATTTTCAATCTATTATTTACTGAAAATATGGAATTTCTATACAAATTTGAAAAACATAAAGGATAAGGTATATGAATTACACATAAAACTGTTAGTTACGATTATATTAAATGAAATCACTAAGGAAAAGTGTTGGTTATAAAAATATGAGAAAATGTGGGAGTTAAATGTCTTGTATATGAATTGTTTTGATGGATTTTCGAGATGTTAGTAGGTGGCATATATCATTATAGAATCTTCTATATATGACCCCAAATTTGATAAATGAAAACATCTTGGTAATTTTTCACATGATTAGTTTTTATGGATTGATTAAACAACCATGGTTATATATCTATTTATTTATACCCCATTTTATCCCATATAGACTTACAGTTGATTAATCAAAGTCTCTTTTCTGAGAGAATCATGTGATTTCTCTATATCCTTATAGTATAGAACATTGAAGAGAAATTTTTTTTATGAATAAAGATAAGGTGTGATGAAGCACTTTATTACATACTTATATATTTTTGACATGGTGGAGAATAATTAAGAATTCACATGTTAACATTCTGAGATATTGTTTCATGAGGTGTTGTCAAAAAATCTAAATGGTGATCTTGATGGGCCCATTGGATGAGTTTTGTTTTTTTTTCAATATGCAAATACCATTGATCATGTATGTATGTGTGATAGAGATATGTTAAATATAAACCACACTATTAAATAAGGAGTTTTTTTGGAAGATTGACCAACATAAGAAATTGATATGGGGAAATGTCATTGTGATCCATGTGGTTGAGTTCTATAGTATTTGTGAAACAAAACCTAGATTAAAATGATAATAGATTTGTAGGGATGTACATGGTTTAAAGGATATAAATCATAGATAATAATTTTTCATTTCAGTTTTTTTGGTTGAGGATTCTCCCAATGAAAAATAGGAAAGATTAAAATGTTCATGTAGAAGCCATATATTGCATTAAAGATTGAGATGGTCAACACAGTTAGAAGGTACTGACCACGTCATGGTGCATGGATTTTTAAAGGGAAATTAGGTCAGTTTTTTTCACTACATCATGAAACTGGGGGTGTTTAGTTAAGCTTTCACCTACGAGACATAGTAAACCCAAAATGGTCATGGTGGTCCCCATATTTACTATCCTTTCATCAAACAACAGAAGTTACTTATCAAGATTCCTCAAAAGAATACAAAATAACCAATAGGTTGTAGAGATTGGTGTGATGAAGTAATTTTTATTCTATAGATACATATACCATACCATAGTGTACAAATGAAATCCGTGTTAATGGGTGTATTAGTAGGGGTCATTCCAAATCCAGAGAAGTTGATTTTGACAATTCATGAATGGTTACTCAATGATTCAATAATCATAGTACTTTATTTTAGTCCATGATTCTAGAAATATTCACATATGTCTTGAAAAAATTACTTAAGTGATTTAAAATAATTATTTCATGCTATAATAAATATAATATTGAGCCATAAATTAGTTTTGGTATGACTGGAATGATAGAGATAATGAGAGTTATTGAGATGTTATGGGTGGTTTCTTTGATGATCCATAATGCACTGATAGGTGGGAAACATAAAATGAATTAGTGTTTCTTTATTAGATAGAGTATAATTGACACCTAGAGATAATGTGGGAGTGAGTATCTATATGTGGGATACCGCATATAAAGATGAATACAAAAATCCTAATACATCATATATAAATGAGATAAGTGAGTGGGGTGATGCCTGAAGGCATTTTGTAGAAAGAGAAGTCCTGAGACCTGAATAGTTTAATAATGTTAAGAAGATCCTAAATATAAAAATTCTAGTGGTTAATTTAAGAAAAAAAATCCTAGGATCCACATCATCTATTAATGATGTTGAATAAGATGTACTATTTTAGATTTGTTGATTTATTTGTTCATAAAGGGAGACAATCACCAATAAGGGAAGAGGTGAGTAGATGAAGAGATCTTTCATTATTTTATCACATTTATAGAAGTAATGATTCTTCTAGTGGGCATTTAAAGTGGAGAGAAAACACTTGAATCTATGTTTTAATACATTGTTTTAATGTTAAATAATACATATTGGGGGGAGACTAACATGTAAAGAAGTAGTTATGGATAGCCTAACAGTGTAAATATCTTGTGTTTTGATATTTATTTTTTTCTACAGATGATGTATGGTTTATAGTTTATATTAAGTGGATATAGAACCTTTATAGGTTCAAGGTTTTGATTTTTAAAGGAAAAAACTCATAAAATAAAATATATCATTAATCCTTCACCTCTTCTTCTCAATGACCTATTCGGATCCTAGAAAAACACTTCTATTATATGAAGATCCTGATATCATTACATGAGTGGATACTATAAATAGCATATGGATTCAAATGAGACACCCATGGATGTTCAGATAGATAAATTGAGCGTAGTCTATAGGGCCATTCCTAGGAATATATAGAGGATATACCAATTACAAGACTTCTATCTTTGGTTATCAATTCTTATTTTGCATGTTTTATAGTATTTATTGATTTTATTCTCATTATACCTTCCTTGAAGGATTTAAAGGTATTATTCCATGGTTTTATGATTTTATATACTCATATTTCATCTTATATTTAGTATTTCCTTCTACCAATCTCTTTTTGGTGGTAAAAAATTATACTAAAGGATTGACTGGTGTTCAAATCAGTCATTCCAGGTATGATTGTGAACCATAATTAATTTAATTATAGTTTCTATAAGAAAAACCATCTCCCAGATTTGTCTTACCTAAAATGCAGTATTTTATTCATTACACAGTGATGAATATGTGTGTCTAAGGTCCCATAGAAAACTATATTGGTACAATTTATTACCTTTATTACGTCATTACATGGTCCCTCAAAACCCCTAATACATTTATGTGGATAATGAATAATGATTAATAATTTTTTATTATTAAATGTATTATTAATTATCTTAATAATATTTGGAATTTATAAAATGTGAAGATCCTTTTGGATAATTTCAAAAATGTTTGCATTGTTTTTTAAAAAATAAAATGGTTATGTAAATTTAGAAATGTATAAATTATAGTATGGCTAAATAGTGTTTTGGGAAATGTTTTTTCCAAGAATTCAATACGATGGATTAATCAATTATAGAGGTAATTAATTGTATTTCAACCACCAAATTCATCACTAATTCCATAAATTTTCACATATTTTCATCTTTATACAATCAATTTGGCTATATTTTTAGTACTATCTAGTCACCCATCACCAAATATTAAAAAAAATAATGATGTGGGAGATCAAATATAAATCATAAATAACTAAATATCATTAAAATAAATTATGTAATGAACCATATTTGGCCTTTATTTATTTTCATGAATAATTTTTTGTAGAATGTGATGCAGGTGGAGTGGGGATAGTAAATGTTCTCATCCAAAACAATTGTCATGTAGTATATTTCAATGACAATTTTAATAGTTTAATAATAATTCAAAATAGTTATAATATGGAGTTCTATATGATTGTGAGAGTCTTAGACCACTGATATCATAAATTGAGGCAACGGTTTTTCCTTCATTATGGCCACTAGGAATTAAGATTTGTCAAGGATCAAAAAAATGTTTTTTCTATGCAGGAAAAATTTGTGGAGCTTATGTGGTTAACTTTTTATGTCAATTTATAATATGGGAAATGATAAAATTAGAAAAAATTATTTATCTTCAAGGAATGCCATAATTATTATTCTAGATACATGAATTATTGGATATATATTTGTGAAATATGATTATCAACATGATATGAAAATGGGTTATACTCTAATATAATTTCAATGTAGGGTTATATAATATTATTCTATCTCGAATGAGATTCTCATCAAGGTAAAAGAATTGTGTCCTCTAAAAGGTATTTACATGGACCTTCTCATTTGGTAAATTCTTGAAGGATGAATTAGTGGATACTTTCTAATTTAAAAAAAATAGTAAATTATAATGTATTATTTATACTAACCTAATATTAAAATTTATGTTCATGAAATTCTTTCAATGTGTTGTTCTTTTGAGGAAAAGTCCAATTTCATAAGGTATATGCCAATTTATTTGTATTTACCTGTGTAATCCACTATATATGGAAACCTTGGGTGGATCCCTTAAAAAGTCCACTCACATACAATTTTTAACATATTTTTATTTATTAAAAAAATAATAAAACCCATAAATATTGGGGGATGTATGAAAGTGTGTAAAGGAATCATGAAATGCACATGAATGTAATGGAAAAACAGAATGAATTTATAAATAGTTATTGTGTCCTTAAGAGTAATCCAATGAAAAATAATCAGTGTTAAACTAAAATATAAATTTTCATATTATTCAAACTTTATATATATATTAACATAATTTTCTATTAACATAAACTAATATAACTATGATATTCTTGAACCAATAACTCAAATAGGAAACATTATATCCCTCTATATATGGATGAACATACATGTATTCATACTTCATAACCACTACCAAACTCTATTGTTTGAATGATTATAATGATAAATAGGGAATAATGAATGTCTAAACGAATAAGTATCACATATAAAATAGAAATTGAGTCAATTGATCATCATTATGAATTTTAACATCTATTAAAATGCATATAATAAAAATATGTGTTGAAATTAAATTATGTTAAACTAATAGTAAATTTGGAATTTTATCTTTGGATGAGAAGTAGAGTTATTTATCTATAAAAATAGGTAATTGAAAATATTCAACATGAGAGTAAGAATAATATAGAATAACATATATAAAAAATGATGAATAAAAACATTCACATAAATAGGAAAAAATTTATAAATAATACTAAAATATTGGGAATGGTATAAAAAATCAACCTATCTTTTTTAGAAAGAAATTTTAACAAATTAAAAATTTATATCCAATAAAATATTGTCCTCTATTGTCATGAACCAACTTGTTCAACTGCAAACTAGACACATGAGATGTCCTATGACAAGTCCTGAGCTGCGTTTTCAATTTTCCTAAGATGACGACTCATGTCGGACCTAAATCATAACTAAATTGGGAAAGGTTAATCCCTTGGAACAAATAACTAATAAATAAGAACATAATAATTAAATAATACCCTTCTAGTGGAATAAATAAAAGAAACTAAACATACCTCTACATGACCTCATGATTCACCAACAACATCTGAATCATGCTCACTCTAGGAGTGGCCCAAAGGGTAACTAAACATGAAACTAAAATGATAAAGTTGGCATGTGTACTAGGATTATTATTAGATATTCCAAGAGATAAATCAATTTCCATGCCATTCCATTAAATATAAGACCATTTTATTATGGTCTAAAAATATATAAATTTAAAATTAAGGTTTTCCTTTAAAAAAAATATAAATCTTGTAATTCGATAGAACAAGTTCCAAATTATAGTTCGAATTATAAAGAATGAAATAATTTATATTAAGAAATTTATTTAATAATACATGTAATAATTATGAGTTTTAGTAGGTATCCATAATAGTGAAAAAGATTTTATTAAAAGTAATAAAAAATAGTGGAAAGTCGAATACATGCATAATGGTTATCATGGGAAACTAGGATCTAGTCAAGGCTTCCTTGGAGAAAGCTATCAACATAAATATAAAATATCCACTATTGGTGGATACTGATAATTAAAACACCCCATCACATTGTTTCACCCCAACGGTTCAGTCAAAAGGAATTTCTGTGAAAAGATGAGTGATCTATCTCAAGGACACTAGTCTGAGTGTAATACTAAATAGGTGTAGCATGCGAACCTATAGCTCTCATATAACTACATTATTCTTCCCATGATGTAAAAATGGAGGTAATTATTCTAAAAACTATAATGTATGTATATATAAAATGTTTCTCACAAAACAAGAAATTCATTTTATCAACTATGATTTCTCTTTTGATCATAGCCCTTATTTCTTTTTCACTGAGCCTAAGACATAAACAAAACCCCTATTGGGAACACATCACATGTCACAATTTCAACACACTTCAATGTTATATAAATAGGGGGATTAATTAAGAGGGGTGTTAATTTCTATGGTAACACCTCAATGTTCAAAATAGGAATCATCATTTAAAAACTATCATTGTTCATTTGAAAAAGCACTTTTATTCTAGATATTTAATGATCCAAACTACACTTTACACTTATAAACATATGCACCTAAATATATGTGTGTATATATATAAAACTTGTCCAAATGCACATATTCACACAATCATTCATTATTATGTACAATTATTATACTAATATATATATATATGTTTATATTTATAAGTCATATTTATGGATAAAGAAGAATTGGAAACCATGTTGAAACTATTTGGAGATCAAATATGTCATTAGAACATTGTTAAAAATTGGTTGTAAGAACTAAAAACCCTTTTCATTCTCAACATACATGATAAAACCGGTTTTGGGAATCAATGAAGCACATAAGAAGCTTTACATTTCAATAGAAGCTAGATAACATGATTTGACAAAGGAACACCAAGGTGGATACATAGAGAATTTATAAAAAAACATGAAATAAACTCATTACAATTATCAAAACCATTTAATTTAGTATATAGGATACTTTATATAGTGTAAAACATGTATTAAAATAGTTAATAAATCATAATATTCAAATTAAAGATCTAAACATTGTGAAACCTACCTTAAACTGTGGTTCAATTTGAAACAATAGCCCAAATCCACCTCAAGAAGGTCTAAGATGTATGAAATTATTAATGGAACCCAAGGTAATAAGAATCCAGAAAATAAAAACAAGGAAACATGAATCATATACCATTGAAACCATGAGATATGAGGACCCAATGAAAAAAAAGATGGAAGAATGAGGAAAAAAATTATGAATTATATTACCTTGAACTATCAAGTAGAATCCTTGAGGAAATTTAAATAATCCAACATGAGATGAGAGGAACAGTGAGGGAGGATCCCCCTAGATTTTCATGTCCCAAATCAGATGGGTGAGGTATAATATTGGGTAAAAAATATAAAAAATGTTTTAAAATACAATTTTTAATGATCCTAGGAACTCTACACTATATGTAAAGCCATGAACCAATCATGCACCCTCTACTAGTTTTCTAAGCCATTATAAATGGGTTAGACACATGGTTTTTAAAATCTTCTTAGTACTGTGTGGTTTTTATTTAAAAATTCGTTAGAGGTTGTCACACGGTTCGAAAATATGTGTGCCTTAACCATGAAACATGCTTTTCATGCAAAAAGAAAATATAAATTTCAAGGAGAAACCACTCATAAGAAGAGAGGAATAAATAAGGATGAAAATAATAATATATTCTCATACATATAAAAACAAAATCAAAACAAGGAAAATCTACAAACCAAACAAATAAATCACCAATAAAACTCAACATATTTCATTTGGGATATCTTTGAGAATTTTTCACATGATGCACATTTTAGTCTAATAAAAACATAATGATCATGGTTATGTGGGATGAGAACAAGGAATTTTCCCATTAGATATAATTGAAAACTCCCAAAAAGAAACGAATATAAATATTTGAGTAATAAATTCACCCTAAGCTCATTATATGGTGGAAGCCCCACTATATTAGGACTCTGGTTGAACACAAATTTTATAATCTAAAACAACACATGTGCCCTAGAAATACCTAATGCCTTGATAATTAAAACAAAAAAAATGAATCAATACCTAGAAAAAATTAAACTTTCCCAAAAGACAATTCCATTGAAAAAAGAATTCCAATAACAACCATAAAATCATCATTTATTCCCAAAAATAAGGTAACATCACATGACACAACAGATATAAGGCCCCAACCTTAAACCTTACTTAATATTGAATTAAATGAATAATTCACGTTGAGGATATTTTCATGGTTTAGAGTTTTAAGGAATTAGGACATAACTATTACATCTCAAAATATTACAAAGTAGAAACTTCTACTAAGTTTCCATAAAATAAAAACTCTTAAAAAGAAACATGTCTAGTTCCATGTTTTAGATAGCATGACTTTTCCATGATCCCATCCTTCACCCTTTTCCACATTAAGTCCTATGAAAAACATTTCAAAAAAACTTGGGGTGAGCACAAAAAGCTCAGTAAGGGATACACAATGAATGAAAACTGTTAGTTTCTCAAAACAACAAGTAAACCATATATACTTTATCAAAGTAATATGTTTCACCTTTATGAAGTAGTAAAACTCTTCCCTGAATAAAAGATCATTACTTACCCTTTTTGTAACAAAATGATTACCATAAAACCCATATAAAGATCACATAACATATAAAGGTAACTTGGGACATAAACATACTTAAATGGAATAACCATACGGTCGACTTCCACACATATCACTTAATGGAATATCCATACGGCCGACTTCCATACCCAATGCATTGGAGGTTATAACGTAACCACCCATCCTAGTATTCACGACACCACCTATCATATGTTTTATTACGTAACCACCCATCAAATGTCCAAGTACCATTATAAAATCATAAGACATAAAAGAAATATAATGGAATGAAAACATTTCCACACTTTGATCACAGTATATCACATAAATATATTGACATAACAAATCCATTATAAATACCATTTTCAATACCAAAATACATAAAAGAGTATATGGTATTTATTTCATTTTAAAAACATTACGGCTTGTTGAGGAAGCCAAAGACCAAATAATACTCGTGACGGAGGAAAAGGTCGTTGTCACCACGTACGTTAAAAGAAACATTCCTTTTTGTCGTTTTGTAAAATGCTTCGTAGAAAAAGATTCCTTTTGTATAAAATTAAAAGTCAAAGTGTTTTATACACCGTATAAAATAATGTTGTCTATAAAACAAAATATGCCTCAATGAAAGGATATTGAGATGAAGTCCCTTACCTTGGGTCCGACTTGACTCGATCGTTCTTTAACATCCTGAATAATAAACTTGAGTTAACTTCTAATTTCTTAAGAACGTTTTTCAAGTTCATTATTAATTTTATATCACTTATTACTATGTTATAAACATTATGTAATCATTTAAGTTAATAATGTTTGTTTTGTCGATATTTGGTTCTTAAGTCGAAAGTGGACTTCTTACAATTACATGTTGTTCGTGTGGTCAAAGGTTCTTTATATCTAGAATGATATTCATGATTTGGATATCATATATATCATATATATCCATCATGTACATGTATTTATAATATTACATAATCATTTATAGGTAAGAAATGAAATGCACCATTCATGGAGACGGTAAGCCGTACGTACGCATGAAGGCTACTTTCATTTCTATTTCATATTAATTGAATTAAAA
This sequence comes from Viscum album, assembly GCA_963277665.1. Taxonomy (NCBI): domain Eukaryota; kingdom Viridiplantae; phylum Streptophyta; class Magnoliopsida; order Santalales; family Viscaceae; genus Viscum; species Viscum album. The sequence continues at coordinate 170,451,262 of OY728148.1, forward strand.
CTAAATGAGAGGTATAAATATTTTAATTCCAGAATTATATTCATCACTTTTATGTAACATACATCATATATATCCATTATATATATATACTTATAATATTATAGTACATTTGGGGATAATAAATGAAATGCACCGTTCATGGAGACGGTAAGCCGTACATACGCATGAGCGCTACTTTCATTTCTATCTCATAATTTAATGGAGTGAGATAACAATGATATAAAGGTATATTATAATTCCATTATAACATCATATATAATAACTTTAAATCCATCCTTTATACGTCCCACATATTGCATTAACGAATCAAATCACTTTGAGGGGGCGGTAGTCCGCACTTCCTAAAATGAAATTATCGTGTTTACCCACAATGGAAACCATAAAGGTATGCCACAAATGAAAAATACATAATATTAAGTAAAACATAAAAATATTATATATCGTATATAAATATATTGTCATCATAATGGCCACCTTTGAAGGTGTTATATGAGTGTTGAACAATCATCGTTTCGTGAGGCAAAAATTTTCCATCCACAGAAACAGTATGTTCTTTAACCATTAGATGAAGGTGTGTGTATGTGTAGCTAGAATCCATCTTAAAAAAACATCATAGTATATTTAAGATACTGGTTTTTTTACAAAATAAGGGAATAACAAGAGTTTAGTGGGTTGGAGAAGCAAAATAAAACAGAAGAACACAAGAGAAAACAGAACCTTTAAAAGGGGTAACTCTTTTAGATTTGATCTAAAAGGCTTCTTTGGGAAGCCTTCTGCCCAAATTTAGGCTTCTATGAGTAATATAGGGATGTGTGGAGACAAAATGGGCAGGGTTTGGCCGAGCCAAAGGCTTGAGAGGTGTGGGTAAGGTGGTAGAGGTGGGGGCCTTTTATAAGAGGAGAGGAGGGGCACTCTTGGAAAGTTATAAAAGATTACTTTATTATAAAATTATTTTCGGATTTTAAAGGCCCCACATTGATATAATTAGAGGATAAGTTGATAGGGGTTCGAAATATACTCATCCAATAAGTCTTTGACAAGTGCAAATCTTAGATTTTACATTATCTTTTCATTTTATTTAAATCGTTCATTAATGAGGTAATTGATGCATCATCATGATGTCATAAATAATTTAATTTATTTAATGTCTAAATTTTATAAAAAAACTGTAATAATGTAGTAAACCTTTTTACCTTTCTAATGAATATTTATAGTAAAAAATATGACTTGTATAACCCCAATTAAAAATTGTTTTAGTAAAACAACTCATGTTTGTGTCATTTTAATTTTAACATTAAATAAAAAGTTATTAATGTCATTTTCCTACCAAAGTGGCTTCATGGGGTCCACAAGATGACCCACGGATTGTATTGGTCTGCCATGACACATCCAATAAGTTTAGGACATGTTTCTAGGTCATTTCATATTATTAAAACATTATTTTTACCTTAAACGACACTAATTACCTCTAATCGCGATTAAAAACTTAAAAGTTATTATTCACCAAAAAATTATTTTAATCCCATTAGACCAAATTTTACTTCATAATGAAAAATATTTATGTCGGATTTTTGAAATTCAAAACACAGAGGTGGTAAATTTTCATTTAAACGAAAAATCAGTTTTTTAAGTACCACTTAGTGGTTTCACTATTCATCAAAAATTGATGTTTTTCAGAAAAATACTAAAACATCACCCTAAGATATATTTGATATTCCGAATTAAAAAATGATGTCTATTTTACATAATTAAAAACATATAAGTTACATTAATTAATTTAACAATTAATTCTCGTTGTCAGAGCAAAGAGCGTGTTTTTATGAAACAATAAGTATCAAAAGATTGACAAAAGTTTAAGTCCAATTTCAATGTGAAATTAATTCCAATGACCACTAAACGATTAAATGGTAAAAATATATTCTAATTGCACATTAAAACCAATTGAAAAGATAATATAATCATATAAATAAATTAGATTAAAAACGGTTTTCAATTAAAATACAACATTTTTCACTATTCATTAAAAATGAACATTATCGGAAAAATACAAAAAATTTACACAAAGTAAATTTTTATGTGCCGATTCTAAAGAAGAATTTTATTTGGTCCAGTCTACTATATTATAGTGACCAAAACTATATTTAAATAAGGTTCTCCATGAAAAGGCGATAAGTCGACCTTTAGTGAATAGTAGAGTATATATGCCTAAAATTGAATTCTTTTCTTATTTTAAGCCTTTATCTTTTATTGGACAAATGTAAAACCATTTAACAAACATATATAATCATATTTCAGTATTTTTCTATTCATTCCCGCCAATACAATGGCTACGTGTTAACTACCATTTAAAATAATATTATTATATTACTAGTGTGCAACGTTAGATTTCAAAGAAACTCTTTATTGCGTATCGGGTACGCTATCGAACATAGCAACCCCTTTGAAGTAAAATTAATATTTAATCCTCAAATATTAATAAATATTAAAATGCTTTATTCTTTATTTACCTGGGATGTTACATCCTTCCCCCCTTTTGAGAATTGCATCCTCGCAATTTTATTCACCTATCAAAATAAGTTGGGGTATTTATCCCTCATAGCATTTTAAGATTCCCATGTTGCCTCTTCAAACATATGGGTTTTCCACAAAACCTTTACCTGGTGAAGTCCCTTATTTCGCAACACTTGCTCTCTTCGGTCAAGAATCTGGACTGGTTGTTCTTCATAAGAGAGATTCTCTTCCAACTGAACTACCTCCGGGCTCAAAACATGAGATGGATCTGGCATATACTTTCTCAAAATCAAAAAATGAAAAACATTGTGTACCTGAGATAAACTCGGAGGTAATGCCACTCTATATGAAACTGATCCAACTCTCTCCAGAATTTCATATGGTCCAATGAACCTTAGAATCAGCTTTCCTTTCTTACCAAATCGCATCACACTTTTCCATGGAGAAACCTTAAGAAAAACATGATCACATACCTCGAAAGATAGATCCTTCCTCCGGTTATCCGCAAAACTTTTCTGTCTGCTCTGAGCTGTTCTCATGTGTTTCTGAATCAAATGAACTTTTTCTGCCATCTCTTCTACCAATTCTGGTCCCATCAGCTTCCTTTCACCTACTTCATCCCAAAAAGCTGGAGTTCGACACCGCTTCCCATATAATCCCTCAAACGGTGCCATCTGTATTCTAGAATGAAAACTGTTATTATATGAAAACTCAACCAAAGAAAGATGTTGGTCCCAAATTCCCTGATAATCCATAGAGAAAGCTCGTAGGATACCCTCCAAGTTCTGAATTGTTTGTTCTGACTACCCATCTGATTGAGGATGAAAATTTGTACTAAAATTTAATTCAGTACCCAATGAATTCTGAAGGCCTTTCCAGAAGTTAGAAGTAAACTTGGGATCATGATAAGATACAATGGAGAGGGGAACTCCATGCAACCTAACTATCTCTTTAAGATACAATCGAGAAAGTTGATCTAGGGAAAAAGTATCTCGTATAGCAAGGAAATTAGCAGATTAAGTCAAACGATCAACAATAACCCAGATTGCATTATTACCTCGAGATGTCTTCGGAAATCCCACAACAAAGTCCATTGATATATTTTCCCATTTCCAATCTGGCATAGGTAAAGGCTGAAGCATCCCTTTTAGTAACTGCCGCTCTGCTTTAACCTTCTGACAAGTCAAATACTTCACAGTAAAATTAGCAATATCTCTTTTCATTCCATCCCACCAGTAATACTCCCGCAGATCTCTGTACATCTTAGTACTGCTAGGATGAACTGAAAACGTGGAACTATGAGCCACACATAACAACTCATTCTTCAACTTTGAATCACAAGGCACACATAATCTCTTCCCAAACCTCAAAACAAAATCATTATCAATGTTGAATTCAGGAAACTTGCCCTTCTGAACCAGCTCTACCTTTTTCTACAACTCACTATCTTCCCTCTGTGCTTTCTTAATTCTGTCTGATAGGGATGATCTCACTGATACCTGAAACAAAACAGAGGAACTTCCTGCACAAAAAACTTCTATTCCAAAGTTCATCAAATCAAAAACCAAAGGATCTCATTCCAAACATAGCATTGTTAATGAAGAATTACTTTTTCGATGCAAAGCATCAGCCACACTATTTGCTTTTTTTGGATGGTAATGAATTCTACAATCATAATCCTTGATTAATTCTATCCATATCCTCTATCTCATGTTCAATTATTTCTTAGGGAATATATACTTTAAACTTTTTTGATCCGTATATACTTCACACTTTACTCCACACAAATGATGCCTCCAAATTTTTAAAGCAAAAACAACAGCAGCTAATTCCAAATCATGTGTAGGGTAATTTACCTCATGAATTTTCAACTGGCATGAAGCATAAGCAATTACTTGATCATTCTGCATAAGGACACAACCAAGTCCTTTCAATGGAGCATCACCTTAGATAAAAAAACTCACTATTCCTGGAAGGAAGTTCCAAAACTGGAGCATTCACCAATCTTCTTTTCAACTCTTGAAAACAATCATCACATTCTTTTGTCCAGATAAACGTAAAACCCTTCCGAGTTAGCTTAGTCATTGGACTAGATAATCGTGAAAAATTTTCAACAAACCTTCGGTAGTAACCTACCAAACCAGGAAAACTACGGATCTCGGTTACATTTGTGGGTCTTTTCCATTCTTCAACAACTTTTTTTAGCAGGATCAACAGTTATGCCATTTTTTGAAACAATGTGACCGAGGAAAGAAAATTGTTGTAACCAAAACTCACACTGCTGAATTTTCCATACAGTTTCTTTTCTGTTATGGTTTGCAATATAACCCTTAAATGACTTTAATGTTCCTCTATACTTTTAGAAAACACCAAAATAACATCAATTTACACAACCAACATTTTTCACCTGAGTCAACTGAGCCATCACTGCAACAAACTGTTTAGTTCTGATTCTGACCATCTCAGGATACTGATTTGAAAGGTCATTTCCCTCTGTATGACTTCCTAGAAAAGATGTTCTATTTACTCTATGAAAAACCATTCTTAACAGAAGAAATATCTTAGGAGAAGCAACATGGTAATCTTCAAATGATATATCATTTCAATTTGACCATAAAAAATATTTTTGGATAATAATTTAATATAATTATAACTCCTAAAGTTATCTAAACTGACCTCTGATACCAACTATAAGGCCCCGGCCTTAAACCTTAATTAATATTGAATTAAATGAATAATTCACATTGATGATCTTTTAAAGGTTTAGAGTTTTAGATAATTAGGACATAACTATTACATCTCAAAAGATTACAAAGTAGAAACTTTTACTAAGTTTCCATAAAATAAAAACTCTTAAAAAGAAACATGTCTAGTTCCAAGTTTTAGATATCATGACTTTTCCTTGATCCCATACTTCACCCTATTCCACATTAAGTACTATGAAAAACATTTCAAAAAAACTTTGGGTGAGCATAAAAAGCACAGTAAGGGATACACAATTAATGAAAACTGTTAGTTTTTCAAAACAACAAGTAAACCATGTATACTTTATCAAATTAATACTTTTCACCTTTATGAAGTAGTAAAAACTCTTCACTGAATAAAAGATCATTACTTACCCTTTTTGTAACCAAATTATTACCATAAAACCCATATAAAGATCACATAACATATAAAGTTAACTTGGGACATAAACATACATAAATGGAATAACCATATGGTCGACTTCCACACATATCACTTAATGGAATAGCCATACGGCCGACTTACATACCCAATGCATTGGAGGTTATAATGTAACCACCCATCCTGGTATTCACGGCACCACCTGTCATATGGTTTATCACATAACCACCCGTCAAATTTCCAAGTACCATTATAAAATCATAAGACATAAAACAAATATAATGCCAAGACAAAATTTCCACACTTTGATCACAATATATCACATAAATATATTGACATAATAAATCCATTATAAAAACCATTTTCAATACCAAAATACATAAAATATTATATCGTATTTATTTCATTTTAAAAACATTACGTCTTGTTGAGGAAGCCAAAGACTAAATAATACTCGCGGCGGCAGAAAAGGTCGTTGTCACCGCGTACTTTAAAAGAAATATTCCTTTTTGTCATTTTGTAAAACGCTTCGTAGAAAAATATTCCTTTTGTATAAAATTAAAATTCAAAGGGGTTTATAAACCGTATAAAATAATGTTGTGTATAAAACAAAATATGCCTCAATGAAAGGAGATTGAGACGAAGTCCCTTACCTTGGGTCCGACATGACTCGATCCTTCTTTAACGTCCTGAATAATAAACTTGAGTTAATTTATACTTGCTTAAGAACATTTTTAAAGTTCATTATTACATTTATATCACTTATTAGCAATTTATAAACATTATGTAATCATTTAAGTCAATAATGTTTGTTTTGTCGATATTTGGTTCTTAAGTCGAAAGTGGACTTCTTATAATTACATGTTGTTCATGTTGTCAAAGTTTCTTTATATCCAGAATGATATTCATGATTTGGATATCATATTTATCATATATATCCAGCATATACATGTATTTATAATATTACATAATAATTTATAGTTAAGAAAGGAAATGCACCGTTCATGGAGACGGTAAGCCGTACATACGCATGAACGCTACTTTCATTTCTATGTCATATTAATGGAATTAAAACTAAATGATAGGTATGTATATTTTAATTCCAGAATTATATTCATCACTTATATGTAACATACATAATATATATCCATTATATATATTTACTTATAATAGTGCATTACATTTGGGGATAAGAAATGAAATGCACAGTTCATGGAGATGGTAAGTCGTACGTACGCATTAACGCTACTTTCATTTATATCTCAAACTTTAATGGAGTGACATAATAATGATATAAAGGTATATTATAATTCCAGTATAACATCATATATAACAACTTTAAATCCATCCTTTATACGTCCCACATATGGCATTAACGAATCAAATCACGTTGAGGGGGCGGTAGTCCGAACTTCCTAAAATGAAATTATCTTGTTTACCCACAATGGAAACCATAAAGGTATGACACAAATGAAAAATACAGAATCTTAAGTAAAACATAATCATATTATATATCATATATAAATATAGTGTCATCGTAATGGCCAACTTTGAAGGTGTTATATGAGTGCTGAACAATCATCGTTTCGTGAGGCAGAAATTTTCCAACCATAGAAACAGTATGTTCTTTAACCATTAGATGAATGTGTGTGTAAGTGTAGCTCGAATCCATCTTATACCAACATCCTATTATATTTAAGATACTTGTGTTGTTACAAAATAAATGAATAAAAAGGGTTTATGGGGTTGGAGAAGCAAAATAAAACAGAAGAACACAAAGGAAAACACTACCTTTAAAACGGGTAACTCTTCTTGATTTGATCTCAAAGGCTTCCTTGGGAAGACTTCTGCCCAAATGGAGGCTTCTATGAGTAATATAGGGATGTGGAGAGAGAAAATGGGCAGGTTTTGGCCGAGACAACGGCTTTGAGAGGTGTGGGTAAGGTGGTAGAGGTGGGGGCCTTTATAAGAGGAGAGGAGGGGCACTCTTGGAAAGTTATAAAAGTTTACTTTATTATAAAATGATTTTCCGATTTTAAAGGTCCCAAATTGATATAATTAAGGGATAAGGTGATAAGGGTTAGAAATATACTCATCCAATAGGTCTTTGACAAGTGTAAGTCTTAGATTTTACATTATCGTTTCGTTTTATTTAAATCGTTCATTAATGAGGTAATCGCTACATCATCATGATGTCATAAATAATTTAATTTATTTAATGTCTAAATATTATAAAAAACTATCTTGATGTAGGAAATCATTTTAGCTTTATAAGGAATATTTATAGTCAAAAATATGACTTTTATAACCCCATTTAAAAATTGTTTTAGTAAAATAACTCAAGTTTGTGACATTTTAATTTTAACATTAAATAAAAAGTTATTAATGTCATTTTCCTACCAAAGTGGCTTCATGGGGTCCCCAAGTTGTCCCATGGATTGTCTTGGTCGGACATGACACATCCAATAAGGGTAGGACATTTGTCTTGGTCATTTCATATTATTAAAACATTATTTTTACCTTAAACTACACTAATTACCTCTAATCGTGATTAAAAACTTAAAAGTTACTATTCACCAAAAAATTATTTTAATCCCATTGAACCACATTTTACTTTTTAATGAAAACCATGTATGTCTGATTTTTGAAATTCAAGACACAGAGGTGGTATAATTTCATTTAAACGAAAAATCAGTTTTTTAAGTACCACTTAGTGGTTTCACTATTCATCAAAAATTGAAGTTTTTCAGAAAAATACCATAACATCACCCTAAGCTATATTTGATATTACGGATTTAAAAATGATGTCTATTTTAAAAAATTCAAAACATATATGTTACATTAATTAATTTAATAATTAATTCCCACTGTCAGAGCAAATAGCGTGTTTTTATGAAACAATATGTATCAAAAGATTGACACTAGTTTAAGTCCAATTTCAATGTGAAATTAATTCCAACAAACACTATTGGATTAAATGGAAAAAATATATTCTAATTTAAAATTAACACAAATTCAAATGATAATCTAATCATATAAAAAAATTAGATTAAAAAAGGTTTTGAATTAAAATACAACATTTTTCACTATTCATTAAAAAATGAACTTTATCGGAAAAATACCAAAAATATACACAAAGTAAATTTTGATGTCCCAATTCTAAAGAAGAATATTATTTGGTCTAATCGAATGTATAAGAGTGACCAAAACTATATTTAAAAAAGGTTCGCCATGAAAAGGCGATAAGTCGACCTTTAGTGAATATTAGAGTATCTATGCCTAAAATAGAATTCTTTTCTTATTTTAAGCCTTTATATTTTATTGGACAAATGTAAAACCATTTAACAAACATATATAACCATATTTTAGTTGTTTCTATTCATTCCTGCCAATACAATGGCTACGTGTTAACTACCATTTAAAATAATATTATTATATTACTAGTGTGCAACGTCAGATTTCAAAGAAACTCTTTGTTGCGTATCGGGTATGCTATTGATCATAGCAACCCCTTTGAAGTAAAATTAATATTTAATATACAAATATTAATAAATATGAAAATTATTTATTCTTTATTTACCTGGGATGTTACATCAGACACTACCGAAGATGTTTAAAATTATAAAAACATTAAATTGGTCTGAATTCAGTGCCTTGTTCACCAGGAAAAGCTAGGATATACTTCAAAGGATTGGATCTGTCACCACATCTATTCAAAGAAATAAGTTAGAAAAACTTTTTTTAATGACCTATATGGCCACAAGTATCACATTTCTTTAGTGTTTCTTGGCTAAATTAATTCTTATGTATAGACCTTACACACTAATTAAAGACTAAGAATTTTCTTCTTGATGAATTTTGAGAGTTCAAACCCAATGGACTTTTCATACCACTTATCTAAAATCTAGACCAAATTTTATTCCCTTTCCCTTTACTGTAACTTCCTCCACTACTTCCAGTGATAGGCACACATAAATAACATATATCTATCTATCCAAGAAAAGTTTTTTTGGAATATCCTACCTCACCATGTCCTCATAATTTTTAATGTTAAATGACAAATGCACTACAAGAAGTTATGGTCAGAGGAACCTTCCAAAGTTCTACACATTTAAGGTTTTATCTCGGACAATAACTAGAAGATACAGCACTGACTCAAAAAAACTCTTCCCATAATCCAACACCATTTAATAACTATTTTGTATACTATACAATTCTATAAACTTTTTCATCCTTAAAACTTTAGTGAATTACTATGGGATAAAAAAATCATTGAAGCTTTCCCGTGAGTTTCCTATTTTATCTTGGTTGGAATAATGGACTTCCACAGCCTACAAATTAGGCCTTCAAGAATGAATTTTGAAAACCTGATCATAATAGGATTAGGGAGCTGGAGATAAATAAAGATCACCTCAATAATTTGAAACCATTCCTTGGTGTTTCCCATTTTAATTTGTCTAAATAAATGAGGAGGATTCAAGTCTTATAACATCGAGATGAGAATTACTAGGCTTCTTATCTAGAAAAGATGTACCAAACTACTGGGACATGACTTGATCAACCTAAAATCACATATTGTATGATTAAACCTCATATCATCTTTAAGATTACATATATGTTAATGGGGTAGAACTGAAAAAACATGATCCACAAAAGTAATTCAAACCATAATATAAATTTAAACTCCACACTCCAATAAATAATCAATAATCCAAACTTAAAACAATAAGTTAACAAAACAACCAACATAAAAAATCAGAAATATCAAGGAGGTAATACCAAAACAAAAAAAGAGTAATCAAATAATACTCACTCATCAAAATGTAAAAAACCACATTTTGAATACTCTTTGGAAGAAACATAAAAATTATGAAATTAGACTCTTAATAATGGTGTTCTATAAAACAATATATATTTATAGAAATATATATATGTGTGTGTGTGTGTGTAATTATTCACAAAGTTATATTAACAACCATGTATATGAAAAATCATTTACATACCACACACACATACACATATATATATGTGAACATTAAACACAATACATCTATAAATTTTCAAATCATTTTCCATTCAACAATTTAAATTTTTTAAAAATTCTAGATAATGTATATTACATTTTTAATCAACCAACGATTCTTATTTTTGAAGTAAATCTTCGATAAACCAAAAAAAATAAAATAAAGTACAAAACAAACACCTAAACTAATCCTAAACCAATGAAAAGAATGTATAAAAAAACAATCACTAACCGAATACATATTCAATTATTTTGGAAGAAAATTCTAATGTCCACACCTTTTCTGCATGGTTTGGCAGAACATCCCCCAACTATGTGATGCTTAATGGAGTGAAATAAGTATGCATAAATGGTTTAGGCATGGGTTTTGATACCCTTAAAAGTTACCTTACACCTTATTAATCCTTCTAAAATCCTCTTCATACTTCATTTATTGTTAAAATAACCCATAAAATCTCAATTCTAATAAGAACACTCAAATAAAGACCAAAATCATAATAAGAAATATCCTAAAACTGAGATCATATTTGAAACTCAAACATTCCAAACTACCATAGCAACTCAACCTTCCCCTCCCCCAAATAGGTGTTATAAAGAACCTACTTCTGAGTGACCACTTAAATTAACAAAAAATACATTTAAACATCCATACATCCCCAAATAGAAATATATTATCTAATACTATTTTATCATGAACTAAACAAAGATTACTTCAAACTGAGCACACGAGGTGAGCAACAATTCATCCTAAGAGGCATTCTTGATCCCCTAGGGTTAGAAAGTAGTGTCATTCATAGCGAATAGCTCAATTTAAAAGATTTATCCCAAGAAACAACAATGAATAAATAAGAATGAGATAAATTATTCAAACACTAGAGGAAAAATAAATTCTTTTAGCTAAACTTACCTAAAAATGACCTCAAGTGTCGCCACTAAACATAGAATCATGGTCACTTGACAAGTGACCCAAAGGCCAATGGAACACGAAACGGAAATGAAAGATTAGGCGTGGGAACCAAGATGATCGATTGGGATTTTAAGATAGTAACCATACCCTATGGATTTCCTTTAAATTTATAACCATTTCATACTAGTTTGAAAATATATATATTTAAAAATAAAGTGTTCCTTTTCAAAAAATGGAAATCAGGTACATCTGTAGAATAATTTCTGCATGTTTTGGAAAAAATTAAAAAATGAGATACATTCCATTAAACTATTTATTTGATGTGACATGTAATATATAAAGATTTTATTGGTAAATCATAATATTAAAAATATTTTTATTAAAAGTTCAACCAAAAAAATTAAAATAGAGTAAATTTAAAATGATTTTCTTGGAAACCAAGAATATAGTTGAGGTTGTATTGGATAAATATATCAGCATAAATATAAAATAATCACAATCACAGGATACCAACAGTCAGCCTGTACTAACACATATTGTCACCCTCACTGGTTGGACCATGGGGAATATCCCGTTAGTAGATAAGTGATCTATCTTCGGGCCACTAGTCATAGTGTTATACTAAACTAGTGTAGCAGGTGTACCTAGAGCTCCCTCTTAACTAAATAAGGGTTTACATATTGTAAAAATCTTTTTCATTTTTCTAAATGATATAATATACATACATATAATTTGTTTCACACTAAATTAGAAATTCTATTTCTTTCCTCTGACCTTCCTTTTGACTATATCCCCAGTTTCCTTTTCACAGTTCATTATAAATACAAAAACCACATACTGAGCACTCATCATATGACAAAAATTCATCACACATCTAAGTTATATAGACATGGAGCATGCCTTAAGAGTTCCCTCCAATTCCAAAGGAACACCTCAATGTGATAATTGGGTATCATCAATTGAAAAAAATCATTATTCATTTGAAAATAAACTTTTAGACTTAATATTTCAAGTTCTAAAACCACAATTCACCCTTAAACAAATATAAACCATATTATTTATATAAATATCACTTCTCCCAATGAATATATTAGCACAAATATGCATGATTATGTACAAAGAGGATACCTATATATATCCATGTGTGTTTTTTTATAAGGAAGGTTTATTTATTATAGAGAATTTTAAACCACTTTATAACTTTTTGGAGATAAAAATTTCAATTTGGATTAGTTGGAACTTTAATTATAGGAAAAAACGTCAAGATAATTCTTAAATTTCACGATTAAAAATGTTTTCAAAACCAAAAAATCACATAGGATGCTTCCAATTTCAATGTAATCTCGAAAAAAGAATTAAAAATGAATCACCTAGTAGAAACATATAGAATTTATGAAAAAACGTGATATAATCCCATTCCAATCATCAGAACCATTTCTTATAGTATATATGCTTCAAAATATAGCAGTAAAATCCCATTAAAACAAAAAATAAATCATAGTTTTTAAATTAAATATTCAAACATAGGGTAATATACATTAAACCTTGTAACCTCTAAAAACAACAGCTCAAATCCACCTCAAGAAGGAACAAAGAATTAAAAAGACACAACAAAACCCTAGCAAAGTAAAACAAAAATATTAAAAACATGTTAACATGAAACTGAAACCATCATAACCATTGTATAAGAGTAAGTATTTAGAAAATAATTGAAGAATGAGATAAAGAATAAAAAAGGGAGATTACCTTAAAGAATCAAGTAGAATATTTGATGAAATACTAAGAATCCGCTGTGGGAAAAGAGGATAGGTGAGGGAGGATCCCCTTGGATCCACACGAGCTTTGTGATATGTGTGAGGGTGAATCATGGGTTAAATATCAATAAGCGAAACATAGTAAAATCTTTTTTAAGGCTCTTGGGAACTATATGTGGTTTGGACACATGGTTTAGCAAACCATGCTCTACCCATGAGCCTTATACTAAGATTTTATAGAATTATACATGAGAAGGTGTCATGGTTTGGAAATTAATGCACTAACCATGAAGTTTATATTTGACAATATGGAAGATTATATTTCATGATAGTCACTTGTTTTATCAAACTATGAACCTTAAATACGAAATAGGCTTTGTATGCCAAAAAATCACAATTTCAATGAGAAACCACAGAGAAGAATAGATAAATAAAAATAAATAACAAATAAATGAAATAAAATAAGATTTTCTGGTTGAGGTGTGACAACCATGTGGAAACCTTATACTAATCCCTCTTCGGTTTTGTTTAGAAATGGATTTCAGCTAACTTTATAATCATCTCACTAACTTGTAACCTAATATTCACTCCTTAACCAAATAACTCATCAATGTAGATATACATAATCTCTAACTTATAAAACATTTGGACACACTAATATATTTCATTTACATTGATTGAATAGTAACTCAAGAATCTCCCTTAAATATTTCAAACTTATGTACCCCTCGCCAAACAACTCCTTGGTCTATTTCCTTTAGTACAATCCAACATAGTTTCTTATAAATAGAACAACCTCAATTCTTCCACTAGTTTTCTAAAAATAATTTACATATCCACATAAATTTTTTATTCATCTTAGATCGAACAATATATAAAAAAACAACCCATACATACCTCAAACTCGTAATAATAGTGAAAAAAATCTAGATTGAACCTTTAATAAACTAGTACCAAATGTATATTCAAAGATTTGAAAAAGGAAATATGGACCATATACAGTAAACAAAAACCCTCAAATACTTCCATCTCCCTGATATATGGTAATCTTAATCAAATAAACTTTTTTCAAGAAGGTTCCAACACATGAAAACAAATTTAAAATGAATATTCAATGAATAACACATGAGTTATCTCTAAATGTACACAAGTTTCAATAAATGAATAGAGGGTCAAAAAACCTGAACAATGAACTATCTCCATCACTTTAAATTAATCCACAATGAAATATATGATCTTAAATAAGAAAAGGAACCTAAATTCAGAAAAAAATGATTCTAAATCCCTTAGAGTGAGAAAAAACATCAGTCTTTATACAAGATTTAGTCGACAAGGATTACTCACATTAGGGTTTATAGAACCTTCCTCCCAAATATATCTCTTATTGAAGCTCAATTTTCTTTATTTCAGAATTTATTTTCCGGATACCATCTCATCACCAGATCTATAGCTTAGGTCACTCACTACCACTAAGTAGTTAATATTCAGTGCTATGATCTATTGACGCTTAAATAAAAGCATTGATAAAAGGGATATATATATATATATCATTACTAAAAAAAGAACTGATAAATGTGAATTGTATCAGTGTTAAAAAAATTGTTCATAAATTTCACCATTTATCATTTCCTTTTTTGAACATATAAATCTACACCATTATAAGTGTTTTTTAAACAAAATAAATGTTCCCCTTATCACTGTTTTTCTTAGATCTAATAATGGTGTGATCATTATTAGTGAAAAAATATTATTTTTACCGTTTATAAATGGTATCCATCATAAAAAATTATATAACATCAAATATCATATTCAAATGAATAAAAATAATATTATTGGAAAAGATATAATATTTTTGATGTAATATGATTTATAAAATACTAAATTTTTATTTACACATAATAAAAAATAGATTACAGATTTTTTTTATAATCGAATTAATAATTTATATTAATTAAAAATTTACGGCTAATTATTGTGTAATATAAATTTATAATATTTTTATTATATAAAAAATTAATTAATTAATTAATCCCTTAAGATACGTGCAAAATTGGACTTGACCTTCAATTAACTATTATTGTTCATCTAGGTAACCATTTGGGTTCCATGAGATGTTAAAGTGATTATTATTAAATGATCTACCCCATTTAGTTTGGTTAGCGTGGACCTTGTTTTTTCTCGATCAAATAATGTCATGAACACCTCCAAATCTATGTTTTTAGTTGGAATACAATAATTTTTTAAAAAATTGATATAATTTCAACTTCACTTAAAAGGGTATTCATGACTTTTTTTAGTGGTGGGGGAATTTATTACTTCATCTTACATTCATGTGGATATTATTTTATTGAAATTTTAACACTTTCCATCTTGGGGTATTATTTAGATATTAATATATATATATATATATATTATCAAATATTTACATAAACAAATTTTGTGATATAAATTTTTATTTTAGCATATTTATGTTGAAAATATATTTCTAAATAGATACACCTTGTGGAAATTAAAATTTGTTATCCCATTTATTTAACATATAAATTTTAATGAATATATATGTTGTTATACAAATGTCTATATAATTTTTATATAAAAATATATGTCTCTATGTATTAAAAAAGAAAATATATTTATATATATATATTCTAACATGTGTTAATAAATTTCTATATATATATTTATAATTATTTATTAAAAAATATATACACATATATATAAATGTGCTTATATAACATGTAAAATCCTCTAAGCTAGTGATATGTTCTCTTTTTGTGCATCTATATGTATTTATATATCATCATACATATAATATATATATATATATATAAATATATGAAAAATATATATATTTACATAAATATAGACACATACACCAATAAATATATATATATACACACACCAACATAGAAATAAATATATATCCTGAGAGATGGTGTAGAGAGCCACACCAAAAATTATAGAAATATATATGCAGACACACATAAATAAATGTGTTTACAATTAATATTCATTTTATAAATACAATATAGAAGTTTTATATGTAAATGTGGAATTATACCTAAATATGTGAATATATATTTAATTATATAAATATATATGTACATATATATATATATATATATATATATATATTACACACACACAAATACAAATACACACACAAAGAAATAAATTTATTTATAATAAAAATGAATTTTATAAACATATTAGTAAATATTTATGAGTAAATAAAAAATTATACATAAATATATAAAAATATACATAAATATAATTATATATAAAAACATATTTTTTAAATGTATTTAAAAATAATTATGTAGGTATATATAATTATATAAATAATTATATAAATATAATATAAAAATAAAATATAAAAAAATAATGATATCTTAAACTATAATAGAAAATGATATGCTGTAGTGGTATTTCATTCATCATACAGAATGATATTAACAGTTCAGATATCACAATTTTGTGCAGTTTTTCAGTTTGTTGTGAATTAGAATAATTTCATATAAAATGGGTAGGGGTGCTAATAATGGGGGGCACCAAGGGAAGGTGGCATGGGGCGTGTTTCCATGGTTGGATTCCTATTTTTCTAAAATATATTTTTCTAATTTTATCAGTGTTATAATCTATACCTTATAATAGATGCACTGATAAAGGCTACGGTTATTGAAGGTTTTTTCAAATACATTGAGTTTAATGCACATTAAAAAAGTGATGATAGTACATTAGTGTTTTTAGCATTGATAAGAAAAACCAGCCTCATTATCTTTCTAGTAAACTACTTGATATGAACAAGTTATTTTTTGCAACCCAATTGCATGAATTTTTTCAACCGAATGCATTAGTCCTAATATACACGAGGGTCATGAAACCCTAATTCCAATGTATGCCTTTATTCAATAAAAATAAAAGTATTCTATGTGGAATAATATTCAATGAATATTTAAATAATTCAAATGAAAAATTAATCAAGATTTATCGATTTCATATCAAAATATCTTAGAATATTAACACCTATATATCTTAATATTTAATAATAATAATAATTAAACAATGTTTCCTAAGTTAAATAATTAAAATTTAAAAATTTATTTTAATCATTAAAATCAACGTGTTAGCAAAAATGCAATTTATTAGCTAAAAATAATTAAAAACATAAGTCTGTGACGATACGAATGATTTAATATAAATAAGTGGACTAATAATATAATATTTAATAAAACTACACTTTATAATCTTATCAAAGTGTAAAGTGACTTTTGAAACCCAAAATTTATACCCCATTAATAGTTCTAAAGTTGCCTTTAGAGGACCACAACATGGATATCATTTTGGATTTACTAATGAATTTACAAGTTAAAAAATACATAATGTATATTATTGATAAATATTTTATACGGGATTATTTTATACATTTTAATAATAGGGAAGATGCATTAAAAGTACAATAATCATTCTTTAAAGGGATATTTTTTTCTTCAAAGAATTATGAAATGATTTGTATGAAATAAAGACTCTAAATTTATGTACCACATACAGAATAAATTAATAGGGGTAAAAATGTTATTTAATTACATTCCATCACCACCAAACCTATTGGAAAACAAAGCTAAAATCATAAATTTAGTAATATTATAATGACATTGATAAATAAGAATTTGAGATATTGGGATCAAAAGCCTTTGTACGTTGGATTTTCATATAAAAAATCTCTAAATGTTAAAAATACATTCAATATTTTATGTAGTTTATGAAATAAATACTATCAATAAAATAATGAAATTTTATTACATAATACTTTTTAGGTGAATGTTCATGTAGAGTATTAATAAAAATTAAAGAATAAGTTTCATGAATTTATGCATATTAAAATAGATAAACATAATTAATAATAAAATAGGTGACATAAAGAGAGCTATAAAATATCCATTGTATAACATTGAGATAAGGTACAAACTCTCCTTTAAAAAGAATTATATTGAACAAATGTGAAAATTGGCACCTCAAGTTGAGAAAATGTTCAAATAATTTGAATTCATTAAATACATGACATACAAAATTGAATAACCTTGTGATTTTTGAGTATTTTTATCCTTATTAAACATTAGTGGAAAATAAACATACATTATAGATGTTGATGTATTTGATTTTGGAACAAATACATTATAAAAAAAGGGATAGATATAGTGTTAAGTAAAAATAATTTTTTTGAAAACTTCATTTCCTTTTTTGGAAATCAAAAACTCTTTCTTAAATACTTAATTAGTAAATACTTCAAATCCAAAGTGTTTTTAGAATTTTTTGAAGAAAAAAATATTTTTTTCCATACCCAGAAATATTTTTAAATTAATTATGAATACAAAACTATGCTATTTCATTATAATTATTTCAATCATCATAGATATAATAGTGAATTAATTGACCTTTATCAAATCATATTTAAGACTTCATGTCTTATCATGATACTAAAAAATGTTCTTATAATCATATTTGACATCAGAACTAATAAAAATTGGATTCATACTCAATGAAATGATCATAATGAAATATGTAAGGAAATCCATTTGATTGAATAAAGGTAAAAATATAAACATGAAAAAATATATTCTTTGTTATTATAATACCTTATTCACTATAATGTTAAAAAAACAAAATGATTTCATACATTCTATTATGATATGACTGTTTAAGTTCTAGGTATCTATGTCCTTGTGAAAAACTCAGACAAAATATGACCATTGGAGGATTAATATGACCTTTGGAAGATTATATATAAATACATGGTCATTCTAGGAGTTTCGAGAGACAATTTGTAACATTTTGCGAGATCCATGCCCATTCAATTTCACTCCCAAATTTTCTAAATGATACAATGCGTGAATAGATTTTTCTTAGTCTCTTATATTTCTTTAGAGAGAACCATTCATAATTAAACCTTATAAAGTTTTCAACTTAATAAATTGTTTTTCAATTGCATTATTCATTCTAATTATGTTAATAAAATCGAGGGATTCAGAGGATATGAATACTGAGATCTTATTTTCATGATCTATGGATTGCATGGATTCCAATATAGAATCTGATCCATCAGATCGAGGGTTGTAGAGGATAGGCAGACAAAGAAGCCCATAATCATATCAAGGGATCACAGAGAAAACGAGACTAACCTATCGTCATACTGAGAAATATTCCTATTAAGGGAATGACATACTTTCTTGTAATTTTAAAATAAGGGAACTTTATCCAAGGTTATTGGATACCCTTCTCTTTGGGTTAAATGGAGTGTATTCATTTTTTTAATTTTTTTATTATCAGTCTTTTATTTCCACTTCATATAATCAAAAGTGATACTTTTATATTCATCTTTCTACTTGTTTCAAGTTTATCATAATAAATTTGATTATGAAATAATATTTTTACCCCATATTTTTATATGAATACAACATTACCATGATTATGATTCTATATGTTTTAAGATAGAATCACTACTTTTTTAGTACTCTGATATATCATAACCGTTGTTATTATAATTCTTTCTGTATTACTCTGATATATTGTAACTGTTGTGATTACGATTGTTTTTATTTGTGAATATAATTTAATATTGATTACTTTACCACTACTTGTTCATTATGATTCTATACACTATTAAGATTGAATCAATTTGTCATTATGAACATTTACTTATGCATTGGAATATACATATTTATGATATTTTTATTATCAAACTGAAGATCCATGTCTGATCACCATTTAAATACTTAATAGGTTTTGTGAATATGATTTGTTTAACCTTTTTAAACAAAGTATCCTTTACAGTTAAAAAGAGATGTTTTTAAACCAATAATTTACACCCCACTTATGTTTATCAATATTCATATACATTACAATCCAAAAATTACTATCATATCAGGTTTCCACTACTAAAATACTTGCTAAAAATTATATCTTCTCTTTAATATTACAAGCTAATTAAATTTTGCTATAATTTTTTTATCAATACATTTTACACTAACGTGTACTATGGAATATAATTTTTTTATTTGTTTTCAAGATTGTAGGACTCAATATCGGTTCAATAGATAACCTTTATCGAAATAGAACCCCCCTATTTTTGATAGAGAACATTATGATTCTTGGAGATATATAATGAATAAATTTGTTATAAATAATGTAGTTCACTATTTCATCTTGTTAACTAGATATTACAAGATCCCTAACAAATAGGTGTACGCCTTTACAAATAAGGATACACAAGAATATTAAATGAATTACAGAGTTAGAAACACATTTTTATGTTCTATGACCAAAATAATTTAAAGTCATATTTCCCTTTCTGAAGTAGCTAACAGTATTTCAAATAAGATAACGATTACTCTTTTTTGAAACCAAAATTTTTTCCAAACTAGGAGAGAAATGTTTAGAGATGACTATCAGTTATTTGAATTTCCTTTTGGTGAACTTATTACAATGGTAAGATAAAGGTTTATGACAATAGTCAATAGGCCAAAATTTATCGGAGAGAAAGGATTATAAGATGATATTCTTGTTGAAAATATAATTTATATCTTGCCTAATGATTTTAAATCTAAGAGAACAACTATTAAAAAATCAAGGAAGATAAAAAATCACACTCAAGATGATTAATTTGGAACTATTTGTCAATATGAGGTTGGGTTGAAAGAGAAGAATAAAAATTAAAGAAAAATAATGGTGTAGTTGATTTTTTTTATTACTTCAAACTCAATTATATCTCAGATTCTATACAAAGATATTAATTAGAAAAAAAATAAATTAATTTTTCAATTCGATTCAAGTGATTCAGAACATACTGAGAATGAATTATCCATTCTTGATCAAAGAATAAATAATATTTTTGGTAAGTAATATTTTTAGTATCTTTATAAGAAAATTAACAAGGATATGAATGAAAAGAAAGATTATGAAGTTACCTATAATGAGTGAAAAAGATCTGAAAAAATTTGACCAGACAGTACCAAGTAAAAAAGAAAAGAATGGAAGCATATAAATTATGATAATAATCAAAGGAATCATTATAAGTACAAAAGAATGAAATCTCTTAAAGATGATGACATCTGGGATTCTAGTGGATGCGATTCTTTATATAGTTCCTTAGAAAATGAAATTCCATATCAAAGGAATATTGGACTTCCTTTTATATTACCCATTGTAAATCAATATTTTATGGAAAAGGGACATACAGTATTCACTTAACTAATATTTATTTAAATGAAAATTATACTGGTGGAAAGAATTCTATATCTTCATATAAAGAATCCTCCCAAGATAGTGATGATAATACATTACCGTCACATGAAAACGTTTCTTGCTTTTTAAAACTTATAGTAAATTAAAATTCTAATGTTTGTAAACATGTTTATAAGGCTAATTAAAACATGAAAATATAATTCAAGAGTTTATATTTTAACAAATGAAATATTAAATCTATCAAAATATCATGATAATTCAAAATATTAAAAAGATACTATTTTTAATGATTTAAAAAAACTAAATTATGAAAATAATAGTTGAAAAACAATTTTTAAGAAACACAATTCTTAAACCATTACTCAAGAGGATAAAATTTTTATTGTCAAACTAAAATCTGAAATTTATTCTTTAATAAAAGTTTTGTCAAAATTTACTTTTGTTAAGGAAGGTTTTGATAAATTTTATAAGAAAATACTTCCTCAGGGTACTAGTTGAAGAATGGAATATACTAATAGAAAATATGTTTTCAGTAAAAATTACTTTATTCCAAAAAGTACACCCTTTTGTAAGCAATGATAAAGTGGTGGTAATTGGAATAAAAGTTTTCCTTAAATAATTTCTAATATATAGGTTTTTATAAAGTCCATTTTTCAAAAAGAAGATGGTGTTAAAACATTTAGTTTTTTAACATTTCCATATCTAAGAATATTTAGGTTCCAAAAGTCTAATTATTTTGTTTTTAGGAAAACAAAGCTAGTACCAAAAGGAAGAATACTTGGTACATGGATTGTGGGTGTTCTAGAAATATTTCTGGACACAAATATTTCATTGAAATTATTATCATGATGAAAGTTAGAGAATTTAATTTTAGATATAATTCTTAAAGAGAGATTATCGATATAGATAATATTGTTTTTCTTGGAAAAAATTTAATTTTAAGTGTTTTGTTTGTTAATGATTTTAAGAATAAATATATAAGAATAATTCAATTATGTCAAAAATGTTACCTTATTAATTTTAGGAATGATAAATATGCATTACAAAATTCCATGTATTAATTCATTATTTTTACCCATCATCATGAGAATGTTTACACACATAACATAGAAGACCTTAAGATCAATAAATACCGTGTCTTAGTGTAATTGAAGATCACACATGGTAATGGAATAGAAGGTTAGGACACTGTAACATTAGAAACTTATGTATGATGACAAAGAAAATACTTATTAAGGATCTAGAGGAAATTAGATTTGATTCCTCGATATTCTATGAACCTTATCAAAATGGTAAGTAATATAAATCAAGATTTGAATCTATTAGTTAATTCTCAACTTATAATTATTTTCAGTTAGTATACTTGGATTTATTTGGTTCTATACAAACTGGGGGTATTGGAGTCAAGTATTATGTGTTGTTTTTAGTTTATGATTACACTAGATACACATAGGTATATTTTCTTGAAAATAAATCTAATGCCTTTTGTTATTTAAAAACATTTTCATCCAAAGTTAAAAATAAGAAAAATAATCCCTTGATAACTATTCATATTGATAATGGTGGAGAATATGTAAACTCATATTCTTAATCCTCTTCATGTAAAAAATTCAATACATAAAACTTTTCATCTCCTAGAACCCCTCATCAAAATGGTGTTTTTTAAATAAAGAATCTTATTCTCCAAGAAATAATAATTTACATTTTAAGTGAATAATCAATTTATAATTTTTTTGGGTAAAAGAAGTTATTACTTCTTTTTATACAATAAATAAAGTTTTAATTCGAACCTATATTAATAAAACCCTTTAGGAGTTTTAGATAAGTCATAAACTAAAAGTTTCTTACTTTAGATTATTTGGATACAAAGAATTCATATTGAATATGAAAGATTACTTACACAAATTTTCACTCATGTCTGATGAAAGTATAATTTTAGGTTATTCCACTACTTTTAAGGTATATTTAGTTTTTAATAAAAAATTTATGTTTTTGAGGAAACATCACATGTTGAACTTGATAAAATTGACCAATTTTTTTTTAAAAAAATCCGACCAACATCCTCAGATATATTTTCGAAATATGATTTTCAACCTTTTTGGGAAGATTATTTTAATAAAGAAAATACTCATGAAATTGTTTTTGATATATTTACTTAGGAATATTTTTTACCTTATGTTGATGAACAAGTTTTAAAAAATACAAGTCAATTGTTTCTTAGAAATCACCCAAGTGATAATATCATTGGTGATGTGAATTAACCAGTAAATACTAGAAGTTATTTAAAAAATGAAGTAGAATATATTGAATTTCATTCTCAATTTGAACATAAAAATCATAACGAGGAATTACGTGATAAGGATTGGATTAATATTAAGCATGATGAGCTAAATTAATTAAAAAGGAAAAAAGTCTTTAACTTGGTAGAAAGACCTAAGGAAACATCAGTAATTAGAGTAAAATGAGTTTTTAGGAACAATTGTGATGAAAATAGAATAATCATCAGAAATAAATCTACAATTATTGACAAAGGATATGATAAAAAATATTTAATATATTATAAATAAACCAATGCACTGGTAGCTAGACTTATCTATTCGTATTCTATTAGCCTTTGCAGCATTATTCTATTTCAAAAAATTTCAACTTCATATAAAGTGTTCTTCCAATAGAGGTTATATAGAAGATTGATTTTTTGTTGAGTAGCCTCTTGGTTTTGAATATTCAAAACCACATAAATAAATTTATAAACATACCAAAACATTATATTTCCTTAAATAATCCTGTTGAGCAAAGTATGATTGATTAATAGGATTTTTGTTATAATGAAAATACGTTAAGGGAACCACATATCCAAATATTTTTATAATGAAAGTTACTAAAAATTATATGATTGTTCAAATATATGTTGATTGAATTTTATTCAGATAAAATTAACAATATTTAATATATTCCTATTTAGATCTTATGAAATATGAGTTTTAGATGAGTATGATGGTTCAGTTAACATTTTTTCATGGTTTTCAAATTTCTCAAAACCCAGAAGGTACATATATATCTCAACACAATTATATAAAATAACTTATTAAAAAATTTGGATATGAAAATACTAAAATTATTAGTACTCCCATTGGTACCTGAAATGCACTTGATCGTGAGGAAATTGGGAAACCATTTTATTAAACTACTTTTAGAGGTATGATAGGATGTTTACTATACATAACATCTAGTCGAACAAACTTATTGTTTTTTTTATGCTTATTTTCAAGGTATCAGTCTAATCTAAAGGAATATAATTTGAAATTAGTTAAAATAATTATTAATTATTTAAAAGGAACAATGGATTTATGTGTTTTCTATTATTCTAGAAAATATTTTGATTTAATTTTTTTCAGATACTAACTTGCTGTTGTGGAATGGATAGAATGAAGTTCTTCAAGAACTTTTCATTTATTATGAGATTAAATAGTTTCTTGATATTTTAATAAAAAACACTCGATAACACTTTCAAATACTAAACTTTAATATATAGCAGCGATAATTTTTTTGTGCTCAATTGTCGGGGATGCAACAAACACTCATTGATTATGGCATGAAATTTAATATAACTCAAATAATATGTAATAACACTTGTTCCATTTCCATAAGTAATAACCTTATACATCACTATCATGAAAAAAAAATATTAGTCATCACCTTCGTAGTAATCACACCCTTAAAAGATATATCATTTTAAAATTAATTAGAAGACAAGGATAACTCATTGATATTTTTACAAAACCATTACCTTTCAATAAATTTGAATTCATTAAATAGAATCTTGAAATTATCAATGTGAATTAATCATTTATATCTACTACTTGTTTAAAAAACCTCCATACATTATTTTTATTTTGTTTATATAAGGAGTACATAATATTGTTCTTTTTAAAAAATTTATATTCTTTCAAAAAATTATTTTTCCTAAAATTATATCATAATGGGTTTATGATGACTTATAATTACTTTTAAATTTATATTGAATCAATTTTCCTGAACTCATTTTTTGGAATCAGGTATTGTTTAAAAAAATTATATTCAATTTCACATTAAATTTTATTTGAAAATTTTTATTATTCGTATTTTGTTTTCAAAAAAATTGTTATTTGGATAATTTCTCAACCATCGGATTAGTTGTATCAAATCACTACTGTGATATATTCTAAGAAGATCAATCATCTCTTGAAAAACCTATATAAAGGGAAACTTCATCATGTGTCGCACATCATTTATCTCATGTTTTTACCCTCAATGTGCTTTCTCATTTAATACTCCAAATCCGATTTATTTTTTATGTCTGAATCTTTAGTTTCAAGTCCCAATATAATGGCACATGTGAAGGATTACAACTAGTGGATTTTTTCTGAGAAAGGTTAATATATAATTATTTTTCTAATAATTGTGATTCATCTCTTATGTGGTTAATATATTACCAATGTTTGAAATTTTTATGGGTTGAACAAACAAATACATATTATGAAATGTTTTACTTGGATCTGGTTAAATATTTTTATGCCTATGTAATTTTTGTTTTGAAAATGGAAAAGAGTTATTTTTATTACAAATATATGACAAAAGATACAAGATGAAATATAGAGAAGTTGTAGGTTTCTTAGGTATTCAAGTAGAAGGAGATTCATTTTTTCTATCTCACAAACTACCCGAGTCCATTGGTATGCTTAACAAAGTATAAGACAATTTTTTTTTTGAAATATATCATATAATGAACTAAGAAATGTTATGCATATCATTCTAGATCATAAGGATTTAACCATTTTGATTCAGTAGTTGGGGTTTGGCTTAGTGGTAAGCACCCCGTAAGGTTACATGGAAAATGGGGGTTCAAAACCCATGGGGCGCAGGTTACTATAGTAGTGGCGGCACTGTTCATCAGCGTGTACTGTAGCGGCGGCAGGGCACTGTAGCAGCGGCGATACTGTGCGGTACTGTAGCAGCAGGTTACTATTCACATAATGTGAATTGGCCATAGAATTTGGGCCTACGGGCTATGTAATGGGCTACAAGCCCACTGGGTCTTCGGGCTATGTAATGGGTTTCCCTCTACCCAGTTAAAAGAGGAATTTACTTTGATTTAATAATAACCATTTTGATTCATGGGTTTCTTATCCTGATAAAGGGAGATAGAGATACTTTGAAGGTATCTGATATCTTCATTTTTGATTACTTGGTCCACATGATAAAGAACAATTTGGAAGGTTATGTTATTCTGACATTCAAAAATATCAAATCTCATTCAATCAAGTATCATATTATAATTCTTCCATCTTTGTTAAGAAATATGATTGATTCTCATATGGATCATTTCAATAAATGTAAAAAATCCGAGTTTGTTAGAGAGAATTTAGTTTTTATTAGTGATGAAACAATAAAATGTACAAAGTATGTAACATGATAACGAATCAAATTTTTTTTTTAAAGAATAAATTTCCTTCTTCATCATAATTAGAACCTTCATAAAAATTAATGAAATCTAGAAGGTTGTGAAAAAGATAAATTCTAAATATATTCTTCCAAAATAAGAGAAACAAAAGAAATTCTCAGATAAAGTAGAGATAGAATGGAGGAGGAATCAAGATAAAATAAAAGAAGGACATCCTCAGATCAAACTCAACCCAGTATAAGAATTAGCTTTAAATATTCATGGATCCAAAACTCTAGAAACATAAGCAATAGAAAAGAAACCAACGAATCATATTTATGGTAGTAATTTAGTTCTTTCTTTAATTGAAGGGGTATAGACTATTTCTAAGAATGTTGTTATACAAAATCTAGATATCATATTATGTTTCCAAGAAACATTTCATGTCCATATTTTTGTTCCATATATCTTAGTCAAGGGAAATAATGTAGTAGTAGAAAAATAATTGGCTTCATTATAGAGATGTTATTTAAGATTAATAGAACATCTCTATGATGAGTTTTGTGAAGTAATAGAGGAAGGTGATGCAAATACTGATATTCTAGGAAAATAGAGTAAACATGTGGAAGAAGATATTGTATTAAAATAAATAGAATAGTATGAATATGAATAAGAAGAAGAATATAGAGGAGGAGGATATTAAGAAAAAGAGGGAGAAAATCCAAATGTTGATGAACAAGATCTCCCATCTATAAATCTTTATTTTACGGACATCACAAGATTCTTCAAAATAATTTTCTTCCTTTGTTAATAAATATATAAATCTACAAGTCTAGAGAAAAAAAGTCCACATTAAATTAATTTGTTGAATCATCATCCAAAAAGTATGAATAATATCATAATCTTTTAGCATAAGGTAGTAGAATTATTGATATTTATGAAAATAGCAATCATTATAGAAAATGAATTGATAATTTTGTGTCAAATAATGAGAAAGGGAAAAAAGTTCAAGTGGGAGTTAAAACAACACATCCAAATTTACATGAGATTAAAATTTCGGATTCAGTGGATACAATCACAGTTCAAGGATTTAATTATATTTTAAAAACTTTATAGAGACATGAAGAAACAATTACTTACCTTCTAGGCTATAATTAATGATTGATTTGGTGAAATAAATCCACATTCAAAAATCAAAGTTAGTTAATGTTTTATCTAATAGAATTATCAAGAATGAAGCTAAATTAAAAATTATTCCGGATTGTTGTCGAGATCATAATAAATATTAAAACAATGTAGTGAAATGGTCACATAATTTTGATGATGAGATCAAGCAGTAGGGTCCATTAGTTGAATAATTAAATAAGAACATGGATGATTTTTATAATCATTTAAGGAATTATCAAAAAAATGGAAGAAAATGTGAAGTTTGTGGAAGAATTCAGAAACACATCTGACAATCATAATAAGACTTTAAATGAGTTTAATGGAAAAAGACATATTTTGAGTATCAAATAAGGAGACTCAAAAATTTTAGTGAGTAAGTTAGTGACATGAACAATGAATTTTCTCAAATACATCATAACCAAGAAGAACAGATGAAAGATGAAAGATGAAAATATCCAGATTCTAGAGGAAAGGTTACACGGTTTAGAAAAAGAAAATATATCTCAGGAAGAGTTCACTGCAATTCTATAAGTGGATAGAAAAGAGCTCAAATGGTTGAAGACAATCATAAGATTCATTATGCTGAAGAAATAATTATTTTTTACTCCAAAATCTTGTTGAAATTTTATTTTTTGTAATTAGTTTCATTAGTGAAGAACTTTTTCACCTCACGATGAATTGATTGAATATCTCCCAATTATGATTGGTGGAATATTCATTCATTTTTAGATGATTATGTACTTCATTATATTACTTTTTATATTTTTTTCTCTAACCCTTTTTAGGTGCTACATGACTCTTCACCATTCTATTTTGAAACTCTTGAAGGGGGATAATTTTATAGATAGGGGATTTATTATCTTAAAGGGGAGTTAGTTGTATTATTCATTTTATTCAGAACAGTTATAAACATGGGGGGAGAGAAGTGTTTATATCCAAATTCTAAATACGATGTACCTAAAAGATAAGGGACTTATATTTTCCAAACTTATTTCTTATTTATGTCACGTGGTTTATGCTTTTCAAAGGGGGAGAGATTGTTAAGATGAAATTATCTTTTTGACTTTTCTATTCCTTTTTTTAGAAATCACACACTTTCATAAATACATAATCACTAACTATTTCATATCTAAATTGATTTTATAATTTTTTTGAAGAAAAAATATTATTTTACCATATTTATAAATAGTTTAAAAAATAATGAATAAAAACCTAGGTTATTTCATTAAAATTATCATAATGAGTGCAGATTTGATAGTGGTCAAATTGGTGTTTATCAATTTGGATTTAAGACTTTTTTTCATATGTTCATTATGAAAAAAGTTTGTATAATCAAACTTGACATCAGAACCAATAAACATCAGGTTCATACTAATAGAAATTAACATAATGTCATATGTAAGGAAATAAATTGGATTGACTAAGTGTCCAAATCTAAACCTGAAAAACAATATTATATTGTATTGGAATACCTCTTTCGGTATAATGGTACACAAAAATAATGTCATACATTTTGTTATGATATTTCTATTGATGTGTCAGGTTTCAAATTCATTGAAAAAAACTCATAAAAAATATGATTATTGGAGGATCAAGATGATTGTTGGAATCTTGCCTTTAAATACCTAGTCATTTGAAGAGGTTGGAGAGACAATAAGTGACATTGTGTGAGAGCGCTTCAAAATCTATTTCTCTCCAAAATTTTATAAAGTAAGCCAAGAATTAATATATTGTTATTTTCCTCTTGTATTTTTTTAGAGAGATCCATTATTGAAATAACATTGTCATGCTGACTCCGTAATAATTTTTTTTGGAATTTTTTTTTGTGTTCTGATTGTGTGAATACGATTGAGGGCTTCCAAGCCTAGGAAGATGGAGGTCTGATCAGCTTGATCGAGAGCTTGTGGGGGTAGAATAACAGAATTTGATCCATCATAACAAGAGCTGATGGGGATAGGCATACAGATAAGATAATAATAGTATCAAGGGATCATGTGGATATCAAGACATACAAATCATCATATCAAGAGATTCTCTTAGTAAGAGAAATAAAAAATTTATTGCAAGTATAGTATAATGGACCTTTATTATAGGTTATCGGATAACCTATTCATTGAGTTAAAATAATTTTATTCATTTAATTAATTATTTTATTACAAGTCTTTTATTTCCAATACATATAATATAAATTGATACGTTTAAAATCATCTTTATATTTTTATCCTATTTATCATAGTATCTTTGTTTACAATTCAATTGTTTTACCCTATAATGCTCTATGAAAATGATATTACACTGATTTTGATTACATACACATTAATATAAAATCAATAATTTTTATTATTTCTCTAATATATCCTAACCATTGTAATTATTATTATTTTTATTTTACTCTAATATATCATAACCATTGTGATTGCAACTATTTTTATTAATGAAAACTATTAAACTGTAATGACATTACCAATTCTTATTGATTACGATTCTATACACTGTTAAGATATAATCAAATTATCATTATTACCTATGACTTATATAATAGAATCTAGTTGATTACGATATTTTTATTATTGGACTCAAGGTCCATATCCGATCACCATTTAAATAATTCATATATTTTTTGTGAGTACTATTTGTTTAACCTTGTTAAAATATGTTTTCTTTAAGTTTAAAATCAAATGTTTTTAGACATACAATTTACCCCCTCTTATAATTAATCATATTAATATACATTACAATCCAATATATAGACCAAAATTAGTCAAAGGATAATATTTTTGGACTTAAAAAATATTACGCCCTATTATTATTCAAATAAGGCCTATTGGGATCTAGCCATGTGGGAATCAATTTTCATGTGAGGAATCTAAGATGTTTGGAAGGAGAATCACTGGTGGCCTAATTTCTAGACACTATAAGGTATGATATAATGGTATTAATAGAGTTAGATAAATTTAAAAGTCGTTAAATAATTATATAACACTATAGTCGAAACCAATAATGTGAATGATAGTTCACTTGGGTGTGGGTCCAAAGAGAAATTTATCACAAATGACTAATTAATAAATTCTTATGCCCATACTAATTCATAATAGTGTTCAACCACG
Organism: Viscum album; assembly: GCA_963277665.1. Lineage (NCBI taxonomy): Eukaryota > Viridiplantae > Streptophyta > Magnoliopsida > Santalales > Viscaceae > Viscum > Viscum album. The sequence goes on from OY728148.1 coordinate 170,482,517, forward strand.
GTCAGTATCTCATGAATGTAACTAGAATGAACTTTATTTATATTTTCACAATTCATATTTGTCTAAAATATAACACTAAAATGAAATACATACATAATGAGGTGAATTGTTTTTTAAATGTAGATGTTAAAATATGAAAATGAAATTCAAATAGAATGAAATTAGTAAGAAAGGAATCCATACCTATAATATTCCAAAAAACTCCTTCAAACTCTTCCTAAAATTCACATGATCTATCTCTATGATCATGTATAACCATTCACAAAGTCACCCTCACATCCCATTAATGGTGTAGTTATTTAATACACTAGAAACCTCTAGTACACTATATACTATTATTTCCTAGGTTTAGGAGAGGGAAAACTCTACAATTGAGACTGATTCCTTTTCTACCCAAACCATTTTAAAACCAAATTCAAATCATTATATATATAACTACTACAAAATAGTCCCTTATCATCTCTAGAATATGCCTTTATTAGTTCTAAAAAAGTGATGAAAATCAAAGGATGGTAAAAAGACTGAATCTTTTATCATCACTAAAAATGCTCTTAAATTTCCCCTTTAACTGGGTAAAAGAACTATTAAAAGGTTTATTTAACATCATTTTTAGCATTGTTAAAGGGTTCTTTTAATGGAGCTTTTTTTAGCTTTGTTAGAGGGGGATTTTAACACTAATTTTTTAGCACTGATAAAGGAAACACAATTAAAGTGTGTAAAATTATAATTTTTCTCAAACACCTATAAGCCTGAACCCCATTATAAAAACATCCACGACCCCTTTAAAATCACTCAACCCCATACTAGCAATTTTCACTCCACTACCTTTTATCTACACTTTTCAAATTTCAATCCTTAGGTGTGTCGGCCTGGATTCGAACCCTATACCTCTCCTATGAAGATAGAACACCTTTACCACTACACGATTATTTTTTTGTCTGTTTAATGATTTATATATATGTGTGTGTGTGTGTGTGTGTGCATGTATGTATTTCCATATATTTATATAATTATTTTAAAATATATTTATACAATATATGTGTGTGTTTGTGATAAAAATATACATATACTTATTTAAATATATTATATACTATATTAATTTATATGTACTAGAATACAATATAAATATGTATCTAATTATTAATACACATACATATATATGTGAATATAATGTAAAAATGGTTATATGTTTTTAAATACATTTTGAGAATATTTATTTTTTTACATATATTATAATATACATTTTACATAAATATGTATATATATGTATTTCTATGAGTGATTTAATATAAGTAAATATGAAAACATGCATATATTTAATAATAAATAAAATTCTGGTGGAAAAAATGTTAAAATTATAAAAGAATAATATAAATATGATTGTAAGACCTGGGAATAAATTCAGTATCCATAATAAAAATAAATAAGATCCTCTTAAAAAGGTTGAAAGTCCATGAAATGATAAAAAATCATGGTTCCCCAAATGAAAACTCAGTTATGGAGGCCTTCAGGGCCCTTTTAGCCTCAAAATATTTGAAAACGGTTTTTATATATCATTAAGTGTGTATAAATCATCATGGGTTTTAATTTAATATGTGATAGAGCTCAAACGGACACCCGGATCAAAAGTTATGGTCGTTTGAAGTTTGAGTTGTGTTTTCAACTTATTCTTGATCTTTTATTAAATATATTTTGTTTTTGTTATATTTAAATTGATATTAAATGACTATTACTCAGTAATAATATGAAAATTATTAATTAAGAATTTTTTTAAAATTATTTTATAATCCATTTTTAGAAAATATCTTATATATTAAGTGTAAATGGCTATTTATCATATCTAAAACTTATTTTAGAATATATATATTAAATTTATATCAATATAAATAGATAAATATATTAATATATTATTCTTCATGAAATAATTTTTTTTATGAAGTATACTTTTATCAGTGTTACTAAAAAAGCACTGATAAAGGGGGGTCTTTTTCAACAATTCTAAAAAACCACTGAAAAGAGCCCCCTAACAGAACTTTTTTACAAGCACTGTTAAAATAACCCATTTATCAGTGCTTTTTTAATAGTTTTGATAAAGGGTGGGACTTTATCATTACTTATAAGAAAGTTATCATAAAGGTCCCCAATTAACATTTCGTTTTTAGCATTGTTAAAGACCCCCTTTAGCATCTCTTTTTTTTTGTACTGACAAAGGGGGTCTTTAAAAGTTATTTTAGCCAGCATTGTTAAATCCCTAGTTCTTCATAAACACAGTTTTTTAGTAGTGTATGTCCATCACTTTTAATGTATACTAGTACTCAAAGGAATGAAGTGATAATTGATTATAAAGTGGGGATTAAAACAAAATATAACCAAGATGAAGTGCACTATCAAAAACCCCAACCCCAACCTATCGTTGAATTTATATAGGTTCTAAATGAGGATGCTAAATTTTTTTAAGGACTATAGGAACATTTTGATTCATCTAGGATGTGGCCCACAGGTTACTCTCTCACAATTTGTGAGAGTTTGAGGGATCATAGTATGAAAATGGAATAAAAAGATGAAACAATGCATCAAAAAGAAAAAATAAATTTCAATATGAATAATTGAGAATAAACTAAACACAATAAATGAAAGTCCTAATCTAATCAAACATTAATAACCCATTTTTTACCAATACTATACTTTACTTAAGAAAATGTATATATTTTTAATGATGTGGAGGAATAAATGTCTAAGTTAGATGGGTGACTGGATTCCATCCAAATTTTTTTTGAAATATCATGAAAGTTTGGCACATAAAATGTATGAATATAAAAAAATTTCTATCATTGAACTTGTTCATATATTTCCTTGATATAAACCTAAATCATTTCATATCATTAAATTTTTTAAAAAAATTAAACCCACATTACTAAATTAATCATTTATGTCATAGTAAACTCATTAAATTCTCATTCGGCAGTTTCTCATGTATTTGTAGACATAAAAACATCTCAATATCTTGAATCAATAGTTATTGAAATTATTCATCATCCACATCAATATTTTTATACAAAATTTTATCTTATTTGGACCAGTACTTTTTGAGATATGTTAACAACTATAAAATTCACAAAAACAATGAACATATTTCAAGACCCAACTTCAATTCTTCATTATAGCCTCCTGTTGTAGAATTCAACTATTGGTCATGTTGATATAAATATATCCAATTGAGCATGAAATACTACAAAAATAATTATATAACATTACTTATTGTATGAATTTATATATATATATATATATAAACAAATTAATTGAAATAAAAATTTAAATCATTTTCGTAGTTAAGAATTAAAATTTCCTAAAACATTAAAATGTGATATTTACTATTAAATGATAAATTATTGGTATGAAAAATTTGAAATATGTAATAAAATATGTGAAAATATGAGCACCATTATTCTCTCATAATAAACCATTTTTCACTCATGCAATCATCTATACTAAGGTTAAGAAAAAATACCCAAGGTATGATTGGAAACATTACTCAACTCAAACACCAAATGAAAATAGCATGCCGCCTATATTTATTTAAATTTCCCAAATCCACAAAAATCATACAAATTAATTCAATATAATTTTATTCCTCATGTTCATATTGTACCTAACTCCATGGAAAATTATTTCTCTCTCCCTTATAGAATTTTAATGGATCCTTTCTCATTACCAAACATACGCGTGATCTTTGTAAGATTGTTAAAATTCTCTTTTCTCTATAATGTGTCAGTATAATATTATTCAATCATGAGGTATTTCCAATGTGATTTGTTAGATATGGTTTAGTGATTAAAATCATTTTGAAAACTCAATGGATAAATAGAATAGATAATAGTCTTAATTATAATTATACAATTATTAAAGTGAAAACATAGGAAATTTACCTTACTTAATTCCCCTTATAAATGTGAAACACTACACCCCTTTTTTACTAGTATAATCCATGAATCAAATAGTGGATGTAAGGAAGGTTTCCTTCCTAATTATCTTTTATAATTTTTTTCATGGATAATTAGATAAAAATTTATTTTAATGGATAAATGATAGACCAAGAGAGTAAGAATAAAAGTAGTCCAATCTCACCTCTACATTTTTTCCTTTCTGGTATTTTTTCCCTTTTTCTTGGTGAAATAGATGATATTGTTGAAATATTTTGAATAATAACTCATGAAAATTCCTCTCACTCAATTTATTATAATAATTAAACCCATAACCACACCTTGAGATTCATTTCTTACCAAATAAAAATCATGAATTTTATTTCCCCGACACTAAAAAATGAAATATCCATTAAAAAAATATCAATAGTGATGGTTGGTTATAATGAAATTAATGGATTATAAGAGATAAAAAATAGATAATGTAAATTAAATGTATTAATTTTAAAATGTGGATAGCCAAATAAATTTATAAATCTTATAAAAACATTTTATAAACATAAAAACGTTCAATTAAAAAGTTATATAAGTTTTAGATCTCAAATATTGTTTTAACATTATCTAGAATAAGATAAATTTATTTAAGATGTCAAAATTTCTTATTATGAAAACTTATAGATTTAATAAACCATAATCGGTGATTTATTATAAATAGATACACATAATACACTCCTAAAATACTGTAAGGCTTACGGTATTTGAGAAATTGAGTATATAAACCATTAACTTGAATCACGGGTATAACTACATTATTTAAAAACAATAAAACATTCCCTTTTATTCCATCCATCTACTATTACTACATGGGATAACCTGGGGATGTACAAAGGAAAAAGGTGTACTATAAATCAAGGTAAATGAAAAATTAAAGTATAACATGATAAAATTAATACATGTTAGTGAATAAGAATTTATACATGGCATAAAAGTGGTGATCATCATAAAAATGATCATCAAAGAATGGTATAACATTATAATATAGGGGAATCATTGGATTGTTGAAACAACATTAAACGTGACATCAATAGAATAAGAAAAGGCTAGACACCAAGAAATAATAATATAATGTTCTTAGGATAACCAATCATGAACCATAAATGGAATATCATGAGATTAAAATATTACCCAATGAATTATAGGGGTATATAATTCTAGTCCCTCCTATCATGTTCATATAATGTACATGAATTTTTGTACCACATATATCTTAAAAGATAATAATTTCTTACACCACCGTTAACACCAGAATTGAACAGTTGATGTTATATAGATGGAAGTCCCGAATCAATGAAGTATAATAAAAACTAAGTGAATAACCTTTGGCAGATATTCAGATTAATATTCACTACACAAATGTTTGGCCTAGAAAATCCCATGATTGTTATGGAAGTAGAAGAGGTGTGTATAAAAGATTATCAGAGGGGTGAATGAGAATGAAATGAGGTATTTCCTAACATGAAAATCCTAATTATAATAAATTTATGAATAAAAACAAATTAAAACAAAGAAATTTTAAAATCAAATTTCTTAGTATAAATAACATACTTGAAATAAAAAATAACATGAGTAGTTCATTACCATGAGAGGGTTCCTTTAAAGGCATGGGAAAAGTTTCATAAGAGTTTATAAAAAATATGTAAGTGATTTTAAGAGGGATAGGGAGAGTAAATTTATGATCAATAGGATTTAAATATAAATTAGTGGTAGTATGGGTGGGTATTTATATAATAAGAGGGGGATTATTTATTAATTTCCAATTATAAGTTTTAGACTCTAAATGATAAAACAATAAAATGAAAAACCTCTTCAGAGTTTTTTGATTTTTTTATACCAAATAGAAGTGGTTTTCAATATATAATAAATACAGGAACTGAAATTATTAATTTAATATCCTTTGTGATGTGGAAATGTGTCATGTTCATAATGAATTAATTTTAAAACCCATAAATAAAACATAGGTTTTGGATGATTTATTAAGGGATTATTGAATTTATCGAATGATAAAAAAATTAAATTATTTTAAAGGGATAACATAATTTTGGCCATCTATACTCTTCAAAGTGTTTATTACATCAATTTTGGAATTTATGATTTAATAATACTTTTGGAAATTTATACTATATTTAATTTTTACATAAAGAATTGATTGTCTCAAAAAATTATGAAAAATTAAACATTGAATAATTTTGAAATAATGATTTAAAAAATATTATTTATTATATCACAATAAATCCATAAATATAATAATTTATATTTTTAAATAAAATATTCTCATTTACTAAAAATAATGGGATTTACAATTATAGTAGTTTCTTAGCACTTATAATGATTTTATTTTAATAAATTAAAACATATTATCGTTTATATTCAAATTTATCTTATATAATAAAAATATTTTATTAAAAACATTTAATTAAAAAGTTAGGACTTTATGATAAAAGAGTGTCTTAATTTAAACTATATATTTTCTAAAAAAATTACCATTTTGATTTCATTGTATTAAAATATAATTTTATCAAACAGATTAATAAAATGGATAAATTTTTTTATTATTTTATTAAAGAATGTAAAAAATTTATACTATTAGGGTCTTGAAACATAACCCATTATTACACTAGTGTATTCCTTGTGGGTAAGGTATGTGTTGGTGACACGTTCTTGGGGTGGTTTGAGGGACATGGTTTGGGTTATGACATGATAAGATTCAACTTATCCTATAAACGATTTGTCTCATGTTTGAGTTATTGGATCTTATCTTGGGCTTGGTAATGGTAAAATCCTAGTGATTCCATCTCCCCTAGAGTCTATTATAAATGGACTTTATATAGTAAAATCCTTCTGGTTGAGGGCATCACTTCATCCATATGTGTCAATTTGATTTTATAATAACCATTAATATATAGATATGATAATGGTCACTATACAAAGGATATATTATCAATGATTGCGATGTTTAGTGATATTTTAAATTTGATAGGATGTTAATTATAATGGTCCAAAATAACCAAAATTGTGCATAAATTTTCTATAGCATCATTAATTAATAAAGAATTTTTTCATTTTACAAGGGAATTTAATTTATAAAAACATTGTTTATTACATTATTTACACCTTTATAAACTTCACCATTGAATTGGTATTTTATATACTAACATATATGAGGGTTCTTCTATATTTTCACCTCTTTTGGATCCCATGTTATCTCCTCAGACGTCTGGTTATACCACAAAAAATTAACCAAGTGACTTTTCTTGTTTTATAGAAATTTTTATTTATTATATAATATCTTCATAAATTTCTCATTTTATGAATGATCATTCCCTATATAAACCACATATGGATTCATTACATGTGAGGGGTCCAGTATGTACTCTTTTAAGAGGGACATATAGAACACATCATTTACATGGGATAGGCTTGGTGGGAGTGCTATTTGATATGATACATCACCAATGTGATTAAATATCTCAAATGGTACAATGTATCTAGGAATAAAATTTCCTTTCTTTACAAACCATATAACTTTATTCTCTGGTGATATATTAAAGAACACATTATCTCCAACCTCAAAATCCAACGCTCGCTAATGATTGTCCAATAAAGTTTTTATCAGCTTTTTGTATATTTCATAAAATTTTGAATATTTTGAACATTATCTCTAATACAATGGATAAGATCAGGTCCCATATGCTTCCACTCTCCAACTTCAACCCCATAAGTTTTATTCTGACCCCACTACTGATAAAGATTCACATAAGCTTCCTTTTGAATGTTGTAATATAAATTATTGATAAATTAGAACTCCACTAGGGGACCGCGTTGATCCCAACATCCTTGTAAATCCATTGAAAATGATTTCAGTATATCCTATATCATTTTAATGGTTCTCTCGGACTGACTGTCTATGTGAGGATGATAAGTATTACTAAAACTCAACTTTTTATCGTGCTCTTGCTGAAGGCTTATAGAAAACCCAAAGGTAAACCTCCCACCATTATTAGATAAAAATGAGAGTGTCACTCCATTATATTTTTTACCTACGTTAAATAAATATTGTTGATTTGATCAGGATAGAGTCTCATTTGATATAAATTTAATGTTCTATCTTTGTGTGGTTATTGACCACCACTGATGTGGTGTTATTTTCTTTATAATTTTAGGGGAGTCCTATGATGAAATTCATTACTATGTTTGTTATTTCCATAAAAATATGAGAAGTAGTTTCCTATTTCCAATAGAATTATGTTTTTTTATCATTTCCTTGTTAGAATACCAATCATCGAGATACAAGTTTTTCAATATTTATCTTCATTTTATCCCATGAGAAGTTTCTATTTATATTTATATACACATAAGTTTTTCCAATATGAATAGAGAAAGGTGAGATATATACATCATCCTGAAGTATTTGATTCAGTTTTGGTGATCATGGGATAGATATATAGGATCCAAACATTATAACTTCATCATTTAAAATTTTTAATTACATAATATTAAATAATATTTTTCTATAGATCCACATTATCTTTTTTTCCACCTTTATATTCTCATGAATGGACGGTTTGGCAGTTATTTGAAAAAGGAAGGGTAAATATCCTTTTATTATTACATTTTTTATCCTTTACATATCTACTAATATTATATCTATTCTAATCCTCATCATGGATAGGCTTCCATGACCCTTTATACTTTGAAAATATGCCATTCTATTCACCTTCCTAGTATGGTAATGGATTGAACAATAATAATACTTGATCATCTCAACCCACCATTATTATCTCATATTTATCTCATTTTGTGTGAATATATACTGAAGTATTTTATATTCTATAAATACGTCACACTTCTACCCATAGATATAATGTTGTTAAATAATTAATACAAAGATCACCATAGCCAATTTTTTATCATACAGAAGGTAGTGCTTCTCATAGATCTCCAATTACCGGAATGCATAAGCTATCACTTTGTCATCCTTCATGATTACACAACCTAATCCTTTTTTCAATGAACCTAAATATATCAAATATACTTCCCCACTGGTGGGTAATGTGGGAAGAGGTTTATTATTATCCTATATTTAACTCTTTAATGATTACCTCACATTCATCAATCTAGAAAAGGATCTCTCCCTATCATGTTAGCTTTTTGAGTGGGATTGATAATGTTGAGAAGATACTCAAAAATTGATAATGGTACCCAACTATTCCAAGGAAACTATATATCACTTTCAATAATGTTTTTTATTTCATACTTTAATTACCAATATTTTCTAAGGATCCATAGAAATCCCTTTTTTGATGATAACATGCCCTAGGAATGTTACTTGATCTATCCAAAACTAACATTTATTATTATTCACATCCAACTATTTTTTCAAAATGTATTCATCACAACATTCAAATGATTCTCTTGCTCTATAATTTTTTATTATAAAAGAATATCATCTGTAGAGACTACCATAGATTTATGTAGATATATCTAAAGACACAATTCATTAACTCCTTGAATATTTATGGGGTATTATTGATTCCAAATGGAATCACATTGAACTCATAGTTCACATACCTTGTATAAAAAGTTGTTTTGGTGATATCCTCTTTCTTTACCTTTACTTGATTATATCTGAATTGAAGATCCACCTTAGAGGATTACTAGGCTCAACATAGATAATCAAACAAATCATCAAAATATTGTTGATTATACATTATATTTATCACACTATTTTTGAGCTCAAGATAATCAATGCGAAGGAACATTTACCCACCCTTCTTCTGGTTGAAGAGGAACAAATCCCCCCTTGTTGAAGCACTTGGGTGTATAAACTCGTTATCTATATTATCTTGTAGTAGCTTCCTTAGGTCCTTGATTTCATATATATTCCTTCATTATGGAGTCTTTGATATTGAAAAATCTCTATGTATAATCTCTAATGAGAACTCAACCACACAACTTGGAGGATGACCAAGAAATTCATTTGAAACACATCATCATATTCCCTTGCAATGGGAATGTCAAAAATGATGATATTTTCTTTCATCTCAATCATTTGAGCTAGATATGATTTATTATAAGACAATAATATCCATGATTGAGGTGATTATATTAAATAATATTCATCCTAATAATAACAAATTTATATAATCAAATGTTTATTCTTATTATAGATGGTGGTTTCCTTCTCTCAGGAATTAATGTTCGCTCTATATAAATAAAGGTAATCCATACCTAGGATTGTATTGATTTTTTTAATAGGATTATCATAAGGTTTTATGGCATGTTCATCCTTTAAATATTGATAGATGAGAAGTCATATAATTTGTATGAAATAATTAACCCATTTTTATTTTTCATAGATAGATCTAATTACATTTTATGAGGTGGTATTTTAATAGTTATACTAAGCTTTTATGATAAGAAAGAATTCATATAACCATAGTCGCAAAGGATATTTGTATATCATCAATGGGTAACATATATGTCTCTCAAATTTATTCATTTTCTGATAATTTACATTATCCAAAATTGACTTAGGGATGATAATTATTAAACTATTAAACACATAAAAGTGAATCTATGAACACTAAAGTGATAAATCATTAATGAATTAAATTCATTTTCTATATTTTAATCTATGTTTACAATGGTCCATTTCCTAACATAAATTTTTAGGGTAATTTTTTTCCCTTCATTATTATTTGTATGAAGAATTTGAGTTTAAAAACAATATCCCCTGGGAGTTTAAAACTAGGTGAGTCGAAAAGCCTTTTCATCATGCACTAAGTGACGATTTCAAAGACCAATGTACCCATTTCAGGGTGATTACAACTTGGTACAACTATGAAATATTCAAATTATATTTTAGTATCCAGACATAAATTTTTTTTCATAGAAAAAATTATTACATACTTTACCCAAATTTGGGGATGTATTCATATGTTTAGTCTTATCTATATAGATTTCACAAATTTTTTATAACCTTAATTCCTAAAAATAACCATACTTTCCTATGATACTAATTATGAAAACCAATATCTTTAATCCACCATAATAAATGATTTATTAAATAAGGATACAGATAATAAAATCCATGAAGATTATTTCTTGTAGTGTATTTTGTAAATTTGGTACACAAAACATAACTTGATACATGTGTATAATGAAATTTCTAAATATTTCCAAATCATTCCCTTATATTCCATCAATCTTCTAATATTTCAAGGGACAAGCTTGGGATGTACAAAAGAAAATGGTGACCTATAAATCTTAGTAAGGGAAAAATCAATGTATAACATGATTAAATTAATATATATTTGTTATCAGGTATATCAAGGTAACATAAAATGGTTGAGAATCATAGAAATGATCATCAAAGCAAGATATAAAATGATAACATCGAGGAAACATTAGATTTGGAAAACAACATAAAACATCACATCATAAGAATATGTAAAGGATAACCACCACGAAATCATTCCATAATGTTCTTAGGATAATATCATGGGAACAATACAAGGATTCGCATGAGATAAAAACATTACCCAATTCATTGGAATGTTATAAAATGATAGTCCCGCCTGTCACATTCATATATTATACATATATTATTGTCACAAAAAGATTATACAACATATGAATGTCTATAATCACTTTTAACCTAGAGATTAAAGAGTTCATGTTAAATACATTAAAGTCCTAAATCATTGAATGATAGGTATAACTAGTAGAATATCCTTGATAGGAATTGTGGATGATCATTAAGTGCACAGACTTTTGGCATGGAATATCATAGGATAATTTTGGCATCATTATAGGTCTATATAAAACATTATGGGAGAGTTGAATGAGATTGAAATGTGTTCTATCGTTAAATTAGAATAATAATAGTAGTTAATGTTTTGGTAAAAAATTACAACGCCTAAAATGATAAAATAGGGAGAGTCCCTTACATTGAGAAGGTGATTCTAATGTCTTGGGCAGAGTTCTTTATGAACATTGAAATGCAATGGGATGGATTTATAGAGGTATAGTGAGAGTAAATTCATTCCTAATGGGGTTTGAGTAATGTTGAGTGGGAGGATGGTTTGGTATTTATAGAGAAATATGGGGAATTCATTACTAATTTTTAAACATTTATTTCGGACACTATAGGAAAAAACAATAAAAACCACAAATAGGACGATGATTTTTTACAATTTTTTCAACCAAATAAGGGTGGTTTTAAATAATTTACAATGATAATAGTTAAATCTTTAAAATAATATCCTTGTTGATATGGAAGTTATTCTTATTTTTAGTGTAGAGTTTGAAACCTACAAATACAGTATAGGTTTTGGAGGGTTCATTATGGTTTTATCTAATTAACCAAATAACTTTAAGAAAAATATTTGGGTTGGTAAAAAATATTATGTTCATTGATTCTCTTTATAGTTTTAATTAAATCACATTTTTGTTTTTTTAATGTCATAATACAGAACATATATCTATACAAAATTTATCTTTTACAAAAAAATTAACTATTTCAAAACATTATAAAAAATTAAATGTTGGATAAATTAGGTGGTATGATTTAAAGAATAATATTTATTTTTCCAAAATAATTCTCCAATTTTTTTAATTTAAACATAAAAAATTAAAATCCCCATTTATTTAAAAATACTTAGTTTTACAACAATAATAGTTTTTGAACCCTTGTAAAGATTTTGTTAGACTTTATTAAATTATATTACCATTTATATTCAAATAAATAATATTTAATAAGAATTTTTTATTAAAATAAAATTTATTTCAAAATTTATTTCATTTATCCAAAAAGTGTGTATTAATTTAAACCATATATATTCTCCAAAAAATTATTTTTTTGTTTCAAAATTAATTTTGTATCAGACTCATTAATAAAAGAGATAAATAAAACCATTATTTTATTAAAATGAAAATAAAAAAATCATATGGTTATGTTTCATATACATAAAACCTAATTGAAACATTATATGCCCTAAGGGTGATGTGTGCATTGGCGATTTTTTCTTATGATGGTTTGGTTAAAATGGTTTGGGTATTGTCCCTAATAAGCTTGAACTTCTCCCATAAATAAATTTTGTAATGATTGAGTTATTATATAACATCTTGGGATTTCTAAGGGAAAATCCTACTGATTTCACATCCCTCAAAATCTCTAATTAATGGGATTAATAGGGTATGATCCAAATGTTTGAGGCTATCACATAATTCATATGTTTCAATTAGATTTTAGCATAACCCTTACTATATAATAATCGTAACAGTCACTATATAGTGGCTACATTATCAATTATTATGATGGTTAATAGTATTTTAAATCTGATATGATATAACTTACAATAGTCCAAATTAACAAATGTAGTTCAAGTGTTTTCTATAACTTCATTACATAATAATATATTTATTCATTTTAAATGGAAATTTTACTTATAAAACATCATGTTGTTATTTTAAAAATCATCCATGTTGGGAAATATATTTATTTTAGACCTTACTTGTGTATATGAGTTTCTCAATCAATAAAATTTATTTTAATGAAAATATTTTGAATAAGGGATGAAAAATCCAAATTTGTAATCATTAGGTTCCCTAAATATTCCAATTAAGAAATGTTCCAAAAAATATCAAGATGGAAAAATTTACCAAATTATTTAAATAACTCACAAATCTTAAAAACAATAAAAAAATTAAAAAAAAAACATATAGATTTTATATTTTTGGAATCATGAAAAAAAAGACACAATAAAAATTTACAAAAAGGTTCACATCCCCCAACTCTTGATTTAATTACCCTTAATTTATTCTCAAATAGATTAATAATAAATGGGATGATGAAATAAATAAGTAATTCTACAATAAGATTTATTTATGGAAATGGCACACTAGAGTTATGATCTTATCTACGATCACATTATATTTAGAAGGGAGGAATAAAAAGACACAAAAAATTAGTGAAATAGAAATAATTAATTAGAAATAGAAATTTAAATAAGACGTGGTTTAAATCCCCCAGAGGGTACTAAATTTTGACAACCACCATTTGGCAGTTCAAGAATTTCATCCCCAATATAAAGGACAATGGGGTTTTTTTCTCATGAACCACCAAGATATTTTCTTTCCAACATGAATCCCTTCATGAGAGATATAGATGAATCGATTAAAAGTGTGATATATCTCCCACCCCTTAGTAATTATATACAACTTCATAGGTGGGAGAATTAAAAAATAATGGGGCCACTTATTTTTCATACACTACTTTCTTAACGTCATTTTTAATTTTCAAGTCCTTATACAAGTGTGTTTTTTCAAAAAATTTAGAAAAATTTGTGTCAGTGAAAATATCAATTTTATTAAAAAATAAACATGTTAAATAAATATACAAATCTTCTCCTTTAAGTAGGAAATCTTGGAAAATGATTTCTTCTAGTAATCTACATAGACCGAAATCTTAACAGGTGAGTTTTCTTCTTCTACATCATCCTCCAACGATACCCATATGTTAATTGAATATTAAAATTAAATGAAATATGAGTTAATTATAAACGTTTTTTAATAAAATCATTATTTAATTTGTTTAATGAAATATTAACTCTCTAGTCAGGGTTGTCTATCAAATAATTTTCTTTTCTTAATGCTACTTGGATTTGGTTGTCAGAGTGAGAGGTTGGTAGTAAATATGCTCCATCATCTCATTAAATTACACATTTTAGTTGTGTATTATTATAATTTTTTTAGATATTGTGGTGCATATTTCTCATTATCTATGTATGATATATCACTTGAAAATTCATCTTCAATGAAAATAGTCCAATATTCCTAAATTTTTTTAATCTCCTAGAACAACATTAGTTGAAAATTATTCTTCCATAAACACCGTTGGAAATGGTAATGATATGTTTGAGTCTATTACCATTATAATTTCATCTTCAAAGGGCTCATAAATATTATAATTTTGTGGAATATGCATTTATTTCCCCTTTTCATGAGCCTCTTTCTAAGCTTCCAATTCCTTGGGGGAAATGGAAAAAAATCATTTGATTCTTAATTTATTAAATCATTTTGAAACATCATTGAAATTTATTTTTCAATGATTCATCACTAAAAGGCTCATATAAATTTGTATCATTAGAGAAAATATAACAATAATAACAATGATACTCAATTTTTTCCAAATTAGTTAAAATTATATAAAATGAAGTTCTTATTTTTGAAATTTGATATTTTATTAGTTTTGTCAAGTAAAACAGTGTGTGATTGTGATGACCTCCCTATAAATTGTTCCAAATATGATGAATGATTATTCACAAATATCAAATCAATAAATTCTTATTTTCTAAATAATTTGTCATATTACACAGCCATGATTGATATATGAAGGGGGACTCTCACATGAAATATTTTCTTATTATGAAATTTATATATTATATAATATATACTACTAAAAAGAAATAATAATTTAATTGGAGGTTTGGTTTACGTTAATATGTAAGAGGATTTAAAATATTCAAATGTAATGTAGAAAATTTGAAATTAAAAAGTGGGGAAACCATTCATGGAATATTAAAAAATATTTTTTTACATTATTCATAAAATTATACTAATTTAACTCTATGATCATGGCCCACTATTTACATAATCACCCTCTATTAATATTAAAATTATAGATAAGAAATAAAGTAGCAACCTGTAATGCACTATATACTACTGTCTCCTAGTTTAGGAGAGGTAAGACACATCGATCAATATTTAATATACACTACCCCCAAAAAATTTACTGAAACCAATTTCCAGTCATTAAAAGAGTACTAGTTTCATCATATAAAAGTAGACAGGTGCAGTGTTATAAATTTTATTAATTAGTGGGGAATAAAAAAAGAAATCCAAAATGAAGGGAACTATCACAAAAACTCAACCAGAAACTACCATTGATTTCCTAGTGATATGATAAGGGGGAAATAAATATGGTGTGAAATCTATGAAAAAAATTATATTCTTATAAGTTGTGATTCTCAGTATATCCCATCTTCATTAGTGAGATATTGAGAAACCACAATATGAAAATGGGAAACATATTTTAGAAGAAACGTAAAAAAATAAAAAAATGGAATTAGAATAATTAAAGATAAATTATATAAAATAAATGAAAATCATAGTATTATACTCCATAGGGAACCCCATTGTAATATATTAAATCCATTTCTTATAAAAATGGGTATATTTTTAAACAAAGTGGAGGTTTAAATTTAGAGGCCCAAATATCATATGGTATCCCTCTAATTTTATCCTTTAAAATTTCATGATTTTTAGAACATTAAATGGATGAATATAGAAATGTTCCCTAATATTTTTTTTCTCTCCATACATTGGTTATCAAAAAAAAAAATCTATTCATTATGGATTCTTAAAAAATATTTAGACATTCATAACTAACTTAAACATTATTATATTGGAAAACACTTTGAATTAGCATTCGATATTTTATCAAAAATGTATACCCTTAAAAATTTTAGAATTTTGACAAGTATTGTTAAAAAAATCATCAACCTCTTATAAATTTTCATGATATTTTATATCTATTTTGGACTGGTACTTTGCGATATATGATTAAAATAATTAAATTCTCCATATATATATATATATTTCAGGGCCCCACATAAATTCATTATTTGGGCCTCCTAAGGATGAATTGGTATGTTGGAACAATTCAATTAAATGTGTACCATTATTCATGTAATCATAAAATATTAAAGTTTTTCCAATTTTTATCATTGTATAAAATGTTATAATAGAAAAATAATACTAAATTAAAAAATCTATTTTCACAATGATGTGTAAAATATTCCTAAAACCTAAAAATGAAACATTTAACACTTAAATGATAACTTAGTGGGAATAAATCATAGAATTATATAATAAAATATATGAAAATATGAAATTAAATACATGTTTCTTCTATGTTCTATGTGTTATTACATGAGTTTTATTCCATGCATTTTTGTTTCATGCACTATGTACTGATTCCATGTCTTCTTTTGGTTTAACTAAAATGTTAATATGGAACCAAAAGGTGGTATTATAGCTCATGGGATGAGTGTTTCTAGAAAAAATATCTATTTAAGGTGATTTAGAGTTTTTTTGTGTGGTAAAATTCTTCCCTTATCCTTATTGTAGAATATTAAGGATCAGAACCTAGTATCTTACTCTATGTTACTGTTAAGTGGTGTAAGTTAAAAATTTATAGTGGGATAGTTTTAAAAGAGAGTAAGGTATGATTGCAGGATTATGAAAAATTAGATTTTTGGATTTATAAGATATATATATAATATATTCTTTTAAGTAAGTATCATGACCTTTCAATGACTAGGGCCAATCCAAAGACAATTTTAATGAAAGAGTGGGAGAATATAGATAAGGAAGAACTCTTACTGATGTGAATTTAACTTGCTCGTAATGTAGCATAAGATATATGTGAAGTGAAAAAACATTGAAAAACATGATGACTCTCACTGATATGTATGAGAATCCCATGATGATGAATAAGGTGTTCTAGCTAAGGAGACTACTTATCATAAGAATGTGGGAAAGTAAGTTAGATATTGATCATATTAATGGATTTAATTTCATTATAATTTAATAAAACATAGGGATGTTAAAATTAAAATACTTAATTTGTGATATATTGTTACTCTCTTCACTCCTTTATCCTTGGGAATAAGTGATGAATATCATGGAAAATACTAGTGAATAGTTAGACTTGATATTAATGAAATTTAGGGACTTGATCTTGAATGATGTGATTTATCAAAAGAAGATATAATTATATTTTAAAAACACTTAGTACAAGGAATTTTTAGAATTTTTTTTTATGAAAAATTAAATGAAATATTAATGTAATGATGATTTAGATCTTGAGTAACTTATTATATGATTCTCCCTTATAATGGAATTGAAAGTGAAAAGGTTACCTGAAAATGATTATGATGAAAGAAGGGTGAACCCAAGAAATATTTATTGTAGTATTGGGTATATGAATCCTTTATAAAAATATAGGAATAAATTGAGCTTATGTGTCACTTGATAATTGTAGTTTTGTCTGATAAACTTCATAGAATTATTGTACTCAATATAAAAGAGAGTATGTATGATAAATAATACATCTAGAAAGAATGGAAAGAATATTTGTAACTGATGATCAACCTCTCGAAAGAGTGGGGAAAAGATATTTTTTTCATTTAGAAAAAGAATAAATAGATTATGGAGTTCAAGGAAGTGAGAAATATCCTTAGAATAAGGAAAAAAATAATTTTCATAGAATGAATTTATGATGTAGTTTTTTTGTACTTATTTCAAAGATGGTACATGGAAAACTTCATATGTCTCTATGGTTATCCTAAGATGAGTGAATAATGGGAATATTTTCTTCATTAGTTAACTATAAGGTGAGATTCGTGCCAGAGTGTTATGTTTCATGATGTTATAGAATGACTATCTAGGTCTACTCAATAATAAGGGGGAAAGGATCTTAGATGATAAAAAAATTTGAACGCTAAAATCATATTGTATGAAGCATAAGTGGATTGTGTCTTTAGAAGGTAGTGGAAGATATAATTCAAAAAATTAGGAAAATTCCAAGGTACCATAAGTTATTTTGGTCCATATAGATGCTTGGGTCATCATTTATGTGTTCTCATAAAGGATCGCTCTTCTATGTTACTTTCATCAATGATTTAAAAAGAAATATGATAGTGTATTTTCTAAGACCAAATTAAGATTTTTTGATATTTCTTATATGTGATGGGATGTGAAGGACAAGGATTCTATATATATAGTTAAATACATATGGTTAGAAAATTATGGTGAGTGTGGAAGAAAGGATTTTGGGAGATACATTCTGATAAACATAATTCAGTTTGATAAAACCATGAAAGGGATACCAAAACCTAATAATGCTTAAGAGAATATGAATAGGACATTACTGGAAAATTATAATAGTATATGAATCGATGTAGGGTTTCTCAAATTGTTTTTGGAAGAATCATTGAATTTCATGGAGTACTTAGTTGATAAAATTCCATCATTTAAAATTGAAAAGGCACTTATATAGATCTATTATTCTAGGAGGAATGTATAATTCAACCACCTCAAAAAAATTTGAGGACTCACTTATTCCCTTGTTATGGTAAATTAATGTGATATTCTAGAGGCTATGTATCGAGTTTGTTCATTTTATTATATGTTGATAAAGATAATTTATTTTGAGTTTGGGAAAATAAATATTACAAATCCGTCGTAATTAAACTTATTATTTTCAAAAAGAAATCCTTTTTAAGGATCAAAACTTATTGGAATTTTCCAATGAATGAAACATATAATATGAAGTTAAGTTTTATCTAGAAGATAATATAAGAGTTTTAGAAACATGAAAAAAAATATAACGATCACATCAATACTTGAAGCACTAGACTATCTGGGGAAATTATTAGAAGAATGATATCAAGATCCAATAGTTTTCCCCAATCCATATTTACTATATATTTTATGGACTTATAAAGTGTGAATCCTAAAAATTATAACTCTGGAAGTCCAGTGATAAAATAAACATAGTCATAGTAAAAAATATAAGAGGGATACTGGGGAATTATTATCAATGTAAATACATAGTGATTTTTTTCACTACTTTATTATAATGGGAAATAGAGAGCTTGAGAGATCAAAATATGAAAGGAATTTAGAAGACTCAAAATAGTGAATGTTTATAGGGAGTGATGAAATTTTTTCAATCCAAGTTTCCGGAACATGAGAGATAGTAGGATGGGCTATTGGGAATAAAATATAAAAAATGGTTTATTGGATAACGTTCATTAAAGATGGTATAATGATGCATCATATCTGGATAGTTGGGAAAGGTTTTTAAAAGATTGAAGGTGTGAATTTCATAGAGATATTTTCACTATTAGTTAAGAAAAAACTATCTGAAATGTTTTCAATATGAATATATTAAGGGGAATTCATCTATAAAAATTGAACTTGAACAAAAAATTCAACCATGAAGACATAGAGGAATAAATCTATATAGAGTGTCTGGTAGTTTTTAAATTTCTCCAAAATAGTGGACTTGCATGAAAAATGTAACATACCCATTATAGTTTTATGAGTGAATAGATGGATTCAAAAATGAAGATCAAAAACATCATGGATAATAAGAAGTTTATCTAGGGAAATAATGGCTATTTGTATTATCTAAAGTATTTTTTTAGGTCAATTTTATTATTCTAATTCCTTATATCGATGACATAATGACTAAAAGTATATTAAAATAAAGGATCAATGAGATTGATGATAATTTATATAAATTATTTGAGATGAAGGACCTTAATTAAAAAATGTGGTTTTACGGATAAGTATCATGGGGAACATACGTTCTTGTCCATTTTACCAAACTCATGGGAATACATCTAGAATTTAGTGGATTTATTTGGTACATATGAAACAAAACCAATTATGAAAAATCATGTTAGGAACTTATCGTTTATCAATGACAATTCACCACAAACAATAAGATAAGGTTTATAATATGTGGAGGTTCTATATGCATCATATATCAGAATTTTTACGTACCCCATGGTATGTACTCACTCTACCATTCTATAATAAATGGCAGTATTTATTAGGTTTATGTAAAAACCTATAAGTGAGAACTAGGTGGCTATAAAATAGATTTCAATGCCCTTAAAATTTTCCATTATTGTGAAACATTAATTAGTAATATATGATTCATTGATAGGTTTTAAAATACATGGACTTTGATTAAGATTTATAAATGTAGAATATAACCTGTAGTTATGCCTTTACTTTTAGAAAAAATATGGTGATTTGGATATCAAAACATCGACCCATATACTCTCTCTCAACAATGTAAGTGGATTATGTCTCATAGATAGATGTACGTAACTAGTTATTTCAGTTTAAAGGGTAACTATAAGATATTAAATAATAATATAAGTTTAAACTTTGTTTTTTAACTCATACATCATTATTAATTTGGTTACGAATCAGATGTTTCATTCTTGGATGAAGAACATTCAGTTTAATTATAACTTCACTTGGAAGATATTAGAGGATAAAGTGTTAGAATTAATGATGATATTGTTAGTATGAAATCCAATGAACATGTTAATGAAGGTTATTACCATGTAATTATTGGGGTAGTACTATGAATCATCTATACATGGAGAACTAGAAATTTTGATTAGAGAGCCATAAATCTACTAAATAGAAACTCAAGATGAAGGGAACAAGTATCTAGATTCTAGTTGAGGGATAATATTATAAATACTTGAAAAAAAATCTCATGTTGTAGATAATTGAGATCAATCCATGGGAGAATACTTTTTTTGGGTGAGGAAAGAAATAGAAACAGAAAGGGAATCTCTAATAGTGTAATTTTTTTATCATTATATGGGATTATGTAACGAAAATAGATGATATTGGAATCATTGGAAGTCAATGATGAAATTTGGGAAAGTGAAGAAGAAACAAATCCATCAGACTATAGGTCACCAAACAATACATCTAGTGGTATATAATTTACTGTTATTGGGAGGTGGGTATAGTTCACCAGAAAATCTGGTTATAGTGGAGGGATTCTATAAAAAATGGAGGGTCTTCCTTGAAGAACGATTTAGGTTTATGGAAACCTGTGAAGATATGTTGATGGTGGTGATTGAAATAAATGGATAGGTGATACTATATTAGTAGGATGAAATCACATTATGGTGTAATAATCAGTCGCTATAATCATTATTCTCATTTCATTAAATAAAGTAAAAAATATTCCACATGGATTTGGATGTATGTCTAAACTATGTAATATCTTTTTGTTCTTTTGTTATGTTTACTTTCTGATTGTCATAGTCAATAGTTAATGTTTTCTATTTTTAGTGGTTTTTCATTTTTTTGTGGTGACTAGGGTGTGTGTGTGTTAAATGTTATAGGAATAATAGAATATAGTTCAGTATGGATATTTTTCTTTCATAAACTATATTCTAATAACATACCCTTTACTAGTTTAACAAGAAGGAGACCATGGACCTAACATGACTTATCTATTTTCTTGATATATAATTCATTACTGGGACACTACTTAGTCAATGTTAAAAAAAATGAAATATTCACATGTGAATTGATGGATTTTCATGGAGTTAATCCTCTTACAAAGATACACTTTAAAAATGGATATTTCTAGTTGAATCTCAAAAAATTAAAAACAGAAAACATTAAAACAGATGAGAACATATTTTTTTATAGTTTTTAAATTTATTTTAATAATTTAATGCATTATAAATTTTTAGGAATAATTTATCCTCCATTTATATTATTTGTAATATATATTTTCATTGGTTAGTATAATTTTATTTGAATCCTATATGTTTTTTAGTTTTATTTAGTAATTATATCTACTTTTATAATCTTTTCCATAGAATGGAATTTTTTGTGAATATCTTTGTTGGTGTATTCTTTTTTGGGAATTGAATAAATTTGACACATTGAATTTCTTTCAAAACATAGTTATTTGGAAACTCTCTATGTTGAAATTTCCATTATTTTATATACTCATTAAATTATTTCAATGACACAAGAAAATATGTCGTATAACAACAAGTATTGGAAAAGAGAGTTAATCGATTACTCTATTTGAACACTTGTCCATATATTATATTTATGGTTATCACTATCCATGGAGTTAATAATGGTAAAAAATTAAACTGATTTTTTATTCATCCTTCTGTAGATTATGTAAGTATTTTTTAAATATTTTTCTATAATTTTTAGCTATTTATTTTTTTTTTGTTTTTTCCATCAATGGTCACAATTTATTTTTCTTTTTCATTTAACCATTTTTATTCTTAGTTCATAGCATTGGAGTATATATTTCCAAGGATTTGTTTTTTTTCTATGAGTACCATATACTTTCTAAACATATTTTTGTGGTCTTTGTTATGACATATTCATGGGGAGGTATTTTATATAGTGAATTCATTTGTTTTGTAATATGCAAACATTTTTTGTGGATGTTTACTTATTATATCATTGAAGAAAATGATTTCATATTAATGTGATGGTAGGATTTGGACTGATTTTTATGATTTTTATTGATCACTTTTGGTGTACAACACTATCGTTTTCACTAATCCTTATTTTTTCATGTTTTAATGTTGAACTTTTCATCGATATGAAAGTTCTTACTTCTGAAATATTTGGATAGTGGTCATATGGGGCTTTGTTCTATTGTGAGAATTCACATCCTACCTATACTAGAGTGTAATGGTTTTAAATGTAAAAATGGTGTAATGATCATTGTTATATTATCAATTAAATGGAATAGTTTTCTTAGAAGTGATTTAATGAACTATCACTCAATTTTCTTCTTTTGAATTTAATAATTTTCAACTAGAACCATTATTATAAAAAAAATTCAAAACCTAAAAAAATTAATTATTTATCTAAAAAACTATAGAATTAATCTTTTATAAATATTTGTTTAAAAACTATTTTTTGGTTTCCCCAAATACCTAAACCCTAACATACCCATCTAAAATATTCTCCCTCTGATCCCTGACATTACCCCACCTCTGCACACATCCTGATGATTACTGTCCATCAGTCAACATAAGACTATTACACTCATTAGATACCACTGATTATCATCCCCCATATTTAATCCTCTAAACTATATTCCACTAAACTATAGATCAAATTTCTTTCACAACACCATATTAAACCCCCTTTCTCTATTTAGAAACTATGATCACCCATCTCCCCTTCTCATCATTATAGACCACCAAGTTATATCCTCTCTCTCTCTCTCCCTACACAAACCATCTCACACCAACCCATATCCCCATGACTCATGTTCTATATAATAATTCCTTACATTAATATTATTCTACACCACCTTTTAGGGTTTAAATAATGCAAAAAATGGAATGTTGTGGTCATATTAGGTGTTAGTGATCAATTATATATATTAAATTTTTTGTACTTGATTTTATAATTATAATACGATGTCATTATTTCTATTTAATTTTCATATGATCATATAAAACATCTATACTTCAGTTTTGTAAATCATTTTTAGGTAATTTGATTTTATTTTAATTTTATTGAACTATTATAGACGAGAAATGTAAAACGTTTTATGAATAATACATATTAAATTTAAATAGTTACATGAAAATTAAATAATTAAAACTAATTTAAATCCAAATTCCCATTTGAGTGGAATGAAAACTAACTAAACGGAATCTCATCAGGGTTCTGACACTTGACCTTGTATGAATTCCCCCAATTAATTTTGGTGTTGGGAATAATATAGCCTTAATATTAGGTATGGGTTCTTTCTATTCATAAATTTCATGTGCACACTAAATTTGGAAGCCCATGGGGGTGCATGGTTGTGACTTTTTGTGGGAGAGGGGAAGTCGGTCTCTGAATGGGGACACATAGAACAGGTGATGGGATGGTGGTATGGGTTTCTCTACATTATTTTCAGTGATATCTTATGGTAGGGGATATTAGATGATGGGTTTGGTGATTTTAATAGGATTAAGGGTGGATCTGGAGATGATTATGGGAGAGACTCTATAATAGGTAGCTAGAGTTAGGTGCCCCACTCGGTGAAAAGGCCAGAATTGAGAGAATCTGCTACAATTAGTGGATGGTTTCATGTAACTGATTCCCACGAGGCTCATGCTATTCAGATGAGGGTGTATTTGCCCCTTTGGGTGCATAGGATGGATATCCAAAAAAATGGCCCTGGGCCACTATGCCTATAAGTCACTTTGAATTTAATTCCTTTAATCACTTGGGCCTTTAATCCAATCTAATGGTTTGGATTCTAAGAAATGGTTCTTTGAAGTCCTTGTGTGGAGGGATACAGGTAAGACCCGATTGATCTGGGGGTTGTGTGTGTACTACTAGTCTATAATTCCCCCCACCTTTAAAAATTCATTTTCAAGATATTTTATTATTTTTATAATTAAAATAAGGGTTAATTTTTTATTATACAAATGTTTTGGTATTGTGAATATTTAGGTGTCTTAACTAGTATTTTTGAAATAACTTATAATGGTTATGTAAAAAATTATGTCTTGATACCTTGTCTGACTAAGTAAATATATTTTTTTTATATTAAAGATGTTTTTTTCATTTGATATGTTCATGGTAATTGAACGAATTTATAGTCAAATGAATAGTTTCAAAAAATGTTTTCCGTTTTGGGTGATCTATCTTTTTTAGTTTTTGTTATAAATATTTTTATAGTTTTTTGTGTTTCTATTATTTAGATATTTTTGGGTTATTATGTTATCTTATAAGTGAAAATAAAGATATAATTGTGTTGGTCATCCATATTAGTATTATGTATTGGAAAATGTAGTATTATAGTTTAGTTTATTGAATTTGATAAGTGGTTTCATGATATAAAATGTTTATATTGTTCATATATTATATACAAACACAATATATGATTATATATAATATTTTTTTAAAATGAAATATATGAAATTTTATTTTTAAAATTTTTAATTAATCTACTTATAAATTTTTATATACAATGAATATGTTATAAGAAATTTGAAACATGGGACTGTCAAGATAAAAAATAACTAAGATCCATGAAATTCATCATCTCTTTGTGCACTACATATTCCATCACATATAGTGGACCTGAGTGATTCAATTATAATAGAAACCATTAACTATCCATTAACTTCCACAATTTATGTTTCTAGTTCACTATCCTTTTAGGACTCATCCAATCTTGTACCCCTCATGGGCTCATAATGAACAGTAGGCTGACCCATAAAGCATTCCTTCAACAGGTCAAGGATTTGTTACTACCACATAAGATATAAAAAACACATATGTGAGTAATTTCTATAAAAAATCTTTTAAATATAAAGAAGAACCACAAATAAAAACTATACACTAGTGCAGAAAACGTTTTTTACGTCACCATTTTTTACGTCGGTTATATAAAACCGACGTCATAATATGTAAAACGAGGTTTTTTACGTCGGTTAAGAAATAACCGACGTAAAAACCTGTGTTCGGTACACATTTAACGTCGGTTATACAAATAACCGACGTTATTAATCTCGCGGCTTCGTTTTTTACGTCGGTTATTTTTATAACCGACGTAAAAAACGCGGTTTTCGAAGGCCCTTTCACGTCGGTTATTGAATAACCGACGTAACAAACGCGGTTTTTGAAGGCTTTTTGACGTCGGTTATTTTATAACCGACGTAAAAAAAGAATCCGCAGATGTTTTTGACGTCGGTTATTCCATAACCGACGTAAAAAAACGCGGATTTTGAGCCATTTTTTACGTCGGTTATTATATAACCGACGTAAACAATGAATCGGAGGAAGTTTTTTACGTCGGTTATTGAAATAACCGACGTTATAAATGTTTTTAAAACAATTATCACGTCGGTTATTGAATAACCGACGTGATAACTCAATTAAAAATTTACCCAGACCCGTGGATTGTCATTCGCGAGTTTACCTTCGACAGTCGCGACTCGTCTCTCTCGCGCGTAAACCCGAATCGGCTCGTCCATTTCGTTGGTTTAGATTCGTTTTGCGATCATCGTTTCTCATATTTAATCTCCTCGGATCAATCATCTAAACTCGCAGCACTCAGGTAATCCTCCCACTCGTTCGTTTTTTTTCGCGGATAGTAAATATATATGTGTTGTGATTTTTTTGTTGAAACTAGCTAAGATTCTTCGATTGCGAACCCTTTTAACTCGTTTTGGCACCATAATCTTATTTATCATCCCTAGATCTATTTGTTCGACTTGCAATATTGAGTAATTTTATGATTTCACTAATTTTTCATCGTTTTCTATAAATCCCCGAGAGGGTTGGGGCGTGTCCATTTGGATGGGTTGCCCTTTTACAGTTGTTACTACTTTATTCACACACAACCATGGCATAGGTGCATGGATTTGGGGTCGGGGGGTGTCCAGGGGGGTTTACAAGGGGGTGGGTGGGTGTGGGGGGCTGTCCAAGGGTGTGGGTGGGTGTTGGGGGGTGTCCAGGGGGGTGTCCAAGGGGGTAGGGGGTGGGGGGTGGTGTCCAGGAGGGGTGGGGGGGCTGTCCAGAGGGTTGGGGGGTGTCCAGGGGGTGTCCAAGCAGGTCGGGGGTGGGGGGTTGTGTCCAGGAGGGGTGGGGGTGCTATCTAGAGGGGTCGGGGGCTGTCCAGAGGGGTCGGGGGGTGTCCAGGGTGGTGTCCAAGGGGATGGGTGGGTGTGGGGGGCTGTCCAAGGGGGTGGCGGCCTGTCCAGAGGGGTCGGTGGGGTGTCTAGGGGGGTGTCCAAGGGGGTGGATGGGTGTGGGGGGCTGTCCACGTGGGTGGCGGCCTCTCCAGAGGGTATTTGGGGTTGTCCGGGTGGGTGGGGGGGCTGTCCAGAGGGTTGGGGGATGTCCAGGGGGGTGTCCAAGGGGGTAGGGGGTGGGGGGTGGTGTCCAGGAGGGGCGGGGGGCTGTCTAGAGGGGTCGGGGGTGTCCAGGGGGGTTTACAAGGGGGTGGGTGGGTGTGGGGGGCTGTCCAAGGGCGTGGGTGGGTGTTGGGGGGTGTCCAGGGGGGTGTCCAAGGGGGTAGGGGGTGGGTGGTGGTGTTTAGGAGGGGTGGGGGGGCTGTCCAGAGGGTTGGGGGGGGGGGGGTCCAGGGGGGTGTCCAAGCAGGTCGGGGGTGGGGGGTTGTGTCCAGGAGGGGTGGGGGTGTTTTCTAGAGGGGTCGGGGGGTGTCCAGGGTGGTGTCCAAGGGGATGGGTGGGTGTGGGGGGCTGTCCAAGGGGGTGGCGGTCTGTCCAGAGGGGTCGGTGGGGTGTCCAGGGGGGTGTCCAAGGGGGTGGATGGGTGTGGGGGGCTGTCCAAGGGGGTGGATGGGTGTGGGGGGCTGTCCAAGGGCGTGGGTGGGTGTTGGGGGGTGTCCAGGGGGGTGTCCAAGGGGTAGGGGGTGGGTGGTGGTGTTTAGGAGGGGTGGGGGGGCTGTCCAGAGGGTTGGGGGGTGTCCAGGGGGGTGTCCAAGCAGGTCGGGGGTGGGGGGTTGTGTCCAGGAGGGGTGGGGGTGCTTTCTAGAGGGGTCGGGGGGTGTCCAGGGTGGTGTCCAAGGGGATGGGTGGGTGTGGGGGGCTGTCCAAGGGGGTGGCGGCCTGTCCAGAGGGGTCGGTGGGGTGTCCAGGGGGGGTGTCCAAGGGGGTGGATGGGTGTGGGGGGCTGTCCAAGGGGGTGGATGGGTGTGGGGGGCTGTCCAAGTGGGTGGCGGCCTCTCCAGAGGGTATTTGGGGTTGTCCGGGTGGGTGGGGGGGCTGCCCAGAGGGTTGGGGGATGTCTAGGGGGTGTCCAAGGGGGTAGGGGGTGGGGGTGGTGTCCAGGAGGGGTGGGGGGCTGTCCAGAGGGGTCAGGGGGTGTCCAGGGGGGTTTACAAGGGGGTGGGTGGGTGTGGGGGGCTGTCCAAGGGTGTGGGTGGGCGTTGGGGGTGTCCAGGGGGGTGTCCAAGGGGGTAGGGGGTGGGGGTGGTGTTTAGGAGGGGTGGGGGGGCTGTCCAGAGGGTTGGGGGGTGTCCAGGGGGGTGTCCAAGCAGGTCGGGGGTGGGGGGTTGTGTCCAGGAGGGGTGGGGGGCTGTCCAGAGGGGTCGGGGGGTGTCCAGGGGGGTTTACACATCGATTTGTTTTATATTTCAAAATTGTTATATTCAAATTATGATTTTTTTCATATAAACATATATTTGTCTTATCTAAAAAATATATATATTTTTGCTATTTTTTATAGGTAATAATGAGTCGAAGTTGGATTACGGCACATCGAATGAGCAATGAATATGAGGAAGGTGTTGATGCCTTTTTGGAATTTGCTAAACGAAATGTTCCAAGTAGTGACATTTTTTTCTGTCCATGCCTGAAATGTCTGAATATGAAGAAGTTGAAAAGTAGAGAGATAAAAGATCATCTGATTTGTCATGGTTTCAATCCGAGTTACAACCCTTGGATTTGGCATGGCGAAACTGGACAGAATGTCACTGATGATAATGAATCGCAAGATGGTAACTCCGATGGAATTGATGAAATGATTCGCGATATTGTAGCAGAACAAATTGAGATAGAACCGAGAGTTGCACGTCTATATGGTGATGCCGAAAAACCATTATATCCTGGTTGTACAGATTTTACGGTTTTGTCGGCGGTTTTAAGATTGATTAACCTGAAGGCGAAACATGGATGGAGTGACAGAAGTTTTACAGAGCTGCTACAATTGATGAAAGACATTCTTCCAAAAGATAACGATCTTCCAGATTCACATTATAAGGCCAAAAAAATATTATGCCCGATGGGATTGGGATACAGGAAAATACATGCATGTCCGAATGACTGCATTATATATAGGAAGGAATATGAATTTCTGAAAGAGTGTCCCAAATGTGGGACATCACGGTATAAGGTGAAAGAAAAATCACAAGCTGATGTAGAGATTATAAAGCTCCCTTCAAAGGTATTTTGGTATCTTTCTATAATTCCTCGTTTCAAACGTTTATTTTCTAATTCACATGATGCAAAAAGGTTAAGATGGCATGCTGATGAGCAGGTATGTGATGGAAAAATACGTCATCCAGCTGATTGTCCACAATGGAAGAAAATTGATGCCCAGTACCCTACATTTGGAAATGAAATTAGAAATCTGAGACTAGGCTTGTGCACAGATGGAATGAATCCATACCGAACCCTCAGTAGCACACATAGTTCATGGCCTGTTTTATTGGTAATTTACAACCTCTCTCCTGAAGTTTGTATGAAGCGCAAATATGTCATGTTGAGTATCATGATCTCTGGTCCAAAGCAACCCGGCAATGATATTGATGTATACTTGTCACCGCTGATTGATGATTTGAAACTTTTATGGGCTGATGGTATTAGGGTGTATGATTCTTATAAAATGGAATATTTTCAACTGCATGCAGTGCTTCTATTCACTATAAATGACTTCCCAGCATATGGAAATTTGTCTGGATACAGTGTTAAAGGGCATAAAGCATGTCCAATTTGCGAACAACAGACGTCATATTGTCAATTGCATCATGGGAGGAAAACAGTGTACATGGGTCATCGAAAGTTTTTGCCTATGGATCACCCTTATAGAAGACTAAAAAAGGCATTCAATGGCTCACAAGAATTTGATACTGCACCTCAACCTTTATCCCCAGAATTGTATGTTGAGAGGGTGAAAAACCTTGATGTGACATTGGGAAAGACACAGAAATCTGGTAATGATAGACATATTTGGAAGAAAAAGTCAATATTTTTTGAGCTACCATATTGGAGGTATCATGAAGTCAAACATAATATTGATGTCATGCACGTGGAGAAGAATATCTGTGATTCTTTGATCGGAACATTGCTAGATATTAAAGGAAAGACAAAAGATGGGTTGAATGCAAGGTTAGACCTACTGTCAATGGGAATACGTTTAGAGTTAGCTCCCACTCCTAAAGGAAGACGAACATTTCTTCCCCCGGCTTGTCATACATTATCGAAGAGGGAGAAAAGTAGCTTCTGTCAGTGTCTTCATGATATCAAAGTGCCTCAAGGTTATTCTTCAAATGTAAAAAATTTTGTCTCATTGAAAGACTTGAAGTTGATAGGTATGAAATCACATGATTTTCATGTCATGATGCAACAAATTCTACCAGTTGCACTGCGTGGAATATTGCCCATCCGTGTCAGAAAGACTATAATGAGGTTGTGTTATTTTTTCAATTCAATTTGCAACAAGGCGATTGATGTGAATGCTTTGAACATTTTGGAAAAGGATGCAATTATTATACTTTGTCATTTGGAAATGTATTTTCCTCCAACTTTTTTTGATATGATGGTGCATTTACTGATTCATCTGGTTCGAGAAATAAGGCTTTGTGGACCTGTATATCTTTGTTGGATGTATCCTTTTGAAAGGTATATGAAAATATTAAAGGGATATGTTAAAAATCCATATCGACCTGAAGCCTCCATTATTGAAAAGTATATTTCTGAGGAGGTAGCAGAGTTTTGTACGAGTTACTTGGCTACGGCGCAACACATAGGTTTGCCTCCATCTCGCCATGAACGGGTTAATAATGAGGGAAAGGGGATTCGTGGCTTGAAAGTCAAATCACTGTCAGCTGAACATATGAAGAAGTTAGAATCATACATCTTGAATAACATAGCTGATGTTCAACCGTATATCACATTGCATATTAATGAGTTGAAACAATGTCATCCAAAGAAGAAAGAAATGTGGATTTTGAATGAGCACAACAAAACTTTTTTGCCATGGTTTAAAAAGACCTTGCTTGGTAGATCAGATGTATCAGAGACATTAAAATGGATAGTGGGTGGTCCATCTTTAAATGTGATAACATGGTCCGCTTATGACATTAATGGCTATACATTTCATACGAAAGCTCAGGACAACAGAAGTGCAGTTCAGAATAGTGGTGTATTGGTGTTTGCAGAAGCAATGCATTTTTCGAGTGCTAAGGACAGAAACCCAATTTTGGCATCAAGTGCATATTATGGAGTGATTGAAGACATATGGGAGGCTGATTACTTTAAAATTAAAGTTCCAGTTTTTAACTGTAAATGGTTTATCGGTAACAACAGTGTCAGACACGATGAATTTGGAATGACACTTGTTAATCTGAATAGATTGGAAGACACAGCTGATTCTTTTATAATGGCAACACATGCCAAACAAATTTTCTATGTAGTAGATCAATCAGATATGCAGTGGGCTGTTGTTTTACAAGGGAAAAACCAATATGTTGGTGAGGATGAATTTGATGAAGATGCTGATTTATGTGAGATCCCTACTTCCATGGAAAGATTAACAGAACATAATGATGAGTATGTTGAAGACATGGTTTGTGCCATTAGGAACGATCACGACGAAGGAATTTGGGAAAACAATCCAACTGTACATTCCTAAAATTACAGGTAACACAAGTATATATCTTGTTTACATTTAGTTTTTTCATATAATGTTAGATACTGTAAATTTTTTACTTATTAAAATATGTATCAAACCAAAACGATAAAACAATAAAAACCGTAAAGAGGAGAAGTCCTGCGCGCACCGGCAACCGGTCCTCTCTGTCTGTACCACCGGCCGGCCGCTGGCTCACCACCGGCCGGCCGGTGGTTCAGACAGAGAGCCTTCCTCTCTGTCTGGATCACCAGCGGCCGGCCGGTGGTGAGCCAGCGGCCGGCCGGTGGTACAGACAGAGACAGAGCCTCTCTGTCTGGATCACCAGCGGCCGGCCGGTGTTGAGCCAGCGGCCGGCCGGTGGTTCAAACAGAGAGGAAGGCTCTCTGTCTGGTCCACCGGCCGGTCGCTGGATCACCACCGGCCGCCCGGTGGACCAGACAGAGAGCCTTCCTCTCTGTCTGGATCACCAGCGGCCGGCCGGTGAGGAGCCAGCGGCCGGCCGGTGGTTTAGACAGAGAGGAAGGCTCTCTGTCTGGTCCACCGGCCAGCCGGTGGTGATCCAGCGGCCGGCCGGTGGTCCAGACAGAGGAAGGTTGTCTGCTCCACCGGCCGGCCGGTGGTGAGCCAGCGGCCGGCCGGTGGCATCAGTGAGTCCACTTTTCAGCTTTCTTATGCCAACTCCTTGGCAACATTTTGCCTGTGTTTACCATGTTTATCATTGTTTAACATGCTTATCATATTACCGATGTTTACTATTATGTAATTTAGTACACTTTTCTATTTGTGAACTAATGTTTGTTTTTTTGATTTGAAGGAAAATGACAGATCAATCAGTTGATCAGCCACATGATTCTGGAGATGAGCATATTGGTCATACATCTGGGGAGGAACATTCACATGCTCCTATTACGAAAAAGAGTTCAAAGGTTGGTAAGCGTGGGTGCACACGTTTACCAAAATTATCACTTGCCCGTACGAAGGAGGAGAGGATAGTCGTGGAGTTTGACGAGGATGATCTTCCTAGAGGTCCAAATGCTAAAGATTTTAAGGGTTTTGTAGCAACTCAGGCTAAGAGCAAAGTAAGCATTCTTTATGATGATTGGAGAAGTGTGGATAAGGCGATAATTTCTCAGCTGTGGGAGACCATTTTGGTAAGATCTTTTGCTATTGTTTGACTGTTATTTAAATGTTTCTAGTATATATAATATTTTTAACCTCTTTTTTATCAGATGACATTTGATATTCCTGACACTGGAGGAGTCAGGAAGAAATGCTTATCGTTGGCTGCTAGGAGATGGAGGGATTTCAAATCAACCCTCTCATCTGATTTCATTTATGGTCATAGGAGTCGTGAGAATCCATGTCGTATATATCCTTTTATAGATGAAGACACATGGAGACAATTTTTTGAAAGTAGAAGAAAAGAATCATTTTTGGTAAGGGCAATGTAAACTTTTATAAGCTTTCTTATATAAATGATCTTATTATTGTTTTGTTAATGATTACTTATTCTTAATTTACAGCAAACAAGGAAAGCTCATCAAGAGATCCAATCTAAAAATGTATACCCTCATAGTTTATCTCGGGGAGGGTATGCATTATTGGAAGAACAAATGATGGCAGAAAAATTTCAACAACTAAGAGCTGAGTCTTCAAGCTCTGGAGAGGTGGCCCCTCCATCCCCTCCATCTAGACATGAGAAATGGAAAAGAGCTCGGAAGGGCAAAAAAGGACAATATCTTTCGGAAGAATCGAGACTCGTAGTTGAGAGGATTGTAAGATATCTATTTTATTTATTTAAGTTTACTATTTTCGTCATATATTTCCAATCATTATAGAAAAGTTCAATTAATTATTACAGGACTCTCTTGAGGAGCAGAGTTCACAGGGGACATTTACACCATCTGGGAGGGAAGATATTTTATCTGTGGCATTGGGAAAGCCCGAACATCCTGGCCGTGTAAGAGGATATTCGGCAGGTGTATCGGTAAGAAAAGTGTTGCCACGTTCCTCAACTTCTAACGTTGAGGGAGTTTATAAAAAAAAAATAGAATCGTTGGAGGCTGAAGTCCATAATATTAATGCGACAATGGAGGACAAGATTAGAGCATCGGTGCAGTTAATGTTTGCAGACTTGCAAAGACAATTTCAGGGTGCAGCTCCCACTCCACCTCTCCCAGTAGCTCCCACTCCCCCACCTCAGCCTGCGGACCCCATTTTTGATCCTCCTCCTCCGCCGCAGCTACCTACTTATTGTGAGTTGTATGTTGATGATCCTCAACATCATATAGTTGCATATGGGATGGTATATTGTATAGGAGATACAGTTCATCATCAACAGTTAGAGGTAGAGAATCAGAGGGTCACTGTACAGGATATTATAGATAGATCAGCTCGGATACCATTACCTACAGATGAGGTGACGACAGTTGGACATAGTATCGGCCATTTTTTACTTTGGCCATCCAGACTTCTTCGACTCATTACCATAGAGGTATGGATGTTATATCTTTTATTTTATATTTTTATTAATGTTTTATCATTTGAAAACTAATATATTTTTCAATTTATTTTTACAGGAATACTTCAAAGGTAAAGAAATACTGTATAGACAACAACAAAGACAGATAGCTATGACATCAGATGCAGATACTAGCAGTCTTGACAAATTGTCAAGATATTCAAATTTGTTGGCGGATCATTATGACTTTACAATGGAAGCTCATGTCTGTGGACGTGAACTATGTGTGGGGATTATGAAAAGTGATATCATGGAGTTTGTCACTGGAGATAAGATGGGCATCAACGTGGTGCAAATTTTTATCATGTAAGTCTTAACTCCTTTTCCTTGCGTTATATTTATTAAAAATGTATACTTATGTCTGCTTTGTATTAGGTATATGTATAAAATTTGTGAGAGGAATGAGCTGACAGATGTATATGGATTCATGGACCCACAATTGATTTCCCCTGAAGCATGTGCATTGGATGAGGAACAAAGAATGCTTTATATTGCTGATAGATTTGAAAAGAATGTAATCACACAGTGTTGGATGATGCCTTTTTGTGAGAGGTATGAAACACATCCCTCTCAAAGAGTTAATTATATTTTAACATAAAAAACCACTAACGTTAAATTTCCTTTTCTCAGGGATCATTGGATGTTAGGGGTTTTTTGCCCTAGGGAGAAAACACTTTATTGGATATGCTCTCTCCATGATGATGTGCGAGAAAGTTTTATGAATATATTGGAAACGTAAGTTTCAATTTCACAATAGTTTTATATATTATAATGAATTTTAAATTTACCCCATTCGTATTATTTTCTAACAGGGCATGGGTCCACTTTCGAAAAAGCGCAAAGAAAAGGAATTACAAGATCAAATATGTACATGCGAAGGTAAATATCCATTTATAATTTGTACATTTTGATTTATTACATAAAAATAATATATTGAATTTACACTCATTCAAACAGAAATGTCATGAGCAACAAGGCATCATCGAATGCGGATATTACATGTTAAGATTTATGTATGAAATAATAACAATTGGGACAGTTCTGAGTTTTGACCTGGTAAGATTTCCTCTTTCTAATAATACTTCAATTTGATTTATTCATTATACACGTTGACTACTATCCTTTTCCTTTGTAGCTTTTTGATGACCCTCAACCCTTTACTGCTGAAGATATCAAACACTTACAAGTGGAGTGGTCAAATTATTTTACAGGTTCGATTGACTTTTAGTTGTTTGTAATGTAAAATGTAATTTTGAATATTGTCAATGTAATTGTGTATTTCGTAGTCGTTTAGGTTGGATTTAGTTTTTTTTGAAGTTGACATTGTAAGTTTTGAATGTTATATAAGTGAATGTTTAATTTTTCTCTACTTCTTGTTTTGGTCTACTGTTGATGGTTTTTCTGGTCTGGATTTTGGTATGGGGGGAGAGGTTCCAAGGGGGTGGGTGGGTGTTTGGGGGGTGTCCAAGGGATATGGGAGGGGTGTCCAAGGTGTGTTTGGGGCTGTCCTAGGGGTCGGGGGGGTGTAAATGAGGGTGGGGGTGTCCAAGGGGTGGGGGGTGTCCAAGGGATATGGGAGGGGTGTCCAAGGTGTGTTTGGGGCTGTCCAAGGAGTCGGTTGGGTGTCCAAGTGGTGGGGGGGTGTCCAAGGGATATAGGAGGGGTGTCCAAGGGGTGTTTGGGGCTGTCCAAGGGGATGGGGGGGTTTCCAAGGGGTAGGGGGGGTTTCCAAGGGGTAGGGGGGTTTCCAAGGGGTAGGGGGGTTTCCAAGGGGTCGGGGGGTGTCCAGGGGGTGGGGGGCTGTCCAGTGGGTGGGGGGGTGTCCAAGGGGTGGGGGGGTGTCCAAGGGATATGGGAGGGGTGTCCAAGGGGTGTTTGGGGCTGTCCTAGTGTTCGGGGGGTGTAAATGAGGGTGGGGGGGCTGTCGAAGGGGTGGGGGGGTGTCCAAGGGGCAGGTTGGGTGTAAATGAGGGGGGGGGGTGTCCAAGGGGTCTGGGAGGGCTGTCAAGGTGTGGGGGGGTGTCCAATGGGTGTTTGAGGCTGTACTAGGGGTCTTGGGGGTGTCCAAGGGGTGGAGGGTGTCCAAGGGATATGGGAGGGGTGTCCAAGGGTTGTGGTGGGGCTCCAATGTGGTGGGGGAGGGCTGGCCAGGTTGTTAGGTGGGTATAGATGAGGGTGGGGTTCAGTTGGGGCTTGGGGGAGGGCTGGCATGGTTATTTTTGTTTGGTTTCTGGTTGCTTTTTGGTGAGAGCAGTGCAATTATTTAAAAAAAAAAAATTCTTTCACGTCGGTTATAAAATAACCGACGTGGTAAATAAATCGGTAGGGGTTTATCACGTCGGTTTTTTCTAGAACCGACGTGATAAACCTTTCCCGGGGATTTTATCACGTCGGTGCTTAGTATAACCGACGTG
The DNA here is from genome assembly GCA_963277665.1 of Viscum album. Lineage (NCBI taxonomy): Eukaryota > Viridiplantae > Streptophyta > Magnoliopsida > Santalales > Viscaceae > Viscum > Viscum album. The sequence goes on from OY728148.1 coordinate 170,519,479, forward strand.
ATAAAAGGCCTGGGAATCGATTTACCACGTCGGTTATTGAATAACCGACGTGCTAAAACGTTTCCCAGGCCTTTTTATCACGTCGGTTTCCTAAATAACCGACGTGGTAATAGGCCAGGGGAAGGGTTTATCACGTCGGTTATGACATAACCGACGTGATAAACGATATCCCAGGCCTTTTATCACGTCGGTTTAGGGAATAACCGACGTGATAAAGCCCCCCGCGCATATTTATCACGTCGGTTATTATATGAACCGACGTGATAACCACCGTGAAGTTAGGGATATTACGTCGGTTTTAAATAACCGACGTAAAAAACGTTATTTATAACGTCGTCCGTATTAACGTCGCCTAAAAACCGACGTAAATAATAAAAAATAACCGACGTAAAAAACGTTTTCTGCACTAGTGATATAATATAAAACATATCCAATAACCCACAAAATGGTGCAATTTCTTATAAAAACAAGCACCAAAATAAAACACCACGAGAAACTCTTATTATGTAAACCCAAGATAATCTACTACAAACTCCACAATCTAGTAATTTTCAGCTCGATCACCAGATCTCTCCTCAAAATATAATAACACACACTGAAATTTAGTAAGTGGTGATGATGATCATGTACTCAATAGAATCATTGCCAAAACCTATCATGTAAATATGATAGAATAATACTAATTTATAAATAATAAATTTTCATAACCAAATAAAACATAAAGTAAGACAACTATCACGCAACTTCACCATGGATCACACACTAATAACACATGCCAATTTTAAAACATGATATCAAAAGAATATATAAAAACTATTCCCCTCATCCACTTCCCCATTAATCTAGTCACTTTCAAAACCCAAAGACATACATCATGGATCTCTGATACCATCCATATTCATATAAAATTATCATATGAATAGCCACATATCCAATACAACATATAGTATACCACAATTAGATCATACCAAAACCACTACCATATGACATATAACCACATCACAATCACACATCACATTCTCAACAAAGTTGGGCAATGTAAATATAATGGACATCAAACTCATGCCCAACTCCTACAATGAAAATCCCCACCACACATCACATCCCAACCCCTACCATATCATATCAAATCAAAAGAACTATAACAAAATGTAAATATATCCTATGCATCATAATTCCAAGTCATCATTTTCTATCTATGTTTAGAAGTGAGAGTGTTTAATGGGGATTAGTCAACTATATTTTCCCTCTATAATATGGTTATTGTGGAAATCCCAAAAACACAAAAAAAATATGGATGTAGGAAAAATTATTTGGATCATGAGTTGAATAATAATAAATATAATGAGGATATAGTATATAATAGTTACACATAAGCCATGTCTTAAGGGTTGACTCAAAATATATCACCCATCCTTTAACTACTATATCATTTAAAAACCCTTCTATAAACAATTAATTTTATTGCTATAAAATCACCATACAAAATAATATCATAAAATATAATCAAAAAAAGAACAACCCATCTAATCATGTAATTATTGAATTTTGGATTTACTATTACCAACTGTATTAAATTCAATTAGCCACATTTAACTCCAATTTAATATCTTTTCAAACCATATCTATTCCATTCATTTACTTATTTTATGAAAACTTCTCTTTCCTAGTTTCCATACCACATTATTGTATTTAATTTACCAATCAATTTTATTATCAGTTCCAACACAATATTAACCCATCAACAAATTACAATTCAAATCATTTAGTCATAGTTTCATTTATTTAAGTATTAAACTATATTACTTGAAAACTATAACACAAATTCACCATTATCATTTAATATAATGCTAACTACCACACTATTCCATGCCAATAGCCATCACAACCATGTTATCTTCATCAAAGTAGCAACAACCATTCCCTTTCAATAAGAAAAAATTTCCAAAACTCTATAAATCATAGAATAGTCTATCTTTCACCATTTATATAATAACTAAACATAATCATCCCATCTATCTATCTCAACTATCCTATACAACTCTAACTAGATAAATAAATAATCCCCTTAAGTTGAAAATTAAACAAAACATAGAAGTAATTTATAGAGTTTTATTGACATTATTGAGCTATATTAAAAAATATAATAAATAATAAAACTTAATCAATATTATAAAAGTAAATAAAAAATAAAATAAAGAAAATGAAAAAAATTCTTTTAAAATGGTCTAAAATATTTAGATGAAACTGTATTTAGATAATTTAGACTCTATTTATATCCACTGATAGTAATAATCACCAACACCTTTGCGACATAATCTTTGTATTGAAGTGATGATAGTCATCCCACTATTAAAAAATATAAAAGATCAAATGGTAAAGACACTAAAGAACTACTTTGTTGTAACCATGAGGTTCTATGTTGTATTTTCTTGACAATAAAAATTTTATTTTTTGAAAGGTACTTGAAAGATGATATAAAAATAAATGAAGACATGGGTGAATAATATTTCAATTACAATACACAAGGGAACCATGTTAGGGTTACTGAGGATAAAACATGATGATGTATCTGACATTGGATTTTTAGGATGATAACTTCATATCTTCTAAGGAATAATTAACGCCAGAAATGTGGTTTAATAGAGGACATTATAATTGAAGATAAATTGAAACTTATATATGTCATGGTAAAGTCATGACGATTTCATGTTTCTAAATGCCTGATATTTTAAAAGAATTCATTTTTAATAGCTTACACAACACACAATAGAGAGTTTACAAGAACCATAATGTACTATTAAAATATTATTATATAAACGAGACGGTTATATCCTTGAATTTAGATTTGGTGGTATGAATAGGAATAAATAAAATTTTAAAATTAAATAATATTAGTAAATAAAATATATTTATAAATATGTTCAAAAAATTTCCAAAAGTCTCTATAGGCCTTGAAAATACCATTTCTCAAAAAAAATTATTTTTAATAATTTTTTTTATAAAATAAAGAAAATAATTTTGTCACTTATGGAAAATTTAATTTAAATAATTATCTAAATTTACACAATCTCCAATTAAATATTATATTATGATTAATATTTTTGATATTTATAACATGTTTATTTCTTTTATTAATAGTGAAAAATATTGTTTTTATTGAAAACTGTTTTTTAAAATTATTTAAAAAGGTAAATTTTTATTTTTGAATTGATTAAAAGTAAAAAAAATAGTTAAATTGGCTTATTATTAATTTAATTTAAGTTATTTTAATCAATTTAATTTTTAATTCTGATATAAAAGTGTTTTCTACTTTTGAAAAATTATTCTTTGGAAACATGTTTTTTTCATCGCTTCGGTAGGTTTAATTCTAAATTATGTTCTTGTAATTTTGTGAATTGAATTTGAAAAAATGGATTAAAATTTTGGATTCATAATAATTAATATTATATAATTTTTTCAACACAATTTTTTTTTGATAATGATTAGTAGAAACTAATAAAATTAATTAACTCAACTAAGGTTAAAACGGGTTAACCGAGGGATAAACAGAAAATAAAAAGATTAAGATAACCTAATTTGTTTTTTTCAAGTACTGTTTTATGGACATATATAAACCTTAAATCATATAATTTTTTATAATTATTCATTTCATAGCCTTTTGGAATGTGTAAAAAATGACTTTTTATTTTTATTTTAAAATATTCCAAGTGTATCCTCTCCCCAACTTATAAAAGTTCATCCCCTATACTCTCCTATTTAAACTTTTAAATCCTTTTTTTAGAAGTTACCAGCCTTAATAAATTTCTTAATTCCCCTCCATGTGTCATATATTCCTTGAATTGATCAAAAATTCAATCTATGTAGGATTTTTTTATTATCATAAAGAGGTGGTCCGATGAATATGTATCATTCTTAACCGAGTATCATTATTTTATTTCTTCATACACCTAATTAAAATATTTCTCAAAAATTATAACATGGTAAAATACTTGTATAAAATTTACTAATATTTTATTATGTTAATAGATTAACATAAATCCATCTCCACTCCCATCAAATGGAAAATTAGACCAGCATTTATGTGTATGGTGGACTACCACCTTACAAACCTAAGTAATTAATTTTCAATCATCACCTCTCACTATTTTTCATGATGAGAGATTTAAGGTTAATATTTTTTTTACATGATATATTAATCATTATATAAAATTAATATATTATATACCTTCTTACCATATCATTTATTGAATAATTATCACATCACTCGAATGTACGATGTGCTACCACCTCACGAATCGATGTGATTAATTTTTTATTAACTAAACATATTGATTGAATATATAAGTTTAATTAAATAAATTATATTTTCTTTATGATATTATTATCATTTTATAAATATGAAATAGAACATACCTCATTTCCATCATAATCGTTGTGAATTGGAATTGTTACACATACGTACATAAGGCCCACGACCTCTATGATTATAACAAAATTAATGTTTCATAACCATAATTAATGGTTATTTCTAGAAGGTGGTATATTTTTATAAAAATGATAATTATTTCATTATTATTATTTTTTATACAATGGAATAATGACACCTTAGACCACGGTCAACACATGTATGTTGTTTTGAAATTATGTATTGAGCGTCCTCAAAACACCCAACATAGACATAACTGATTAAGTTGTTAAAAATATCAATAAAATAAAATAATTATATAGTTAATGTAAAAGGGATAAGACCTATAAGATGTTATTAATAAAAAAAATAATTTATATAATTTTATTATATAGGTGATAAAAGACATACGTGACAAAGTCTGGACTCAATGTAAGTGTTTCACCTAAAAAACATCCTTATTTGAGATACATGTTATTTTATGCTCCTAATTTCTTTAAAATAATGTATATAATACCCATTTACATATAATATCATGAATTTTTCATACTTCATGGAATTTTAATTTACATTATATTTACTTCATTCATGGGATTTATGATTCAAAAGTTATTAAGCAGTAAGGGTTATGTCTCAATCTCATTTTAATCGAGATTGTTTATTCTTGAATTTCAATTGTAAGAAATTACGTGGTAAATATCTAATCAAATTAAATAATTTTATACACCTATAGTTAATCCATAAATTTTAAAGTAATAGTACTATTTTTTCTCAAAGGTAATAAAAATTATTGATAAAATATTTTTAAGAATATTCAAATTCATTACTTTCTTCGGTTGAAAATACTTTTTCCCATATCCATGTTCTCTGAAAATATTATCAGGAATGGTTTTATTATTATATAAATGATTTATTAAATATTTTTTTACAAATTTTTTACTCTTTACAAAAACAAATTAAAGAATATTCTTCTAGTTTTCTAAATGGGACACTTCTTAACTTCATTACACCAATGTGAATGCAATGATTTTTTCTTATACATCTTATGTGGAATTATCCCCATAATAAACACTAAATTATTTTAATATTACTTTGTAAGATTTATGGTAACATTATATAATAAAAATTAGCATATTTCTAAATTTTATAGATTTTGAGATGTGTTTTCAAAGTGAAAAGGGAAATTTCCTCAATAAATATTCTATGTAATCTTTTAAAGACATGTTCATCAATAAAAAAACATTTTATTTTATGGATTTATTATAAGTTATTTATATATATATATATATCACTTATATAAATAGATTATTATATCTAAATTTAATGGGTTAGTACATGCCTTATGTTTATCTCTCACAATCATTAGTTATGAAATTTCCTTCGATTATGATATGATACAAGATTATTCAACCCATTTTCGCTCTATGAGTAATTATTATATTTATTCCTTATTATTTATTTCCTTTTTTGGGACAAATAAACCATGAAAATGTTATAACGGCTGCACCTAGTTATAACTCTAATGAATTGGGTAAAACATTAGTCTTATGAGACATCATGTATGGGATTTGGGAGTAAACCTAATCCATCATGGGACTTCTTCCACAATGTGATATTATATAAGAAATTATCCTAGACTCATTTTTATATCATGTTATAAGTTTCTACTATAATTTTGATGATTCCATGATCTTATGATACCATGTTATTTATTATTTATTCCCAAGTGATTACTCATGTTCCTTTCTTTGATAATATCATATTATACCTTTGACTCAGACATTATGTTTGTTTATCATGTTTATTCCCAAAATGGGATGTTTAGATTCCCCATTTTTTCTATGTATTACCCAAGATATATCTTGTATTTTTAGAAGCATGAAAGGATTTAGGATCTCAATATGGAAAATAAAATGAAAAGTTTTATTTCTATTATCACATTGATGTATTATGAATATTGTATTCCAAAGACACTAGGACCCATGATCATTGGGGTGTTATGAAAATATTATTCTGTTAAAAAGTATAAAATAATATGAGTTAATATAATGGGTTACTATAGTTGGTATCATAGAAATTTCTTATTATTTATGGTGATTAGATCTAGAATAATTTAGTGAGAAACATAGGGATAAGTAAATGGATAAGACTAAACATAGAAAAATATCCCCAAATTTTAGTGAAGTATAGAGGGAGTTAGTTCTATGAAACTAAATTCTTTTCTAGACACTAAAAGTTGATATGGATCTTATATAGTTATGCCTAGTAATAATAACCCTGAAATGTGTGAATTAATCTAGACTCAGTAATCACATTGTACTTTATAATGGGCCTTGATGCACACTTGATTTGACACTCTTAGGGGATTTATTTTCAAAATTCACAAACTCTTTACTATCCATTATGAATGACTTGAACAACTTGTTATTGTAGAAAACACAATAAGAAATGGTAACATGGATAACCTTGATTGATACCTAGATAATTAAAAGTCAATATAAAATTATAATTTATAAGTTATTCCTTATATATTTATATGTTTCCTTTTTTTGTTAACACATTCTCATCTTGTTACATTGATTATTTTTATTTAATGGTAGGAAATAGGATAAATCATGTCAATAACCAATGTGAAGGGTAATTTAGTGATTTCCCAAATGAGATTCCAAACATGATGGGAATAAAGGATTGATAAATGGTGATAATTAGAAATGATATATCTTGAGTTATTATTAATTAATTGAACATTATTGAATTTACAAACAAATAAAATAATAAAAGGATAATATTGCATAGATGTCTAAGTGTTATAGTTGATAAGGAATAAAACATTAAATTTATTACATGTCAGAAATGTCAGATGAGGCACTATGGAAATGTATTAAAGGGGCTGGAAGAAGCTATATGTCTGAAAAAGGAGGCCTTCAATCATCAAATTAAAAAAAACAAAGTGATTAGTTAATAGGATGTAGGGAAATATTGTTCAACCTAAGGAAGTATTAAAAGTAAAATGTTGTCATTTTGTGGAACGTGTCATTATCTAAGTAAAATACTTAATCCAAGGTGTAATTCCTAAGGGAATATGTATTTAAAATAATTTAAGTTGATTTATTTAGCTATTTATATATTTTAACTCCATAATCATGTTCATGAAGTATTTTTATCAATAGAATTATGGTTAAAAGAATCTTGAATCTTATAAGGAATGTTGTGCATAAGTTTTTCAGTAATAATGTTAAGGAGTAAGTTGAATGGTACTAATTTCATAGAAAGTTTATTTATTGGTATAGTGATATTTTATGGAAAAATACATTATCATGGAAAATATTTTTATTGGGGTGTTCCAGATGATGAAGTAATTACAATCAATTGAAATTATCTGATCTTGCAGAAAAAGATGAACTGGATAGAAGACCATAGAGGTTTATAAACGGTTATCTAATAACTATTTTAATTTTTTATGATTTTCATCATATTTGTGGAAATTTTATTAGATCAAGGAAAAAATTTAATATTATTAACAAATTTTTTAACATTTTTATAAAAAATACAATCGCAAGTCGGGTGATAACCAATTGCATCTGAAAATTCCATGGGGATTGAACCTAAAACCAAAGGGTAACAGTTTTGTAGTTCCTACCATTGTCCTACATGATGTATTATTAACTGAAAAATTTCTTTTATGTAAAAAAATTTAATGGATAAAAAATGTGTTGATTTTGGAAACATGGTTTAGGATCAATTTTTTTTTAAGATTTTGAGGAGAATAATGATATTTTTGTGAAATTTTTTATTTGGATAATTAAAATGTATCCCATAATAATAACATCTGATATAAAATAAAGGATTAATTTGTAATTACACAATTAAATCTTTTAATGTTGAAGTTATTATTATTTTAGGTTTATTTAACGATGGAATGATTTAAGTTGACATTTTTATTTGGATATTAATATGAATGTGTCTTAATTTTCTTAATTATATTACCATATTTAACTATTTATTGTTTTGGTTAATGTCTAAATACTATGAGAAAAGTTTTATATTTCTTTTAGCATAATTTTATCCTTTATAATCTAATTTTTTATCTCTATAAATGAAAAATTAATCTAGATTACTCATTCTCTGGAGAAAATGACTGAGTTGTGCAAAAAATGGACAAATGATGAAATAATACTCATCATGTGAGTATATTTCATTATTTTTTTTAATATATATGGTAATTGGATCCCTAAAATTTTGGAAAAGAACCATGAATTTAAAAAGATATTCAATTTCAACAAATCAATAGTATATTCTCCCTAAAAAATATAACATTATCTCTTAAATATATATTATTTCCAAATGTATTTTTTTTCACTTCCCGTCACTTTTCTCATATATTGAAACCTATTTATGTGATGGAATTCATATTCCATTTTCTCTATTTGTAATAGGATGTATTATTAACCCTTTTTACAATGTATTATTTACAAAAATGAGTTTTAAAATGTCAAATCATTCATTGCATAGCACATGTTTAAATTATGAGGAAATACTTTGTTGATAAAGGTAGAATGTAACACCATGATATTGTAAAATAATACTATCGGAAATAACATATAAAACATGATACATGGAATTTAAATGTACTTGTGTATACAATTAAAATATTATTATTTATGCATGACCATTATAACGTAACAATTAAATTTGGAGGTATGAATATAAATAAATACATTTTTTAATTAAGTATAGAGGATTAGGAAAATATATTAATAAATAAGTACTTATTTTTTTGGTAATGTCTTTATAGGCCTTGAAAATACTTTTTCTAAAAAATGATATTTATTTATTTATTATAACAAATAATAAAGTTAATTTTTACCACTTAAAAAAATTTATCTAGAAAAATAAAATAAATTTTTTGAATCAACATTTTCAAAATTTCATAAGAAGAATATTTTGGGTTTTAATGAAAAGTTAATTTCATTATAAATAATGAACCATACTTGTTTTTATTAAAGATTTCCTTTTTTTAATGATTTATAATTTTCTTATTTTAATTTAGTTTAACAAAAGATTTGTTCAACTATTTTTTTATTAATTGAATTGTTTTCATGAAATCAATTTCATGTTAAATTTTGAAATAAAAACTTTTTTTACTTATGAAAATGTTATCTTTGGGAAATTATTTTTTTACCATGTCTACAGGTTTAATTTTAAATTATATTTTTTCACTTATATAAATTGAATCTATAAGAATTAATTCAATATTTTTAATAAATATAATTAATATTTTCTAATAATTTCAACATAATGTTTTTTCATAATGAATAGTAAAAATAGGAAAAAAAATATGATCGTGATCCAGGTTAAAATAGGTTTATAGGGGTTAATCTATATTGATAATGGTTAAAATTAACGAAAAACATTTCAAAATAACATTAATGGATGTATTTAGTCATTATATCGTCCAAGATTCAATACGTATCCATTTTAATTCCTTTTATATAGTGTAAATCTTGGGTGTAACTTTTTCTTTTCCAAAATTCCAAATTCTGCCTCTCCCCCACTTAAATAAGTTTACACCATCTTCTCTCTACATTGTAGTTATAACTACTTTTGGTTATAAATACACATACCCAAATACCATAAATAATTTCCTACCAATGTTTTTTTCATTGGTTTGATCAGAAAACTAATCTAGAGAGGCATTAGGTATAATCCTAAATAGGTGGTCCCATGTAGAGGTATTGCTCTTAACCAAGAATACTTGATTTATTTCTTCTTCCACCTCCTCATAATCATAATAAATAATGGTTATATAATAAAAAAAGTATCTAAAATATATAAATTTATTATTATTTTATTTTAAATACCAAAATCCATTTCCACTTCCATTAAATGGGAAATAAGATCAATATTCACATGTACAGCGGACTACCACCTCATGAACCAATGTAATTAATTTTCCATCATCATCTCTCAAGAATGATAATGATGGTGAATTAAATTTTTATATATAATATTAATGAAATTTTAATAATTATGAATAATTAATATATTATATACCTTTTTACCTTACCATCTATTCAAGAATGATAACGTCGTTCGTCTGTATGGTTGACTACCACCTCACAATGCGATGTGACTAATTTTTTATTACTGCCTAACATGGATGGTATATAAAAGTATATTTATATAAATAATATAATATTTATGATATTATTATTATAATATAATATATAAAATACAACTAAATGTCTTCCTGTCATGGTTCTTGATAATGGAAATGTTACAAATGCATGCATACAACCTACCGTCTCCTTGATTGTATTGTAATTCATTTTTCAGAACCATAATTCATGTTTATATTTAAAAATTATAATTTATATATAAAAATTATCATTGTTTCATGATTATAATTCTGTAGATTATGTAATAATAACCCCTTTGACCACGTTCAACACATCGAGGCCATTTTGAAATTATGAACTATGAATTCTCAAAACACATGACGTATAAATAACTGATTAAGTAATTAAATACATAATTAAAAAATATATGTAAATTGTTTTTTATAAGTTAATAAACCTGTAAAATTTTTCAAAAAAATAATATATATTTTTTAAACAAGAGATAAAATACATACATGAAAATGTCTGGACTCAAAATAAGAGTTTTGTATCAAAAATTCATTATTTGAGACACATTTTATTTTTCCACCTAATTTTATTTAATTAGTAAATATATTTCCCATTTAAATATTTTATCATTAATCATTAATAATTAATCATATTTTAATTTTCAATTCATTTAATTCATTCATGGACGTTATAACTGAAAAGGTATCAAGTGGTAAGGGTTATGTCTCAATCTCATTTTAATCAATATTGTTTGTGCTTATATATCTATTGTAGGGAATTTTTTTTTCATTGTATAATAAAAACATTTAATTTTATTATATTATTTTTTATCAAGAAAATATATATTAATAAAAACATTTTACTCTGTTTTATACTTCAAATTATTGAGAATTGATTTTTAAGAAATAATGAATTTCTTTCTCAATTAGACTAAAAATCATATTTCCTTCACATCTACATTTCCTAAAAATATTTCCATGAATCTTTTTATCATTATTAAAATAATTTATTAAATAAATTTTTACCCATGTTTTACTTTTTGAAAAATGGTTTGAAATGAATCATCTTAATTTTTCCCTCAGGAGTTACTTTTAAGACTTTATTACAACAGTGTGAAAGGAATGTTTTTCTTAACTTATATGGCATGTAAGGAATTACCCACCATCATGACCACCCCATTATTTAAACATTTCCTTATAATATTCCATTGATATTTTTATGGAAATTTTTTTCTAGAAATTTTTTAAATTTATATATTTTTAAGAAGTGTTTTCGATGTGAAAATAGTATTTTCCCCAGGAAATAATCTATGTAATATTTTAGATGCATTTCCATCAAAAATGACAACCGTTGATGTTATGGATGTCTTCCAAATTATGTATATATGTCTCTCACATATATTCCTAAATTATTCTACCTTACTTTGATGTAGTAACACATTCTTTATGTTCATCTATCCAATGCATTCGCATATTTTTATTATGATATGAGACATGATTATGAAACCCATTTTCTATCCATTGGTAATACTTATGTATTATGGATTAGGATTGATTTAATTTTTGGAGAACACATAAATAAAGAAAATGTTGTGATTGGTGCACCAAGATAGCACTCCAATTATTTAAGAAAAGTTTGAGTCTCATGATACGTTTTATATGGTATTAGAGTGTAAACCTAAAATATTATGAGACTTTTTCCACCAAGTGATATTATCTAGGTAATTAGACTTTACTCATGTTTACATCATGTTATATGTTACTGCCAACATTCCAATGTTGTCATGATATTATGATAAATTTTCATTAATATTATGATCCCATTTGATTAATCAAGTTCCATTTATTTTATGATATCATTTTATACCATTAAATCACACATTACGTTATCTTGTAATGTTTATTCCCGAAATGGGATTTTTAGATCAACCCTTTTTTCTATGTATTCCCCAAGTTATACCATGTAGATCGAGGACCTCAAATTGATTTAATATTTCATTATGTGCAATAAAATAAATAATTTTTTAGTCTCAGTTTTATTTATTATGAAGCTATTCTTGTAGAGAAAATTGGCCTCATGATCGTTCGGTTGTAATTAATATATGATTATGTTAAAAAGAATGTAATTATATGTGTAAAATGATTGGGTTAATATAATTATTTAGATTCTAATAATGAATTGGGATCTAGTGGAAGGCATGATATATATAAAATCCTTTATTCTAGAATAATGGAGTGTAAGGATTAACTAATATCTTGCACAAAGTCATTTGGAAGATGTATAGATTTATTTGGTGTTTAACATATTGGGTCAGAAAAATGGTAAAGTATTTTATAGAAAAGGGATTCTGTATTTTTCTCTATGATATATTAGGGTTACTCGGTTCTAAGATCATTGGACCAAAAATTATAAAGTATTTGATAAGTAAGGATTTTTATATTTTTCTTTATAATACATAAGAGTTACTCTAATATATAAAGATTTCTCTATAATATACAGAGATATGTAAGGTTTACTCGGATACACAATAGTTTCTAAATGATATATAAAGCTAAGAGATAAAAATTGGAAGGTATTTTAGGGGGAATTATGAAACAGGATCTAATACCTCATAATAGACTTTATAATGGTTTTTGGAATGCACTAAACTATGAATAAGGGTTACACTATTAGAACCTTACAGATGTAAAAGACTTGACCTTCCCATAGAAGTAAAAATATTGATACATAATGGTAAAAATATTAATATTTAAGGGTCAAAAGATGATACATAAGAGTATAACCATGGAAAAATGATATATATAATGTTTAATTACATATTAATGGAGATCATAATGGGGAATAAGAGATTTAACTTGATATATTGAGGTTTGTCTGTTTTAAAAAATATTGGAATTCTATAGTTCTAAAATGTGACAATTTTTTGTTGATATTCCATAAAAACCCATTATTATATTTCTATACATGATTCGATCAAAAATTATAAGGACAAGGTTTTATGATAGTTAAGGTATATTTAAAAGAATAAATTGTGAGATTTATTGGAATCCAATGATAGAAGCTATCAATATTACCCTAATATTTTTCTATAGATTTGTTTGAATATTTAATAGATAAAAACTGAGGAGATTATTATTGGTGAATCATAATAAGTTTTCTATGAATTTAGTATTATATATAGTCTTTAACAAGCTACATAAAAAATTTATGGAGGGTTATATGAGAATTAAAAATGGATATCACATTGTTCGATTAATTGAGTTTCTATCTTCAAGTATGAAAAATATATCATATGATAGTCTTCTGAATACAAAGATATGAAGCATGCTGATATATCCTATAGAGAGAAGAAGAATAATATAGAATTTCCAGAAACTATTACCACTGAGATGTCAAGTCTAATTAATGAGAGGAGGATCAATGAAGAGATAGTTACATCACTATTTATGACTATTGTAGAATGTGGGAAGCAAGAGTATCCTATTAGGGATTAATCCTTATATATAAGAGGATTTTGTTTTTATTTTTTTATGGAATACATAGAACCAACCCTCACATCAAGGAGTTGATATTATCATTTACTGAAAAGGAACAGTGTATAGAATATCCTACATGAACCTTCTATGTGATCCACCAACATGAAGAACCTATGAGGACTGTCCTATATGAGCCACCTATGTGATCCATCATCACTAAGGACGTCCCTGGACTAACTCCTTCACCTTTGGTGTTAATATTACCTATAAATAAGACCCTTGGGCACCTCATTTTATATGAATGTAAGAGGAAGAAAAAACTTGAAACTCTTCTCACCCAATTCCTTCGCTCGAGTCCTCCCAAGACCTCATCTATCATTCAAGTCAAACTAACTAAGAAGTAATTTTGAAGATTCAAGGTATCAATAGTTCATCAAGGTTCTAAAAACCCATTAATTACACAAGGAACCACTACTCTTAGTCAAAATATAATTTATTTAAGGGCCTTTCATTAGATAAAAACATGGGCACTGTATACCTAAGGGAACCCATGGATATTGTAGCAAGGTATCACCTAAGTAAGGTTACCTAGGTTTTTCTTCACCTAAGAAATGAGCCCATGTTCACTTAAATAGAACTTGGGTTAGGTACCTTTAGGTTCACCCATGTAACACTTGGGTCAGGTACCTCATATCTAGCCTTATCACCTAGAAAAAGTTAAATTTAGTTTACCCAGGTATCACCTAGGTGGATCATTATCCACGCCTCTTAGGTATCACCTTGGTTAAGTGCCCTCCATGGCTTCTCTCATACCCAAAATGATAGTTCCCTCTTCTTAGGACTCCCATTGTAGAGAAACCAAGTCAAAACCTACAATAAAAAACCCATATTTTCCAGATTATAGAATATGAAATATTGAAGTGCCTCTAATTCAATTGTGCATCCCATCAATAAAATTATTCATACACTTAACATACCTAATAGTCAGGGTCCCCATGATGTTCATAATTATTCATATCCTTAGTAATAAGGACCCCAACCATAAATGTAGTTTTAGGGAACTCCCTATTTTAGAAAGTGATTGAATCCACTATATTTTACCTTTCTTGAGGGATAGTGTTATATCCATCTATCCTACTCTGTGAACCATGAACTATGGGTACATCCAATAGTAATCCCCTATTTTTTATTGTGAGACATCTCCCAACTTTTATACTCTCACTCTCATCCACCAACAAATGGAGTATATTGTGTAATGTTATACATCTTCCACTTCCTCTTATCTCTCACACCAAGTATGACTCACGTGGGCTTAGAGGTTAGTGGTTATCATATCACTATAAAGATAAAATTTCCTAAATGGGCCTCTTACTCTATTTAATCTCCCAACAGATGTTATCTTGACCACAAAGGTTTATATTACCTATGAGATAAACATTTAGAAGGCTATATTCCTAATGAAGAAGCCAATGTGAATCCCTCAAATGTGTAAGATCTAACTATTTTGAACTACAAGGGATTTTATTCTTGTACTCACAAGATATGTAGGAAGAATCCCTATGGTCTAAACACAACATCTTTTAATCCATAATAATCCTTATTGGGCAATATTAACAATAATTTGAAGCCCTCTGCCTGGGGGAAAATATTCCTTTTAGGTTCTTTTCACCTCATCCTCATCTTCAAAAATTCTTGGTGTAGTTCATCTCATTGAAGGGCCATATAACCTTCTGTATCAACCATAAATGGATTCTCATGTTTATTTCCCACACTATCATTTTCTAGGAATCTTCTTCCTATACATCCAAAATGCATGACACTAAACTGCATGGTGTGGTCTTGGTCGCATGACCCTACAAGGTACAACATAACCTATTAAGTGGAACCAAACTACGTGGGTTATGATTCATTTCACAAGGATACAAATAAAGTCCCTCTCATGTACTTGGTCATGATATCAAAGATCTAACCACTTTCCTTGATGTTAATAAATTTTAGAGCACCCAATCATGATGCTATAAACAATTATCCTTTAAATTAATCATTACTAATTATATAAAAAAACAACATGAAGAATATCTAATATATACAGGTAGATATCTCAATAGGGAAACTAAGATTTAAATATATAGTTCCATTGATGGAGAGTCATTGATATATATATATATGATTACTGTATCATGAATATGTGATTGATTTCAAATGTGAAGGATGAATTTTTTTATATCATGGTTTATAATGGATTCAATAATTAGACTTAGATCAATAATAGAGTCCCAAATTATGAAAAATATTCTGAAAAAGGATGTCATAAACCCAACCTCACACCCTCTAGACCAATGTGAGTTCTTAAAAATCAATGGTAAAATCCCTCAATGATCATCTACCTTATGAATTCAGTTCCACAAATCACAATGGATATTGTAACTATTTGAAATTTTCAGTTCCATGAATAAAAACTATTTGAAACATCCCCATATTAAAAATGGGGGAAAAAGAAATGGTTAAGTTTGTGTGAAAATTTTCATTAACCAATATAATTATTTTTCCCACATTTTAGGCCCTTTTATACTCTCAAAAAAATATGAAAGTGACAAACATGGATAATTTAATACATTCAGTTGTTCATGTGTTCATTTATTATGATGATTATATGATTTGTTTCCCTATTTTTGTTTTCTATATATATGCAAGAAATTTCACCAAAAATACCTTCAATAAAAATGGAATCCTACACACTAAACCAAATATATTCCTTGACAGCCACATAATCTAGATCCTTGTCTAACCATAGGATATTATCACCAACCCAAAGTCTCTAATTACATGTATCAAACACATTGGTTCTAGATTACCACTTAATTTCAATTGTCCTGACCCTAGAGTCCATGCATGAAAATCTCCTAGATATAAAGCACAACCAACCATCCAATAGACTCATTATGACACCATGGGTGTTGTTACAAAGGGACTATAACAAAAACCATTATCACCAACATCATTTAAAAATAATTTATCATCTTGATAAGGATTCCACCCATAGGTCTCTAGATGTAGTTACTCATTCTTCAATTCCTAGGAAAGTCTTCTAAGATTGAGGATCAATCTACTAGGAAAAGACTTAGATCCCCATTCCCACCAAAGAAACCTTCCATCGAAACATAGTGGAAACCCATGAGCATACCCAAATACCAACTCACTTACATCAAGTATTCCAACAGAGTTTGGAAGCATATTTTAAAACATTCTAGTTTTCCCCGACAACAAATAAGGGGTATAGCCATAACTCTTCCCCCGCACAAAATGAATTATAGTATATCCCAATAAGAAATAGAGTACATGAGAGGAGATAAATCCCTCATACAACCAAGAAATGAGCATATATTCTTGTTCAAGCTAAAGAATTAACCCCTTGCATCATATAAATGTTATAATGACATGCATCTATTCTTTCTCAGATTCTACATCTCTTCTAGTATATAATGATTGCTTACATAGTGGTTAAAATTTGGGAACAAAACTCGGCATTTTTATTTGAAGTGGCCTATCAAAAAGATATTATAGTCACTATGGAGTATATGCATATTCCTACCCCTATATGGGACGGTTTTTGGAAAAATTCCATGATAAATTGGAAATAAGATATGGCACACACACCCATTCCAATTAAAGATTACTATTAATCTTTAACATCCACTATAGGGTAGTCATATACCCCTTCCATAAATCTAGAAGCATGAAGCAAAATTCTAGAGGCATCATGTGTGTCCCTTATGTAATATCCCATTCATAAATGTCGATGTAATTATAATGTGACTCTGATCTCCCATCAAATATAATCTAAAAATATGTATCACTAATAGTGATCAGAAATCTAGGAGTAGACACACAATCCTACTATACTAAATGATGGTGTCTTTGAGGCCATAAAGAATCTATCAACGGTTTCCTAGGATACTATTGATTCATTAAAAAATTATGGAATCATAATTTGTAATTGTTAAGGACCTACAATCGACAATGCTAAAAGCTAATATAGATATCCTCTTAGTAATATTTACAATGAAGTTCTTCATAATGGTCTTAAAATGGTAGATCATGTGAACTCAACACATGAAGAGGGCCATAAAACACTCCTTGTGGTCAAAATATCAAACAGTAAGAATGTCCTCCCCTTTTTATAATCAACCTTGATGGTCCTCCCTAGGGAATACGCTGTAGGATATCACACTTCAGATGAACAAAAAGAATAATGGTAGTCATCCCCATGATGTAATTCACTATGAAGGTCCTCATATGGATATTTCATTTTTTTTTCAAGAAGTTCTTCCCCTTGTTGATTAAATTGTGAGAAATACCTCATATCATGAGGTTCTTGGGAAGATAAGTCCAGTAACGAATGATTCTTTATCATTGAAAAGAGATGTTATTTCTCAACTAGAACATTGCACATGGAATTGGTCATCCTCCAAACATCACATTGAGTTGTTCACCTTACAGAATGAGTTATGAGATTCCAAAAAATAGAACCATAAAAAATAAATCACTTAATAAAAGTAAATTGTGGTTAGATCAAGTAGATAAATCTATCACACAAGATGAACTGATTAAATTATTGATGAGGATTAAATTGGATATTGATAACATATCGATAATGTTTTGTTTTTTAGCCACACCTCAATATAGTATTCTTTATATGTCATTATAAAAATGTGTGCCAGAAATTCTCATAAATATTTGGACAAATCGTCATCATCTAAAATTTAAAATCATTCTGTATGTCTGATATGAAAAGCATGTCAAGTTAACAGAGTAACATCATCATCAAATCCATTTATCCACCCTACTAACTGCACAACACCCAAAACTAAGAAAACAGTAGGATAGTTGTGAATTCACAAGCCTTATTTTATGCATATTGAGGATTATTATTGTTTATTTAACATTATGTATTCACATTAAGGGATGATGAGAATACATATATTTTCATTTCAATTCACTCCTTGATCAGTAAAATACACCATATTTGACATCATATAGTTTCATTTCTCTAAGTTAGCTCTATAAAGATATATTTACACATGAAATATGGTATTATCATCAAGAAATATCCATGATGATATCTCAAAAACATCAGTATTTATGAGAGTTATCCATTGAAAAACTATTTCGTACGGCATCTGAAAACATTGAATAAGTGTCCCTTATAAGGGAAGATACTCTTTGAGAACCACTACTTACACAAAAAGAAAATGGCCTATATGTAGACCAGATAGTTCACTCATATCATGCTCGCTTGAAGATATTTATGATCTATAGTGTATCCACAGAAGATGTAGTCGCAGTTATATAGGGGAATCCCTAACCCACAGTATTGGGGTAATTTTTACCACCAAATTCCACTTCCGGACATCTATATACATTGTAAAAGGATATAGAAATATACCAAGGGGAACCCTATTCCATATATTTGGGGTAAATTTTTCCTCCACATACTCCCTAATATAAAAAACCATTTTTCTATTTAGGAGGAGCGCTACACGGTGGGACCTCCCAATTCATCCCATCTTATGGAACAACTTCTACATTTGGGATGTGTTTGAGGAAAATGTCTGGAGATTCCATTTAGATCACCTTTCTCTAAGTGTCTATAATATAATCCTTGAAGGGAAGGATGAAGACCAATAGTGACTATAAAAAAGAAATATATCAAAGGTGAAACATTTCCTAAAGAGCACTGGTCCTTCAATAGATATTCCCATGGGAAGTGACCCTCCTCTCATTTGATAATAGTGAGACACTATAAAAACAAAATTCAGTGTGTAACATCATTATCAAAACCCATATTTGTGGCATAGAATGCCCATTTTTCGTAGAAGAATAAGAGGAGGATATTTTTTCCAAACATGGAAGAGACAAGAGTAAATAAAGAAGGTGTGAGAAATTGAAATTAGAAGATCAAAAAAGGAGTTCATATGAATGTTAAACTACCACCCTCTCAGTGGGATTTATCTAAATAATAGGTTCAAGGAATTTTTATATCCCATACTTTAGCCAAAAATGTTTAACCACTTACATTTGAGGATATGTTCACAAAATATGATATAAAAATATGGAAGTCAAAGAGACAAAACAAGAAACTTCTTGGTGGAAATATACATGAAATATATGATCTATATATATATCTTCATCTTGAAATATAACCTAGAGCCCCTCAATAATAAGGTCCCTTCAAACTACTGAGAGTATCCCCAGAACATTCTATCAAGGTGTTATCCAGACAACCAATATACTTGGACCTTAATGTTGGTCGGATTAGGACCCTCAAGAGGGGGTGAATTGAGTTCATATAAAATTTTCTTTCAAAAAAAATATTTATTTGAAATTCCCCCATTTTAAAAACATACAGTATAGTTAACCAAAGTATAAGATTTTTATAAGATTAGAGAGTTTTACCTATTCCTCAGTTATTGATTAATTCTCAGTTAGAGAAATTTATAAAGTTACTTAAACTTTTGAAATCAGTCTACTAAAACATATTCTATAACAAACACTATCCAAGATTAGCTATCAATGAAAATTAATGTTTTCTAGTTTGAATAAATAATTAAAGATAGTAAAATGGAAATTCAACACAATTGATAAAAACAAGAGGTTTAGTATCAAAAAGAAACTTAGTCCTCTTCACATGGTGATCACCTACCACCAAGTAGTTTAAATTGATGACTTTATCCACACCCAGGATAGGAGTTTATAACAGAATAAAAAGATTTCCAGGTCTAACTAGACCTCTACCATAGGAATTTGTGGGAAAATAAGACTACCAGGTCATATAGGGGCCTCTTTTATAGTTTTATGTGGGAGTGAAATGGTCTAAGAGAGTGGTAATGAGAGGATATCTTGTATCCTATAGTTTAGAATATGAGGATTTGTGTGTTTGTTATATAGATACACACACTACTAAAAAATAATTAAAACAACAAAAAATTTAGAATAAATGATAATAATGGGTGTATAATTCTATGATTGATGTTCTTGATGCTTTTGGACTTCTTGGATGTAGCATATGTGAATCTGAAGTCCACTTCTGGAAGCAAGAACCAAAAACAGAGTATCGTGAAAGCTCTATGTTCTGGTTTCCAAAAAAATGAGATGTTATATGACTGTAGGGATGTTCACACTTTAATTTAGTGCAATTTCTCCTCTTGTTCAGTGCAATTAGAATAAGTGGTGTGGCTCTACTTCTTGGTTTTTTATTACACCATGCAACAGTTTTTATCTGCTTTACACGCCACCATTTTCATTTAATCTCTATTGATTCTCTATTAGCTGAAAAGAATCCAGATCTCCACACCTCATAACTCGTAGTATATACTAACTTGTCTAAAAACACCATTAATAATATCAGTGTCATTTAATAACTCACATATGACTATTATAAAAAATTTTGAATTTAATTTAAATGTAAATGATTGAGTCTGGAATGGTTTCACAGAAGTGGTGACACATGAACGGTGTCTTGGAATGTTGTCTCTAGAATGGTTTCACTGGAATGGTGTTACTCGAATGGTGTCACTAGAACAGTGTTATTGGAATGATATCACTTGAAAAATATCAATGACTTTACAGGAATTCTAAAGCTGGTAGCATGATGTTTGGTTTATATCAACAGTGTCAGGTCGTTTGTGAATAATCTGGAATATGTGGCTGGATACAACGGTGTGTAGTCCTTTGTAAACATTGTGAATCGGTAGGTAACTAAATAGGTGACTTATACTTCACCAATTTTAAGACTAAATTGTTAATGTGAGATCTCTAACCAGTGACTAAGAGTTAATCTTAACGGTGACTCATACTTAACCAAATATTTGCAACCTGTCATATAAAATAATACATAACAGAATATATTGAGATTATTCATTAGAATTATAAAAGATAATGAAACATGGTTAAACAAGATTTGTGAGCATTAAAACTATATGAGTCTAACAATATCCCCCTTTTGATGATCACAAATCATGGCATTTACAAGCCATACATATTGATCATAGTAAATAATCAACATTTTTATTAACACACCAGACAGATTATGTGAGATTAACACATAAATAGATCCCAATTAAATTTAGCATAAATACCATTTCTAATTTCTCCCTTTTAATACCATAAATATTTTTAAGTGGTTGAAGGGAAAATTATGTCACTATGTTCTCCCCCTTTTGGGTTTATCTAAAATAAAATAGAAAAATTAAAATAAAGAAGAAATATTAAAAGGAAGAAACATGTGAATAAAATAGAGCACATTTCATTGAATAAAAGAGAAAGAAAATGTCATTGAATACATCAATATAGTATAATGACAAAAATCAAATCACTAACCTATCAAAAAACTTTGAATCATGTAACACCCCAAGCTTCTATGGTAAGCTTCTTCTTAATAATTCAATAGCTTGCGCTACATTCAACACTGAGTTTCAGTGCACCATGACCTATCAGACTAGCCGTTTAAAAATTAGTCATGAATAATATTAACAACATTTTGAATTTTATATATATATCATATAATTTTATAATTAATCTTATGTGTTTCTTATACATAATATAAGGATAAATTCAATTTTCAGATAAAATAATTATTAAAAAATAGTTTTTCTGCCTTTTAATGGAGAACCCTTCTTAAATACTATATTAGAAACTTTTATATATTCAATTTAACAAAATAAAATTATTCTTTAGAATTTGTACATAATAATTTAGTTTGTATGAATCATTGGTACTTTTCTGATAACGTTCTTATTTTGATGAATAGTAAAAATACTAAATTTTAATTGAAAACAAATTTTTTAATCAAAATAATTTATACTGTTAAATTATACAAATAAATGGATTTAATGTATAATTAGATTATATTTTTATAATTTAATATAATTTAGTTCATTTTAAGTAATTTCAAAATTAAATTGGATAGAAATACATGTCAATCTTTTGATAGTTTTTACTTATTAAAAACCCACTTTCTAGTTTTAACAATGAGAATCAATTTTAAATTAATTTCTTCCGATTATGTGTTTTGAATTTGGAAAAAAGGATTCCATATTTTGGAATCAGAAGTTTCAAATTTTCTAAATACGTACCTTTTATTTTTTGGCAATATGAATAGTAACTTCAGTAATTATTTTTATTTACCATGGTTAAAGGGTAAACCAGGTAAATAAGGGTAAAAAATAATATTATAATAATATAAAACTACTTTAACATGTGTCCTAATCCTATTTCATGAGATATTGTTGACCATGAGTGTCTATAGACTAAACTTTTGTCATTTGGGAGCCACTTTAGTGTGAAAATGACATTTTAGAATATTTAATTTAATGAAAATGGAAATATAACATAAACATGTATCTTTTAAAAAAAAATTAATATATTTTTATATAACTTATATCTATGACTATAAATATACATTATAAAGATAAAAAAATTTCCTACATCAAAGTATTTTATTTATAATTTTTAGACATTAAATAAATACATTTATGTATGACACAATTATGATGCAGTGCTTATCTTATTAATTAATGACTCAAATAAAAAGTTTATAAATAATAAAAAAATGACATTTAACGATTTTGATGCCATAAATGACCTTTATTTATGAAATTTACATATTAGGGATGATTTAATTCATTTTTTTTGAAGTAATCAATTTTCTATGACTTTAACAAAAATCAATTACTAAATAGTCTCAAAATTGATATAAATGAGTTTTTACAACAAATACTATTTTATTATATTATATAAAAATAATAAAAATATAAGATTCTTCTAAATGACTTAGATAATGTGTAAAATGTAATTAATGATCCAGTTTTGGTTATCATGTCATTTATAGTAACTAAAATAATGCTATGGTATAAAAATACAAGAAGACACGGTAAGAGATAAATTGTTTAACTAACGGTTAATCCCAAAAGATAAGGTTAATTTCATGAACTGAACTAGTATAAAAATAATTTTCTGAGATTATTTAGACTTATAATAATCTTATACTATAAATAAATTACTTTGGAGCTTTTAAAAACGTTAAATATATTTATATTAAATTAATATTTCATTATTTTCTAAAAGTGCCCCTCACCTCTCTTATAAAAGGACACTTATCCTTCTCTTTAATTCACACATAAAAATCCATTTTTATCTTCAAAAAAATTTCTAAATATCCTCCCAACTTCCATAAATTTATCCTAGGGGACACCCATTGGGTAGACAACCAACTTAATGAGTCATTTTGTGCAAATCAAACGGAGGCACACGAAGAAGAGGTAATCATTTTATCCCTTCTCTCAAAGTTCATTTCTTATTCTACTTAATCTTCCTAAGTTGTTTCCATACTACAATTATAAATCCAAAATCAAATATATGATTATATGTTTTTTTATTATGTGAAAACCATATTCCTCCTTTTAACAATCCTATGAAAAAAACACCACCATGTGTATATATGTATGGCTTACCGTCTCCACGCCCCGGTGTAAATTGATTTTCATCTATATTTTATCTTGATCCATATAATGATGAATATAAATGAATTAAATAAAAAATATAACATGGAAATATTTATTTAAAATTAATATTCTATCCAAATACAAACCATTAATCCATTAATTAAATGATATCGTCGCTCGTGTGTACAAACGGCTTACCGTCTCCACAATGCGATGAGACTCATCTTCCACATCCACCATCCAAGAATGATTATAAAAAAATATTATTCATAATTATGAAATATATGACATAATAAGAATACTGAAATAATATATATATATATATATATACATATATGACATTCACTTACTTCCCTTCAATACAATAAGAAAATAGAAACAATGTTCATGTGTACGTACAGCCTACCGTCTCCATGAACGATGTATTTCATTTCATATATATATATATATATATTAGGAATATTTTTTATATATAAATCATATTATACATTTTGGATGTAATTAATTTAGGATCTAAGTATTATGATCAAGAATAACAAGTCAAAACACATAATATAAAAAAAGCAATTATTACTTGAAACATTTCATTAACTTAGAATTGTTAATAAATGAGTAATATAAAGTTATAAAAGAATTATATATGATATCATAAATATTATTAGGATTCTAATATCAGTTAATATTAATTTTAAAAACATTATATAGGTGTTTAGAACATGTACAAAGAGTATCAGACCTAAGGTAAGGGTTAATTCATCAATCTCATTATTATATAAGATTGTTTATGTTTAAGTATCTATTAAGACATACTTATCATCCATGTCCATGTTTCAAAAAAAAATCAGAATGAAACTTTTAAGTTTTTATGGAAGGGAATCTATAACTAGATCATCATTTTAAATGTTTCAATGATTTATTTTTCTAAATGAATTTAATTAATATCTATGTTGTCAAAATGATTATAAGGATGTATTTATATGTACATGATTGTTTAAAATGTTAATTACTTTCAAATGTTTAAAAGTGGTATAGAAAAATTTGATTCAAAAATATATTTTAAATGATGTCCTTTATAAATTGTGGGAATTTTAAACGATTTCAAGAACAAAGGATATTTCTCTTAGAGTTTTACTGATTATTTTCATCTATATCACCATACTTTATTAGATATTATTCTGGATTGAGGTTGATTTATAATAATACAATCTTCCATATTGTGTTGAATGAGTTAATATATGTTTGACTGTTGATGTTCTATTTTTATACCATTGATGGTTTATGGTTAAAGTATTGACATTTCATATGTTGGTTTTAATACAAATGATTATGTTATGTTTCACCCTTTTCATATGAGGAATGCATTCAACTTAGTAAGTGATGGGAAGGGCACACTATATCCCCTCGATGCATAGATATATCTCATGAGACAAAATAGTGTCTTGGAATAAGGCCTTGATAGAATATTTGTGTATGTTCATTGCACGAGGCCTTAACATAGTGGTTAAGATGTCCCGCATTATGTATTCCCTTATTATGGGATTTTTTATTGATTTTATGTGTGATTATTCAACTAGTATAATAACTATGTGATTGTTTAAATAGAATTATTTTATTTATACTATCCATATTATAGTGAATATATTGTTTCAAAAGGCTTTTGTTTTAGTTTTCTACCTTGGATTAAAAGTTTATGCTTAATTTTGATAACTTCTGTTGTATTTTTTATCCTTACTGAGCATATGAGCTCACCCCTTTATTATGTATTATTTTCACAGGATGAAAAAAAAGTGTTTTTTGATTTATATGTGGGGTTAAACTAAGGGAATAATTGTGTTCTCGAAGAATTATCTATTCTATGCCTTATGTTAGAAATTGAAATGAAGAGTTCATTTATGTAATCTATTTTCTAAGTCTTCTAAACTGATTGGACCATTTGGTCTTGATTCCATGTAATCATGCTAATGTATTAAAATAATGCACTGTCTCTAGACATCTGGTGTCGGGGCATTATAGTTGTTATCAGAAGAATTTTAGAAACAACCTTGGAAATGGATTTAGAAAACATAGATTAGGGATCATAACTTTATGATAGACTTTGAGTATAAGTATAGAAGAACCCCTTATAATTTTGGTAACGATCATGAATAACATAGTATATAACCTAAGATGTTATAAATTGAAATTACTATTTCTTTATTATGTGGTTTTCTTAAATGAGATGTGTTTCTCACGCTGTTCTTTCTGGTCTTAGTTAATGGAGGACATGAGAAGGAATTGGAATAACATTGAGTTTGATGGAAAATCTAGTGATTTTGACCAACAAAATTGGATGAAGGCTAAAGAGAAAGATTTTGTGATTATGTTGAATCATTTATCGGGATATATGATTAAAAATGTTATCTTTGAAGACTTTCCGAGCACATTTAATAAGAGGAAGATGAACATTTATAAATGTTCAAATTTTAATATGCATATAGGAAATAAGATTTGGCCTCCTACATGTTAATAGGAAGGGAAGAATAACCTTGAAGAATACATGAAATGGAGTGGAATATTTTATCTTTGCAGGGAAAAAGGGTCATAGATTGACCAATTGTTATGGAGTTCAATGTCTCATATGTGGAAATCATGGTCATTGCCCAACTTAATGCCCAGACCTAAGAATATACCTCTAAACCAAGGTAGAACCTATTCCATTCCAACCATTAAATTGGACGTATTGAAGCATTTATGTATTTCTATTCAATAATTACGAATAGTGAATTATATAAGGATTGTTAATTTTATATTTTTCACTAGGGATTTACAAGAATATGTTGAATAGTTTTAATGGTAAAGAAAATTGATCTAAGTGTAAGATTATTCAGAGAACATAAGATTAAGGTAAATATAACACTTAATATGTTCCTTATGTTATGATAATAATGCTTGGATAAAGATATGTTGGAATTTAATAAGTAAATTAGATGATGATAGTTTCTTGAGAACTAATTATGAAATTATCGACAAGAGGGTTATGCTATCATGGATGAAGTGTACGCCTTTTTGGGACTTAAGGAATAATCCATTATGTTTTGGAATAAGGAATAATGCATATTTTCAATAAAAATATCAGATAGTTTAGTTGGATACTATTACTCAAGAGAATACATGATGAATTTGTTCAAGTGTTTGGAATGTGACAACCAAGAATTGACCTATGAGATATGGGGATAAATTCTATACCGATTTGGTTCACCTCTTTCTAAAGATAATGATTTTCAGTTTTGGGAAGGAATATAAAGTTATCCATTTATGGTTATTATAATTTATACACCAGTTGATGTTTGTTAGATTAATGTATTATCTCACTATAGGTACACTTATGAATATGTGATAACCAATGCGAACACTTTTTTGAGATATATGGAATGACCTATAATTCTGTATTTGGATCATATGATCTTCCAACACATCAGAAATGAAAAATTTAACATCATTTCCTTGAATAAGAGATGAATTAGAAATTATTCGAGGCATGACCCATGGTGAGATTATACTAAAATCAAGTAATTATTTCTAATAATGTTCTTCAACATTAGGGAAAGGATATTTAAAACCACAAATGTTTTCCTAGTACTTTTTTTGTGATGAATCAAATAATCCCTTGGAACATCTCAAATTTTTGGCTTTCAGATAGTTAAATTTCTCTTAATAATATTCTCTATCACACTCCATTAAAGCATTATGGTTAGAATTTTCGTTCATTTCCATGTTTTATTACATGGAACCCTAGTATGTGTTATTTCTATAAACCTTCATACTTACCATTTTTTACATTAAAATAGAGTTCTCATTAATCCATTTTTTGATGTGGGAACTCAACTAAGATATTTAGAAATGTAAAAACCCTAGTTTTAAATCCTGATATTAAATTGTGAGGATACAATTTAATAATAGGGGGGATAATATAACACCCCAATATTCCATGGTACACTTTCTCTTAATAATTCAATAGCTTGCACTACACGCAACAACGAGTTCGAGCGCACCATGACCTATCAAACTGACCATTTAAAAAAGAGGTTATGAGTAGTATTAACCAGATTTTTAATTTTATATATATCCCATATAATTTATATATTCATCTTATGTTTTTCTTAGATATAGTAAGACTACAAATTTGATTTTTCAAAAAAAAGTATTTTTCATATAAAGCAATAATCTACCTTTTTAATGGAGAACCCTTTTTAAATCCTATATTTCAATGTTTTATATATTAAATTTGATTAAATTAAATAATTATTTATAATTGGGACATAATAATTTAGTTTGGATTAACTTTTTATACTTTTCTGATAACTTTCAAATTTTGATGAATAGTGAAAATAATAAATTTTAATTGAAAAAAAACTTTTTTAATCGAAATAATTTATATTGTTAAATTAGACATTTGAGTGGTATTTAATTATAATAAGGTTATATATTTATCATTTAATATAATTTAAGTCATTTTAAGTAATTTTACATTTAAATTGGACATAAATACATGTCAATCTTTTGATTGTTTTTACTTCTTAAAAACCCGCTTTCTGGTTTTGACAACGGTAATTAATTTTAAATTAATTTATGCCAATTATTTTTTTTGAATTTGGAAAAATTGATTCCATAATAGGAATCATAAGTTCCAAATTTTTTAAATAGATACCTTTTATTTTTTGACATAATGAATTGTAACTTCTATAATTATTTTTATTAACCGTGGTTAAAAGATAAATCAGGTAAATACGGGTAAAGAATAATAATATAAGAATATAAAACTAACCTAACACATGTCATAATCCTATTGGATGATATATGTTTGACCATGATCATTCATAGTCCAATCTTTAGGAATTTGGGAGCCACTTGAATGTGAAAGTGACATTTTATAATATTTAATTTAAAGAAAAGGAAAATATAACATTAACATGTATCTTTTACAAAATCAATTTTAATATAGAGTTTTATAACTGATATATATAACTATAAATAGTAATTATAAATATAAAAATATTTTATAAATCTTAGTATTTTATTTATAATTTTTATATCTTAAATAAATATATTTATTTATGACACAATGATGATGTAGCGATTACCTTACTAATGAATGATTCAAATAAATGAATTTATAAATATTAAAATAAATATAATTTGAACATTTTGATGCCATACACATATTTTATGGTTGAAATTAACATATTAGGAATGTTTAATGACTTTTTTTCGATGTAATCAAGTTGTTATGACTTTAACAAAAATCAATTACTAAATAGTGTCAATATTGACATAAATGAGTTTTTAAAACAAATACTATTTTAATAAAGGATATAAAAATTCAAAAAATATTAGATTCCGAAAACTGACCTAGATAATATTAAAAAATTCATTAATAATCCACTTTTGGTTCTATTTTCATTTTTTATTAACTAAATTAACCCTATAGTATAAAAATACAAGAAGACATGATAGGAGTTAAACTGTTTAACTAAGGGTTAATCCTAAAAGTTAAGATTTATTTCATGAACTAAACTTATATAAAAATAATTTTATGAGAGGATTTCAACTCATAATAATATTATACTCTACATATATCACATTTGAGCTATTATAAATTGAAAATGAATTTATAATAAACTAATATTTCAATCTTTTCCTAAAGTGCCCCTCACCTTCTTATAAAAGGGAACTTATCTTTCTTCCTAATTTACATCACCAAATCCATTTGTCTCAACCAAAAGCTGCACCAAAATCCTCTAACCTTCACTCAATTTTTCGTAGAGTCTACACTTTGGGCATAAATTTAACTTAAGTATTCCTTTTGTGCAAATTAAAAGGAGACACCTGAATAAGAGGTAATTATTTTATCACTTCATTCAAAGTTCTTTTCTTCCTCTACTTCCTCTTCATAAGTTGTTAATAAAATAATAACTACAAGATCAAATATATGTTGATATTTTTTATGATAATAGGACAACCATATTCTTCCTTTTACCCATCCTATGAAAAACAATACCACCATGCTTGTGTATGTACGACTTACCATCTCCACATCATGGTGTAAACTATTTTTCATCTATACGTTATTACGATGGGTATAATTATGAATATAAATGAATTAAATAATAAACATAACATGTTATTATTTATGTATAATTCATATTCTATCCAATTCCATACCATTAAAGTATAAAGAAAATGAAAGCATCGCTCATGCGTACGTACGGCTTATCATCTCCATGATGCGATAAGACTAATCTTTCGTGTCCACCATCCAATGTCGATTATACAAATATCTATATTATTCATAATTATAAAATATCTGACATAATTGGTATACTGTAATGACATATATATACATATATATGTACATATATATCATTCACTTACTTCCAGTCAATACGATAAGAAAACAAAAACATCGTTCATGCGTACATACAGCCTACTGTCTCCATGAATAGTGTATTAAATTTCATATATCTAGATATTATATATATTTATATTATGAATATATATCAAATCTAAATCATATTAATCATCTTTTAAGTTAGTAAATCATGATCTAAGTAATATAATCAAGAATAACAAGTCAAAACATGTATGATAAAAAAATAAATTGTTACATGAAACATTACATTAACTTGGAATTATTAATAAATGGGTTATATAAAGTCATAAAAGAATAATATGTAAAATAATAAATAATAATTTGATTCTTATATAAGTTAATAATATGTTTTCAAACTTTATACAGAATTTTCAGAAACCTATGAAGTGTATCAGACGTAAGGTAAGGATTAATTTCTCAATCTCATTATTGTTTGGGATTGTTTATGTGTAAGTATTTATTGGGATAAATTTATCATCCATGTATGTGTTTCATAAAAATGTTTCAAAATGAATCTATTAACATATTATGGACGGTAATCCTTAACTATATCATTATTTTAAATGTTTTAAAGATTTATTTTTCTAATTCTATTTAATTAATGTTTATATTTTCAAAAGGATTTTCATGTTTTATTTATATGAACATGATTATTTTAAAATTTTAATTCCATTAAAATTTCTCAAATTGGTATTGGTCACTTTGAATTATAAATCTCTTTTAAATTACTTCCTCTATTAATTGTTTGAGGTTTAAATGATTTCAAGAAAAAGGGGATACTTCTCTCAAAGAGTTTTTCAGATTATTTTCATCTATGTTAAAATAATTTATTAGATATTATTCTTGATTGAGGTTGATTTATTATAATAAAATCTTACATATTTAGTTAAATGATTTATGATATGATTGATTGGGAATGTGTAATTTTTATACCATTGGTGGTTTATAGTTAAATTATTGAAATTTCGTATGCTAGTTTTAATACGAATGATTATATTATGTTTCATCCTCTTCATATGATGAATGCATTGGATTTAGTAAGTGATGGGAGGGGCCTTCTATATCCCCTCGATTCATCAGTAGGTCTCATAAGACAAACTAGTGTCTTGGCACATGGCCTAGATAGAATATTTGTGTATGGTCTAGGCATGAGTCTTTAACATAGTGGTTAAGATATACATCAGTAAGAATTCCCTCGTTATGAGATTAGTTATTGATTTTACGTGTGGTTATTTGACTTGTATAATATCCGTGTGAATGTTTAAATGGAATTATTTGATTTATTATTTCCATATTATGCTGAATATATTGTTTTAAAAGGATTTTGATATAGTTTTGTACCTTTCCATAAAAGTTTATGCTTAATTGTGATTGCTTCTACTATATTTTTTATCCTTACTGATCATCTAAGCTCACCCTTTATTATGTTTTATTTTTCCCTGGTGCCAAGAAGTTTTTTATGATTGATATAAAGGATTAATCTAGGGGAATAATTGTGTTTTCAAAGTATTATCTATTTTGTGTTTTGTGTTGGAAATTGTAAGGTAAAGTTCATATATGTAATCTATTTTCCAGGACTATTAAACTGATTGGTCCTTTAGGACTTGATTCCTTGTAATCATGCCAATGTATTAAAATAATGCACTGGCTCTGAGATTTTGGGGTCGAGGAATTATAAATAACTTCAGATCTAGGTCTACCATCTCTCCGCCTTTTGCGAGGGACAACAAGTGTAGAAGCAATAAATGCAGAAGTTGTAGTTGTGGAAGGGATAGAGCCACGAGAGAGTGAAGGGAGAGGAATCCCTTCAAAAATAGATGGTGAAAGGATTAGTCTAGATAAGGAATGATGAAGAGGGTGATTAGTAATGATAGGTCTGATCAGTATCGGATCCTGATCAGGGTTCATTTTCACAAAATAAAAAGGGGTATGGGAAGAAGGAGTTATAGAAGGATGTAGGTCGGGTCTAAGAGGAGTAGCTGCAGGAGAAACTATGGATGTACTATCATGATATAGATAATCTACTAACAAATTTATGAAATCCTTCATGATCTCAATACTATACTGCATAAACTTCTCAAAATCATCCTTATTTTCCATAAAATTTTCAAGAGTAGGAGAAATATCCTTTAACGTCTTGATTTTATCCTTGAAAGCTTGAGTCGCTGAAGCTAGATTAAAATTATCCACCATCTATTTGAAATGAATTTTTAGCTAGTGTGTGGTGTAAATATTTGTAAAATAGGAACCCCACTTCTTTAAAATCTTTTATTGGGAATCAATGGAAGTCTTTGAGTAAAATCTGACTATATCATGAACATGATCATTTTACTTTTCAATCATAGCCAGGATTTCTAGACATAGAACACCAACCAAAGTTTGAAGCTCTTATCTAATCACTAAACAAATCAGGTATGTGCATAAGATGATTGTGTTGGACCAGTTGAGGTGAAGGTATTAATCATTCTTAAAATTGTCTCCAAAGAGTCTTTATAATCACCTATCAATCGATTGGTTACAACCACTAGTATATATATTTCATTTGATACTTTAGTGTGGTTATTGACCACTTATTCAATCACTGAAATCAAATTAGGTTGAACCGGAGATACAACCTTCCCTGAGAGCAGGTCAACATCACACTTATTGAGACTAGAAATCAGATCTGGAGCATTATCAGCTTACGGATCCTTCCTCATCTCCTCAAACAAATATTTTATGGACTTCAACTCATCATTCAGATATTTATTTTCAATCAATGCCTCTTGTATCTCATGAAACATTTTGGGTTGAGTTTCCATAATAAACTTTTTTAGAAGAATTCTGGCATCTCTTTAATTGAGGTTAGTCAGATAACTAGGTTGTGACTTCATATGATTTCTAAATCCTGATAATAAAATATCTCCCAATGATTTTAAATCCTCTTGAATTACATAATTTGGGGTTTCCTATGTAGTAGTAGGACTAGGTAATGGCTCTAGAAAGAAACCACTTCTTTGATTGTGATAGGATTGAGTGGAGACACATTTGGAAGGTCCTTTTCCCTAAATAAATACTTCTTAGAATCATCAACTTCGAAAAATCTTGTAAACCTATAACAGATATACATTGAACATAAATCAATAGGATATGGAACTTCAATCCCTTACAAAAAGGGGTTTTTACCCCCTCAATCGATGCTTCCCTTGTATTATTAAGTGACTCTATCATGTGAACTCTTTCCACATCTTTTATTATCTATTGGGACCTCTCTATCTCAACCATATCTACTTCGAACTGATCAGCATGTTCAACACTTGTTCGAGTATGTTGATGGACTTTTCTTTAATGGCCTTCATAACTTATCTCTTTTTATTGGACTTTAACTCTTCTATTGGATTCATCTATAGAAGATTCTCCTTCTATCTGCTTTTCCTTTTCAACAACTTCTTACATATCATCTTCTTCCTTATCAGCATCATCACCATGAGCTGTATAATCTTCAGTTTCTTCTTTATTCCTCTTATACTATGTCTTAGCATCAACATCTTCTCCTTCATCTGAATATTATACTATTTCATCTGATTTAAAGAAAGGTTCCATGATATCCTTATGTCTTGAAGGATGGTCAAAAAGATTATAATCCTCATACAACTTTTCATTTTCCACAACTAATGACTTCTTCCATGGATTACAGCTGATTTACAGTTATTTTCATAAATCCTTAGACAAAAAAATTCATTGTCCTCAACAGTTTCATCGTATTTCTCAACTAGTCCTTTTTCTTGCATCATTATAGAGATGAATCTTGTTTAGAACAAGTAAGTGGACTTAGAGGAGGTTTTGATCTTGTCACACATATGAAGAATAAGATACTTTTATAGATTTATCTTATAGCCATTATTTAATAGATGAAACAATAATACAACTTGATATTTCAGAGTAGAATTTTCACCTTTCCATGGATATATTAGGTGTTGAATGAACTTGAACAACAAACTAGTTTCTCCATCCAACTCAACCTCAATTGGTCTTCTCTTCTTTTTGTTTCCTTTTAGAAAACCCAAAGCCTCCGCTAGGATAAAAATATCACTTGATGGAGGAGGTTTTCTTTGATGATCCTCAAAGATACCTTCAGGAGGTAATCCTAAACAAACAACTCAAATCCTTGAAGAAAAATAACATCTTTTTCCATTTACCCAACTCCTAACCACAAAGTCATCATTTTTATTGAATGAAAACTCAACATACTCGTAAATCGTAAAAACAAGCTTCAGATATATTGGTCTCTTTACATTTTTAAACATGTCTAGACATCAATACTCTTCCCAAAATTATTAACATGAAACTTACTTGAAATAATTCACCTCTCACATACTTCCTTTTCAAGAATGACTACATGATCTAGAAAACCATGGTTTAGAGGTTTCTCAAGAATTTTGATCGGGGGCGTTTTCACATTCCTTGGGGATGGATTTTCACTGGAGTCATGGATGAAGGACACTTCAATATATCCATTTCGAACATTAGGCTAGGGAGTTTGAAGGATTTAAAAAGGTTCGAGAGAGAAGGGTTTAAATTTCAGGAGTATAGGGAAAAAGTGGAGTGAATAAGTGATTCAGATTGAATGATTCTATCATTTAGGTATTTGTAGAGTTTCAAATCAAAAATGTTGCAATAAAAAAATAATATAATATATTTTGAATAGCGACTCAAAAATATTTATAAAAATAGAATGTTGGGCCACAATGGATAGTCTACATAGTGAGCTATCAGTGGTGATACATCAAATGGGGAGACATAAAATGATGAGAAATGAAATTGTTAGACATCCAACATTGGGACAAAAAAAGTGATACATAAAATGGTTACTAAAATTTGATCATTATTAATTCACTAATGATGTAAGTGATTCTTCCAGAAGTTAATGTATTAGTAAAAATATTAGTAAGATGATATTATGTGCTAATAAATTCTAATGTAATATCACCCTTTTGATAATGATCTCTCAAAATGTGATGTATTACATAAATTTGTTTATTTTTTGAGTGAGAAACTGGATTCTTAGATATGTTAATAGTACTTGTGTTATCACAGTTTATAGGTAAATTTTTAAATTGATATCTATAATCAATAAAAGTGCGTTTCAACCAAAAATATGATCAAAACAACTACCAGCGACTATGTATTCGGCTTCAACAATAAATAATGCAACATAATATTTCTTCTTACTACACCATGATACTAGTGACTTTCCATAAAAGATACTTTTTCTAGAGGTGATTTTTATATCTAAAATTGTACCACCAAAATCCACATCGAAGTAACTAACTAATTTAAACGATTGTCCTTTGGGATAGAACAATCCTAAGTTGGTACTATGTTCGAGGTATATGAAAATTATTTTAATAGCAGTTAAATGAGATTATTTAGTATTTTCTAGAAAACAAACACTCATACATACACTATACATAATATTAGGTTGTCTAGTAGTCAAGTATATTAGACTACCAATCATTACTTTTTAAGTGGCTTGATTATTAGATTTACCAATTTCATCAAGATCAAACTTACAGGTGGTACGCATAGGAGTATCAATAATTTTAATGCAATCCAAACCAAAAATGTATAAGAAGATATTTAGTATATTTACTCTGATTTAAAATACTACCTTCTTTATTTTATGAGATTTGAAATCAAATAAATATTTTTATTTCACCCATTAAACTCATGTTAAATTCATTTTTCATCATTTCTGAAAAATCAACACATAATATATTTTCTAAAGATCCAAAAATAATATAATCAACATTGATTTATACTACGAAAACATCTTTAGAAATTAATTTTATAAAAAGGGTGGGATTATCTATACCATTTGTAAAACCTTAATAAATAATAAAAGTACTTAGTTTAACACACTAAGCACTTGAAGCCTATTTTAAACCATATAAATCCTTTGTTAACTTAATAAAAGGATTTAGAAAAATAGTTTTTGTAAAACCAGGGGTTTTTCACCAAAAAAAACATCAAATATATACCCATTTAGGAATTCACTCTTGATATCCATTTGAAATAGCTTGAAATTTTGATGTTATGAATATGCTAGCATGATTTTAATGTCTTCAATTCTAGAAACTAGTGAAAAATTGTCTTCATAGTCAATTACTTCTTCTTGATTATATCCTTGTGCAACCAATATATATTTATTTCATACAATATTACTAGTTTCATTTACATTATTTCTAAACACCCACATAGTTCCTATATTCAATGCGCCATTTGGTCTATCCACTATTTTACAAAATTTATTTCTTTCAAATTGATTCAATTATTCTTACATAGACATTACCCGAAATTCATCATTGAATGAATCTTTGATGTTATTAGGTTCATGTTTTGAAAAAAAGGATTGATGTTCAACCATGTTTCTAATAGAAGCTCTAGATTGATTTCCTTTGTCTAAGTCTCCAAATACAGTATCTAAAGTATGTTTCTTAAGATTTCTTATAGGTCTAGAGAAATAATCGTTTGGAATTTCATCTTATTCAATAGGTTTGGGTTCATCATGACTAGAGTCTGTAAAATTTCTAGAACTGGATGAGTTAACAGGATGCATAACAAAAGGATCATAAGATTTAGTAGTTATGTCCAAATTGATCTGATCATCCTCAAAATTTTATAGGGAGGTATTGAGTTCATGTGGATTAATTTCATCAAATTTAAAATGTACAAATTTTTCAACACACATGGTTTTTTTATTAAAGACTATATAGGATATGCTAGATATTGAGTATCTTAGAACCATTCATTCATCACTTTTATAGGATTACTTTTCACGATTATCCTTAGTGTTAAGAATATAAACATTGTAACCGAAAACTTTAAAACAGCTAACTTTGGGTTTTCTATTATTCTACAATTCATAAGGTGTTCTCTTAAGAAAAATTTTTATTAAGAATCAATTAATTATGAAACAATCTATATTGACATTTTCATCCAAAAAAGTAGATAGGTAAGTCATATTCATTTATCATTTTTCACGCTATCTCTTGTAAAGTTCTATTTCTTCTTTCCACAACATCATTCTGCGGGGGTGGCCTGTGAGCATAGAATTTATGAATATATCCATTTTTTATCAAAAAGATTCAAACTATTGTTTTTCAAACTCGTGTATATGGTAACTCTTTAAGGTTTTAACTTTAAGACAACATAGGTCTTCCATTGTTCTAGCATACTTAGTGAAATGAAAGAAAGCTTCAATTTTGTGAGTAATAAATAATTTCCAAGTATATCTATATTAGCCATCTACATGAAAAAAAATATAATGGTTCCCATTAAGACATGAAACTTGAGATATTTCAAAAAAACAATGTGAACTAACTCAAGAGGTTGAGAAGTTAAAAATTATTTATTTGGTTCAAAAGATATTTTTTGTTGTTTTCCATTTTTACAAGGATTGTAGACTTTGTTATTTATAAATTCTAGTTTGGTTAGATCTTTCACTAACCATTTTATTGTAAGATTCATATGTCAGTGAATATTACAATGTCCTAGTCTACAATTCCAGAGCCAAGACTCTGTAAAAAGCACTCAAACAAGAAAAACTTCAAGAAATAAAGGTATCTAAATTAACAGCATACAAATTTTCATTTCAAAAATCAATAAAAACTAAATCATTTTTAGAATTAGATAGAATAAACACATCATTTTTAAATTTAACATTTTATCCACAATCACATAAATGAGATGTTCTAAGAATATTATACTTTAATCGATCAAAAAATTATTTTGTAAATTGTAATTGAATTAGAGTAACCAATTTTTCCAAGGCCAATTATTTTACCTTTAGAATTGTCTCTAAAAGTGACATGCCCTCCATCAATATTTATTATATTCTTGAGGCATGAATAATATCCTATCATATGTCTTGAACATCCACTATCCATGTTCCATAGAATTCTATAGGATATCTTCAAACAACATTCTTACAAAGAAAACTAGAACAAGAAAATATGTTGGTACCTAGACTTTATTGGGTCCAATAATATTAGAAATTAATGTTATGGTAACCCATATATTATTCAGGGGTTTCCTAAAAAATTGTAAAATATTGGAAGAATAAACTCTATTTGGTCCAGAAAAACTACGAGTAGTTGAAGGTTGTCCATTTTTAGAACTAGCAGATAAATTATCAATTTTGGACATAAAAACTGATTTTCTAGATTTGGTTACAAAATAATTATTATCTATTTTCCTCTATCTAGGTTAGTATCCTATACTAGTATAATACTTAGGATCTTATTGTTTACCAATAAGTTGTGTTAGAGTATTATTCCCATTGGTAAAATTCTCTAAGTCCTTTTTCAAATGTTCATTAGATCGTTTAAGAGAAATATTTTCTTTATGAAATTAGACATGTTTCTCTTTCTCTATAGTGAGTTCATAGTTAACGGTAGAGGTAAGAGCATGTTGTTTCTTTAAAATTTTATTTTTGTCTTTTAATTCATTACTTGTGTCTTCAAGTATTTGGCATTACTCAAAACTTTCTTCATTGGTCGTGTTTTCATAATTAGATTCATCTCTATAATAATAATATAAATTACATGAGAGTCATGGGTTACCTAAGATGTGTTTTTTATGAAACACATATTGTCATTATTAGATTATTCATCATATGATGACTCTAAGTTATTGAAGATATCCTTAGAATAACTCCATGTGTCCCTTATTTCATTTTTGTACTCCCTATCATTGTACTCATATTTCTTTTTATAACTTATGTTATGGCACTTAACCTTTACATGTACTATTCTTTTACATTCATAGTATATTATCTCATTTTTATTTCAATTTTTCTTCCAATCCTTTTTCCAGTTTCCCTTATTGTCATACTTACCTTTGTAGTTGGGATTCCTGAAAATTTTCTTCTTTATATAGAACCTTTTTAACCTTCTAGATAATTGTGTCATTTCTTAATCACTATATAATGGTGAATTTCCATTACTTGTACTCTCATAATGATTTTGTACCCTTCCTTTTCTTTATTTTTGGAAGTAGTGGTTTTGAAAGCCACTGACTTTCTCTTTTCATCATCATATTCTAATTTTTTTACCTTTAATACTTCCTCATACATCATCAGTTATCCTATTATATCATTGACTAGAAACTTACTGACATATTATGATTCTATAATTAATACTGAGGTTCCTCTCCACCTTTCTAGTAGACATCTATGTAGCTGTAAGATTTTTTCTTTGGCATCCAATGGATTCCCAAGAGAGATCACTGTATTGAATATCTCATTGAACCTAATATAAGTATTAGGAATGGGTTCATCATGATTTATCTTAATGTTATCATATTTAATAGTATAGGTATTAAGTATCATTTCTTTAACATTAGTGGTTCCTTCGTGTGAAATTTCTAGGGTATCCCAAATTTCATAGGCTGATTTACATGTAGAATTTTTATTAAATTCTTCATACCCTAATGTACAAAATAAGGAATTCATATCTTTATAATTATTATTGTAATATTCTTTTTTGGATTTACTCCGTATAGTTCTAGGAGTGTTTTGTATGTCATATTTATCTTCAATTACATTCCAAATATCAAACCCCATGCTTTCTAAGTGCATTTTCATCTTTATTTTTCACTGGGCTTAATTTGTATCATTAATGTAGAGAGGTATATTAGTAGAAAAACCTTTATGTATATTTTCCATAATAAAAAATAGATACAATATTTTAAAGAGTTAAAAATTAGAACTAACAGAAATTTAGAGATCTTTAAAACACAAGTAAAATCATATTTGAAAATATACGAAAATAACAGTTTTAAAACAACATCTGATACCAAATGTTCGTCAGAGTAGGGAACTCAATAGGGGAATAGATTTAGTTCCTATAAAAATTTATAATAAAAAATTATTTATTTGAAAGTCCCACAATTTAAAATCATACAGTCCAATTAACCAAATTTTCAGATTTCTAAAAGAAATGAGAGTTTCAAAGATTCCTGAAAGATTGATTAATTCTTAGTTAAATAAATTTTTGGAGTTACTTAAACTTTTGTAATCAGTATACTAAAAAAATTCTAGAAAAAACACTATATAATATTAAATATCAAAGATAAGTAATGTTTTATAGTTTGAATAAACAAAGATATACCGGAAAATAGAACTTGAACACAATAGATAAAAACAAGAGGTTCTGTCTCAAGTAGATACATGGTCGTCTTTACTTGTTGATCACCTTCCACAAATCCGTTTATATTAATAAACATTATACCCACACCATGGATCGGGGTTTACAACAACATACAAAGTTATCAAGGTATAACTGGACCTCTACCATAGATATTCTTGGAAAAATAAGACAACTATGTCACATAGGGACATATCTAACAGTTCTATGTGGGATTGAAATAGTGTAAGAGAGTTTTAATTAAAAGATATCTTATTCCTCCATTTTAGCATAAGAGATAGT
Organism: Viscum album; assembly: GCA_963277665.1. Taxonomy (NCBI): domain Eukaryota; kingdom Viridiplantae; phylum Streptophyta; class Magnoliopsida; order Santalales; family Viscaceae; genus Viscum; species Viscum album. Next base: position 170,560,871 of record OY728148.1, read on the forward strand.
GTGTGTTTGTAATAAAAATACGCACACTACTCAAAAAGTATTAAAACAATAAAAAACATAGAAGAAATGATAATAATAAATTTAGAATGCTCTGAGTGATGTTCTTGATGCTTCATGACTTCTTGGATGTAGTAGATATGAAGCTTAAGTACACCTCTAGAACAAGACACTCAAAACAAAGTATCCTAAAAGCTCTATGTTTTGGTTTCTAGGAAAAATGAGATGTTATAAAAATATATCCTTTTCTATGATTGTTACTAAAGGGATGTTCAGACATTGGTGCAGAGAAAGTTCTCCTCTTGTTCAATGTAACAAGAAGAAGTGGTGAGGCTCTAGTTATTGGTTCTGTATTACACCATACATCGTTTTTTTATTTTCTTCGCACACCACCATTTTAATCTAATCTTGGGTGCTTCCCTTTTAACCAACGAGGAGAATGATCTCCACACCTCTTACTAGTACGTCCTACTGACATGTCTATAAAAGATCATTAATAATATCAGTGTCATTTAATATCTCAAATATGGTCATTAGAAATAATTTTGAATTTAATTTAAAAAGAAATTATGGATTATATAATGGTGTCACAGAAGTGTTGACTTAGGAGTGGTGTCTTGGAATGGTGTCCCTGGATCTATGTGTAACGCCCTGACCCTAGATACCCAAAGTCGGTGCATTATTACATAACATTGGCATGATCACAAAGGATCATGTCTCGAAAGACTGATTAGTTTAGTAGTCTTGGAAAAACTAGATATATTCATAACTCTTATATTACATCATACAGTAAAAAAACTACTACAACATCTTGTCTTCATATCCCCTCATACTATCCATGCAGGTCATTCATAAATTACTTCTTCACATCTTGGGGAAAATAAAACATTGAAAGGGGTGAGCTCAGATGCTCAGTAAGGATTACAATATAGCAGAAGATTTCATAGATTAGCATAAACACTAAAATCAATTTGTAACTAAAACAAAAGCCTTTTAAACTTTAACTTCAGCATAATATGGAAAAGATAAAATTAAATAATGCCATTTACTTATTCACATGGATATTTTACTAGTTTAACAATCACATGCAATATCAACAACCACTTTCATAATGATGGAATGCATAATGCCAGACTATCATAACCACATAGACAAGGCCTCGTGCCAAGACTACAAATAATATTTTGTCAAGGCCTTGTCCCAAGACACTAGTTTGTCTCATGAGACCTACCGATGCATCGAGGAGCTAGAGCGGGCTCCACCCATCACTTACTAAGTCCAATTCACTCCTCATATGAAAAGTTTTAAACATAACATAAACATTCGTGTTAAAAAAAGCATACGAAATGTCAATACTTTATCCACAAACCATGAATGGTATAAAAATAGCACATCCACAGTAAAACATTACTCATTCGATACAATATGGAAGATCGTATTGTATCATAATAACCTCAATTGAGAATGATGAAGTATATTGACATAGATGAAAATAATCATCAAAACAATTAGAGTGAAATGTCCCCCTTTTTCTTGAAATCATTTAAAAGTCACACTATTTGTCAAGAATCCATTTAAAATAGATTTTAGAATCAAAGTGTCCCATACCACTTTGAAGATTTTAAAAGGAATTTTGATTTGAAAACTTTAATTTCCGTATAAATAAATCCTTAAAACCATTTTTAAAACATGGACATTAATGAGTAAGATTTAGAAGAATAAGTCTTTAAAACATTTAAAAATGGTATTTTAGTTAGAGTTTCTAACCAAAAAAGAGACACTTGAATACAAAAAAATGAGGTAATCAAAATTTTTTAATATAATTAGCATAAAGGGATTAATGATATACTATTTCAAGGTACATTATATACACCACATAAAATTGATTTGGTGTATAACAACAAAGAAGTCTCTATGGAATGAAAAATGATATGAAATCTCTCATAAAGGATGTATCCTTAGGTTAAGGATAAATCAACGACATAATATTGTGTGACAATATAAATACACTAAATATGATTGGATATTCAATGTAAAAAAATCAAAGTACATTCACACATATTCTTGTAAATACAACACCAATGAATTGGATGTTTATCTCAACAAATCGAGATTGAGTAAAAATTACTCCTATAATGTTTATACCGATGACTTTAGAATTTATCAATGGAGTGATTATGTGTTTAAAAAGTATATCCACATAAAGGGGACTTGAAATTATGACATAATCAAATGAATAGTGATTCCACACATAATCTTGGAGTAAAATAATCAATGAAGTATGCGTAAAGCCGAATGAGTGGAACTTGAAATTTCAAATTCCCTTATCAATTAGGTAACTTAAGAAACATACAACCATGAAAGAAGGATCATACAATGATGACGTAATTACCTATAAATTAATGTATATTACACAATGAATACAATCATGGGCGATACACATACACCACATGCAATAAATAAGTGGTGAATAATGGAATTCTCACGGAATTAAAAGTGAGATAAGAAACCCCTTACTTTGTACTTTTTACTTGGTCAACAGTAGGTTAACCTCCTTTATAATGGTGAAATAATTGTTATTGAATTATACAAGGATCATTTACATTAATATGATATCATATATGATCATTTAACATTGATTTGTTAATAATATCTTAGTATTATCGTCATTTCTGGTGTTAACTTACTCGTTTTCCTTTATATTCTTTGTTACGTAAGCCGTGTTTGTTATGGATAGGTTGTAACTTATTCATAACCATAATTATATCAATTTCTTAAACATTATTTTTAAATCATCAAATGATAATTATACTTGAATGGATACGATGGAGAATGAATCTCATCGCTTTCGTGGAGACGGTAGTCCGTACGTACGCACGAGCGACAATATCATTCTTTTGATGTTAGAATAATATATAATTGGATGGTATATCATATAGACAGAATAATTATCATGTTATATTTATTATTTACATGAATTACACATTATTATTATACCCATCCAAATAATAATTTATTGAATAAGAATTACACCATGACGTGGAGACAGTAAGCCGTACGTACACACGTAGGATAGATAGAATACTGAATATGGTTGTACCATATTTCTAATAACATCATAGTATATATAAGATACTGTAGTTATTATTTTAGAATGGTAATAACAAAGGAAGAAGAAGTGGAAGAAGAAAGGAACGTGGAAAAGGGTGGTGAAATCATTACCTCTTCTTCAGGTTCTTCCTTTTGATTTGATAAAAAGGGCTCTTCGGTTGGCTTTCTGACTAAAGGAAGGCCTCTAGGATGAAGTGAGGGAAGTTGAGAGAGTATTTGGGCAGAGTTTGGTTGAGAAAAAAGGCTTTTAATGTGTGAGTTAATGAGAAGGGGGAGTTCCCTTTTATAAGAGGGGTGAGGGGCACCTTTGGAAAAGCTAGAAATATTATTTTATACAAAATTTATATTCGGTTTCTAATGGCTCCAAAGTGAATTATTTAAATGTTAAGGTAGGGATAGGTCTCAGACCACTCAACCAGTAGAATTTAGACAGGTTTGGGTCATTATACTAACCTTATCTTTAAGTATTATCTCTTAGTTAATTAGATTCACTTTTACAATGTCTCTTTGTATTTTTATATTATATGGTTAATAAACATACTATATACAGCCAAGAGACCCCCGAAGTGGTCCATTAATGATACACCTATCATGATATAAGTCTCTTGGCCGAACATTAGATTTTTAGGAATTTAATATCAATTAATAATAGAATATTTTCTTTAAAAACTCCTTTATGTCAATTTTGACACTATTCAATAGTTGATTTTTGAAAAACTCATAGCAGAATTATTACTTCGAAAAAGGTTTATTAAATCATTCCTAACATGTCATATTAACCTATAAAATTATTTTAATTCATAAAAAGTCTCAAATTATATTTATTTGGGTATCTACAATATCAATTATTTTAATTTTCTCACTATGATGGTAATTACTGCATCACCATTGTGTCATAAATAAATTAAATTATATAATGTCTAAAAATTATAAATAAAATACTATTATGTAGTAAATCGTTTTAGATTTATAATTAATATTTATAGTCGAAAATCCAACATATATAACCCTATGTAAAAATTGGTTTTCTAAAAGATATATGCTTGTGTCATTTTTGTATTCATTTAACTTAATTAAAATAAAGTGTCCCTATCACTTACAAGTGGCTCCATGGGGTCCCAAAATCGACCCAAATATGCCTATGGTCGGATATGTATCATCAAATAAGGTTAGGACACGTTTTAGGGTAATTTTTTATTATTATAATATTATTTTTTAACCATTATTTACCGGATTTACCCTTTAAACATGGTAAATAAAATATTTACCGAAGTAATTATTCAAAATGTATAAAAATAAAATTTACCTATTTACACAATTTAAACATCCTGATTAAAAATATGGAATCCATTTTTCCAAATTCAAAACACATAAGTGGCAGAAATTAATTTGAAATTAATTCCCGCTGTCAAAACAAAAAGCGTGTTTTTAAGATATAATATCTATCAAAAGATTGATACTTGTTTATGTTCGGTTTAATTGTGAAATTATGTCCAATGACCAAAATTGTATTAAATAGTAAAAATATATTCTAAATATACTTTAAAACCACTCAAATTCATAATTTATCACTATTAATTATTTTGATTAAAAAAGTTTTTTTTAATTAAAATTTAGTAATTTTCACTATTCATAAAAATAATAAAGTTATCCGAAAAGTACCAAAATTTCACCTTAGGATAAATTCGATACTCTGAATCCAAAAATGAAGTCCATTTTGAGAGATAAAATTTCTAAAATTTTAAAAATTATGTATTACTATTCATAACGGCTAGTTTGATTGGTTGTGGTGTGTTAGAATCTCGAAGTTGCGTACAATGCACGTCATTGCATTATTCAAAGAGAAGTGTACCGTAGAAGCTTGGGGTGTTACATTCTCCCCTCCTTCAAATAATTTCATCCTCGAAATTTCTAGAATACTACCTTATGAAAAGACTCGGGTGGTTCTTCATCATAAGTTCCTATGGTTCCCACGTTGCCTCTTCCATCTTATGGTTTCTCCACAAAACTTTTACCAGAAGCATCGTCCGGTTTCTCAGTACTTATTCTCTCGTATCAATAATCTTGACGGGTTCTTTGCAATAAGACAGATCGGGTTCCAGTTCTAATTCCTCATAGGTGAGTACATGCATTGGTTCAGGCATGTATTTCCTCAACAGAGATATGTGGAACACATCGTGAACTTTGGAGAGACTTGGCAGCATTTCCAATCAGTATGCTACATCCCAAATTTGTTCTAGAGTTTCGAAAGGTCCGATGTACATGGGACTCAATTTACCTTTCATACCAAAACGTATGACTCCCTTCCATGGAGATACCTTCAGGAAAACATGATCACTGACTTGAAATTCCAAATCCTTCCATCGATTATCAGCATAGCTCTTCTGCCTACTTTGAGCTTCTTTCATGTGATTTTGGATTACCTTCACCTTTTCCATTGTTTCCTCCACCAGTTCTGGACCTATAAGTTTTCTTTCACCAACATCATCCCAACAGGTTGGTGTGCGACATCAATTTCTGTATAACACTTCATATGGTGCCATCTGAATACTCGAATGGATGATATTGTTATAGGAAAATTATACCAGAGGTAAATATTGATCCCACATACCCTGAAAATCAAGTGAGCAGGACCTCAACATTTCTTCTACGGTTTGAATAGTTCGTTCTGATTGTCCATCTGTTTGAGGGTGGTAGGCAGTGCTCAAATGAAGTTCAGTATCCAAGGATTTCTAAAGACTTTTCCAGAATCTTGAAGTAAAATGGGGATCACGATCAGAAATAATTGATAGGGGTAATCCATGAAGTCTCAAAACATCATCAATATATAGTCTTGCTAGACGTTTCAGTGGTAGATCTTCTCTTATAACAAGAAAATGTGATGACATGGTAAGACGATCAACAATAACCCATATTGCATCATTCCTTTTATGAGTCTTTGGTATCCCCATGACAAAGTCCATCATAATATTGTTTCATTTCCACTATGGCATGGGAAGAGGTTGCATGACTCCTCCAGGTTGTTGCCTTCCAGCTTTCACTTGTTCACAAACCATACATCTTGACACAAAATCAACAATCTCCCTCTTCATGTTGTCCAAAAAAAAATGTTCCTCCAAATATCTATACATTTTGGTGCTCCCAGGGTGTATAGAGAAATTAGAACTATGAGAATCATCCAGAAATTCCCTTTTTAGATCAGTTATATCAGGAACACAAAGTCTCTTCCCGAATTTCAAAATTCCTTCTTCATACACAAAGTCTCTCAATCTCCCATCATTCACAGCTTTAATCTTCTTTTGAAATTCTTCATCATTAGTCTGAGAACTATTAATCCTTTCTAGTAAAGATGGTTTGGCAACCATTTGAAAAATAATTGATGTTTCACCTTCCATGGTTATTCCCATGTCCATCTTCACTAGATCCATGAAAATTGGATCCCTTTCAATTCTCATATTGCTCAAAACTCCATGGTCTTTTCTGCTCAAGGAATCTTCCACCTTGTTTTCCTTCCCCGGGTTGTAGTGTATCGTGCAATCATAATCCTTGAGTAATTCAAGACATCTCCTTTGCCTAATGTTGAGTTATTTTTGTGATAAAATATACTTCAAACTCTTTTGATCGGTATAAATCTCACATTTTTCACCATAGAGGTAGTTCCTCTATATCTTCAAAGCAAATATCATAGCTGCTAACTCGAGATCATGAGTAGGATAGTTTTTCTCATTAATTTTCAACTGTCGTGATGCATAGGCAATAACCCTATCATTCTGCATAAGGACACAACCAAGTCCTTTCTTCGATGCATCACTATAAATAACGAACCCATCAAAGAAACGATCAATATTAATTCTTGGGTTACGTATATAATCTCCAGCATACCTTGCCAACCTTGTAATGTTAGCCTCATACATTGCGACATTCTCATCCTCCTTTTGTCTCAGACTCAGAAATTGACTTTCCATATCTGCTCGATGGTCATGAGGAAAGTATTTTTCTAAAAACAGATCATTGAACTCCCTCTATTACATATTTTATATTTCATCATCTTCCTTCATGTTTTGAATCAATTACCACCATTGATTAGCATCTTCAGTGAGGTGATAAACTACCATTATAACTTTTTCCCTTTCACTACTCCCTAAATCCTGAAATATTTTCTCTAGGGAATTTATCCATTGCTCAGCTACTAAGGGATTTTTAATCCCATTGAATGTTGGTGGTTGTTTCCTCGTGAATAGATCTAACATTGATCGTCCATGCTGTGAATCCGGGTGCTCCATACGGGTAAGGTTATTATTCATAACCTGAGTGAGTTGTCCCAGTATGGTGATTAGCTGATCGGCACCACTTGCATCACCAGCTTCACTATAATTATCTTGAGCAGGAGGGAAATCCCTACATGGAGTGTGTGCATTGATACGGTTTCCATTTCTTCCACTAGGCGCCAATTCAAAACAATGACATAAAGTAGATCAGTTTATGAATCAAAATACATAATTCGATACTTAAAAAACACTTAACATAAATTGAAGTATTTATGGATATAATATGTAGTCATAAAAATGTTCTCTTTGAGAAAGTATATACTCATAAACCCTTCATAATGATTTGTAAATAAAATGAGAGATATCCTAAGCATATCCCCCAGGAGTGTCGTAACCAAGAGTACAACAAGTCCCGTTTTCGTGCACCAGTTCCCGTTTGAGTCTAGCTCAAAGCGGTGTTTTCGGGTTTTACCCCTAGGTACATCTGTTCCAGAGCCGCCTCTACCTGCTCGTATCCAGATAGGGATGTATTTCTCATAAAACTCACAAAATCTCAACAATACCAAAATTCTAGGAAGTTCTTCTATACTAATCCTCAAAGTTCATCCTAGGTCTACGTGCTCTAATCAGAGTTTATCTAAATCTAGCTTCCAAGGTTTGCCCTAAACTTCCTCTGATACCAAATATAACGCCCTGACCCTAGATACCCAGAGTCGGTGCATTATTACATAACATTGTCATGATCACAAAGGATCAAGTCTCGAAAGTCCGATTATATTAGTAGTCTTGGAAACACTAGATATATTCATAACTCTTACATTACATCATAAGGTAAAAAAAACTACTACAACATCTTGTCTTCATATCCCATAATACTATCCCTACAAGTCATTCAAAAATTACTTTTTCACATCCGGGGAAAAATAAAACATTGAAAGGGGTGAGCTTAGATGCTTAGTAAGGATAACAATATAGCAGAAGCTTTCATATATAAGCATAAACACTTAGAGAAATTTATAACTAAAACAAAAGCCTTTTAAACTTGAACTTCAGCATAATATGGAAAAGATAAAATGAAATAATTCCATTTAATTATTCACATGGATATTCTACTAGTTGAACAATCACATGAAATATCAACAACAACTTTCATAATGATGGAATGCATAATGCCAGACTATCATAACCACATAGCCAAGGCCTCGTGCCAAGACTACAAATAAGATTTTGTCAAGGCCTTGTGCCAAGACACTAGTTTGTCTCATGAGACCTACCAATGAATCGAGGAGCTATAGCGGGCTCCATCCATCACTTACTAAGTACAATGCACTCCTCATATGAAAAGTTTTAAACATAACATAAACATTCGTATTACAACTAGCATAAGAAATGTCAATACTTTATCCACAAACCATGAATGGTATAAAAATAGCACATCCACAGTCAAACATAACTCATTCGATACAATATGGAAGATTGTATTGTATCATAATAACCTCAATCGAGAATGATGAAGGATATTGACATAGATGAAAATAATCATCAAAACAATTAGAGTGAAATATCCCCCTTTTTCTTGAAATCATTTAAAAGTCACACTATTTGTCATGAATCCATTTAAAATAGATTTTAGAATCAAAGTGTCTGATACCACTTTGAAACTTTTAAAAGGAATTTTGATTTGAAAACTTTAATGTCCATATAAATAAATCCTTAAAACCATTTTTAAAACATGGACATTAATGAGTAAGATTTAGAAGAATAAGTCTTTAAAACATTTAAAAATGGTATTTTAGTTAGAGTTTCTATCCAAAAGAGAGACACTTGAATACAAAAAATTGAGGTAATCAAAACTTTTTAATATCATGAGAATAATGGGATTCATGATATACTATGTCAAGGTAAATTATATACACCACATAAAAGTGATTTGGTGTATAACAACAAAGAAGTCTCAATGGAATGCAAAATGAGATGAAATCTCTCAAAAAGGTTGTATCCTTAGGTTAAGGATAAATCAACGACATAATTATGTCTGACAATATAAATACACTAAATATGATTGGATATTCAGTGTAAAACAATCAAATTACATTCACACTTATTCTTGTAAAAACAACACCAATGAATTGGATGTTTATCTCAACAAAACGAGATTGAGTAAAAATTACTCTTATCATGTTTATACCGATGACTTGAGAATTTATCAATGGAGTTATTTTGTGTATAAAAAGTATATCCATAGAAAGGAGAGTGTAAATTATGATATAATAGAATGAATATTAATTCCACACATAATATTGGAGTAAAATAATCAATGAAGTATGCGTAAAGCCGAATGAGTGGAAATTGAAATTTCAAATTCCCTTATCGATTAGGTAACTTAAGAAACATACAACCATGAAATAAGGATCATACAATGATGATTTAATTACCTATAAATTAAATTATATTACACAATGAATACAATCACGGGAAATACACATACACCACATCCAATAAATAAGTGCTAAACAATGGAATTCTCACGGAATTAAAAGTGAGATAAGAAACCCATTACTTTGTACTTTTTCCTTGGTCGACGGTTGGTTAACCTCATGTATAATGGTGAAATAATTGTTATTGAATTATACAAGGATCATTTACATTAATATGATATAATATATGATCTTTTAACATTGATTTGTTAATAATATCTTAGTATTATTGTCATTTCGAGTGTTAACTTACTCGTTTTACTTTATATTCTTTGTTACGTAAGTCATGTTTGTTATGGATAGGTTATATCTTATTCATATCCATAATTATATCAAGTCCTTAAACATTATTTTTAAATCATCAAATGATAATTATACTTGAATGGATACGATGGAGAATGAATCTCATCGCTTTCGTGGGGACGGTAGTCCATACGTACGCACGAGCGACAATATCATTTTATGATGTTAAAATAATATATAATTGGATGTTATATCATATATAAATAATAATTATCATATTATATTTATTATTTACATGAATTACACATCATTATTATACCCATACAAATAATAATTTATTAAATAACAATTACACCACGACGTGGAGACGGTAAGCCGTACGTACGCACGTATGGTGACATGTTATTCAAAGGATGGATAGAATACTGAATATGGTTGTACCATATTTATAATAACATCACAGTATATATAAGATATTGGAGTTATTATTTTAGAATGATAATAACAAAGGAAGAATAAGTGGAAGAATAAAGGAACTTGGAAAAGGGTGGTGAAATCATTACCTCTTCTTCGGGTTCTTCCTTTTGATTTCATCAAAAGGGCTCTTAGGTTGGATTTCTGACTAAAGGAAGGCCTCTAGGATGAAGTTACGGAATTTGAGAGAGTATTTTGAAAGATTTTGGCCGAGCCAAAAGGCATTGAAGGTGTGAGTTAATGATAAGGGGGGGTGCCATTTTATAAGAGGGGTGAGGGGCACCTTTGGAAAAGCTAGAAATATTATTTTATAATAAATTCATATTCGGTTTCTAATGGCTCAAAAGTGGATTATTTAAATTTTAAGGTGAGGATAGGTTGAAAACAACTCAACCAATATAATTTACATAGGTTTGGTTCATTATACTAACCTTATCTTTAAGTATTAACTCTTAGTTAATTAGTTTCACTTTTACAATGTATCTTTGTATTTTTATATTATATGGTTAATAAACATACTATATACATCCAAACGACCCCCATGTGGTCCATTAATGATACACATATCATTATATAAGTCTCTTGGCCGAAACATAGATTTTTAGGAATTTAATATCAATTAATGATATAATATTTGTTTTAAAAACTCTTTTATGTCAATTTTGATACTATTCAATAGTTGATTTTTGTAAAACTCATAACAGAATGATTACTTTGAACAAGGTTAATTAAATAATTCCTAACATGTCATATTAACCTAGAAAATTAGTGTAATTCATAAAAAGTCTCAAATTATATTTATTTGGGTATCTACAATATCAATTATTTTAATTTTTCAATATTATGGTAATTACTGCATCACCATTGTGTCATATATAAATTAAATTATTTAATGTTTAAAAATTATAAATAAAATTCCATTATGTAGTAAATCTGTTTATATTTCTAATGAATATTTATAGTCGAAAAGACAACATATATAACCCTATGTAAAAATTGGTTTTCTAAAAGATATATGCTTGTGTCATTTTTTTATTCATTTTAACTTAATTAAAATAAAGTGTCCCTATCACTTACAAGTGGCTCCATTGGGTCCCGAAATCGTCCCAAAGATGTCCTTGTCAGACATGTATCAACCAATAAGGTAAGGACACGTTTTAGGGTAATTTTTTATTATTATAATATTATTTTATAACCCTTATTTACCGGATTTACCCTTTAACCATGGTAAATAAAATATTTACCGAAGTAATTATTCAAAATGTCTAAAAATAAAAGTTACCTATTTACAAAATTTGAACATCCTGATTCCAAATATGGAATCCATTTTTCCAAATTCAAAACACATAAGAGGCAGAAATTAATTTAAAATTAATTCCCGCTGTCAAAACAAAAAGCGTGTTTTTAAGATATAATAACTATCAAAAGATTGATACTGGTTTATGTTCGGTTTAATTGGAAAATTATGTCCAATGACCAAAATTGTATTAAATGGTAAAAATATATTCTAAATATACTTTAAAACCACTCAAATTCATAATTTATCACTATTAATTATGTTGATTAAAAAAGTTATTTTTAATTAAAATTTAGTAATTTTCACTATTCATCAAAATATTAAAGTTATCCGAAATGTAGAAAAATTTCACCTTAGGCTAAATTTGATAATCCGAATCCAAAAATGAAGTCCATTTTGAGAGATAAAATTTCTAAATTTTTAAAAAGTAGGTATTACTATTCATAAAGGCTAGTTTGATTGGTTGTGGTGTGTTAGAATATCGAAGTTGCGTACAATGCACGTCATTGCATTATTCAAAGATAAGCATATCGTAGAAGCTTGGGGTGTTACACGATGTCACTGGAACGGTGTCACTAGAATGGTGCCACTATAATGGTGTCACTTGCTTTATGAGAATTCTAAAAAGGGTAGAATGATATCTGGTATATATGAATATTTTTGTGTCCTTTATGAATAATCTGACATAGGTGTCATGAAACAATAGTGTTTGGTCCTTTTAAAACATTATAAACTGGTAGGTTACCGAACCGGTGACTCATAAATTACAAATTATTTTACTAAACAGTGACTAGGAGTCCTCTAACTAGTGGCTATGAGTTCACCATAACAATGAAAAAAAATTAACCAAATATTTTCAACCTATCTTATGAAATAATACATAACAGAATAGATTTAGATTATTCATAAGAATATTTAAAAATAATGAAACATAATTAAGTATGTTTTGTGATCATTAAAACTAGATGATCCCAACACCTATGATGGTGAGATATACAGAGTTACCTCTATTAGGGACTCAACCAAATATTTTTCATTCATATTCTCACTAACCAGAAAATGTAGGTTACCAACTATGAGTACAATAAGAGTCTCCATAGGTGGCTGAACCCATTAACCCCCTATTAATGCACTTTTTCACCCATCCTTCAAATTATAGATCATTGAAACCATTGAGTCATTATAAGATTTAATAGAGTCTACGGAAGGATAACATGCACCAGTAAAACTAGAGAGGAGGACCTACCCTAAATGGTTGGGCAAAAATCTTCTCCCACTAAATTTTTAGAATCATATATTTCCAATATTAAGTGGATTAGGGGATTCGGATAAACATCTGATGAACTTTGTATCTCAATGTGGTCCCATTATAATAACTCTTGAGTAGAAAGAGGCAACCAGATTAAGGTGTTTCATGAAATTACTAGAGGGTCCATCAATCATTACGTAAGATAGTTTACCATCCATATGGATTAAAGGGTGGGAAGATCTTCACCAAAAATTTCTCTATCAATTCATCTCTACACTATAGCAGAAGACAGTTACCAGCTTCTCAAATTGCATATAGTGAAAAATAAATAGTGTCTTGGATTTTTTTTGTTAGGTGGAAGGGTTTGAATTACTCTCTAAACATGGAACTTCTACAAGAGAACTTATTGGTTATATTTATTGAGGACCTTCATGATGAGCTTCAAATGGAACTTATAATGGTAAAATATCTGAGTTCCTTTTAGATCTTTCCTAAGTTTCCACAAGGTTAGAATATCCTATTTTGTGAACCAGAGCTAAGTTTGAGATAACACTGATAGTTGAGGAAAAGTGGGCAGGCATAGTTGAAGTTATAGTCATCACCTTAAAATCCACTCCTACGCTAGCCCCATCTCAAAATCCCATTACTTCTAATGTGGAACCTCTTCTTGAATGGTAAAAATTGCAGTAGTAACATCCTCATTGGGATGAGATAAAATATCAGGTTTATTCACAATTTTAAGATCGAATGAAAAATTTTACTCCTTCATAGATGAGTAGGTTTTGGGTTACATCATAGAATATATAGTGAATAACTTATTAATGTTACAAGTTTATGGATGCCTCATCTAGTCGGTCTCAATGAAAATCAAAAATATTTCTCCTTTCATCAAAAAGTGGGGCACACTATCCATCACTACATTGATTTTAAATATTTCCCTGTAAATAGATTTGATTTTGGGAAAGTAAACTGTGAAAACCACAAGAAAAAGTGGAATGAATTTTATACAAAATATTTAGAGTTTGAAGGAAAATGGAAAAAAGTTACTATAAATTGTACAAATAAATTAAATGCTTGGATGACCTAAAAAATCTTTCATAGTCATGATATCCTCATGGCATGGTTAAATCATACAACTACACCCCCAATTTATTCTTCCATGATACGACTAACATTGTCAGCATTCTAGTATTCCAAGATATGATCTCCCAAGATATGATCTTACAAGAAACAACATAACCAAATAAAAAAAATAAAGTATGATGGGATGATCTTGTAAAGATTTTGAAGCTAGTACTAGCTCTATAGGGTTTTATTCCTCTGCTCTTGAGTGTTTTGGTAGTGTTATACCAAATAGTTCCATTAGAATTGTCGAACCCAATGGAATATTCCTTAGAAGGAGAATTAATATTTTATTTTATTAATTTCAATCACTCAATGAATCCATTCAATGATTATGTGATAGATTATGAACCTGAGTTCCCTAATCCCAATATGGGAATTAGGGGAATAAGCCACAAAATCCAAGGAGCTAGGGGAAGACATAGTCATGGTTGTACCCAATATCATGGCCAAAATCCCTCAAAAGATATTTATTCTGGTGAAAATCACATAAAATCCCTTCAATAAGAATATAAAGAGATGAAAAATGCACATTTATTTAAGAATATTCATTGAGAACCAATTAATTTTGTAGATTGGCTAGAATGGGTGCATTAGTCTTGTCAGCACAGATGGGTGGGTAGGCCAATCCAACATAATTCAATTGTTGGTGAAATCCCTCCAATTTTTGTTCAACCAAATTACTTTTATACTCAAGGAAATTCATCCCCCTAATAGAAAACTATGGAGAGACCCCCTATAAGGAATTGTGGGCCTATGGTTCAAAAATATGACATCCTAAAATAGATTGTGAAATTTTTGGTCAATCTCTCAATTTTTGGATGCTCGTAATTTATCAAAGGATATATGGGAAGAAATTTTAGAGGCTCTTCATAACCATGTAGAGTTCAAAGTTGAAGTCCCCACTTCTGAGGTATATTATGTAGTGACTAGTCCCATGGATTTTGTTAGGGTTATTTCATTTATAATGAATTATAAGGATGCTATTATATGGTGAAACATCAGACCCTTTTATGTATCTAGAATACTATATTACATTGTAATCCGAAGTGATTTCATTGATAATTACATAGGAGTCAATCTCATTCCAACATGAATGCTTCATAGGTTTATCTATATTGAAGCTAACTTATCTTAATATCCTTTAACAATTCAGTGGTACAAAATGTGTGAATAAAAACACCTTGGTTGGGCCAAGATCATGATGTAATTTTGGGACCAAGTGTACAATTTTGAATTCTTGGTTATCCAGAAAGATACATCCTTCAACATATTTCTAGGAATTCCTTGGTTTCACCAATATATGGTAATATCTTCATCATATCCTCAATGACTAAAATACTACATCAATGGGAAAATTGGGACATTAATGGTGATGAATTTCAATTTGAATCTTGTGAATCTCAATACATTAATGCATAGTTTTACAAGAGGAAATATAAACAACCCATGGATGATGATGTTGCTTAGTTTACTTCACCAAATGGCCATAAAATGACTCTAAATAATCCATTAAAATTTGTTGGGGATTTATATTTGATTTCCAACAACCAGATTAAAGACATGAGTTTAGATTTGAGCATGAGTTCATAAACCCTTATGATTTCATTCATGTTAGTTGGTCCCTACAATATTTTAAAACACCTCTAATTATCCAACTAGTTTAAAATATTATATTGACAATTCCTTCTCCTTATTCCTAGAACATTATAATACCCTAAAACTATAATCTAATCCTGATTTAATTTTTGTGTCACCATTAGAAAGTGAAAACACATATAGTAGGGGATCTCAGAATACTGATACCCCTCTAAAGACTACACATCATAACCCATCCATATTGATAGAGACATAGAGGAAGAGGAAGAGGTAAAGGAATAGGAATAGGTAGAGGAAGGGTAAGATGAGTATAACCTCAAAGATACTCCTTATGAATTTTAGGAAGGTGTATCTACCACTATTAGTGGAATCTAACAAATAAATTTTTGTATAGAGGAGGATATATGAATGAAACTAATCAATACGGCCATATCCCTTGATGAACAAGAGGTATATTCCTATTTCAAAAATATTCAATGATATTTTTTTCTTTGAATTGTATAAAATTTTTAAGTCTTTTTGTTAATCTTCTCACCCATTAACAAGGTCTTATAGAAGATCATCATGGTTACAAACATACATCTAGAAGAACACATCCAGCTAATGCTACCAAAGATGATGTCAATGATGATAATATCATCATGTAAAACTTCATTTAGGATGTTCATTACCCAAAATATCTCACCAATATTGTCATAGTGAATAATAATAATAGGAATATAAGAGTTCTCATCAACTTTATAGATCCCAACCGATATTTTCCAAAATTTTAATTGTAATTTATTATTACATAACTTCAAATAGACAAAATTAATAGATACCAAGCCCTCTCCTTTATAGATGTCTACTCATTATATTACAAAAAATTTGAATGCCCCTTGATGATGAATAAGCCACTACCTTTAATGTACCTCAAGGATCATATTGATATATAGTGACCCCATTTGACCTAAATAATGATGGGGCTACATAAAAACATGTAATGAATCAAATTTTAAAACCATTTTTGTGTAAGTACATCAAGTGTTACACCGATGATCTAGTAGGGAACTATTAGAAATTTGTTTACCATATTTTTGACCTTTAAACTATTATCAACAAAGTATGATTGTATAGCATGAAATTGAAATAATTAAGATGTTCTTTTTTTCCACTGCTAATTTTTTTCAACTCTATAGTACACCATCATGGATTAAATTTTTTACTGATAAGACTAATGAAATCCTATAAATTTCACTTCCTTGAAACCGAAAATAGTTGCGAGGACTATAAGGACACCTTTTATACATTAAACTCATTATGGTAAATCTTGTTGGAATTTGTATTCCCTTCACTAAGTTAATGATAAAATGGGTCACTTATTAGTGATTTGAAGACTACCAAGAAGCATTTTATAGACTCAAGAAATATCTATTGAGTCCACTTGTGTTGATGCTGCCTATCAAAGGAAAGACCCTCGTCTTATAGGTGATTTCATTGTAGTGATAATTGTGTGATTTCAGCACCCAAAATAATTATTATGAGAATGAAAAAAACCTCAAATACCTTACCCAAATCATTCTATATAATGAGACTCATCATTCAAGTATTATGATGATCTATCTGGTGGTAATATTTCCAATTCAAATACTATGACACTACTTTCACACCATGAGGTCCATTTTTTTCCACGAATGACCCTTTCAATTTTATCCTCACCTTTCCCATATTGACTGGGTGTTTGGAATAATGGGAATTCATAATGCAGAAATATGAAATTCAGTACATACCTTGGAATTTGATAAAAGGGAAGACTTTGGCATATTTTATCAAAGAGAATCCCTCTTTATAAGAAACACTATTGAATACCAAACTTACATATGAATTAATATTCTATATCCACACCTATTCTTATACACGGGATATGTATTTTGATGGTGTTTACAAAATACCAACTAAATTGAGGATGGAATACTGCATGCTTGACCAAGTCAATTAGGGGACATTATTATTCCTCCAGTAAAAGAAGTTTGACCATACTTATTTTTATTGTTAGATGGATTCAACAAAAATGAGGAATAATACTATCCCCTCATTGTAGTCTTAGAAATAGCATAAAAAATACTTGTATATTTCCTAAAGGTTAAAGGTTTTTTGGATTTAGTAATCAAGTAAGTCAATGGTGATTACGCTTTCCCAAAATAAGATTCATTCCCCTAATATAAATATGTCTGATGATTAGTGGAATATTTACCTTCGATCCAACATTGACTCATATCTCATGTTCAAAGAAATTTTATGTCTGATTCTTTATAAAATGCGTCTATATATTTTGAAAATCAAAATAGTGATGAAATATTCATCAGCATTGCACATCATAGAATAGTATCTCCATTTTTACAAAGTAGCATGGAAGAGGTAAACAAGTTCAACTCCACCCCTAAATGAGATAATCCTATAAATGGTTGGATGATTCCCATCCTAGACTACATCCAATTTGGGAATATTATTTCAAATAGGTTGAGATAATAATAAATCTGATGACTGTTAGTAAATTTTACCCTCTATAACAGCCCAAATAATAATAAGGTACTCTATAAAAAGGGATTTGAGAAAGTTTTCATCTTATGTATTGATAGAGAGGATATTATTTCCATTATACAAGATTTAAATGTTAATTTTTACAGTACTCATCATCTAGAAACCAGGAATTCTCACCAAATTATGAGGATTAGGTATTTTGGGAGTTCAACGACGTAGGATTTCACACAATTCACCATGAAGTTCCATTCCTATCCAGTTCATTCAAATTTCATCCATCAACCACCTAAGTTTTACACAATGAAAAATACTCCTAGCCAATAACCATATTGAGAATGGATGTTTCCTGTCCATACCCTCCTGCCACTACCAATAATTTAAGTATATCCTTATTACTACTAACTCCTTCTCCAAACGGGCCATGTTAATACCCCTCAAATAAGTAAGGAAGAATAATATCATCAATTTTGTGAAGTCCGGTAACATTACCAGATTTGGTGTCCCACGCCTAATATTGACAAAAAATGGAATCATATTCATTTCATTTGAATTGATGTGGATGTATTAGGAGTATAACATAGATTACAACCATTCACCCTACTATCATGTAGCAGAAAATGGTAAGGTAAAGGATTTCAATAAAACTTTATCAAACATACAATAGAAAATGGTAGGAAGGACATGAAGTCCTGGATATAAAAATTTATACCTATCCTCTATGATTATCATACTATAACTCGTACTACTACACAAACATATTTTATTCATTAGTATACAGTATAGAAGCATTACAACCCATCGAGATCCATCTTCCTTTACTCTATATTACCATTTTTGGTCAATTATCTATAGATGAACCTTCCCATAAGATGACATGGAGAGACCCTATGAGAATATTATACATAAATTTAACCATTTATATGTCCATTAAAATTTTATAGCATTATCTTTTAATAATACAGTTCACATATTCTCATTCCTCTAAGGGTAATTTGTACTAATTTGAAGAACACTGATGATACCCAGGAAGAAACCATCGAATCCAGAACCAATGTGGGAGAGGAATTTTGTCATATATAAGGTCTAATCAAATGTTTTATATTAATTTGTTTATATGGATGATAATTTTACTACAACCCCACCAATGAAAGGTTACCAATGAAATAATTCATGTGAGCAATGAAAAATAAATCATCATTACCGCGCGACGTTAAACTACATGGAGAGTTCCTTGTTGCAAAAATTTAAAAGGAATGACCCACACCATCATAGTTATGAGACAATAAATTGTACAATAAAATCTACAAAACATGATGTTAAAATGTAGTATTACCCTATAAACTCATTGTAGGATTCCCTAGGTGACAATACTAGCAAGCCATGTGCGTTTATCATGGGTTTTCCCACATGATATTATTTAAAAAACACCTAGGAACTTCAATTAAGATGTCCAAAACCATATATCATGTCATTTATTACATAGAAAAAAGTGTCTTTTCCATATGACATTAAACTAATTGGAGTGGTACTTAGTGTATGACCTTAAAAGGAATATTTCTCACCATGTCCTCCCAATGTTAAAACTATGCGATAATGGATTTACTGTGTGAATAAATATATGAAATAGTTTTGTCATGATTTTAAATTTTACATAATATGTAGTGAAACATGGTTCCCTCATCCGATGAAAAAATTAAAAATTAAAAAAAAATCCTCATTCCTTGCATATGTGCTATATCAATTTGGGGAATCATTCCCTAGAACTATGAATGGAATGATTCCTATTTATAAAAGATTTATATTGATTCAAATATCTTCTATCTCAGGACCATTAAAATGTTATGAACTATGTTGCATTATTATTTACAATTGTTTGACCCTATTTTGTTCATTCATGTTGTATTCCTCATTACTAACTGTAAACTCTACTCCATCCCCACGGCTGGTCCTATATACAAAACCATAAATGCAACACTGGATGTTTATGTTGTAATATGTTAAACTATATGGTTGATATCAAAGATATATTTAGTTACACAAAGATCCCTTATTCTATGAACACCTATAAAAAACCAACATTTTCCCCAATCCCCTGTGTAAAGGCCAAATCTTCATGGTAGAGTCCAATATGGGTTTTGTTATCATTCATAAACCTTTATCCCAAATAAATATTAATATTCTCCCTCCCAATATATGGGATATACTAGTGCAAGGAACCATTTCCTTAGAACTATGTGTGTGTTGATAATTATTTTGGGGAGATATGTTCGTATTCCCATATTCTACATCTTTTTCCAACCATAATATTGTATAAATTCCCACTCCCCACAAATGAATTTGATCATTGTGGGAAATTTTCTCCAAAACTATGCATGGATTGGTTCCTGTTTCCACAATATACATAGTGATGTCTAGATCTCAAATCATGTTCCAAAACAAATTATAAAAAAATGTTCTAACTTCTCTTGTGTACAGCCTCAATCCATGCAAGAGGCACCAAAGCTGGTTCCCTATTCACAAATATGCAGTTAAGATAGTTGTTTTCTTTGTTATGTGTAATGTCTTGAACCCAGATACCACTCAACAATGCACTAACCCTAGCAGGCCACATGACCTCAACAACATATCCTTGAATTCCAGAGTCTACCAAAGAGTAGGGAGGCCCCAAGGTGTATCTGTAAGAAAATTATGCACTCTTACCAGAGTGTAAGATAGTGGGATACCAAGAACAGTCGATAGCGAAAACATATACAACAACCAGACAATAGATGCACAACAAGAACATATAAAAATTCTAAAAAGGAATTTCTTAAATAAAATATGATGTTTCAAGTTGTTTTGTATAAAGAATCTAATCATGCACATAGAATCTCAATACAATACAATTGTCAAAATACCAAAAATACCAAAACGTGTTATTCCCAAATAAAATCGTGAGCTCCAACCCTGTCCCATGCTCCCCAATCCCTAATCAAGGAACAAAATAAATCATCAAACTATGGATAATTTCTCTTCTCCCTACCTATATCCAAAAAGTATGTTTGGGTACACAGCTGTGTCTTGAACGGGTTGTGAGAAAAAATCCCAATAGGTAACCGCCCAAAGATCAATATAATCTATGTTGTGTAATATAATTTAACCAGTGTGAAAGTAAAGTAGGTATGTAGTAATAAATTTTAGTTCCCATGGAAAAGATATATACTAATAAATTGACACTGAATATCCATAGATGGATCCCTATAAAACAATTTTCATCTTCTATAATAAGGTAGGTATTAACAAAACTGAAATAACCAACATGACCTCACTGTACACCAATATATATCACGCCAACTGAATCCTTACCATATAACTAAAAGAGTCATAAAATCCATAGTTATTCCATATAACCAATAATATCATAGATATCATGGTTTTGCATTATAATAAGACATTTCAAACTATAATGGGCCAGATCCAACACATACTAAACTGAAGCATCTGTATCGAGTCCTAGGAGAATCTTGGTGGAAACTTGGTAACAACGCTGGTGGAGTCCAAGGATCATCTCAATGAAGCATGTCCATTGTGAGTTTAACAAGCTATATCCAAGGGGTTTAAATAACCTTATCATATAATGGAGTCAAGATAAAATGGGAATATATTCCTATGTCATCTTCTACCAAACCTAAGATCTATGGGTGAAGTGACCATGTCATCTAAATAGAATCAAGTCCCCTGATATACCAACCAAGGAATCCACTACCATTTTATATCACATATCATTCCATTCCCCAAATTTACATTCAATTCATTCTGGGAGTATACCCACTCATTCCACCATTCTCATTCAAGAGAAACCAAATAATTATACACACTCATATAAAGTTTTCATATAATCCATTTAATCAATTAAAAGAAGTCTTGTCATGTCAAAACAGGTAGAGCTAAGAAATACATATCCAAATCACACAATCCACTTCCATTTAATTATAATAGGTATTCTTATTAACAAGGAAAGCATAAAAACACACCCCTAGGGTTCTTAAACAATGGAAAAGGAAAATAGAAATTACATGGCACACCCCATGGTTGGCCTTGGTAGGGGTAAAACCCCGAAATCTTTTTGAGGGAACTAAGAGGATCCCAATTAAGTTTTATTCCATTTAATTTGATTAAAAATTAAATTTTGGTGCCATGATGGAAATTGTGGTAGGTATTATAATTGAAACTAGATGACTAATGTACCAAACCTCAAGTGAAAAGTGTAAAACACCTACCGTAGCACAAAAGTGGAGTGACCGTCCAGTATCAAATTCTGATTTGACTCAGGTTAGAGGAAAAAAATTAATAGTGGAAGAACCCAAAAATATGTCAAATTAGTTTGCACATAAATAGATCAAACAATACCAAACAAAATAATGAATGGAACAATATGAATCGAAATCTTACTGGCATGGATCCAATTTGATAGATGGTTCCTAAATCGATCACTAGACTCAAGAGATCTATCAAATCAAATAATAGTTTCCAAAGGAGCTCTCAAAAGGGTGAGGGTTCTATCCATAGGTAGAAATGGTATAATTAGGTTAGAAATATAATGTCTTAGAGGAAATTTTGAAAATTCACCAAAAACAATGGGTCGCACAGTTTGGACTCATGGTTGATCAAACTATGCACCAACCATGATCCCTTTACTATATAAAAGGGACACATCTCATGGTTTCTGGCCTGGTTTTCCAAATTGGTTGCAAATCGAATCTCAGCCCACTTTTAAAATTGAAAACATGGACTCATTGTTGTACACCCCATTTCACAAGTTTTCTCTAACATTGAAACCTATAAGACTCTATTGCCCATCCTTACACGGTTAGAAGTAACCATGGAGCCTACCTTGAACGATTTCTACTAACCAAGTTCCAGGATTTTTTCACACCAAAGCTGGTTTATGAGCGCTAAATAAGACCTTTACAACCCTGAAACCTTAATGAACTCCATGTTAATTCATACTAGTCCATATATAAACATTTAATACAAAATTAAAAGATATATACCTCATAAACAAACTCATGCTTTTATAATCTCCCCCCACACCCATACACACCATAAATCAATTCATCACATAATTTCCCTCTTTAGGGTGGTCAAGATTCATCGATGAAAAATTCTGGCCACTGAGTATATAAGTTGGTCTCCCTCTCCCATGTCTCTTCCTAAAACGTTTGTGCTTCCATAGCACCAGTACTAGATGAACTGTCTAGCCTTGGAGAACCATCATGATTTTATCAATATACTAATATGATTCTTCTTAATGGATGAATCCACCTGTAACTCCACCTCCTCAAGATATAGATAATTATATAGTTATGAGTGATAACATCATTGAAATGTTATGTAAAATATGTTATTCATGTCTTGGTACCTACATGGTAACTTCAACCGATAGGCTATTGTTCCAACCCTCTCTAGAATCTCTAATGACCCAACATATCACATTGAAATATTACCCTATCTCTTGATATGTCTACGTCCTAGCCTCAGTGATATATATAAAAATACCCAATCCCTAACGTCAAACTATAGAGGTTATTTTTGGTGATCTACATATAATTTCTATCAATACTATGCAGTATCCTTCCACTTATGAATCAACTAGACCAACTCAAAAGTATCATGCACAATACGTAGTCCTAGTAAAGCTACCTTAGCTAATTTTATCCAACATAGTGGTGATCGGAATGTCCTACCATACAAAACCTCATAAGGTTCTATCTATATAGTATCAAGATAATTTTTACTATAATATAACTCAACCATAGGTATATGCCTCTCCCAATATCCAATAAAATTAAGGATTCGTGATCGTAGAATATCCTTAAGAACTTATATCTTACACTCAGACTCTGCATCAGAATGAGGGTGGAATGATGTGCTCAGAAGAACTTGTGTAGCTATTTCCCTCTATAAACTCTACTCGAAATTAGATGTAAAAAAGGAGTACCTAGACGAAACAAAAGTGTGTGGAACCCTATGAATTCGTACGATCTCTAGGATTTACAACCTCCCAAGAACATCCACATTAGATGTCTCCTTGATTAGTAGGAAATAAGAAACCCTTGTGATCATATTAATAATAAACCACACATCATCACTACCTTAAGTTAACCTTGGTAAACCGGTCACAAAATCCATCATTACATCATCCAATTTCCCCTCAAGAATCAATAACTATTGTAAAACCCTGACAGGTCATTGATGTTTTATCATTACCCGCTGACAAGTAGAACACCTCATAACAAAACCATCTACCTCCCACTTCATACCTGACCACAGATATTTATGGTTTAAGTCATAGTACATATTGGTAACTCTTGGATTCACTACCCAAATCGGGGAATGAAAGTCTTACATCATCTCCTAATGTATGTACACTAGAATCAAAACACAACCATCAATACACAGTATATCATATTTTCCTATGATCCAACTAGGAGGTGGGTCCTCTCATGCCACACTCTCCCATAATACTTGGCCCTCTAAATATTATATTTTTTCATCCTCACTATATCAAATAGGTTATAGTTCAAAGTTGAGGATGAATGAAGTGCTTTTCAAAGACTATCATGCACCTAAAAATGCATCATAGAGAACAAATCCATAAGGTATCACTCACTAATGGCCTATCAAAACTACCTATATCTAATTTATCTTTATTTCACAACAACTAAAATTCCATTTCATGGAATATTGGAAATATCTATGTCAAAAGACAATAGGTATTCAGCCCACCTTTACCACCTCAAATTCATATCACTCTGTATAAATATGTACTTGAGGATTTTGTGGTACGTGTACACCAAAATATTCTCTACCATAAAATAGTGTCTCCAGCAGTTCAATGCATGAACATCTATAGGTAGCTCCAGATCATGTGTTTGGTAGTTTATATTGTGTGGAATCACCTGCAAAGACCCATATTCCATGACTCTATCCGCCTGAATCAAAATTCGTCCGAACCCAATACAAGATGTGTAACAATACATAGTGTAGCTCCTTCCTGCCTCCAATAGTATCAAGACCAGTGCAGAACCCAATCTCCCTTTCATCACCTAAAAGGAATTCTCAAAAGTATATTCCCATAAAAACTTCACATCCTTGTCATTCAAGACCATGAGTGGTGCTTCTAGGCATGATGAGTTCTTTATGACATGCCTATAGTATCTAGTTTTCAACATGAAACTCTAAATGACAATGATGTTCTTCGGTTTCTCCCTGGAAACTATATCTCTCACCTTCTTTGGGTTGATTGATTCTTATTTCTTTGAGATAATATGACCTAAGAAGTAAATGTTTTCTATCCAAAAGTTGAACTTTATGAGATTATCATATAGATGATTCTATCTCGGTGTATTCAATATAATATCAAGATGTTCAATGTGGTCATTTAAATTGTAATAATAAACTAAGATATTTTCCATGGAAACCACTATAAAAATAATCCATGTATGGATGGAATAATCAGTTCATCAATTCCATAAAAACTGACGGTGTGTCTGTGAGACCATACAACATAACCAGATACTCATATACTATACCTTCTTTGAAATGTATTACAAGTTATGTATATATTTCAAACATGTACCTGGTGATATCCTGCCCTCAAAAAAAATTTGAGAACACATGAGTTCCTGGAATATGATCAAATAGTTCATATGTCTATGGTAATGGATATCGATTCCTAACTATCAACTAGTTCAATATCAGATAATCCACACATATCCCAAGGGTTCCATCAGCCTTTTTCACAAAAATGACCCGTTAACCCCATGGAAATGTACCATGTTGAATAAACCCTTTCACCTCAAAACCCTCTAACTACCTCTTGATCTCTGAAACATAATCATAGCCATAATCTAAGGAGGAATGGATACTGATACAACTCCTAGAACTCACTCCTTAGAGAACTCAACCTATATCTTAGGAGTTAAACTAGAAAATTCATCTGGGGACACATCCTTGAAATGATCATCCATTGGAGGAAAGTCCACCTGACACGCTACCTAGTCATCAACATACAAACTATCGATCTTGGATGTCATCCTGCCCAACTCAAGATGTTGTGGTCTACACCAGGTCTTATATACATTCTATTTTCCCTTCTGATTATAAACA
Organism: Viscum album; assembly: GCA_963277665.1. Lineage (NCBI taxonomy): Eukaryota > Viridiplantae > Streptophyta > Magnoliopsida > Santalales > Viscaceae > Viscum > Viscum album. The sequence goes on from OY728148.1 coordinate 170,587,379, forward strand.
TAACCTTCTAGTGATATGAAAGTCACCCTCTAGTGATATCAGTCGATATAGGCTTGATAAGTCACTAATCTATTCATTCCAAATGTGACTTCAAACTCAGTAATCTTGAAAAAATAATTATTTCTGAAAAAGTGACACCCACCAACCTCAAGGGGGCACTCAAAAAACTAATTTACATCCTCCATTTTGATTCCCAACAAAGTCTCAAGAATCATAAGGCTATTGTAAAAATGAAACCAAATACCAAGTCTTTCAACTGTTGGTGTAGATATAATGTTATGTGACGAAACTCTATAAAAATATCATATAAAAAAGTTAAGTATACTAAGTTGAGTCTACTAAGAGTGTACCTTACAACCATATATGGCCTATACCACATCCTAGTGACACAAATTAATTTCTCGGATTAGGTCCACCCTAATGTCATGGTGAAACTGGTGTTTTTCTACCTCATCCATGACCACCATTACCTCATACTGATCAAATGATATATCTCAAACTCCCTTCTTGATATGGAGTAGAGAAACCTTCTCCCAACCCTAGTGTTAGACCTGGCCCCCTACCACACATAGATGGAGGGAAGGTCCACTAGAAACATTGCTTGTGGCCCATCCATTCACAGTCTTGCCACATTACTAGGTCGTAGTTGCACTGATTCCTTATGTGCCCCATCTACCACATTGATGATAGAAAATTTTATTGTCATCACTAGTAGCCTATATGGTTCTCATCTCATGGGAATCATCAAAATGGAGATTATTTACTGAAGATGAAGAAACAGTGGGTCAATAGACTTTACTACTCTTCTCTACACCCAAAACATCCCCCATGTTTTACAATGTGATCAATGCTTGATTTACTATTTCAGTAATAATTTGAACCTAAACACATTGACCTAAGATCAGACAACATGTCATTGAGCTTCCTCCAAGTGTCTCACACTCAGTAACTCATCATAAAGGTATATTAGTGAAAATTTTAGAATCTCTATAAGGCATAGTGACCACTCCATAGCTTTCATCACTTCCTTCTCAATATGCATGCTTTAATTAGTCTTCACTACCCTCAATGTATCAGGAAAAAATTAGTCATAAAATATAGTTTGGAAATCCTTCCAAACCACGTCACACAGCGCATCAGCCTAGTTCCATACATTCCATGAGCACCTTGATTATCCCTGAAGAATGTAAGTCATGATATTTACCCTCTTCTAAATAGGTTTCTACAAGTGCTTGAATATTGATAGTGTTCTCTATAGCCATATCTCAGTAGCCTATCGACCACCATCCCCTGAAAACATGGGAGGATTTTGCTTCTGGAACACCTATTCTATATCATACATAAATAAGGAAGGTTTAATTACTCCCTAAAAAGAATGCATGAAGTGATAAATTCCCTCATGGAATTTTTCCTTGACACTTATATATGGTACAACTACCAATATTGAAACTAGAACTAATAGAGTATCTATCGCTATCCCACAACCCCCCACCCCCAAAGAATGGTCGTCACATCCATCTTGGCATACAACTGGAGGCCTCCATGGTGGAATGCCAATATAATCCCAAATTCAGGAATTAGGAAAAAAAATTATACCAAAGTTCACTATTCAGAAGTGTAGGAAAGGTCAAAACCATTTTATAAACATGTTATACCAAATAGCACCCTCCTAAATCTGGGACTCAATAAAAAGTTATATTCAAAAAAGTAACTAGAGTCACTACCACTTTCTTATATAGAATATGGGACTTCATTAGTATCTATTCATATGTTTAATTCCCTTTTCATTTTCATATCATCTAACATTTCATTTTTTAATGATTGAACCAAATGCTTCACCAAATTCGGGTCCATAAGGGACCAGAATTCTTATGAATCCAAATGTGGAATCCACATAATTCGTACCATAAATTTCTCAATTACATGAAATCCATGGAACATAAATCAACATGCCAAAATTTCTAATTAGAGTGTCCACTATAGGATTATCAGAAAAAACTACTTAGTTTATGATAGGCACTCTAATTATAGACTATGTTTCCTCAATCTCCTACACAAAAATATTTATCACAGAACCTATCACAACAGCATGAAATGGCATAATCCAACATATATGGAATGTCATAATGAATAGAATATGACTTCTAAGAACTAAATAAAATACTGCATGAGATGGAATACTCTCATATCATCAATTTGAAACAAAAAACCCACAATCAAATCAATTATGATATCACAATTCGCTTGCATCACCCAATGGTGGAATCAAATCAACTATAATAGCCAGAATACAGAAAATAGAAATTTCAATTGAGGAAATTTGGTTTTGTCTTATACATTGGTTAGTTATGCCAAGACACAACTCATTACCAAACTATATTTCATTCTTATCCCTATCTATTTTCTCTAAATAATAAAATATAAAAGAAAATAAGCTATGATACCACTTTCTAACAACTTGAACTTGGATTTTACTCAATAGTTACTCGTGCCCAGTTGGCCACATGGTGTCAAGTGCATCTCCCCAAATGCTAGAGGCTATCGAAAAGCAGTGAGGCCCTACGCTGTGTATATGGGGGGACAATTTCCTCTAACCATAGTGTAACATAGAAATATAATAACAATAGTCAATAGATGAATAAGATATAACAACTGGACAATATACACACAACAAGAGAGGATAACAATGCAAGAAATGAATATCATATACAACAGATTATGATGCATGTCATGTTCTATAATACATCCAAAATTGGTACATATCATCTCAATACAATACAAGTTTGAAAATACCAAAAGACCATAAAGTGATCTCCCTGAATAACATCACAAGCCTCATCTCAATATCGTGCTCCCCTGATTTTTATCATGGAACAAAATCAACCATCAAACTATGGGTGGTTTACCCTTTCTCTACCTATATCCATAATGTCTGTTCAGGTGCCCTGTGGAGGCCCGAGAAGGGTTTAATAAACCATCCCAATAAGTAACCACCCAAATACATATACAATCAAGGATATAAAATATAAGATAATCATTGTGAAATTAAAACATATAACCATTATGAAATTAATGTTCCCATGGAATATATATATATATATATATAGAAAGAAAGTGATACTAAGCATCCACAGATGGTTCCTGCTAAATATGTGTCAACTCCTGTAACAAGGTAGCTACTAACAAAATAGAAATAACCAACAGGGCATCATCGTACAACCATTTATATCATGTCCACAATGACCTTTTACTAAAAATAGAAGAGTTAAAGAGTCCATGGCCAAACCATATAACCAATTATATCACATATACCATGTCCATGCCATTTAATTAAAAGTGAAAAAAATGGGATGGATCCAAGGCATAATGAAATAAGGCATCCTCATCGAGTCCCATGAGCTTCTTAGTGGAAACTTCACAACAATATGGGTGGAGAAAAAGTATCATCTCAACATAGCTTGTCAAATGTGAGTCCAGCAAGCCAGATCCATGTGGTGGAATTTCCCTTGGCATCCTACATAAACAATATACATGGGGAATATAGGTCGAATGAATCTTCATCCATAACACAAGATCCATGGGTGAAGCGACCATGGAATCAAGACCCTTGATATACCAACAAAGGAATCAAATACCATTTCATATCACATCTCATTCCATTCCCCAAATTTACATTAAATTTATCAAATTTTTATACCCACCCATTCAACCATTCACATTAAAAATCAACCAAACAAGTATACCCACTCATATAACATTTCCATATAATACATTTAATCAATTAAAATAATACTTAACATGTCAACACATGGTGAGGGAGGAAACACATCTTCTAGTCAGGTAATTCAATTCTATTTAATTTTAATAGGGATTCCTCTAACTCGGTCAGCATAAACACACACACCATGTGGTTCTTAAACAAGGTAAAAGACAAAGGGGAATTACATGGAACACCCCATGGGTGTTAATGGTTGGGGAAACAACCACCAACTCATCACAAGGGAACTAAGGACATCCCTATTAAGTTCCATTAAATTTAATTCAATTATCAAATTCAATCTCAATGTTGTGTTGGAAATTTTGGTGGATGGCATAATGGAAACTATTTTAATAAAGAACAAAACCTCAAGTGAAAAGTATAGACCACCTATCATATCTCGGTAGTAGAGTGATCTTCCAGTATCAGATCCTTCTTTGACTCATATCAAGAAGAAAATGAAGAACATAAGAAGAAAATGAAAATAGGGGAAATTATCTTGCATTTAAATAGCATAGACTATACCAAACAAAATGAGTAATTAAACAAAATGAATTAAAATCATACAAGTATATATCCAACGTGACAGATAATTCTTAAATCGGTCATCAGATGTAAGAGATTTATCAAATCTAAGAATAGTCACCAAAAGGGGATTTAAAGAGGTTGAGGGTATTGTCCATATGGGGGAATGGGAGATTTATGTTTCAATTATAATTACATATGGCCAATTTGGTAAATTCAAAAAAAAGGCTTCATAGTTTGGTTTCACAGTTGGAAAACTGTGTGCCAACAATGCGCCCTTTGCAATAAGAAAGTGGTAAATTGCACAGTTTCTCACAATGTTTTAAAAACTATGTGCAAACCATGTCTCATTCCACTATCAAAATTTAAGACATGTCCCCAAGACTGTTCATCCCATTTTTCATGGTTTTTCTCACTATTAAACCTATAGGACTTCACTATCCAACCATGCATGGTTAAAAGTAACAGTACAAACATCCCCGCAATATTTCTACTAACCATGCGTCAGTCTTTTTTCACCCCCAAAGATGAGTTCTGAGGTCCAAAAAATCCCCGAACACCCTCAAAAACCTATATGACCTCCAAGGGAAATCATAATAGTCATTATTTAAACATTTAAACTAAAATTAAATGATATGGAACTCATATGATAACCTAGTTTATTACATTATGCATTAGCTAAAATTATTCAAGGAACATTCTACTGATTCTTGGACATTCCTGGTCTAAATTCTGACATCATACTCAGGAACCTTCCTTTCAAAAATAATACTCTTTTTCTTGGTGAATTTGGATCTCCATAATATTTCTCTAGCTGTTGGAGAAAAATAAAATCCAAATCCAAAGGAAACCATTGTTTTGACTCTGAATAATATTTTAAAATATAGCTCTAAATAATATTCCCAAATGTGTCATATCAACTAGATAAACCTTCATCCATAAGATAAAATATTTTTATCCTCATACTCCCTGAAACAATTGTAAGGGTATATCCTTTTTAAACAATGTCTATTTTTAATCCACATGTACTTGTACCATTTCAGATCACCATATCCAAGAAGCCTGAGATCATGGTTTAAAACATTTCCCCTTCACTCCATGAGAAGGTAAAACCTTTCTTTACCATATTTCCACGAAATTTAAAATCAGGTGGTAACAACAAGAAAAAAACCCTTTATTGATGTTTGGTTACAATTTCGATAACAACGAAAATAAATTATTTCTCACATTGATCATGACTTTAATGGGATTAAATATATGGGATATTTTTCTATATTGGATGGTAATTTCCTTCCATAACTAGAATAAACTATTTATTATTTTCCTATGACTTTAAAGTGAATGGCTAGTTCTAGGGGAAAAACCTTAAAATGAACAACATGGGTTAAAGATTCTCGACCTTAACTGTGCCACCCAATTGCCTTATAACTATAACATTAAACTAAGAATAAAATTACATGGGATATTATATACTAGAATTTGGGATCTCAATTAATGCTGGGCCTACCCCTTTAACATACGGTATAGATTGCCTCACCAAACAAGTTGTGTCAAACTTTCTTGACCTTAATTTAAAAAAATCATATGGCTTAATTACATGATGTTAAATTGTGTTTCCAACATCCACACCCTAAGATGTTAAAATACATTTTTCACATCCATATCTTCTGAAAAAAAGCTATGTGATATTTCATCTCCCTCTTGAGAAGGAATCCATTTTTAGTGATGGTATCCTACTATGCTTATATTTTATAATATTGTGTGGAATGATTCATATTGTACTTATATAAAAAGAAACAACCTGAATATTTATACCCTATACCCAACCACATAAAAATGCTGATCCTTTTACCCCACATGTGAGCTAGTTTCATTAAGAATTATTCTCATTTATTACTGACATCTGCCAAAATTCCTCCACCATTTTCACTTATCTTCATTCACCAAATTATAATTCATGTCTTGGGAAACATAGATCCCCCTAAACCTATCTTGGATATCAATGATAATATAACACAACTCAAAAGGACACCGTTTTTACTATTCATATTATTCCCATATATGTCTCCCCATAATATTCCCCAATGTGGCCTATCAATTAGAGTGTACTTCATCCTTAAGAGAAAATCCATTTTTATTAGTATGCTCTAACAACATCATAATAGAATCTTCTTCTCGAACATGGTCCATGGAAATCCCTTAGGAAATTTTTTCATTTCATTTCATAAAAACTAAGAACCCAAATGTCAATATTTATGACTTCCCTTATTTCTATTCCCATTTCTAAACTCTTCTAGAATATTTATGGCATTGTCCCAAAAATCGTATTGTCTATGTCACAGTGTCTCCACAATGGGAGAGAAAATAATGTCTTTCATTTCATATTCAATCCCTAACCTTTAATTTTATTATGGATTATTAATTCATCCAATATTATATTATTTCTCACACCAATATTGAATCATGTGATCTTAGATATTTTGGGTGATTTTCCTACTTTTTATAGTCAATAAAAGTCACAACCAAAGCTATGGAATCCATAGTCCATCCTTCATGTCCTTAAACTATTTAGGGTGGATTCCACTATGTAGTATTTACTTTTATATGAGTCATATCTGTATAAGTAACTATAATTCTAAAACTACATATGGCTTGATTCTCATTTCAATGAGATACGTCAAAATTCTTATATCCTTTATTCCACGCCCTACCATATAAAACAAATGTTTTGGGTTCATTAATTCTCATGCACAACACCAATTTTCTCAGAAGTTCCTAAATATATCATGAGTTCCTTAATTTATGAGCACATGATTGAAATTAAATTCTCCCTTTCTTACCTAAAACTCAAATTGATATAAAGAGTTTCACATTCCTTACCAATTCTAATATTAATGATTCCTTCATTCTCAGACACATTTATTTTAAAAACCACACTTCTTGGTATTGATAAATTCATATCCTCATAAACCTCCCTTCAATATTAGAAATAAGGAAATCCAACTATTTAGGACACCATTTTTGGATATTCATTATATTCCCAAATTTGGATCAACATAATACACCCTAATGTGTACTATCAACTAGAGGCACGTTCTTCCTCAAGAGAATGTCTTTTTATATCCATACACCCTAAAAAATCATAGATAAAACCACTTTTCAAACATGTTCCATGTTAATTCTATACATACTTTTCCCATTCCACTTCTTAATATTTATAAACCCAAATATCATGACATAGAACATACATCCTCATATTTAGAAGGTGATGGATCATTCATAGCCTAAAATATCTTCTTTGTTTAATATTCCCACAACCCATTATCAAAAAACTTTGAACTTAAACATCAATCTCATTAGTTTAGATTTTAGGACTGTAAAATGCCAATGGAAATAAATTTTTTACTCTCCATGTTGAAGACTCAAAAAATGGTACCCTGGAAAAAAGTTTAGTCCTAGATATCTATACATGAATCCCACATAATCTAGGAAAAATCAAGTTATTAACTTTGAAATGGTATAAGACTCATTTGGTAGGAATCGCAAAAATCGAGGCATAATAAACATCCATGTTTCTCCATATAATACTTCTTTCTATAAAACATAGTAAAAATTTTGGGTTGTGACACAGAGGGATTAAAATTTTTAGGGTCGAACTTGTGACTCCAATAATCTTCATATTTTTCCCACTTAGCCCTATGGAATAGGAAAAAAATTTAGAGTATTATGTTTTTCATATCATTTCAATTTGATAACACTAATGAAAGTAAATTTATTAAAATAATTCTATTTAAATGTTATATTATGGAATAAATAAAAATAAGGTTAAATTAAAAAAAATTTGCGTATAAGGTTCATTTAATTATATGATTAAAAATTAAATCAGCATCAAGAAACGAGAGTCACTATTAGTAAAAATCATGGACTATAGTATTCTAGAAATATAGAATTTGAACAATTGAATGGCTAGTAAATCCTCATCAAGAATATTTCAATCCTCAGATAGCTTAGTAGCCTCAGCATCCCTATAATGGCAATGATCTATCATCACGGTATCAATGGTAGTCTTTCCTTGATCCAGGACATCCTCCAACGATTGGTGATGTTATATGAGCTCCTCGTTAAGGGTATATAGATATTTTTAGATATGTAATAATTTAAGGGATTTATCATCAAAATAATTCATTCACTCTTCCATATATTTGTCATGATTGAGCTCCACTTGGGATAATGTAAGTCAGAGATCATTGGTATTCATATGCATTCTTTCTTTAATAAAAAGATATTATGATTCGTGCTCTTTATCCTACCAGTGAAAATTTTATGTCAAAGTATAGTGGACCACATGGTAGATTAATCAAATACACAACAACATGTTAGAAACTCTTTGTAGATGATGAATTTATGAAGGACGATATATGATAGGTGTCTCTAGTAAAAGCTCCTAAATATATTTCTAAATAAACCAGTGACATACTGGGAAAGTATCCTGAGCCCCCTAGATTTCCAAATAGCTAGTTTGAGGAGGAGTTATGTACTAAATAATTAATTCACTAATTGAATCAATGTACTTTGTATTTTTTGGAGGAAAGTATCCCCTACATGAAACCAATAGTTGATTTGGGGTGGATTATTCCCCTTTATGTTTGACTGTTGAATTTTATTCCACTAAAAGACAAATGAAATTGGTCATTGGCATTGGAATACAATGAAAAGAAGGTAAAAAATATGAGTGAAGTAGTTGATGACACCTACTCTTTCATAAATCAACTGCTAGTATTGATTCGTACCTAGAATCCCATGTCTCAGTAGTTTGAATAGGAATCTCCTCATAGGTAACATCTTCATAAGTTCACATAAAACATGGAAAGAAATGTCATTATATTCTCCCACTTCAGGACCCTGATCTTGTTCTCCCTCTATAACAGGAGCATGGGGGACCTCGATTCCCTATTCAATGATTCCCATGGAAATATTTTCTATAGATAAATTTACAAAAGTTAGGATTCTTAATTAATATATTATGTATAGGAATTTCTTCCAAGTGTGAAGAAAGAATAAACTCATGTCTGTTGAAAACCCTATTAAATCCCCCAAACTCATCAAATGAAAAGATAATATAAATATATTGAACAAAACATCCATTGGGATTATTTAATTATATGATGCATCATGTCTCTCACCATCCTCACAGGTAGGGATATTTGACATATTTGACTCAAGAACTAAATGGTCTCTTATATCAACTCTATCTATTGTCTTTTCAGTTGATACTATATTTTTAGGCCCTTTTGAATTATGATAAAAACCATCACCTTCATTAGACAATCCATTATCCCTATCATACCCTTCGAGGATTTTGATACGGCCAGTGGAAATTGTAGTAGGGTCCTCCAGTGTTTGATGTGAATCTGAAATAACATGGGTGAGTCAAAACTTATTACATGATATCCCATTATGACTAATTGTAATTACCAAGGTTCTATTATCCCTCTTAAATAATAATATTGGGAGGGGTTGGGACCCTTGGTGTCTCTCCCACCGAAGGTATAGATTCATCATAAAAAGTATTCACTTCAACAGAAGGGTTAGATCTATGCCCTTTAAGAGAAGATATAGGAGTGGATTTTGAAATTCAAATCACGATCAGATGAATATCTTAGATAAATTGAGAAAAATTGTCATTTTAAAAACTCACCAAGTCTAGTGTTGGGATCAATCAATGTCTTTAATCTATCATTACTTCACCTCATATCAAAGATGATACGCACTTTCATTCTCAAATATAGGTATCAAAGAAGTTAATAGAGAACATTATCACACTACATCCTCCTCCCTTGGTCTCTGGACTGGGGAAAATTTCCCTGACTCACGGTATATCTGTTACCCCTAATAGTGGTTCTCGTCAGACCATATCATGGTGACTTAGACCCTGAGGTCTCTTTATCTTCCCTTAGATAATTAATATTATGTTTCTTCTCATTAACATCACATAATTCAAAAAAAATAAGGATAATGGAACAGAAATGATGCATACATCCTCTGTACTGATGAGTTCATAACATTCATCGGTTGGTTGATCATTCACCCCCTCATTAGTTCCTAGGTCCATCATATAAGTTACCCACTTTGAGGTGGGAATCTATTCATCAGTGGAATATATGAGCATCACTATTTCTTAGATATACTTCCCCACCTCAATAGGGTTAGTACCAAAATGGATGTTTTGGGGTTTCCATATATCTCTATTCTATAGAAGATGATTTCTAGATTGAAAAAATACCGAATTGTTGATATAGGTAGGCTTATATTTCTAAAATTCCACTACCTCAAGCAGTAGGTAATTTGATGTTGTCATGGATGATTATGAAGATGATCTAGAATCCTTTCACTCCATTGGACTTCAAGAACTCTCTATCCAGATTGGTGGTTCTGTAACTAGACATTGAGTTTCCTCCCAAAAATGATGGATTGATCTCCTTGTTTCAATCAGGGTATTCATTTCAATTTTTTCCCAAGTTTTTGGTTTGTTACACCCCAAGTTTTTATGAATTAATTATTTTTTAATAAGTAATAATTCTTTAATGGCATGCGTTATATGTTAAGCTTGATTTATACACAACACCATGTTAAGCTTGTGATATAAACAATATTGAGATTATCTTGAAACACACATAACACTAGGTTAGCCTTATTTTATACAAAATAACGAGTTCTTTCGATTGGTTATGTTATACACAAGATTGATTTTTACTAAACTACAATATATTATTATTATTATTATCATTATTACTTAATATGATGGTTTTCACCTAACTATTGGAATAGAAATAATTAATTTTATTAACTAAATTATTAAAATACAATGTTTTAATATGTTTATTATTTATATATTGATTATGAATAAAATAATAATCCGTTAAAAGAAAAAGTAATTTTTCCTAAAAAATGTATCTTTTCTAAAGGATGGTTTGGGCATGCTTGGAGCGTGTAAATTAAAATTAAATTTTACAACTTTTTTAAAATTTATTTTAAAAAATAAAACCCATTGTTGAAGATAAAATATAAAAATTAACCTAGGGTGATATTTTGCTATTTTTCTAAGAATTTTCATTTTTTGATGAATAGTGAAAAATACTAAATTTTAATTGAAAAATCCATTTTCATTTAAATAATTTATAATTTTAAACTATGTTTTGAGTTGGTTTTAAAGTAAAATTAGTTAAATTAAACATATATTAATTTAATTTGGGTTATTTTAATCAGTTTCATATTAAAATTGGATATAAAACCTTTATCAATTTTGAATATTTTCACTTTAAAATCCTGTTTTCTCCTCACGTCTGTGGACATAATTTTAAATTAAATTTTGTCACATATGTGACTGTAATTTAGAAAAAAATGGAATAAATATTTTGAATCATAATAAATTATATAATATAAAAATTTCACCTTAAATTATTTATGTAATTATTAGTGAAAACAATAAAAATTAATTACACAATTAAGGTTAAAGTTGGGTTTTGGGAATTACATGAATTTGTATTAAAATTAATTTTACACTCACATAGTATTTTTATTTAATTATTTGGACTAAGTATTTATAATTAGTGTGTATAAATTATATACTAAATATCTTTTAAATTATAATATTAATGGAAAAATTTCCTAGGTAAATAAAAAGATGCAAGTTACTTTGGTAAAAAATATAACGAAAAAATTGAGTAAACTTAAAGACTTTGGAATAATTTGATAAAAACGTTTACTTATTTTTTTTGTTTGGGAAGTATTTATAGACCAATTAATCCTGAAAATAAAATAATTTTTAATTGTTGAGGCACATGATATAGGGGAGACCTCCCAATTATGAAAACTATTGGGTATTTATAAGAATGAGATGCCTCAGTTATTAAAGGTCCTTCACTCTCACAACTTATTCAAACCTCTCAAAAAAATTGGACTGAAAAAACCCTAAAAATAACTTCTAAAATTCCCTAGAATAATTATATAATCCTTAAATTGGGTATATATTGAACGAATAAAGAACTTTAGTGCATACTGAATGAAGATACCTAACGAGGAAGTATTGTTCATTAATGAATGTTTTGTTTTATTTCTTCCTCAGAAACCTTAAGTTATTTTTATATCATTCCTATATAATAACATAAATATATTACATATATTGAGATGTTTTTATGTTAAGGGTGTTTCCTACAACCAAACACACATCCATCTAATGGGTTACAAAATCATCATTCGTGTGAATGGTGGATTACCGCCTAACAAACTGATTGTGTTAGTTTTTTTCATTACCACATTTAATGGTTAGGAATAATGATGTAAATAATTTTTATATATTATATATATGATATTTATGATGTATTTAGTCTTATTGAATTATTATATAATTCATAACATGTTGCATTCAATTTTATGGGAATACGATAATGTCATTTGTGTATAAGGCGAACATCTGATAAACGAAGCGATGTTATCCATTCATGCTTTTCATGGAATGGGATAAATATTTGTTTTAAAAAAAATTGTGATATATATAACATAAAAATGATATTTTAATGATATTATATATATATCTAAATATATTTTAATTTTCTTTCATTCAATATGACAAGAAAATAAAAACAACATTCATGTGTACGTACGATCTACTATCTCCATGAAAAGTGTATTTCATTTACTATCACAAAATTATTTGAATTAATATAAATTCATATGTACTAGATATGTATGATATCTAATAAATAATATAAATTATGATAATTAGAAAATCATGATCTAATTAAGTGGACCACAAATAACAAGTCAAAACATGTATAAAAAATAAAGCAATTATTACCTGAAACATAACTTTATAATGGAATTATAAATAAACATGTAATAAAATGTCATAATCAAATCCTATAAAGTATTATATAGTTGAATGTCTTTCTTTCATAGGTTTATAGTAAAATTATATTTATTATATAGGATATTGGACATTTTTTATGGAATTCATGACTTATGGTATGGAGGTTTCTAGGCTAACTTTTATTTCTACGAGGCATTGGCCATGAACTACCAAAAAAATAGTAGATTAGAGGTGGGTTTTTAGAAGGGTTTATGAACAAACCCCTATAAATTAATTTTAGAAGGGTTTATGAACAATCCCCTCATTATGTTTTTAAATTTTTTCTTTGTAATATTTTGTTGGATTTTATATGTAGTTATGTCAAAACCACCGCAAATTTAATAATTTGGGGCTCTATATGTTCAGTTGGATTTTAGAGGCTTTATATATATATATATATTATTCATTTGGATATATATTAGAGTCTATATATATAACATGTAATTTTTTTAAAGGAAATAGTGGGGGTTCACAACCCCCTCTAATATCTTAAATTTGAGGGGCTCATGAACTGCCATTAATCCATTAGATTAGAGGGGGTTTTGAACACCTTATAATTTAAGAATATAGAGGGGTGTTGTGAACCCTCTATAAGTTATGAAATTATATGAGGTTTTTAACCCCCCACTAATTGGAAAAAATTGAGGTGGTTCATCAACCACCATTAATTCTTTTGATCTGAGTGGTTTTTACCCCCCCTAATTTTTATTTATTTTTTAAAATAAATATCATATAAATTCAAATTTAATAATATACATATTTGGGTATGCATCTGTGAGCACACATACACGCACATATATTACATAAAAACATTATATTAATGTATTTAAATTCATTATAAACACACACACACACACACATATAAATACATTACAGAAATACTTTAAATAAACACTTATACATACAAACAAAAATTTATACATATATAAATACAAGCATACATAATATAAATGTAATTGTAAATATATTTATTCAAATATATAAAATTTATATATGGTTTTATAAATACCATACATTTATATTATGATTTATATTATAAATATGTCATATTAAATACATTTTTATTGTATATTTATATATAAATACATTTATATTATATTAGGTATACAACTAAATATAATATTGACAAAATTAAATACAAATACAAATATAAATATGTTATATATTTATATTATATATATTTTATTATAAATATTTTATTATATATAAATTTATATATGTTATATAATTATTTTATATATATTTTGGTATACCATATTAATTATAAATTGATTTAGTATATATATATATATCATTTAATTATATTATATATTTTCAATTATATGACGGTATTTAATTGTATTTATATGTATACATAAAAATTTTTATAATTTTATATACATTTATATTTATTTATTTTTATAAATTGTATTTCATATAATATTAATTATATATAACATAGAAGCATAATCATATTATATAAATAAATACATAAATATAATTTATTTAAAAAATAAATCTTGTAAAAACCCATGCTGGTAGTTTTTATAATTTATATTATAGAAATAATAAATATTTTTTTAAATAAAATGATTATGATTTTATATTATATATAATTAATATTATATGATATACAATTTCTAAAAATAAATATATATTATTGTGGAAAATATTATACAACTATATTTATTGACTTACATATCTATTAAATATATAATATTATATAATTATATTTATTGAAATACATATATATTAATGTGAATAATAATAAATATAAGTATTGAAATATATTATATAAATATTTTTATAATTTGTATTTAATATAATATTAATTATATATTTGTATAAATTGTATTTCATAAAACATTATATAAATATTTTTTAAAATTTTATTTCATATATAATATTTGTGTAAATTGTATTTCATGTAATATTAATTATAAATAATATAATAAAATTTAATCAAATAAATATGTATTAATTTACATAATAGTAAATAAATGTATAGAATTACATTATATATATATATATTATAAAAATATATTAAATAAATAATTATATATATATATTATATAAATAAACATATATATATAATATATAAGTATGTATTTATATTTATAATTTATTTAAATATATATATTTATAAATATATAAATATATGTGTCTATATATAACATGAATAGATATATAAAATATATTCTCAAATGTATGTAAATATACATATACAATATATAGTTTATATAAATTTATAAATTAAATGTATTATAAATGTATTATAATATATATACATAAATATATAATATAAAACTGTATATATTAATTTAAAAAATTATATATATATTTAAATATTTGTTGAAATTATATTTAGTTTAATTAGATTTCTAATATATACAAATACATTGATGTGTAAATATATTAACTAAATTTGATTGGTATAGTGGTATAAGCGCTATGAATGTTTACAAGAGGTCATGGCTTCAAATTCCACCAGCATGGAAATTTTATAGACCTATAGAGTTGTGTGTGTTCACTAGTGAATGGGAGTGGGGAGAGGGATCTACCATGTGATACTGGAACCAGAGGGGCTACGTTAGAGAGAAGGTACTTGAACCATACAACATGTGTGGTGTGGTCATGAAATGGGGAGGGTGGGTCATGAACATGAGTGGGGTAGGGGGTAGGCTGGGTGTTATCAACTAGAGGGGAACAGGATTTAATAAAATATTTACCGGTGGTTCTTACAACTGCCTCTAAATATAGTTCCTTTAGAGGGGGTTCTAAGTTCGTCTAAATAAGTATTAAATATAGGCCGTTCATTGAACCGCCTCTAATATGGCTCAGGAAACTCAAGTAGCGGCAGTTTCAAACCACTGCTAGTTTGATCAATAATTTAGAGGGGGTTAAAAGCCCCTCTAAACTGAGACTATGTTGGGAAATTAAAGGGGGTTTTAACAACCTCTAAATGAGCTGCTACTAAAAATTACACTACATTATTAACAATTCCTCAAAAATGCATCACACAAGAGTTAGCGGGAACATTAGCGTCAGTTATTCATAACAACAACTAATCTGCTTAGAAAGGGTTATAACCCCATCTAATCGGGTACTTTTGTAGTGATATTCAATACTTGTTTCTTTTATGTTGTTTATATACTTCCATATGAAATGATATAGCATGAATATACCTTATTTAATGATAATTAATGTTTCCATTGACCTTATTCATTCATGGGTTTTATGATTCAAAAATTTTTCAAACGATAATGTATTTTCATCTGACTTTTTTCTTTTTCAATACATGTACTATATTGAACACCTCTTTATTCTATGTTGTTTATATACTACCTCTGAATTTATTCTATGATTCTTATAATAAAATTTATTTCACACCTGGTTTGACACTCCCGAGGGATATGATGTGGAGATTCACAAAATCATTACAAACCATCATAAAGGATTTAAGTAGAAGATAAATATGAAATACTTAGGACAAACCTAAGGTGTCATAGATTAAAAATGTGTCATTATATAGACATTATATAAGTGGTTTTCCATGATTATGTTGTTCCTACTTATGATTATTGTTTTCTACACTATGCTTTTGGTTTTAGTTTGTGGCTAGAACCCGAATGAACCATGTTAATTTTGAGTGTGATGGAAAGTGAAATAAGTTTCCTCCTAAGAATCTTAATGTTATGGGAGATATACTGAAAAATAATATTTCTATGATCACACAACATTATCAATATATGAATTTTGCAGGACTATAAAATTGGCATAAAAGGGAACAACAATTTGTTTAGCCCTCCATGAGACAACATCCACCTTCCTTTAGTGGATCTTCCAATCCTCCAGTTGCTGAGTAAAGGATCAGTACCCATGAAAACATATTTTCCATTATCCAATGGTTGATATATGAAAAATTCATTTTGAATATCTGCCATTTTCAAGGTGAAGCAGATCAATGGTTGCCTCTTATGAAGAATTCTAGGATATAAGAAGAAATTGATTATATGGATTGGGATGAGTTCAATAACTTATTCTTCAATATGTAATTTCCTTTTACTCTTCATATGCATATTTAGAATTATTTACTTTATCTAAATAAAAGATATAATGAATTTGTTTGTACCTATGAGTCAAATTTCACAAGATTTGTGTGGTATGCTTCTGGTATTATCATATAATCTAAAAATTATATCGATTATTGGGTGACATAAAACAAATTCTCTAAAGGGTGTTAGCCATAAAAGACATCATTTATTATGAATAGATTGTTTTATGTGACATAATAGTGGATATATAGGTTGTATTTATATATCAACATCATGGTTTTGAAAGGAAAAGAAATATGGAGTTCAAAGGAAAAGATAATAACCACTCAGAGAGAGAAATGAAGTTTCCATTATGCACAAAGTGTGGGAATAAACATAGAGGGAATTATCCTAGGGGTACTAATAAATGTTTTAGGTGTAAAAATTGAATGTCCTCGAGTGGATTAATGGTGATTTAATGGTAATAATTTAGGTAATGATATAAATAACAATAAATACCCAAATAATTCAACTCCAAAACTTTATTGTTCAAATTTTAAAGAGTTTATGAATTATGCTAAAAAACACCCTAGTACAAGGGAAAATGTGGTTGATAATCCACAAAAACAACTGAAGAGAAAGGAAGAGATGAAATATTATTATATCATAATGATTTAAGTGATCCATGATAATTATGGAATACTTATCCTCCTCTCCTTAGTTGGGGATTTCATGTTTGATTTTTGATAAATATTCCCTATGAAAATATCATTGGTCATACTTTAGTGAAATTTCATGGGATTATATTCTTGGATTATAGAATAATGAGATCTTATATTATATTGGTAAAACAATGATCCCAAACATCCAATGAAAAAGTTTTTTTATAATATAATATCTTATATAAGGAATGAAGAATCATGCATTTTTTTCATTTGGTTTTATGGTAATTCATGTTATTACTCTGTTTCAAGAGAATAAATGATGAATTTATTTACATTTTTTCTATTTGAAAATCAATAGATACTTTATTATATATGGGGGATCAATGCTAATATTATTTTGAGAAATTTATCGACATTATTTCTAAAATTTGGGATTTTTACCTTTCAAATGGGTCAAATGTATTACCATTAATGAAATGATTTATATTGAAATTTGACAGGGGTTTTAGATATTAATGTATTATTTCATCAAATGAAAAATAATTAATATTGTATAACCTATTATAATAATTTTATTATTATGATAACTAATGATATATAGAATTACTAATCATTCTATTTATGGGTCTTATGATGCATTGGTGCTTTAGGAATAAAAAATTCAACATCATTTATTAGTGTAAGAGATGAGCGGAAATTGATCAGTGAACAACCATAGGTTGAGATTGTTCTTATTAAATGGAATGAAATAAAGTAAGTATATCTTCCCATGAAAATTATTTAACTTTAGGAAAATCATCTTGAAATAAAATATTTTCCCGTTATCATAATTTTTATGACATCAGTGGCCTTTTTCAAGACTCTTTGGTTCATGGATTTATGATCATTAACTTTCACCAGATCATGTTCTATATCATTATCCATATATATTTGGGAGTTATTTTTCTCTTTATTTTCCATGTTTTCACTTACCACCTGTGTTAACCTATGTGGAAACCTAGTTATGAGGTACTTTGGGAAACCAATATGTTTTCAAATTTCCATTTTTAAAGTAGGTTTTGTTATTTATTTTTATGATGTGGGTTTCTATGAAAGGAAATTACAAGTATTAATCCTTTGATAGACTAAATGAATTTTGAGGGTGGAATTCATTTTAAAGAGGGGTTCGAATGAAACACCTTGAGTATTTATGAAGGTATTTTTTATTTTTATTAAATTATAACTTTTTGGTGCATTATGTTGCATGTTAAGATTTCTTTATACACAAAACCAAGTTATTATTGTAATATATGAAAAAATGAGATTGTATTTCAATGTAAGAAGCACTAATTTTTGTTTTTTGTTATATAAAATACCAAATCAGTTTCATAGCTTGGGTTGCACGCAAGACAGAGTTTTACTAAACTACAATATACTATAATTACTATTATTATATGATAGAAATAACCTAGCCATATGAATGGCGTGAATAAATTAGATTCAATAAATTATAAAAATATATAGTTTTCACATGTTTATTAGTTATATTTTTATTATAAATAAAATAAGTATTAATTAATAGAAAAATAAATTTTTTCTGAAAATATATTTTTTTTTCAAAAATGAGATTTATGTGTGCTCGAAACATATAATTTGAAATTACATTTTACCAATTTTTTAGAATTTATTTGGAAAAATAAAATTCATTTTTCAAAAGTGGAATATCAAAATTATCTTATGGTGAATATTTCTTATATTTCAGAAAAGTTTCATTTTTTGATGAATATTGAAAAATGATAAATTCTAATTAAAAATGCCTTCTTAATAATTTAAAATGTTAAAATATATTTTTAGTTGGTTTTAAATTAATAATAGTTCAATTATACATATATAAATACAATTTTTATGATTTTAATCAATTAAATTATGAAATTGGATATAAAAACATGGTAAACTTTTGAACATTTTCACTTTCATAACCTCTTTCTCATCGAGTCTATATGATTAATTTTAAATTAATTTTCTACAATTTTGTGGTTGCAATTTATAAAAATGGATTCCTTTTCATGATGAAGAATGATTTATATTATCCAATAAGTTTATCTTAATTGTTTAACGTATTTATTAGTGAAAATATTTAAAATTAATTAACGATATTAAAGTTAAAACATGGGGTTTCATATTATATGGGTTTGTATCAAAATTAATTTCACACACACATAATATTTTTATTTATTGAATATTACATAATATTTATAATAATTAGGCATATGTTATCCAATAAATATCTTTTCAATTATTATCATAAAGGTAAAATTACCATGGTAAATAAAAAGATACAATTGGCCTTGCTAGAAACTATAAAGATAAAATTGTGTTAAACCAATGACTAAGGAATAACATGATAAAAAAATTATTTTTTGAGGTATTTATAGAACACATAATCTCTACACTATATTATTTTTTCGATTTTGGAAGAACATGAGTTACGGGAGGCCACCCAATAGTGTATACTTTTTGGTATTTACAAGAATGATACTCCTCAACAATTATAAAAGGGAATTCACTCTCCCCACTTATTCACACATCTCAATCCATTTGGCTTGAAAAAAACCTAATATAATCACTTATAATAATCCTTAACTCATCCTATAATCCTTAATTTTGGCATAAAGGTATCCATGAAATGCCTTTGGTTAAAAAAATAATATTTTTGAAGTAGAGGTAATGTTCATCAACGAACATTTTTGTTTTATTTCCTCCTAAAACTCATAAAATGATTTTTATATCATGATTATATAATAAAATAAGAATCTTAAATATACTTAGATGTTTTAATGTTTGATTTTATGATGTACAAACATGCACACTTCAATAAAATGCAATATGAAATCATCGTTTATGTGTGAGGAGGAATACTACCTTGTGAACCGATGTCATTAGTTTTCCATTACCACAATTCAAGGTTGGGAATAATGATGTACATAATATCTTTATATTTTATATATTATATTTAAGATGTATTAACCTTATTTAATTATTATATAACACATACATTTATGATTTCCAATTGTTGGAAATACAATAACGTTGTTTGTATGTACAGTAGACTACAGCCTTGTGAAGTGATGTGATTTGTTTACGTTGTACATGGAATGTATAATGGATGAATTTAATATAAATATGTGATATATATTACATAAAAATTATAATTTAATGATAATATATATATGTGGGTCATTTACTTTTATTTCATTTAATATGACAATAAATTGGAAACATCGTTCCTGCGTACATACAACATACCATCACCGTGGAGGGAGTATTTCATTTCCAATCACTATTTTTTATGGATTAATATAAATAAATATATACTAGATATATATAATATTTATATCTTGTTTTATTTTCTTTAAATGAGTAAATAATTATTAAAGTAATAAGACCAAAAATAATAAGTCAAAACATGTACGAAACAAAGCAGTTATTACCCAAAACATAAATTTAACAATTAATTGTGAACAAATATATAATAAAATGTCATAATATGACGTGATATATATAAATATTGTACTTTAATATATTTATAATAAATATATATTTCTTACACATGAGTTTTAATTTTTTTATATAAGTCAATACTTATTGTAATGCAATTTCTAGTCTCACTTTTATTTCTGTTAAACTTCTTTCATATTCACCACTGGTATCATTTGTGTGGTGTATATACTTCCATTCTACATGATATATCATTAATATAACTAATTTAATGATAATTAAGGTTTCTATAAATTTTATTATTTCATGGGGATTACGATTGAAATGTTACTCAAGCATTAAGGGATTTTCGTCTCACCTTTTTCTTTTTCAAGACATGTGCTATTTTCACCACATCTTTCTTATATGTGGTGTATATATTACCCATTAATTTATTCTATGATTCTTATCCTAAAATTTATTTCAATTTTCATATCCATTTGAGTATCTCACTTTCATGGGTTCCATGTTTCAAAAGGAACCAAATCAATAATGTATTTTTGTCTCAATTTTCCTTCATTGACACCTAAGTTATAATATTAACCTATATTATTTTCATTAGGATTATATACAGCTCCTTTGAAATATAATATAATTAATTTAAATATCCTAATGAAATTTTATGTTTTGGTTTATGTTATTCATTAATGGTTCTTATGATTCATGTTTACCAAAGTGATAGCACTTTTATGTTATAATATCATCATTCTTTCGGATTTTTTATGATTATCTTTCCAATGATAAATTATTATGACTTAACTCTCAATAATTAACATTAATTTTATTTTAATCTAGTTATTTATAATTTATTAATGTTATGGTATCATTTTTCTTCTCTTTATTACTTAGTATAATTAAGAATGTTTTTAAAAAAAACCGACCTTACTCCTATCTTCGGTCGATAATCTGTTTTAGTCAAAAACCATGTTTCCTAAAAATGTGTTCGATAAAATTTAATATTATTTTATTCTCATTTTCATGGAAATTGATTTAGAAATTGTTTTATATTTTTAAAATAGGCTATAATGATATATAAATATTCCTTTCTATTTTTTCAATGTTATTTACAAAAGAAATGGTTTTCAAAATGTTTTATGTTTTAAAAAGTGTTATTAAAATTGGAAAGGATATTTTACTGAAGAATTTTTCTAAGTTAATTTTAAAATATTACTTTATATGCTTTAAGGTAATTTTTTTAAGAAAAAAAATCATAATATATTTCGTTTTAAAAATTGATTTTGAAAGAAAATGTGTTTTCCTCAAGAAATGTACCCACCAGTGTTTGAAAAGTATTTTCCATATAAGATGAAATTATTTGAAGATACTTAAACATTATAGGGGATATGATCAAAGGACACCCTTATTATTATTTATATGAA
Source organism: Viscum album (assembly GCA_963277665.1). Lineage (NCBI taxonomy): Eukaryota > Viridiplantae > Streptophyta > Magnoliopsida > Santalales > Viscaceae > Viscum > Viscum album. The sequence continues at coordinate 170,610,142 of OY728148.1, forward strand.
CATTTTATATTTTTTATGAAATGTTTTTTTAAAACTAATTTATTTTCCATGGGTTATACTGTGATAAAATGATTATGAAACCTGCTTATTTTCATAGGTTATGCTATGATTAAATAATTATGAAATTGGTCTCTATTCCATAGGTTATGATATGATGAAATTTTTATGATTCCCATTTCATTTCATGGGTTATAATATATTGAATGTTAATGATATTATGGAACACATAAATATGGTTTTCATTATGAGATGGGAAGTAAATATATCTCCCTCCAATGCATTGGGTAAATATAAATGATCTACGTTCTTCGAGGGTGCACTGGTGGTCAGTCCAATATCATAAAAGAGGGTACACAACTGTCCATCCAAATCCCAAAGAAGGTACATAGGTGTTCTTCCTATGACAAACATGTTATGAATGTCTTAGTGTGTATCCTAGACATAATATTCTATATACTTGTGTGTATTCCATAAATCTATGTATTATTCCAATTTTATGCTCTCATGAATCATATTCAATGATTTCATTATGATTCGTGTCTTATGAACTTAAAATCTTTATTCCATGATTAAAGTTTAGGATAAATGATATATATGATATGGTTCTCTAATGTTATGCTCATGTTCTCATACCATTATTCTAATTTCATTCTTATATATCATCCCTTTTTACTCTTATTGAGATTTTGATCTCACCATTTCTTACATTTTCTTTCCCTAGTTTATGAAGAAAGGTTTTAAGTAGGGTATTTTATTGAAGGGTAAAAAATGGGAGGATCTTCATGGGATATGTTGAAGATCTTTCATTAGATAATAATATTATGTTACATGTCTCCAGAGGCACTAAACAATTACAGTCCTTAGACATTTTGTTGTATAATGTAATGAATATCCATATAAAAAGATATAATATCCATGTATAAGAAGTATGGGTGATTATATAGACCATGTTTGAGATCAGTTTATAAATCATATTGCATAATAATCATCACCCTTGGTCTGATCTTATTACCATGTTTTCCTCATCCATAATTTTTCACGGATTCGACACGGGGAAAAAAGTTTCCAACACCCCTTAAGGGTATGAAGAGATCTATTAACTAGAATTATAACAATTAAACCTAATGGACTCAACCACTGGAGGATGCTTGATTAACGCTTGAGATACCTCTAAATACATGAGGATAAATAATTGTCAGGCAACCATTACGTGCTTCTACGATCAAAACATGTGTGGTATTTGATATGGTTTGTTGTTTAAAAAAAATTATTTGGCATGAAATTATTTTTGAATCATCGGATTAAAATCTAATATCTTTATAAATATTTGTTTCTAATAAACAATATCGAAAATCTATCGTATATTACCTCATCTTTTCATCACCATAATCATAGTTGGTGAATGTTCAGGTGGTAGGATCCCCATATATGGCGATGTAATATTCTCCAAATAGGTTTAGATTCTTCAAATATTCACCATAATTAAATGATAATGGATGTATACAAGAAATAGCTTGAAAAATGGTCAAAATTGGTATCCAAGATCCTGAAAACAATCAATATTGAATAAGAACTAAAATTATTCATGATCCACCTGCAAACCACTTAGAATAGTGTTGAAATCGAGAAGGGGGACATCATTGTATACACATACAATAAGAACTGGTGTATTTTTTACAAAATAAGGGTATCCAACACCCCATGATTCCATTAATCCAAATAGAATTCGATGATGAACATCCCCAGCCTCAAACATTAATTGGATTCATGTATCGAAAGCATTTGGGTACTCAACCACCTCGCTAAAAATCTATTGATGTGGGTTTTGGGGGAAATGTCAGATTTGATTTCATACCCAACTGAATATATTTCCCTTCATCCAATGTAGGATAATTTTTTTGACAATTCCCTCTTTTCCAATGAAGTACATACTATTAGGGGATTAAAACTATGACCCTATCTATTTGGTTCCAAAAACACTCCATCTATGTCTTAGGATGAACATCTCCCCTTGGGAGAGGGTCTTCCTTTCTAACCGTCTGAGTTATTTGTAGCATATTTTCATCCAAATCACTCATTTTTTTAACATCACCCCACATTAAATTTGGCAAGATAAAATCATCATACATATATCATATAATTTTCTCTCTTATGATCTTATAGACACACCATAGAACAATACTGACTTATTTTTTCATTGGGTGGAAATTTTTTTTATGCAAGCTCCATTGACTGACCAAACTAGGGATGATATCTAGATTCTTGTATACATATTTCTGGCCAACTCACATAGCCTCTAAAATAAAAAACCTCCATAAACTCTACTTAAAAATCACCATAGTTTTTTCACACTCAATAATTTCATATCCATTTTGACTTAAACCCACCTTCAATGCAAAATTATCATTTTTCCTTGCAACTATTTGATTGGTGTGTCCAATAAGAATAAAATAATGATGTTTAGTTTTGTGGATTTGAATTAGGAGTATAAAATTATAAATATGGAGAAAAAATACTATAGTTTATGACACATACATAGGGTTTCATTTCCTTGTTAATGAATACACCCTTGGATGATATATTGGAAGTGGTAATGTTCTTGTACTTCTTAAATCAAGAATACGGAAAGTAATTTTTCATACTCAGAATAAGTACATCTTTTAAGAATTTATTGCCATCAATTAAAAAAATTTCACTATTGGGGTATTTATAAAGATAATTCTTCATATTCTTCAAAAGACCTAAAAGGGTGGAGTCACACACTGGGTAATAACCAATCCCAAGGATATCCAGCATCTCCTTGACGAGTACACCTAATTTTTTCAGAAACATTAACCATTTGACTAACCATTGAAAGCATATAAATATAAAAAATGGGGTTTCATCAGTTAAAATAATATTCAAATCACATTATAGATTTCTTTTTTCAATGGAAATTCCAAGCACTGGTCACTCACCCAAGTGACCTCGCATAGGTCACTCACCGATGTGACCTCGTGCATGTCACTCACCCAAGTGACATCACACAGGACACTAACCCATGTCACCTCACACTGGTCACTCTCCCAATGGAGATAAATTTCTAGGGGAATCACCCAACTAAAGTCAAATAGGTCTGTCGCCCAAGTGACCTTACATAGGGAACTCATTTAGGTGGCGTGGTGAATGCATCTCATGGATGTCACTTCAAAAAAGGGCTTGAACATGTGAATGGTTACTAAGGGTAAGAACTCTGACATACAATGAATACATTAACTATGAAAACAAGTTGAAAGTGAAATATATTTGATAAATCTAAGAGAGTGGTCCACCAGTGAGAGAGACTATTTATAGTCATGAACATATTGTGTGGGACACCATCATGAAATATATGTGCAACCAACCTACACAATAGACATTTGTGGTCAATATGTATGATAAATTTTCATGACCAACCCAATTGATCAAATTTTTTTGTAAATATAAAAAATCCACCTATATATTTTCCCCTTAATCTGAGAAATAAGTTGTAAAATTATCCAAACCCAAACATGAATATCCTAAATTACATTGAGGCAAAGGAGTAAAGAATCCATCAATATTTGTGCTTCTCTCTAGAGTCCACCCAACCAGAACATATACAACCAAGACCTCATAAATTCCCTACCTATGTGGACCAGCCTATACAGATAAAATACATGGTCAACCTATGTGGAGAACCTATGAAAACCCACCCACATGAACCCCATGCATGATCCATATATGTGCATCACCTATGTGGACCATCATATATTAACCACCTTCATGATCCACCTGAGTGAGGGACTTTCATCGAATACCACCTTCACCTAATGTCTTGAAATTTCCAATAAATAGGTTGACTGGAATCCTCATTTTACATAACTAGAAGACAAATAATCAAATAAATGTTCTTCTCACACATGTCTTTTTCTCATGTCCTCTAATACCTTAGGTAGCTTTCGAAACATACAAAATTAAAGGGAATTACCAAGAGTCAAGGGTTTAAGATTTTATCAAGGGTCTAAACACCAAGTACATACATGAAGAAATACTTTCCTCTATACAAATATACTTGGATAGGGGGATTTTCCTTGGATCAAAATATGAGGTCCATCTTTCAAAGAGAACCATAGGAAACCATTGGAGATCAAATCAAGGTATCGCCTAAGTGTGGTTTCATAGGTTTTTCATCACCCATTAAATAAACCCATGTTTTCTCATATATCACTTGGGTGAGGTACCTACCATCTCATCTATGTATTTCCAAGGTAGAATAAAATCCATATCACTAGGTATAACTTAAATTATGTCAAATATAGCTCTCCCATGTATCATTGGGGTGAATCACCATACAACTCTACCTTGTAAAATCTAGGTGGGGTCTAACCCTGCCCAACCTAGTATCACCTAGGTGAAGCACCCTCTAGGTCCTCTCTCATAACATCAATGATAAGTTCTAGTACTTGGGACTCCAATTTGGGGGAAACCAAGTTAAACACTCCACTAAAGCACCCATATTTCTAGGATCAGAGTATATGACATATCATCACATCTCTCATTTGATTGTGTAACCCCATAAGTTAAATTTTTTATTCACTTAACCTACCTTATAGGTACGGTCTTTGAGATGTTTAAAATTATTCATCCTATTGGTAATTATAAATCCATCCTTGGATGTAAATACAGGGAAATCTCTATTAAATAAATTTTTATGAGCCACTTTCTTTTCTCTTTTATGAGGTCTAGTATTGTATCCTTCTCTCGTACTCTATAAAACCAGTAATAGGGAATCCATCCTTGAGTATGACCTTAGTATTTTTTATGGGAAATCTCCCACCTTCTATGCTTGATACCTCATCCACTAGTAGTTGAATGAGATTGTGTAAAGTTCCAGATCCTCAACTTAATCTTACTTATCACATAGATCATGACTCACGTGGGATTAAATTTTAGGGGTGATCAAATCACTAGTATTATCAAATGTCTTAAAATGGGCATCCTACATAGAATAATCCCTTGAACCATGTTAACATCCCCTCAAAGGATCATATTCCTCATGAGACAACTCTTAAGAGGTCTATATTCTGGATAAAGAAACCAATGGGCCTCCCTCATAGGTGTAATCCCCAATAGTTCCAAACTACATTGGATTTGATTCTTGCACTCATAACATACATACTAAGCCTCCCCATTACTCAAATCCAATATATTTTAATCCATCATCATCCTTATTCCTAGTAAAATAAAACTCCCCACTTAGGAATCTATATTCATTTTAGTCCCTTTTCACCTCATCATAATTGAACCAAATTCTCAGTGAAATTAATGTCATTAAAGGGGAATATTCCCTTCCATATAAAATAGAAAGAGTTTCTTATGCATAAGTCCCTCACCATCCTTTGATAGTCATCCCCTATATACATATCCTCATTGTATGACACTAGAATGTATGGTATGATCCTTGTCATGTGACCTTAAAGGGTATAATGTGTCCCATTAAGTGGCTCATAACTAAATGGGTTTATATTTCTATTACAAGGATATGTGGGAATACCCTCTCATGGTAATGATCTTAGAATTAAAACTATAACCACCTCCCTAGATGGAAATATACTCCATATCACCCAATCAAGATTCTTTACCATACCATGTAAATAAAAAAATTAGATGGATAACCTCTAATATATAATGGTGTAACTCTAAATGAATAGCCTTATATACATACTGATGGTTCCATTGATGGGGAACCCTTTATACATAAAAATTGGTACTCACACATGTATACATGATTGATTTCAAATATAAAGGGTGGTACGATTTATTTCAATATTTAAAAAAGGATTAAAATATATGACTTAAATATATAAGAGTGTCCCATCATAAGAAACAATTCCATCTAAAAGAATGTGTTGAGCCCGACCACCCATCCTCTCGACCAATGTGAGTTCCTAAGAATCACTGGTAAAATACCTTAATGATCACCAGCCTTTGGAAAGTATGTCCATTGACCACCATGGATAAGGGAACTATTGGGTGTTTCCCATTCCACAAATAAACCCCATTGGAATCCACCTTGAATTAAAAGGGGTGCGAAACAATGTTTATAAACTTTTGAAGTGACCCTTACTTCTTAGATTAGATGGTTTCCTTAATCAGAATAGTGAATAAAGGATAATAATAGGGATTGATAATTCGATATATAGTACATATTTCATAAATCAGTGTAACGGAAGTCTTATTTCAAAAGGAGTCACTGCAATCTAAAAGATAAATCAAAAAAAAGAGAGTATAATATAATCTATTAGACTGATATATCACAACATGTGTGGTTCTTGGACTACCCCTTAGATATAATCCAAATAAAATCATTGTGTGTTATTTTAATCCACTATTAATATTTAAAATTCAATGTTATTAGAGTTGAGGGAAATGAATACTAAATGTGTTCATCCAAAAAAGAGAATAATATTTGTATAGTCAAGGGGGATTCAAGGAAAAATATTTTTATTTTTTTTTATATTCTGATTCACCCCTATTTCAAGGTACTTTTAGTAAGTTTATTCCTAGAATCCCAATGGTTATCATTTTCAGTTCATCATCTAAATCATATTTTGTTCTTTTGTGCATATAAAATAAGAGATAAAGCCTCCATTCTCAATGGTACTAATATTAATGGTAATAAATATGATATTCTTACTATCTTATAGTATTTTTGGTAATGATAAAATGGAGTATGTGTAATGATATATCAATTTGAATAAGAATATGAAAATATTTAGTGATTTTAATACATAAAAGAACTTAATAAGATCATTGTATAATGAATATTACAATAAAACCACTCATTGTGATACTATATTCAATATATAGGAAAATTTAGAAATTATTTCTAGAAAAATATAATAAGTAAATTAGATTAATGCATCAACCACAAAGGATGATGAATATTTCATTATGTCTAAAAGAAAAAATAAGAGGAATAGGATGTAGATGTTGAGAAATAATAACACACCCATTGAGATAAAATTCTCTAAGATCAACAAAAAAATTTGAGTATAATACTTTTTTGGTAGGTTATTTCAACTTTTTAAATTAAAATCCCCCCATAAAGAGTGTGGTAGATAGTGTTTGAATGGAATAAGTGAAAATGATGTCTAGCCTTTCATCTAAATAATATTCATGTAGAAACCAATATGAGATCTAATACAAGTGTGAGAAGTTTTATCAGTTGAACATTATGCATAGGGTAAATTTTATATTTAAAGAAGATTTGATTTTGAATAATAAAATTTTAAAAAAAATTGGGGTGTATTTTAATATATATGTCATGATAATGAGTCTAAAGTTTAAGGGGCAAAGAGATCTACTTGGAGAACATTCACATAAAATATGAGAATAAATGGTAATATATAAGAACTAAAAAAACTAACTATCCACTTAAAAACAAAACATTAATGGGGGGTAAAATCTATAATAGAATATGTCCCACGGTAGAAAGAAATGGATATCTAGTTAAAGGATATAAATTTAATGATCAAGGTTATTTAGATAAGGTTGAAAACCAAAAATGAGAATCAGAAAATCCCCCTAATGTTAGTATCCAGAATTCGAGTGAAATACGGGAATAATATATAATTAGTTAATAAGTGTAACATTGATTAAAAATATATATGTGAAATCTATTTAAGGAAGGTATATATATTTTGTTACTGTTATGGGGTTATGGGGTATTCCATGGTTGTGTGTCTAGAAACCCAAGGGATCAATGTATGAAGAGGATTTATTTCATCAACATCTCAACTAAGGAATGACTATATGATGTATAAATTTAATGGGAGGTTTTTTATTTATCCTAACCATGTACATATGACTATAAATTGTAGTAAGAGATGATCTGATGGAATCATAAAAAATTATATCCTTCCTATGAAAAATATAAAGTGAATTTACAACAAAATAAAATCTATTATACTAGAAAATAGATTTACCACATTGTACAAAATTTTATGATAGAGCTCAAAAAACAATTCCACAACAAACAATAATGGTTTACACATATAAACTCTCTTAGAAAGAATAGAAACAAATTCAGAGGAATGGGAAGGAAACCACACCATATGTGAGAAATGTATATGGACATTTCAATAAATACTCATCAAGGATAAATAAATATGATGTTATTCTAATTGACATTGTGGAGGATAGTCATGAAGTGTTAATAAGTTATTTTTTGTAAAACCCCTTGTGTATGCGAAAATCATTATGTTTGGAGAAAATTTGAATGTGTAAACTATTAGGTGGTTTATTTTGATAATATGCATTACAAAAAATAATTCTAGAGTTTTAGTCCATAGAGATGAGGTTTTTTATATGGTTTCAGTCCAAAGAGGTGCTTCAGGTTTTCAGGAGAGTCTCAAAAACCATAGTATAAATTTTGGGCTTTTTTGGAAGTTCATGGTTATGTTTAATGGGTTGGTGTGAACTAATTAGGAAGAAACGTGAAACACCCTCAGTATAAGGAGTTTTCCATTTTAGTTTCTAAAGATAATGATGGAATTTTGTGGTCAGTTCATTGTTTTGGGTAAACCATGAGAGATCCTAGGGTAAACTATGCAGGTGTGGATTAGACATAGGGTATAGAACATTGTTTGAAAACTATTATAAACAAACCAAATAATGTTTTTAGACTGATTTAGTTCAAATTATTATTATTTTCTCATGGTTTAGAAAATTTTGTGACTCAATTGAGAGACAATGGTGTGATTGGATAGTTCTTACCATATGGTTGGGACACAATTTAAGAAAGCGTGTGGAAAAACAATATTTTGAATTAATCGATTCATTATAGGAAATTTTTTCTTCATGGTTTTAAACCCATGATCACATTTTCACCTCATCTATCTCACACGAGGTGAAATCGATTTCCCTCCCACTCCCCTTAACACCCCATCGATGTCAGTGTGACCTCTTGGAACTTTCTAGAAGTCAGTGGTTTTATTCCTCCTTTATTGGACTATATTTACCATTTCTATCATTCTTTGTTAATTTATTTTCTCTCTAACATGGTATTTTAGGTATATTTCACCAGAACATAGTTTAATTAGTCATGCATGATGGGTTTTATTCTTCTTGGAAGAGGGTGATCTGAGATTATTTCTACACATATTCTTTTGGAAATTTTATGAGGTTTGTAACCTTGGTTTTTATTCTAAGATTCATTACAAAAAAATTTGAAATTTGAAATTTTGTTGATGTCATGTGTTGTGTAATTGGATAGGAATGATGTTGGTGGTGCATTACCATCATTATTTTGGTTTTGTGTCATGTTTCTAGTGTGGAAATGGTTCCTATTTTGTATTTCAGCGATTATACCAATTTGAATAAAATTGGAATTAATTTTTGTATTTTATAAATTAATTATAAATTGATTGTAAATAATTGTTTCACAACTCTTGGTGTGATTCTGGGCCTTTCATGTATGGTTCGTGGCCAAATTGACTTGGGTGAGACATGGAAATCCTATGAAAAGATATAAACTTAAAGAGTTAAATGGGAAAATATTATGGAATAAGGTGTTTGGTTCTCATCCTTAACCATCGTTTATATGATTTTTTATTTCCATGTGACATGTGTGGACTCTCCTTTAGGTGTGTGGACCTCATTAATTAATTTAATTGTTTAAAATTAAATTAGATATATAAAATTACATTAAATTGGTTAACATAAAATAAAAAATATTGGGTGACCAAAAAAATTTCATGTACTACATTGCAACCTTGATCCTTGACTAAAAATCCAAAGTTGTTAATGGTTGATGCATGAAGATAAATGTATTCCTTGAGATATAAGAAACCACCTTGACTGGTTTTCCCAATTTAAATGGTTTAGGTGTCCCTTTTTTGAACCTTAGTATAGGTGAGTGGAAGTTTCGTTTGATTGGATCATTTGTCGCATGATTCAATGTCTTTCCATTTATCCTTTGGGTTAGTGATATGATCAAGTGGTGTTCTTTCCCATGGATACATGGTGACCTATGTTAGAAGAACATGGTGAACCAATCTTAGACTAAGGATATAAATATCAGTTTTATACATTATGAGACCTAGGGAACCATAGAGGGTGTCCCTATGACATGTTATCCCTTGTGGAATGGCATTTTTTATTATTTTAGTAGAATAGGGATAGGTTTTACTTAGGGTTATTGTTATTCATTGGGTATTCTTGTGATAATAAATAGAAAATATCCTTATGGGTGGTCCAGAAAAGTCTCTACAAGGAGGTTGTGAATACTCCCTAAGTCTAGGTCATTAATACTTCTTACTAGGAGGTTTTGAATATTCCCTATAGGGATTTCATGAAAAATCTACATGGGGAGGTCATGAAAACTTCCTTTGTGGGTCATTGATATTTCTGGTGGGGATTCCATAAATTTGGAGCCATGATTACTTTGGTCCCTAATGGCGAATGGAACACCGGCCACATGAAATCTCTTTGGGGTCTCTGGGGTCTTTGTAGGGTAGGTTAGAGCCTCTAAGAGAAAAAAATTACTTCCATGTGATATATTTTGATGGATTTTGGGGGTATCTTATGGGAATGGTGAATAATATTTTAACAAGCGATCATCTTCTGGGACCATTATGTGCTGTGATGGAGCATTCATCGGGTTGTGATACCAGGATATAGTATGACCCTAGTCACCAAACCGTATACTAAGGTGGATGAGGCCCTAGGTTTACTATCTATATACCATGGTAAAAGATCCCTAGGTCTTTATTTTGATTGGAATGATCATTATGACATTATCAAAGACACTTTAGTACTGAAGAAGCAGGCATGGATAATCGAGGTCATATACCTGAGTATCAACAAAATTTATTTTATTTTGTTTATTCATATCATGTTACTTGAATGTATCACTACATATACCATGTTTATGATTCCCTACTGAGTTTTTAACTCACACCCTACTTTGGATGCCATCGAACTTAGGTACCCGATTAAACCCTAACTTTCTTTTAGGTAGGGTTTTGGTAGGGACCTGGGTTTTTCTGGAACAAGATAGGGCAACAAATAAGGGATTTGGAAACATGGATGAGTTTTGTATCAGAGTTACAGTATTTACTTTTTTATTTTATTTATTTCATTATTCTATATATGTGATCAACCTAGTGAGTGATCATTGTTGTATGATTGTATTCCCTACATCATTATTATTATTGGAATGGATTTTTATTTATTCATGTGTAATATGATTTTTTACAATGGTTCTTGACTCTTTGTTATATTATTGTGATTTATTAATCAAATACTGAGGGTATAGTTTCGCCATGTGTTACGACCCATGATTTCTAAAATTGCATTTTATTAATTAAGTATCGTGTGTGTATCTTTTATAGCATGAAAAATTGGAAAAAAATGATTAACCATATTACTCTTATGGATATTAAATTGGTGTTTATGATTAAAAGTAACCACCTTATAAAAACTATATGAATGTATATAATAAAATAATAGTCATTTTATGTATTGAAATATGTGTTTATTAAATTTATTTTATGTTCCATTCTATAAAAAGTAATTTTATCACTTTTATAAGTTAAATTAGAAAAAATTAACATCATTATTGGATTTAACATGGTTGTATTAGTTGAAGATGAGTATTTGGTATTTTTATAAAAAAAATTATTTTTAATTGAATAGTGAAAATACCATCTTTGAAAACAATGTGCATTTTAATATATATGCATAACCTAAAAATTAGGAAACCTTTTTCATAACCAAATTTATATCTTTTAAGTATAATTATATATGTTAAAATATTATAATTTAATTACAAAACTATATTTATATTTTAGAACATAAGTAATATTTTATCAAAAAAATGAAAATGCATTAGTATTTTAAAAAAATTATCAATAAAATCATATTAAATTTATATAAAATATGAAATTAGTGGTTCTAAACTATATAATACGGTCCACTATATTTTTATGCATAATTGTTACGTTACATTGGGTAAATATTAATTACACTGGTGAAATTATTATTTTTGAGGAATAATACTTATCAAAATATTATGTATTTTTAAAATTAAATAAATAAAATAAAATTTAAGATTATAATATTATTTTTTAACATATATAAATTTAAATTGATACTAATTTAATCATTAACCAATGTTATTAGTTTTAAAAACACTCAATGATTAAAATGATATTTTGCAAGAAAAAAACTTTTTAAAAACATTTTATGTTTTGATTTGAAAGTTAATTTTATCCTATTTATAAATTTAATTAGGGTAAAGAATCTCAAATTCATTTTAAAAATGTATATATTTGGGAATAAGTTAATATTTATTTATTTAGTATTAAGATAATTAACATGATTAATATTTCATTTAGAGAAATAAGTTTTTAAATGACTAACTTAAGGTGCCATATATTTTCATAAAATAACATAAACTTTAGACATTGTAGACAAAAGTATTATTATTTGATGTTTTACCTATATTTATTTCTAAAATACCATAACCTAATTCACCTAAATTTTATTCCATTCCATTATTAACCCTAACATAAAAATATTATCATTGGAAAAGTCCCTCTTCTTCACATATAAAAGAGGGAAACATCCACCCTTAAAATACTCCACTCAAGTTTCCAAATTTCCCTGAGTCCCAACCAGAAAATTCTATTGTTTAATTCATTTAAATTCATTGGTTCCCCTGGTCACCAAAAATTATCTTAAGTCACTCTAATCTAAGTCCTTCTTCAAGAGGATGCTCACATTATCAATGTTGGTATCACATCTTACTTAACCTTTATTTTTTATTATTTCATTTATAAAAAAATATGACCAAAATATAATAATAACATAATAATTATTATTTTAGTGATATTTTATTAAAATAATGGTTTAACCATTATTTATTCTCTTCAATCTATTAAAAAAGAGTCATCAATAATGTATGCGCATGGATTACTGCCTCTAAGAAATGATGCTTTCGGTGTTTCATAACCACGTCCCATGGATGGTTTTAATTAGGGTATTAATGGATAAATATTATTTATAAAATTTGTTTATTATTCTTAAATGATCACTTATTATCCACCTTCACACCACTCATTCATTGGGTATCGAAAATGTTAATCATGTTTTGAGTGTCGACTATAGCCTTCATGAATAAACATGTTTAGTCTTCCACCACTTACTAATATGGATGGTTTTAGTCTATAGTGGATGAGTATATATGATATATATACGTAATATTTTTAATTAATATTTTTATTTTCATATTAAATATAAGTTTACTATCATCATAAGGTAATATGTCAATATCAGTAAATAACCCAAAACTAGTTCACGACAACTTTTGATTTCATAAAACAGAACCAAAATTTCCATGTAATGGTATTATAATGTTATATGTAATTATAAAAATGATTAAGTGAATTTAATTTCTAGTAAATTATTATATTTTGGAGATAAAGGATGATCAACGAAACTTTTATTAATCTAGTTGAAAACAGTAAAGATAATTAACACGTGATTTTGAAAAGAGATTATGAAAAAAAATAAAAAAGGGGATAATTATTAATTAATAATATAAATAAATATACATATGAATAATACTATTAAATAGGTAATTAATATTTTCGTACGTATGATACAAGAAGTTAAATAAATTCATTGGAAATTAATAGTAAAGGTAAGGGAATTAGTAACTCAAACTTTTTTCTTTGAGTAATAGAATATATTCTTTGAACTTATTATTTCCAAGACTTTCCCTTTTAAATGATGTTATCTTTATAATTTTTGAAAAAATATTTTTTAAAATTAATTAGATTTACATTATTGAATTAATTTTCATTTTTCATAAAACCAAAGTAGACTTTTTTAAAAGAGACTCGTAATTATGGCTTTTACAATGATGGATGAAATTTTAAAAAATATATATATATTTTTATATTTTTTTTAATTATAATAAAAGAATGATAAAACTATATTAAAGTTATGTTTCATGATTCACCCTACATTTTTATTTTATTATGTGATTATTTTGTGTCATATAGTTTTTGGTATTGATCGATTTAATTTATGACAATATTTGAATGTTTTTTGAAACTCATATTATTTATTAAGTTCCTTATGAAAATTGAATGATTCAATTTTGTAAGTTTTATGAAATCAGTTTTACTTGGGTTATTTATATTATGATTAAATTCCATGAATATCATTTTCTTTATTGGGGTTATTTTATGATGTAATTATCTTCTCCAAGTAGCACACATATAGTTGGATTATAAGACAGTAGGTGCCTATATATAACTCAAATTCATTGGGTAAGGGATTATATATCACGAGATAGAAGTTTTATGTAAATAGGTTAGAAAGTACCGAGGTTCAAAAAGGGTGAGTGTGATGAAATTTACCTTTACTCACAATTTTATGAGTGCACGATTTGGTGGGTATCCCGGATCAAAATGATAATAAATTATATATTTATGATTGTGCAAATTTATTTCCTATATTATGCGTCCCATGTTATAGGTTTCATTTTTTATTTTTCTCATATCAGGGTAAAAGTGTTACCATTTGTGATATAATGTATATCTTTCATTATTATGGTTAACACTTTTTTTATGTTCTTTTAAATCAAATATTTTCACTCATTCATGATTTTCCATATGTTTATGATTATACTTTTATGGTCTTTGAAATGTTAACCCTTAATGAGTGTTTGAAAAAAAAACCTTTTTATGTTTTCACTTTCCCTATATTTGAAGAGGATTATTTTTTAGGGAATGTATAAGAGTGGATTTAGATTATGGAGAAGCTCTCATAATATGTGAAATAATTATTTCAATGTTTCTAGTCTCCAAGACACTAAAACTTTATTTCCTTGTATTGTGTGATTGTTTTTTAATGTAATAAGTAAAAAATGCAATTAATGTATTATTTATTTATCTTTATCTTAGGTCACTTCAGCTGGTTTTAGAGAAAGTTATTGTTATTTTAGAGGCTAGGACAAGAAAAAATTAGTGATAACCCTTAGGATAAGACTCAGTATGGAAGAACACCCTATGTTATGGTAGACATATGACAGTTTCATTCCTAGAAATACATCCCTATCTAGATACTATAAGTCTATATAGTTTTTTAATGGAAACATCTAGGATTTATAACCCTAAAAGGAGTTGATTTATTATATCTCAACCATCATTATTGTTCATGGTGAATGGGCCCTTACCTCGCACTTGGTTTAACACTCTCGATTGATATTCTTAGGTTAATTCACGTTTTATTTATAAACCATTATTATGTATTTGGTTAACATGGTAAATATTATTGTTAAGGAAATTATTTTAGGTAATTAATCATGGATAACCTAGATTAAATCTTTTGTAGTTTCTAGATAAGAGTATAGTCATTATTTTTGAGTTATTCCTTATATGATCATTTTCCTTCTTTATATGATTATTAATTTATGTATCCTCCCCATCAAATTTCCTCTATCAATGATAGTTTCATAACAATAATTAAGAGATGTAATTATGGATGTAATGTACAATGTGGTAATTTTCCAAATGATATTGGATGGGAGTTCAAAATCTCATGTAAATTTTCTCTAAACTATCTCATGTTACAAAAAATAACATGAATAATGTGAATCATTAAAATTTATTAACAATGTAGAATCTTCCTATTGAATACTTTATTAGTTAATTCTATCCACCCTTTAATGGGCCTTAAAACCCATTAATTACTATACAATGGAATAATTCAATGGAAAATATATTTTATGTTCTTCAATTCTCATAGAATGAGAATGTTGTTTTGGCTATTTATCAATGGGAAGGTGAGGCTGAACAGTTTTGGAATATCATTAGTAATACAATGAAAAGGGGGGAATTTGATTATATGAAGTTTGAGGGTTTCATGGGTCAATTATTCACTAAAAATCCTATCAGACTCTTCATACAAATATGAACTAATAATTACAATAATTGAAACAAATATAAGATGAGTTTGTTTCATCATATGAGGAAAGATTCATGAGACTTGAAAGGTATTCCTTGAATTTTATATCTTAACCTAAAAATAAGATTGATCAAATATTCAGTATCTAAAAACCTAGTCTCCAATTTCCAGTAGCTATAATAGAGTATAGATTCTATGTGGATGTTTATGGATGTGTTCTTGAGTTTTAATTGGAATATGGAGAAACGCGTGATTCTAGAGAAAGGAAACGAATCATAGAGTACCAAAACAATTACCTAATTAAAATTCTCATGAGGTAATAATTTTTAATTATACAGATGAAAAATTTCAGAGGAAACACATTAGTAATTTTATTAATGGTTTTTAGAAGTGTTATAAGTATGATAAAGTATGCTACCCAGCTTTTGATTATCGAAGAAATTGAATATATTGAAATGACATCATTTAGGAGAATAATTACCCAGATAGTGCTCCTCCCACTATTTAATGCTTCAAATTCCTAGAGTATGGTAATTATGAGAATTAGTACCCTAAATCTATATTTTTTGAAGGGAACATGTATTATTATAATTGTAAACCATGTGAACTAGGGGGAATATAAAATCACTAGTGTATATGGGAAGAATAATAATAAAGTGATGAATGGTGCACTAATTCTACTCTCTAGAAATATGAATAAATTTTTTGATTCTACCTATGATCATTATTTTATATATTACATGTTTTAAAAGAATGTGTATTCACCATTTGTATCATTGGATATGAATCTATCCATGAAAATTACATTTGGAATGCTAAATGTGACTAAGGTGCTCCAATCTTCTCTGATAGAGATTTTTAGAAGGAAGATTCTAGAAAATATGGTTCTTCTCCCAATGGTTGGTTTTGACATAATTTTTGGGTATACACTGGATTTCTATATATAAATATCATTTCAATTACCAAGAAAGGGAAATATTTTTTTATATCCCTAATTATATGGTTATCAAGTATCAATGCATGGATGATCATACACCTTCTTCAAAAAAAATTATATTTTATGTGAATTGATATCCAATAACTATGGGTTCCTTAATCATATTATTATAGAGGATTACAACATTGAAAACATTCCCATTGTGTGAAAATATGATGATGTATTTCCCAATGGGTTGTCTACTCTTCCCCCAAAATGTGGGGGCGAGTTATCAAACAAACTCATCCTTGGATATTTTCCTATATCAAATACACCCGATATATTGAATTACATATAATTAGAGGGATTGAAAAAAATTATAAGAGAATATTCACAATGTTTTAATATTCCCTAGTGCTTCTCCATGGGGGTAACTGGTCTTCTTTACATAGAATAAGGACATATCAATTCTTCTTTAAATAAATTATCATGAGATAAAAAAATTCATAGTAAAAAACAAGTAACATATTCCATGTGCTGATGATCTATTCAATAATAATATAGGAGATAAATGCTTCAAAACTATTAACCTCTAGTCTAGATATCATTAAATGATGGTAAAAAGGGGAGAAATTCTGAAGACAATATTTTGTAAAATGTATAAACACTATCAGTTTAAAGTGATGCATCCTTAAAATTCATGGTATTTATCCCCAAGAAAACAGAAAAGGTAATTTATTATGCCTATAAAAAATTAAAAAATAATGAAAATTTTATCCAACACATGATTTGGAATTAACTACGATCATTTTTCATTGAAAATTTTATGTATTTATATTTATGGTGAGAAATGTGATATATAAACTGATCTAAAGAGATTGAAATATATATTCATTTGGAAGGATTTAAAAATTTGTCAAAATATATGGTTAGAGATAGTCAAATATTATGACTAATCGATAAATTATCACCATAAAAAGGTGAAATAAGTTGTTTAATGCCCTGAGTAAAAAAGGTCATGCTAATCTATCCATGATGAGAGAACTAAAATCCAAATACTCTAGTATTTGTACAGTATTATCCTTGTATTCATAGTTGGAGAAGATAAATTCAATCTTAACCAAGTAAATTCTCATCCATCCATTCACATGAAGATAAAATAATCCTTAAAACATGTTGTGGGGTTACATAAAAGCTAGTGAATATTTCAAAGTTCTACTTAAAAAAAAGTATTTGTAAGGTTTAAAACTTGTATAGGTGTTCCATATAGACCAAAACTAAAGATTTAACTTTTAGATGATTCATATAACTTATCCTTCTCTATTTATCAACTAGTTTTAATGTTGGGTAGAGATATGAATCAAAACATCTGATAAGATAATATGAAGAGGGAAATCATGGTGAATATATCTCCATTCTTAGTATATCAAAAAAAATAAGTGAGAGATTTATAATCCTAATGTTATGATGAAAATATTACTCTTACTTTTATGGAAATAGGAAAAAATTGTCATGTATTTCATCCTAGGACTCCCCATAACCTTTAAAGATCATAATTATATATGAGTTGTAATCAATCACCTTAGAAATTAAATGGATTTTATATCCATAAAAGAATATTTCTCCCTTGAAAAAATCACCAAGATATAAAAATGGGAAGTAGTAAAGAAATATGAGGTATCATTATCCATTGTATCTAATTAATATCTGACTTTTACCTTGAGGTTTTGAATATGTCTTTAGAATTAATAAGAGATAGCACTGAGCATTAGTGCTTCATATCATCCTAAGAGAGATGATAACTCTAAGAGAACCATTCAAACTATAGATGATATGAAAAGTCATTTTCCAATGGATTTACAAGGATATATAGGTCAATATATTCCTCAGATATAGATCTCATATAACAATAGTTTCCATTCTAACATCCAAAAGACACTATATGAGGCTCCATATGGGAAGCGATATAGGACTCCAACATACTAGGGTAAATTTAGTGGCATAATGCTAAAGGTTTAAACACTTTCTCCGAAATTATGAACAATGTTTATGTAAAACCTAGAGATTTTAAAATAACACTGTGTTCGATAGCGTATAAAACACACAATGATGAGTCTAATCAAACCGTGATATAATATTAAAATATTATTATTTAAACAAGACTATTATAAAATAACTATTAAATTTATAAGTTTAAAATTAATAAACACATTTTTAAAATTAATTTTGGGAGATAAAGAAAATATATTGATAAATATGTACTTTATTTTTGGAAAGTCTTTATAGGGTTTGGAAATAACCTTTTCTTAAGAAAATAATTTTTACTTCTATTCATTATAATTTTACAATAAATATTTTAATAAATGAACTAATTATTAGAATAAATATTTCAAAACTCTCTGAAGATTTATTTTTTGGATTTTTCTAAAAAATTTAATTTTTTTATGAATAGTGAAAATGCTATTTTTAATAAAAAAAATTTCATTTAAATCATTTAAAAAGTCAAGTTTTTTAAAAAAGTTTCCTAAAAGTGTAATTAATTAAATTATTTATTTATTAATCCAATTTATCTCATTAAAATCAATTTCATGTTGGTTTTTGGCATTAAAACCTTCTATACTTATCCAAAAAATATCTTTAGAAATTTTTTTTTCATCGCATTTATGAGATTAATTTTTAAATACATTTTGCCAGTTATGTGAATTAAATTTTAGAAAATTATACTACATATTTGTAATTATAATAATTAACATTATATAATATGTTAACCCTAATTTTAGGTCAAAATCAATATTAAAAACATAAAAAATTAATTCTTACGGTTAAACTTAAAATGGGATTAATATGGGTCAAACTAAAAAGATAAGGGTTACAATGACATACAAATTTGTAAAAAACCTATTTTCTAGACATCTTTTTACCATATATCATCTAAGGTTTAATAATTATCCATCTTGATCATTTCTTTAAATGTAAAACGTGGGTATATCTTTTTTTCTTTTTAAACATTCCAAATGTATCTTCTCCCCCACTTATAAAAGGGAATGCCCTCTCCTATCATATTTATACTTAAAAAGAATTGTGAATCTTTCACTCCCTTCACAATTTTCTTTCTTAATATATTCCAAACATTTTGGAGTTATTTTTTGATCAAGATTACAATGATGGGATGATTTAGGTCTAATCCTAAAAAGGTTTTCAGAAGAAGAGGTTTCATTCTTAACCGAGCATATTTGTTTTATTTCATCTTCCACCTCCTTCAAATATTACTCAATAATGATGATATAATAATATTAGTATCTATAATTTACTTATATGTTATTATTTTAATATAATAAATTAATTCCATCTCCTCTTCCATCTAATGTAAAAAAAACCCATCACTCCTTTGTACGACGGACTACCACTTCACGAACCAATGTAATTTGTGTTCCATCAACACTACTCATGGATATTCATGATGTTGGATTTAATTTTTATATATTATACTAATTAAATATTTATCATTTTTTAAAAATTAATATATAATATACCTTCCTATCTTTCAATCCATTGAATAATGATAACATCGTTTGTGTGTACGGTGGACAACCGCTTCATGAAACGATACGAATCATTTTTTATTACTAATCCACATGGATGGTATATGCATGTTTATATATAAAAAATATTATATTTAAATTTCAATGATCGTTTTTTTATAAAATAAATATTTTTTCCATCATGATTATTGAAAAATGGAAATGTTACTAACGTGTATGCATGACTTACAATCTCCATGATTGAAATATTGTTCATTTCTCATAATAATTTTTCATGGTTGGTTTTAAAAGTATAATTTATGTATAAAAATTATAATTATTTCATAATTTTTCATTTTTATATGATGTAAAAATGAACCCTTTGAATATGGTTAACACACTAATGTAGTTTTTAAATTATGAACTAAGTGTCCTAAAAACACACGACATGGAAATAAATGATTAAGTAATTAAAAAATAGTTTAAAAAATGAAGTAAATTTTTTATTAAAAGGTATTAGACCTATAAAATTTTCCAAAGAAAAAAAATTATTGATATTATTTTATTATATAATAGATAAAATACATATATGAAAAATTCTGGAATCGAGGTAAGAGTTTCATCTCAAAATATCCTTATTTGAGACACATGTTATTTTATGCACATAATTTATTTTAGATATTTTATAGACATCATATTTACACCTAATATAAATAATAATTCATAATTAATTATATTTTATGTTATAATTCATTTACTTAACTAGTGGGAGTTATTATCCCAAAGTTACTCAATTGGTAAGACTTTATGTGCCAATCTCATTTTAATCAGAATTTTGTATACTTAAATTTCTATTATATCAAATTATTTGATCATTTTAAAAAAATCCTTTAATATTATTATACTATTTTTATTAATGAAATTTTTATTTAATTTTTTAATTTTTTGTTCTTTTGTATTTAAGATTATTTGTGAAAATATTTTTGAAAAAAGAATAATTCATTTATATCTTCAGAAAAAACATATTTTTCTTCCATTTACATGTTTTCTAAAAATATATTCTTGAATATTTTTTTAATTCCCCGAATAATTTATTAAATAAATTTTATCCCATGTTTTAGTTTTTTTAATTTTTTTCAAGGAATATTTTGGTCATTTTCTGAATGATGTACTTTTTATCCTTTTTATAATAGTGTGGAATGATATTTTTTAATCTTATACAACATGTTTGGAGTAACTCTCCATCATGAATTCCCATTTATTTTCTACTTACTTTTTAATTATCCATGGTTATTTTACTAATAAAATATTTTTATATAATATTTTCAAAAAATTTCAATTTTTTAGAAGTGATTTCAAACTGAAAATGGGTATTTTCCTCAAGAAATATTCCATGTAATATTTTAAAGTAATTATAGTCAACAATAACAACCTTGGATGTTATATATTTATTTTGAATTATATATATATCTCATATATATATATATATATATCTAACTTATTCTCCCTTAATTTTATGGGTTAACATATGTCTTTTTTCATTTCTCAAATTCCTTCATTATAAAATTTTCTTTGATCACGATGTGAGAAAAGATTATACAACCCATTTTATTTCCTTGGGTAACTCTTATGTTTTTCCTTATAATTTATTTCCTTTCCAACACACATATAAATCATGTAAATTTTACAATAGGTGCACCAAGAGAGTTCTCAAGTGCATTGGTTGAATATTTAATCTCAAAATGTGACATGTATGGGATTATGTAGTAAACCTAATCCATTATGGAAATTTGTCCACAATGTTATACTGTCTAGGATATTAGACTTGAATCATGTTTATGACATGTTATAGGTTGCTTCCACATTTCCAATAATTCTATGTTATTATGATACAATGTTCTTTGTTTTATGATTCTATGTGATTACTCATGAGACTTCTCGTTTATGATATCTTGTTATACCTTTGAATCACAATTAATGTTTCATTGTCATGTTTATTACCTTAATGAGATTTCTATCACCTCTTTTTCAATGTATTCTCAATAATGTCTTATGTGGTTTTAAGAGACAAAATTTATTTTTGAGCTCAATATGTAGAATACAATTAAAAAATATATTTTTAGTCTCACATTGATATATTATGAATATAGGCTTCCAAATACACTGGGCCTCATTATCATTGGGTTGTAATTAATGGGTGTTTATGTTAAAAAGCATGTAATAATATATGAAAAAAGTCATGGGTACTATTTTTGATATTAGATAAAGGTATATTTATTTTTTATATTATGATTATAACAATTGAGTGTAATCCCAATAAGTAATTATAAGGATAATTCTATGAATAGTAAAATGTCATGGAATTTGGGTGATGTATAGAGTGATTGAGTTCTGTAGTATTTCATAACTCCATAGATAATATTAGTGGATGTGGCTATATCATAGTTATACCTCGGGTAATAACCCTAAAAATAGTGCATTGGGATTGACTCGATCATCACCATATGCATGAAAATGGGCCTCGATGCACACTTGGTTTGAAACTCCTAGGATATATGTTTAGAAACTAAGGAAACTCTTTATGAACCATTATTAATAACATAAAAAAATTTAGTATATAAAACATAATAGGAAATGTTACCATGGTAATCTAGATTGAAACCTAGAGACTCATAAGTCATGATATACTTACCATTTATAGTTATTTCTTCTAGGTTTAGAAGTTTCCCCTTTTTATGTTAATCATTCTCATTTTTTTCTTTTATTTTTTTTAGTTAATAGTGGTAAATTTTTGAAAGGAAACCAATTAATGTGTGATGGAAAATATTAATATTTACCTACTAAGATGTCTAACCTAATGGGAATGAAATTTAAACCTATGGTGATAATTATAGATTTGATATCTCAAATTATGATTAACAATTGGAAAATACTTCAATTTATGAACACATTAAAGAAGAGAATAATAAATTCTCATTGAATTTCATATGTTAAAGGTGAAAAAAAATGAATATTCAATTTTCAATATGTCAAAATGTTGGAAGAGACACCACATAAAATGAATTAAAGGAAACAGAAGATAATTCATCTGAGGAAAATGAGGGCCTAAAGATACAAATTTCCAAATAAAAATATATGTGTTGATTAACAATATTCAAGTAAATAATGTTCAACCTAAGGCACCATTAAAAGATAAATTTCACATATATGGGGAACATGGACATCATCTGAGTCAATTATTTAATCCAAGGATTAATTTATAAAGGAATACATAAAAAATCATTAAAATTTAATGAATAAATTGTTTCAGTCCAATAACTCTAAAATCATGTTTTCAAGTATTTTTTATCAATGGTATACTCATTATAAGAATCCTAATAAATCTAAGGATTATTCTAAAATATTTTTTCTTTTAGTATTTTCAATAATATACTGAACAGTACTAATAACCAGTATGGGTGATTTAATGGTAAGGTGGTATTTTTTTTAAAAAAACACATGATTGAGTAAAAGGTAATCTTTGGGATCTTATTTATGTTGAGTTAATTATAGTTCATTAAATTATTTGATCTTTTTGGAAATATTGATCTAGATAGAAGTCCATATAGGTTATAAAAAGGTGATCTGATGATTGATGTTATTTTCAAATATTTTCATAGCACTCTTTAAATGTTAATGGATCATGGTTAATTTTTAATATTATTATCAGAAAAAATACATAGAATTTAAAAAGGAAAAATAATGGATTGTGTGACAACCCATCACACCCATTAAGGTCTTATATCTTGAACACAACACTAAAGGTCGATAAAGGTCTAGTTCTTACCATTGTTCAATATTTTGTACTAGTTATTTTGAAAATATTTTTACGTAAGAATTTTTATGTCTAAATATTATATTGATTTTGGGAAACATATTTTAAGATCAATTTTTTTGAATTTTTTAGGATTTTGAGTTGATTAATGATATTTTGGGAAATGATTCATTTGGTCGTGGTATATATAACCATTAGGTTTAAAAATTTATTTAACATTAAGGGTTTTTTGTGAAGAATAAAATTAAATATTTGAATTTTGGGGTTATTTAAAATGTATTTTTATTTAGATGTGTATTAAATTTGGGAATTATATTACCTTATTGTTATGACCCAGCCCAATAGGGCCCATTACGCAACTCCCTAAGACCACATCCAGTGGGTTAGGGATAGAGACTAGATCCAAGTAAAAATATCACTAACATGAGAGTCCTTGGACTATGTACATGTACACACGCACACATCTCCAAGACCATGCAATGAAGAAATGTAAAAACAAGTAATCCACCACACATGCATATATTTAAATCCTAAAACTAGAGTAAGAAAAGAAAAAATCGAAAGTAAAGAGGTCCAAATATAAGACTTCCACAAAGAGTCTGAAAATAATTCCAAACTAAAATTAAATATGGGGACATCAATCAAGATAAAATAGGAACACAAGATAGTTTTTTCAACTCATTGAGCATTGTCTGGTCTTGGTCCCTCTACGACTCTTTCAAATTTTAAATCATAAAAAAAGTCACAAAAAGTGTTGGAAAATCCCATCAAGTGGTGATTATGAAATTACCTAGTAGGAAACCTTAAAAACATGAATCATATAAAAAATAATGACAATCTTCTCTACACAGGTATATGTTTATAGTATATACAATAAGAATATCCAGATATTCACAAAAAAGACACACAATCTCAATGTGAAGTCACAAACATCATGTTAGACTAGGATTCCCACTTTACATTTCCTAATAACACTTGTCTAGGAGAACACACTCTATGAGTCAAAATCATAGACATGATCCATCTAAGATGTATTACTCATTGGGTCTCTCCATTGAATGTATATGTCATAATTTTAAAGTGATAAGATACATAGATGGGGATCACTCACAAGGCTATGAGGTAGAACAATAACTCAATGTAGATTAACCTACTAAGTAGAGGATCAATTCTCATTTAGTGTTGGTCATGATGATACTAAGAACTCCACCTAGGGGAAAAATATGTTAAAGGATCTCACTCTAGACCAAAGAGAAGGATTATAACAACTCTATATAATATGTTTGAATAAGGGGATCACCATCCTATATGTAAGAAGTGATTCCATAATAACCCTCATGGAAAACTATATGAGGAATTCACCCTAAGGAAACATGTCCTATATATAGAAGATAAGGGATAAAATCCAACATTTAAGGAGTGAATGACATGTACTGGGAGTACGTTGTGTGTCCCTTAAAAACCAGTTTCTTCCTATATAAACAGATTATTCCCTTGTCTGTGTAAAAGTACATGATATGATGATACCCATGTACCTCTTTCTGTGTCTCAGTACATGGCTATTACCTTGTACATATTGTCTTGGTCATGTCCATGTGGGAGTACACAGTGTTCCATTCTCTGTGTACTATGGATTGTGCATGTTTACCCTTCGAGGTATATGTTCAGACACTAGGGAATTAATCACATACTTTTGATGGGTTTACGGAATACATTATCCTAAACTATAAAAGAAAACCCCAGCCACCAAATAGGTGACTCACATGTCTTATTCATTTGGAATACAAGATGTATATCACAAGATTTCATAAATTCTACAATATCTTAATCTTCATCACTATCTGCTTCTTCTGTCCCAGGATCTACAATGAATATCACTTGGAAATTTGGTTCTACTCTATATAGGCCATACCATTTCCACTGACTAGATACCAGTCATCCAATTCACATGGAAATCAGTATTTCTTCATTCTCATTATCGTGGCTTGCACTATTTAAAACTGTAGGTCTCCAATCTAGTATAATATTTTTCTACTACCCCTGATTTCATGATCCCTTTTCAATAGTAAATAAATTTCTATTATATCAAATTTTTGTTCCAAGAACCATGTGAATAATGATAGATCCCTCTGTATTTGGTTTGAACCACCGGTAAAAAACCCTTGGGGATGAACATAGAAAATATGGGAGAAAAAACAATAACATACATGAGGAATGAACCTCATTTAATGTTCATGTTGTACACAATTTTTTATTTTAGAACTAATAAATAAGAATCAATAATAATCAAATGAATCTCCCAGAAAATTCCTCAAATAAACCCATCCCACAAAATGATCGATCCACAAATCAGTCTGTTGGTCGATTGATTCATGTTTTTCATAGAAATAGATAACAAGGATATAATCCAATCTAAAAAAGTACCCACAATTGAGATGGATCAATCTCTAAGGAAGAATGATCTTTCATGGTTATTGTTGGTGTGATCCCTGAATATCATTTCACACCAATTTCCGATCAATGATTTAATTGATGTTCATATAAAATATATCCTTCAATGCTTTCTCCAATGGTTCTACAATGTCTCTAGATTTCAGTGGAGGAGTTCTTGAAAGCATGGGACAATCTGGCTTCCCAATTCAAAGGGGCTATCAAAACCGAACCTGATATAAAGGTATCAGGCCTGTCTTGGAAATTATTTCAGGAGGTTTCATCTAGTGGTTTTAAGCTGGTTTTCAATAATGAAATTATCTTCTACAATACTGACCCTTGTTGAACATGTGGTTTCTCACTTTTTTCCATAAAATTGTTTCCTAATAAAAAATTTATTTTGGATTATGTGGATAATCCTAGTTTTTTTAACAACAATATAATAATAGAAAAAATTATCGGACTATGTCAATTGATGAAATAAAATAATTAATTTAATTAATTTTTTAATTGTATGCATATGATGACTTTTCCCAAAACATCACATGACAAAAAAGGTTATGTGAAACTTAGTTAAAACCCCCATTTTGAACTGAAAAGTTTCCTTGAATTCCTAATCTGGGATTCTATTTAGAAGTAATTCCACCTTTTCAGGAAAACTATGCATGAGTGCTATATAATATATTTCAAATATTTATTCTAGAAACATTGGACCATATAATCACATGTCATATTAATTCAAGTCCATGACAACAATCCATAAAATATCTAAAAATATTATATGGAGAATAATAATCATTACATTCTCCCAACCTTGGAGATTTACCTATTGAAAATCCAAATCAAGTGGCTACAAAATTAGATGTGTGTATTGTACATGTATATGAGCCTCCCACACCCAATTTCTCTTATAAAGATTCTCATGTTTCCATTGGAAACACACTAAAAGAATCTCTTTCCCACAAATTATTTTGTTCTTTTGATACTAAATCTCTGTCAAGTACTTAGCAAATGTAGATTTATCCTTGAGGTCCATCTTACCCTAGCTGACAACATGCATTGGTTCATGCACATACAACCTTAGCTATGACATGTGGAAGATGTCGTGTACCCATTATAACTGTGGTGGTAGAGCTAAATGGTATTCCACCTTGTCAACACTATGCGGTATCTGTATAGGTCCAATGAATATTGGAGATATATTTCTACCCCGTAAAAAACTTCCTAATCAACATCTATGTGAAACCCATAGGAACACATGGTATCAATCCTCAAACTCCAAATTCATCCATCATCAATCAGTATAAGACATCTTATTTCCCTATATAGACCTCATCAGCTCTTGTAAGATCTGTACCATCTCAATAGTGTCTCCCACTAACTCTAGACCCATGAGTATTGACACTCCTAGGTCATTCCAACAATGTGAAAACTTGTAGGTTTACTCGTACAAGGCCTGCAAACAGTTCCATACCAATGGTGGAATGATAGATTTTGTTTTAAACAAACTTCACCAGTGGTAGGAGATCAATCTAAATATGGAAGAAGTAGAACATGCAGGCTCACAATATTTCCTCTAGATCCTGAATGGTCTGGTCATTCTGGCCACCAATCTGGGGGTGAAACATTGTGCAAAAGCATAACTGATTCACAAATTATTATTTCAATCCCATCCATAGAAAATATGTGAAATGAATATCATAGTTATAAATAATATTTTAGGTAAATCCATGGATTTATACTATCTCTTTTGGATAGAGGCATCTCAAGCACTCTACTGGACACTTCTCTCGAATATCTAGGAAGTGGGCCATCTTGGTGAGTTGGTCTACGATCACCAAAATTACATCATTTCCCTTATACATAAGTGGTAAGAACATAACATAGTCTATATATATCTGATCTCACTAACATTGTGGAACCTCAAGGGGTTGACCTAAACCAGATGGAAAATGGTACTCATACGTCACTTGATTCAAGTAAGGCATCAAAAGAAAAATTTGCAACTTCGTTCATTATCCTTGACCACCAATACTAATGTTGGATGTCCTTGTAAAATTTTCACACCTAGATGAACCACTAAAGTATATGTATGAAACTCTCTTAGAACTTCCTCCTTCAATATCACTAGTACAATCGTGTATCCTATAAAAAAATGACATGCTCCCCACATTTAAAAAATCCATTGAAAGCATGTCCGATGTATATCTAAGTACATAGGGTCTCATAGTCAATATCCCATAGTTGAGATTTCATGAATAGATATAAAAGTTGAGGGGTTACAACCATCCATAATAGGTAAGCTTCTTCAACTCCATCCATAAATGATAACTATAATGAGGAAAAATAATCTGATTCCCCATTTAGAAATAGGGAACAAGATCTCTTAATGAGATAATTGGCTACAATGTTCCCCTTCCCAGTAGTATAGAAAATCTTGGAGTCATAATCCTAGAGGAACTATAGCCATTTCTTTTATCTCAAGTTTTTATAGGAAGAGATATAATTGAGAATCTTATGGACATAATAGATGATAAAATTATCCCACATCAAGTAGTATCAAAAAATATTTTGTGAGAAGAATACCATTGCTAACTCTAGATCATGGGTCACATTTTTCTTCTCATATAGTATCAAATGAAATGAACCATAGGAAGTCACTTCATGCCCCTACATCAGAACACAACCAAACATAGTTCCTAATGCATCACATAATACTACATACTCAACACCCGCCTCTTATTGTATCAAGATCAGATAATGCTCTTATATTTACATCAGCTCCTAAAAAATCCTAGTGGTAGCTATCAATTGACATGAATGGATACCCCTTTCAATTCAAAGATTTTATGGTGATGATATCCAAGAGTATTCAGGTATGAATCTCATATAATTTTCTTCCAACCCAAGGAAGCTCTTTACTTCCATCAATCTCTTGGGTGGATCCCAAAATAACACTACCTCAACATTTATCGGGTCCACTTCAACACCATATACTACGATAACATGTACCTGAAAGTGGACCTCCTATATCTAGAACTCAATGTTATGGATCTTTTAGTAAATTTGGTTCTCTCAGAGTAAGTTCAAATCAATTATCATGTGTCTCGGATGCTCCTCCTCAGATGTCAAGTATAGAAGGATATTATTGAAGAAGACTACCATAAACCTGTATAAGAAGGGTTGAAAATCTAGTTCATGAGTCCCATGATCACTAAAAGGTTTTCGATATGCCAAAGGGGATCACCAAGTACTCATGGTGATCATAAAGACATTTGAATGTCGTCTTCGATATATTTTCATCTCTTAATTTAAACTGGTGATAGCCTCACGTAATGTAAAACTTTAGGAACCATCACGCCCCTCTCAACTGATCAATGATTTCATTTATCCTCAATAGTGGATAATTGTTCTTCATCATAACCAGGTTCAAGCACCAATAGTCTACATATAACCTCAAGATCCCATATTCCTTCTTGGTGAACAGAACTAGGGCCACCTAGGGTGAGACACTAGGTCTAAAAAATCCCTTCCTCTATAATTACTCCAACTGAACCCTCATCCCATGAAGCTCTATGAGATCCATCCAATATTCTAGTGCAGATATCGGGTTTTTTCTGGGGTGTAGAACAATACATAATTTTATCTCTCAATATTGTGGTAAGCCTGGAATGTCCCCAGGAAATATTTACTCATACTCCACCACCACAATATGAAACTGAAAACTCATAACATCCACTATAAAAAGGGTCATTCTATCCCACTAATTAATAATTATATAAACCTTCCTATTTAGGATTCCATAAAATGATTTATGAGTTTCCTTTTCTCCCACAAAGGAAAACCCAGTCCCATTATTGTAGACACCCCACATCCTCTCCCTAAAACAATCGATCTAGACATGAACTATTGTTAAACAATCCATACCTATGATGTTTTTTAAGGCTCCATCACTACGAAAAAAGAGATCTCAATTGAAACAATCTCCTCAAATAGTCGCATCACACTGTCAACACAAGTGTGTGATTTCTAAGTAGTCTCAAGTAGAAGTCTTCAAGCACAAGCGTTGATCTGAGGGCTCAACCAAAATCTCTAATTCTTCAACCATCTAGGTATATATAGGGGAATTACAATCACTTATTCTATTAGTAAAACATCTATGGTAGAAAAGAAAGAGATTATATCTCCTATCATTACAATATCCCCTTGTTCATATGCCTCAACCACCTACTATTGTCCCCAACTATGTCCTCTAGCTCCCAAAGCTTGGTGTGGAACACTTGGGGGTGGTGGTGGTAGAAATTCAAAGTTCCTCCCTCCTCCAACTGCTCTCCCTACTCCTATGGAGCATCATTAACCATACAAACCCACCTCCTCCTCATGCCTCTAACTCGGTGGTCCATCCATTATCTCTCTATCCGTTGTATGGAAGGTTGGATAATCCTGTGCAAGATTCCCCCTTCCATTATAATATAAGAACCGCCTCTCCATAGGCTCATTGAACCCATCCTATGTTCCCTAATCCACATTCACTCTATATTTGGACCTTCTCCTGGAACATCTTGACCATACAGGTCCCCGATACTAACATCTTCTCGCTAGTGTTGAAGTCTCTACTCCTGCTTACTCACTATCAGCAACCAGTGTCTGCGTATTATCATCGAGGAAACTCTCAACCACCAAAGCTTACTCTAACAACCAAATATAGGTTGGAATTCATAGTGGTATAAAACTATATCTGATGTCTCTATGTGGCCTTGTTTGATGTTCTAATCTTGGAAGAACTGAGCCTGATCCATATCCCCCTAGAGTGGTTGGTGAACTTTGAT
This sequence comes from Viscum album, assembly GCA_963277665.1. Taxonomy (NCBI): domain Eukaryota; kingdom Viridiplantae; phylum Streptophyta; class Magnoliopsida; order Santalales; family Viscaceae; genus Viscum; species Viscum album. Next base: position 170,641,633 of record OY728148.1, read on the forward strand.
GAATACTCAGCCACTGTCGTGATACCCTACTGATGTTCTAGAATCTATAGGATACATACAATCCTTAATGTATTTAGACATAACTCCTCTTTAAAAACAAACTCAAAATCAGACCAATAATGATTTCCTTTATCATAAAACTATGTCACTAAACCCCACTATTATCTCACTGAACCATGGAGAAGGCTCTCCATGAGAACCACCATCTGATATGATGGTATCCTAACTAGTTTGAAAAATCATGTCACCACCTTAAGCTGGGAATTAGTCACATGTGGGTTGAGCTTGCCTTGGAACCTAAGGGTTCACTATTAATGGAACAGATGAAGTGTGATGAGCCTGCACACCACATCTGTTGGTAATACAAGTACCATATAATTCTAAAGAGGTAGTGGAATAGATGGTTCACCACCTAGAATTAACACATATAGAACTTTTCCTTGTACTGATTCCTCATCACTAAGGGGCTGATTCTTTTGAAGTTGATGTTGGATCCTAATTGGAACACATTATAGTGGAATCCTAAAATAAAAAAGACGAACCATGATAAATTATTACATTGAGAGATCAAACTAAAAAGGAAAATTAAACCAAAACCCATTCATATATGATATATATACCATTATTTTCTCTAAATCCAATTTTTTCATGTATTGAGTTGAAAGGTCGGTGATCAAAGTCATGTTGTATGGATATGTCAGTCGTCTCACCACCACCAGGGTCCACATACTGAATCCCAAACTCAGAACACTTAACATTATTTCCCCAAACCAAACTCATAGACTCCATACCTAATGTTGAATTGAGTCCCTTGATACCACTATATCATGACCTTTCCCAATGGGCCCTATTTCACAACTCCACGATCCCACTTATAATAGGATATGGGATGGAGAATTGCGCCAAGATCTCTTGTAACTAACATGTGAGGCCTTAGCCTAAGTACCTATACACACACACATTTTCAATCACATAGACTACTGAAATATAAAAACAACCGAACAATAATGGATGCATATATCTTAATCCCACAACAATGGTATGACAATAAGTAAGTGATAATAAACATTTCCAAATACAACCATGCCCCAAAGAGTCTAAAAACAAGTCCAACCTAAAAATAAAGATGGGGAATATTGTCTATATACTATAGGAATATACCCTAGTATTTCCAGATCACTGAGCACCATTTGGTCCTAGTTTGGTCAAAATGTAGATATTTTTCACAAGACACAACATGTGTGAGAAAATAACATGCATGGGTGAGTATAACAGTACCTCGTAAGACACCCCAAAACCACAAATCATTTAGAAAAAAGAACAATATTCATCTATACATATGTATATGTGTACAGTACATCCAACAAGAATATCTAGATACACTCAATGAAAACACAAAGTCTCAAGGTAAAGTCACAAGCATAATGTTAGCCTAGAATCCCATCTTGAGGGTTCCACATAACACTCATCTAGTGGAGAAAACTCTATTAGTCAAAAATAATTGATGACGTTTGTCCATGAAGTAGTGCTCCTTGGGCCTCACCATATTAAGAATATTCTAGGCGTTTGGAGGGATACAATACACATATTAGGATCACTACCAAAGAAATGGGTTAAACTAAAAACATAATCTGGATTAACCTTATAATTGGAGTATCATCACATATGTATTATTGGTCACGATGATTCCATTAACTCTACCTAGTGTAAGAAGATGATAGGGGATCTCACTATGGGCCAGATAGAGGTAACCAAAAAATTAATCCAAGAATTCTTGTTTAAGGGTTCATTCTTCAATATGTAGGATGTGATTTCATACTAACCCATTGGGAAAATGAAATGGGGAACACACCCTAATGAAACTTTTCCATGATACAGTGGCCAAGGGCTCTAAGTCAATATTGAATGTGTACAAAACATGTCCCTTCAGAACTAGGCCCTATCTATATAAACATCCCATGCATGTGTCCATGTAAAAGTACAGGGCATGTAAATTATTGTGTACTTCTTCCCATGTCACAATACACAGATATTCACATGTACATTTTTTCTCATCCATGTCCATGTTGGAGTAAAAGGTGTACCCTTGGTCATGTACTATGGGTCATGTTCGCGTACACTTTGAGGTACATGTTTAGCCACCATGGAAGGGATCACACATAATTTAATAGAGTTCACATGTCATGTGATCCTTTACTTTACATGGAAAACCAATCCGCCGCATCGGGTTCCCATTAGACGTGTTCCTCTATAACACACGCCATGTACATCATGATTTCATAGATTCTTTAGTTTTCTTCTCTACATTACTGGCCCCTTATCTTGCCTTGAATCCACCATGAATCTCTTGGGGGGACATGGATATGATCTGGTGAAGCCTCACAATCACCACTTTTCATATTTCAGTCACCGGATTCAAACAAAAATTGGTTTCCATTCATTTTTGTTTTCATCGCACGCACCATTCGAAACTGGAGTTCTCCAGTCATGTCTGATCCATCCTCTACAGCCATCTTTACATGAACCTCACACCATACCAAGTCTAGATCTATGATATTGGATTTTTTTCACCAAGAAATAGTTGTGCAATAATTAATTACTTGGTATTTGGGTTGAACTACCAGGTAAACAAAACCCTGGTGATGAATGGAGAAAATAGAGGAGAATATCACAATCATAAACATGAGTAACGAACCTCATCCAATGTTAATTTTGGACTTAAATAATTTCCATTAGAAAAATAAATTAATAATAATTAATAATCAAACAGACCTCCCAATAAATCCCCATAAATAAACCCAACCCACAAAACGATCAATCTTCAAATCAGTCCATTGGTCAATTGATTCTCGTTCGATATATAATAGACAATGCAGAAATAATCCAATGAAAACTGAACACCTACGTCGAGATGGATCAATCAATTATTAATAACGATCTTTTGTCATTTTCATTAGTGAGATCCTAAATTCTCATTACACACTAGTGATCGATCTACAATCTGATTGATGTTTATCTAAGAGAGATCCTCTAACACTCCCTCCAACGGTTATTTAATGGCTCTAGGGTTATGTGGATAGCCCTGTGAATTTTTTATAAACTTTTGATTATAGAAAAAATTAGGTCATTGTTTCAAATGATAAGGTAAAATAATTTATCAGATCCCATTATTAATTTTACATCCGTGATGACTTTTTCAACAAACGTACCACGCCAAGAAAAAGGTTATGTCATGCCTAAGGTAAAATCCATGTGATGAACTCAATGGTGTACATGGATTTATGATCTGGAATTAAATTTATAACTAATTCCAATTTTTTAGGAAAGATTTTCATGTGTGCTATATAATATATTTTAAATATTTATTCTAGACACACAGGGCCTTGGAATCGCACTCCATCTCAGCACCTAGTCTCCAAAATAATCCATATAATATCTAAAAATAATACGTTTAAAATATAATTCATTTAACATATGTTAAAAAATTATGGTTTTTTGTAATGTTTAAAGACATAAAGAATATCTTTATATCACATATTTGAATCATGTGATCCGCTAGAATGTAATTTATGTGATTCAGGTATGAAAAATTCAACTTGATTTTTCCTTATTTCTAGTAAAATATTTGGTTGTGGTGAAAAATGAAAAAATATGATGAAATTATACTTTATATGTAATTATATTTCAATATGTTTTTAGTTTACATGGTAAGAGGATCCCTCAGCGTTGGAAAAAGGGCCTTGAAATAAAAATGTTACTCCCATTTCAAATATCGACAATGTTTCTATCTATGAAAAGTATAAGATTTTCCCATAAATGGTTCTTATATTAAAATAAATCTCTTCACTATCCACCAATGTTCTACTATTTTTAAACCTAGTTATTTTTTTACCTTCATATTTCATCTTCCCTCTTTTCAGGAAGATGTTTTATTAACCATTTTTAGGATGTGGGTTTTCCAAAAAAGAGTTTTTTAATTTTGAAAACATTATTACTGAGAAATAGTTAACATTTTGAGGACATGATTTATTTAAAGTAAAGGAATTTAATGACTATATATTTTAAAATAATACTATTTTAGATAGCGTATACAACACACAACACTAAGTTTAAAAGTACCAAAATATACTTTTAAAATATTATTATTTAAATGTGATCGCTATAATGTGATCATTAAATTTGGTTATATGAGTAGGAATAATTTTTTTAAAAAATTAATTGTGGAGGATAATGAAAATATAATAATGTTTAAGTACTTATTTCTTGTTAAATTTTTATAGGCTTTGAAAATGCCTTTTTATCAAAAAAATATTTTTTCATAAGAAAATAATAAAATTAATTATTTTCAATATTAGAAAATATATTTTAGAAAATGAACTAAATTTTCGGAATCATAGTGTCAAAATTATCTTAGGATTAATTTTTTGGATTTTTCTAAAAAGTAAATTTTTTTAATGAATAGTATAAAATATTGGTCTTTGTGGAAAAATGTAATTTATTTGATTAATTTAAAAAGTTATACTTTTTTTAAATTTTTTAAAATTAAAATTAGTAAAATTATTTATTTATTAATACAATTTATTTCATTTGAATCAATTTCAAGTTGAGTTATTTATATAAAAACTTATTATACTTTATAAATCATTTTCTTTTGAAAACGGGTTTTTCATCACGTCTGTGTGTTTAGTTTTAAATTAAATTATACCACTAATATTAATTTAATTTATAAAAATGGATTCCATATTTTTAATAAAAATAATTAATATTTTATAATATGTTAAAATTTCTATTTGGTCATAATTAAAAGTAAAAACAAGAAATAATTAATTACCACGGTTAAGGTTAAAATGGGATTATAGGGGTGTTAAACAAAACATATAATGGTGAAAATGACCTAAACACATTCCCAAATCCTATTTAATATCCAAATATCGACCATATATCATATAATATTTAATGATATTGCATTTTTTTATCCTTTTCATGTGTTTAAAATGTTGGTATAATGTTTTCTTTTAATGTAATTCAAGTGAGTCTTCTCCCGAAATTATAAAAGGGTCCCCCCTCTCCTCTCCTACTTACACTTAAAATGAATTTTGATTTAGACAACACCCAACCAAATTTATTCCTTAACTATCTCCGAATATCTTGTATGAATTTTTTTATCATAATTCTAATTTATGGAGTCTTTATGTATAATCTTAACAAGGTTGTCCGAAGAAGTAGTAATTTTCTTAAATAAGTGTTTTTATTTTATTTATTCTTACACCTACTTAAAATATTAGTCAATAATTTTTGTATAATTACTTAATTATATCTCATAATCTAATATTTTATTATATTAATTACATAAACTATATCCATCTCATCTTCCATAAAATGGGAAATGAATCCATAATTCTTGTGTGTGATGGACTACTGCCTCACGAAAAATTGTAATATGTTTTCAACCATCACCTCTAATATATATTCATGATTATAGATATATTTTTTAAATATTATGTTAATAAAATATTAATAATTGCATAAAATTAATATATCATATACCCACTTACTTTACCATCCATTTAAAATGATAACATCATTCGTGTGTCAGGCGAACTGTTGCCTCACAAGGAGATGTGATTAGGTTTTTATTACCCGGTCATATAGATGGTATTTATAAGTGTATTTAAATAAATAATATTATATTTAAATAATAATTTTAATTTTTTAAATATAAAATAACATTTACTATTTTCTATCTGGGTTATTAAAAAATGGAAACATTACTCATGCATACATACGACCTACCGTTTTCATGATTCTAATATAGTTCATTTTTCATATCTAAATTTCATTGTTGGTTTGAAAAGTATAATTGGCGTATATAAATAATAATTATGTCATGATTTCTATTTCATATATGATGACACAAGGATCGCTTCGACCATGGACAACACACCGATTCCATTTTGAAATTGTGAATTGAGCATCCTGAAAACAGCCAACGTGGACATAATAGATTAAGTGATTAAATAAATCATTAAAAAATTTACTTATTTAAGTGTATGGGATTAAACCTGGAAAATATTATTTATAAAAAATAATAATTGATATAATTTTATTATACAATTGATAAAATAAATACATGAAAAATTGGGACTCAAGTTAGTGGTTTCATCTCAAAACTCCCTTGTTTAGGACACATGTTCTTTTATGCAAATAATTTTTTTAAATGGTTTATAAAATAGAAATTTACATATTATATAATTATTCCTCCATACATAATGATATTTTATATCATAATTAATTTACATCATACAAGGGATTTATGATTAAAAAATTACCAAAGTGGTAAGGGTTTATGTTTCAATCAAATTTTAATCGGGATTTCTTAGGGTCAAAATTTATGTTCTAGGAAATTATTTAATAATTTTATCATAAAACCCTTTTATTTTCTTACCTTATGGTTATTCATGTAATTTTAAATTCATAGTACCATTATACTCTCATTGTTACTTAAAATGGTTGAGAATATTTCTAAGAAAATACGACTTCATTTCTCTCTTAGATCAAAAATCACTTTTCTTTCATATCTATGTTTTCTAAAAATGTTTTAAAAACTATTAGTAAAATTATAAAAATAATTTGTTGAATAAATTTTTACCCATATTTGAATTTTCATAAAATAGTTTGAAATGAATCTTCTTGACATTTTCAAAATGAAAGACTTTTTATCCTTTTTACAATAGTAAGAAAGGAATGTTATTTAAACATATATATCATGTTTTTAATTACCCTCTATTATGACCACTCCACTATTTTAAGATTACTTTATAATTTTCTATGGTTATTTTTTAAAATAAATTGTTTTCTATAATATTTTTGGAAATTTTTAAATCTTGAGGAAGTGATTTCAAAGTGATAAGGGTATTATCTTTAATAAATATTCTATGTAATATTTTAAAGAAGTTTTTATCAACAAAAAAACATTTCGGTGTGATTATGTGACAAATTTTGTTTCTATGGGTAGTTATTATATTATTCCTTATGATTGATTTTTCTTATACGACACACATAAATCATGAACATATTATAATGAGTGGACATTGATATCACCATAATTCATTTTTTAAATATTATGTTTCATGAGGTGTCAATTGTGTGATTTGGGATTAAGCCTAATCCATTAAGAGAATTTGTCAACTATGGGATATTGTATATGAAATTTTCTTTGAATCATGTTTATATAATTTTATATGTTTCTACCACATATCCTATGATTATATGATATTGGGATCCCATGTTATTTATGTTATGCTTCCAAGTGATTAATCATGAGCATTATCTTTTAGGATATCATGTTATTCCTTTTACACATACCTTATGTTTATTTATCATGTTTATTCTATTAATGGTATTTTTATCTCCCACCTTTTTCTATGTATTCCCTAGGCTATAAAATGTAGTTTTAAGATCTATAAATGATTTATGGGATCATTATGGAAGATAAAATAATAAATTTTTTGTTTTGGTCTAACTTTAATGTATTATAAACCTTGTCTTCCAAATACACTAGGCCTCATGATCTTTGGGATGCAATTAATAGATATTTATGTTAAAAAATCATATAATAATATGTGTAAAATTCTTGTTACATTATAGTTCAAACCATTCATTCAAATACGAAAGTGGTGAAAATTTGAGAGAATATATATGCTTATAATCATCAATGAGATCTAACATTTTATGTTGGTCATAAGGTATTTCTCTGAATATCGCCATGGAAATAGGTTATGAGGTTTAGGGAGAAAGGGAAACTGTTCTATAGGAACATTAATCCTTTTTAGATCCATAATAATGTAAGTGTCATATTTTATCTCTTAGCGCTCCCTCCTCACCTCTCCGATGTGCATGATGTATTCTATGCATTATTTTTAGGAAGTAAATACCAGATATTTCACATGTTTTAAACATAGAATCTATAAAATTAAAATATGATATCTCGTATGAATAAGAACCCATAGAGATATTGGATCAAATATATAAGGTGTTGTAGAAAAATACCACACATTTTAAAAAAGTTATATAGAAAAAAAAATAAGTTTGAGGAGGCTACATCAGAACCAGAGGATTTGATGAGAGAAAAGAACCCTCACTTATTTCCATCCATGTAATAAAAGTTTAAGGAATTCATTAATTAAATTTCATTAATTAAGTATTGGATGAGTAGATTTTCTTCATGAAACATAGTATAAAATAATAATAACCCTATTACCATTACTGGTTTAAATTAGTGGATATTATCAAAATTACAAATTTATAAAAAAAATAAGAAATGGTATAATAAAACAAATACCATTTTATACTTACAAACATATGTTCATTAAAATTACTTGATGTCCACTTATATATAAATTAAATTTATCACTTTTATAAGTTTAATTTTACAAATTTAACATCATTTTTGGATTTATCATGATCGTATTATCATAATATCAGTTCTCAGGATTTTTCAAAAATATATTATTTTTTTATTAAAGAGTGAAAAATGTAATTTTTTAAACTACAATGGATTTTAATATATAATAATAAAATATTAAATTTTATAACCTTTTATTGACTAAATATTTTTCTTTTAAGTTATATTATTTATGTAAAAATATCATGTTTTAATTTGAAACCAATAATTGATACTTTAAAAATAAATAATATTTTCCAAAAAACTATTTTAAATAAATAAGTTTTCAAAAAATAGTTTTTATCAATTGAATAAAATGGAAAGGATTTAAAATTTTAACTCATTGGGTCCAAAGAAAAAAATAATTTCCCATTTATTTTTTGGCATACAGATTAATTTACCTTGGGTAAATATATGTTTCCCCATTAAAACAATTATTTTCATAGAATAATTATTTTATAAATATTGTGAATTTTAAAAATTAAATGAATTAATTTTAAGTTAAAACTGTGTTTGATCATATTTAAAAATTAATTAACACTTGTTTTATTGTTAATCAATGTTAATTATGATTAAAAATGCTCAATGATCAAAATAAAATTTTTCTTGAAAATAGTTTTTATCACGTTATATGTTTTGATTTAGAAGTGAATTTTAAATTATTTTAAAAATGACTTAGGATAAATGGGTCCGAAATTTGGAATCAAAACATTAAAATTTATTAATAATGGTCCACATATATTTACATTAATAAAATAATTTACATTATTAAATTTATTTCAGGTTAATTAGTGAATAAATGACTAATCTAAGGTGGATCAAATATTATTAAATAAATGTAGCCTTAACACCGTATAGAAAAAAAATTAAGGTTTTAAATTAGTTAATACTGGTATTTTCAAACTTCCATCACCTAAATGACATAACTTTAATTCCACTCCATTCTTAACCCTTACATAACATTTATTTCCTTGTAAAAGTCCTTCTTCTTCACTTGTAAAAGGGGATCACTTCCACACTTTCAATACACCACTAATATTTTGAATTTAATTTTAAAAATTACCAAATATAATCTCCTTTAAGTTTTTTACACTCCCAATTACGCTTGGTAATTAAAACTTATCCTAATTCCCACAAATTAAGGTCCTTCATCAATAGGAAGTTCAAGGTATCAATGTAGGTTTCACATCTTTCTTAACATTTCATTCATTTTATTTGCATTTTAAAAAACAATACCCATAATATAATAATAAAATATACATAATTATCATGTTCATATGTTATTATTATAATATTACAACCATTATTTATTATCTTCTATATACTCACAAAACCAATAATTTTTGTTAGTGAGTCTGCACAATCTATTGCCTCCACGAAGCGACGCTTTCAATTTTTCATCACCACCCTTGATGAGTGGTTTTAATGTTGGTATTTAAAAATGAATATTATTTATATAATTTATTTATTATTCTTAAATTATCACTTATAATCTACCTTCACCTCTCTCATTTGTTGGGTAATGGAAACATTAATCATGTGTTGTGCGGGCTATTGCCTCCATGAACAAACATGTTTCATTTTCCTTTAATTCCAAACATGGATGGTTTTCATATATATTAGACACGTATATATGATATATATAACTAATATATATCATGAAAATGGTTATTATTTGATAATATAATAATTTATGATTCATTATTTGGTAACCCATCCATCTCAGTAAACAAACCCAAAATAGTTCATTACCATTTTCATTTTCAGGAAACACCACTGAAACTCCCATGTATTGGTATTATGAAATTATGAGTCTTTATAAAATATTAAAAAACTACAATTAAATGATTCGAAATTATGATATTTAATAGGAAAAGTAATATCGACATTTTATTTATGAACCTAGTTCAGAACAGTTAATATTTTTAACACAAAATGTTGAAAATAGATTATGATAATCAAATACATAAAGGGAATTGTTATTAATTAATAGTATATATGGAAAGGTTTATTAATAAGGTTATAAAATATATAATTAAGATGATTATATTTATGTTATATGAGGTTAAATAACTTCTTTTTAAATCAATGTTAATGTTAATGGACATGGTAATGCAAACTTTATTCTTTGATTTATAAAATTTATTATTTTAAATTAAATTTTTCAAGAGTTTACTTTTTAATAGGTATTATAATTTTACTTCTATGGAAAATATTTTTAAAAAAAATCCCATCTTCATGAATGTTTTTCTTCACTTTTTTCTTATAAAAATGTGACTTTGAGAAGAGACTCATAGTTATGACTTTTACAATGATGAATACATAATGTTTTTAGAAAACTCGTTTTGTGATTTTTTTTAATTATCTTCAAAAATGATTTTCCTTTATTAGATTTATTTTTTAGGTTTCACCATAAGTTATTCTTTTATTATGTGATTATTTGGGGTGATCATTTTTTTGGTAATCAGTGATTTTTTTGTTATATTTTTTGGATATTTTTTTAAACTCATATTATTTTAAGGGATCCTTTTGAAAATTGAATGATATCATTTTAGAAATTCTAAGAAACTCATTTTTCCATCAGTTTTTTTAATTAATATAAAGAAAATCTATGAAATCATTTTTAATTCTATAGGTTATTTTATGATGGGATGATTTTTATCAAGTGACACCCATATATTAGGATTATGTGATAGTTTTGACCTATATATCCCTCCAATGCATTGGTTAATGGATTAATTATCATGAAATAGAAATTTGACATGAACAGGCTAGTATGTATTTAGGTTCACAAAGGGTGAGTGTGTTGACATTAATATTTTCTCACAATTTTATTAGTCAATGGTTATTATGGTTTCAAGGCTTATAAATAAAATAAATCATATTTTATATCAGTGTGCCACTTTATTTCCTACAATACATTCCCCATGTTATTTTCATTAGGTTTTATTTTTTTCATTCGATGGTAAAAGCTTTATTATTTTATATTTTATTTCTTTATTTCATGCATATGGTTGAAACTTATTATTTTATGTTCTTTTAAATTATACATTTGTACTTATTCATTATTTTCTATATATTTATGGCATAACCATTATGGACTTTGATATGTAATCCCTTACTGAGTTTTTTGAGATCACCACTTTTTAGGTTTTCCATTCCCTGTGATTTAAAGATGATTTTTCCTCATGGAATTTCTAAGAGTGGATTTAAATTATGGAAAAGTATTAATATCTTGTGGAATAAGTTTTTTAATATTTATAGTCTCCAACACACTAAAACTTTTTGTCATTGGGTTGTGTGGATATTTTTTAAGGTAATAATTAAACTATATAATCAATATATTATTCATATATGTTTATCTTGGGTCTCTTCTCTAAGGTACCTCCTTATACCCCCATTACTAGTCAGAAACCTCTAGTGTATATTGATGTGTACCAAAGTTATAGTAGTGAATGCTATTTTGGGAACCTATTAGTGATCCAAGGTGGTGGTATGTTATAATTTTACTAATTTTACAATAATGTAAAGTGTGATGTTTGGTGGAAGACACCTCCTATAGTAGTGGAAGTGTGATGATGGATAAAATGATGATGAATCAATTGAAGAAACATTCACAAGTGTAATTAGTTTCATAGTTGATATAAATTTAAATCCAAATAAGATACAGAAATCTATAGTGTATATTTTAAATTAGGAACTTACAAGAGGTTTCACCCAAAGTATAGCCACTACAAGAGCTAGGAAATAAGTTACGTGCAAAAGGATTCTTTAGAAATACCAACCACATTTTTTAACATTAGAATGATTGGAAATTCCGTTCATGCCATGTGTTTAAATACTATGTGAGGTTATGATAATTTAGTGAGGAGATATGATGAGACACCCCCATGCCACTATAGTGTATTATTTTATATTTTTTTGGTGTAATTTTAATTTTTGGGAGTTTTAGTATGAAATCTTGAACTACCATTAATTTTTACTCTAATGCATGATTTCATATATGGGATTGGAAAATCATTAATTAATAATTAAATTTGGGATCTTCTAGTCCATTTAGTTAGAAAATTGTTATTTATCATTAGTAGTTCATGGTTGTGTCCAAAACACAAGAAATATACTGAAAATTGTGTGGGTTTTTTTTATGTTTGAGGTTTTCATAAACAACTTTCTCGTGGATAGGGAAAACCATATTTGTGGTATTGCAATAGTACTACTATTTTTAGTAGTGAAATTTTTCTTTGTGGGTGAAACGTTTGGTGAATCATGTGTCCAAACCATGTGAGTGTGTTGTGTTTGTCTTGTTCATCCTTCCCCATTGATTCAAGATTCCTCTCCTTCATTTGAAAGTGGATTTATCAATGCAATATCCTCCTACTCTCCACATATCTTCTTCTTTTGGTCTATCCCCTTGATATGTATTCTCTTTTAAACCCTATAAACTGAATAGGCTAGGATTATAGTTCATGTTGTGAATAATAATTGGGAGTTTATGTATTTTGTATTTCAGAGGCCATTTCGATCAATGTCTAAGAATGCATTCACCATCAAATTATACGTGTTACAATGAATTTCCAAAAGACGTTGTTGAATTTCTAAAAGACGTAGGTGTTTTTATATAACTTCCCTTATAATTCATGTAAAGTATTTCTTTTATTTTTTAAATTCTTCTTTATAAATTTTTATGTAATTGGTACACCCATGATGGGTTGTAAATGTTCTTAACATATTATATACTTGGTATAAATGAATTTTCAAAATATTTCACTTCTATTATTTCAAAATTATTTAATCTCATTACAAGTGGTTGTTTAAAAAATTATTGAGATATATTTTAATGTTTTAAAAAAAATTGAAATCAATTTGTGGTTTAAAATAGGTTCTTGGAACCGATTTATTTATAAATTAAAACCTTTTGTTTTTCAAGGTTTATTTGATAAAATGGGGTGATTAATGCCTAATGAAATGTTTTTAAGGATTTATGGACTATGTGAATATTTTAATGTAATTTTTGGAGAATAATTGATTTTTAAATGAGATCTAATGTGTTATTTGATTACTATAATTCAATGGATGTTTCAAAATGATATTTCAAGTGGTGTAAGTGTCTTAAAATATTTAAATTTTTTTGATGTCTTGTTTGGAAAACATGGTGATGTTATTTAAAAAACATGTGAGACCCTTTTCTGAAAATATTGTATATATTTGTGGATTTTGATCCCTTTGGAATGTTATAAATTGTTATATCTCTATGTGATGCTTATGCATAGATATGAAAAATGGGTTGTTTCCTACGAGGGTGTAAGAAGTGAGATGATGTTTAATTAAAAATATTTGAAATTATATTATGTATCATGATCATCATATTTTTTTGTTGACATATTTTTATTCTCATATTAATTATATAAAACTAATTAGGATATCTATATGACTGAAATCCCAAGTATAGATTTTACATTGAGTGGGGAATGTTTCCCAATTATGTATGAAGAGTTCTCGTGGGAGGGATTATGTGTATTGTGATAGATTGAGCATTACTATGATACATTATATAGCCTAACAAGTTTTTCAAGACTACTAGGATATTTATTGGTTTCTTAAGCTACACCAGGGTTCTTTTTATCCAAATCAAATCATGTTACTTGAGTCCAGATGACTTTCCCATGATATATATTTCCCATTTGGAATTTTTTAGGGTATCCCAATTCAAGACTTATTTTTATCCCCTATCCATAAATTGATCATATAGAACCGTGATTTAATTATATTTCACTCTCATTATACAACTTTGACATCTAGTTTCCTATGGGGTTTGTTTTTTTACATTTTTTTCCCTGGTTTTCATTAAAATTGGGTTCTAAAATGGTTTTCAACATGAGATTTTTAAAGTGAAGTTTCATTATATTATAAATGGTATTTATGAAAACTTTTGGGAAAGAATGAATAAAGGGATTAATTATATATATAAATTTAAATTACTATTTTTCATGGGTTGACATAAATTTTATGGTAAAAATACTTTTGTCACTTGTGTTTGAAAATAACGATTTTAAATTGGGTATGCCTTATTTCAATAAATGATTCTTTTGATGGGTTTAAATAGGAAAGTGATAAAAGGTATTTCATGATTCTTTTGGAAATGGGAAACCTATTTTTTATCCTAAGTTAAAATTAGAATTTATGAGTTGATTTATGAAGGAAATTTCATATATTTTGAGGTGATATTTAACTGGGAACATTTCAATCATACCCTGTATGAACACCATTGTACATGTGAGTATACAACTCTCTTTTATTATTTTAGGTTCCTAGTTCTTGATTTCTAATGGATATCCATATTTTCCATTTATGGATGTGTGGTTATAGTTAGTGACCATAGGTCACTTGGATATGTTTGATAAGTATCTCTCGTTTTCGTTTAATTTATATTTTTTTTTTGTTCAAGGTTATATTAGCCATTTTGGCAAGTCATTAAATTTATTTATGGAATTTTTATATTTTTTTATTTATTTATGATGATTCGAGATAAATGTTTATTTATATTTTTCCTTCTCTATATTTTTCTTGTAGTTAGTATCTACTTATTTATTTTTCATGTATGTCCAATGAATGGATAGTTCATGTAATATTCTTAAAAGTTTCTATATCTGGTTTATATTATATTATAAGGGACAAACCATTACCATGTTCTTAATCATGAGACCTAGGCATTAGTTTCTATCCTGGGTAAATCAAGTAGACTCTTAGAGACTAATGAAGGGATAAGTTAGTTGACCTTTCTAGTTAGCCCAAGTCAATTCATTTCAAATGGTATAATATCATAAATTATCACAAGGTACCTAGGTACAATAATAACTCTCTAGTTATTTGATTTTTATAATATAGAGATTATACTGATAGAAAATGAGAGTTTTTCTGTTAGAGGATAGATATATATTTCTCACCCTGAGCTTTGAGTTTTTATGGGAATTTGGGTTTTGATTTCTATTTTTATTAATCTGATCGGATTTTGAATTGAGATTATAGTTCTTTCATCATAAATGGAATTATATGAGTTTTTATGGAGTTTTTTATGGATTTTTTAAGGGATAAAATTCAAATCATGATATTATCATGAACAACCTAAAAATACAATTAGTAACAAGGCACATTATTTTGGAAATGTTTCTAGAACTGTTTCTTGATTGGAATGTGGATTGTCAAAACATGAATCAAAATCCGGAATCGTTTCAGAACACATTTGGTTTTTTTTCACTAGAACCCTTGGTTATAGGATTTTATGAGTTATTATTATAATTTAGAAATGAATTAACGTTTTTCTATGATATATTGTGATTTTTTTTATTGAATTATGGTTAGAATTATGGTGTGGCACATTTTTGTGACCAATGTAAAATTTCTACTTTGTGAAAAAAAAGGTTTATTTTATAAAAACTGGTATTTATCTAAAATGAGGCAATGAATCCTTTTTTTAATTAATTTTTTTTCATGATATCATTTTATAAATGGTTGTTTTATAAATAAATCTAGAAAGTGTTTTTATTTTGAAATAAGTATACAAAATATTTTTGAAGTATTATGAACCTCTGGGAATGCGTTTTTAAATATTGGTTGGTTTTAAAATGTTAATATAATGTAGTATTTGAAATAGTTTAATGTTTATGGAGTTTGATGTAAATTATAAATTTAAATTTGGTTCTGGTGGATTTTTTATTTTAAAATAAACATTTGATTTAAAAAATAAAGTTTATTGGTTTGTTTGACTTTTATCCCTTTATGGGTGTTTGAGTAGATGTTGTTTTTGAATATTTTAAATTGATGAAACAAGGATTTTAGGTTTTGTCTATTTTTCCATATTATATTTTTTTTAGTTTTAAAATAATTTTTAATGTTTTAATGTTCATATTATTTTTTAAAGATTCATTACCTCTGAAATTAGAGATGATACACTTTCCAAATAGGGTATGATTTCAAAAAATAATTTTTTTTGGAAGTATTTTTTTTATTATGAATTTTATGTTTTCGTTTTTTCTTCAATTGATGTTGGGAATATTTTATGTCATTTAGGAAACATGACCAAGCAAGTTTCACGTTTCATTTTAATTAAATTAACCCTTCTAGAAAGGTTTTAAGTAATGTTTGGGAGTTCATGCTTAGGGGTAGTCCTTTTATTATTATTTTTTATATCTCTACTTCAAATGGAGTGTCATATGTAATATCTCCTCTTAGTTGTGTAGTGGTGTGGAATATTGTAATTATATAGGATGGTTTTTACCTAATATATTCTTTTGAAGTCTTATTGGTTAAGTTGAGCAGTTTCGGCTGGTGAGATCCGGTTGGATGTTATAATTGTTAAGGACTAATATTCATGGTTTTTATGTGGTGATATATTTTAGGATTATTTCTTGACGAATTTATATTGGTGGTTCTTTTGAGGTGGATTTGGTTGATGTGTTCTTTGGGTACCCTTTTGACTACTCTAGTTTGAGTGGTAATTTTTATGGAATATAAAAGAATAATTTTATTCTTTATTCCTCATATTGTTTATATTTGATGCTATATTTTAGGAATGATAAATAATTAAAATTGGTTTGATGTTTCGAGGATGGTAGGCCTTGGGTGGTTGTTTCGAGTGACTAGGAAAGATATGGAACTAGTTGATATTATACATTAGCTAGTGTTAGGCTAGGTCATGTTAGGACTACCATGAGATGGTGATCCTGATATGAGGTCCTAAATTAACCTTTCATTTAGTTTCATTAACCAAGGTTATATTACATTTCATTAACTACTGCGGTATGTGTTTATTTAGTCTGTCTTGTGGTTTTATTGCCATGTGCTGGATTTCATGACACGATCTTATGATTTATGGATATTTCCTAGAATTATGATTCTTTTATAACACCCTAAAATTAAAAAAGAATAAAATTTTATTATATAACATACATGACATTAAACAACTATATTTAACAATCCAAGAAATATATTTCTTTAAATTTAATCTATTCTATAGCTTGCGGAATACGTAACCCCGAGTCAAAATGAACCATAATATAGAATACAATAATAACCTAGCTGTTAAATTGGAAGGTATGAATAATAGTATTTAAATTCTGAAAATTATTTTTATTTATTAATTATAATTAAAATAGGAATCATTTTAAATAAATAATAAATGTTTTCTAAAAAATATACATTTTCTAAAAGACAGCTAAGTCTTATTTTGCACACATATTTTAAAATTAATTTTTACCAATTTTTAAAAAACTTATTTAATAAAATGAAATTAATATTTGAAATATATAATATAAAAGTTTTATTTGGGTAAATATTTGGTATTTTTTTGAAATATTTTATTTTTCCGTGAATAGTTAAAAATACTAAATTTTAATTGAAAATTTCATTTTAGATTAAATTATTTATAATGACAAATTATATTTTGGAATTTTTGTAAAGTAACATTAGTTAAACTATATATATATAAATCCAATTTATTTCATTAGAACCCTTTTCAAATTTAATTTTAATATAAAATCTTTGCAATCTTTTGATCATTTTCTCTTAAAAAACTCGCTTTCTCGTCATATATTTGGGACTAATTTTAAATTAAATTCTACCACTTATGTGAATGAAATTTTTAAAAATAGATTTTGAATTCAAAATCAACCATATTTATATTTTATAATAAATTCTATTAAACTTTTTACTAAAATTAATAGTAAAATAGCAAAAACAATTGTCACGCTTAAGGTAAAAATGTATTTACTGGGGGTTAAACTAAAAATATATGGCTTAAAATTACCAAAAAACTATTATAGAATCTATATTATATCCATATCTGGATCATATAATTTCTCATCCTCTATAATAATACATTTTGGACCCCTTTTTCACAAAACAAATGTGGGTACACCTTTTTGGTTTCAAAAATTACAATTATTCCACTCACCTCACTTTTAAAAGGCCACCCCTCTCATTTATTATTCATACCTTAAAACCATTTTTTATCAAAATATACCTAACCAAATCACTTTCTTTATTTTATACCATCATCCTAGGATTATTTTTTGAATAAATCATAACTATAAAGGCTTTTTGTAAAAACCTAAGGAGGATATCAGAAAACGGTCTATCGTTCTTCAACGAGTGATTTTATTTTATTTATTTTGACCCACATTTAATTTATTTTTAGACAATTATTGTATAATAAAATCATTATCTTACATATAATAATATGTTTTTATGTCAATATAACAGCCTTAAACCATCTCCACTTCCATCAAATGGGTTACAAAATCATCATTTTTGTGTACGGTGGATTAACACCTCGCGAACCGATGTCATTCATTTTTTCATTATCTCCTCTCAGGGTCTCGTATGATAATGGATATAAATTATATTTATTATATTTATAACATAACTATACCTCAATATTCATTATAAAATATATAACTTTTTAAATTTTCATTCTGCAGGTGATACAATAACATCGTTCGTGTTTACAGCGAACTACCACCTCGCGAACCGATGTGATTTGTCTTTCACAAACAACTTAAATGGTAGGTAATAATGATAAATTTAATGAATATAAGTTATTTACATTGAATAAATGTGATATTAATGAAATATTTATCATTATTAATAAATAATACATATTTTTCTTTCTTACCTTTTCACTCAGTTAATGCTGATAATATCATTCATGTACGTGTGGTATTCCACCTTCACGAAGGGATGTGACTAACTTTTAATAACAACACAACATGAATGATATATAAAATTATATTTAAGGAAATAATATAATATTTTTATAATTATAGAAAGATAAAAGAATTTACCACCTTTCAATAGTGATCGTTGAATAATAGAAACATTACTCATGTGTACGTATGGCCTACCATCTCCATGATCGTATCGTACATCATATTTCATAAGCATAATTAATGATTGGTTTTAAAAATATAATTGATATATAAATATGATATTTATGTCATTATTTTTATTCTAGATATTATGGAAATATATAATATACATTAGAACTGAATCTTTCATAACAAATCATGAATGAGAAAACAAGGCCATTAACACACAAAACAATGAAAATAATGAATGATTATTATAGAAAGGGTGATAATATGTTATAAAAGGATAATATATGATATTATAAATATTAATATGGTTCTATAATAATTTAATAACATGTTTTAAAAAACTATGCAAAATTTTAAATATATTTTAACCAAAAGGAATCTTGAGTTAAGGGATATTGTCTCAATTTCCTTTCATTGAGGCACATTTGTATGTCAATATCTGATTTCTATTATATGGGGTATATAATTCCCCTTTTACATATAATATCATGAATAATTTATAATTAATGTTATTTTAGTATCTTCTTTAATTATTTCATCCAAGGGTATTTGACTTAGAAGTTACCAAGCAGAAAATAATTTCATAATTCAATTTCATTTCATTGACTAATATTACTTCTTCATCATATTTAATATTCTTAGATTATGTTTTTAATTAATTTTGATTATATTATGTTTTATATACACTTTATTTATGTATATTTATATTTTATACATATAATTTATTCATGTATAAAGTATCAATTCAATTTTATGATCAATTGAAGGGTTATATTCACAATATCATTCTAATCGACATTTCTTATTCATAAATTTCAGTTGAATTAAATTATTTGATAATTATCTAATAAATCAATTTTATTTTATTATAAACTTGTTGTTCATGATATTTTAAATTAATATTACATTTTTTAATATATTTTTTATGTAAAATAATTCATAAAATGTTTTTAAGAAAACAGGATGTCAATTCTCTCTTTGGTATAAACTATATTTTCTAAAAAACCATATTTTCACTTTTTAAAAATGATTTATTAAATAGATTTTTAACCATTTTTACTTTTTAAATAATATTTTGAGGGGAATATTTATGTTTTTTTCAAAACAATTATTCTTTGTATTTTACTCAAAAAGTTAAAGGAATATTTTTTAACATATCCAACATGAATGAAATTTATAGCCATCATGACCACTAAAATGATTTAAATATTATTTTAAAAGTATCAATGGTTATTTTTAAAGAATGTTTTTTCAAAATGTTTTGGGAACCTTTAGTTTAAAAAATTTCTTTTCAAAATGAAAATGGTATTCTCCTCAAGAATTTTTCTAAATATTTTTTATGGAATTCTTATTATTCATTGAAAAATACCCTTTATTTTTAATAAATTGGGTATATATTATATTGATATAATCCTTAATATTTTTATTTATGATTTATTATCATTTTAGATGAATAAATTATTAAAATTTACTTTCTTGATTTAATTTTTTAGTCAGTAAGTTTCCTTTGAAACATTAACTCTCTTATAGTCATTATAAAATTCATCTCTCTTAAATATCCAAACTATTTGTATCTTGGATATGATTATTTCCTAAACCATATAACATTTATATATATGGTTCTTACTCTGAAATTTATTTTAATAAAAGGGAAATATTGATAAATTTTTATTCTTTACTCAATACAGATATTTATTGATAAGACATTTTGATTCATGAATTAAATCAATTTTTTGGTATGTGAAGAATGCTTTGGACATGCATTGAAATGTGGGGACTAATATTATATATCCACATGATGAATCAATAAGTATCATGAGACAAATAAGTAAGGTGCCATTAAATGGGTTTTACCTATATTTTAATTTTTCATAGGAAAGGTCTCGATAGTAGAGGTATCATGATGCATGAGATCATGGAATCCAATAATTTCTCATTTCATTCATTATGAATCCAGTTGTTATAATTCATTATATTTAAACAATAATATTATATCTGGGTGCATTTCATTCTCATTTTATTGATTAAATGGCATGTGTTTTCAGTTATTTACCCTTCTATATTGATTATATATTATATAATTCCGATATCCAAGTTATTAATTAAATGGAATGATTGTTCTATTATTTAACTTTCCATAATGAACATTTTTTATTAATTCATGATATCATCCATTGTACTTAAACATTACTAAGAATTTAAGGTCACCCTTATTTTTTTCTTTTACCCATGATTCTATGAAGTGTACTATTATTGATGTACATGGATATGTTAAAAGAAATACTTTTATTATCAAAAAGATTTTATTATAATTTGAGTTTTCAAATGTATTATGTGACTCAATTAGGGATCTAATTTACCAAGTCTAAAAATTTATTTGGTCTTTAGGGAAATTATTCTATGTATCTTATTCAAATGAAATAAAGTAGACACCATATTTATGATTCTAGAGTCACGGTCACTACAGTTGGTATTAGATAAAGTTTAGTAGAAACCTTGGGAACTTGATTTAGGAAAATACAGATTAGAGAACCACACCCTATGATAATATTTGATGATATGTGTAGAATAACATTCTAATGTTTTCATAAGGAAGATATAGTAGAGACCCAAGCTTGATATACCTAGACATTACATTTCTTTTGCGGAATACTCAATACATTACACAACAGATGCCTAAAGACCATATTAGTTTAGTATCTTTGGAAACACAGAACATAATCTTATAATTGAGGTAAAATATCTACAACATCTCCCATAATGATTTTACCCTTTTTTTTACTACCTAAAACCTCTGTTTATATCCAATGGAAAAGAAAACACAAAAAAGGGTGAGCTAAAATGACCAGAAATGTAAACATGGAGAACATAAAACAAACCATAAACATTTGAACCTAAAAATTGTAACATAAAGTTTAAACATCAAAATATTGAGTCATGAAGTAAATAATGGATGTATGTATTGAATAGATCATAAAGCAACATTAACCATGATAGAATAACATTTTCATAAAACATGTAAGTGTGGAAAATTAATGAGCACACAATATTATTTATATAGTAGACAAGGCATTGTATCTAAGACCATCATAGTGGACAAAGTCCATTACCAAACCAAGTTTACTTTCTATTCGATCCATGTATTACTGAACATGATTTACTTGACATTCTAGCCCTTTATTACTGAATCAGATTTACTTTCTGTTCTAGTTAGGTCTATTTCATCAGATAAAAATATATACCCAATTCATAGGATGGAGATATAGGTTCCACTAATCTCATAATTAAATCATTTTTATAGGTTCTACAAAAACATAAATCATTCGTCATAGAATAACCCATGAAATAAAATGGTATTCTTAAACATCATTTTTTAATTACATAATCCATTTAAGATAAATGAATTTCATAAAAATAATTACATAAAAAATAAAATAAAAGTAATAATATGGAATGAAACATAACTCTATGTCAACTTAGATGGAAAATAATTTTGATAAACCACTTGAACTTAGTTCTTAAGGAAAATATCCATTCTTCTTCAAAAACGTTTTCTTTTCTCAAAATGTCATGCAATTTTAAAAGAAATAAATTTAGTTTAAAATAAACTTGAAATAGTGGAGAGGAATATTCATGAAAATAAGGCATTGTAAAACTGTAAAAATCCATTTATGTCATATATGTTATAAAACATTCTCCTCATACTTTTTCTGGAAAAGTCAAACAGTACCTTATATGGTAAACATAAGAAAGATTACTTCCATAACATATAATAAAAGTCACAAATGGGTAAAAATTCCTTTAAAAATACATAGAATAATAATAAATTGTGAATGATAATTTTATTAGAAAACATATACATAGAATATAAATATATCACTAGTAAATACTTATGTATAAACAATCTCAAATAAAAAATGAGATTGCAAAATTGTCCCTTACCCTAGGTCAAATTTTTTAATATGTATGTGAAAATCATGTATAGTGTGTTTAAACACATTATTAAATTGTAAAAAAAATCATTATGATATATATGATATCATATAGGATTCACTTATGTCATTAGATTACTCATTCATTAGTCAATTCCATGTTAAAGAAATGTTTTTGGTAATAGTCATTTTATTTATCTTACATGTTTTGAATTCTTATTATTGATATTATTAATTAAATAATGATTTAAAAACATCTAGAATGCAATAAATAAGATATAATATATATATTCATTATATAAATATATATATAATTGGTAGATAAAAGAAATGGAATACACCGTTCATGAAGACAGTAGGTCGTATGTATGCATGAACGCAGTTTTTATTTCCTTATTAAAATGAATGGAAGTAAGTAAATGACATATATATATATATATAATTACAATATCATTATTATTTAATGTATTTAATTATTATTTTTTATATATACTTTATAATCATTCTTTAGTGGTTAACGTGGACAATGAATCTCATTGGGTTGTGGAGACTATAAGTCGTACGTACACACGAGCGACGATATCATTCCAATAATTGTGGAATGGTATTAAAGTGGATGGTGTATAATATATCATAATTAGTATCATGTTATAATAATCATATATATTTATTATTTACACCATTATACCCATCCAAGTAAGGTGGTGGTGAAAAACAGATTACACAATGACGTTAAGACAGTAAGTCGCATGTACGCATGGGCGGTGATTTAATTTTTCATAGGATGGATTGAAAGTGAAAAAGTGTTGTTTCATATTTATAAAAACATATCATTATATTATTAATACTTATGTTTTTACTTTATAATGAAACAACTATGTAAGATAAAGTAGAATAAGAAAGAAATTTGAATGAATCGGCAGAAGAGATTACCTCTTCCTTGACGTGCCTCAATTAAATTTCCTCGTAGGGCACTAGGGTTGGTCTTTTTAGAAAATCAGAACCCAAATAATATTACTAGGGAAGATTATAACATAAAATATCAAGGTTTTTCTATGTTTTAAGGCTGGAAATGGAGTGAAGATGAGAGGGAGGAGGTTCCCTTTTATAAGAGGGGAGAGGGGTACTTTTGGAAATTCTTAAAATATTAATTTATTATAAATTCAATTTCGATTTAATATGGTCCAAAAACTATTTAATTAGAATCTAATATGATTTATTTTTCAAATACACATCATTTAATAATATTTAGACATTTTTTGAATATTTTTTTATTCTTATCATTTTGGTTTAACTTTTATTTTACCCTTTTTATTCTTGACGTGATATCATGTTATTTACATGTTGTTGGTTAATGTAATTACCATATCCTATACAGAGACCAAAAAAAGTTATTTATGACATACTTGGACCTATATTAACCATTTTTATGAATCTTATATTTATAGAAATTTAATATCATTTAATAAACTATTTTATGTTTTAAGTTATGAATTATGTCAATTGTGGATATTATTCATACTTGACTTTTTTAAAAATTCACAACAACATTATTACTTAGAAACAAAGGAATTAACTTATCAATAATATGTCAATTTCATCCATAAAATTCGTCTATGTCATCAAAATATTCAAATTAAATTTATTTTAATATTTATAAATTCATTTATTTGAATATTTCATTAATGAGGTAATCACTACATCATAATTGGATCATAAATAAATATATTTATCTAATATCTAAAAATTATAAATAAAATACCACGATGTAGGAAATATTTTTATATTTCTAATGAAAATTTATAGACATAGATGTCAGTTATATAACCCTATATAAAAATTGATTAAGTAAAAGATATATGTTTTGGTTATAATGATATTTTATTTAAATTAATTCTTATAAAAGGTCATTTTCATATCCAATTGAATCCATGGGGTCCCAAAATAGACCCAAGGATTACCATGGTCAGAAATATCTCATACAATAAGATTAGGACATGTGTTATGGTAGTTTAATATTATTATAATATTATTTTTTACCCTTATTTACAAGATTTATTCTTTTAACTATGGTAAATAAAATAATTAATGAAGGTATTATTCATAATGTCTAAAAATAAAAGGTACCTATTTACAAAATTTGAACCTTTGTATTTCAAATATGGAATCAATTTTTTCAAATTCAAAACATAGAAGCTATAGTAATTAATTTAAAATTAATTCCCGTTGTTAAAACCAAAAAGTAGGTTTTTAAGAAGTAATAACTATCAAAATATTGACAGGTGTTTCTGTCCAATTTAAATTTGAAATTACATATAATGACCAAAATTGGATTAAACGATAAAAATATAATCTAATTACGCTTAAAACTCTTTAAAAATATAATCTATCTAGATAAATAAATTAGATAAAAAGGCAGTTTCAAGTTAAAATGAAGTATTTTTTACTATTCATTGAAATTTTAATTTTATTAGAAAAATACCAAAAAATCAAGACAAAATTAATTTTTTATGTCCCTCTTCTAAATAAGAAGTTTTTTTTGTCAATTTTAACATATAATAGTGTCATAAATCACATTTAAAATGGATGTGTCATCAAAAGGCGGTAAAACTGCATTTTGGGAAAAAATACTTCTTTTATCTGAAAATTTGATTTTGTTCTCATATAAAGTTCTAGAAATTCTGTAAGATGAATTATAATGTTATATTAAATTTAAAATGTGATTAATACTATTTATAAAATCTATTTATATAACATTTTAATAATATGTCGTTGTTTAGTGAAACTCGGTATTGCGTACAGTGCAACCTATTGAGGAAGGTCGCTCTTGCATGTAATGCTAGCCAAGTAAGTGTTTTGTATAGTACATTCTTCCTTTGGTGTTTTAAATAACGTAATCCAAACATAGTTAATTTATACGTTGAAAAATATCTACACTCTATGTTGCGTGAAATGAATTCTATCAAAGGAAATTGAACTTGTGTGAAACACAAGCCACGAATTGAGTTGCGTATACTACAAGATAATATGGTGTTGTGTACAGCTCAAGCTAATCTCGGTGTAGTGTAAATCATGAGAAATCAAAGAAATTAAAAATAATATATCTCATAAAATTTCGGGTTGTTAAATTCTACCCCAATTAAAATTCATTCGCACTCGAAGTTTTTTGGGGTTATAAATGGTTTTCTACTTGAAAGTTTCTTTCATGGAAACCCACATCATAAAAAGTGATACTAAAACATCATTTTAAATTGAAATTTAGAAACATAACGGTCACCCAATGTAACTCATCATTGGGTTTCCACATAGGAGAACATATGTGGTATGTGAAAACATGGATATGGAAGAGAAATCTAACCATCAAGTTCTGATTAACAGTGATAGAGAATAAGGATTGGAAAAAGTTAACTACCAGAAAGCTATAAATCTCTGATGATTTAAGGGACTATTTGATTAATCAGATAAGAGGGTACTAGGATAACATTTTTGGTTTTCAAGATATTTTCCCTAAAGTTGAAGAATTTTTCATGAGAATAAATACTTACTTGATTTTGGTACAATCCCATCGTTGTTCGTGCCTTGAAAATTTTCCACTTAATAAATTACTTAAAGAAATAAAATCAAATTTTTCATTATTTACGTGTTACCAGATAATGAAATAGAAAGATAGGTCATTCCATCTATCTCAACATAAAGGTAAGAATAGGGAATCAAATATTCATAAGTTTGCCTATAGTGAGGTAATACATTAAACTAACAAACTTCAACCAATATATAACATATACAATTCATAATTGGATAAATTTGTAGTCCTTTAAAAAATATAAAACCTTGAAATAGGTAAACAAAATATATATAAAATTTATCTCCCATATCTCATAAGGTATATCTTGGTTTTCACATTCCAAACATGTGAATACCTTAATAATGTATTCTCTTGAGTCAAAGTAACAACCAGAATTATCAGATATCCTTTCTGAGAACATGTATGTTTCATTATTAAAAACTTATTGGATATATCCCTTAAGTTCCAAAAAGTTGTATACTTCATCCATGATAGCATAACCCTCTTTTCAATCACTGCATAATTAAATTTCAAGAAACTAGAATCATCCAATTTACTTATTCAAATCCAACATATCTTTATCCAAAAGTTGTTATCATACCATAAGGGACATATTAAGGGTTATATTTCCCTTAATCATGTGTTTTGAAAGTATATCACCTTACCTTAAATCACTTTTCTATCTCTAGAGAATTATTCAACATATACATTCCAATCCTTAATTAAATACTTATTTTGAAAACAGCTATATATTCTAGGAATCATATAACATAAAATTTTAAATTTGAAACATATACACCTCAATCATCTATCATTATCCTTAAACCAATACTCAGGATCCATCATCAACATCTTTTCTAAACTATGAATATAGTCTTAAGGTTTCTAAAACTTATGATTCTTATGATTAATGTAAACAATAATTTAGTAACATCATATACTTTTCACATGTCGTTTACAATCACTTTATCTTGAATAATATGATCAATACTCATACCATCTTTATGATTTTCTTCATGATATTTCCACTTAGAAAATTGACCTTCACAATTCCCATACATTAAACATAGGAAAAATTCAATGGTTAACTATGCTATATTTAGTTCTAGATATTGAATAACATTACAAAGCAAAGTGTGATAAATACATATCATAGATTAGAAACACATAAGCAAGGTAAATTACTTATAATATTTCAATCTATGATATCTTTGGTTTAACCCTAGTTTAGTCATGATTGTCCAAAAAAAACCCTAGGATTGTGAATTATACTTGAATTATCCTTAGAAAATCCCTAGAAATATCTATATAAATATCTCTAGGGATATCACTAAAGTTTTTTCATCCTATTTTCCTAAAGGCTGACTAAACCTTAGCTCTGATACCAACTATAGTGACCCAAGCTTTATGTACATGGGCATTTCATTTATTTTGCAGAATAGTCAATATATTACACAAAAAAATGCCCAAAGACAGTATTAGTTTAGTTTCTTTGGAACATATAAACATATTCTTCTAATTGTGGTGATAGATCTTCAACATATCCCATAAATAACTTCCCATTTTGTTTTCCTACCAAAAGCATTTCATTATATCATGGGGAAAAGAAAAAATAGAAAAAGGGTGAGATAAAATGCTCAGTAAGTATAAACATGAAAAATATAAAACAAACCATAAACATATGGAACTAAAAACATGAACATAAAGTTTAAACATCAAAATCTTGATTCGTGAAATGAATCTTGGAAGTATGTAGGGCATAAATCATAAAAGAACATTAACCATGATAGAATAACATTGGCATAAAAAATGTAATTGTGTCAAAATAATGAGAAAATAATATTATTTCTATAGTAGCCAAGGAATTTTTTCCAAGATCCTCAGAGTGGAAAAAGTCCATTTATGAAACAGGTTTACATTCTGTTCCATCCATGTATTACTGAATTGAATTTACATGGTGTTCTAGCCCTATATTACTGAACAAGATTTACTTGTCATTTCAGTCATGTCTATCTAATGAGATACAAATCCTTACCCAATGCATTGGAGATAGATATAAGTCCCACCCATATCATAATGAAATCATTCTTACATGTTCCACCAAAACATAAATCATTCATCATAGCATAACCCATTAAAATAAAATGGGATTCTTAAACATCATTTCCTCAAAACATATTCTGTATAAGATAAATGCAATTTATAAATATAATTCCATCATAAACAAAATAAAATCAATGTAATAATAGAGATATAAAAATAACCCTGTGTCATATTAGGTGGAAAATAATTTTTATAAACCAATTGATCTTAGTTTTTGAGGAAAATATCCTTTCTTCTTCAAAAATATTTTCTTTACTCAAAATTCCATGCAATTCTAAAAGAAAAAAAATTATTTGAAAATAAACATAAAATATTTTAGAGGAAGCTTTGTGAAAATAAGGCATCGTGAAAAAAAATCCATTCATGTTGTATAAGATAAATAAACATTCTCCTCATACTTTTGATAGAAAAGTCAAAAAAGTACCTCGTATGGTAAACAAAAAAAATATTCCTTCTATACAATATAGTAAAAGTAAAAAAATGGGTAAAACTCACTTTAAACATACATATAAGAATAAAAAACAATGTATGATAACTTTATTAGCAAACATAGACATGTATGATAAATATATCCCCAGTAAATACTTACGTATAAAGAGTCTCAGATAAAAAAATGAGATTGGAAAATTATCCCTTACCATAGGTCTGATTACTTCTATATGTTTCTGAAACTACTGTATAGTGGTTGTAAACTTATTATTAACATGTAACAAAACCATATTAATTTTTATGATATCATATATGATTCACTTACAACTTTATATTACCCTATCATTTGTCAATTCCATGTTAAAGTAATGTTTTGGGTTATAATTGTTTTATTTATCGTACGTGTTCTAAATAGTTATTCTTGATATTATTACATATATCATGATTTACATACTTATAGAATGTAAAGAATAATTTATATTATATATATATTCAGTATATATATATATATATAATAGATGGACAAAATAAATGGAATACATCGTTAATAGAGAGAGTAGCCCGTATGTACGCATGAACACTATTTTCATTTCCATACTAAATTGAATGGAATTAAGTAAATGATATATATATATATATATATATTCATTATTATTTCATATGTTTTATGATTATTTATTATATATACTTTATAATCATTCTTGAATTGTTAACATGGACAATGAATCTCATCGCGTTGTGGAGAAGGTAAGTCGTACGTACGCACGAGCGACGATATCGTTCCCATAATTGTTTAATGGTATTGAATTGGATGATTTATAATGTCTCAGAATTAGTATAATTTCATAATAATCATATATAGTTATTAGTTACACCATTATACCCATCCAAGTATGGTGGTTGTGAAAAACATATTACCTCACGACGTGGAGACGGTATGTCGTACGTACGCACGCGGGGTCATTTCATTTTTCATAGGATGGATAAAAGGTGAAATAGTGTTGTTTCATATTTATAATAACAAATAATTATATGAGGGATACTTATGTTATTATTTTATAATTAAACAGCTAAATAAGAGGATGTAGAAGAAGAAAGAAATTTAAAATAATTAGTATAAGAGATTACATCTTCCTTGGCGTGCCTCAATTAAATTTTCTCTTAGGGAATTAGAGTCGGTCTTTTGAGAAGACCAAAACCTCTATAAATTAACAAGGGAAGTATAGAAGAAAAATTATCAGGTTTTTTATGAGCTTGGAGGCTCAAAATGGAGTGAAGAGAAGAGGGAGGAGGTTCCCTTTTATAAGATAGGACTGGAGTACTTTATGAAAGTCTTAAAATATTAATTTATTATAAATTTTATTTCAATTTAATATGGTCCAAAACATATTAAATTCGAAGATAATATGATCTCTATTCAAATAATCATCATCTATTAATTGTTATACAAGTTTTTAAAAATATTTTATCCTTATCATTTAGGTTTAACCCGTATTTTACCCTTTTTAATCTTAACGTGATATCATGTTATTCACGCATTGTGGGTAAATTTAAATACCATATCATGTAAAAAGATCCAAAAAAATTTATTTATGACATACTTGGACTTATATTAACTATTTGGACGAATATTAGAGTTTTAATAATTTAATATCATTTAATAAACTATTTTATATTTTACGTTATGAATAATGTCATATTTGGATACTATTCATACATGACTTTTTTAAAAATTCATAACAAACTTATTCCTTCGAACCAAAGGAATTAAATCATAAATAATATGTCCATTTTATCCAAAAAATTAGTGTACGTCATCAAAATATTCAAATTAAGTTTATTTTAATATTTATAAATTCATTTATTTGAATCTTTCATTAATGAGGTAATCACTACATCATAATTTTGTCAAAAATAAATATATTTATCTATTATCTAAAAATTATAAATAAAATACCATGATGTAAGAAATATTTTCATATTTATAATGAATATTTATAGACATAGATATCATTTATATTATCCTATATTAAAATCAATTTAGTAAAATATATATGTTTAGATTATAATTATCTTTACTTTAAATTAATTCGTAGAAAATGTAATTTTCACATCCATGTGAATCCATGGAGTTCTAAAATCGACCCAAGGATGCCCATGGTTTGAAATATCTCTTCAATTAGGATTATGACTTGTGTTATGGTACTTTAATATTATTACAATATTAATTTTTACCCTTATTTACTAGATTTTCCCTTTTAACCATGGTAAATAAAATAATTACTAAAGTTACTATTCATAATGTCTAAAAATAAAATTTACCTGTATAAACAATTTGAACCTTATGATTCCAAATATTTAATACATTTTTCCAAATTCAAAACATAGAATTTTCATTAATTAATTTAAAATTAATTCCCACTGTCAAAACCAAAAAGCAGGTTTTTAAGAAGTAATAACTATCAAAAAATTGGCATGTGTTTAAGTACAATTTAAAAGTGAAATTACTTCCAATGACCAATATTGGATTTAATGATAGAAATATAATCCAATTACTTTTTAAAACCTATTAAAAATATTATCAACCTATATAAATAAATTAGATAAAACAGGCAGTTTCGAGTTAAAATGTAGTATTTTTCACTATTCATTAAAATTTTAATTTTATTAGAAAAATACCAAAATTCAAAAAAAGTAAATTTTTATGTCCCTCTTCCAATGATTAAGTTTATTTTGTAAAATTAACTTATAAAAGTTCCAAAACTAGATTTAAAATGGGTGCGCCATTAAAAGGCTGTCAAACTGTATTTTTTGAAAAATACATCTTTTATAAAAAAAAAGTTGATTTTATTCCCATATCATGTTCTAGAAAATGTCTAATATGAATTATAATGTTATATAAAATTAAAAATGTGATTAATACAATTCATAATGGATATTTATATAATATTTTAATAATATATCATTTTTTAGTTATAATCAGTACTGTGTACTACATAAGCTACTGAGGAAGGTCTCTCTTGATTGTAACGCAAAACAAGTCAGTGTTATGTATAGTGAAAGCTTCATTTGGAGTTTCTTATAAAATAATCCAACATATTTCATTTATAAATTGAACAAAATATATACTCAGTGTTGCATGAAATAAATTCTATAAAGGAACTTGAAGTTGTGTGCAACAGAAGACAAGAATAGTGTTGTGTATACTGAAAGCTAATACGTTGTTGCATATAGCACAAGCTAATCTTGGTGTAGTGTAAAACACAAAATATAAAATAAATTAAAACTAATATATCACATAAAATTTTGGATTGTTACAGATATTATGTGGTTTACCCTAGAAATACAT
The DNA here is from genome assembly GCA_963277665.1 of Viscum album. Taxonomy (NCBI): domain Eukaryota; kingdom Viridiplantae; phylum Streptophyta; class Magnoliopsida; order Santalales; family Viscaceae; genus Viscum; species Viscum album. Next base: position 170,674,325 of record OY728148.1, read on the forward strand.
CCCTGTTTGGATACTATATGTCACAACCCCCTCCCCACAAAGTGTACCCCTCCTGGGCCAACAGTGTGACAAGGGAGATAATGACCCCCAAATCCCCCCTCCAGTAGGCCCCAGGTTGGAGACTAGCACCGAGAGTATAGTAAAAACACAAATTAGAGGCATTAACCTCTATGAGAACACATGCGAAAGAGAAATATAAGACAAACACCAACCCACTCCAACTCAGACAACAGTATAAAAGAAACCCAAGTACAAATATGTATTGTCATACAAAAAAACTACAAATAAAAGGGAAAAAACTGAAAGTACCCAAAAGAAAGTAAAAACAGCAGAAACCACAAGCCCGAATAGCTCTTACAACACTAGGCTAGTAGAAACCAGCCTGATTTTTAACCTTCTCCAAGTGACCTAAAAAACAGTTTATATATACATAGGGTGAGTATAACAGTATACTTAGTAGGATCCTCCCTAGACCCTCTCATGAAAAATTAAAAACATTCTAAACCACAGTGGAAAAAAAGTGAAACTAACTCATCACCTAAATAGGTATACTATGTTCTCATCCTCACCATGGATACTCTCACCAGGTATCACATATAAGAGTATATAATATAATAAATAATACCACGGGTACCCCGCTACTACTTCCCTGCTAGTTTTTCACTTTGCCCCAATGTCGCACATCCTAAGCATCTGTCTCCAAAAAGGCTTGCCTTTAAACACCAGTGTGAAGCACCATAACATGCACCTCGTTCAAAAAAACCACCACGTCTACACAAGAAAAGTAACCAGGTAGTTTCCAGGAGAAACCACAGCTCACATAATGTGTATCATATGTCGGGGATTATACCATAAGCCATTAAAACCCATACACTAAGTAAGGATCCTCAAGCCATCACAACCTATAAACATTATAGCAATAGTAGTCCATGGGAAACTATATCTAGAATATATGTGTGTGAATAACCACAATCCATTATATCCCTCTACACACATAAGTGGGTAAAACTAACCGTTGTGCCTACCTGCACAAGTAACTACCAAGAGAAGAGAGCGGGGCCAAATGGGGAAGTCATCCATCCATTCTCCCACCAGAATGTTGGGTAAAACACCCCACTAGGGCTCATAATCCTTAAGGTGTCAGTTTCCCTAACTGAAGGGGTGGAGTAGTGTATAGAAGTACAAAAGGTACAGAATATACTATATCTCACACCCGAACTATGGGAATAACCTAGTCTAAGACTCAACTGCAGCTAACGTCTCTCAAAATCCAAACTTCCACTTCTAAGACTAGGTATCCTATAAGCACACAACCATTTAAAGATCTTGATTACATTCATTTATTACCATTTTTATTAGTTGCACTTTAGGTTCATTAATTCTTTAAACACTAATTAAATATTAACAATTTTTGCATTATATTTCATTAGCATTACACTCAAGGTCCACTATTACATTAAAATTGCTACCTCGGCATTATTTCCCAGCAAGCTCCAACCCCAGGGGTTAACATTATTTATTCAATAATTTATTAACAGAATTACTTTTCCATATTCCAAGGAATTCTAGAAAAACATTTTAATCTACTAAACATAGGGAGATCAACATGGTGAGTAGGTGAACTACCCATCGAGTATTTTCCACCTATAGAAAGAGAGTAGAACCATCCTCCCTTAGGAAGCTAAACACGGAAAGCATCAGGCATACACCATGCGTATTTTCCCCCTTTGGAAAGAGGATAAGCAAGCCATATGCCTTGAGCAGTGGGGAAATTAAACAAGATAAACAACCAAACAAGAAATAGAAAACATTCAAACAGTCACATCCAACACATTCCATCATCTCAGGTGTCCTCCCAGACACCAACATGCATAAACTAATGTGTCTCGCTACTATAGGCATCAACTTTTACCACAACCAATAGGCCTTTGTGCCCCCATATTTCACAACATCCTTCGAGGATCACCTCACAACACAAGTAGTAGAATAAGAAATATCATATCAATTGGGATCGTGGCCCTTAAACAAGAATGAGGGTAACCCAGAGTCCTACAAGGAATTATCTTTTCTCAAGCAACCAGTTCTTTAATCCATCTTGAATTAACTGATTTATCATTCATAGGTTCCAACTTTGGGAAACCTAAAAATTAAGTTATCACAAATTTATTAAACATTCTTACTGTGCAAATTTGATTAACATCAAATTACAACAACAATAACAACAAGATTCATTTACATGCCTCTTTATCTTTAGCCAAACAATTATCAATTTATTACATCTTTACATTCATGACCAATTTACATCAAGAATGAAAAGATAACAAAGAAAGCATAGATATCACAATATCTCACAAAACAAGAGGCAATAACATATGATCTATATTAACTTATTTATCCGGTTCAAATATATAATATTTCAATTCCATTGTGATCCACTGGGATAAAACATGCTAACTCTACAGTTTCAGGTAAAATAAAAGAGAAGCAACTAATCCCCTACCTCAAATGGTCCTTGATATTCTTTATATGAGAATGAGGTACACAATGGGTTATAATCTCCTCCCTCATGAAAACTGCTTCCACCAGAGGATGCAAAGACACCACCATAGCAGTCAGCACCCATGAAAAGTCCATTAGGAACGTGGAGATAGAATTCCATAATAGGGAATGGAGAAATAAAAGGAGATGAACCCAAAAGAATGACGTTAGATCATACATTATATTGAAGATCAATCGATTCTGCTTGGTTGCATCAAAAACAGAGGGGAACCAGTCTAATGACGAAATTTTGATCGCACAACTCCTATGTGAAGGAATGGAAGGTTCGAGAATCTCACACCCAAGTACAAGGAGGAAGAACTAGGGTGGAAGATATCTCGTCCCTTTAGAATATTTAACAGAGAAATGGTTTAAGATACACTGTATTTTCCATTAAAAGTGGATCTTATTAAACCATGTGGTTTGACCAAGTAAAATCATCTCATGCCTTAAGAAAAATTAATAAAGGAGTTATAGCCTTTGAATTGGCCTTAGAGTCCTTAAAACAAGGATTTAAATGCACTTTATGTCAAAGGAAACGTCAAAGGAGAGAACTGTAGGAAGGTGGAAACACTGTTCATGAACACAAAATTTGTAAAAGGAAATAGAGGCTACCATTGGACCTCACTATTCTGGAAACACAGTTCATGAACTAAAAATTTGGAAAATGAAATTGAGGCTACCATTGGACCTCACCGTTCTGGGAACACTGTTCACATAAGGCTACCATTGCACTATTCACATAAGGCTACCTTTGCACCGTTCACATAAGGCTACCGTTGCAACTGTTCATATAAGCCTACCGATGACATGGTGCACATATTTTTACCGTTACACTATTCAAATAAAGCTACAGTTTCACTGTTCACATAATTTTACCATTTCATTGTTCACATAAAGCTACTGATGCACTGTTCACAAAAGGCTATCGTTGCACTATTCAAATAAGGCTACCTTTGCAACTGTTCACATAAGCTTACCGATGACACTGCTCACGTGAGGATAATATTGAACGGTTCACATAAGGCTACCGTTTCACTGTTCACATAAGAATACCATTGAACTGTTCACAAAATCCTACTGATGACACTGTTCACATAATGCTACCATTGCACTATCCACATATGGCTATTTTTTCATTGTTCACATAAGGTTATGATTTCACTATTCACATAAGGCTATCATTGCATTGTTCACATAAGGCTACCGTTAGACCTCACTGTTCTAGAAACACTATTCATGAACTCAAAATTTGGCAAAGGAAATAGAGGCTACCATTGGACCTCACCATTCTAGAAACATTGTTCATGAACTCAACATTTGGAAAGAGAAATAGAAGCTACCATTGGACCTCATCGTTCTGGAAACACTATTCTTGAACTCAAATTTTGGAAAAGAAAATAGAGTCTACCATTGGACCTCACTATTCTGGAAACACTTTTCATGAACTCGCAATTTGGTAATGGAAATCGATGCTACTATTGGACCTCACCCTTCTGGAAACACTATTCCTGAACTCAAAATTTTGAAAAGGAAATAGAGTCTACCATTGGACTGTTCATATAAGGCTATCGTTGCACTGTTCACAGAACTGGAGAATTGGAAAATTGGTGGGGATATGTCACCTTGACCTCCCAGAACCCCTCAAACACTAGATTTCCACAAAGGAATAGACTAGAGAGGTCTAGGCTATTACATTAGATACCTCTGAAAACATTCTCATCCCTGACAATTCAAAACCCACCTAAAGGTAAAACAAAACGGGGTGTAAACAACCACCCATTAAGATACCACTCAGAAGATATAAATCCATAAAAATTAACCAAAAGAAATCCATTTTATAAATACAAAAGGTCTATAACCACAAAGGGAAAATCATTTCATGAAAAGAGTTAAACATCGTACAACTCTGGGTATTGAGCACGTATCTATGACTCACATTCCCAGGTACTATCCTCCATGCCACCATGTCTCCATAAGAAATGAACCAAGGGGTTTGAAATCCATTGAACCACCTTATCGTTTTGGTCTTGGATCACTACAGGACACTCCTCTAAGGTCGCATCATCAACATCGACCTCTCCCCAATCCATGACATGTGATTTGTCATGAAGATAAAGACAGATCTGTGATACATGGAATATATCAGGTATCCATCTCATATGTGGGGGAAGTGCTACCCAATATTCAATAGCTCCAATACGAGCCAACAACTCAGAAGGCCCAACAAACCTGGGAGAAATCTTACTCCAAGACCAAGCCTTCACTACCCAGGACGGGGAGTCACCTTCAAAAACATGTGATCCCTAAAATAAAACTCGAAGGGTCTTCTCCTCTGATCAACATATTATTTCTAATGATCTTGTGCTTTCTTCATCCTCTCACGAATCACCAGAACCATCTATGTTGTATTCTACACTAGTTACAGTCTGAGAATTGTTGACTCTCCAACCCCAGTCTAGCATAATGGAGATTGGAAAGGTCGTCCATACGAGGATTTAAATGGTGCCATACCGATGGTGAAGTGAAAACTATTGTTTAAGAGAACTCCACCAAGGGTATGTTCCCTATCCACTAACCTCCAAAATCCATGACACAAGAGCATAACAAGTCTTAAAGAGTGTGGATAATCCGCTCTGTCTGACCGCCCATCTGAGGATGAAAAGTAGTGATAAGGTATAACTAAGAACCGAAAGAATGCTGAAGACCTCTCCACACCTTGGAGGTAAAATGAGGATCTTAATAAAAAATGATCATCTTTGGGACTCCATGAAGTCTCACCACCTTCTCCACATACTGACTTGACAGAACTTCCACTGATATTGACTCCTTGATCTCTATAAAGTGGGCTGATTTTGTTAAACTGTCCACGGCCATCCTAATAGATTTATGTCCTCCTTGATCTCAATGTAAAATAGAAAAAAATTCCATTGATATGTCATCCCACTTCCACTGAGGAACATCTAACGGCTAGTGCAGACCACCTGGAACATGGTGTTTGGCCTTCAACTTCTGGAAGATGAAACATTGAGACACAAACTCCATAACTACACACTTTAGCCCATACCACCAAAACTGAATCCTCATGGCTTGGTAAATCTTTTTAATGCCAGGATGCACCACTAAAGGTGAGATATGGAACTCTATGAGAACTGTATCACACATCGCCAAAGGAACAAATAGCCTTCTGTGATACAACACTCATTGTTGTTCATCCTCAGACCAACCATCATAGGCTCTCCACAAACAACTCGGTCTCTCTAGATCTCCACCTCAAGATCCCCCAACTGGGGATCTTCCACCTACTGCACCATATATTACTGCACCGTCATTTAAAAAAGACAACCTCTGCCTCCAAATTCTCCCATATCAAGATGTAATGCTGACAGTTCTTCCATTACTCTCCATGAATCACATGATTCACACACTACATCACTACGTAACTTATGACTCAATGAATCAACTAAAACATTCCCCTTTCCAGGTTTATATGATATTTCAAAGTCATATTCCTATAATAACTCCATCCACTGATGTTGTTGTATGTTCAAGTCACGTTGGGAGAAAACATGTCTCAAAATCTTATGATCGGTGAAAACCACAAAGCGCTCTCCAATGAGGTAATGTCTTTACAAAATTAGAGAAAAACCATGGATTCATACTCAAGATAATGGGTAGAATAGTTACATTCATGGAGAAACAACTATCGATACCCATAAGAAACAACCGATATCTACTGCATCAGAACACAGCCTACCCCCAGATGTGAAGCATCGTAGAAAACATCAAACTGAACTCCCTTTGCTAGAAGACAGAGAGCCAGAGCACTTACTAACTTCTCCATTAGATACTCGAAAGATTCCTGACACTGATCTGTCCATATGAACACCTGATCCTTACTGTTCAATGCTATCAGAGGAGTCATAACATAAGAGAAATTGACTACGAAGATCCTGTAATAGCCTAAGAGACCAAGGAAACTTCGCACCTCTGACAGAGTCTTGGGGGGGGCCCAAGACATAACTGCATCTATCTTAAATGGATCCACTACTAATCCTTGCTGGGACACAACATGCCTCAAGAAACAAACTTCTCGAGCCCAAAACTCACACTTTGACAACTTCCCAAACAGCTGATGTTGATGAAGAACTCCCAAAACGGTGTGCAGATACTCTGCATGCTCATCATCATACATGGATTACACAAGGATTTCATCGATGAAAACCACTAGGAACTCACAGAACACAGCGTTAATCATTCCCATGAATATAGTTGGAGCATTCGTCACGCCTAGCTACATTACAATGAACTCATAATTCCCATGATGATGACAGAAATCAGTCTTTGAGATATCCTCATCCTTCACACACATCTGATGATATCCTAACCGAAAGTCAATCTTTGATAACCAACATATGCCTTTTAATTGATCGAATAAATCATCAATCCGTGTAAGAGGATATCAATTCTTTATTTTCACTTTGTTCAAGAGATGATAATAGATACACAACCACAAATTTCCATTAGATTTCTTCACGAGAAAAACCAGTGCACCCCACGATGACACACTTGGCCGGACAAAACCGCACTCTAACAGACCATCAAGCTAGATAAGTAGATCTCATAACTCAAAAGGGGTCATCCAATATAGAGACATAGAGATAAGAGACACTCCTAGTTGTAGCTTGTTAAAAAAATTGATCTCTCGTTGAGGGGGTAATGCTACATCCTCTTCTGGAAAGACATTAGGGTACTCTTCAATGTCCCTAGGAAATTCCTACTGGTAAACCTCTGAAGAACTCATCATCAGATTATCCATCAGGGATGATAAGGATAGAACATGCCTCTGACCCATCTGAAAGTCTCACTCACCAACAAACACCACCAAATATTCATATGCATCGATGAATACAACTTGCCTTCTGATGAAATCCATGATAGCCTACACCAAATACAACGAATCCATGCTGAGGATGACATCATATGGTTGTATCTATAAACATAGAAAATCTCCCCAAGAGCGGTGCTGCCCAACACTAGCTCATAGTCTCTATATACTTCAAACAAGTCAGCTCGACCTCCAATTGGCGTAGTCAACGCCAAGGGCACTGGAAGCCTCTCTACCTCGAGTCCTAAATCATGGAAAGGGTAGGTGATATGAAGGATTCTGTTTCTCCTAAATCAAACAAGGCATACACTAAGTTCGAAAACAAGAAAATGTTACCTCGAACGACGTCTGGCTTTCCTAGAGGTAGAGACGCTAAAGCATGAAGCTGACCCCGAACTTCTCCATGGCCTCTCTAACCCTGATGAAAACCACCACCACGACCGCGCTCTAATCCTTGAGGATGGGGAGAATCGTAGGGCTACCATCTTCCTACCCCATCTACCCACTATTGATCCAATGATGGTGAAACTTTCTGCTACTACCTCGCCTAGAACTGCCTCAACGGAGGAACCTAGAGTGGAACACCTAGTGCACGATGAATTCTTTGAAAGGTCAGTCATTATCTCTGCTAATGAAATCAACCACTAAAAGAAAAAAAATCCCCTTATCCCTTGCAATGGGGATGATATCCGCTGCCCCCGGAGAAACGAGATGTTGAGGGCTTGGACTTCCCCCAGCTAAACTGAAACTCTTTTGCCCTAAAAACCGGGAAACCTGGACAAGAACTCTAATTTTTGAGGAATCATGATGACTCCACTCTTTTGACCAGATCCTCTGATACCACTCTTCCATGACCCCCTCCCCATAAAGTGTACCCCTCATGGACCAGAAATGTGAGAAAGGAGATAATGACCACCAATTCCCACCTCTAGTAGGTCCTGGGTGCATGACTATCATTGGGGGTATAATAAACACACAAATGGGAGGCATTACCCTAAAAGAGAACATATGAAAAATAGAGAGAGAAGAACGACACAAACCAATTACAAATAAGAAAATATTATAAAAGAAAACTCAAGTACACATATGTAATGTCATATGAAAAAATGACAACTGAAAGAGGAAAAACTGCAAGTACCCAAGAGAAAGTAAAAACAGCAGCAACCACAAGCCTGAACAGCTCCTACAACCCTAAGCTAGTTGAAACCAGCTTGATCTCCATCCATCTCCAGGTGTACTGGAAAAAAAGATTATATATACATTGACTGATTATAACAGTATACTCAGTAGTATCCTCTACAGAGCCTCTCGTGAAAAAGTAAAAAAATCATGCTAAACCACAGTGAACAAGAAGTGAAACTTACTCATCGCCTAAATAGGTATACTAAGTTCACATCCTCTCCATGGATACTCTCACAAAGTATCACATATAAGAGTATATAATATAATAAATAATATCAAGGGTACCCTACTACTAATTCCCTGCTAGTTTTCCGCTTTTCCCCAACATCGTACGTCCTAAGCATCTCTCTCGAAAAAGGATTGCCCGCAGACAACTAGGTGAAGCACCACAACTTGCACCTCGTGCAACAAAACCACTACGTCTGTGCAAGAAAGGTAACCATGTAGTTTCTAGGAGCCAACATAGCTCGCATAACGTGTATCATACGTCGGGCATTATACCTCAATCCATTACACCCCATACAACGAGTAAGGTGTCTCAAGCCATCACAACCTATACACGTTATACCTATAGTAGTCCAAAGGAAACTATATCCAGAATATATGTGTGTGAATAACCACAAGCCAATACATCCCTCTACACACATATATGGGGAAAATAACCTCTGTGCCTACCAGTACAAGTAACAACCAAGAGAATATAGTGGTGCCAAATGGTGTAGTCATCCATCCATTCTCCCATCATAATGTTGGGGAAAACACCACCTAGGGCTCGGAATCCCTGAGGTGTCAGTTTCTCTAAATGACAGGGTGGAGTAGCGTATAGAAACACAAAAAGTACAGAATATACTATAGCTCACAACCACACTATGGGAATAATCTAGTCTTAGACTAAGTTGGATCTAATGTATCTTGATCTCCTGACTTCCACTTCTAAGACTAGTGACCCACGACTATCGTAGGGCGTGCCAAAGGCAATTTAATTTTTCCTAGTGAAACATAGAGGCTGACCAGTTTCATCTCACTTAAAGAGCTTTCTCAGTCGTTCACATAATATAATTTAACTAGACTAATTATTTTTTGTTGTTTTTATTTAATCTAGGAATGGAATACAATTTAAAGATAAAACTAACATGCAATGACAAAATTCAATTAATTGAGAAATAACTTGGCCTTTATGGGTTGGTTTGTGGGTTCCATCATTCTCCTTATTGGTATTTAAATTAAGTTTGATAATTCAATTATGGGATATCATTCATGAATTACTATTATTTTATTTATTGGTGTGAAATCTTGAATGCATTTTGCAATCTTAACTTCACCTCCTCCTATAATCAAGGTTGATGGCACACCTCGATCGAGAGTGTGACATCTTCCAAGACCTGGCTCCATCGTATACCATTTCAACCACTGAATGGCTCAACTAGATCGTATGAAGATCTTGTATCCAGTAGAAGGGAGGGAAAATATTTAATAAAAGAATAGAAATAAGTTTGAGATCAGTTTCGTGGTGGACGATTACCACACCCGTGCACATCACTCTCGCTCATCACAAACCAAATAAAAAATCATAATTTAAGCACAGAATAAATGAAATTTCCACATACCTCCCTCGGGCCAAGTCTTGGGTTAACACCTAATATTTGAGGATAATAGGTCACAGGGGAGAATATGAGAAGAATAAAAGAAGAAAATGAGAAAAGATGAAGAAGAAAATAGGGTGGATGGGTGGACACATAAATAAAAACAATGCATGAATTTTATTAGAAATCTAAATAAAAAATGAAAACTAAAACGACAATAAAGAAAAGAAATACATAAAAATGAAATGGGGAATATTTGTGGCCGGCCACCCTCGATGGAGATCTCCTCCTTGTTGCCTTGACGGAATGGATGGAGAATGAGATGATTTGGGAAGGAGATGAGGGCCTCCTTTTATAGGCAGAATTCATCCCCCGAAAGTCGACGCGTTGTAGACCCCATTAATGAGCAATTCACAAGTTCCACCCTTCATTAATGTTGTTCATAAATCTCTTTTCGGAATCCCCCCAAAATTTCAGCTAATTTAGAAACAGGATGAAGGGGTTATGAATTTTTCATTCTCGGTTTGTATTTCTGGATGAAGCTTCCATCATGGTTCCTCCAAGAGTATATCATTTAATGGCCGCCTTAATGACTTAAAAACTCCCCCAAATATGTTATAGATTCTTTCCTAGATGTACTAGTTCTATCCCAGGTAGAAACACCTCATTTTTATATGTTTTGGATGATTTTGGGTTCCGTTACATTTGTGGGGTCTATGCTTTCCGCCCGGAGAATTACACAATTTCAATAAATTTTTAGACCCTATAGATGGCCAAATCAGTTCTTGATCCAGAAGACAAAAGTGGAGGAACTAAAATAAGGATTCTAAAAAAATTTGAATTAGAAAATTTGGAATTATATTTTTCATTAAATGAACAAAATACCCTTGATGTAAAAATCTATCAAAATCCATAATTAGTCATTTTTCAAATTTAGGCTCAAAGTACCACTAAAACCTAAAAATATGACAATTACCCATTTAATAACACTATGGTTGGATTATAAACAATGATTTACAGTATAAAATACATGAAAATGTGAGCTTCATCACTCCCCCACACTTTAACATTGCACTCCTGGGAAATCATCTTACATCCAAATCAAAATCCACACAAAAATCAAAAATGAGAAAATATCAATGATCTTATCCACAATAGAAGTACATCATGTATCATATATGAAAAACAAGACTCTCTCATTTTAATTTCAATTATTAAAATTTTTTCAACCTCATAAATCAATTCATGGCCTAATCACAACCTACCTCACATTGAATTTTATGTCACTCTTCACTCAAGAGAAATTGAATCTAGAGTTATACTCATACTTGAAAATCACATGTATCACCATAGGTTTGTGAAAATTCTCATTTCTCCATAGCGTGAAACATGAAAATGAATTCGATCATGAGGTATTTAATTAAATATTCAAATGATTAAGTGGCTTAGGGTTGGAGGGAAAATTATTGAAAAAGTATTAGGCTAGAAATAGGAGGTTAGACTCTTAAGTACAATGCATGATTAATTCAAGTGAAAACACAGGAAATTCCTCACTCAATCCCACTTGAAAATATGAAAAAACAACACCACACCCTTTTAATACATGGTACATGAGCCATGAAGTGATTATAATTAATGACGTCACCTAAGTTCTCCCTTTCTTTCAAGCTCTAGAAACGCACATCTTTATTTTTTTTCTTTTTCATGGAGGATGAGCTGAAATTTTAATACAATAAATAAATTAAAATTCATGACCTTGAATTTTTAGAGGTACATGAGTTATAAAATAATTTAAAATGATGAATTCAATCTCATCTGCATTTTTTTTCTTTTTTTTGAAGGAGAAATGGATGAAACAAATAAAGCACAATGAATTGACGACACATTCCCAATTATCTTATTTCCCACTACCCAAAGTATTGAAACACAAATCTCATCACCAATAAATGATACACATCCCAATGAACGCATACGAAAGTATCTTCCCCCACACTCAAACATGAAATAACCATGAAAAAATACTAAAAGTGCGGGTAGGTAAGGAAAAATTGGCTTGTAATGTGGCTTAAACCTATAAGGAAATTCCTGGCATCTAAGGGCTTATGAAAGATAAATGTAAATGTGGGTATCAAGATAAAATGTGGCTAGCCAAAGAGATGCCTCAATCATTTCAAATGCATTCCATGAAATCAAAAGCATTGAAATAGAATTATTCACAAATTCTGGTTCTCACACAAAATTCAAGTTTCCCTCAGGAAAGTGTGGGTATTAGGAAGAATATGTAAAAGTGGTTTAGAATACCTCACAGGATTGGAAAAATATTTTGAGTCAATGTTTCGTGGGAATGGATTTTAAAAATAAGTCAAACTTATTAAAATTCTTGAAAATCCATTTCAAGGGAAAAGAATTCATATCAACAATCATTTAAAATCCATTATTTCAAAAAAAATAAACTCTTTCAAAATCAATTGATGTGTGAAAAGTGATAAGAATATTTATTAAAGATAAAAATATGGTTTGGAACAAAAAATTAAAGGAGTTCAAATGATAATCATAAAAGGTTATCTCCCTTTTGAAATAAAGATTTGGTCCTCTTCCTCTTATTCTCGGGGCTTACTTCTACCTTCATGATCCTATAAAAGAAAAATTACTCAATTAATCATAAGGATAATATCATTTAAGCTCAAAATGAAAAGAGAGAGGGGGACACATTCTAGACTATTTCTTAATACTAAATTTGAAATTTAAATTACTAGAAATTATGTAAAGATAAATCTTGGTATGATCCCCCAAGTGGGCCCTTTCTTCTTTTACTACCTCCAGAGTGCAGTAACAGCTGTTATCCAAAGTCTAATGGTGGTTGGGGATTCTTTGACATGAACCACCACATCTTGTTTTTCTTAGCATCCATGTCGTCTTTCTTGTTGAGGAGGACTCCATGGATAGAGTACACAAGATCCTCCCCCTTCACAATTTGGTACATCTTTCATGGAGGGGGTAATATTAAGTATGGAACCTCCTAATTATTTGTTTCTAATTGTGAAACATTTACTTTCCCTTAATGTGCTCCCTCTAGTAAATGTTCAACGTCTCCCGGTAGCTCTAGATGTTCCTCAACAGGTGCATCTTCTTTTGTATCTTCATCCTTGATGGCATAATAAGAGTCATCTGATTCTGAAAATTCAAAACAATTCGGAGTTATACTCAAATTAATTTCAACAAAATTAAATGAATTTGATTTCAATAATGTATCATCTCCCTAAGTTTGTTCAGCTTGAATCTCTTCTTGTATGGAAAGTTCCTCTTGGAGTTGATCATCATAGGATAGAGGTAGGTAGTCAGACTCTTCCATTTCGAGTTTGGATTCAACTTCTTGGATTTATTCAGTGAAATTTTGGAAGACATGTGGTACTTCCTTCTTATACATGAATATTTGAATATCAGTTTTGAGTTCATCAGCCATGGCCATCAAATCTTCAAGTGAGATCCATGTTGCAAGTCCTATTTCCTCTTGTTTTAACCTTATCATTAGACCAGCAGCTCTTCATTGAAGGGCCTCCTCAGTATAGTCTGTTTCTTGTTCCTCCACCTGTGAGTAATTGTTCCATGCAGAATAATTTGAATTTGAATGCATAATGGAAATAATTTTTTGTGATTTTATTTAAAAAAATAAATAAAACTATGTAAAATTTGAAAATAGAAAAATTAATGTAAACAACTGATTAGCTCCTCAACAACGGCTCCAGTTTTGATGCACGTCTGTCGTAGGGCGTGGAAAAAGTAATTTAATTTTTCCTAGTGCAGCATAGAGGCTAACGAGGGTCATCTCACTTGAGGATCTTTCTCAATAGTTCACTTAATATAATTTAACTAATCTAATTATTTTTGGTTTTTTGTATTTAATCTAGGAAGGGAATAAAAATTAAAGATAAAACTAACATGTAATGACAAAATGCAATTAATTGAGAAAGAAATTGGCCTTTATGGGTTGGTTTGTGGGTTCCATCATTCTCCTTGTTGGTATCTAAATTAAGCTTGATAATTAAATTATGAGATCTCATTCATGAATTGCTATTCTTTTATTTATTGGTGTGACATCTTGATACATTTAGCAATCTAAACTTCACATCCTCCAATAATCTAGGTTGACGGAACACCTCGATCGAGATTGTGACATCTTCGAAGACCTGGCTCCATAGTATGACATTTCAACCACTGAATGGCTCAACTCCATCATATGAAGATATTGTATCCAGTAGAAGGGAGGTAAAATATTTAATAAAATAATAGATATGAGTTTGAGATCAGTGTCATGGTGGATGATCGCCACACCCGTGCACATCACTCTTTCTCGTCACAAACTATATAAAACATCATAATTTAAGCACAGAATCAATGAAATTTCCACATCTCCCTTAGTCCAAGTCTCAGGTTAACCCCTCATATTTGAGGGTAAGAGGGCACGGTGGAGAATATGAGAAGAATAAAAGATGAAAAAGAGAAAAGATGAAGAATAAAAAAGGGTGGATGGGTGGACACATAAATAAAAACAATGCATGAATTTTATTAGAAATCTAAATTACAAATGAAAACTAAAACAAAAATAAAGAAAATAAATAAATAAATGAAATGAAATGGGGAATATTTTTTTCCGGCGTCCCTCAGTGGAGATCTCCTCCTTGGTGCATTGAAGGAATGGATGGAGAATGGGATGATTTGGGAAAGAGGTGAGGGCCTCCTTTTATTGGCAGAATTTGTCCCCCAAATTTAATGAGTTATAGACCCCATTAATGACCTCTTCACATGTTCTACCCTTCTTAATGATGTTCTAAAATATATTGTCCGTATCTCCTCAAAATTTTAGCAACTTTGGAAACCAGATGAAGGAGTTATGAATTTTTCATTTTCAGTTTCTTTTTCTGGACGAAGCTTCCAGGATGGTTCTTCCAAGAGTATGTCATTTAATGGACGCCGTAATGACTTCAAAACTCCTCCAAATTTGTTTTAGAGTCAGTAATAGATGTCATAATTCTATCCCATGTGGAAAAACCTCATTTGGATATGTATAGGCCGATTTTGGTTTCTGTTACAGTTGTGGGGTCCATGCTATCTGCCTGGAAAAAATGTCCAATTTCAATGAATTGTTAGACCCTTTAGATGGCTGAATCAGTTCCTGGTCCAGAATCCAAAAGTAGAGGAAATATAACAAGGATTCTTAAAAAATTTGAATCATAAAATTTGGAATTATAATTTTCAGGAAATGACCAAAATACCCTTGACGTAAAAATCGGTCAAAATTCATAATTAGTCATTTTTCACATTTAGGCTCAAAGAAACACTAAAACCTAAAAACATGACAATTACCCATTTAATAAAAATATGGTGGGATTATAAAAAATTATTTACAGTATAAAATATATGAAAATGTGATCTTCGTCAACTAGGTATCCTATAAGCACACAACCATTTAAAGATCTTAATTATATTCCTTCATTCCCTTTTTTATCAGTTTTACTTTACGTTAATTAATTATTGAAACACTAATTAACTATTAACAATTTATATATTATATTTCATTGGCATCACACCCAAGGTCCATTGTTCCTTTAAAATTTCAACCTTAGCATTGCATCCTAGAAAGCTCTAACCCCATGGGTTAACATTATTTATTCAATAATTTTTTAACAAAATTACTTTCCCATATTTTAAGGAATTCTAGAAAAAAATTTTAAGCTACTAAACACAGTTGGCTCAACACGGTGAGTAGGTGAACTACCTGTCGATTATTTTCTACCTATAGTAAGAGCATAAACCCATACTCCCTCATGAAGCAAAAAAGGGATTGGACGTGGCATACCCCATGCATATTCGACCCTTTTGGATTGAGGGTAAGCAAGCTAGCTGCCTTGAGAAGTGGGGAAATTAAAGAAGATAAACAACCAAATGAGAAAGAGAAAGCATCTATGCATTCACATCCAACTAATTCCATTATCTATTTTGTCCTACCTGACACCAACATGCATAAACTGATATATCTCGCCACTCTAGGTGCCAACTGCTACTACAACCAATAGGCCTCCATGCCCCAACATATTACAACATCCTTCCAAGCTCACCTCACAACACAAACAGTTGGAAAACAAGCATCATATCAATTGTGCTCTTGGCCCTTAAACAAGCCAGAGGGTAACTCAGAACCCTACAAGTAATTATCTTTTATCATAACAACATGTTCTTTAATCCATCTTGAATTAACTGATTTATTATTCATAGGATTCAACTTTGGGAAACCTCAAAAGTGAGCTATCACAAATTGATTAAACATTCTTACTGCATTAATTTGATTAACATCAAATTACAACAAAAACAGGATTATTTTACATGCCTCTTTATCTTTATCCAAACAGTAATCAATTATTTCCATCATTACGTTCATTACCAATTTTCATCAAGAACGAAAATCTAACAAAGCAAGCATAGATATCACACTATCTATAAAAACAAGAGGCAATAACATACGATCAATATCAATTTATTTATCTGGATCAAATATTTAATATGTCAATTCCATTATGGTCCACTGGGCTAAAACATGCTAACTCTATAGTAGCATGTAAAAGAATAGAGAAGCAATGAATCCCTAACTTCAAAAGGTTCTTGACATTATTTATATGAGAACGAGCCACACAACGGGTTATGATCTCCTCCCCCATGACAACTATATCCACCCGAGGATGCAGAAACACCACCACACTGATAAACACCCAAGAAAATCCCATTAGGAACATGGGGATATAATTCCATAAAATTTATAGGAGAAATAGTAGGAGATGAACCCAAAAGAATGATGGTAGATCATACCTTATTTCAAAGATCAATCGATGCTTCTTGGTTGCATCAAAAACAAAGGGGAACCAATCCAAGGAGGAAATTTTGATCGCAAAACTCCTACAGGAAGGAATGGAAGGTTTGAGCACCTCACACCTAATAACATGGAGGATGAACTAAGGAGGAAGATATATCCTCCCTTTAGAATATTTAACGGAGCAGCGTTTTAAGATACGTTGGATTTTCCAATAAAAGTAAATCGCATTAAACCACCCGGTTTGACCAAGTAAAAGAATCTTGAGCCTTAGGAAAAATTAATATAGGATTTATAGACTCTGAATCGGCCATAGGGTATTTAAAATAAGAATTTAAATGCATTTTACATCAAAGGAAACATTAAAGAGGATAAAATGTATGAAGATGGAAACATTGTTCATGAACACGAAATTTGGAAAAGGAAATAGAGGCTACTGTTGGACCTCACTGTTCTGGAAAATTGTTCATGAACTCAAAATTTGGCAAAGTAAATAGAGGCTACCGTTGGATCTAACCATTCTAGAAACACTGCTCACATAAGGCTATCGCTGCACTATTCACATAAGGCTACCATTGCACTGTTCACATAAGGCTACTATTTCACTATTCACATAAGGCTACTGTTGCACTGTTCACATAAGAAAACTGTTGCAACTGTTCACCTAATCCTACTGATGACGCTATTCACATAATGCTACCATTGCACTGTTCACATAAGGCTACCATTTCACTGTTCACAAAAGGATACCATTGCACAGTGCACATAAGGCTACAGTTGCACTATTCGCATAAGGCTATCGTTGCACTGTTCCCATAAGGCTATCATTGCATTGTACCCATAAGGCTACCATTGTAACTATTCATATAAGCTTACTGATGACACTATTCCTATTAGGATTACATTTCACTGTTCAAATAAGGCTATCGTTCCACTTTTCACATAAGGCTATCGTTGCACTATTTACATAAGGCTACCGTTGCACTATTCACATAAGCCTACATATGACACTATTCACATAAGGATACCGTTGAAAATTCACATAAAGCTACTGTTTCACTATTCACATAAGAATACCATAGCAATGTTTATATAAGGCTGCCATTTCACTATTCACATAAGGCTATTGTTTCACTATTCACATAAGGCAACCATTGTACTATTCACATAAGGCTACCGTTGCACTATTCACATTAGGCTACCGTTGGACCTCACCATTCTAAAAACAATGTTCACGAACTCAAAATTTGGAAAAGGAAATAGAGGCTGTAATTCGACATCAACTTTCGGGAAACACTATTAATTAACTCAATATTTGGAAAAATAAATAGAGGCTACCATTAGACCTCACCATTCTGGAAACACTGTTCATGAACTTAAAATTTGGCAAAGGAAATATATGCTACCGTTGGACCTCACCATTCTAGAAACACTATTCATGAACTCAGAATTTGAAAAACAAAATAGAGGCTACCATTGGACCTCACCGTTCTGGAAACACTGTCCATGAACTCAAAATTTGGAAAAGAAAATAGAGGCTACCATTGGACCATTCACATAAGGCTACCATTGCATTGTTCATAGAACTATAAATTTGGATAAGTGTTTGGAATATGTCACCTAAACCTCCTAGAACACCTTAAACACTAGATTTATGTAGAGGAATGTGCGAGAGTGGTTTGAGCCATTACACTATAAGTGGATGTGGTTCTGGAATAAATGTACCTAGGGGTAAAAACTCTGAAAAGGGTGCATTGGGATTGACCAGATATTAACCTCGTGTAGGAAAATGGGCCTTACTATGCACCTGATTTTATACTCCTATGTAATATTCTTAGGATAATTAATGTTTTATTTATAAACCATTATGATGGATTTGAAAATATATATATTCCCAAAGAAACCATATTTGTTAATTTATGATTATCTATGGATAAATTTGTTAATTTACATTAAGCATTTCACTTATTTTGGGATTATAAATTCTATTTCATAATTATATGATCTTATATACTATATTTCATTGTTTTAAAATGGCACCTAGAAAAAGAAATGGGGACTGCATTAATTTATGTAATCCAAGGAGTAAGAATGGTAATTTCTTTGATCGTCTTAAGTCAATGTTTCAAATATAACTTTTCCCCCAAAAATTATCATCATATGAGGACATATTATTATATGATAAAAATATATAGAATTAATTCTATAAATATTATGGCTTTTAGGGGATGTAATAGAGGAAGTGGAAAATAGGAAAATGGATAGATAATGGGAATACGAGAAAGAAGGATTTTCCCACATGTAGTAATTTTAAACAAAACATTGCAGTTCTTTATAAAAAGGAGTGGGTGTTTTCAACATATTTTTAGAAATAAGGCATTTTTATTGTGATTTTAAGGGTAATAAAAAATATACTGATGTAAGTTTTTTTAAATGTGAGGAGATGGTTCACTACAAAAATCATTTTCTCAAGAATCGTGGGAATATACCTCAAAATAAGCTAATGGTTCATGATCAAGATTATGGTATTACAATAAGAGAATTGAAATGATTAAGATGATTCTGTTTGGAACCAATAATTATGTCATTTGAGTATTTTATCTATGAAATCATTGATATAAGAAATATGAAATTCAAAAGGATTTTACGAAAGCAAATTTTTTTTAAGGATTGGATGATGTATATTTAATGGTACTGATGATAAAGAAAAATGATCTAGTAGAATGTTTACCTTCTTGGAAAAAACATGATTGAAGGAATGATAACCCCAAATATGGTTTGGATATTGAGATAATGATGTTGGGATAAATATATGATTGGCATAAATATAGTAAATTAGATATTAATGACTACCTTGGGACTGATTAATTATGTTTTTTAAAAGTAGTTTATATTATCATTAATAGATTTTACAACATTTTTGTATTTAAGGAATATATCAAATAGTCTATTTTTTACTTAGGAAATAAGGAATCATTAAATTTTTCAATAAGGTTCTCTAGTAATTTATGTTATTATCATGTCTAAATAGAATACATGATGAAGGTACACAAATTATTCGATTGTGATAATAATATCCACATTATATTGTTGGGGAATATAATATTGATTTCGTAACCTTACTTATAAATTTGGTAACACTTATTTTGAAAGATCCTTGAGGTAAACTATTTATGGAAGAGATTAAGTTTAACTTTGGGTGTTTTTGGATAACTTTTTCAAACTATTTTGCTTTTGGTAAACATTGGAAGAATATATAGTAACTATTTTATAGATCTTAAAATCCATTAAAATTTAATTTCAGTGCTCCAGGCATAAAAAATAATTCTTATATATTCATTTCTTGAAATAGTATATGAATTGAAAATTGATGGAAGCACAATCAAAGGATAGAATTTTTCCCTAAAAAATAAAAATATATCATGTAAGTATATTTCCTTATATTTTTAGAGAATTAAATAATTACTCAACTCTATGGAAATGTTATTAAAATTTTTTAGTATTATTATCATAATTGTTGATGATATCAATGACCTTATTCACACCTTTGGGTTATGTCTTTTTGTCATTTACTACCACCTGAACATGTTCTCTATCACACTCCCTCAAAATTTGGGAGTTAGTTTTATCTTTTATGTCCATGTTTTCACATCCCAATAAGTTTCTCATAAATTTAATCTTAGATATGAATTATTCCATATTTACATATTATTTATATTTCTATCTTATTAATAGGATGTTTTATCAACCATTTTATGATGTCGGTTTTTGAAAAATAGTATTTAGAAAGGTCAAATTCTTCATTTACAATATCAAGTTTAAATTGTGGGGATGAAACTTATTTAAGGTGGGGAGATATTACACCCAAAAATTATAAATTAAAAACATTATATTTGATATAGTATATGATATTCAACACATAGCTTTAAACCCCCATGAAATGTATTTCTTTGATTTTAATCTATTTGATGGCTCGAAAAACATGAAACCCTGAGGCACAATGAACTGTATTATATTATACCACTTTTATCAAGATGATAAATTGGTTCTTATGAATATTACTAAAATAATTGAAAAAATAATGGATATATATTTATTATAGATAAAATAAGAATCATTTAAAATTAAAATAAATGTTTTCTAAAATACTATAGTTTTTCTAAAAGATGGTTTAGTCACATTTTGAGCACATAATTGAAAATTAATTTTTAATTCTATTAGAAAAATTATTTGATAAAATTAACTTCATTTTTTAAATCATATTCTCCAAGTTATCTTATGGTGAATTTTTGTGTTTTGTTTTGACATTTTTTATTTTTTAATGAATAGTGTAAAATACTAAATTTTAATTGAAAACTACCTTTTAGTTTAAATTATTCATGAAGCTAAATATTATTTTGATCTTTTTTTAAAGTAAAATTAGTTTATTTATATATCAATTGATCAAATTTAGTTAACTATAATCATTTTTATATCTAATTTTGATATAAAAACGTTGTAAATTTGTGACCATTTTATCTTTGAAAACCCATTTTCTCATCACATCTACTGGATGAATTTTAAGTTATAATTTTCCACTTATGTGAATAGAATTATTCAATATGGATTAAATATTTTTAATCAACATATTTAAATTTTTTAATAAGTTCAACATAATTTATAACCAAAATGAATAGTGAAAATAGTAAAAAATAATTATTGTACTTAAGCTAAAAAATTATTTACTACGGAGTTAAACTAAATATATAAGGGTTAAAATGACCAAAAACATGCCTAAAATATATTCTATTGCCATATTTTGACCATATCATGTAAAATGTTCTATAAAAATCCATTTTGGACAATTTTTTCAAGTAAAAAACATGGGTATACCTTTTTCCTTTTAAAAATTTCATGTATGCCACTCACCTCACTTATTAAAGGTTAGACCCTCTCCTATCTTATTAATTCCTTAAAACCTTTTTAGTTCAGCCAATACCTTCCCAAATCACATCCCAAATTCTATACCCTTCGTCCTAGAAACTTTATTTGGTAAAATATCTGACCTCATAAGTCTTTTGGGGAAAACATAAGGAGGATACCTAAAGACGAGGTGACATTCTTCAATAAGAATTTTTATTTTATTTATTACTCCACCACATTCAATTATTATTAAAACATGATGATATATTAATCTTCATTTATTCCATATATTGAGATTTTTTTATGTTCATGACCTACAACCATCTCCACTTCCATCAAATGGGTTACAAAATCATCATTCATTTGTACAGAGGACTACCGCCATAAGAAATGATGTCATTCAGTTTTTCCATTAACACTTCCCAAGGTTGGTTATAATGATGGATATAAAGTATATGTAACTTCCCCTTCCAAGAAGCCACCAAACTGATGCTATGAGCTAGGTCACCACATGAAATCAAGCACGCCTCCATGTACGCTTCAAGTTGCCGACTAGTAGCGAGGGTATAATGAGTCACATGAAGAGACTATAACCTCTTTACTAGAGTAATCTGTAGCAGTTAAGAATATAAATAGAGGAAAAACATGTAATAATCAATAAAAATTCATAACTAAGAAACTCCTAAAATTGGGTACAAACCACAATTCAAAAATTACCATGTAATGTCTTACAAATAGTGAAAAGATCGAAGGAAACCCAAAATAAAGACAAATAGTTGAATCCCAAAAAAATAGCTATAACTCCAAGTCCATATCCCCATCCCTGCGTACACCCTGACCAATTCAACTCCCTAACACTGGGCTATTTCCCTTATCCAAACCTGAAACAATAAACTCTAGTTGGGTACCCAACGACAGCTCGAGTAGGTTGTGAGTAAAACTCAGTAGGACACCACTAATGGTGTCTACAAAATATCCTATCCAAATATATAGTGTATGAAAATAATAAATAAATCCATGTAAACAAAGGAAAACTCATGTTTCATTAGTTAAACATCTTTACTTCGACCCTTTTTCTATAATTAATACCATTTTCCTTACTTATACCATCTTCATTACTAAATCTATGTTCATCATGTGTTCCATGGGTTAGGTTTTTACATTATCTACACCAGGGTTTGAGGAAACAAATCAGTATGAATAAGGGAAATAAATCAAGTCACTATCTCACTAGGGGTAAAGACATCACAACAAATAAATTTCACTAACCATAAATCCTTAGCCTGGGTGGCCTCATCAAATGAAACCATTGGGTGAATAGTTACTCCATCCCCTTCCTTAAACCGTGCATTTTGGGGTGGAGTTTAGGGCCTTAGTCTAAATCGATTTGTGGTTGTAGAACCTCAAGTAAATACCCCACACTACCAATCCACGTACACATTCTTATTTATTTATTCACCCCACAAAAACCATATCACATCCAAATACAACCAATACAAATAGAAAAAATAGTCCATAACTATCAACCTGGGAATTAATATTATACCATAATCCATTAACACATTTTTCATCTAAATTGCATAGTCATTTAATCCAATTCCCATTTTTTGTACCTAAACTCATTAAGCATATTAAATCATTCCCATAATTTCTCCCATTTATCTTACTCAACAATTTCCTACATGTTAACCCTTTTAAGCCATTAATCATTTCACAAGTAATAACCCCTTATGCATTCGATGTATAATTCATAATCCATTTTCCACATTCACATTAATCCAATTAACCAATTTAGCATATTTAAACAACAATATTTTTTATCCATTTAACACTTCCATTAAATTCGGAGCCCAAACCCCTTTACCCATTAGTTTTTATCCAAGAAACTCCTTATGCCATTATCTAATCCTAAAAACATCTATCAATATTCTTCTTTCAATTCAAGTTAACTTATCAACATGTTCACCGTGGATCTACTTTTTTTCACGTCAACTCTACCCCTAACATTACTAATTTTTTGGTTTGGGAATATCAGTGAACCACATGAGTGGACCTAAATCAGTCTAATCATCCTCCACGAATCCCACAGTGATAATGAGTGGTTCAATTCACCATTTCAAACCTACGATGATCATGAGGCACTAAGACTTCACATCCGAATCACTCTCACAAGTTCCTTCCCGAACATTACCATACTTCCATAAAACATGAACCAATGGAACAGTCTTTCCCAAAAATTCTTTCTCTTTGTGATCCAAAATATGAATAAGATGCTCCTTAGAGGATATATCTTCCTCAAGCTCAATATCCTCACTGTCAATCATTTGAGATGGATCCAGGTGATACTTTAAAAGCCGTGACACATGAAAAATATCATACATACCATTATAACATTGGAGAAGAGCCAATTGGTATGCCACTGGTCTTATCATCCCCATAGTCTCAAATGACCCCACATATCGTGGTGCTAACTTACCTTGTTTCTAAATCTGGAAGTGACTCAACCTTGGAAAAAACCAAAGGAACACATGATCACCCACCTAAAACTAAAGAGGTCCACGACACCTATCCGAATATGACGTCTACCAACATTGAGTCATTTTCATCTACTTCCAATTCAACTAAAACTACTACGACATCTTCTGAATGAGACTCGGTCCTGACAACTCAGATTCTTTAGCTTCCATCCAACATAACAGAAATCTACACTGGTTACCATAAGGTGCCTCAAATGGTGCCATCTAA
The DNA here is from genome assembly GCA_963277665.1 of Viscum album. Classification (NCBI taxonomy): domain Eukaryota; kingdom Viridiplantae; phylum Streptophyta; class Magnoliopsida; order Santalales; family Viscaceae; genus Viscum; species Viscum album. Next base: position 170,699,025 of record OY728148.1, read on the forward strand.
ATTGTTTCATGGTAACTATTATTGTATGTAAACTCAATAAGGTCTAAATTCTTTCACCAAAATCCATAATAATCCCGGAAAAATTCCTCAATATGTCCTCTAGTACTTGAATGTTATACTCGGACTGGCTGTCCATCTACAGGTGGGAAGTTGTACTCAAGAACACCAGGGTACAAAGTTCCTTCTACAATCCCTACCAAAAATGTGGTGTGAAATACAGATTATGATATGTAACTATATCCCATGGTACTCCATGAAACAACACTACCTCTCAAATATAAAATTCACCCAACTGATCCACAGAAGATGTCTCTTGAATCCGAAATAAATGGTCCACCTTAGTCAATTGGTTGACAAGTACCCAGATTTCATCATTATTCTTAGGAATCTTTGGAAGACCTACCATGAAGTCAATTTTTACATCATCCCATATATATTATGGAATGGAAAATCGCTACAACAAAACACATGGGTGATTATGCTCATCTTTCACCTACTGATAGATAAGGAATCACACCACAAATACTGCAACAACTTTGTTCATTATTGGCCACCGATACTTCCTATGAACATCACGGTACATCTTTGTTGAACCAGGATGCACAAATAATTTTGATACATTAAACTCATGCTTAAAATATTCTCGTAGAAAAATCGGAACAACAACATGTCCCTAAACACAAATGATCCCATCATCTTCAATAGCCCAACCAGATGGTCACTCCCCAACTTTAATACTTTCCCTCACTAACACACGTTCTAGGCCATCATGTTGTCCCTAATTAATCTAGATCAGAAACATAGACTCAACTTCTAAGGATGAAAGGGACATGTACACTTTACCATACTTCACCTCAAGATACATTTCAATAAACAAAATCATCATCTTCCACTCAGATTTGGACTCTAGAACCGCCTAACATTGTGTTTTCTGACTCAAAGAATCTGCATCACTATTTCTATTTCCTAGAGTGTAAACTAGCTAAAAATAAATTCATTTAATGTTTTCAAACCATCTCCACTATCTAATATTCAAATAACAATGAGATAATATTTACTTAAGATTTTTATCATATTTATATGTCGTTAACTGCTCTCCTAACAAGTAATACCACCAACAGTTTAAGGAATAATCCAACACATCTAATTCAAGATCATACCTAGGATAATTTCTCTCATGAGGCCTCAAATGACATGAACCATACATAAAAACCCAATCATCCCACATCAATACTTCACCTAGACCAACACCAGACACAACCCAAAATAGGGTATAACTCATACCTATCTTAGGTAAGATCTAGATTGGTTTGGTAGTCAACCACTTCTTCAAATATTGGCAAAAATTCTCATATGTTTCTTCCCGTTCAAACCTGATGCCATTATTGGTCAAGCCTAAAAGAGGTGCTTCCAAGAGGGAAAGTTATTTGATAAACCTTTTATAGTATCTTGCTGAACCCATAAAACTTTAGATATCAAAAAAAAAATACAGGGATACTCCTCAGACACAATTACCAGCACTTTATCTATGTCCACCAACATTCCTTAATCATATATGATGTGACCCATGAAATGCACCCTAGATATCTAGAAATTACAATTGAATATATCATCATATTTATTATGATCTCTTAGTGTACTCAACATGATTTCAAGATGTTTTTATTTATTGTAATGAGTCTTCAAGTACACCAAGATGTAATCCATAAAGACAACTAAAAACTAATCTAGGTAATGGTGAAATATTCGATTCATTAGATCTATGAACACTACTGGTGAATTGGTTAACCTGAATGGCATCACCATAAACTCATATAACCCATACCTGCTCTTGAAAGAATTCTACAGTACGTAAAAAGGTCTCACCCTTAGTTTATGATACCCTGACCTCAAATCAATACTAAAGGAATCTTTCTCACATCTCATATCATCAAAAATATCACAGACTATCGAATGAGGGTATCAGTTCTTAACTATCATCTAATTCAACTTCCTATAATCGACACATGGCCTCAATGATCCATCAGTCTTCTTGGAAAACATCATGGGAGATCCCAATGGCGATCTACTCAGATAGATGAACCCTTTTCTCTCAAACTCCTCCAACTAATCCTTAAGCTCCAAGAGTTCTATTGGCACCATTATATATGGCGTAATAGAAACTAGTTATTCTCCAAGAAGCAAGTCAATCATAAACCCAAAATCTCTCTCAGGTGGTATCCTTGATAATTCCATAAGAAACACACCCCAAAATTGATCCACAAATGGAAGAAAGACTGGTTTCCCTATACCTCCATCATCAAGCACAAGACAATCCACTTCACCTATGAGTTATCCCAAATTCTAGCAAACTGGGTAGATATGGACTCCTCGAACATCCCCACACCATGATAGACATAACTGTATCCCCCAAGAGAAATGAATACTACCTGAAGATGGTAACATTTGATATTTTCCTGTTATAATTTCAGCTAATCCATGCCCAAGATCAGGTCAAAACGTGACATCTTGAGGATGAACAGGTCCTATAAAAAATGGTACCCACCAACCTTTAAAGAAAAACCCTGGAATTTTCAAATATCCTCATCTCACACCCATAATGAATTATCAATTGACATAACCCCACATACACATTCCACTGTTAGGCCCAACAAAACTACAAACTCTGAAAAGATAAAATAATGTGTGGTGCTTGTTTCAAATAACTCACAAGCAAGTGTGGAAGCTACAAGGATCATACCTTGAACAGTTGATGGTCCAACCACTCCACCTCCAATTGTGGATTGAACTATGTGATTCTAAATTACCCCTCTGGCTGGGGCTCAGCCTGAGTCTCTGGTGCCGTACTACTCCACTGATATTGAATCTCTCTCCATAGAGAATTACATACACCACACTAACTAGTACAACTAATTGTGCTCCAAATACCTATCTAATATGGGGTAACTGAACCTCTTCCTAAACTCAGCATCATCCTCAATCCCCCATCTACACCAAGATTTCAAGGATCCCCAAAGAACTTCATTTGATGCCCCATCATGCTACATGAACGACAATCAATAGGTGTTTGGGGACACTGACCCTAAATGTACTCCAGTCTACCACACTAATATCCAAACACCTGGTTACCACCCTGAGAGGTTTACCCTCCCTTATAGCTACTCTCAGCACTTCTTCCCTGATGTAAAATCTCAAAATGATGCTTCCTACCCTCGTAAACCGCACAACTCATCCATCCAACTAGCACAACAAGTCCACTACCTGAATCCCCTTTAGGATCCCTTTTTAAATAAGGTTCTAATACACCACATCTAAAAACATATTCAAATGGAAGATATTGACTTAGGATTTGATCTCATGTCTTAGCCCTTCCTAGAAACATTTTTTCCATATTTTCCACATCCCCTTCCAATAATGGAATGAAGTGTTTTAAGTAAACGAAATGGATAGCATAATACTATACTAGCATAACCCCTTAGTTCAAAATCGTAAACTCTATATCCTTATCCTTCCTTAATGTATCTAGATAGATTTTTTCTAGAGACATCTCATAGAAGTCTTTCCATATCATTCTATTGGCCTACCCAGTCTAAGCCATGATGTCCCACCAATGATTTTCCTAACATCGCAACATATAAGCCACTAAATTTACTCGCTTCTCAGTTTTGGTCTCCAAATGATCAAGAATAATATGAATGGACTCTATCCAGAACATCTCTACCTCTATCCACCCTCTTTGGTGAATTTTTAATGGTTCCATAACTAAATCTCTCTATTCTGCTCGAACATACTCAGTACAACCCACCCTGGGTCATGTTCTATCATATGCATAAAGCGGGATAATTTCTCATGAAACTGCTCTTCCCTATTACACTGAATCACCATGTCTTATTTCTCCACTACTGGGGGAGAATTCTTGGCAGCATTCTACTATCGCCCTGCTGGCACACATCTTCATGGTCGAATTTTCATAAAATTTGGAACATGATATTTACACACATAGCATAAATCCCCCACAATTTACACACAAGAAGACTCTTCAATAGTCATAAAAAAATTCACATACACAATTTCAATAGATATCAACACACTTATGCACTACCCTCTACTATACCTACCATAGGTAAACTTACTGTGGGTCATGGTCATACCTACTGTGGGTCATGGTCATACCTACCATGGGTCATGGTGAACATGGGCAAACTTATTTACATAGCCACAGTCTTTCATTGGAAACCTTTTTAAAATTACTTCCACACTCGCAGTGCAAATCCTTCTTCTTAGGAACATTTCCATTTCCACATCTTTTTATAACCCACATTTAAACTCATTTACACCATTAATTGAGCAAAAATATTTTACCATTCTCTAACATTCCTCCCATTATACACATTTACATCATTTCTATTACACACCATTTTCTTTAAATTTCTCAAGAAAGTAAAATTCATTCTACATTTCATATCCCACATACCCATCACGTTTGTGCCTATCGTGATGCATGCCTCCTATATTACTGGGTTCCTAAAAAGAGGCATCAATACACCAACTCATTCCATTCTTACCACGAGTAAAATATCACCAAATAGCCACATCAGACAACAAGTACTTCACCCATTGATGAAATGTCATTAAACTATAACAACACAAAATAAAAACTACAATCCCCACTTTGGATACTTGGGTTTTCTCTCATACATGGGTAAGATACTCCCAAGAATGATCTCATTTCCAAGACCTAAAACATCCTATTATCCTGTCTACCATCCCAAATTAGAAGACCATTGAAAAGAGCCACTAAAATATAACTTTGTAGTTTCCCCAACCCAAAATCTACTAAATCGGTGCCCCGGTCAAGGTCACCACATTACCTCAAGAATGTCTCCTCAGATTCTAGAGGTTTTTGACAAGAAGTTAGGGAGTAATGAGGAACATGAAGAGATTATACTATTTTTACAAGAGTAATGAATAGAAATTAATAATTTAAATTGCAAAAAAAATGTAATAACCAATAAAAATGCATAACTATGCATATCCCAAAATTGGGTACAACCCAAAAATCAACAACAATCATGTAATGTCATTTTAATAGTGCCAAGAGTGAAGAAATACTAAACTAAAGACAAAAAATGAATCCCAAAAATAGTCCTAACTCTATGTCTGGATCCTCATCCACACATATCCCAAGCCCGACCCAACTACCTAACACCGGGCCATTTCCCTTATCTGAACCTGCAGTAAGAAAGTTTGCTTGAGTAACCAATGGTGGCCCGAGTAGGGTGTGAGTAGAACTCAGTAGGCCACCACCAATGGTGTATGGTAAATATCCATTATAAATAGATAGTGCTTGAATGTAATAAATAAATACAAGTAAAAAAATACAACACATGTTCCATTATTTAACCATATTTACTTCAACCCTTTTCTATCATTACTACAATTTTCATTACTTATACCATATTCATTACTTAATTCATATTCATCACATGTTCCAGGGGTTAGAAATTTACATCATATACACAAGGGTCTGAGGAAACCAATAACTATGCATAGTGAAAATAAATCAAGTATCTATCTCAACAGAGGTAAATACATCACAATAAATACATTTCACTCACATCGAAGCCTCAGTATAGATGGTCTCATCGAATGAAATTGTTAGGGGAATAGATCATTTTTCCCTTCTCTAACTTGTTCATTATGGAGTGGAGTTTAAAGCTTAATTATAACTTGACCTGTGGGCATAGAGCCTCAATTAGATACCCCACACAAACAAGCCATGTGCACATGCTTATTTATCCATTAAATACACAAATACCATATCACAAACAAAGACAACCAATACAAATAGAAAACATAATCTATAACAATCAACATGGGAATTAATATTATTCAATAACCCACTAACACATTTTCTATCAACAATACATAGCTATTTAAAAAAATAATTCCTTATGCATAAACACATTAATCATATTAAATAATTCTCATTCATTATCCCTTTATCCTACTCATCAATTTCTCGTATCTTAACCCATTTAACCCATTCCTCATTCCTCAAGTAATAACACCCTTATGAATTCTATATACATTTCATAAGCTATTTGGAAAGTTCAAATTGATCCAATTAATCCATTTAGCATATTTAACAATACCTATCAGTTATCCATTTTACACTTCCATCAAATCTTGATCCTTAACCCCTTTACTCATTATCATTTATCAAAAATATTGTTTATGCCTTTATCCACACGTCAACTCTACCATTATCCTTACTAATATTATTATTTAAGAGTGTCGGTGTACCCAATGGGTTGCCCTAAATCTGTCCAATCATCCTCCATGCATCCCAAGAGGATCATGAGGGGCTCAATTCACTATTTAGAAACTCATTTTACCAAATCTAACTAAATGAATCAATCACACAACAATAGATAACCAAGAATGAAACAAATCCTACACAAATCAACAAATCAATTATGGGATATAACTTGTAGACCACCTATATTGAATATATTTATGATCACACTCTTAATCATTTCTTAATATTGAGATTCTAGTACCCCTTGAATCTTTAACCTATAATTCCTTATTAGAAGTGGTTTTTAGGGATTTGGAAGATGATAACCCAAGAGATAAGCCCTAATCTGAAAAAGAGAAGGAAGGGGGATTATTCTTTCCCAAAACTTTGATCCACAACCAATGTCACTCAAAATGGACAAGTATAGAAGGAGAAAAACCCTTGGGGAGATTTTGGAGCTTGATTTCATCACTAGGATTGAGCGGCGAAGAAAAAAAGGAAAACTAGGCAGAACTTAAAAATCCTGAGACGGGAAAATTTTAATTTTTCAAAATTTTAATTGGGTGCATGGTAAATATGCATGATTTTATAAACCAAAAACAAACCATGAATAGGTAAATTTACAAGGGGAGTGAGGTAACTTGGTTAGGTGGGGATATCTTCATGGTTTGACTAACCATGTGCCAACCGTGTATAATGCCATTGTCTAAGGTTTCACTATTTTCTTGGGTAGACCGTACATTTTCTTAACCCTATTGAAACCATGAGACTTACATAGTTTGACCCAATTTTTCTCTATTTCATGTCCCAAACCCCTAGAACACTTATAATTCCCCTCACACAATTTGAAAACATTTAATTAAAAAAACTAAGGGATTCAAACGAAAAATTAAAGAAGTATATACATCCATGGAGATGGGATCTTACAGTATATATATGATATTTATAACATAATTATATCTATATATCTATTGTATCATAAATACCTATTCTAATTCTCATTATGTAGGGGATACAATTACATTGATCATGTGTATGGAGGACTACCGCCTTAGGAAGAGATGCGATTTTTCTTTCACTAACGCTTTTATATGGAAGGAAGTAAGGATAAATTTAATAAATATATGTGATTTAAATGATATAATTATAATTTTATTGAAATATTTATCATTATTAGAAAATAATATATCATTTTATTTCTTAACTTATCACTCACATAAAGATGATTAAATCATTTGTGTACTTGTGGACTACCGCCTTCATGAAGCGATGTGACTCTCTTTTCATCACCACAACACATGTATTTTATATATGAGTATATTTAATAAATTAATATGATATTATTATCATTATATAAGGAAAAAATATTACTTACCTTATTTCTATAGCGATCGTTGAAAAATGGAAATGTTACATATGCCTTTGTACGATCTACCATCTCCATGATCATAACGTACTTCATTTTTTTAAACCATCATTCATGATTGGTTTTAAAATTATAATTGATATATATATATATGATAATTATGTAATAATAATAATTATTGATATTATTAATATATATAATATTCATAGGAAACATAACTCTCATAAAAAATCATGAATGATAAAACAATGCAATTAACACCCAAAAAATAAAAATAATTAAAGATTACAAATGAACTGGTGATAAGATGTAATAAAGGATAAAATAGGTTATTATAAATATTAATATAGTAATTTAATAAGTTAATAACATGTTTGAAACTATTATACATGAGGTATAATCATGTTCAACCAAAATTAAGCATGATATAAGGGATTCTATCTCAATTTCCTTTCATTAAGGCACATTTGTATGTTGTGAAAAAAAAAATTTATGGTGTATATACTATCCTTTTTATATGTAATATCATGAATAATTCATACTTTATGGTATTATGAGTTTCAATTTGAATTATTTAATCTGATGGTATTTGACTTAAATTTTCTGAAGGGGTAATGAATTTTATAACTCAATTTCTTTTCATATTGTTATATTTATTATCTGTCATCTTTTATATTCTATAAATATATGTGAATTTAATTTTGATTGTTTTATTTTTTTATTTAAACTTTTTAAGTGTACTTATATTTAGTACACATAATCAATTAATTTATTGATTATCATATTTTAAGGGTTTATTTCACAATCTCATTCTAATCGAGATTATTTTTTCTTGAATTTCAATGAAAGGAAATTAATTGATCATTTTAGAATAAACCCATTTAATTTTATAATTATATGGTTATTAATGATATTTTCAATTAATAGTACCATTTACACACTATTTTGTAGTTAAAATAATTAAGAAAATAATTTTATGAAATTTTGACTTCATTCTCTTTGGTCAAAAATACATTTTCTACCAAAAACCCCTTAAAAATGTTTTCCAAAAATGTTTTTAACCATTTCCGAAATATTTTTTAAAATATATTTTATCCCTTTAATTTTATTTAGAAATGTATTTAATGGAATATTCGGGTCTTTTTCATAATAATGCATGTTTGAATTTTACCAAAAAAGTGGAAGAAATTTTTGTTTTAACGTGTGCCGCACGAACAGACTTCCCGAACATCATGACCACTCAAATTTTTTAAAGTAACTTTTTTATGTTTAATAAGTTATTTTTAAAGAAAACTATCTTCAAATTTTTTTGTGAAATTTTACTTTTTAATTTTTCTTTTCAAAATGAAAATGATAATTTCCTCAATAATGTTTTTAAAGATCATTTTATGTTATTTTTATTCATTATTGAACAAAAACATTATTTTTAATCCAGTGGGTATTTGATATATTGATACAATCCTTATTAATTATATGGATGTTTATTGATTATTTTGTCCAAGGAAAGTATTGACATTCACTTTCTTGATTCATTTTTATAGTCACTAACTTTACTTTGAGTAATTCACTCTATTTTGATCATTATAGTGTTCATATCTCTTAAATATACATAATTTTTGTATCGTGGATATGGTTATTTATTAAAATGTATACCATTTATACATACTCTTTTAATTTGAAATTTATTTGATTAATTGGAAAATATTGAAATATATGTATTCTGCACTCAGTACATATATTTGTTGGAAAGGCATATTGATTCAAGAATTAAGTCAATTATTCGATACATGAGAACTTATTTTGACCTATATTGATGGTTGGGACCTAGTATCATATAGCCCCTTCAGGCATCAATTGGTCTCATGATATAAATCAATAAGATATAATTAAATGAGTTTTTACCTATTGTTTAATCTTTCTTAGGAATGGTATTGACGTTAGAGGTATATAATACCTGAGATCATGGAACCCAATAACTAAGAATTTCTTTCATTAAGAATTCAGTTATTAGTATCCATACAATTTATAAAATGGTATTATCTCTGGATTAATTTCATTCTAATTTTAGTTGTTTAATGTAATTAGTTTGTAGTTATTTACCATGCCATATTGATTATTCATAATCTAATTATGATAGCCTAGTTATTGAATAAATGGAATGTTTGTTCAGTTATTTACCTTTCCATATTAATTATTCTTTATAAATTCATAATATATTCTGTCACAACTTGTCCCAATTCGTCATATGTCGTGACTCCCCAAGCCCACCTCCAATAGGCCAGGGGCTGGTGACTAGAACTCGGTAGGCATATCACTAACATGGGAGGCATTGCTTAGGCCCCTTTACACATGAACACAACTCTAGCACCAAAAATTCTGAAATTTAAAAACCATTAAGTATCAAAATTAATTCATATAACTAATCCCAAACAACATAGTACAATGGAATGTAAAGTGTGGAATGTAAATGGGGCTAGAATACAAGCCCACCAAAACAAAGAGTATGAAAACTACAAAGTAAAACCTGTAAGAAAAAATATGAATTTTTACTACTTCTCATAGACATAAAACACCTCATCCTATAAGGGATATCACAAATCTCAGTCAGGTCCTGGCCTACCCTGGACTCCATCAAAAGACTGCTCGTCTGCACAGGATATGACATAGGTGGGCAAAGCTCGTGCAGGGGTGAGTATAAAAATACTCAGTAGGGAACCCTAAAAACAAAAAAGAAATAAAAAGTTACAGTTTTATTCATATCTACATAATATATGCCTACATAACATATAATAATAGAAACATATCCAAATATACTTGAAACCCAGACTCATCGTCTAGAGGTAAGTCACAATGACCACATACGCACACTAGGGATTCAATTCAAAGATTCCACAAAGCACTCATCTTGGAGAACTCACTCCTTGAGTTTCGTAGCTTTGAGGAAATTTTTCCGAGAAGTACATTTGTTAAGATGTTTCATGATAGAGATTGATGTACTGGTTGATCTAAAGAGAGAACAAATACACTCATTCTGGGAGAACTCGCTGCTGAGTGGGGAAGGATCATGATACATGGATGAGGATCACTGCCAGTGCTTTGGTGTATGACACAACTCATCCAGATTCACCTTATAAGTATAGGATTGATGTATTGTTGGATTATTTCCCATCAATACCTAACTCTACCTAGGATTAAGAATGGGCTAGAGGACTTGCTCTGGGCCTCTCAGAGGGATTCTGACTCTATCTATAGAGTCCTTCTAAAGGGATCATACTCCTGTGTATGGAAATTATACCCGACCATTAGGGGAACAATCAAGGGGGAACTAGCCCAAATGAAACATGTTGAAGGAATGGTGAACAAGAAGATTAATCCATGTATAGAAAGGTACATGGCATGTAGAAAGGTAACACACTGTACCATATGACCTCGGGTACTGAATGCGTACAACAAACCATATTGAAGAGTGTGTCACGTAGGAAGAGATATAGATGTTGTGTAATAATGTGTCACACTGAGTACTACTATCTTGGGGTCGCTCCATGTATGCCGGTCATATTCCCATACATAGCTTTAACCTGGGTATGTTAACCCGTGTACCAGTACACAGGGTAACCCACATAACTAACCTCGTCTGGCAAAGTGGTGGAGTACTTGCCGTTTACTCAACCCCGTGTTTGGGTATCATTTTAGAAACATGCAGATTCCAGCCTAAATACCCACATGAAATGTGATATTTTTCACACACTGTGTCATCGCTTCCTGCATTGTATAACACTAGTCGCCGTTGAGCCATCCCCACATGTTGTGTTCATCAGAGAATCTGCCATGTTTTTTGGGAATTTAAAAAATCATTATTCTTCCTCCCATGCCTCAGATGATCTTTGATACATCGATCTAGTAGTCAAATCATTATAAAACACAGGGTTCAAGGTCTCCCTGACAATGAAAATCAAATTTTGTTGGTTTTGAGCCTTCGATCAGTCTTGGAAACACGTTTCAATCCACCCACATGAAGAGCTCTCGAATGAATATTCCCCCGAACCATGTTGATTTGTGTGCCTCCATCATCATCTCACCTATTATAGGTCATCATGATGTTGGGGTCTATTATTTGGGATCATTGTATTACAAAATGAGTGTGCAACTATCCATTGTTCATAACCCCATGAAGAAAGCGGAGAATGTGTGATAAAAAAATAGGAAGAAGAAATCCAAAAAATGAATTTAGTAATGAACCTATATAATCATTTTTCATGGATTTGATCCTTTACTATTAGAAGTATAAAACTGGGAAAATAAAATTAAATCAAATCATTCACAAATTAATTCCCCAAAATAAACCCGATAACAGACCCTCCCGCAAGAACGAACAATTCGCAGTTCAACTTGTTCGTGGGTTGATCCACATTCTTCATTTGAAATCCAAAAATGGGGAACGAAGAATTGAAATAAAAACCCTTTCATTGATCTTCAATGAAGAGGGATGGTGGTAGTTGGTCGGGATTCAATGTCGTTGTGCAACGATCCACGCACCATCGTTCGTTGGGAATTCTATGGGGTGGCTTCTCTTCAATGTTACAGAGGATTATAGGGAATGTTTCCAGGGTTATGAGACTATCGTTGGGATTTTATTAATTTAAAACCACATAATGCATCACTGCATTAAGAAAATGTAAAAATAAAATAAGCTATTATATTTTTTATTTCCCTTAAAATGTAAAAAAACTAAATTCTGCTGCTGACCCGCGCTGATCGATGTTAAGACCCATTGAAGGTAAAGCTATTGCTATGAATTCAATAGTTCCATAATATTTTTTATCTGGGAACCCGTTTAAATTTTATTCCACCTTTTCAATAAAACCACTCATGCATTCTATTTAAAAGTTTAATTTATTTCAAAATTTTATTCTGACCACCCCAGGCCTCAGAATAACATACTTTCACAAGGCCTAGTCTCAAAATAATTGTATATAACATATAAAAATAATATATATATAATATGAGACATTAAATTCTCCCCACCTTAAAAATTTTACAACCCAAAATTCCAAAACAAAGGCTACTCAAACATATGTGGGTACTGTGCACAAATCTGAGCCTCCCAACCCCACATTCTTATCTAAAGGATCTCATGCTAACACTAGACACATACCAAGGTAATCACTAACTTGTGAAGGATTATCTTCTATAGATTCTCAATCTCCACTGGTTACTCTGTGAAGTTCGCTCAATCCTTGATGTCCATCTCACCCCAGTCGATGACGAGCGATGGGTCATGCACGTACCTCCTCTGCTACGACACATGGAAGACATCATGTACCTAGAGAAATGGTGGTGGTAGAGGTAGGCGATATGCCACCTCGCTAACTCTATACTGTATCTAAAAAGGGTTGATGAACCTCAGAGACAACTTTCCACCCTGGACAAATCTATGGAACCCTTGACAAGGTGAGACTTGAAAGAAGACATGGTGTCCCTCCTCGAACTCTAGGGGTCTCCATCGTCTGTCATTATAAGAATTATACTAGCTCTGTGTAGTATTTATCTTCTCCTAGATGATCTCTAACTTCTCAGTGGTAGCTCGTACCAACTCTGGACCCTTGAGTGCTAACTATCTGAGGTCGGCCAAGAAAAGTAATGACTAGAAGGTTCACCCATATAAAGCATCAAACGGTGCCATACTGATGGTGGAGTGGTTGTTGTTGTTGTACACAAACTCCTCCAATGGTAGGTGGTCCTCCCAACTATAACCAAAGTCCAAGATATAGTCCCACAACATATCATCTAGAATCATAATGGTTCTCTTTGTCTGGACGTCTATTTGGAGATGGAACACTATGCTCAAGTGTAGCTGAGTCCCACACACCTCATGTAATCCCATTTATAACTAGGATGTGAATTGAGCATCATTATCTGAGACTATAGTCAATGGGACTCCATGAAGCCAAACTATCTCCTAAATGTGGTGGTGTCCCAAGATCACTATGGAACTCTACTCCCTGATAGCTATGAAGTGGGTTAACTTGGTGAGTCGGTCAACAATCACCCATATGGAATCATGTCCCTTGGATGTTCATGGTAAGACTGTCATTAATTCCTTCAATATTCTCTCATATATCCACTCTAGAACATCCGAGGGATGAGATAACCCTGCTGGCGCATGGCTCTCTGCTTTCACATACAAGCACGCAATGCATTTTGAAATGAACTCTACTACTTCCTTCTTCATGCATATCCACTAGAACTGACTCCAAAGATCCTGGTACATTTTTTCCACTCTAGAAAGTACCACCAATGAGAATGTATAAAAATTCTTTAGAACCTCCTCCCGCAATTCCATCGGCACAACTGTATGTCCTATGAAAAGTAGGATGTTCTCCCCACCTTGAGAATATTCATCGGGAGATTTTCATGTGGATAAATAATCATGTAAAGTCTCATAGTCAACATCCCCAAGCTATGACTCCCTAACTCACTATAAGATTGGAGGGTTGAAAACCATTGACTGAAGATAATCTGTATCATCTCCATTCATAAACGATAACTGTAGCAAGGCCAAATGCTCTGATGCCTCACTCAGTAGTTGTGAACTTGATCTTCGACTGAGAGTATCATCTACTATGTTTCTCTTATTGGGAGTTTAGAAAATCTCAAATTCATAATTCTAGAGGGACTCTAGCAATCACCTATGCCTCAGATTCAGATCCTTTTTTGATAAGATATACATTAGGATCTTGTGGTCCGACTATACGATAAACTGTTCGCCCATTCGGTAGTGTCGCCACATCTTCAACATGAAGACTACCATTGATAACTTTAGATCATGGGATACGTATTTATGCTCATGCATCCTTAGTTGGTGTGAAGCATAAAAAATACCTACCATTCTATACATCAGGACACAACAAAGCATGGTCCCTATTTCATTGCAAAAAGATATCTACTTGACACCCTATTCTGTAAATCTCATGATCGGTACATTCATAAAACTCTACCTCAATAGCTAGAAAGCCTATTGGCCCTTCTCCGTCCATACGAAAGGCTTTCCATTTTAGGTTAAGGCTGTCATCAGTGATGATATCTAGGATAAACCATAAATAAATTTTTGGTAGTATCCCACCAACCCAAAGAAGCTTTGCACCTCTATCACACTCTGATGTGGATCCCAAGATAACTCCTCCCTTACCATGGTTGGGTCCACTGCTACTCCATATACTGAGATAACATGGCCCAGAAAGTGGACCTCCTATATGCAGAACTAGAACATCGAGGTATTCCCATAAATTGGGATCTCTCAAAGTATGTCTAGAACCATCTGCATGCGTCTTGTGTGCTCCTCTTCTGACTCCGAGTACACAAGGATGTCGTCGATGACGACCACTATGAACCGGTCTAAGTACGGCTAGAATATCGGGTTCATAAGTCCCATGAACACTACAAGGGTGTTCTTCATTCCAAAAGGAAACACTAGGTTCTCTTTGTGACCTTAGTAGCATCTGAAATACATCTTCATTATATCTGTGTCCCATACTCATAAATGATGGTAACTCGATTGAAGGTAATCCTTCGAGAACCATTGTTCCCCTCTCATCTAATCGAAGGGTTTTTCGATCATTGAGAGTGGATACTTGTTCTTCATCATTACCCGGATCATGAACAATTAATCCATGCACAACCACAAACTCCCATTTGACTTATTTAAAAATATAACTAGGTCTTCCCAGGGTGAAACACTGGGTCTTACAAATCCCTTTCTCTATAAATCCTCCAACTACACCCATAGTCTGTGAAGCTCTGTGGGAGATATACGATACACTAGTGGGGATATCAGTATCATCTTGGTGGGTAAGTCAATGCGGTAGTTTATCTCCTGAAAGGGGGGTAATCCTAGAACATATTCTGGAAAGTCATCCTTGTACTCTGTCAGTACTTATAGGAACTAAAATCTAACAATATCTGCTACTCCAAGGGTAAGGTTAGACAACTCATGAGTGATCTGCTTCACCCTCCTAAGCATGATCTCATTCTGTGCTACCTGGGTTTCCTTTTCACCAAAAAATGAAATCCATGTTCTATCATTGTGGAAATGCCACACTCTTCACATAAAGCAGTCAATCTGGGCGTATACCGAAGATAACCAATCCATACTGAGAATGAAATTGTAAGGCCTAGATGCTACAACCATGAGGTTCCAACTTAAACTCTTGCCTCCAAGGGTAAGATCACATAGTCTGAAATGATTTATGACAATAAATTCTCCTCCCATAGGTGTCTCCAAGCATAAGAGTCAAGCCAACAGCTCCACCAGAATCTCAAGGCTTTATACAAAACATGTGGCAAGGAATGAATGAATGGAAATTGTGTCTATAAGTACATAATCTATGGTATAAAAGACATATATTGTACCTCATATCATTCCTAGAGTCTCTAGGTTGTACACCTCGACCACATGTAGTTATACTCTCCCCTCTCCCTAGCTCCCTAAGCCTGGTGTGGACCTCCTAGGGTGGTGGTGGAAGTAGGTCAAAACGTATTCCATTTCCTAAAATTCTCCCTATCCTTTGCAACGTCTTCCACCTAGTGGGTCTTCATGTTCCACTATCTGCCTCTGATTCAGTGGTCACTCCACCATGTCCCTATTAGTATATCGACAAGTTGGAAAGTCTCTAGCAAGATTTCCCCTACCTTCGAATGAGTAGCATTGCCTCTCCCCAAGCTGACTGGATCTATCTTGAGATCCCTAGACCGCATATCCTCTTTCTTAGGACCTCCTATGACACCTCCCACATCCCAATCATTGTTCTTGATGTCAGATCCCAGTTTTCGAGATGTCCACAGATGTCTTCATGCTGCTAATTTCCATGGGTTGTCTCTGTTCATCCAAAAAGATCTTGAACACTAAATCTCACTTGATAATTTCTTCATATGTTGAAATGAATATAGGCACGACACTAGCTCAGATGTCCCATCGTATACCTCTCTCGAATTTCTTAGCTCTAAAGTAATGATCCCTGACCAAATCCATCGAATACCTGGCGAGGTTGGTGAAACTCAATGACTAGTCAGCCACTGTTAAACTGCCCTGCTATAGATGAATATGCTCCTGGATACACACTACGCTCAGTATAACTCGAGATAACTCGTCCCTAAATTGTCTCTTAAACTTAATCCATGAGAGAGTCTCCTCATCATGAGTCTGCATGGTCAAAATCTACCATCATCCCCCCAAACCCTGAAGAAGGCTCGCTTTTAGGATCACCATCTAGTCCACTAGTGTCCTCATTAGATGGAAAACTCTAATCATCACCTCAAGCTAGTCCTCATCTGTCTGAGGGTCTAGTTCACCTAAAAACTTAAGGGGTCTTTGTCTCTGAAGCACAAGAAGTGTAGTCATCCTGTGCTCCTTGTCTGTCGATACAACAGGTACCACATGTTAATCAACTAGTATACAAGGTGCACCACCTGGAGGTAAGACCTGGGGAAATGGTCCCTGAATCAAAGCCTCATCACTAAGGGGGTCATCATCATGATCGATTCACTAAATGCTAGCAGGTATGCATCATAGAGCATCCTATAAGGAAACAAGATGTATTGTGGTTAATGATTATATCTGGAGAGGATAATCAAAAAGGAAAAGGAAACCACAACTCATTTCTATATGATGCATGTACCATTATTTTTTTCCCTATAACTAGTGCTCTCATGTACCGAGTTCAAAAGTAGGTTATCCGAGTCTTGGTGTATGGATACATCGGTCACCCACACAAATAGTGGAGACCTTGTCCTAAAATTGGAGCATGAAACACTTAACATAGTTTCCCCAAACCAATCTCATGGACTCCTAGTTATAAGGTAGAACAGACCACCTCTAATACCACTCGGTCACAACCCGTTCTAGTGGGTCTTGTTCCTTGACTCCCCAAGGCCACCTCCAATAATCCATGGGCTGGTGACTAGCTCCGAGTTGGCAGATCACTAACATGAGAGGCATTGCCTTAGTACCTGTACACATGAAAACATCTATAAGCCCACAAATTCTGAAATTTAAAAACCACTAAGGAACAAAATGAACTCATATAACTAAACCCAACCAACAGGGATCAATGGAAAGTAAAGTGAGAAAATTAAATGGAACCAAAATACAAGCCCACAAAAACAAAGAGTCTGCAAACTACAAAGTCATACCTGTAAAAATGAAATAGGTATTGGTACTTCTTCTCGTAGTCGTAGGAACACCTCGTTCTATATGGGAGCTCACAATGCTTGGTCTGGTCCAGGTCCACCCTGGACTCCTTCAAAATTCCACTCATATACACAAGACATGACATCTGTAGGCAAAGCCCGTGCAATGTTGAGTATAACAATACTCAGTAGAGGGCTCGAAAAACCATAAAGAAATACAGAAAGTAAATATAAATTTATCTCTACACAATATATGTCTATAAAACATATAACAAGAGAAATATGTATGGATAAACTCGAAACCCAGACCCGTAGTCTAGAGGTAAGCCACAAGAACTGCATACCCATGGTAGGGATTTAGTTCAAAGATTCCACGAAGCACTCATTTAGGAGAACTCACTCTACGATTATGGTAGCTCTGATGACGTCCTTCCGAGAAGTACATTCATCAGGAAGTATCACGAGTTATATAGATGCACTAATAGATCTACAGAGAGATTAGATACACTCATTTTGGGAGAACTCACTCATGAGTGGGAAAAGATCATGATACACAGATGAGAATTACTTCTAGGGCCTTGGAGTTTTCCATGACTCATATGTATTCACATGCTAAGTAAAGGATCAGTGCCCGGTAGGATTTTTCACATTGATACCTGACTCTACCTAGGGTCAATAATGGGTAGAGGATCTCACTCTAAGCCTCTCAGAGGGATTCTGACTCTATCTAGAAAGTCTTGCTGAAGGGATCATACTCCTATGGATGGAAATGATACCTGACCTTTAGGGGAATGAGAACGGGAGCACTAAACAAAAAAAACCTATCCAAGGAATGATGGATAGGAGGATGAAGACATGTATAGAAAGGTACACAACGTGTAGAAACATCACACGTCATGTCTTATGACCCCAGTTACTGCCAATATACAACAGATCGTGTCGAAGAGCATGCTATCTATGCAGAGATATACATAGAATCTAAGAACATGGCATGCCATGACCTACTATATTGGGGTTTCTCCGTGTATGATGGAAATTTTCTCATACACGGCCTCAACCTGTGTCTACCAACCCTTGTACCGGTACACAGGGTAACCCGCGTAATCGGCCTGGTATGGTCATGTGGTGGTGTACTTGATGTGTAATCCACCTCATGTCTGTTTATCTTCAGATATAGATTTCTAGTCCCATGTAAAGACCCACACACCTAGTGATAGTTTTCACACATCATGTCATCACTTCCTACATTGAGAAACCCTAGTTATCGATGAGATGGCCCCACATGTCGTGTTCTTAGGAGAACACGCCGCGTTCTTTGGGATTTTTCAGAAAGCGTCGTTATTCCTCCTACACCTCAGATAATATTTGATTTGTCAATATGGTCATCTAATCTCTATGAAACTCAAGTTTTGATGTTGCCCAGACACTACAAAGATGATTCTATTGGTTGTAGGCCTCTGATAGGTCCCAAAAACATGTTTCGATCCACCCGTACAATGAACACTTGAAGGAATATTTCATGTGGGAAATTTAGATTCATTTGCCGCCATCATCATCGCAACTCTGATAGGTTTTCATGATGAAATATCTATGATTTGGGATCATTGCATTGCAAAACGTTCATGCAATGATCCATTGTTCATAACCCTCTGAATAACATGAAAAACAAGGGGTAAAATGAAGAAGAAGAAATCCACACAACAAATTTAGAAATAAACCTTTTTCATCATTCATCACAATGTCTATATGCTCCCGTTAGAGGGATCAAACAAAGAAAATAAAATTAAATAAAATTAGGCACAGATTAATTCCCCAAAATAAACCTGATAAAAGACCCTCCCACAAGAACGAATGATTCACGGGTCAATCGGTTCATGGGTTGATCTATGTTTTTCATTTCAAATTCATGAACATTGAATGAAGAATTAAAATAACAACCCCTACCTTGATTTTTAATGATTTTGGATAATGGTTGTTGGTCGTGATTTTCTCTCACCGCGCAACGATCCACGCATCGTCATTCGTCGGGAATTATCTGTGCGGGCTCCCCTACAAAGTTCAATAGGATTCCAGGGAAAGTATCCAGGGTTATGAATATAACCATGGGATCCTCATTATTTAAAACCACATAATTTGTCACTATGTTATGAAAATGTTAAAATAAATTAAACTATTTTATTTATTTTATTTCTTTTAAAAGGTCCAAAAACTAACTTCTACTACCAACTCGCATCGGTCGATGTTACGGCCCACCTAAGGTAAATTTGATGATATTAATGCAATGGTGCCCTCAGATTTTTTATTCCAGAACCTATATAAAATTTATTCTATATTTTTAGTAAAACTGATCCTGTGCACTATTTAAATGTCATATTTATTTCATGCATTTATTCTGGGCACCCCGGGCTTCGAAATCGCAGGTTGTCATAAGGCCTAGTCGTGAAATAATTCCATATGATATTTAAAAACAATATAAGGAAAATAATATGCATTACATCCACTCTATCATGACCCATCCCATTGGGGCTTGTACCGCGACTCCCTAAGCCCACCACCAATAGGCCAAGGGCTGGTGACTAGCGTTGAGTATGCATATCACTAACATGGGATGCATTGACTATGTACCTGTATACACACACACACATCTCTAAGACCACAAATGATAAAATGTAAAAACCACCTAGGAAAAAAATGGATGTATACAACTAAACCAAACCAACATAGTATAAAGGAAAGTAAAGTATGGAATGTAAATGGAGCCAGAATACAAGCCCAACAAAATAATGAGTCTACAAACTAGAATGTACAACCTATAAGAAAAATAAAAAGGTACTAGGAATGTTGCTCATATCTATAGGAACGCCTCATCCTATATGGGATCTCACAAAGCTCGGTTCGGTTCTAGTCTTCCTTGGACTCTGTCAAAAGGTCGCTCATCTTCACAAGACACGACACGTGTGGGAAAACCATGTGCAGGGGTGAGTATAACAATACTCAGTAGGGAACCCTGAAAACTCCAAATAAATACAAAAATTAAAGGTACAATCAACTCTACTCAATATATGTCTATAGAACATATTTCAGGAGAAACATATCTATATATACTCGAAACCCAGACCCATTGTCTAGATGTAAGTCACAACGACCGAAAACCCACTCTAGGGGTTCAGTTTGAAGATTCCATGAAGCACACATCTATGAGAACACACCCCATGAGATTAGTAGAACTGATGATGTTTTTTCGGGAAGTATGTTCACCGAGAAGTGTCATTAAAGAGATGGATGTACTGATAGATCTGGAAAGAGAAAAAATGCACTCATTCTAGGAGAACTCACTCATGAGTTGGAAGAGATAACGATGCACAGATGGGGATCTCTGTCAGGGCCCTGACGTATACCAAAAATCATCTGTATTCACCTTCTAAGTAGTGTATCGTCATCCTCTATGATTTTCCACATCAATACCTAACTCTACCTGGGGTTCAGAATGGGTAGAGGATCTTACTCCGGGCCTCTTGGAGGGATTATGACTCTATCCAGAAAGTCATGCTAAAGGGATGATACTCCTATGGATGAAAACAATACCTAACCATCAGGGGAACAGGAAAGGGAGAAACCCAAATGAAACCTATCCAATGAATGGTGGAAAAGAAGATAGGCCATGTATAGATTGGTACACAGCGTGTAGAAAGGTCACATGTCGTGTCCTGTGACCCTCGGTATTGCTCGTGTATAACAAACATTGTTGAAGAGCATGCCATGTAGGAAGAGATATGCATGGAATGTAAGAATGTGCCACACCATGTCCTACTATCTGGGGGTCGCTCTATGTACGGTGGTCATGTGCCTATACATGACTTCAACCTATGTCTTCTATCCCATGTATCGATACACGGGGAAACCCGCATAACCGGCCTGGTCTGGCTATGTGGTGGAGTGCATTCCATGTACTCCAGCCCGTGTTTGTGTATCATATGAGATACACACTGAGTCCCATATAAAGACCCAAACATAATGTGAAAGTTTTCACATGTTGTGTCATCACTTCTAGAATCACAAAACCATAGTCATTGCTTAGTCGGCCCCACACGCCGTGTTCTTCGGAGAACACGCCGTGACCTTTTGGATTTCCCAAAAAGAATTGTTCTTCCTCCCGCACCATGGATGATCTTAGATCCATTGATAAAATCATCCAATATCCATGAAGCTCGTGGTTTGTGGTTTCCCTAATACCACAAAGTCGATTCCGTTGGTTTTGGTCCTCTGATCGGTCCCAAGAATACGTTTCGATCCACCCGCATGAAGATTACTTGAAATAATAATTCCACCGAACCATGTCAATTCACTCACCTCCATCGTTGTTGCACCTCCTCTAGGTTGTCACGATGTCAGATCAACAATTTGGGATCATTGCATTGTGAAACGAGAGCAAAAAAATCTATTGTTCATGACCCTCAAAGAATGGGAAGAACAAGGGGTCAAAGGGGGATGAATAAATCAACACAAATAATTTAGGAACAAACCTCCACCATCATTTATCATGGTTTTGATCTGCTCCCATTAAAAGGATCAAACCAAGAAAATAAAATTAAGTTAAATCATGCATAGATTAATTACCCAAAGTAAACCCGATAAAAGACCCTCCTAAAAGAATGAACAATTCACAGGTCAACCTGTTCGTGGGTTAATCCATGTTTTTCATTTGAAATCCATGAGTGGGGAATAAAGAAATTGAAATAACAACCCATACCTCAATCATTGATGAAGAGGGAGAGTGGTCATCGGTCGGGATTCGATCTCACCACGAAACGATCCATGCATCGTTGTTCATTGGGAATTCTCTGGGGTGGCTCCTATCTAAAGTTCTAGAGGATTCTAGGGATAGTTTTCAGGGTTAGGTGCCTAACCCTGGGCTCCTGGTTATTTAAAACCACATAACATGTTGCTGCATTATGGAAACATTAACATAAAATAAATTAATAAATTGATTTTATTTTCTTTAAAATGTCCCAAAACTAACTTCTACTACCGACCCATGATAGTCGATGATAGGCCCCCCAACTAAGGTAATGTCATTTCGTTGAACAGACCGGTGCCCTCTGATTTTTGATACTGGAACCCATTTGAAATTTATTCCACTTTTTCAGGAAAACCGGTCATGTGTGCTATTTAAAACATTAATTTATTTCAAACATTTATTCTGGTCACCTCAGGCCTTAGAATGATACGTCATCTCAAGGCCTAGTCGCAAAATAATTCCATATAATATTTAAAAAATACACAAAAAATCTGAGACGTTACATATTCTATTGTACTTCACTATGGGAAAAATAGGATTTTGCGATGGGCTATTTGTGATGGGATTAATTCTGGTCGCAAATAGTCTATCCCAAAGTTTATTTGCGGTGGGGGGGGGGGGGCTCATCCCGTCGCAAATAACAAGTTATTTACGACGGGTTTTGTGGTCCCGTCATAAAAATTAATGCGCGGTTTGGCGTGGGATGCACGCCTAAGCGCGGGAAGGTTATTTGGGATGGGGGATCCCCCCGTCGCAAATATCGGCAGCGGTAAAAGGATTTTTGTGATGGGATGTTGTCTCGTCACAAAAAGTGTGTCAGCAGGTCACTTTTTGTGACGGTGCCCGTAATAAATATCTTTTTAACCACCGAAAGCAATTAATGCGGGTAATGGTATTTGTGATGGGCCCTATCGCAAAAAGAAGCTTTTGCGAGGGTAATCCTATCGCAAATAGTCTCGTCGCAACTAATCTAACCTATATATAGCCCCCCTTAGTTTTTCTTTCTCTTCCCCTCAATTCTCACATCCTCTCTCTCTGTAAACTCTATTTTTAGGGTGAAAATTTTTCTGAGTTAGTTTTTTTACGGAGTAGTTGTGAAGTCACTTACATCAATAGGAGATCATATTTAAATGTATTTATATTTTATTTAATTTAGAATTTATATCATTTTTTATGTTAATTTTAATTATTGTTGATTAGTTGTAATTAAATTAGATTTAAATTGTTTTGTTATCTGTATTTGTTTGTATTAATAAATAGAAATTATTAATACTAATTCTTAATAATTAGTAATAATTAATAATACGTAATAATTGATAATTATTCACAAAAATTAGTATTGTCTATAAATAATTACTTGTAATTCATAATTAGTAGTTTTAAATTGTAGCTATTAATATCAATTAACGATAATTCGTAATAGTTATGTTTAATTAGTAATGGTTATGTTTAATTAGTAACAGTTACGGGTAATTAGTAATAAATGGGTTAATTACTAATACATTGGAATAATTTGTAATAAATATGAATAATTAGTAATAAATAGGAATAATTAGTAATAAATATGAATAATTAGTAATAAATTGAATTAATTAGTAATAAATAGGAATAATTAGTTATAAATAAGAATAATTAGGAACAATTTGTAATAATTAGTAATAATAAGTAATAAATAGTGATAAATAGTAACAAATAGTAACAATTAGGAATAATTACGAATAAATAGGAATAATTAGGAATAAATAGTAATAATTAGGAATAAATAGCAATAATTAGGAATAAATAGAAATAATTCGGAATAAATAGTAATAATTAGGAATAAATACTAATAATTAGTAATAATTAGTAATAATTAGCAATAATTAGTAATAATTAGTAATAATTAGTAATAATTAGAAATAATTAGAAAACATTTTTAATAATTAGTAATAATTAGTAATAATTAGTAATAGTTGTAAATAATTGGTAATAATTAGTAATAATTTGTAATAATTTGTAATAATTCGTAATAATTATTAATAGTTAGTAATAATTATTAATAAATAATAATAAATAGTATAAAATAGTAATAAATAGTAATAATTAGTAATAATTAGTAATAATTAGTAATAAATAGTAATAAATAGAAATAAATAGTAATAATTAGTAATAATTAGTAATAATTAGTAATAATTAGTAATAATTAGCAATAATTAGCAATAATTAGCAATAAATAGGGATAGTTATCAATAAATAGCAATAAATAGCAATAAATAGCAATAAATATAAATAAATATAAATATTTAGCAATAAATATCAATAATTAGCAATAAATAGGAATAAGTATATTGGAGGTTGTGTAGTTGGATGGAAAAACCGAGGGAGATAGGAGGTGACACATCGAGCTGGTAGCCATACATTCAGTATGCATAGAGAGCATCTGGTAAGAATATTTTTAAAATATTTTATATAACTTTAAATATAAAAAATTTATTTTATATTTATATAGGCAGTCGAGCATCTTGATATTACAAATTTCAACGTTTATCAGAGGATGTACAGTGATCCAGCCACTGGAGAGATTAGAGGTGATCGCTAGTGTCAGATTATGGTTAGTATTATTATTTTCAGTATGATAATTAACTGCATATAATATTTTCACAATATGAATTTAAAATTGGAATTGAAGGAGTCATATGAGGCTGCAACCTCTCAGACATAGGATGAGGGTCAGGACGAGACGACCGAGTAGACTATTGTCTAGTATTTCGATGAGGCGACATGGATGCATGCGACTTAGTATGTATTTGAGAAGGGCTGAGTAGTTGGTATTATCTATCATTTGACTCCTGGTACTTATTATGGTACAGCTGCGATGTTGCTGTCTAGCTCGAGAGGAGCCCGTGGAGAGGCATCATCTTCTTCCCCACATTATCTGGAGCAGTTGTGAACTCGGACTGAGCTTATAGATAGTTTGTAGAAGCATCATGAAGAGATGCATCAGTAGCAACAATAGTCCAAGGAGGAGATGCGTCGATGGCAGCAACAGTAGCAGAAGAAGTACGAGGAGGAGATGTGTCGATGGCTGCAGCAGCAGCAGTATCATCACGAGTAGATGGAGTACATGTGCCGTCAGACTCGTAGTTTACGGATGGAGTTTCCTCCACCATCTCCTACAACTCCTCCACCTCCTCCAAAAGACGACCCCCAATGATTTATTTTTTATGTTAAAAACATCTGAATTCAATATTTGTTGTAATATGAACAATTTACAGTTTCTGTCTTTGATATTGGTGCAAATATTGCATAATTTAAATTTTTTTTATTTTTAATATTTTATTATTTATTATTAGTATTATACATTTTAATATTTGTTTATTTTACTAATAATAATAATATTTTATGTTTTTTTATATTTTTTGGTAAATATTGACACTTTTAATAATTTTTTATTATTTTATTATTTTATTATTTTAATAGTACTAATATTAATTTTTTATTAATCATAATTTTGTTAAATATATTTTTTTAGCATTATATTTTTTATGTTCTGTTGATTTTATTAATAATAATATTTTCATTTTTTTATTTTTTTATAATATTAATAAAAAAAATTCATTAAACATGATTTTATTAAATATTTTTTTTATGTTTAGTATTTGAGACAGGATATATTTCGACGGGCTCCCATATCGAATAATTTAAATATAATTTTTTATTATCAGTATTTGCGACGACCCCGTCGCAAAAGGTTTATTTATATATAATGTAAAATATCATAAACTTATTTTTGACGGGCCCGTCGCAAAAAATAATATTTGTGATGCTGTTTTCTGCAATGGGCTATTTACGACGGGGCCCCATTGCTAAAGCCTATTTGCGTTGGAATCCCATTGCAAATAGCTCATCACAAATACTTATAATTCCATTAATGCTTAAACCATACTAAGAAATTAATCCCATCTTATTTTTTCCTTTCCTCATGATTACATGAAGCATAATATGATTTATTTGCAGGTATATGATAGAGGAAATAATGTTATTATAGAAAAAAATTATTTTTTAATTTGTATGTTCAAATGTACTATGGGACTCAAGTATATATCTAGTTTACCAAGACTACTAAATTATTAAATCCTTTGTGATTTAATTCACTATATCTTATTCCAATATAATAAATTAGACATTGGATCTAGGACACTAGGCCAAGTTCAATATATATTTAATATAGTTTTATCCAACTATTTAGTGATTGGTTTTGGTTGGTGGAATTGTTGGTTTTTCTAATATTTTTTGGAGTCATGTTTGTCTTAATAATGCTCTATTATAGAGAATTTTTGAATGGAACCACAATTTTATATGAATTATAAATTGTGTATAGACCAATGTTGAGTCTCTATTTTTATAAATATTCTTGTTGGATGGCCTGGATTGTTTTCTTGGTTGTTTCATATTGATTAAATATTGTGATATATCATTTAGGTAAACAGTCATGTTTAGTGATTCCCTTAATTTAATATCAACTAGGGGTTTTCCTTGACCCATCACACCATTTTCATTAATTTATGGATGTTTTGATGTTTTTTCCCTATACTTTTACTGTAAAATAGTTGGGGAAGAAATTTTCATGGTGTATAAAATGTGACACCCATGGTCAATGTGGTGCTTTATTTTATATTATTTTTTTGGAAATATAATTTTTTGATATTTTTAGTTGAAATATTGTATTATAGGGAATTTTTCTTAGAATGCATGGTATGAAAACATATTCTTGTAGAACATGGGCATAAAATATTACAATAGTGATTTCAGATCTTTTTTTCTTGGTTTTTTTGCATTCATAGTGCACAGTTGGATCCAATCCTTGTAAAATTAACTAAATAATGTTAAATTATTTTTATGTATAGGGAATTGAAACATTGAGTGTGTACTAATTATATAGTCATGTAGAAGTTGAATAATTTTTTAGAGTATATTTTTTCATATTTTCCTCATGGTTTAGAAAACTATGCAGCCAAATCGTGAAAGGGTGTTATTATTTTCCAATGTAAACAGCTTTTTTGTGAATGGTTTAACAAATTATGTAGCCTAACCATGAGAAATATCCATTTTTGTTAAAAAAGTAAATTACCAGTTTACCCCTATATGATTTTTATACCTATAGCCTCCCCATTCCCCTCTCACATTCTCTTAAATCTAGGGTGTGCATAGTGAACTCCTTTCCTTCCTATTTGATTTAGTTCTCCTCTTTTTTTAAAGAATGATTTTCAAGGTAATCTCTCCCCAAAACCATCTTTAAATATTCTCTTTTTTCTTTACATATTATTTTCATTGTCTCATGAACCCTGACCACTGTGTGGGATAGGATTAGGATTTGGTATAACTCTAATGACGAGTATCTAATAGTTTAGAGAGTGTGGATGAAATTTAAATCATTTTCCATTCATTCTTCAAAAAATGGGATATTTTGTGATGAGTTTCAAATTTTAATAGGAAAGTGTTTCTATTAAACTTCCCCAATAATTTATATTACACAATTCATATATGTTTTGAAATCCTATTTATAAATTTATATGTATGTAGTACACCCATGATGGTTTATAAAGGTTTCTAAATCAATTGTTTTCTGATAATTAAAAAAATTTCAAAGGATTTACCTTATAAAGTTTTGATATTATTTAACTATATGCGAAGTGGTTTTTTAAAAAGATTTCATAGGTCAATTTGAAACTAAATGAATTATTCTTTTAAAAGGTGTTTCAAACTACTTTGGGGTTTAAAAATTGTTCTTTGTACTAATTGGTTTTCAAAGGAAGGCCTTATGATTTTAAAGTTTTGTTCAATAAATTTTTTTGTATTTATCCTAATGATATTTTTAATGTATTTTTAGACTATATGAATATTTTTATGTGATTTATGGAATATATTTTATTTCTAATTGAGTTTTGAATTTTTATTTGATTAGTGGGTATCAAGGGATGTTTTAAAATTATATTTCAGATGGTTTTAATGGATTGACATTCCAAGAGTACTTTTGACATCCCATATTACACACTAATAGTGGTAATTACAAAAAGGGATGTGAGGCCCTCATTTGAGCCTCTTCTAATTGATATGTCACTGTGGATTGTGACCCATTGGAGGATGTTTTAAATTATTATATCTCTATATGATGATTATTATTGGATATAAAAAGGCGATATTTTTTTGAGGGTATATGAGGAGTGATAAGGTTTATTTCAAATTATTTGAAATTATATTATATAGTAATATCATGTTATTTTGTATGATCTCATACATTTATTAATGTCATTGTAACTCGAGGAAACGAATTAAGTGATCCAGAGGAGTGAAATCTCTAGTTTATATTGTATTCTAACTATGGAATGTTTCTTGAATAGATAAGATGAGTTATAATGGGAGGGATTATGTGGTTTCCAGAAACATGTGTGTTCCTATGATGAATTATATAGATTAGATAGTTATGTGGGACTTCCAAGACATTAATGATTTATTTTAGGATTTCCTAGGGTATTGTGTCATCGGTTAAATTGTTTTTACTTTAGCACTAGGGATTTTCCCATGATGCAGATTTCTTATTGGTGATTATTATGGGGATCCTATTTCTAGATTTTATTAAATACACTAAACATTATATGATCATATGAAACTATCATTTCATTATATTTTAGTTTCATTGTGCCTAATTTATGTCTCAGGGACTGTAGTGTTTTTATTTTACTTTGGTTGTTTTCTTGATTTTATTTTAAATTGGGTTCTAAACTAGTTTTGAAAGTGTGATTTGAAAAGTTATATGTTGTTTTTTTAAATGGTATGTATGAATAATTTTAGGCAATTTTAAATAAAATTATTAGTTTTGGTTGTGAATCTAAATTCCCTAATTTCTTAGTTTGAGATAAATTTTAAATTAAAAACTTTGTTTGTCACTTAGGATTGAAATTAAGGAATTTAAACTGACTGTGCCTTATTTTTAGAAGGGATTATTTTGGTAGTTTTTAAAAATGAAGGTGATAAAATATATTACTTTTTTACTTTTTTATTTAATATTGAGAATGTAAAAACTATTTTTATATTTTATGTTCAAACTAGCATTTAAGTGTCGTATTCTGAAGGAAATTACTTATACTTTTTGGTGAGAACATACTGGGTTTTTTCACTCACACTGGTGTTTGTATTTGTATAAATATCTAATGTTTTATTTTAGGTAACCTTGTCATGATTTAATAAGAATTTAATATTTATCCATTGATTGATGTGTGTATGTGTTGTGATATTGTGGGTCATTTGTAGAAGTTCAATAAGTGGATCATGTGTTCATTATATTTATTTTTAATGGTTGAGGTTATAACGACCATTTTGGCCTGTCATTGAATTTATTTCTCAAGTTTTCATATATGTTTCATATTTTATCTATGATAATTTGATAGATTTATTTATCTTCATTGTTTTATATTTGGTCTGTTTTATATTTTGTATCATATAATTAATTATGCATCAATTTCCAATGAATTAATAGTTCATAGTACACTCATTGAAGTATCCACTACATTGTTATTTTATATTACGAGGCTGAAACCATTCCCAAGGGCTTAATCATGATACCCAAGAAAAATTTTACATCATTTTGGATAGATAATGATCTTCGTGCCTAGTTATAAGATAGTTTGGGTGAAGTGTTAGGTCATCCCTGGCTGCTTAATTAGATACGATCCATGGGTGAGTGTTCTGAAAGGGAATTCATAAAAAAAGTGGTGTCAATATACTACCTTTGGAATTCAATTATAAATATCTAATTAAATTTGTTTATGAATAATTTAAAATTATGTAGTGGTTGATATAGAATAAAATAGATGTTAAAGACATGTCTTTAATATTCAGTGGTATAAAGCTGAATATTGTGAATAATAAATGGAATCATGATATATTTTAAGTGGTATTAGACCACTAAAATAAGAATAAGAAAACTCAAAACAAGTAGTAAAATTCATAAAATTCATTTTAATTTTTCCATCTAAAAATAGTGTGGTATAAATTAATCGTTTTCTAAGATCCTGAAATTTATAGGGAATAATGTTTAATAAAAAATAATTGGTTTCTCTAAGATAAGAAATATCTCAATTTTTGGTTCTAATAAATGAAGGAATTTAGGGGGAGTTTCTGGTGTTGATTAAATGTCTATTTATACTTATATATGATATTTTAATCTCTATTAAGAAATTATAAACATTGATATCAACTGGTATCACATGTTCATTATGAACAAGTGGTAAAATTTTTGTTTAATGTGTGGTATAGATCACACAACTTGTACATTATTGTTTATTCATTAAAAATATTATTAATGTGTGATTGAGAACACAAGGTGTGTTGTTTAATAGAATAAAATATCAAGAAACAATTTTTTATAACATTCATTGAGTGAAATAGGCATCTATGAAGTTTTTTATATAATATATTTTCTCTTACACAGAGTTCTGACTCAATATGCTTGGAGTATTTTTCAATGACTCAATCCTATATAGTAAATTCACTCGATGAACTATTTGAGGATAATATAGGTTATCATGGAAGGGTTTTGGTCTTGAAAAATGAAAATATAGAATAAATTATTCAAAAATGGTATCAAGGATGAAGTGTAAATTTTAAATCTCAGCCTGTGGAAAAAGATACAACAATTCAATCAATAATTGGTTTAGAGAGTGTCTAAAGCTTAGATGGTGTTAAATAAAGCCATAAGTTCAAAATATGATGTTATTTTTATAATTTTAGGTGAATTATCATGTCTCAAAAAGACCTTTTTGCAGAATATATCGAAACTCTGATGAAATATTTTTATTGACAAATGAGGAGTAGATATTATAAGATATCTTCATAAATTTCAGTGAAAAGGGGGGATAAAAAAAGTTATATATATGTTTTGGAAAACCCATTTCATTTTATTAACAAAGGTGGGGTTGTAACACCCCGAGCTTCCACGATATGCTTCTCTTTCAATAATGCAATAGCTTGCATTGTACGCAAGTTTGAGATTCTAACACACCGTGACCAATCAACATAGCAATTATGAATAGTAATACCCACTTTTTTGAAATTATATATATTTTATATTTCAAAATGGACTTCATTTTTGGATTCGGGATATCAAAATTAGCCTATGTTGAATTTTTGGTATTTTTCTGAGAACTTCCAATTTTTATGAATAGTGAAAAATACTGAAAAAAACATTTTTAATCAAAATAAATTATAGTGATAAATTTTACTATTGAGTGGTCATAAATTATAATTAGAATATATTTTTACCATTTTATCCAATGGTTGTCATTATAATTAATTTCACTTTGAAATTGGACATAAACAATTGTCAATCTTTCAATATATATTGTTTCTTAAAAACACGCTATTTGTTGTGACAACGGGAATTAGTTATAAAATTAATTAATGCGACTTATATGTTTGTAATTTTGTAAAATAGACATCATTTTTGAATTTGGAATATCAATTATATCTTAGGGTGAAATTTTGGAATTGTTCTGAAAAACTTCAATTTTTGATGAATAGTGAAACCACTAAGTGGTAGTTTAAAACTGATTTTTCGTTTAAATGAAACATTACCACTTCTGTGATTTGATTTTAAAAAATCCGACCTACATGGTTGCCATTAAGAAGTAAAATGTGGTTCAATGGGATTAAAATAATTTTTGGTGAATAGTAACCTTTAAGTTTAATTAATCGCGATTAAAGGTAATTAGTGAAATTTAAGGTAAAAATGATATTATAAAAATATGAAAATACCTTTACACTTTTCCTACCCCTATTGGATGAGTCATGGACGACCAAGACAATCCATGGGTCAACTTGGGGACCCCATGGAGCCACTTTTGTAGGAAAATGACAATAAAAACATTTTATTTAATGTTAAAATAAAAATGTCACAAACATGAGTTGTTTTACTAAAAAAAATTAAATGGGGTTATACAAGTCATATATTAGACTATAAATATTAATTAGAAAGATAAAAATATTTCCTACATAATTATATTTTTTTTATAATTTTTAGACATTAAATAAATCAAAAGTTTTATGTCATAATGATGATGCAGCGATTACCTCATTAATTAACGATTTAAATAAAATGAAAAGATAATGTAAAATCTAAGGCTTACACTTGTCAAAAACCTATTGGATGACTAGATTTATAACCCTTATCATCTTACCCTCTAAATATATCATTTTGGGACCTTTATAATCCGAAAATCATTTCATAATAAAGTAACATTTCAATCTTTCCAAGAGTGCCCCTTCTCTCCTCTTATAAAAGGACCCCACCTCTACCACCTTGTTCACACCTTGAATCTATTTGTCTCGGCCAAACTCGGCCCAAATAATCTCCCAACATCCCTCTATTACTCATAGAAGCCTCACTTTGGGAATTACTCTTCCCAGGGAAGCCTTTGGCTCAAATCAAAAAGAGTTACCTGATTTTAAGGTAATGTCTTCTCTTATGTTATTTTGTTTTATTTTGCTTCTCCAACACCCTAAACTCTTTTTTTGTAACAACACCAGTATCCTCAGTATACTAGGATGTTGTTATAAGAAGTATTCGAGCTACACTTACACACACCTACAGCTAATGGTTAAAGAACATACGGTTTCTGTGGATGGCGAATTTCTGCCTCACGAAACGATGATTATTCAACACTCATATAACACCTTAAAAGGTGGCCATTAAGATGTCACTATATTTATATATGATATATAATATGTTTATGTTTTACTTAAGCTTCTGTATTTTTCATTTATGGCATACCTTTATGGTTTCCATTATGGGTAAACACGATATTTTCATTTAAGGAAGTGCGGACTACCGCCCCCTCAAAGTGATTTCAATCGTTAATGCCATATGTGGGATGTATAAAGGATGGAGTAAGTGGTATTATACATTATATTATACTATAATTAAAATATAACTTTATATAATTATTATTTTATTCCATTAAATATGAAATAGAAATGAAAGTAGCATTCATGCGTACGTACGTCTTACCGTCTCCATAAACGGTGCATTTCATTTCTTAACTCTAAATGTTACGTAATATTATGAATGAATGTATATACTGGATATATATTATATATATGATATCTACATCATGAATATAATTCTGGAGATAAGGGATATTCTACCACATAAACAACTTGTAATTATAAGAAGTTTATTGTTGACTCAAGTACCAAATATTGACAAAACGACCGTTATTAACATAAATAATTACATAATGTTTATAGCATGGTAATAAGTGATATAAAAGTAATAATAAACATGAAAAAGGTTCTTAAGCAATTATAAATTAACTCTAGTTTATTATTCAGGAGGTTAAAGAACGGTCGAGTCATGTCGGACACGAGGTAAGGGAATTTCTTAACCCAATTTCCATTCTTTGGGTTAATCTCCTACTTTCAAATTATGTCATGATATTATTATATCCTATCTTGTATTTTTACTTTCATTATGTGTACTTATAGTAAATACACATGATAGATCTATTTTATTTTAAAAATGATCTTTGTAAGGACTTTGTCTCAATCTCCTTTCATTGAGGCATATTTGGTTTTATACACAACTTTCATTTATACCGTGTATAAACCCCCTTTGACTTTTACTTTTATTCAAAAAGAATCATTTTATACGAAGTGTTTTTACTAAACGACAAAAGGAATGTTTTTTCTTATGTATGCGGTGACAACGAATTCTCCGCCGCCGTGACTATTATTTGAGTTTCAGCTTCCTCTATAATCCATAAGTTTTTTTGAAAAAGAAAAATAAATACCATGTTTTACTTTTCTTTTATTTTCGTATTGAAAATGGTTTTGATAAAGTTTTTATTATATAAATGTGTTGTATTGATATCTTGTGATTGAAGTGTGGAAATATTATGTTTCCTTTAAGCATATTTTATGTGATACAATTATGTTATGGTTTATGATATGTTTAAACCTGTTCATATGAGGAATGTATTGGACTTAATAAGTGACGGGTGGAGCCCGCTATAGCTCCTCGATGCATCGATAGGTCTCATGAGACAAACTAGTGTCTTGGCACGAGGCCTTGACAAAATCTTATTTGTGGTCTTGGAACGAGGCCTTGGCTATGTGGTTATGATAGTCTGGCATTATGCATTCCATCATTATGAAAGTGGTTATTGATATTTCATGTGATTATTCGACTAGTAGAATATCCATGTGAGTAATTAAATGGCATTATTTAATTTTATTTTTGCCATATTATGCTGAAGTTTATGTTTAAAAAGGATTTTGTTTTAGTTATACATTTCCTTAAATGATTATGTTTATTGATGAAAGCTTCTGCAATATTGTTATCCTTACTGAGCATCTGAGCTCACCCCTTTCAATGTTTTAATATTTTCCAAGATGTGAAGAAGTATTTTATGAATGACCTGCAAGGATAGTTAGAAGAGGATATGAGTGTGGACTATGGAGACTTTGTTATTATAGTTTTTCACTTTATGATTTAATGTAACTTTTATGAATATATCTAGTGTTTCCAAGGCTACTAAACTAATCGGTCTTTCGAGACTTGATCTTTCGTGATCATACCAATGTTACGCAATAATGCACCGACTCTGGGTAACTGGGGTTGGGGCGTTACAGGGGTGATACTAATTTACTATAAATACATACATTCATTTTATGGATTTTGAGTTAGAAAAAGTAGAATAGAATTTATGGTATTATTTTCAATAAAATACAATGGGGAGATATAATAACCAAAGGTTGTGGGTTATATTTGTTGAAAATAATTGTTGGATTTATTGATAAGTACATGAATAATGGCATTAAAATACTTGGTGGAATAGATAAATAATATTTTATCTACCATACATAAGGGAATAACATTTGGGATATTAAGGATGCATTAAAATAATACACATGGAATTTGAGTGTGAGGACGGTAATGTCATATACAGTGAGGAAGCATTAAGATCAATATGGTGGTCATATATATGATATTGTGAATGAAGAAAACTTGATATTTCTATATATAGATATTAATGAATGAGTTTTCAATTATTTGGATTGTTATAATGAATCTTTAATTATGGGATTTCTGATATACATAAAAATGATTACTCTTATCTACTGATATGAAAGAAAATTTTGGAGCTTAGAAAGAGTCATTTGGAAGAAGTATGAAGATGTTTGGTTATAAGTAGTTTGGTACAGAAAAATGGTAATGTATTTGATACATAAAGGTTACCATATCTATCCCTATGATATTTAATGATTACTCATTGCTGAGCTAATTGAGTCTGAAAAATACTAATGTATTTGTTATATAAGAGTTACTGTGTTTTTTCCGTGATAAATAAGGTTCACTCTAATATTTAGGGTCACTCCATAATATATATTGACACATAAGGGTTACACTAATATATAAAAGTTTCTAAATTATATATAAAGGTATTTGAGGAATTTGGGAAAATATATAACGAAGGAATAAGAAACTAGAGATACTACCATGAAAAGAAACTAGGTCATGCTATGAAATACATAAGGGTTTCACTATTAAAGACATGATTGTGCAACAGAATTTATGTTTCCCAAAAATTTAAATACATTCTAGACAAGGTTCATGAACATGATATGTAAGTTCCATGATCTAATAGATAAGATTTAGATTGTGGAATAAATTAAATATGTAATTGTGAGTGGAACAACAAAATACAAATGTAAGGGTTGATAAGAGATTCAATATGATAGATAATGGTTCTTCAGTTTGGGAAAATATAAGAACTATAGAATTATAAATTTTTATGATTTTTTCATAATCTTAGAGAAAAAAAATTCATGATTATTTTTCAAATTTTTATTCAATCCTAAGTAAATGATAAGATGTCTTCATAGTTAAGGGAGATCGTGAGGAAGAAAATTCCAAGATTCAGGAGAAGTAAAAATTAGAAGCAGTGAATATTATTAAATATTTTTCTACCACTATTCTTAAATATTTAAAGCCTATGAATCAAGGTGATTATCATGGTAATTTCATAATAGATAATTCATGTATTCAAATGAGAATGATAATTATGGAATGTTGAAATAGAATTAAAAATGGATATTACATTGTTGCTTTTATGGAGTTTCCAAATTAAAATATAGAAAATATATCACATAAAAGATCAGAAGATTCTAAATATGATGAAACTATTTATATATCCAATGAGGATATTAATAAGAGAGCATATCCACATATTATTTCAATTGAAATATCTAGTTCAATTCAACAGAGAAGGCTTGTAGAAGAATGAGTTACATTGCCATATTTGGCTATTAAAGAAGGGGTGAAACAAGAATATCCATATAACGATTAATATTAATTTGGAAGAAGAAGTGGAAACTAATATGATTTTATTGAATACATAGACTCAAATATAGTATCAAGTAGTTTATCACATCCAAAATTGTAGAAGGATAGTGTAGAAAAGTGTATCTTAAAAGTTAATCCATCTAGGGATTTGGATGCAAGTTGTCTTAGTATCCTATACCAATCTTGAGGATATATTCATTTCGAAATACTATTTAACATACCCTAATGTCTATAAACTAACTATTTATTTCAATAAATTAGTGTGTATAGGAAAAAAATAGTGAGTGACCCATAGATCAAAGGTACATCTTTTTTAAAAAATTGTAGATGAAATTCACATTGGTGTGGAGTGACCACAACCTAAAAAATATATCCATATAAAGTTATTATGGTTAATTCTTGTACATAGAAAAATCATGTGTATAATACATGGATTAAAACTTGGTTTTGGAACAAGATAATTCCTTATGTCTTATTGTGTTTTAATTTATTCCATCATGTGAAATATTTTATGTGATTGGAAATGATTCAAAGAGATATTAAATGTGTTCCTTCCAACAAGTGACAAATATTTTTATGGTCAAAGTGACTTTAGAGAAGATAATTTTTATTTTGTGTGCATACTAATTAACTCCCACACCCACCCCCACCCCCACCCCATCCCCCAGACCCCTCCCTCAAGGTGCTTCTAGTATGTTTTTTCTAATAGTTTACGGTGAGTAAAAATATATATCTCTCTCAAACGATGAAGAGTTAAGAACACTAAGAATTGAATTTTCTTTCTTTAAATGAAATGAATTATAACACTCATACTCCATATTATTTATAATTTAAGGGGAATTAAATATCCTTTAAGGATAAAAATTCATATTAAGCCAATGGACGTAAAATAAATAGCCTAAAATGATCATTTGGATCATTGAATAGCTTTAAAAATGGTTTAAGTCCCAAATCTCCTTGGTAAATGCATTAATGATCCTCCAAATTTATTAAACCTAGAAAATAAGTTGTTTAAATGATATATCAATGTGGTATTATTATTTTTCACATGAAATGGAAATTATGAAACCGTTACTCCAAGCCCAAACCCAAATCCCATTTGGTCTTTACCATTTCCTCAGGTTGATGTTTTTATAATATAAATAACAATTTATTTTTATTATAGCACAACATTATTTATTTAATGAAATAAATATTATTTAATTCAATATTTAAAATGTGTAAAACACAAATCATATACAGTTTTATAATAAATATAAACATATTGATACATGTAAAAATCACATTTTTCCATAAATTAGAATTAGACATATCTTAGGTGCAACCCAAGGGGGCCTTTGTAAAGATAATAATAATCATGAATATAATTTATAATTATAATGTAAGAGATTTATCTTGAAACACATAAAACATACAAAAATTAAAAAGGGGTTGGTGAGATATAATCCGCCAAATGACAATTAAAAAATCTCATTATCCTTGACATTGAAATTAAACATGAGACATAGATTGTGTAAATCCTGTATAGCTTATCACATTTTCACAATTCTTTAGTTGACTATATATTATAAAATTAAATCACATGTAATTATATTAGTATGACCATGAACATAGTCAAATCTCAATTGAGGCCCATTATATTAAAACACATCATATGGGAAGACACATACTATCTTGGGTAATAAAATATTTCTACTATATTATAATCATCCAAATAATTTTCTATTAAGAAAAATTATCAAATGAATTCAAATCCATATCAAAGTAAAGAAACCTCACAAGTAGAGAAATTGTCTTACAAATTCACGTGAAATTATCTATAACCAATGTTCACTAATGTTACACTAATGAAATATATTTGAAAATCCATGAGGTTTACTTTATATTTTTCAATCTGAATACAAGTTTACCAAATTATATCCAATGAGTGATCAATTTTATCTCTATACTAGTGACCCTAATAATAAAAAAACATATAATTAAATCCCAATATAATGATCATAAATTAGGGATAACCTAATAATACAAATACTCTAGGGGTTATTATAATATCATTTCCCTTCTTCTAGACAACAATCATAAATGAATGATAATGTACTGCCATTTAGATATAATGCATGATATAATAAGTACCTAAACCCATAAAACATGATAAAATTTAAGAAATCAACAATAATAGTCTCCCACTTTCACTAAATATAGTAACCCATATATCTAATACCTAGATAACTAGTATGTATTTCATGGTTTTATTCTATAATAGGTTTTATTAGGGGATCTTCAATATTATATTTTGTTTGAACTCAGCACAAATCAATATCGCCTCTATCAATTACCTATAAAATGAGATGAAATAATCATAGAATATGTTTAGATCCTTGGGGAGATCGAGTTTCCTTATCTTTTTCTACCAATCCACTATTATCACAATAGAGTTAAATAAAATTAATTATAATTAGGGAACTCCAAGTTCAGTAATGAAATTCCTTATCCAAAAAAGCACGCCCATTGTATCAGATACAATGATATATTTTACTTAAATTATAAAATATACAACTATTAGTTGCTTGAATTTTTTCTTTCTTACTGATACACCATTCCAGAAAAGTAAAAAACAATACGATGATCAAAATTCATCATTTTCAATTTTGAAACAAGGATCCGTGTAACCCTTTAAAATGAGATCTTCCTCTCTACTAAATATCATCAATACATACCTAGTTATTTCTAAGTATGTAAATATATTTCTAGTAGAAAAAATGGCTTTCACTGGGATTAAACAGTTATTTACTCATTATACTTAATCTATAAGATAAATTAATTTTATTAAAAAATATAGTATATTTGATTGACCCAAATATCAAAGAATATGGAATCTGATTCATATATTCTTGTCCATAAACAATTTAAGGACACTAAGTCTTCAAAATACTATCTCACTATAACATTTCTTAAGAACCTTGTTTATAGATATTCTTGTTAAACCTTTCTAACACTTTACCAATGTAAACATTTTGACCAATGACAATCATTCATGGAGATATATTCCTATATATTATTATAGAAAATATAAAGGAATCTATTCTAAGATCATTTATCAAGAATAAATTTTCTAACTAAATTTTCACAGATTGAAATATTGGTATGTCATTTTCTATTAGAAGCATAAAATCCACATACATCACATTAAATACAACAATAATTCCATTAAATTGTTTATATACATAACATTCATCGAAATTTTTAATAAATTATAACTATTTTATAGGTTCATCATAATTCATATTATGCCATTGAGAAGAATTATTGGACCCATATATGGATCATTTTAGATTAAAATTATTTTAGTTTTTCTAGGTTCCTTTAAATTTTTAGGTTTTAATATAAAAACATCCCTATATAAATTTTCATAAAAGAATTCCGTCATCACATCTATTTGATATATCTTACAATCATAATATACTAATTGGTTAAAATAATCCCAATGGACTTGATCATGGTTATAGGATAAACGGTTTCTCCATATTAAATACCAAGAATTTTATTAAAACCTTTAGGTACCAATAATTCTATGTAGAAAGGAAATTCACAATCCATGTTAGTTTTCTTATGAAGGACCCACTTACACCAAATTTTTTTACTCATTTGGGTGGGTCTAATAGGTTCCAAAAATGACTAGTGTACATGAATTCTATTTTAGAGTCCCTTGATTTTAATCATTCTTCAAAGTCAAAACACATGATTTTCTCTTAGAGATATGATGGATCGTCTTATATAACCATTACATCACCATCATCTAAAATTAATAATCAATATCTCTTGGGTTCTTAACCAAAGCTACCATAATTTCTTGGTTCTTGTGAATACTTACTCGATTCCTTTAACCCAACCTTTTACATTATTTCATCAACCATCTCAGTAATAACATTCTCTTGTTGGCCTTGAATTTCATACAGTTAAATTTTACTCTCTTTAATTATTTTGAAATTATGTTCCATTTCTATAAAAATCAACATATCAAGCAACAAACACTCTATGTTTTGATAGATTATATTACTAATAACCCATTATCTCCTTATTATAACCAATAAAAATAAATTCATTTTATTTGGGTTTAATTTTAGTTTAGGTAATACATCTACATGTGCCTAACAACCCTAAACATTAATAAAAGACAAATGTAAATTCATTCAAATCTGTATCTCATGGATTTTATTTTGAACAACCATTGATTGAACACACTTTAGTGTAAATGATGTAGTTTTTAGATCATATCCCCCAAAGAATGTATGAAAGTCTACATAACTCATCATTGATCAAACCATTTCATATATATTTAAATTCCTCCAAAAGTTGTTTTATTTAACTATGGTGTAACAGGTCATGTGAGATGTGATATTGTTCTAAAATCTCTTAGATAGTCATGAAATTATTGAATCAAATATTCACTACTATGGTCATATTGGTGTATTTTAATTCAATTTTCAAGTTTATTTTTACTTCATTTTTCATATTTTAAAGTATTTGTTCTTTTTTTCATATGATACACATACACATAACTGTTAAAATCATCAGAAAGGTAATAATGTACTGAAATACACCTCACACCACTTTACTTATTACACCACATACATCAGTATATATGAGTTGTATTAAATCATTATCTCATTTCCCTTTAACCTTAAAAGGTGATATGGTATTTTTTTCTAATAAATAAGATTCACAAATTTCAAATGATTCATTATCATTATAATCCAATAATCTATTATTATAGAGTCCTTGAATTCCATTCCTATTTATATGACCTCAAAGATAATTTCCAATATAATCAAAATTCAAATAATTTATTTTTACCTTATTATTATATAAAATATAGAATTGATTTTCATGATTAAATTTATTTAGTCTGTTAAACTTGATTTCTAAAATATAAAACATTTCAATCATGTAAATTAAACAGTATTTTTTCTTTATTACAAATAAAAATCATAACCTATTTCTGCGGGATATAGAAATAGAATTTATATTTATTAAAAATATAAGATAACATTATTTAATAAATACTTAAAATACACTAGGAATAAGAAGATTAACTATCCCCATATATAATGCAACAACTCTTACTTGATTCCAAACTTGTAGGTCCTCTTCCTTAATCAATATACTCTTATCTTTCAAAAAATTTATATTAGAACAAATTTGTGACGCGCACCGGGTATATAATACCGATGATTTAGAGTTAGATAAATTAATTATTATACTGTCTAATTCTTCACACCTTTGAATATTTGTTTACTTCTTTAGTTATTCAATCATATTGAATGATTATAGGTATTTATATAGTTTTAAACCATAGAAACTATAGAATATAGACCAATACATATTATATTATATGTATCCTTTTAATATATATCATAATCATATTTTCCCTCTAGTACGGTAGAAGATAATATGTTTCTATGAAATATATAATTTCTCCACTTATCTGGACACATTTCTCAAATCATGATACAAATTGATGATATTGTTACCATTAATTTTTTCATTTATTGTTACTAATCACAAGGATTAATTTGATTCTTTATTTAATACAATGAATATCTATAATAAAATATGTATCATTGTTAGTATCGTGTATATTATTATTCAATATATTCACTCATTAAATGTACACCCACCAAAATAATAATCTTTATTATTATAAACTTAGTGGCATAAGAACCGCATTTTAACATGTCTTAAATCAGCTATGATCATCCCTTAAGGCATGCATATTTAGGTAAAAAACTCTTTTTTATTAAATATGATATAACTCTTGGATTTTTTTAGTGAACAAAATCATTACAAATTCATCTCATGAATATTCTTCACATCATGCCTCTAAGCCCAAATCATATTTGGTTAACTAGTTAATTATCACCCAACATTCACATAAGGATGACTATTACCCTTTTAACTAACACAATATAGCTTATTGATTATCACCTAAGAATGAATCACATAATTTACGATAATATTCTTGATTAATGTGATTCTTATTAGAAGGCATCAAACCCTTGATATTTTCTTATGGATTTCATATTTAGTATCATAAATAACCTTTTATATAACACATACATACCCTTTATTTTTATATTTATAATGATTCAATAGTATGTATTAAAGGGGAATCCATCACCACATATCTATAAGAATAAAATAACAAAAATATCTAGGCAGAGGAAAACTAAACCGATATAACTTCCTTGACTAAAAGGACTCCACCCATGATTACTGTACTAGAACATAGAATGGATTTTCAACCTAGTCGCCACACTATGGAGAACCTCACACACACTACATGAAAATTCAAAAATAACACAAACATTCAAGTATATAAAAATAAATAAAGATAAAATGTTGAGATTATATAGTTCAAACATGATTCCCACATCATAAGAGAATTCTATTGTGATTTCCATTACGATAAAATGTTACATGGATTAAAATATCGATTGAAAAGTCTTCCAACCATATAACTAATCAATATATGTGAATCTAAGCATTTATAAGTGGTCTATAGTCACTATTATATTTTCATATAGTATGTCAATTGTTTTCACTAACCTTTTCTTTTCAAGGGTATCCCATCATTTTTCATGGTGATTGCCAATCTCTTGTAGCTTCTCTAACCACAAACGCTAACCGGTCCATCATCTATCGATAAACTGACCACATGCACCCATAAATTAGAATATGTAATATTCTAATTAGACTAATATCATATGGATTTTCAACAATCATTATCCAAACATCAAGGTTGGAATAACTTCCTGAATTCCTCCTTTGGATAATTTTATTCTAAACATGAAAACAGACTTTATAACACAATGAGTTTTTATGTTGTTTTTTTAATAAAAAAAATTATTTGATGGATTAGATTTTATGCTACACCAAGTTAAGATTGTGATATACTCTACACCAATTTTATCTTTCACTATATGAATCATAAACATAGATTTTGTTACACGCAAAACATTGTTTCTATGAAACAACATTTTATTATTATAATTATCTAAAAAATATTGTTATAGCCTAACCATTAAACTTAGTAATATGAATATTAATAATTAATTTTTAAATATTATTTATAATTATTTTATATAAATAAATCATATTTAAAATTTAATTTATTGTTTTTGGTAATGTCTATAAGATTTCAAAATAGTATTTTCTCAAAAGAACTATGTTTTATATCCTTCTATGAATAATAATAAAATCAATTTCGGGAAAAATTTGAAATTTATGTTTATAAAACAAAATTATTTTTTGAATTAAAAATTTCAAAATTTTATAGGGTGATTTGTTTCATTTTTTTTGAAATATTTCATTTTTGGATTAATAATGAAAAGTACTGAATTTTAATTGAAAACTGTCATTTCATCTATTTAAATTTTATTGTTAAATTTTATTTTAACTTTTTTTAAAGTATAATTAGATAAACTATACAAAAAAAAATCCAATTTAGTTTATTTTAATCAATTTCACATTGAAATTTGATATAAAATCATTTGAATCTTTTGAGCATTTTTACTTTAAGAACTCATTGTCTCGTCCTATATGCATGGATTAACTCTAAATTAATTTCTACCACTTTTGTCAATTTTATATGAAAAAATGGATTCTATTTTTGGAATCATAATAATTTATAATTTCAAATAAGGTCAAATTAATTTATTCTAATGTTATTAGTGAAGGAAATTAAAATCAATTATGATAATTAATGTAAAATAATATTATATAGTGGTTAAAAATAAAACATAAGTTGTAAAAATGACCATAAAGTTACCCAAAACAAATTATAATGAAATATTTAGGCCATATCCCATATTTGA
The DNA here is from genome assembly GCA_963277665.1 of Viscum album. NCBI lineage: Eukaryota > Viridiplantae > Streptophyta > Magnoliopsida > Santalales > Viscaceae > Viscum > Viscum album. The sequence continues at coordinate 170,743,929 of OY728148.1, forward strand.
TCAAATATTTTTCACTAGTGGAGGAAAATTTTATTAGGGATACCTCCCAAAAGTGTTTACCTTTTGGTATCAACAAGAATGGCACACTTCCTCAACTATAAAAGCGAACTCACCCCCTCACTTACTCACATATATCAATCCATTGGGATCATCTTAAACTTATCCAAATATCTTACCAAATTCAATAACTTCATCTGATAAGCCTTCCATTAGGAATAAAACCAACCATGGAATTACTTTGGTGAAAACCAAAAAAAGACACCAGAAGAAGAGGTAACATTCATCAACAAACATTTTTGTTTTATTTCTTTGTAAAACCCCATAAATAATTTTTATATAATGACTATATAAAAACATAGTTATATTAAATATAAAAATATGTTATTATTTTTTTATGACCTATAATTTCATACACTTTTATCAAATGGGATATGAAATCATTATTTGTGTCTATGGAAAACTACATCCTTGCGAACCGATGACATTCATTCTTTTATAACCACATAAAATGGTTGGTAATAATGATAGATTAATAATTTATATATTTTTTTATGATTTTTTTAAAAAAAAATATTTTATTATTATTATTTAATTTTTATATCAAACATACTTTGATGCTTTCCATTTTTTGAGAATATGATAATGTCGTTCATGTGTATGGCAGACTACTACCTCACAGAGTGATGTGATGGATTAATGCTTTAAATGGAATGTATTACAGATGGTTTTAATAAAAAAAATTGATATGTATGACATAAAATTATTATATAATGATAATATATCATATAGTTTTCTGTATTTTAATCTAACAATAAAATAAAAATAGTGTTCATCTGTATGTACGACCTACCATCTCCATGAATAGTGTATTTCATTTTCTAATTCAATATTTTATAGATTATTATAAATATATATGCACTAAAAATTTATGATATTTATATAATATTTATAATTATAGATATAATGAAATCATGATTAAATTAAGGGGTAAAAAAATATGACAAATCAAAACATTTATGAAAAACAAACTGGTTATTACCCAGCACGTAACTTTAACATGTAATTGTTAATGAACAGGTAATAAAAGGCCATAAGATAATTATATATGTATGATATAAATAATTATGGTTCTATAATATTTTTATAATAAAATTTTATATATTATATTGGATGATATAACAAGTACGACAAGTGTCAAGACTTAAGGTATGGAATTTATGTCTCCCTTTTATTTTTCATGCGGCACAAGCCATGTTCACCGCATATTTATTGTATATGGTATGTATAATTCTCACAGATTTATTTTATGATAATACAAATAATAATTATTAGTATTTATATATCCATTTTACTATATCTATTTCATTCAGTTTATGGTAAAAATATTACCAAAGTGGTAAGGGGATTTTGTCTTAATTTTCCTTCTTTGAGACACATGTTATGTTTTTCACCTATATTCTCTTATGAGGTGTATGAACATACACATTGAAATTTTATATCATGAATTTCATTATTTTATTTATATTTTAATCTTCATGTAATTTTATTCTCTCATGGGTATTGTGATTCAATGTTCCCAAATTGTTAAGAGTTTATTGTCACAATATAATCATTATCAAGATTACTTATGATGATGCTTCCATTAATGAAATAGTATAATATATATCTCAACAACTATCAAGAATTTTATTCACTTATAGTTATTAATGATATCTTTATATAATGGTACCATTTTCCTTTCTTTGGTACTTCATATAATTAATAAAATTTTTTAATAAAATATGACTTTATTTCCCTCATGAGTCAAAAATTTGTTCTCTCCAAAAACCATGATTTAAAAAAAAATTAGAAAAAATTCTACTATTATCCTATTATTTTTTCAAATAAAATTTTACACAAGTTTTACCTTTTTAAAAAATGGTTTTAAAATAAATCTTCTTGTCATTTTCTAATAAATTCACTTTTGACTCTTAATGAGAATATAAAAAAGGAATCTTTTTTAATGTGTATGGTATGAATATAATTACCCACTACTATAAAAATCAATTATTTGAGGATTAATTTATATGTTTTCAAATTTTATTATGTTTTAGAAATCAATTTTGAAATAATAAATTATATTTTCCTTAAGAAATTCTTTTAAAAGATATTTCAAAATTATTTTCCATCAAAGATTGCATCTATTGGTGTTACCAATTACTTATTGGGGATATGATTCAATAATACCATTCTTATTCCTTATTTTAAGGGATGATGTTTTTATTTCATGATATCTATGACACCTGTTTCTCTTCTATGGTTCATACCATTATAAAATTATCATGAAACCTGCTTCTTTTCATAGGTTATGTTATGATGAAATGATTTTGTAACCTATATATTTTCCATGTGTAATGATATTATGACATGTTTTTTATACCCATTTCATTTCATGGGTTATGATATGATGATTTTCTATGATCTTGTGGAACAAATATGTAATATTTCATTATGTGATGGGTGAGACCTATGTCCCCCTCCAACGGATTGATTTTTTATTTATATCTCATGAGATATGAATAGATAAAATAGAGAGTGATCCCATTTTAGTGAAGAAATTTTTCTGATAAGGTGGTATTGGGAGTGAACCATGACTAATAAGATAGTTTGGGGAGTGAACCTTTTGCACTAAGATAGCCTCAATAATTATCCTTAACTAATATGGAAATATTTTTGACTGTTTATGTGTCTGTCTTAATTCCATATATTATTCCTATATGACTTCCTAGATTATACTCTTGATTATTATTATAATCCTTTCTTATGAACTAAAAATATTTATTCCATGACTTATTTATATAATCTTTGATATATATTGTATTATCTTCAAATAATATACTTATGTTTTCAAACCCTTATGTTCATGTTATGCTTACGTACCTGCATTTTTTACCCTTACGTAGCACCTAAGATCAACCTTTATTATGTTTCCTTTACCATTTTATGATGACATTTATTATGTATTATGTGTCTAAGAAGGATTATCAATATGAAGAACATAGTGGGAGATGATGTAGCCCACTTATGGACCAGTATTTATTTTTCCATGTATCGAAAGACACTACTAAACTAATACGGTATTTAGACGTGTGTTTGTGTAATGTATTAAACATTCCGAAAAAATGATGTAATGTTTATATATGAGAATAGTGGGTCACTGGAGTTTTTATTAGATAAAATATTTGTCTAAACTTTGGAAACTGGGAAGGGAAATCCTTAGTGATATACCTAAGGATGCGTCTCTAAGGATAAGTTTAAGGATGATTCAAAGTATAGGGAAATTTCTTATAATTTTGGAAAATGATGGAGTGATTGGTTTACTAGAAATACAACCATGTCTGGAAACTACAAGTTGATGTGGAACTGGAATATATATACCATAGTGAAACAACCATGAAAACACTGTATTGTTCTAGAATTGATCAAGAACTAGTTCCTGACAATGGGCCATGTTGTATTTTTTGTTTTACACTCCCAGGGGATATACATCGGGAATTCACAATATCTTTAATAAACATTATGAAGGATTTAAATTAAATTTCTATGTGAACGACCTAAGATTAACCTAATGATTCTTCAAATGTGTCATAATTTTGACATCCTATAAGTGATTTATAATATAATGTGGTTTCCCACTATGATTATTTTTTCTTACACTATGAATTTCGGTTTTAGTCAATGGCTATAACCCAAAGGAACCACATAGATGCTGAATGTGGTTGTAAATATAGTGATTTTACTCATAATAATCAAAACATTGTGGGATGTGGAATTCAGAAACTCATTTTAATGCTCACCCAATTTTCCAAGATATGAATCATTCTAGACATCCAAATAAGAAAAGAAGGAAACAAAATTATGTTGAGTCCTTCATGAGGTAATGTCCACCTTATTTTAGAGGGTCTTCTAATCCACTAGTAGTTTAACAATGGATCATCACCACTAAAAATACATTCTCTGTTCTTCAGTGTTTATAACATGATAAAGTCATTTTTATTGTCAACCATTTTGATGGTGAAGTGAATTAATGGTGTACTCTTATCAAGAATACGATGTAGAAAGATGAGGTTGACTCCATATATTGGGATTATTTCCAGAACATATATCTCAATAAGTAATTTCCTCGTGTCCTTATTAAAAATATGTTGAAGTTTTTACATTAGTTAATTCAAAGGGATGGTAAATCTATTGTTACATACAAGGATAATTTTACAATACTTGTGAGGTACGCTTCTAGTATTATTATTTAACCTAAACGTATTGTTGATCGATTCTTCATTGGAAAAAAACCAAGTCTCTAAAGGGAGGTATCCAAATGATAATTTACTAGATATGAAGAGACTTTGTGTTTTGATATCAAGGTTTAAATAGAGGTCAGTTCTATGTTTAAATTTCATGGTTTTATCAATAAATGGAAGATGGAGTTCAAAAAAATCTAAAATCAATGGAGAGAAGAAGATAATCTTTACTTAGAGATCAAAGAGTGGGAAGAATCATGGAGGACATGGTATTAAAGGATATAATAAATGTTTTAATTGTATAAATAAAGTTCATTGAGAATTTATTGCTGAAATGATATAAATAAGTTAGTAAAAATGTGAATAGAGAGAAAGCTACATATAATGAACCTCCATGAATTCATTGCTTCAAGTGTAAGGAGAATAGTAATTATGAAAAATAGTTCCCAAAACCTGTGGTTATTGATAATTATTGATAGCATCATCCTTTCATGCTGAGGTATAAATTTAAATATCATTTTACCACTATTTCTAATGAGGGATATGATAAATCCATGGTGGAAGGTACATTTACTATCCACTCTAGAACTGATAGTGTCTTATTTGATTTTGGATCTACTCTTTCTTTCATATCTAAATAATTTGATAAGGGTATTAAGATTCTACCCAAATGATTATATGTGGAATTATTAGTGAAATCCCTTAATGGTAGGTTGATTTCATATCAAGCGTATGATTCCTCTCATGTTGACATTTATGAAAATGTGCTTCCTAAAAACCATGTTATTCTTCCTTTGGATTAATTTGATGTCATATTAGGCATGGATTTTATGTCTATGCATAAATCTCACATTTATTATTATGGAAGGGAGGTTAAATTTTATATTTCAAACCAATCTATGACCGTCTATCAATGTGATGATAAGTACAAACTTATGATGGAGATTACATCCAGTATATGTATCTTAATTCATAACCATAAGGGTTATTTATCTCGAATGTGGGGAGAAACTTGACATTGATAATATTCCTATTATACTGAATTTTTTTGAATTATTTCCAAAAATATTATGTAATCTTCCACCAAAACGTGAATTTGAGTTTTCAAAAGAAACCCATACCTAGTACCACACCAATTTTGAAGAATCCTTATATAATGGCTCCAATTAGGTTGTAATGATTGTAGAAGAAGATCCAATAAACCTTAAAAGTGATTAATTTTTCCAAGCATGTCACCTTAGGGTGCACCTATTCTTTTATTGAAAAAAAAATGTCACATCAATTGGAATTTACATTGATTATCAAGAGTTGAACAATATCACAATCAAAAACTAGTATCATCTTCCATGTATTGATGATTTTTTTGATCATTTATGTGATGATCAATACTTTTTAAGTATTTACCTTCATTATAAATATCATAATTTGAGGGTGATGAATGATGATATACCAATGATGACATTACATACAAGATAGAGACACTATGAATATATACAGATTCCTTTCGGTCCTACTAATTCTCCTTTTATCTTTTGGCATTTAATGAATAGATACTTTAAAGGTTACCTTATTCATTTTGTGGTAGCTTTTAAATATGATATTATTATCTATTAAAAGATCAAGGAAGAGCATCAATTCCACTTTATAATATTACTAATGATGCTATGTAAAGATAAAATATTTTTAAAATTTAAAAAGTGTAAATTTTGGCTGCAAAAGGTTTCATTTTTTTGGTCATGTGATCTTAAGAGAGGGTTTATCAACAGATCCATCAAAGATAGAGGCTATTAAATATTGGCCTAGAACAACCATTGTGACTAAGATAAAAAGTTTTCTTGGTTTATATATATATTATTTATGGTTTTTGGAGAATTTATTATCACTACACAATTCACTTACCAAGTCGACTTGGAATGGATCTATGTTTCTCCAGACAAATGAATGTGAGAAAATTTCAAGGAACATAAGAGAAGGTTAGTCAATTCACTTGTTCTTACATTACCCAATAGTGAAGAAGTGTTTGTAATCTATAGTGATGCATCAAATAATGGATTTACATGTGTTATTATGAGGGATAACATGGTTATATATTATGCCTCCTAAAAATTGAAGATTCATGAACAAAATTACCCAAATCATGATTTTGACATAACTACGGTACTTTTTGCGTTAATGATATTGAGCCACTATCTTTACAAAGAAAAGTGTGATATATATACTAATCACAAATTTTAAAGTATATATTCACATAGAATGATTTTAACATTTTCCAGAGAAGATGTTTTGAGCTGATTAAGGATTATGATTACTCAATACATTACAACCCTTGGAAGAAAAACAAGGTTTTTGGTTCTTTGAGTCAATATATTCATGTAATCTTATCCATGATGAGGATAAAAAAAGATGAAATATTTCTAGATTTGAAAATGATGGATCTAGAAATCCTAAATGAAGGGGTAAAATATTATCTTTCTCAATTGGGTTGAAGAGTCAGAGAATGAAGATGTAGAGCTCCAAATGAAGGTTAAATTTTTTTACATGTTTAGCCATTATCATAATAGAATGATAAAGTTCAGGAATACTGTTTTTGTTCCTTACATATCATCTTTGAAGAATGAAGTTTTATATTAATCTCATATCTCTTCATTATCTATTCATCCAATAAGTATGAATATTTAAAGATATTTTATAGAATAATTCTGGTGGGATGGCATAATGAGAGATATATAGTATTTGTATCTCAGTGACTAGTATGTCAACAAGTTAAGGATTAAAAACAAAATTATAAGGGGATTTTTCATACATTACACATTCTAGAATCGAAATGGGGGAACATATCTATGGATTTTGTCCTGAGAAACCCCAAAACCTCTAAATGGAATAATTTTTTTGGGTAGTAGTTGATCGCCTTACTATGTCGGCACACTTCATCACTATCTCGGAAGACTTCTATGTAGATTAGATTGCCATGATATACATTAAAAAAGTGGTAAGGTTTCATAGAGTATGACAATACATTTTATATGGTCAGGATCTGAGGTTTACCTCACTGTTCTGGTGAATTATTCTATAATATCTTGATACTAAATTGAGTTTCAACACTGCTTATCCTCCTCAGACAGATTGTCAATCAGAAATAAAAATCACAACCCTATAGGATATGTTGATATCTTCTTAATTGGATTTCAAAGGTGGTCGGGATCTTTAAAATATTATATTTTAGTTTTGTTTCAACAATAGCTTTCACATAAGAATTCAGATGGATCCTTATTAATCAATCTATCATATGAAATGTGGAGCTCCAATGTGCTGAAATAAAGTTAGATAAAGAAAGCTATTGTGAATTTAGATAACTAAAGAAATAGCAGGGAAGGTTAGATCCATCTAGTATCATATCAAGGCAGCTCAAATTAGGGACAACATTTATGTTCATAACCATCCACATTATATAGAATTTGAATTCAGTGAGAAGGTGTTTCAATGAATCTCTCCTTTGAAGAAGGTTATGAGATTTGCAAATAAAGGGAAGATGAGACCTATGTAAATTGTCTTTTTCAAGATCCTTGATTGAGTAGGTATGGTTTCTTATCTCTTGAATCTTCTACTAAACCACTATCATATCCACAATGTGTTCTATGAATATCTATAATGTTTTATATACCTAAACATTCACATGTACTGATCATAAAGGGCATAATTCTAGAGTAAGATCATTCTTATGAGAAAAAACTAGTTGGAATTGTGGATCATATAGAGAAAGTTCAATGAAATAATAACATTCACAGAGTAAAAGTTTTTTTGTGAAACCATTACTTTGAGGAGGCTTCGTGGGAACTTGATGGTATGATGAGGCAGAAGTATTCTCGTTTTTTGTATCAAAGTGGTGGATTTTTTTGGAGAAAATTTTTTTAAGGGAGGTAGAAACAACACCATGAATTTTTATAAACTTTCATTTTTGAATAAATTAAATTTCATTTATGGATTGTGTTTCATGATACAGTAAGTCAATCTTGTGTTATATGAAACACCATGTTAACCTTTCAGTACACTCAACACTAACTTAGCTTGTGTTACACGGAAACTGTGTTTCTATAAAACAGAATTTAATTTTCATAATTATTTAAAGAATACAGTTATAAAATATATGATATATATAGTAATATTAATAGTAATATATATTTTTTAAATATTTTTTATAAATTTCCCATATAAATGATACATATTGTTAATAAAATATATAATTTTTAGTAAAGTCTATATGTTTTGAAAATACTATTTTCTTAAAAGAATTGTGTTTTATATCCTATTGATAACTATATTAATAATAATTTTTGATACTATTATAAATTTTATTCGGTAAAATAAAATTCATTTTTGAATTCATAATTCTGAAATTATCTTTGGGTGAATATTTGGTGTCTTTCTAAAATATTTCATTTTTTGATGAATTGTGAAGATACTAAATTTTAATTGAAAACTGCATTTTCTTATAATTTATTCATATTGTTATATTATATTTTAAACTATTTTTAAAGTATAAAAGTTCAGTTATAAATAAATAAATATAATTTAGGTCATTTAAATCAGTTTCACATTGAAATTTGGTATAAAACATTTGAATCTTTTTAGAATTTTCACTTTAAAAATATATTGTCTCGTCCTGTCTATATGATTAATTCTAAATTAATTTATGCCACTTATTTAAATTGAATTTGAAAAAATGGATTAAATATTTATAATAATAATTATATATAATGTCTAAGATGTTAAAATTAATTTTCTACCAAAGTGATTAGTGAAATCAATTAAAATTAATTATAGTGATTAATGTTAAAAAATGATTAATTAGTTGTTAAAATTAGAACATAGGGTCAAAAAATTAAATAAACCTTTATAAAGACTATTTTATGTCCATAGTTATACCATATATAATATTTTATAAAAACATTTTTCATTATTGGAGGCATGTGATGTAAGATAGACCTCCCAATATTGGTTACCTTTTGCAATTTACAAGAATGAAACTCCTCCTCCATTATAAAAGGGAACTCACCCCCTCACTTATTTAAACCTCTAAAGCCATTTAAATATTCCAAACTCCATAAAAATATATTTAAAAACTTCTTAACTTCATTCTAGAGTCATTACTTTAGGAATGAAACTAACCAAGTATGTTCTTTGGTGCAAACCAAAAAAATATACCTAAAGAAGAGGCAATGTTATTCAATGAGAATTTCTATTTTTTCCTAAAACCCCTTAAATTATTTTTATATCAGGAATATATAATAACCACAGTATCATAAATGTACATATATGTTAATATTTTAATTTTATGGCCTAAAAATTCATACACCGTCATTAAATGGGATACACAATCATCGTTCGTATGTAGAGCGGACTACAGCCTCATGAACCGATGTCGTTCATTATTAAATTAACACCATTCATGGTTATGAATAATGATGTATTGGTAGTTTAAATATTATATTTTTTAATTTTATGATTTCATTTCGTTTCTATGATTTTTATACCATACATACCTCCATTCTTTCTATTTTTTGGGAATATGATAATGTCGTTCGTGTGTACAGAGGACTACTGTATCGCGAAGCGATATAATTTGTTCACATTTTACATGGAATGTATTAATGATGGTTTTAATAAACATATATTATTTATATGAAATAAGAATTATTCTTTAATTATAATATATCATATAATTTTCTTTCTTTTAATTGGATAATAAAATGAAAACATCATTCATGCGTACTTATGGCCTACCATCTCCAAAAACGTTGTATTTCATTTCCTACTTCTATGTTTAATATATTATCAAAAATACATAATTATTGAAAATATATTATATTTATATCATATTTATAATTCTTGAGATAAAAAATCATTATTAAAGTAATGGTACCAAAAATATTCCAAATCAAAAAATATAGGAAAAAAAGTACTTATTACCCAACGCGTAACATTAACATGGAATTGTTAATAAATGCATAAAAATGTCATGAGAAAATAATATATGGTATAATATAAATTAATTTTGTTCTTTAATAGTTTTATAAGAAACTTAAATTTTTTATACATGAGGATATAATGAGTACGATGAGAGCCAAGACTTTAGAAAATGTATTTCCATGTCACTTTTATTTTCTATTAGGCACCAACCATGTTCAGCACTTATTTATTGTATGTGATGTGTATAATTTACATGGAATTATTTTATAATTATTAAATGAATAATTATTTATATTTAAATATCCATTTATGATATTTATTTCATCGAGTTTGTGGTCAAAATATCACCAAAATGGTAAGGGAATTTTGTCTCAATTTTCCTTCTTTGAGACACAAGTTATGCACCTAGATTCTTTTTGAAGGTGTACATACTTCCTATTTGACATGTTATATCATTAATATCCTTATTTTAATGATATTTTAAACTTAATATAATGTTATTCTTTCATGGTGATTATGATTCAAAGTTAACAAAGTGGTAAGAGTTTATTTCTACAATCTCATCATTTATTGGGATTGTTTACCATTACGCTTCCATTAATGAGATATTATTATCCATATCATAAGAACTCAAATTAATTTTATTATACTTAGTTTATTATTAATTTATTCATGTATTGGTTTCATTTTTCCACTTTTTAGTACTTATTATAAATAAGAATCTTTTTAAGAAAATATGACTTTATTTCTCTCATCAGTCAAAAAACCGTATTCTCCAAAAACTATATTTTCTAAAAATATTTTATAATATTATCCTTTGATTTTTTAAAATTAAATTTTTACCTTTGTTTTACCTTTTTTTTTAAAAAATTAAAAGTCATGTTCTTTTCATTTTCTGAAAAATGACCTTTTGAATCCTAACAATAATATAAAAGGAATATTTGTTTAAATGTGTACGACATGGAAGAAATTATCCACCACCATAACCAATCACTACATAGAGTCTTACCTTATATGTTTTCGTTGTTATTTTTAAAGAAAAATATTTTCAAAATATTTTATTTTTTAAAAATATTTTTTTAATACAGAAAGTATGTTTCCACAAGAAAGTTTTTAAAAATATATTTCAAAATTATTTTCCATATAAGATGGGATCTGTTGGTGTTAGTTATTCCGTATTGAGGATATGTTCCAAGAATACCATTCATATTATTTCTTTTAATGTTTTATGAATTTATTTAACGATTTTTATGACAACTATTTCTCTTCCATCGGTTATACCATGAAAAATTTAAATACCCGACCCCAGTTTTCCAGACCTGGTGCCTTAATACATTATATTGAAATGATTACAATAATGTTGTATCCCTTAAGAATTAATAGGTTTGTATTCTTGAAAAAACAGATACATACATTAGTTCCACATTACAACTCGAAAGGAAACACGATATATAAATTCCTTTTACAAAATCCATAACTCCTAGGTCATTTATGAATTTCATTCATAATATACCTATTCATTTTCTAGGAAAATGAATCATAAGAAATGGGTGATCTCAAATTTTTAGTAGGGGAAATAAATACAATGGAATATATCATAAACATAAATATTAGTCATGGTGAATAACTAAAAACACATGCCTTTATTAATGAACTTTAACACATTATGGTAGGAATAAAGGATGAATAAATAATGTCATAGTACAGCATAATAATGGGTATTATAATAGTATAATAAACTCATGATATTTCAATTACTAGTTTCATAATGGGGGAGTGCATAATTTTAGACATCCTAACCACACCGTTAAGGACTCGTGCCAAGACCATAAATAACTATTTTTTCGAGGCCTTATGCGAAGAATGTTTTTACGAACCAACTCGAGTCAACCCTGAACTGGTCACCTGAGTCAGCCCGCGACATGGCCCGAGGGGTGTTCCCAATCCCCAAGGACTAGAAACCAGTGTTGGGCATAAAAATAAAACCACTGGGAATGATTTGGCCCATAAAAGATAAATATATACACAAGAATAAACTGAATAATGAAACATAACTCATGTAGCGTAGCAAGAAAAATAAACAGAACACCTCCACATACCTCCATGTGACCATCTAGGTCACCTCCCAACCAAATGATGACCTTGCTCTAAAAATGAGAAACCCAACTGAGAGAAACCTCGTCAAAGGAAACCTACAACTGAAATGATAATGTAGCCATTAGCATTTAAAAAGCATAGTAGGGATTCCAAGAGTAAACCACTGAATTCAAGTCCTTCCTTTCCCGAAACAATCCATTAATCCGAGTTTGAAATACAATTATAAAATTAGGGTTTTCACATTTGAAAATAAGCGACATGTTTCTCCCATTTAAAAAATCCAACACACACTATATTCCATTTTCCAAAATCATTTTTCATTTTTATAAAAAAATTCAAAATAGAAAATACCAATGATATGCTAGAGTAAAACAAGTAAGAGTGAAAGATGAAAAGAATCTAGCGCACGGAAAGTAAACAAGACTAGTTCACGGAAATTAAACAAGAAATGAAAATAATCTAGTAGCCATGGGTGATCCTAAACATCCCTTGAAGACCCCTGGATATATTCAGTTTCGGAACCACCTGCCGGCGTAGGGTGAAGGTCTTAAGTCTATAACCAAACGGCCGCCCTAACTGACCAATCCATGGGAAATGCCCGCCTGGCCTAACAGAAAATCTAGAGGGTACCATCCTGTCTAATAGGGGTTGGTCAGCAACCATCACTTGATCTCTAAAAGATTCCCAGAAACCCATAGTGGTTACAATAATACTGTGTAAGTACGAGGCCCTTGCATGTGTGACTCATCTCACAGAACGTACCTACCCCAAACACGGACACTCCATATGATAACCCATAAGGTATATCCCCCCTATAGAGGTTCCCCAACACATATATATATATATATATATAACATATCATCAAAGGTTCCAACCGGGCCTTCATTCCATGAAATCATTAAAATGATTTGATATTTTTTTTCAAAATACTAAAGTTGTTATATGGGCATACAGTAATCAAAACATTATCATTTCAAAGAGTCAACGCTAACATTACATTTAAGATGAAAGTTACAAATGGTCCGTTATGACACACTCATGTCGAAATCATTATTCTAAAATCATTTAAAGTTCCAACCAGGCACAGAAAATTTCAAAACACAAACCGTTCTAAAAGTTAACACAACTCCACCCATGAATTAGAAGAGCCAAATGGGCCTTTAAGTTGTCAGGTCCAAAAAAATTTACCCAAAAAATTACACAAATACCACTTTTATATTTTCAAAGCCAAATTGGTAGACCCTTGAGATCACACTTCAACCCTTTCACAAAATCCACACAAAGTACCGATTCTAACATAGGAGACAAAAACCATTTAGAAAACCAAGGTTTTAAGGAAACACTAGTTTTAAGGTGTCATTGTCACTTGAAATCTTGTCCATGGGTGCACCAAGTTCACCCATGGATGTGCCAACATCCAATGGAATGCCTGAATTTCAAGAAAACAACCAGAACTATTTCCACAAAGCTACCACTTTGAAACTAAAACCAACCGCTCACTTTATTTGAAAAGAACTCATGCAGCCCCATTAAAAACCTAATATCCCCCTTTTTATTTCAACACCTTAATACTATTTTCAAGTTATACCATTACAAATTTTATAACCAAACCAAGTTTACAAATAACCAATGTTGACACACAATATAGTCAAGGCTAAACATTTCATAAAAACCCTCAATTTTACTTTGAAAACTATAGTATTTTATCAAATGTGCCAAGTGCACATAAACACTATCATAATTAAAATTTTCACCTTCAAAGTATTTTTTTATCAAACTATATTAACATTAAAATAAAAACCCCAAAAAATAGCCATAAAAAATATCAAAATAGGACTTGGCACATAATCAAATAACTGCATACTCGAACTAGGAATTGACTCAAAACATTCTATTGACTAATTCTAAAAATTTAGAAACACTATAGCAGGAAAATAATGGGTATATCAAAGCTGCGAATCACATAAAATAAAATTATAAAAACATTCAAGAATCAATTAGACTACGGAAAGGAAACCATGGAATTACTTACCTCAACCCAAGAGTAGACATTATGGAACCTCTACAAGAGGTTGAACAATCCCTGCAGAGCAATCGTGCTCACTAAACAACGAGAAAAATACAGAAACACAACCCACAACGGAAATACGATTAGCCAAATTAAATAAAAACCAATAACTAATGGATATGAAATAAATAAATAATTAATTAATTAATTAATTAATTAATTATCCCTGAGGAAGGAAGTGGGTTGGTTGTGCGCACGAGGGTTCGGATGCGCCGCTAGCTGGAGTAGAGAGGCCGGAGGCCAGGAGGGAAATGCGGAGGTTTCTGGTGTGCAGGTGACTGATACGAAGGTGGTCGGTCCAAGGGAGGTTGTCCGTGTGGTGCACCAGAAAGAGGGAGGTCAGCCGTAGGTCGAACGCTGGAACGGCAGGTCGGAGCTCCTGTGAGGAGGTGGCTGGCCCGTGTGGGGTCTGGTCGGAGATTGGGCGGGTGGCCAGAACTGCATGGCCAGTGTGGAAGAAGGTCGGTGCGGTAGGGTGAGGTGGCTAGCTAAAGGTCCTACAAGGGGGATGTTAGCTGCATCGGGATGGAGCCTGGAGGGTGAGGGGAGTCGGGTGAGACGAGGGCAGGTGGTGCGGGAGCCGAGCGAGGTGAGGCCGGGATGGTGGAACCGAGTTCAGAACTGTAAAGACTTATAAAATTTAAGGGAAATTTTTTCTTAATTTTCTTTGGAATTTTACAAGAACGATGTTTCTGACGGCACCTGATTCCGAGGCCCGGTGTGCCCAGAATCAATTTCCGAAGTTTGGCTCGGGTACGTTCAGTGAACGAATGAGCGAGTTTTTCTAACTTTTGAACCGGTGCCCGGAATTGAATTCTGAGAGCACCGATGAACTCACAGCGCCGATATTCGCTTAAGGAGTCCTTTTCCGAGGTTGTGTTTTATGCGGGATGAAAGTTAGTTTTGGGGGAAATTAGAAGAAGTTAAATAAATTGTGGAACACAATTTATTTTTAACTTTGTTGGTTATTTCCTCCCAAAGGGAGTTAGAGGTGGGACCCACATCCACATAACCTCCCTTGAGAGGATTAAGTGTGGTGGGGCCCACACGAGCCCTAACTCTTCAACTCCCCTTAAAACTCCCAATTAACTCCACTCTAATTAATTTGACAACTTGTGATATTAATTAAGATGAGTTATTTAATTTCGAACTTTTGAAATTCAAAGAGGTTTGGATGTGTAAATAAAATAAGGCTTAGACTTATTTTATTTTGGTTAGTATCTTTTGCCACCTTGAGAGGATTGGGAAGCATTCTTCATCTTCTTCATCCTTGACGAAGAACGCGAAGAACACTTAGGCTCCGATGAAGAACGCTGTCACCATAAGAAGAGAAAGACGTGTCGTCTCTTCCCTTCTTCGCAGCAGGTGTGTTTCCGAAGATCAACGACGCCGTTTCTTTCGATCTTCTTCCCGTGTCAATGAAAGGAGAGGCCACTTCCTCCTCCGGCTTTCTCCGTCAGCTTACAAAGCTTCTCCAGTGACGTTACCTCTTCGGACGCACCTCAACGTCAACGGAATCGACGTTCGATTTCCGCGACGCCGGACCTCCGTGACGCTTGTCTTCCGTGGCTTGTTGACGTGCTCCGCTCTTGAAACTGAGGTAGGGGATTATTTGTTAATCTATTAAATTATTTTCCATTCTTGATTCTGGCATGTCGAACTTTGTGGTTAATCGACTAAATGTTATCGTTTAACGAGAGGGGGTCGGACCGCACAAACACGGCCTAACCCCCTCCTTTGATCATGATTGTTTCTTTTTGAATGGAATGGGATGGCGTGGTGTCGTCGCACCACGCGGGAATCACACGACAAGTAATGTGCGGCGCCGTCATACCGCACCGTGGAAAGAAATTCAAGAACACGACGTCGTCGCGCCGCATTGAAGGAAATCGAAGGCGCCGCGACCGGAGGGGTGTGGTGCCGTCGCACCACGCCGGACGTCAAGGGTCGCGGCCGGTTCCGGCCCGCGGCCGAGCATGGTGACCGGCGGCCAGCCGGGCCGCCGGTGTCGGAGCCAGAAAGGGACCGGCCACAGCTGGTCCCGTTGAGGAGGAGCCGGCCGGCCAGGTCAGGCTGGCCGGAAATGGGGAAAGCCGGGGGAATTAAATTCCCCCGGCCAGCTTGAACGACCCCCCATTATTGAGGGGGGGCCGCGGTTACACAAGGGGGGCAGGCGCCCCCCCGTTTTTCGAACAGCTCGGCCGAAGGCCAAGCTGGCAGCGCGCCCAGCGCGCTGCGTTGAGCCGGACTGGCGCCTGGCCGGTTTCCCAGGTCGGGCCGAGCCCAGCCGCGCCGGGCCGCGCCCAGCCGGGCCGGGCCGCGTCGGGCCGGGCCGTGACGGGTCGGGCCGACCCTGTCCGGGGCGGGTCGACCCGGTTCGGGCCAGCCGGGGGGTCTCGGGCCGGGTCGGCCCGGGCCCGAAACCGAACTGTTTGGGTTCAAATGCCCATAACTCGGGATATGGACCTCCAAATGATGCGCCGTCAGTGGCGATGCGATACTTGGATCGAGACAGTCATTTCGGTATATTGCACTCAAGTTTTTGGAATACTTTGAGTTCGGCCGGGTTGGTTCGTACACGAAACCAATCGGGCCCTCGGAGCGGAAACGCTCATATCTTGATCTACCGACGTCCGATTGACGTGCCGTCAACTTTGTTGAGTTCCTCTTAGTGAGAAGGATCTTTTGTAATACTCCGCCTGAGGTTTGGATGCAGGTGGAGTACGGTCGGGTTGGTTTTTCCTTAAAAACCAACTAGGCCCCTGGAACGAAAAAGTCAATAACTCTCAGACCGGGCGTCCGATTGACGCGCCGTCTGTTGCGTTGAGTTCCTGTTGATGATACGGAACTTTTGGATACATCAACTCTGGGAATTGTGACAGTTGATGCATCATCCTCTCAGCTCGTGGAGCGGACCCTCCCGAACGAGCTTGCTGTGTGCGGGAACCCTAGAGCTGGCTGCGACTGCTACTGTGTCTGCGACGACGACTGTGCAGAGATCCTTAGTGGATTCGACGACGACGACTACAGCACTCAGCGATCCTGTGTGGATCAGTGCTACCGATCCTGTGTGGGTCCAATCCTGTGTGGGTCAGTGCTCAGCGGTCCTGTGTGAACTAGCGCCTACAGATCCTGTGTGGGTCCGATCCTGTGTGGGTCTTTGCGGGGGTTAGTACCTATCGATCCTTTGTGGGTCCGACGACTTAGATGGATCAGTGATCATCTCTATCGTCTTCGAAGATGTATACCTGTGTGAGCTGAATCTTGTTGCTTTCCTGTGTGGATTGTGTTGTGCTATCCTGTGTGGATTACGTTTTGCTTTCCTGTGTAGAATACGTATACTTTCCTGTGTGGACTGAGTTGTACTTGGGCTCGGAGGTTGGAGCGTATTGGAATTTATGACTTTGGTATATGTATGGGCATATACCTAAGTAGTGTCGGTTGATACTTCGTGATTGTATCTTTCCTTTTTGGTTTACCCTTTGTGGATTTTGGCAGACCTTCGGGGGTCTCGGGGTCCCTACTGAGTAGCTTATACTCACCCCTGCACGGGCTATACCCGCACTAAATTGTGTTGGTTGCAGACGACGGACAGCGTTGATCGTGGTTGAGGCTCGCAGAGCTGGACGGTACCTGGAGGTCGACCACTGGGCGGGACGTGCTCGGAGTGGACGGCAGGACCCGAGGAGCTATTTGTACCCACCCTTCAGGTGGGATTTCCAGTGGACAGCTCGGTGTAGCAGCTTTTACTTTACAGTTTTTGTTTTCCCTTTCGAGTTGTACTTTACTTTCTGTTTGGGTTGTATACTGACGCACTTACTTTTCCACACTTACATTTGTACTCTGTTTTTACTTAGTGTTTACTTTTCCGCTTGCTTACTCTGTGGTGCTTGTTTACTTTACAAAGGCAATGCCTTCCCTTTTTTACCAGGATTTACGCCTTTGTGCTAGTCTCCAGCCCCTGGCCTATGGAAGGCGGGCTTGGGGTAGTCACGACATGGGCCCCGAGGACGGGTCGTGACAAATTGGTATCAGAGAAGTTCGGTTCTACCGCGAACTCTGATCTTTTCTATGTGAAGCAATAGTGTTTAGCGTATTGAGTGTGGTTATCAGTCCAGGGAGTCCAGTGTTGGTGCGGAGGCTGACGTAACCGTACACCAGGACCCTAACTTCTGATTTCCGACTTAATGCACGAAAACATTGATTACGTGTGTGTTTCAAGTTTTCTTTGTGATTACTTTGTATCAGCTCACCAGGTATACTGTTCTGACCGTGGCGCACCTGTTTCCTTTTTAGGATGGCCCCATGATGGTAGCCAGCTAGGGTTCCGAGAGTCGAGCGTGATGACAACCCACCAAGTGACGAGGCCTCGGTGCAGGGTCCTTTGTCAGAAGTGGCACCGGCGGTAGCACTACCCGCTGAGCCACCGATACTTCCAGCACCAGCCGCTGACGATGCACGTCACCTCAGCGCACTGCATGAGTTCCAGCCCCTGCGACCACCCAGGTTCCGTGGGGAGACAGACCCCCAGGTAGCCGAGGATTGGCTAGAGGCAGTCGTACGAGTTTTCAGGCTAGTGAGGACACCAGCAGACCTCATGGTGATCCTCGCTGCGAGCCTACTGCACGCAGCAGCGGGCCGATGGTGGAGCTTGATGCTCCAGGTGCACGATGAGCCATCTCTACTTTGTACGGACATTGAGAGCCTCTTCGGCTCGGAGTTCGTCCCAGCCACCCTCTGTGCGGTGCGCATTCAGGAGCTTCTTCAGCTGCGGCAGGGCAACATGACGGTCGCTCAGTACTCGGTGAGATTTACAGATCTCTCACGCTACTCGGCCGACATGGTACGGGACCCATTATTCCGGGCCCAGACCTTTGAGTAGGGATTGAGACACGAGATCAGGGCATCGCTGATCTCCCTCAGCATTCCGACTCAGACAAGAGTACTGGAGTGGGCCCTTTTGATCGAGAGCTTTCTTGCTGAGTCTACACCAGCGCCGAGACCCACCGCAGGGCGACACATGGCAGAGTCTTCTGCAGCAGGCAGTCAACTGATGACTCTTGGGTCCCGACAGACCATACCCTCAGGCAGACGACCTCAGGACACTGGATCAGCAGTGAGGGTCACACAGCGTGGAGCCAGTCTTTCGAGTGGAAGACAGTGCTATGAATGCAGCGGGCAGGGCCACATGGCTCGTGACAGCCCGACCCGCCATGCAGAGGAGCATCAGATGGTTGAGGAACCACCTAGGTAGAGGCAGAGGTTCGACCGTGGCGGTCCGCAGGGAGCAGGCGGAGGAGGCAGAGGAGCTGGCCGAGCAGCAGGTGGTGGACGACGTTTTGAGGCTCTACCACCACCACCACCAGGAGGTCCACCCCGACCTCAGGGGAGAGCACAGCTTCAGGCAGCTGAAGCTTACGATCATGGAGCTCCGGAAGCGGGTGGACTAGTGCGGGACTAGCTCCAGGCATAGAGGCCTTTGCCTATAATTCCTCTATCTTCGTACTTTGTGTTTTCTTGTGTCCTTATACTATGAGTTTAAGTAATAAGAGATACTTGCAATGTTGACGTTTTCTTTCTTGTCTTTTGTTTGTTATTACTAAGAAGTGCCTGTTAAAAACTGTTGACTTGACCCTCACTTGCGAGATTCTTACTGGAGGAGACCTAGTGACCACACACTGATGCTGACAGTGTGACTCAACCCTTGGAGGTGAGAGTAACAGTTGGATCTCTTGGTAGCAGCGTCGAGGCCTTACGACGTCATCCATGCCATGGTTTAACGAATCATGACGGGATTGACTGTATTAGGCAAGGAACGTGGTTCATCCAGGGGATGAGACCAGATTTTCCTTTTCGGAAAAGGAGAAATCTTTGCAGCAATGGTCTTCGCTCTGAAGACATGGCGACACAATCTGATGGGAGAGCGCTTTACAGTCTTTTCTGACCATCAGAGTATCAGATAAATCTTCTCTCAGAAGGATCTGAATCTGAGACAGCGGTGATGGCTCGAGTTCCTCTAGGACTATGACTTTGAGATAGTCTATACTCTTGGAAAGGGGAACGTGGTAGCCGATGCCCTCAGTAGGAGGACGGGCATTCAATTACTTGAGGAGGCGACAGAGCAGCTAGCCTCTTTGGAGATATACTTTATGGATAGAGATGGAGCAGCCTTCCTTCAGTCTCTCACAGTCACTCCTCCACTACTAAAGCAGGTCAGAGAGGCACAGCGTGGGGATGCTGACTGTGAGACGTGGCGTGCACAGATATCCTCAGGACAGACACCTGATGGTTTCTCCTTTGGAGCAGAGCACGACATACTTTTCAGAGGATGTACCTTGATACCAGTCACTTTACGAGAGAAGGTGTTGAGAGAGTTTCACACTTCTCCTTTAGCGGTACATCCTGGAGTGGCGAAGATGTACCAGGATCTCAGAAGATAACACTGGTGACCGGGCATGAAGAAGGCTGTAGTAGAGTTCGTTTCCCGATGCCTCACCTTCCAGCAGGTGAAGGCTGAGCACCAGGTACCAGCAGGCTTGGTACTGCCCTTGGAGGTCCTGGAGTGGAAGTGGGACGGGATATCTATGGACTTCGTGACTAGACTTCCATGCACTTCCATAGGTCACGACTCCATCTGGGTGATTGTCGACTGACTCACCAAGTCGGCTCACTTCTTACCCATTAGAGAGCAGGGCTCAGTGTAGAGCTTGGGACGCCTTTACGTTCAGGAGATTGTGCGGCTTCACGGTGTGCCATCATCAATCATCTCCGATCGAGATGCTCGCTTTACTTCCTGGCTTTGGAAGGGGTTGTAGGAGACGTTCGGGACGCAGCTACGTCTGAGCACAGCCTTTCACCCTCAGACGGATGGTCAGACGGGGAGGACCATTCATACTCTCGAGGACATGCTCCGCGCATGTGTCCTCGACTTTGGTCATAGCTGGGAGGACCATCTACCCTTGGTGGAGTTTGCGTACAACAACAGCTACCACTCCACCATCGGGATGGCACCGTACGAGGTGTTGTACGGCCGACCTTGCAGATCTCCTTTGTATTGGACAGACCCTGAGGAGTCAGCACTTGTGGGGCCAGAGATGGTCCAGGCCACGATAGAGAAGGTCCAGGTCATCCAGGATCGGATGAGGACAGCTCAGAGCCGGCAGAAGTCATACGCTGATAGGAGGCAGAGGCCACTAGAGTTAGAGGATGGAGACCACGTCTTCTTGCGTGTCTCACCTTGACGTGGATTATGGAGATTTGGCCGAGGCGACAAGTTATCCCCGCGCTTCATCGGACCCTTCCAAGTCCTCAGCAGGATTGGCGAGGTGGTTTATCGCCTGGCTCTACAACCTCAGTTGCACCGGGTGCACGACGTCTTCCACGTATCTCAGCTGAGGAGATACGTGTATGACCCGATGCACATCATTGACCATGGGGAGCTTGACGTTGACGATGGGGCGACTTTTACGGAGGTCCCGGTGGAGATCGAGGATCGATAAGAGCGGGTCCTACGTGGATGGTCGATTCCTCTAGTGCGCATCAGATGGTAGCACGGGAACCTCCAGGAGAACACTTGGGAGCGGGAGGCTCAGATGCATGATCAGTACCCTCATTTGTTTCCCTAGTTTTGATGTATCTTTACGTGGACGTAAAGCCCTGATGTGGGAGTAATGTAAAGACAAGTAAAATTTAACGAAATTTTTTTCTTAATTTTCTTTAGCATTTTACAAGAACGCGGTTTCTGACGGCACCCGATTCTGAGGCCCGGTGTGCCCGGAATCAATTTCTGATGTTTGGCTCGGGTACGTTCAGTGAACGAACGAGCGGGTTTTTCTAACTTTTGAACCGGTGCCCGGAATTGAATTCCGAGAGCACCGATGAACTCACAACGCCGATATTCGCTTAAGGAGACCTTTTCCGAGGTTGCGTTTTATGCGGGATGAAAGTTAGTTTTGTGGGAAATTAGAAGAAGTTAAATAAATTGTGGAACACAATTTATTTTTAACTTTGTTGGTTATTTCCTCCCAAAGGGAGTTCGAGGTGGAACCCACATCCACATAACCTCCCTTGAGAGGATTAAGTGTGGTGGGGCCCACATGATCCCTAACTCTTCAACTCCCCTTAAAACTCCCAATTAACTCCACTCTAATTAATTTGACAACTTGTGTTATTAATTAAGATGAGTTATTTAATTTCAAACTATTGAAATTCAAGGAGGATTGGATGTGTAATTAAAATAAGTCTTAGACTTATTTTATTTTGGTTAGTATCTTTTTCCACCTTGAGAGGATTGGGAAGCATTCTTAATCTTCTTCAACCTTGACGAAGAACGCGAAGAACACTTGGGCTCCGATGAAGAATGTTGTCACCATAAGAAGAGAAAGACGTGTCGTCTCTTCCCTTCTTCGCAGCCGGTGTGTTTCCGAAGATCGACGACCCCGTTTCTTTTGATCTTCTTCCCGTGTCAAAGAAAGGAGACACCGCTTCCTCCTCGGGCTTTCTCCGTCAGCTTACAAAGCTTCTCCAGGGACGTTACCTCTTCGGACGCACCTCAACGTCAACAGAATCGACGTTCGATTTCCGCGATGCCCGACCTCCGCGACGCTTGTCTTCCACGGCTTGTTGACGTGCTCCGCTCTTGAAACCGAGGTAGGGGATTATTTGTTAATCTATTAAATTATTTTCTGTTCATGATTCTGGCATTACGAACTTCGTGGTTAATCGACTAAATGTTATCATTTAACGAGAGGGGGTCGGACCGCACAAACATGGCCTAACCCCCTCCTTTGATCATGATTGTTTCTTTGTGAATGTAATAGGATGGCGTGGTGTTGTCGCACCATGCGGGAATCACACAGAAAGTAATGTGTGGCGCCGTCGTGCCGTGCCGTGGAAAGAAATTCAAGAACACGACGTCGTCGCACCGCATTGAAAGAAATCGAAGGCGCCGCGGCCGGAGCGGGGCCGCGGCGGAGGGGCGCGGTGTCGTCGCACCGCGCTGGACGTCAAGGGTCGCGGCCGGTTCCGGCCCGCGGCGGAGCATGGTGACCGGCGGCCAGCCGGGCCGCCGGTGTCGGAGCTGGAAAGGGACCGGCCACTGCCGGTCCCGTTGAGGAGGAGCCGGCCGGCCAGGTCGGGCTGGCCGGAAATGGGGAAAGCCGGGGGAATTAAATTCCCCCGGCCAGCTTGAACGGCCCCCCATTATTGAGGGGGGGCCGCGGTTACACAAGGGGGGTAGGCGGCCCCCCGTTTTTCGAACAGCTCGGCAGAAGGCAAAGATGGCAGCGCGCCTAGCGCGCTGCGCTGAGCCGTACCGGTGCCTGGCCGGTTTGCCAGGCCGGGCCGAGCCCAACCGGGCCGGACCACGCCGGGCCGGGCCGCGCCCAGCCGTGCCGCGCCCAACCGTGTCGGGTCGTGCCGGGCCGAACCAGGCCGGGCCGGGCCGGGCCGACCCTGGCCGGGGCGGGTCGACCCGGTTCGGGCCAGCCGGGGGGTCTCGGGCCGGGTCGGCCCAGGCCCGAAACCGAACTGTTTGGGTTTAAATGCTCATTACTCGGGCTACAGACCACCAAATGACGCGTCGTCGGCGGCGATGCAATCCTTGGATCGAGACGGTCGTTTCAGTATATTGAATTCAAGGTTTCGGAATACTTTGAGTTCGGCTGGGTTGGTTCGTACACAAAACCAACCGGGATCTCGGAGTAGAAACGCTCATATCTTGAGCTACGAACATCCGATTGACGTGTCGTCGACATTGTTGAGTTCCTCTTAGTGAGATGGATCTTTTGGCATACTCCGCCCGAGGTTTGGACGTAGGTAGAGTATGGTCGCGTTGGTTTTGCCTTAAAAACCAACCGGGCCCCTGGAACGAAAAAGCCAATAACTCTCAGACTGAGCGTCCGATTGATGCGCCGTCTGTTGCGTTGAGTTCCTGTTGACGATACGGAACTTTTGGATACATCAACTCTGGGCTTTGTGATAGTTGATGTATCATCCTCTCAGCTCGTGGAGCGGACCCTCCCGAACGAGATTGCTGTGTGCGGGAACCCTAGAGCTGGCTGCGACTGCTACTGTATCTGCGATGACGACTGTGCAGAGATCCTTAGTGGATTCGACGACGACGACTACAGCACTCAGCGATCCTGTGTGGATCAGTGCTACCGATCCTGTGTGGGTCCGATCCTGTGTGGGTCAGCGCTCAGCGGTCCTGTGTGAACTAGTGCCTACAGATCCTGTGTGGGTCTGATCCTGTGTGGGTCCTTGCGGAGGTTAGTACCTATCGATCATTTGTGGGTCCGACGACTTAGATGGATCAGTGATCTCTATCATCTTCAAAGATGTATATCTGTGTGAGCTGAATCCTGTTTCTTTCCTGTGTGGATTGTGTTGTGCTATCCTGTGTGGATTACGTTTTGCTTTCCTGTGTAGAATACGCATACTTTCCTCTATGGACTGAGTTGTACTTGGGCTCGGAGGTTGGAGCGTATTGGAATTGATGACTTAGGTATATGTATGGGCATATACCTAAGAAGTGTCGGTTGATACTTCGTGATTGTATCTTTCCTTTGTGGTTTACCCTTTGTGGATTTTGGGAGACCTTCGGGGGTCTCGGGGTCCCTACTGAGTATCTTATACTCACCCCTGCACGGGCTATGCTCGCACTACGTTGTGTTGGTTGCAGACGAC
Source organism: Viscum album (assembly GCA_963277665.1). NCBI lineage: Eukaryota > Viridiplantae > Streptophyta > Magnoliopsida > Santalales > Viscaceae > Viscum > Viscum album. The sequence continues at coordinate 170,769,024 of OY728148.1, forward strand.
AGACAGCGTTGATTGTGGTTGAGGCTCACAGAGCTGGACAGTACCTGGAGGTGGAGCACTGGGCGGGACGTGCTCGGAGCGGACGGCAGGACCCGAGGAGCAGAGGAGCTATCTGTACCCACCCTTCAGGTGGGATTTCCAGTGGACAGCTCAGTGTAGCGGCTTTTACTTTACAGTTGTTGTTTTCCCTTTCGAGTTGTACTTTACTTTCAGTTTGGGTTGTATACTGACCCACTTACTTTTCCGCACTTACAGTTGTACTCTGTTTTTACTTAGTGTTTACTTTTCTGCTCGCTTACTCTGTGGTGCTTGTTTACTTTATAAAGGCAATGCCTTCCCTTTTTACCGAGATTTACGCCTTGGTGCTAGTCGTCAGCCCCTGGCCTATGGAAGGAGGGCTTGGGGTAGTCACGGCACGGGCCCTGAGGACGGGTCGTGACAAGAACGGTGGTGAAAAGTCCCCCTGGGTGTGCTGAGGGGGTGCCGAAAAAGGGATGAAGAGGCCAGCCAAGGGGTGGGCAGCGCAGAACCCGGGAAGGGGAAGGAGTGGTGTGGGCCGCTATGTGCTACAGGAAAAAAAAGGGGGCGCGGGTGTGCATGTAGATTAGGGTTTCGGGTTTTTGTTTGTACAAAAAATATTACTACAAAAAAAACAATATTAGTGATATTAATATTAATGATAATAACAATAATAATAATAATAATGAGAATAATAATATTATTATTAAGAATAAAAATTATAATTAGGACAATATAAACAACAATAAAAATTATATTAATATAAAAATAACACAATAATAATAGAAATAATAATATATAGAGTAAGGTTAATAAAAATAATAATAATTATTATGATACTAATAATCATAATAGTAATAATATGCAATTTCACGACACTAGGGCCGGTTGCGCGGCTACCGCCAAATGTGGGGTGACCGCACATGGGTCTGAAACCCAGTAAAAACATTAAATGTCATCAATTTTGATCTGGAACCTAGTTTGGACCATGGCGAGAGAACACGATCCAAGAATTAATAAAATAAAAAAATAATTTAAGAAGATGGGTGTGACAATTCTCCCCACCCGAGACACTTTTTGCCCCCAGAAAGTCACCCAGCTGAACAATGGACAAAGAAAGAATTCATGCCCAACTGAAACAGAAAGGAACCACACCACAAGAGAACAGGAGAACATGAGAGGGTTTTCCCCACCACAAGAATTCAACTAGCACAGAAATTTAACACCTAAACATACCACCCTAGGAGGGGGGGCGACGCGGGAACCCCCAACCAATATAAACTAACTCTTATAGCACGAGCGAAACAACACATCCACTGAAACTTGGAACTCTTGACCCAGACAAAAAACTCCTAATAGTGGAGAAAACACCTAAGCAGAACTTAACTCAAATAGTAAAACCGAGTATAACGACAAGACTTAACTCCTTCGCAGACACTTACATCTTCAAAAGAACACCGCTAAACAAATATCAACATATACAAGGGTCAAACACACTTTTAAGAAGATACACGACTTAGAAAACCATGACCAGACAAACAAAACTTGTTTTATTACAACATAACATGTCTACTATAACTCCACGATGAAATGATGAACTTACAATAATGTTAAAACTTTAACAGTACAAACACGAAAATGAAAAGACTTTAAATGTTCTGCTACCAACACAGAACACGAGACCCATACCAACGCTTCACACCCCTAGAAACTTTTGACTTTGTGCGAGCTTCACCCCAAGGCCTGTGGCTGGGGCTTTGATGGATGAAGCATCTCCTATCTCACAGTTAGGCACTGAAATTCCTCCGGTCAGAGCATCTTTTTCAGGCGATGCTTCCTGCAGAACTTCTCTATATGACCCAGGTACCTGCAACGATGACACGTCCTTGGAGGGATGCGACATGATGGATTCACGTGCCCGAATCGGCCACACTGGTGGCACACTACTAAATGGTCTGACAAACTAGAAGCCAGAACCAATGAGGATGACACTTTAAAGACAGGTCCCTCTGGCAAACCCTGCTTTCCAGATGGGGAACCTTTATGAGTAACTGGATTCACTAGATTTCCAAGCACCTGCACTATAGAGACCAACTCAGCTAGGAACGCCTCATCCACCAACTTCTCAAAACGATGGTCTTTAAAAAGAAGAACTCGCTCTTTGATCTCCGGACGAAGACCCCCGATGAAAAGAGAAGTCTTCATCAAATCATGTGATGTTGCCTCTGGAGAAAAGGGCACAAGCTCCTTGATATGGTCAACATATGCCTTCACTATTCGTTGGCCTTGTTGAATACGCATGAGCTCTTCCTTTTTCTTCGTTTTCACCTCTTCAGGTATAAACTATAGGACGAAGACAGATTTAAAGATATCCCACGTCATCTCAACTTGTAGTGATGGCAGGGTTACCAACTCCAATTCGTCTAGAGGTAGACCTTCAAACAACCCCAAAACAACATGCACTCTTATGGATTTGGGAGTTCCCAATACCCTGAAGACATGATCGACCCCTTCAATCCATTTTGTTTCTTCTAACAAACCCTGATCACTGTGAAGGATAAGCAATGTCCGAGAAGGTCCAAAAACTAGGCATGACTTATCAGAAACCTTGGGGACCTTTCTGGCAGCATTTTCAGAAAAACATATAAAACATAGAGCCAAAATTGATATCAAGCCAAAGAATCATCATGAACGCGCCTTTATCCCAAATAACCAACTCAAGACAAACAAGCAATTACAAACTCAGCCCAAAAAAATATATTTTTTTTCAAAATCCCCTGTCCATTTTAGATTTCAAAACCACTTTCCTTCAGGGACACATTACAAAAATGAAACCACTTTCAAACACATTTCAATTTCCAAAAATCATTTTCCCTTTTTAAAATCACTTTATAAAAACAGGGTCAAGACTTTAATTCCAAGTGCACACCCCAGTAATCCCATGAACCGTTTTACATGTCTTCATCCTCTTCCATTCATTTTCACCAACACACACTTCCCATGCATTACCTCACATATGAAAACGTTCATAAAGAGTACCCAAGGTTGCATCAAGACCATATCTCTACCAGCTCCAAGAAACCACCAGATTTTTAGACCAAGAACTTCAGTTTTAAAAATACCTTTAAAAAATTTAAGGCCATTTAAAAGAAATTGTTCTCATTTAAAAATCCCTTTTTCATTTTCAAAAGTGCACTTACACCCACGAGAACCAAGACAACACACAACTTGCATCAAATTATATAAGGGAGGGACTAGTAGTCATGCTTAACCTAGTGACATGGTAGTGGGTCATGCCCTAAGTAAGCGTCAATGACTAGGAGGAACTTAAATAGTGTACACGGACTCCACATGGGTCACTACTCCATGTGAAATCACGATGCAACATTGGTTTGCCTCTATTGTCATCCCTCAATCCAAAACAAATCAAAATGAGACAAGAACTAAATTCCCAGACTACCCCTGGAAATTTGAGTTTCGGAACAGGTAAGGGTTCATGATGTCCTTCCTGTACCAACCTCTCGAGTCTCAACAATCCTAATCTCCATCTACCAAACACCCCAAATAACAAGGGCACATCTGATACCAAATGTAACAACTGGGTCCCACTGACAGTACAAACACCCTACCATTACATGGTCATCGGGTCCTGGCCCACCAGGTACCACCAGTTTCCCCACAGACACATGGTCCCCACCCTGGGGCCCACCCTCATGCCTGAAAGGATCATCTGACTAGTGATTATCCCCACATGCCAACACATGTCCTTTCTAGTGTTCTTTATCCTCACTCACACACACCCTAGGAAACTTCCCAAAAGGTCACCCATCCTGATCATTACTCCAAGGCAAGCATGGTTAACTGTGGAGTTCTAATCAGACAGGCTCTCGAAAAGGAGGGTGTTCTTTATTGACATGAGTCATATCATTTAGTCATTTAACCCTTTATCATTCGGGGGTGTTACAATCACCTCCCTTTAGAGAAAAATGTCCTCATTGTGGGCCCTACATCTCAACCCAGGCAGTTCATTGTGCTTAAGGCTGGGTACCACCTCTGATACCATTTTGTCATAAACCAACCCAGGTCGACCCTGAACCGGTCACCCGAGTCGGCCCGAAACATGGCCTGAGGGGCATTCCTGATCCCCACGGGCTGGAAACCAGTGCCAACCATCAAAATTAAACCACTGAAAATGATTTGGCCCATAAAAGATAAATAGATAATCAAGAATATATGGAATAATGAAATGGAACTCAATCAACGTAACAAGAAAAATAAACTGAACACCTCAACATACCTCCACGGGACCATCCAGGTAACCTCCCAACCAAAAGATGACCTTGCTCCAACAATGAGAATTTAAGATGCTTAGTAGGGATTCCAATAGTAAACCACTGAATCCAAGTCCTTCCTTTCCCAAAACAATCCATTAATTCAAGTTTGAAAAAAATTTATAAAAGTGGGGTTTTCACATTTGAAAATAAGCAACACGTTTCTCACATTTAAAAAACCCAACAAATACTATATGTAATTTTCCAAAATCATTTTTCATTTTTATAAACAAAATCCAAAATAGAATATACCAATGTTGTGCTAGAGTAAAATAAGTAAGAGTGAAAGCTGAAAAGAATCTTGCACACAAAAAGTAAAAAAGACCAGTGCACGGAAAGTAAACAAGCAATGAAAATAATCCAAAAATCATGGGTGATCCTAAACAACCCTAGAAGACCGCTAGACGTACTCGGTTTCAGAACCACCTACTGGTGTGTTGTGAAAGTCATAATTCTATAACCAACTGGCCGCCCTAACTGACCAATCTAGTGGACAAGCTCGCCTGGCCTAACAGAAAATCTAGAGGGTACTAACCCATCTAAAAGGGGTTGTTCAGCAACCATCACTCGATCTCTAAAAGACGACCAGGAGACCATGGTGGTTACAATAATACTCTGTAAGTAGGAGGCCCTCGTACGCGTGACTCATCTCACCGCACTTGCCTACCCTAAACACAGACACTTCATATGATAACCCATAAGGGATATCCCCCCTATAGAGGTGCCCTAGTATATATATATATATATAACATATCATCAAAGGTGCCAACAAGGCCTTCATACCATGAAATAATTAAAACCATTTGATATTTTTTTCAAAATACTAAAGTTGTTATATGGGCATACAGTAATAAAAACATCACCATTTCAAAGGTTCTACACAAAAATTACATTAAAGCTAAAAGTACCAAACGGGTCGTCACGACACAGTCATGTAGAAATAATTACTCTAAAAGCATTTAAATTTACAACCAAGCACACATAATTTCCAAACAGAATCCGTTCTAAAAGTTAACACAACTCCACCCATGAATTTGAAGATCCAAATGTGCCTTTAAGTTTTCATGTCCAAAAAACATTACCCAAAACATTACACAAATACCACTATTATATTTTCAAATCCAAACTGGAACACCCCTGAGATCACACTTCAACCCTTTCACAAAATCCACACAATGGACCGATTCTTACATAGGAGACAAAAACCATTTAGAAAACCAAGGTCTTAAGGAAACACTTGTTGAAAGGTGTCATTGTCACTCGAAATCAGGTCCATGGGTGCACTGAGTGGACCCATGGATGTGCCAACATCCAATGGCACATCTACATTTCAAGAAAAAATACGAGCACTATTTTCACAAAGCTACCACTTTGAAACTAACCCCAACCGCTCACTTTATTTGAAAAGAACTCACACTGCCACATTAAAAACCAAAGAGCCCCCTTTTTATTTCAACACCTTAATATTATTATCAAGTTATACCATTACCAAAATTATAACCAAACCAGGTTTACAAATAACCAATGCTGACACTGTAAAGACTCGTAAATTTCAAGGAAATTTTTTTCTTAATTTTTTTTGGAATTTTACAAGAACTCAGTTTCTGACGGCACCTGATTCCGAGGCCCGGTGTGCCCGGAATCATTTTCCGAAGTTTTGGCTCGGGTACGTTCAGTGAACGGACGAGCGGGTTTTTCTAACTTTTGAACCGGTGCCCGGAATCGAATTCTGAGGGCACCGATGAAATCGCAGCGCCGGGTTTTTCCTAGAAACGCCTCTTCCGGAGTTGCGTTTGCTCAGGTGTGGTTTTTAAATTTTGGGACTTAAGGTTAAGAAATAAAATAAAGTTGTTACGACAACTTTATTTTTATTTCACTTGAAGCCACTTGAAAGCCACATTAAGCTGGTTAAGCTTAGTTGAAGCGGATAGGGTGCAACTGAAATATCCTATCCTCTTGATAGGATATTTGTGGGTGGGGCCCGCACGAGCCCCGCCGTTTCTTCCGCTAAGTAACGCACCCGCGAAAACCCGTCAAAGAAACTGAAAGTCAACTGACGCAGTTTCTTAGTTTCTTAACAGACCATTAAATTGGGCTGTTTCTTTCGTCCAATTAATTGGGCGGTTTCTGTGGTAAATTAATTCTTGGAATTAATTGTTCGTTTCTTTTTTTTTAATCATTGCTTGTGCGTTAATAAAATAAGATTACTCTAATTTTATTTTGGGTGGAAGCTTGTGGCGTGGGGAGAATTTGGAGGAGAGCGTTCTTCTTCGGCGAAGAACGCGAAGAACACCGGCCTCCGGCGAAGAACGCCGAAACTGCGGAAATCAACGACGCTTCTTCCGCGACGTTTCTTCCGCGACGATCGTTCCTTTCCAAGCGACGTTCTCCCTTCGGACGCACCACGACGACAATGGAATCAACGAAGTTTCTCCGGCGACGTTTCTTCCGCGACGATCGTCCTCTTCCGCGACGAACTCGCGAGCGACAACGCTTGAGGTAGGGGTTTTAAACCTTTTTAAAGTTGTTGATCTTTCCTTCGATCTTGAAGGTTCTTTTCTTTTGTCGGCCCTTGTTTCCGAATCTTTTTATTTATTTTTAAAAAGATTGTGATGGATTATCGTTCTAGAAAGGCCGATTGTTATCAATCTAATGCGAGGGGGGTCGGGCCGCACAAACACGGCCGAACCCCCCCTCCTTTATTCTTGTTGTTTCTTGCGGATGGAGCGAGATGGCGTGGTGTCGTCGCACCACGTGGGAATCGTACGACAACTATTGAGCGGCGCCGTCGCGCCGCGCTGTGGAACGAAATCAAACAAGATCGAGACGCCTTCGCGCCACGCCGAGAAGTCGTTCAAGCACGCGACGTCGTCGCGCCGCGCCAAAGAGGCCACAGATTAAATTAATTTTATTTTGTTCTTGAGCGCAGATTGACGGGCGATGACAAACGAGGCCGCAAGTTAATTTTGAGGCCTCCGCAGTGAAGGTCGGGTCCCGGGATGACCGTAGGCGCAGACGGGAAGCAAATCGGACCACCGGAGCGTCTCCGGTGGACCGCGGAAGCCAGCGGCGGCACGGGTCGCCGGCGCGGCGGCCGGAGGCGGCGGCACGCCGCGGGTGTCCAGGGGGGCACCCCGCGGGTGCCGCGGGGTTGTCCGGCGACACCCCGCGGGTGTCCAGGGTGGCACCCCGCGGGTGTCCAGGGTGGCACCCCGTGGGTGCCGCGGGGTTGTCAGGCGGCACCCCGCGGGTGTCCAACGCGACACCCCGCGGGTGCCGCGGGGTTGTCAGGCGGCACCCCGCGGGTGTCCAGCGCGACACCCCGCGGGTGACGCGGGGTTGTCAGGCGGCACCCCGCGGGTGTCCAGCGCGACACCCCGCGGGTGCCGCGGGGCTGTCAGGCGGCACCCCGCGGCTGTCCAGCGCGACACCCCGCGGGTGTCCAGCGCGACACCCAGCGGGTGCCGCGGGGCTGTCAGGCGGCACCCCGCGGGTGTCCAGCGCGACACCCCGCGGGTGCCGCGGGGTTGTCAGGCCGCTCGGCCGAGCCGAGCCGGACCGGCCTTGGCCGGGCGGGGACAGGCCAACCGGGTCGGACCCGGTTCGGGCCGACCCAGGGGGGGTCGGGCCGGGTCGGCCCGGACCCGGACCCCCCCGTTTTCGGACCATTTCAGTCAAATTCACATATCTTGAGCTCCGGACGTCCGAATGACGTACCGTCAGCTTTGTTGAATTCCTCTCAGTGAGAAGGAACTTTTGGCTTACTCTGCTCGAGGTTTGGATGCCGACGGAGTATGGTCGGGTCGGTTCGTACACGAAACCAACCGGGCCCCTGGAACGAAAAAGCCAATAACTCACAGACCGGGCGTCCGATTGACGCGCTGTCTGTTTCGTTGACTTCCTCTTGATGAGATGGAACTTTTGACATACTCCGCCCGAGTTTTGGATGCAGTCGGAGTATGGCCGGATTGGATTGTACCCGAAATCCAACCGGGCCCCTGGAACGGAAAAGCTGATATCTTTCAGCCAGGACGTCCGTTCGACGAACCGTCAGCGGCGTTGGTGATTGCGTTGAGTAACGGTCCCTTTGAGTATACCCTATGGGAGTTCAGGGTACAGTTGTGATACGGCCGGGATTGGTTCGCACACAAAACCAACCGGGTCCCTGGGACGAAAAGACTAATAACTCACAGACCGGGCGTCCGATTGACGCGCCGTCTGTTGCGTTGAGACCCCTATGATGAGGCGGTCCTTTGAGACACTTCTTTGTGGGACATTGTGATACTTGGAGTATCGACCAGTAGCTCGTGGAGCGGACCCTCCCGGAGACGAGCGTGCAGAGTACGGAGACCGTGTAGCCGACTGAGACCTGACGACTGCTTGACCGACTCGACTTGGAGTGAGTCGACTAGCCCAGTGGACGGAGCGCCCGGTATTTGGCGGCAGACCCACGGCGGACGGAGCGCCTGGTAGTTGGCAGCAAACCCGCGGTACTCGACAGGAGGAGTACCTCAGTAGGCTATTTGGGTGAGCGCCCGGTATTTGGCGACAGACCCTCAGCGGACGGAGCGCCCGGTAGTTGGCCGCAAACCCGCAGTACTCGACAGGAGGATTACCTCAGCAGTCTTAGGTTAGTGAGCAGTACCTCGGAGTCGTGACAGGACCACTGTACACTCTAGAGACGGAGCTCCTCAGTAGTTACAGTTTCGATAATGAAAATCCTGGTTTGAGCTGAGTCAATGAATCTTTGCGTTTCCTCATGATTGAGATGGGTCGCTTGATAACTTAGTTATATGTATGGGCATATACCTGGGTGATGGTTATCCGTTGATTTCATGATTTTTGTGTATCCTTGTGATTGGATGGGTTACTTGATGACTTAGGTATATGTATGGGCATATACCTAAGTAGAGTCTGATGTTACTTCGTGATTGCTGTCTTTACTTTGTGGATATCCATGTTGGATTTAGTGAGACCTTAAGGGTCTCGGGGTCCCTACTGAGTAGCTTATACTCACCCCTGCACGGGCTATGCCCGCACTTCGTTGTGTTGGTTGCAGACGACGGACAGCGCAGATCGCAGTTGAGGCTTGCGGAGCAGGTCGGTACCCGGAGGAGGACCACTGGGCGGACGTACCCGGAGTAGACGACAGGACCCGAGGAGTAGAGGAGCTATCTGTACCTACCCTTCAGGTAGAATCCATGGTGGACGATCCAGGAGCTGAGCCATCTGTACCTACCCTTCAGGTAGGAATCGAGGAGGACGACCCAGGAGCCGCTTCGTTCTTCCAGCTGATGTTTTTCCCTTTCGAGTTGTACTTTACAGTTGGGCTTGTATTTCCGGCCCTTTTACTTTTCTTCGCTTGTGTTTACTTTTCCTCTTGCTTACTCTGTGGTGTTTGTTTGCTTTTGTAATGGCAATGCCTTCCCAGTTATCGGGATTTACGCCATTGGTGCTAGTCGCCAGCCCCTGGCCTATGGAAGGCGGGCTTGGGGTAGTCACGGCACGGGCCCCGAGGGCGGGTCGTGATAGATTGGTATCAAAGGTGGTCGGTTCTACCGCCGATTCTGATCTTTCTTTCTGTGAAGCAATAGTGTTAAGGGTACCGAGTATGGTTTTCAGTTCAGGGAGTCCAGTGTTGGTGCGGGCGGCCGACGTATCCATACACCAGGACCCTGACAACTGAATTCCGACTTTGTGCACGAAAACACTGATTGCGTGTGTGTTTCCAAAGTTTAAAAATGTCAGCTCAAACCAGGTCAGCTCACCAGGTTTAATCGTTTTACCGTGTTACGATGTTTCTTTCAGGATGCCTTTTCTCGGACGACCAGCTTTAGCCCAGAGGGATGTGCGTACTGACAGCCTGCCGACCGACGAGGCTTCGGTTCAGGGCCCTCTTGCAGTCGAGGCACCAGCAGAGGCACCAGCGGTACTACCATACGTTGGGCCACCAATGCCACCAGCCCCAGCAGTAGGCGATGCACGACGCTTGAGTGCGCTGCATGAGTTCCAGCGCTAGAGGCCACCCAGGTTCAGGGGAGAGACGGACCCGCAGGCGGCTGAGGATTGGCTGGAGGCTGTGGTGGGAGTCTTCAGGCTAGTGGGGACGCCATCGGACTTTATGGCGATCTTTGCGGCTAGCCTTCTAGAGGCAGCGACAAATGCTTGAGCAACAGTAGAACTCTTGGAGCAGGTGGACAGGAGCGGAACTAGTGGATACGTCTCTTGTACTTCTATTTCCATGTTTGATGTTGTATTCGTGTCTTTGTATTATGAGCTGCAATAATAAAGAAGACACTTATCTCTTGTGATGTTTGCCATCCTGTCCTCTTTTGTGATGTTACTATGTGGTCCCGGTTAAACTGTTGACTTGACCCTCACTTTCGAGATTTCAACTGGAGCAGACCCAGTGACCTCACACTGATTCCGACAGTGTGACTCGACCCTTCGAGGCGAGAGTGACAGTTGGATCTCTTAGTAGTTACGTCGAGGCCTTACGACGTCATCCATGGCATGAATGCATCCTTCATGCCAGGATTGACTGTATTAGGCAATGGGCGTGGTTCATCTAGAGAGGGGATGAGACCAGGTTTCTCTTTTCGGAAAAGGAGAAATTTTAGCAGCTCTTCCAGATCATATGCAAAGGAGGTGCAGTTCATCCAGGAGCGGATGAAGACTGCACAGTGCAGTAAGAAACAGGAAACCAGTGCCAGTCTTAGAGACTCGGGTGTGTTAAATGTTTCAAGAAGAGGAAGCTTAAAGGACAGATGAATCTGCGGAGTAGAAGACGTGGAAGTGGGGCCTTGAGAGCAGCAGGTGGTGGTGTACATCTCAACATGTTACAACCACCCGCCTTTGAAATCCCCGCCAGGCTCAGGGAGCAGGAGGGCTGGGAAGGAGAGTAGCTGCATGCGGTCAAGTAGTGTGACCCAGGGGCTCTAAGAATGATTCGGGGTACGGGCTATGTCTACTATGAGCTGCCATATCTTTAGACATAGGTACCAATCATTCTTTCCTTCCACGAATCTTGTCCCAGACCTAGAGGTTCCGGGTAAGCCGTTGACTTGACCCTCACGTCTGGAGATACCTTTGGGAGGAGACTCGATAATCACACTTACGCCGACAGTGTGATCTGACCACGAGGCGAGAGTTTCGGTTGGAATCTCTTGGTGGCAGCGTCGAGGCCTTGCGACGTTGGTCTGGTTATGGATCGAATTCACAGATCATACCGAGGTTGATTGTTTTAGGCAAAAAGGTTGTGGTTTATCTACAACGTTGGGATAGGTTTTCCTTGGTCAGCGAAAAGGAAACCCTGGGCATCTCAAGATAAACTCATGCACAGGAGGGTGTAGCCGATCATTCTTGGGTCGACCCACCTTACCTTCGTGGCAGCAGGAGTTTTGAGTTTCAGTTCTAATCAGAAATGGAGACCTCTGGAGTTCGAGGATGACGACCACGTCTTCTTATGGGTCTCACCTCGACGAGGTTTACGGAGATGTGGCCTGGGAGGCAAGTTATCTCCGAGGTTCAACGGACCTATCTAGGTCCTCAGCTGGGTAGGCGAGGTGGTTTACTGCTTGGCCCATCCACTTCAGTTGCACTAGGTTCACGACGTTTTCCACGTATCCCAACTGAGGAGATACGTGCTCGACCCCCCTTCGCATATAATCGACCATGAGGAGCTAGACGGTGGCGATGAGTGTCTTATACGGAGGTTCCTGTGGGGATCGACGATCGACAGGAGGGGATCCTAGGAGGATGGTCGATTCCTCTTGTGCACATCTTTGGCAGCGCGGGAACCTCCAGGTGAGCACATGGGAGCGGAAGGCTCAGATGCGTGCTCAGTACCGCTTTGTTCCCCTAAGTCTGTGGTGAAGCTTTACGGGGACGTAAAGCCCTGTGGTGGGAGTAATGTAAAGACCCATAAATTTCAAGGAAATTTTTTTCTTAATTTTCTTTGGAATTTTACAAGAACTCAGTTTCTGACGGCACCTGATTCCGAGGCCCGGTGTGCCCGGAATCATTTTCCGAAGTTTTGGCTCGGGTACGTTCAGTGAACGGACGAGCGGGTTTTTCTAACTTTTGAACCGGTGCCCGGAATCGAATTCTGAGGGCACCGATGAAATCGCAGCGCCGGGTTTTTCCTAGAAACACCTCTTCCGGAGTTGCGTTTGCTCAGGTGTGGTTTTTAAATTTTGGGACTTAAGGTTAAGAAATAAAATAAAGTTGTTACGACAACTTTATTTTTATTTCACTTGAAGCCACTTGAAAGCCACATTAAGCTGGTTAAGCTTAGTTGAAGCGGATAGGGTGCAACTAAAATATCCTATCCTCTTGATAGGATATTTGTGGGTGGGGCCCGCACGAGCCCCTCCGTTTCTTCCGCTAAGTAACGCACCCGCGAAAACCCGTCAAAGAAACTGAAAGTAAACTGACGCAGTTTCTTAGTTTCTTAACAGACCATTAAATTGGGCTGTTTCTTTCGTCCAATTAATTGGGCGGTTTCTTTGGTAAATTAATTCTTGGAATTAATTGTTCGTTTCTTTTTTTTTAATCGTTGCTTGTGCGTTAATAAAATAAGATTACTCTTATTTTATTTTGGGTGGAAGCTTGTGGCGTGGGGAGAATTTGGAGGAGAGCGTTCTTCTTCGGCGAAGAACGCGAAGAACGCCGGCCTCCGGCGAAGAACGCCGAAACTGCGGAAATCAACGACGCTTCTTCCACGACGTTTCTTCCGCGACGATCGTTCCTTTCCAAGCGACGTTCTCCCTTCGGACACACCACGACGACAATGGAATCAACGAAGTTTCTCCGGCGACGTTTCTTCCGCGACGATCGTCCTCTTCCGCGACGAACTCGCGAGCGACAACGCTTGAGGTAGGGGTTTTAAACCTTTTTAAAGTTGTTGATCTTTCCTTCGATCTTGAAGGTTCTTTTCTTTTGTCGGCCCTTGTTTCCGAATCTTTTTATTTATTTTTAAAAAGATTGTGATGGATTATCGTTCTAGAAAGGCCGATTGTTATCAATCTAATGCGAGGGGGGTCGGGCCGCACAAACACGGCCGAACCCCCCCTCCTTTATTCTTGTTGTTTCTTGCGGATGGAGCGAGATGGCGTGGTGTCGTCGCACCACGCGGGAATCGTACGACAACTATTGAGCGGCGCCGTCGTGCCGCGCTGTGGAACGAAATCAAACAAGATCGAGACGCCTTCGCGCCACGCCGAGAAGTTGTTCAAGCACGCGACGTCGTCGCGCCGCGCCAAAGAGGCCGCAGATTAAATTAATTTTATTTTGTTCTTGAGCGCAGATTGACGGGCGACGACAAACGAGGCCGCAAGTTAATTTTGAGGCCTCCGCAGTGAAGGTCGGGTCCCGGGATGACCGTAGGCGCAGACGGGAAGCAAATCGGACCACCGAAGCGTCTCCGGTGGACCGCGGAAGCCAGCGGCGGCACGGGTCGCCGGCGCGGCGGTGCCGGCGGCCGGAGGCGGCGGCACACCGCGGGTGTCCAGGGGGGCACCCCGCGGGTGCCGCGGGGTTGTCCGGCGACACCCCGCGGGTGTCCAGGGCGGCACCCCGCGGGTGTCCAGGGTGGCACCCCGTGGGTGCCGCGGGGTTGTCAGGCGGCACCCCGCGGGTGTCCAACGCGACACCCCGCGGGTGCCGCGGGGTTGTCAGGCGGCACCCCGCGGGTGTCCAGCGCGACACCCCGCGGGTGACGCGGGGTTGTCAGGCGGCACCCCGCGGGTGTCCAGCGCGACACCCCGCGGGTGCCGCGGGGCTGTCAGGCGGCACCCCGCGGCTGTCCAGCGCGACACCCCGCGGGTGTCCAGCGCGACACCCCGCGGGTGCCGCGGGGCTGTCAGGCGGCACCCCGCGGGTGTCCAGCGCGACACCCCGCGGGTGCCGCGGGGTTGTCAGGCCGCTCGGCCGAGCCGAGCCGGACCGGCCCTGGCCGGGCGGGGACAGGCCAACCGGGTCGGACCCGGTTCGGGCCGACCCAGGGGGGGTCGGGCCGGGTCGGCCCGGACCCGGACCCCCCCGTTTTCGGACCATTTCAGTCAAATTCACATATCTTGAGCTCCGGACGTCCGAATGACGTACCGTCAGCTTTGTTGAATTCCTCTCAGTGAGAAGGAACTTTTGGCTTACTCTGCTCGAGGTTTGGATGCCGACGGAGTATGGTCGGGTCGGTTCGTACACGAAACCAACCGGGCCCCTGGAACGAAAAAGCCAATAACTCACAGACCGGGCGTCCGATTGACGCGCTGTCTGTTTCGTTGACTTCCTCTTGATGAGACGGAACTTTTGACATACTCCGCCCGAGTTTTGGATGCAGTCGGAGTATGGCCGGATTGGATTGTACCCGAAATCCAACCGGGCCCCTGGAACGGAAAAGCTGATATCTTTCAGCCAGGACGTCCGTTCGACGAACCGTCAGCGGCGTTGGTGATTGCGTTGAGTAACGGTCCCTTTGAGTATACCCTACGGGAGTTCAGGGTACAGTTGTGATACGGCCGGGATTGGTTCGCACACAAAACCAACCGGGTCCCTGGGACGAAAAGACTAATAACTCACAGACCGGGCGTCCGATTGACGCGCCGTCTGTTGCGTTGAGACCCCTATGATGAGGCGGTCCTTTGAGACACTTCTTTGTGGGACATTGTGATACTTGGAGTATCGACCAGTAGCTCGTGGAGCGGACCCTCCCGGAGACGAGCGTGCAGAGTACGGAGACCGTGTAGTCGACTGAGACCTGACGACTGCTTGACCGACTCGACTTGGAGTGAGTCGACTAGCCCAGTGGACGGAGCGCCCGGTATTTGGCGGCAGACCCACGACGGACGGAGCGCCTGGTAGTTGGCAGCAAACCCGCGGTACTCGACAGGAGGAGTACCTCAGTAGGCTATTTGGGTGAGCGCCCGGTATTTGGCGACAGACCCTCAGCGGACGGAGCGCCCGGTAGTTGGCCGCAAACCCGCAGTACTCGACAGGAGGATTACCTCAGCAGTCTTAGGTTAGTGAGCAGTATCTCGGAGTCGTGACAGGACCACTGTACACTCTAGAGACGGAGCTCCTCAGTAGTTACAGTTTCGATAATGAAAATCCTGGTTTGAGCTGAGTCAATGAATCTTTGCGTTTCCTCATGATTGAGTTGGGTCGCTTGATAACTTAGTTATATGTATGGGCATATACCTGGGTGATGGTTATCCGTTGATTTCATGATTTTTGTGTATCCTTGTGATTGGATGGGTTACTTGATGACTTAGGTATATGTATGGGCATATACCTAAGTAGAGTCTGATGTTACTTCGTGATTGCTGTCTTTACTTTGTGGATATCCATGTTGGATTTAGTGAGACCTTAAGGGTCTCGGGGTCCCTACTGAGTAGCTTATACTCACCCCTGCACGGGCTATGCCCGCACTTCGTTGTGTTGGTTGCAGACGACGGATAGCGCAGATCGCAGTTGAGGCTTGCGGAGCAGGTCGGTACCCGGAGGAGGACCACTGGGCGGACGTACCCGGAGTAGACGACAGGACCCGAGGAGTAGAGGAGCTATCTGTACCTACCCTTCAGGTAGGATCCGTGGTGGACGATCCAGGAGCTGAGCCATCTGTACCTACCCTTCAGGTAGGAATCGAGGAGGATGACCCAGGAGCCGCTTCGTTCTTCCAGCTGATGTTTTTCCCTTTCGAGTTGTACTTTACAGTTGGGCTTGTATTTCCGGCCCTTTTACTTTTCTTCGCTTGTGTTTACTTTTCCTCTTGCTTACTCTGTGGTGTTTGTTTGCTTTTGTAATGGCAATGCCTTCCCAGTTATCGGGATTTACGCCATTGGTGCTAGTCGCCAGCCCCTGGCCTATGGAAGGCGGGCTTGGGGTAGTCACGGCACGGGCCCCGAGGGCGGGTCGTGATAGACACAGAACATAGTCAAGGCTAAACATTTCATAAAAACCCTCAATTCTATTTTGAAAACTATAGTATTTTATCAAATGTGCCAAGTGCACATAAACACTATCATAATCAAATTTTCACCTTAAAAGTATATTATTTTTTATCAAACTGTATTAACATAAAAAGAAACACTCCAACAAAGTAGCCATAAACAATATCAAAACAAGACTTGGCACATAATCAAATAACTATAGACTGGAACCAGGAATTGACTCAAAACATGCTTTTGACTAATTATAAAAATTTAGAAACACTATAGCAGGAGAATTATGGGTATATCAAAGCTATGAATCGCATAAAATAAAATTGTCGTAACACCCAAGAATCAATTAGACTGCGGAAAGGAAAACCATGGAACTTCCTACCTCAACCCAAGACCAGACGTGACAGAACCTCAATGGGAGGTTCAACAATCCCTACAGAGAAATCGCACTCGCTAAACAGCGAGAAAAGCACAGAAACACAACCAGAAATGGAAATAATATTATCCAAATTAAATAAAAACCAATAATTAATAGAAATAAAATAAATAAATAGATAATTAATTAATTAATTATACCTGAGATGGAAGTGGTTTAGTCATGCACACAAGGGTTCAGATGTGCCGCAGATCGGGGCAGAGGCAGGAGGCTGGGAGGCCAATACGGAGGTGGTCGGCGTACAGGTGGTCGGCACAAGGGAGGTCGGTCATGGGGTACATCGAAGAGAGGGATGTGATCTGCTGGTTGAACGTCGGAGTAGCAGGTCAGAGATCCGGTGGGGAGGTGGCTGGCCCGAGCGGGGTCTGGCCGGAGATTGTGCGGGTGGCTAGAACTGCCTCGCCGGTGTGGAAGAAGGCCGGTGCGGTAGGGTGAAGCGGCTAGCTGGAGGTCCAGCGAGGGGGCTGCTGGCCACGTCGGGATGGATCCTGGAGAGTGAGAGGTGTTGGGTGAGGTGAGGTCAGGTGGTGCGGGAGCCGGGTGAGGCGAGGCCGGGATGGCGGAGCTGAGGTAGGGATTACAGTGCAAAGGCCAGTCGGGTGTGATGAGGGGGTGCCGACGAAGGGCTGCAGAGGCCGGCCGAGGGGCGCGCAGCATGGAACCAGTGAAGGAGAAGGAGGTGTGCGGGCCACGACGTGCAACAGGAAAAAGGGGGGTGGGTATGCGGGTATATTAGGGTTTCAGGTTTTTTTATAAAAATAATAATATTACAAACAAAAATAATAATATTAGTGATTTTAATAATAATAATAATAATAATAATAATGAGAATAATAATAATAATATTAAGAATAAAAATTATAATTAGGACAATGTAAAAAAAAATAATAATTATAATAAAATAAAAATAAAACAATAATAATAGAAATAATAATATCTAGAATAATGGTAATAACAAAAATAATAACAATTATGATAATAATAATAATAATAATAATAATAATAACCAATTTCATGACACTAGGGCCGGTTTCGTGGCTACCGCCAAATGTGGGGTGACCGTGCATGGGTCTAAAACCTAGTAAAAACATGAAAAATTGTCAATTTTGATCTGGAACCAAGTTCAGACCTTAGGGATAGAACCCGAGCCAAGAATTAATAAAATAAAAATATAATTTAAGAAGGCGGGTGTGACAACTGTAGTTTGTCTCATGAGACCTACGGATGATTTAAGGAGATATAACAGGCCCCAACTGTCACTTACTAAGTCCAATTTATTTTTCATATGAACAGGGATAAACATAAACAACATATACATTCATATTGAAACTTACATATGAAATTCCAATAACATTCCCCGAACATTAAGCATAAACACTAACCATTCAGATTAAATTGGTTAATGGTTTAAAGATAAGACATCAACAATAAAACTAATAATAAACCATTAAATTAAATATGGTATATTATATCATAAAATATTAATCCAAAAAATAAATAAGAATCAACAAGAGTGTTGAAACAGATGAAGAAACTCTTATAAAATCATCGAGTAATTCTTGAGATAAATACTTATTTACTTTGAAAAGCAGAGTTCTTTTGGAAAATTATTTGTATGAAACCATAAGTTAAGTAAGAGAATATTTTCAAATTGAAATTAGTTTCTTTATAAAGATAAGGGTATCTAAGAAAAGATTATAGAGTTCCCTTGAAAATAGGTAAGAATTTTAGAAATTCCCTTGAATCTGGCTTGTATTTCGAGGAAATTTTTTGAAAGATCCTTTTAAAACATATGACTCCACATAAATGAAAGTATGATTCTTGTTGCTACACATATATAGAACAATATAAAAATATATATGATGAGTAAATATGAATATATAATAATTTAATTTAGGTAAGTAAAAAATAAGAGTATCCTGAATGAAAATGGAGGTTTGTGTAAAAAACCCTTACCTTAAGTCGAAAGGTGTTCCTCACTTGATCTTAATGTTCTGAATAATAAAATTTAGGTTCAAAAATTAATTATTCCATAACCTCCAATAAATTTAACTAATTTATTATAACCTTATTATGTTCATTCATGGACCTTTAATGGGTTAAGAGATTCAATTTCATTGTTTGGGTGTGTTTTCTTCCTTGGTTTTCTTGATTGGTTTACTTATATTCATGTACGGATAAACATGTTGAATGATAATGGTTATAAAAAATTGAAGATATATGTGATTAGTGTACATAAATAAGATTACATAGGTAAAAATTCATATGGTTATTTAGAGTGAAGATGAATCACTATATAAATCTTTAATCATAATTGATTGGTATATTTGGCGTTTTTTTATCACAACAAAATCATTTTGAACTATAAATTAATAACATTTGTAAAAAAAGAGTAAATAACCTTACATAGGATATATTAAATATATAATAACCTATTTCAACCATATAAATGGTTTCATGACCATAATTGAAGACATTAATAGAAATTGAAAACTCGTCGTCCCTGAATTTGATAAATTACCATATCTCGAATGGTGTTTTCATTTCTAGTATAAAATAAGTGGAAAGGATTGGTGATGATGAATTATTAAGTTATCATAAAAACACTCCATTATATGTATGGTATTAGAGTTATCATAACATCTATATGAGGATAATTGAGGAATGAAAAAGAAAAGAACGGAACTCGAAATAAAAGAAATGAGAAGAGGAATTTACCTCTTCAAGTTATCTTCCTTGAGAGCCTCTTTAGGGTATAGGTTTTGGTATTTTTATGGTAAAAAAAGATGATAGAAGTAGGGGAGAATCATGGGAGTATATTTGAGCATCATTTAGGAAAAAAACATGGCTTGAGAGGAGTAAAGAGAAGAGTGGGTGAGGGGGGTTTTTAGTGGAGGAGAGGAGTGATTTTTTATTATCTTATTCATTATTTTATTATTTCCCTCAAGACAACCAATAGTGTTCATTCATGTGACCCACAATATTAATAATTTTGTGTGAGTTCAAATTTTTTTTTGCTTACATCAACCATGATGCTAGGAATAGTGAATTTAACTGATAATGTATATGTACGGCAAATTACTATATTTTACTATTTATCAAAAATCTGATATTTTCAAAAAAATACAAAAAAGTCACCATAAAGATTTGTTGACATATAGAATTCAAAAATGAAATCCAATTTTGGAAAATAATTATCTAAATATTATTAATTTACTTTTTAATGAAAATCATAATTTATTTGAAAAATGATAATTTTAAAACAATGTGTTGTTTTATATCACCTTGAAAATTAATCAAGATCTCTTTATCTTATAACCTTAAGAAAAAAGAATAATAATATTGATTTAATATTCATAAGGGTCATATTACTATTCATATTACTATTTATAATAATAATTTACTATTCACCAAAAAATTAAGTTTGTCTTATCAGACTGTAAATATCTCACTGAATGCAACTATGTATGTCAGTTTTTCAAAATCTAAATCACAGAGGTGGAAATATTATATTTACTAGCTAGATTAAAATAAATTAGTGTTTTGTGGATAATCAGTGCTTCATGCAATCAATTTCTTTATAAATCCTTGAGGTGTTACATTCTCCCCCTCATACAAAAATTCCATCTTCGAAATTCATAGAATGTTTCCACATAAAAATATTTGGGTAGGTCTTCATCATAAGATCCTATAGCTCACATGTTTCTTCTTGAATCCTATGATTTTTCTAAGGTACCTTTACCAGTTGTTTCATCTGATTCCTCAACATCTATTCCTTAGTTTTTAGAATCTGGATAGGCTCTTTATAGTAAGATAAGTCATGTTCCAATTCTATACCTTCTGCAGTGAGGACATGTGTTAGGTATGGTATGTAATTTCTCAACAATGAGACATGGAAAAAAATTGTGTACTTTAGATAGGCTAGGTGGAATAACAAAATGATACGCAACCGGTCCAATTCACTATAGGATTTCAAAAGTTCTAATGTAGCTAGGGCCTAGTTTTCCTTTCTTACCAAATCTTATAACACCCTTCCATGGAGATACTTCCAAGAAAATGTGATCTACCACTTAAAATTAAAAATCCTTCCTTTGATTTTCAACATAGCTATTTTTACTTATTTGATATTCTTTGATATGGGTTTGAATAGACTTTACCTTTTTATTATTTCCTCTACACACTCTATCCCCACAAGCTTCCTTTCACCAACTTTATCTTAATATGTTGGTGTATGACATCTCTTTTCATATAATGCTTCATATGGTTCTATTTGAATGCTAAGAAGGAAACTATTATTGTAAGAAAATCAACTAAATGTAAATATTGGTCCCACATACCCTGAAAGTCATGTGAATATGATCTCAATATGTCCTCAAAGGTTTGGATCTTCCTCTCTAATTTACCATCAGTTGTAGGGTGATAAGAAGTACTCAATAGAAGCTATGTATCTAATTATTTTGGAATACATTTCAAGAATTTTGATGAAAATTGTGTTTCAAGATAAGAAAAAAATTGATATAGGTGCTCCTTGAAGTCTCACAACTTCATTGATATATATTCGTGCTAGGCTATCCAGTGGAAAATCCTCTCTTATAGCGAGGAAATTTGTATATTTCGTAAATCTATCAACTATTACCTATATCAAATCATTCTTCCTTGGAGTTTTCAATAATACAGTGAAAAAATCCATAGTGATGACATCACATTTCCAGGTAGGATTAGGTATAGGTTTCATGACTCTTCTAGTATGTTTTCATTTGTCCTTCACATGTTTACAGACTAAACATCTTGATACATAATCTGCAATTTCCCTCTTCATGTTTTCCCAATCAGAAATGTTCCATCAAATATCTATACATTTTAGTGCTACCAGGGTGTTTAGAGAAATTAGAGCTATGGGCATCATATAAAAACTCCCATTTTAGCTCGGGTATAGCCATAACATGAATCCTCTTACCAAATTTCAGAATTCCATCTTCATATATGAAGTCTTTCAACTTCCCTTCAACCACTCCACTAATTTACTTTTGAAGATTCTAATCATCAGGAAGATAACTTTTAATTCATTCCAATAATTATGGTTGGGAAACAAGTTGAAAAAGTAATGATGTTTCACCTTATTTGATAATTCCCATGTCCATCCTTTCTAGATCCATGAGTATAGGATCCCTTTCAATACTCATTTTGTTTAAAACTCCACGATCCTTTTTGCTCAATGCATCAGCTACCTTATTTTCCTTTCTCGAGAGATAGTGTATGGAACAATAATAATCCTTGAGTTGTTTGATCCATATCCTTTTCCACATTTTGAGTTCTTTCTGTGAGAAAATATACTTATGACTCTTGTAATCTGTATATATCATACATATTTCACCATAGAGATAGTGTCTCTATATCTTTAGAGCAAATATCACACCTTCTAACTAAATATCATGAGTTGTATAGTTCTTTTTATGAATTTTTAACTGACTTGATTCAAAGGTAATAACTCTATATTTATGCATAAGGAAACAAACAAGTCCTTTCTATGATGCATCACTATAGATCACAAACCCGTCATTTCGTAATGGTAGAGTTAGGATCAGATCATTCACTAATATCCTATTTAATTACTTGAAACAATCCTCACATTCTTTTCTCCATTAAAACTTAACCCCTTTATGGGAAATCTTGGTCATTGGGTTGGCTAAACAAGTGATGTTCAGAACAAATAACCAATAATAACCTGCTAAACCAATAAAAGTACGCATCACAGTTATGTTCATTGGAGTATCCCATTCTTGCACAGCCTTTTTCTGTGCATGATCAATAGATATTCCATCTTTGAGACAATGTTTCCAATAACAGAAATTGATTGAAGTCAAAATTCACACATTTTAAACATACCATATAATTCATTTTATCTATGAGTCTTCAGAATAGAGCGCAAGTGATTTTCATGATCTTCGTAGATTTTGGAGTATACAACGATATCATTAATAAGTACCACCACAAATTCATCAATATATTCCTTGAAAACTCTATTCATTAGATCCATGAAAATATAGGGTGTATTAGTTAGTCCAAAAAGAATTATTGTAAACTCGTAATGTCCATACCTGGTTCAAAATGCTATTTTTGGAATATCTTCATTCCTCACACACAATTGATAATATCCAAATTAAAGTTAAATCTTATAAAAATATTGATCTCCATGATATTGATCAAATAAATCATCAATGAAAGGTAGGGGATTATTTTTATTTATTTTTATATCACTAATCTCCCTGAGTCAATGCACAACCTCATTGATATTCTGAATGAAAAGAACAGGGGCTCCCCATGGATAAACACTAGGGAAAAGAAATATTTTATCAGTCTATTACTATAGTTTTTTCTTCAATTCTACTAATTCCACAATGTAAAATATATTAGGAGTCTTTGAAATAGGCCTTGAACTAGGAATTAAATCAATAGATAACTCGACTTCTCACTTTGGAGGATGTCCAGGTAAATCCTTTAAAACACATAAACATATTCTTGCACAATATGTACATCCTATATTTGAACATTTCATTCCTCACCCATAGATATTTCATTCTCTTCCCCCCCCCCAATAATTTAATTCATTAAAGCTATTGGGGGTGGATCTAGATGAGAATCATGTGGTGAGGTTTCTGATCTAAAGATAAGGGATTCCACACCGTTCTCAAAAATTGTAACTTCCATCTTCTAACAATATATTTTCTCATCATAACGTGAAATAAAACTCATAAAAAATATTATATCAAAGTAAATCATTGGTATGATTATAATTTTAGAAACTAAATCATGTTTATGTTTCATAAAGGGGACTGATCAACACATCTTTGATGCAATGATACTTCCATTATAAGTTTTGAATTATAAATATTTTATTAAAAGAAATTGTACATGTATGATTTTATAGGAAATCTGGGAAGATATAAAAGAATGAGATGATCCAAAATCAAATAAATAATTGGATAAATTTGAGTAAATAATTAATATATCTTCCACCACATCATTAGGAACTTCAATATCAATAGTTTTGATCACATAGGCTTTCCATGCTTCCTTGTCCTTTTTTGGGGAATGATTCTGTGAAGCCTAAGACAATCATTTGGATAATGTACACTCTCCTTATAATTGTATCATTGAACATTAGTAACTTCTTTCTCCGCCTTACAATCCCAGTATTGGAGGCATTTCTCTCCACACTTGTAACAAACACCCATCCTCTTCAGGAAAGTACTAGGGTGTCTCTTCCCACAATTATTCAAGGGAGGAAAGTCAACTCTTCCCTTATTCTCCATTTCCTTATTTCCTTTTCTTGATTTTTTAACATCCATCATCTTCACTTTCTTTCCCTTAAAATCCTAATACTTAGATAATTCTTTTTCTTTCTTGTTAGCACTTGAGATTATATCTTCATACGATGATAAACATTGGGAGAATAGATCTCTTTGGAGGAATGGTTTTAAACCATCAAAAAATCGATCAATCATGCTCCTTGTATTACATATGTAGTTTCCAACATTCCTATCTAACCTTGTGATTTTAGCTTCATAATTTTCAACATTCTCAACCAATTTTTTCTTCATATTTAGAAATTTCCTTTCCATATCTGGTCGTTGTTCATGAGGGAAGTATTTTTCTAAGAATATTTTCTTAAAATCCCTCCATTGCATTTCATTTATTTCTTTCTCCTACTTTGTGTTTTGGATTAATGACCACCATTTATCCGCATATACGAATAGATGATAAACTACCATGACAACCTTCTCTCTTTCATTACTTCCCAAAGTAAGAAATATCTTCTCTAAGGAACTTATACATTGCCCACCAAGAAATGCATTTGTAGAGCCATTGAATGGATTAGGTTGTTGTCACATAAAGCATTCTAGCATTGATCTTCCACATTGTTGATCCGGATGCTACATACAGATAAGGATATTGTTCATAACCTGAGTAAACTGTCCCAGTATAGTTATAAGCTCCTCATAACCAATCACAACACCATATACAATACCATTATCTTACATCAAAGGGAAATCCCTACATGGATGCGTGCATTGATGACATTTCCATTCCATCCACTAGGTTCCATTTCTAAATAATGTCATACACTATATTAGGTTATGAATCATAATGTATAATCTCAACATAAAAAAATAATTACCATAAATAAAAATCATATCCAAATCTAATCTCTTAATCATAAACATAGTTTCCTTAAGGAAAATTTTACATGTAAATCATTAATAATGGATTGTAAAGAAAATGTGAATTATCCTAAGAATATCCACATGGACTGTCAAACATGGTGCACAGTAAGGCTCATTTTCGTTTACCAAGATACCTAAGGTCAAGCCCGAAACTCCTTATCAGTTCTTTCACTCCTATGTACATCTGTTCCATAACCATGTCCACTTGTAGTATCCAGAAATGGATGTATTTTATAGAAATGTCCACCTAATTTATTCCTTACCAAAATTCTTGGATATTCTTGTATACTTTTCCTCAAAGACTATATTAGAGTTTGGTTCTCTAATATATGTTTTCTAAATCTAGTTCCCTATATTGCTACTAAACTTCCTCTAATACCAACTGTAAAGACCCGACCCTAGTTTCCTGGAGCCAGTGCCTTAATTCATTACATTGGCATGATTACAAGAAAGTAGTATCCAGAAGAAATGAATAGTTTAGTAGTTTTATAATACTAGATACATATATAAGTTCCACATTACAACATGAATGGAAATAAAATATATAAATTCATTTGAGAACATCCATAACTCCTAGATTAGTTCTACATGTCATTCATAATACGCCTTTTTATTTTCTGGGAAAATGAAACATAAGAAATGGGTGAGCTCAAATGCTCAGTAAGGGAAATAAATACAATGAAAGATATAATAAACATAAACATTAGGCTTGGTGAAAAACTAAAAACACATACCTTTAATAATGAACTTGGACATATTATGGTTGGAATAATAGCTGAATAAATAATGCCATAATAAAGCATAATCATGTGTATTCTATAAGTCAAATACCCTTATGAAATTTCAATTACTAGTTTCATAATGATGAAATTAATAATTCCTTACATCATAACCATAATGTCAAGGCCTTGTGCCAAGACAATAAATAACCATTTTGTTAAGGCCTTGTGATAAGACCGTCGTGAGACCTACTGATGCATTGATGGGATATAGCGGTCCCCAACCATCACTTGCCAATTCTAATGAATTACTTATATGAATGGGGATAAACATAAACAACATAAATATTCATATTGAAACTAGCATATGAAATGTCAATAACATTCCCAGAACATTAATCATAAACACAAACCATTCAGAGTAAAATGGTGAATGGTTTTAAGATAGTACATCCACAATCAAACTAATAATAAACCATTAAATTAAATATTTTTGATGATATCATAAAAATTTAATCCAAAAAATACATAACAATCAACAAGAGTGTCAAAAATATAAAGATGCTCTTATAAAATCATTGAGTAATTCTTGAGATAAATACTCTTTTACTTTGAAAAGAATAGTTCATTTGAAAAAATCTTTATATAAAACCAAAATTTAATTAAGATAGTATTTTTCTAATAAAATTTTTGTATTTATAAAGATAATGGTCTCTGAAAAAATATTATATAGTGCCCTTGAAAATAGCTAAGAATTGGAGAATTCCCTAGAATCTGGCTTGTATTTCGAGAAGAATTTTAGAAAGATCCTTTGAAAACATATAACTCCCTATAAATAAAATAAAGATTGTGGTTTTTTCACATATATAGAACATTATAACACAATATATTAGTAGTAAATATGAATAAATAAATATTTAATTGAGGTAAGTAGAGAATAAGAGTAAACCGAATAAAAATGGAGGTTCAGGTAGAAAAACCTCACCTTGAGTCCGAAGGTGTTCCTCACTTGATCTTAATGAAATTAATAATAATATTTAGGTTAATAAATTAATGATTAAATAAAATAATCCACATGTAATTGATTTATTATAATCTTATTAGGTTCATTAATGTCCTTTTTCTTCTTTAAGATATTCAATTTCATTGTTTAGGACCGTTTTCTTGCTTGGTTTTCATGATTGGTTTACTTATATTCATGTACGGATAAACATGTAGAATTAGAATGGTTGTCCAAAATTGCAGCTATAGGTGATTAGTGAAAATCCATAAGATTTCATATTTATAAAATTCGTATGGTTATTTGGAGTGAAGATGTATCATTTTATAAAACTTTAATGATAATTGTTTGGGTTATTTGGTGAATTTTTATCACAAAGAACTCATTTTGATCAATAAATTAATACAATTTATAAAAAAAAGATTACAGAACCCTGAGAAAATAAGATAATATTATTATTTAATATTCATAAGGTTAATATTACTATTCATAAGGGTATGTTACTATTCAAAAAAAATTAAGTTTTTCATATTAGACTCTAAATATCTTACAGAACGCAACCGTGTATGTTAGTTTTTCAAAATTCAAATCACTAGGGTGGAAAATTTACGTTTACTATATATGTTATAAAAAAGTGATGTTTTGTGGAGACTCGGTGTTTCATTAATTCAATTTATTTATAAATCCTTGGGGGTTACAATAATACTCTCATGAAAACTGCTTCTTTTCACATATTATGTTCTGATGAAAGGATTATGAAACCTATCTCTTTTCCATAGGTTATGATATGATGAAATGTTTATGATACCCATTTCATTTCATGGGTTATAATGTAATGATTTTTTTTGATCTTGTGAAACACATATGTATGATTTCAATATGTGATTGGTGGGGCCTATATATCCCCCCATTACAATGGGAAATGTTTTATATCTCATGAGATAGACAAGGTTGGACTGGAGAGTGAACTTGGTTTGGTGAAGGACTTTTTGTGCTAAGATGGTTTTAAGAGTGAAACTTATATAATTATTTGGTTTTAGGAGTGAACCCATGACACTAATATGGCCTTGGATGTTTTCGTTGACTAATAAAGAAATCATTTTGTATGTTTATGTGTCTACCACAATTCCTTATCGTATTCATATTATTATGATTTTATGGATTATGCTCTTGATTCCCTTATGATAAATGTCTTATAAACTACCAATATTTATGCCACGAGTCGTGTATATGATCTTTAATATTCTGGGTATGAACTTAAAACTTTATACTTATGGTATCATACAATTAGGATCTTTTTATGCTTATGTATATCCCTTCATTACCCTTATTGACCACATGAGATAACACTTTCCTATGTTTCCCTTCCCTATTTTTTGAAGATATGTATTATGTTTTATGTGTCTAAAAAGGGTGATAGTTATAAAGAACATAGTGGGAGATGATGTGTCTCACTTATAGACCATTTTTTATGTTTCCATGCTTCTAAATGCGCTAAACTAATACAGTATTTGGGTGTGTGTTTGTGTAATTTATTAAATATTCATAAA
Source organism: Viscum album (assembly GCA_963277665.1). Taxonomy (NCBI): domain Eukaryota; kingdom Viridiplantae; phylum Streptophyta; class Magnoliopsida; order Santalales; family Viscaceae; genus Viscum; species Viscum album. The sequence continues at coordinate 170,797,242 of OY728148.1, forward strand.
AAATTATTTAATGTCTATGTATGAGAAACTTAGACTTCTATAGACTTCAAAATTCCTAATAATCTCCCAAATAAAGATATATTATCAATGAAATGTATATAAATCTCTAACATATTTGATAAAATAGAAAATATCCATCTTCCATAGTATGTATTGTTCTCCATATCATTAATTCACCTAGGTCCATATGAGGAAAAATGATTCCTTCGACTTTCCTGGACCAAGACCATGGTGAAAAAGACATCTAGATTCTTATTCCATGAAATATTCCATAACTCCAACACTGTATCTTGTAATAAATTCTATAAGAAGTGTTATTTTAGGATTATGTGCTTCATTTCATCCTAAATCACCAAATTCTATGAAAAGATAATTGAACTATAATAATCAAATAAAAAAAACTCCACACTCTATGAATATTTTTATTTATCCCAATAAGTGTATCAACCATATCAGATCCTTTCTCTATTTGGTTGATTCTATATACTCATATTCCTTTATGGACAAATTAATAACTTGTTGTATCTATAACATTCATCAATCTATCATTCCTCTATACTTGAACACAAACCTTATGGATTACGTTTTCTTAATTAAATAAAAAACAATATCTATATCAAAATTACCTTGTAATAGATCATCTAACCAATTTCAAAAGGTTATATATTTTAATACCATAAAGTAATAAATGATCAACTTAATATCCTTCCTATGTTTCCACCACAAATTGCACATGAAATATTTCACCAGTCCCATTAAAAAATCAATTTTTAGTCATGTACACAACATAGAATAAATTTGGTTATCAACCATTTTTTAAAATGGAACTTTTTCCATGTACCAAAACACATATTCTATTTTAATCACCTCATCATTGGATAATTTGAAGTTTCTAACTTGATTATTTGACACAATATTTCATTTTGTCATCCCAAACTTCTTAATGATCTTTTGGATGTTGTCACTCTGAAGTATAGCCAAATTATTGGCTTCCTTATCTACTGTAATCTTCATTCCTAATATTTTCATATCTTAGAAAATATCTCTCATCACAAATATTTTATAAAAAACTAATTTTAGCACTTGAATCCTTGAAACTTCTGAACCATCCAATAATATTTCATCCATGTACAAGAGAAGTATTATTAAACTCCAACCATACCCAGACTTCTAGTAGTTGTAGTGATATAAATTTATCTTAGTGAAACCTTACTTCTCTACAAAAATATATAATTCTTGACTCCACTACCTTAGTTACAATTTTAATCCATAAATTCATCATTTTAATTTTCACACCAAGTTATTATTTTAATCACCCATGAAAATCAGTTGTTTCTTCAATTGAATTTTTTCATAAAGTTCACTATGAAAAAAGGATATCTTTGCATCCGTCTTCTCTATGTTCATATTGTAAAATCCAACCAGATGAAACACCATATAGATTATTTCATTCTTAATAACAAGTATGAAAATTTATGAGAAACTGAATCCTTCCTTCTTTGTAATTACTTCACTACCAGCCATGTTCTATATCTATTCCTTCCATATAATTTATATTTTAAATAAAACACCCACTTATTCTAAAATGATATCTTCCCATATGGTAATAATTTCAACTCCCATGTTTCATTAGATTCCAAAAAATAAATTTGTTCCGTCATCAAAGACTCCCATTTTTTATATTCACTAAGACTCATTGATTCTTCTAGTATTTTAGGTCTACCTCCATCCATAAGAAGTAAAAATCTCATGTCATCCCCCATCCTTTGGACTGACCACTTGACCCTAAAACACCTTCATAGTTAAACATGAATCTCAAATATTTTTTATATTTCAATTTATTATACTCTATCATCTACAGCTATATATTTCAATGATCTAACCTTTTGAGATTTACCTTAGGATTTAACATTCCTAGAGTATTCTATAACATTTTTCAACATTCTCACCTCCAGATTACTGGTTATTCTATTCGAATTATTTAGAAATTGTTTCTTTCTCTTGTCCATGTTTAGATCAAATTACACTTAATTAGTCAATTAACTATTGTATTATGATTCATTCAAGTTTCATTACTTATAAATAACCTTTTCATTAGAGATAACATATAAACATCTAATTATCTATTGATGATCATCCATTAATAATCAAAATACAAAAATTTCAACTCCATACCCCATGAGAAATAATGTTGGGGAATTTTACTCATGTTATTTCATTTCCATGAAATAAACATGGATATAGGCGAGAAAAAAAATATGGTGGATAACTCCTGGTTTTTTTAGGATATAACTATTTGTTAATTTCTTATCCCTCTAAAAATAAAAAACTTTAATTAACAATTTATTTCAATGTGTTTACTATTTCTACCCAAATTTGTTTGGGCATTCCTAAGTGAAAATTCATAATATGGGCCTTCTTTACTAATATCAAGTTCATTAATTCTGCCACACCACTCTATTAGGGTGTAATAGGAATGATATTATTTATCCCATTTCCCTTATTCTAATAAAATTTCCATAAGTTCTTATGGTTCTATTCACTGCCATTATGGGATATGATTTTATTTAACTTTTTATGAGTTCACCTTTCCACAATTTACTTACATTTAATATAAAAACTCCGACTTGGGTTTAAAAAAAGTACATACTTTATTTATTGCATTTCTAAGGAAATTAATGTAGTAAAAAGACCCACTATGAGACTGAATTGATGATATCCAACAAAATAACCAAATGAAAAAGATATAATTTCTGAAATTGATGCTTCAGACCATTCATGTTGAATAATATCATCTTCTATATCCCATGAAAACCACTCTCGCAACTTTTAATATCAGTATGATTAATTTTCTGCATGAATGTTTCTAATAGAACCTTTTAGTTTGTCTCACTATGATGTTTGAGCTGGTAATAATACTATTTCTGTTTTTCCAAAGTTATTGATCTATAATTTACTACTCCATTTGATATTCTGGTTATATATAAAGTTGCATCCTTTACTCCTCATCCCAACACCACGGATCCTAGAGTATAATTCCAATATTTGTATGAAAATATAGTACCAAAACCTTCAATATCAGGCTAATATATAGAATTTATATTCTTCCATAGCACCAGACAGTGTCACAATTAATATAGAAACAATTATCTTTTATTACTGACCCTAATGTTTAAATCTCATTTACCCATTATTTTTAGAGCTTCATCATCTACAAAGTGCATTTTGTAAAATTTTAAGGATACATAATTGACCAAGAAACCCTTATATGTTATTAATTGAAATGGTTCTTTAGATTAAATCATCAATGAATCCACTTTAATTTTGACACGTAGTGACAAGTTCTTACCTCCCACAGCTAAATTCATAGAACATATACTTCCAAAAGTAAACATTATAGAAACTTCACATCAATATCAATATTACTTCTTGAAATTTCCTCTCTTCCTTCAGTGCTAACAGGTGTGACCAGGATCAGCCAATTTTTTAGGAATAAGTTTTCTAGATTTATCACCTGGTCTCTACCTCCTTCTAAACTAAGGTGAACACCCTCTTCCTTTAATTTTTATCATTGTTTCATAAGGTTATTTAATATCTATATTTCTAATTTCATCACTAAATATTATGTTCTTGAAACCCACAAAAACCAAGTTGTTCTTACCATATGAATATATAACTACGATTACAACTTCATCCCATGACTCTGGAAGTGATGAGCATAATAGAAGAGATAAATCGTCATCCATGAACATCACATTCACTAACTTGAGTTGGATCTGGATCATGTGAAAATCATTAACAATATATTTCATTAGTCTCCCTTTGATAACAACATTCCAAAAAACCTTCACATTATGAACAATTTGTTAAGTTTTATTGTCTTACCATTCATATATTTTCGGGCATTCATAAACTCAATAATTTTTGTTTACTTTATGAACAATAAAGTCCATATATTTATCTAATGACATTCAAAAGAAACCAAGTGAATTTATATACAACCATTCCTACTCTACTTTATAAAATATATCTTTATTTACCACCATCAATAGAACATATAAGTCTTTGTGAATGAGATATTATTCTATAAACAATTTCTATATTCTAAGGAATTATTTTTCAAACAACTCTTCCCAAACCATACTATCTCCTAACACCATCTATCTGATAATTTTAAACCCAATTAAAATAAAAAAAATCATAGGAAAGAAAGTGAGTGTTATATACAATTTTGTTAATTGTTTAAGGATAGAAAAGATAACCAAATTTTATTAACCAACTTTTTGGAGACCACCAGCCACATATCTACTAGAATCACGCCACAATAAAATCCATGAATTTAAGAACCAATCCTCTATAACACCCTTTGTAACACCTCGATGATTTTATGAAAAATATTCTTTTTAATTACTTTGATGTATTATGTTGTACGCTACACTAATATTATCTTGTGCTATACAAAACACCGTATTATCTTGTAGTACATGCAAACACTATTCTTGGATTGTGTTGCATGCAAAAGTGACCTTCCTCAATAGCGTGTGTTGTACGCAATACTGAGTTCCACTAAACAATGATATATTGTTATAATATTATTATGAAGTTTCCGTTATGAGTATTATTAAACACATTATGAATTTTATAACATTACCATTCATCTTACACATATTCTAGAAAATGGTATGAGAAAAAAATAAATTTTTCAGGTAAAATAATTTTTTTTCAAAAAATGGAGTTTTGCCGCCTTTTAATGGAACACCCATTTTAAATATAATTTTTGAAAAGTTTATAAGTTAAATTTGAAAAAATAAACTAATAATTTTCAATCTAAATATAAAAGTTTACTTTGGATAAATTTTTTATATTTTTATGACATCTTTCATATTTTGATGAATAATAAAAATACGCTAAATTTTACTTAAAAGAAACTTTTTACATCGAGATACTTTATATGGTTAAATTATAATATTTAATGGTTTTAAAGTATGAATAAAATATATTTTTACCATTTAATATAATGTATGTCATTCTCATTAATTTTATTATAAATTCATAGGTAAAATCATTGCAATCGTTTTCCATGTTTTAAAAAAACCCGTTTTTTTCACAACGAGATTAATTTTAAATTAAATATCTAAAACATATGTGTCTTGAATTCAGAAAAATGGATTCCATAATTGGAATTAGTAGGTTCAAATTATGTTAATAGGCTACTTTTAATTTTGGTAATTATGAATAGTAACTACGGTAAATTTTATTTACCACAGTTAAAGGTAAATCGGGTAGTTATAGGTAAAACTAATATTATAAAATTACCCTAACACTTGTCTTAATATAATTGGATGATTATATTTCATCCTAAAATATACTAGGGTTGAAATTTTATCTTTTGGAACCCACTTGGATGGGATTAATAACTTTAATTTATTTTATTTAAAGGAAAGTGAAATATGTCTCACTCAAACTTTAGTAATTATATTATTTTTAATATAAGGTTATACAGGATATAAGTTCAATTATAAAAACTTATTTGAAATATAAAATTTTATTCTTTATCATGGTAATTTATTTGTTATTTTTAAGAAATATATAATTACCTTAATAGCTTATACATTAACGATGCAAAAATTATTTATTTAGTGAAAAATCAATAATATTGTTATTATTAAAAAACTAATACCCATAAAAAGACCCAAAAACTTGACCAAAACTTATTGTTAGAGTATATATATTCCATAATAATCTAATTGTATACTTTTGGACCATTTATAGCCTTATAAAACGGATTAGTACATTTATATTATTTTATTTTAAATGATGTCAAAGTTGTCACCTTCATAATTTAATGAATATAACAATTTAAATGTTTTGATTTTAATATATTAAATTTGATTAAAAGTATTTTTATGAAATATATTATATTTATATTAATTCTAGTATATTATTTTTAATTTTTATGTCACAAATAAGTATATTTAATAATTATACAAAAATGTTGTAGTAATTATCTTATTAAGAGAAATATTAAAAAACTAGTTTTAAAAATATTAAAATAAATAATATATGAACTAATTAATGTTCTCAATGAATTTTCTATATGAATAAAACATTTTAGTAATCTATTAAATGTTTTCTTTCTAATATATCTTATGTTTGAATTTTATTTAAATTCAAATAAATGAATAGTATCAAAATTAAAACTATTGATATTTTATAAAAATGATATATTATTAAATTATTTAAAAATCACAAAAATATTTAAAAATTACAAATTAAAATTCATATGTTCGAAAATGTCATAAAGTATATAATTATGGGAAATTCAAAACACATAATTAAGCATTCATAACCATTTAAATTTAGAATATTATTACCAAAAATAAGATTAAATAGATTTAATAAGGGTAAATCAAATTGATAAGGTTTACAATAATTTCCCAACATGTCTAAATTTTATTGGATGATGAGATTACAACCCTATATGATCTCATATTAAAATTGAGTCATTTATTGAGATTTTTATGTGGGGTTTGATTTTATTATTAACTAATATTTTTGAGGTTTCTAAAAGTGGCCCCCTCTTCTCTTATAAAAGGGCACCTCATCCATCTCCTCCTCACACCATTTTGAGTCTTAAAGAATGGAAAAAACCTGCCCATTACTCTTATAAAAGTTACTAGTAACATTTTTGAGACTCTGTTCTTCTCAAAAGACCAACTCTAGTCCCCTAAGAGGAAGTTTAAAAGAGGCACGTTGAGGAAGAGGTAATCTCTTCTAACGATTCTTTCAAGTTTCTTTATTCTTATACTTCCTCTTATTTAGTTGTTTCATTATAAATTAATAAAATCAGTTTAACTAATATACTGATACGTTATTATAAATATGAAATAACCCTATTTCACCTTCTATCCATCCTATAAAAAACGAAATCACCACGTGTGCGTACGTACGGCTTACCGTCTCCACACCGTGGTGTAATCTATTTTTCTACCACCACATTACTAGGATAATTAAAATGGTGGAAATAATAACTATATATGATTATTATAAAATAATAATAATTCTGAGATATTATATCATCCACTCCAATTCCATTCAATAATTATGGGAATGATATCATTGCCCGTGCGTACGTACGGATTACCGTCTCCACGATGCGGTGAGATTCATTCTCCATGTTAACCATTCAAGAATGATTATAAAGTATATATAAAAAGTAATCATTAAATATATGAAATAATAATTATAGTGGATTTATGTATATATATATTTCATTTACTACCATTCAATTTAATAAGGAAACAAAAATATCATTCATGCGTACGTACGGTCTACCATCTCCACGAATGGTGTATTTCATTCCATTTATTGACCTATTATATATATATTCAGAATATATATTATATATAAATATTTTTTTACATTCTTTAAGTAAGTAATCAAGATATAAGTAATCATATGAATAATTTCAAGTCAAAACATGTACGATAAATGAAACAATTTTACCCAAAATGCTACTTTAACATGGAATTTACAAATGAAAGGGTAATATAAAGTCATAAGTGAATCATATATGATTTCATAAATATTATTATGGTTCTTTTATAAGTTAATAATTTGTTTAAACCCACTATACAGGAGTCTCGGACACATACAGAATAAATTGGGCATAAGGTAAGGGATAATTATTCCAATCTCGTTCTTATCCGAGATTGTTTATTCGTATGTATTTGTAGGGGTTATGTTTATCATCCATGTCCATGTTTTCTCAAAAAAAATTCATAAAATGTTTAATATTCATAAATGTATGTTTAAAGTCATTTTTACCCTTTTATGACTTTTACCACAAGGTATGGAAGGAATATTTGTTTTGTTTACTATACGATGTACTTTTTGACTTTTCTGGAAAAAGTATGAGGAGAATGTTTTTTTAACTTATACAGCATGAGGATATTTTTATAGTTTCATAATTCCTTATTTTCATTAAGCTTCCTCAACATTATTTCATGATTATTTTCGATAAAATATTTTGTTTTAATTCTTTTTGGTATTTTGTGAAAAGAATATGATTTTTGAAGAAGAAAGGATATTTTCATCAAGAATTCATTTCAAGTGTTTTATCAAAACTATTTCCCATATAAGATGACATTATTAAGTATAATTATGTTTGAAGAATAATGTCTCTATTATTTATATGGTTTGATTTTTATTTTGATTAAATGATAACCATTTGTTTCATATGGATTATGTTATGATGGGATGATGTTTATGAAACCCATTTTATTCCTTAGGTTATGATGAATGATTTATGTTTATTCTGTGGCACACGTAAGAATGATTTTATTTTGAGATGGGTGGGACCTATATCTCCCTCTAATTCATTGGTTAATGATTTATATCTAATGAGATAGACCTGGTTGGAATAGTGAGTAATATCTGGTTCAGTAATACAGGGCTGGAACAACTGGTAAACCCGATTCAATAATATAATTTGTCCACAATGATGGTCTTGGCAGTAATGTCTTGTCTATTATGGAAATCAAATCATGTGCATAATGGTTTTCCACAATTAAGTTTTTTATTCCCATTATATTTTATCATGATTATTTTTCCTTCGTGATTTTTTCCTTATGTACCGCCAAGATTTATGTTATCACTCATTTTTTATGTTCATGTTTTTACATTCAAATATTTATGGTTTGGTTTATGTTCTCCTTGTTTTCCCTTGCTGATCATTTGAGCTCACCCTTTTTATGTTTTCTTTTCACCAGGATATAAAGAAATTTTTTTTGTATAAAAACCAAAGTAGATGATATTTGTGGGAGATGTTGAAGATCTTTCACCATGATTAGAAGATTTTGTTCCGAGTTTCCAAAGACACTAAACTAAAATGGTCATTAGGCATATGTTTTTATCATGTATTATGTTTTCCACAAAAGTAATGTAATGTCCATGTATGTCAAGCTTTGGGTCTCTAGAGTTGGTATCAGAGCAAAGTTTAATTTAACTTTTGGGAACTATGATGTGAAAACTTTATTGAAATCCCTAGAGATATTTCTAAGGTATGTCTAGGGATATCCCTAAAGTTAAGTATATGTATAGGTTATAGTCCTAGAATTATGATAATGATCATGAATAACCTAGGATTAAACCTAAGATGTTAGAGATTGAATGTACTCCCCTTCGATTATGTTTTTTTCCTAGTATGATTTTTTCCTCTCACACTATTCATTTTGGGTTTTATAAAATGGTTGGAAACAGGAATATTCATGTTAATGGAGAATATGATGGACAATGGAATGATATCCTTCCTGAGAAACCAAATGAAACAGGATTTGGAAGGTGAAACATCATTATTATTCCTAATCATCAATCTCATAATATGATAAATAATATCAACTTTGGGAAGTTTCCCGACTCGGCTAATAAGAGAAAGACCGAGTTTCATGATGACTATAGTGGAAAGAAAGTTCAACTTCCCTCATGTAAGTCATGTGGGAAGAGGAATTAAGGGGAATGTTTCAAAGGAACTGGAAGATGCTTTGGGTGTGGAGAATAAGGACACAAAGCCCATAATTGAAAAGGAAGAGGTTCAGTTAACACAATGGACAAGGATAATGGTATTTCTAAGACATAAACAAAGTTTAAATGTTTTAAATATGGAATGTACAGGAATTATGGAAACCAATTCCATAAGGGAAAATATCATGAAGAGAATCATCATGGTAGTATGGGTAGTATTTATGTTGAAGATGATGAAGAGACTAAAAATGATTTATGAGATTAATGATGTTTTGAGGAATAAAATGATGAAGCTCAGTCAATGGTTTAAGAAGGTAGTGGAATGATTTCATTTTTATCAAGAATAATGGATGGTACTATGGAAAAAAGAAAAATCTAAGGATTGTTACACTGTTGTCTTTCCTTGAGTACTTGAAAGTATATAATGAATGGTACCAGTAACCATTAAAAGTGATTGAAATATTTTTGGAAAGCAGATGATATTCTCATAATGAAGGGATAAGGAGAAAATAATTTGTTTGATAGTATTAATGAGATCATGACTGATATAAGGAAAATGTGAAATTATGGTTTGAGTATATTTAATTTTTTGGGATTTTGGAATGTGGAAAGAGTTAACTTTTGACAAAATTCATGTTTTCACTAAGATTCTATGGTAATTCATGTTTTATGAGAATACATGATTATGGAATTCACAAGTTTGGAATGTGACCAAAAAGATATATCTTATGATATATGGGGGATAAATGATGGTATTCACATGGTTGGTAGATGATTTCTCTAGTAATATTTTTCTTTATACTTTGAGATTAGACATAAGTGTTTGGGTTAATCCTAAAGATTGGAATAGATTAAGTTAAACATCAGATGGTATTATATATGGCTAGAACTTTTTTATATTATTTATAAAGTGTTATAATAGTATAGTTTTAGAAAAAAGGACAACTTGTAGGACGGATGACAACCAGTCCCGTCGGATAGGGTTGCTAGAATCAAACCCACAACCGAACTGTGACAGGCCTTTATCACCTACCACTGGCCTACAGGAAGTCCCTAATTAGTAGAAATTAGTTTTATTTTATTAAGTGGTATGATAGATGAAGTAAAAGTCCATTTTTGGAACCATATACATTAAATATCACCATATATGTACTTATGTATATTTAATAAATTTTGCTAACCTTTTGTTTGAGATAGATCTAATGACCCATCATTCTCCCACATGATCTTATAACACATCACAAATGACAAATTTAACTTCATTTCTTTAAGATATGAAGTGGAAATTGTTCAAGGAATGACCAATGGTGAGATTGTACCAAAATAAACTAAGTATTTCTTCTAATTCAAAATTTTCAAATTTATGGAAAGGATCTTGAAAACTGGAAAATGGTGTTCTAGTACCCTCGTATCTGATGAATCAGATGTAACCTTAGATCATCGCAAATTTATGGCTTTTTGATTTTTGGCTTTTTTCATAGGCATTTTTTCTACCACTCTCTATCAGAACTTGATGGTTAAATTTATTTTCCATATCCTTGTTTTCACCTATGTTCTTCTATATGGAAACCCAGTGATGAGTTAATTTGGGTAACCGTTAAGTTTCATACTTTACTTTTTAAAATTAAGTTTTAGTATTCCTTTTTATGATGTAGTTTTATATGAAATAAACTTACAAGTAGTAAATGATTTATAACCCCGACAAATTTCGCGGGTGAAATTCATTTTAATGGGGGTAGAATGTAACACCCCAAGAATTTATGAGAAATATTATTTTTAATTACTTTGATGTCTTCTATTGTACGCTACACCAAGATTCGATTTCAATATACCCAACACTGTATTAGCTTGTATTATATGAAAACACTATTCCTGGCTTGTGATACACACAAGAGTGACCTTCCTCAATAGCGTGTGTTGTACGCAATACCGAGTTCCACTAAACAAAGATATATTGATATAATATTATTATGAACTAGTCATTATGAATATTATTGACCACATTTTTAATTTTATAACATTATAAATCATCTTACACATATTCTAAAACATTTTATGAGAACAAAATAAAATTTTTGGGTAAAATAAGTATTTTAAAAAAAATGCAGTTTTCCGCCTTTTGATGGAACAACAATTTTAAATCTAATCTTTGAAAAGTTTATAAGTTCAATTTGACAAGGTAAACTAATAATTTTGAATCAGGATATAAAAATTTACTTTGTATAAATTTTTTATATTTTTATGATAACTTTCATATTTTGATGAATAGTAAAAATAAGCTAAATTTAACTCAAAAGAAACTTTTTTCATTGAGATACATTATATGGTTAAATTATAATATTGAATGGTTTTAAAGTATAAAGATAATATATTTTTATCATTTAATATAATTTATGTCATTATCATTATTTTTTAAAATAAATTCATAGGTAAAATCATTTCAATCTTTTGCAATGTTTTAAACAAAAACCCCTTTTTCGACATCGAGATTAATTTTAAATTAAATTTCTGAAACTTCTATGTCCTGAATTTGGAAAAATGGATTCCATAATTGGAATTAGTAGGTTCAAATTATGTTAATATTTTACTTTTACTTTTGGGAATTATGAACAGTAACTACGGTAAATTTTATTTACCATAGTTAAAGGTAAATCGGGTAATTATGGGTAAAACTAATATTATAAAATTACCCTAAGACTTGTCTAAATATAATTTGATGATTATATTTTATCCTAAAATATACTTGGGTTGAAAGTTTATGTTTTGGAACCCACTTTTATGGGATTAAGACCTTTAATTTATTTTATTTAAAGGATAGTAAAATATGCCTCACTCGAAATTTAATAATTAAATTATTTTTAATATAATGTTATACAGAATATAAATTCTATTGTAAAAACTCATTTTAAATCTAAAATGTTATTCTTTATCATGGTAATTTATTTGTAAATTTTAAGAGATATATAATTACCTTAATAGCTTATACATTAATGATGCAGAAATTATTTATTTAGTGAAAAATCAATAATATGGTTTTTATTAAAATACTAATACCCGTCAAAAGACCCAAAACCTTGACCAAAAATTATTGGTCGAGTATATCTACAACATAATAATCCATTTTTTGACTTCTGGACCATTTTGAGCCTAATAAAATAGATTATGACATTTATATTATTTTATTTTAAATTATGTCAAAGTTGTGACCTTCATAATTTAATGAATATAGCAATTTAAATGTTGTCATTTTAAGATGATAAAATTGATTAAAAGTATTTTTATGAAAACTATTATATTTATCTTAATTATAGTATTTTATTTTTAATTGTTATGCCGCAAAAAAGTATATTAAATAATTATACAAAAATGTTGTAGTAATTATCTTATTAAGAGAAATATAAAAAAAATGGTTTTAAAAATATTAAAATAAATATTATATGAACTAATTAATGTTATCCTTGAATTTTATATATGAATAAGACATTTTAGGAATCAATTAAATATTTTTTTTGAATATATCTTCTCTGTGGATTTTATTTAAATTCAAATAAATGAGTAGTAATAAAATTGAAACTATTGATATTTTATAAAAATAACATATTATTAAATTATTTAAAAATCACAAAAATATTTACAAATTAAAAATTAAAATTTATATGGTCTAAAATGTCATAAATTATACAATTATGGACAATTCAAAACACATAAGTAAGCATTCAAAACCATTTAAAATGTAGTATATTATTACCACAAATAAGATTAAATAGATTAAATTATGATAAATCAAATTGATAAGTTTTAAAATAATTTTCCAACATGTCTAAATTTTATTGGATGATGAGATTACAACCCTATATTACCTCATATTCTAATTTACTCATTTTTGGAGATTTTTAAATGGGGTTTGATTTTATTATTAACTAATATTTTTGAGGTTTTCAAAAGTGCCCCACTCTTCTCTTATAAAACGACACCTCATCCCTTGCCTCCTCACACCATTTTGAGCCTCCAAGATCATCCAAACCTTGACCATTACTCTTATCAACTTCCCTAGTAACAGTTTTTAGATTCTGGTCTTCTCAAAATACCAACTCTAGTCCCCTAAGAGGAAGTTTAAAAGAGGCACGTCGAGGAAGAGGTAATCTCTTCTAACGATTATTTCAAGTTTCTTTATTATTCTACATCCTCTTATTCAGTTGTTTCATTATAAAGTAATAAAATAAGTATAAAAAATATATTGATATGTTATTATAAATATGAAACAACCCTATTTCACTTTCTATCCATCCTACAAAAAATGAAATCATCGCGCGTGCGTACGTACAGCTTACCGTCTCCACTCCGTGGTGTAATCTGTTTTTCCACCACCAACTTATTTGGATAAGTATAATGGTGGGAATAATAACTATATATTATTATTATAACATAATAATAATTCTGAGATATTATATTATCCACTCAAATTCCATTCAATAATTATGGGAACGATATCATCGCTGGTGCGTACGTACAGATTACCGTCTCCACGATGCGATTAGATTCGTTCTCCATGTTAACCATTCCAGAATGATTATAAAGTATATATAATAAGTAATCATGAAATATATTACATAATAATTCTATTTTATTTATGTATATATATATTTCATTTACTACCATTCAGTTTAATAAGGAAACGAAAACAATGATCATGTGTACGTACTGCCTACCATCTCCATGAACGGTGTATTTCTCTCCATTTATTGATCTATTATATATATATTCTGAATTTATATTATATATATAAAAATATCATTCAGGAAGTAATTAATCATGATATAAGTAATCATATGAATAATTATAAGTCAAAACATGTACGATAAATGAAATGATTTTACCCCAAACGCTACTTTAACATTGTGTTGACAAATAAAGGCGTAATATAAAGTTGTAAGTGAATCATATATGATTTCATATATAGTATTAAGGTTCTATTATAAGTTAATAATATGTTTAATCCCAGTATACAGGAGTCTCGGAAACATATGGAAGAAATTGGACATAAGGTAAGGGATAATTATTCCAATCTCGTTCTTATCCAAGATTGTTTATTCGTAAGTATTTACTGGGGTTAAGTTTATCATCCACGTCCATATTTTCTCAAAATGTTTTCATAAAATGTTTACTATCCTTCCATGTATGTTTAATGTCATTTTTACCCTTTTATGACTTTTACCCCTAGGTGTGGAAGGAATCTTTCTTTTGTTTACCATATGAGGTACTTTTTGACTTTTCCGGCAAAAGTACAAGGAGAATTTTTTTTAACTTAAACGGCATGAACATATTTTTACAGTTTTATAATGCCTTATTTTCATAAATCTTCCTCTACATGATTTCATGAATAATTTCAATAAAATCCTTTCTTTTAAAATTACATGGAATTTTTTAAAGGAAAATTATTTTGAATAAGAAAAGATTTTTTCCTCAAGAATTCACTTCAAGTGTTTTATCAAAACTATTTCCCATCTAAGATGACATTATTTAGTATGATTATGTTTCATGTATAATGTCTCTATTATTTACATGGTTTTATTTTTATTATGATTAAATTATATCCATTTTTTAGGGATTATGTTATGATGGGATGATGTTTATAAAACCCCCTTTTTTGGGTTATGATGAATGATTTATGATTCTTTTGTGTCACACGTAAGAATGGTTTAATTATGAGATGGGTGGTACATATATATCCCTATAATTCATCGGGTAATTATTTATATCTCATGAGATAGACTTTTCTGGAATGGTATGTAAAATCCGATTCAGCAATACAAGGCTGGAACGGCTGGTAAACCCGGTTCAGCAATGGACTTTGTCCACTGTGATGGTCTTGGCAATAATGCCCTGTCTACTATGGAAATCATATCATGTGCTTAATGGTTTCTCACAATTACATGTTTTATTACCATGATATTTTATCATGATTAATGTTCTTTTGTGATCTATGCCTTATGTACTTCTAAGATTTATGTCATCACCCATGTTTTATGTTCTTGGGTTTACGTTCAAATGTTTATGGTTTGTTTTATGTTCTCTATATTTTCCTTTACTGAGAATTTGATCTCACCATTTTTATGTTTTATTTTCCCTAGAATATAAATAAAGGTTTTAGGTAATAAAATAAAAGGGTAAGATCTTCATGGGAGATGTTGAAGATCTTTCACTGTGATTAGAAGATTATGTTCCTAGTTTCCAAAGACACTAAACTAATACGGCCATTGGGCATCTATTTTTGTCATGTATTATGTTTTCCGCAAAAGTAACGTAATGTCCATGTATGTCAAGATTTGGATCACTAAACCCTTGACTAAATGGACTCTCCCTATTCAAACTATTCCAAAACATAGAAAGGATTTACACTTAATCATTTCAAAATGTTGAACCTCAGATAAAATCCATGAAAATTTAGAACTCATCAAAATGTTCAAGAGAAAGGAAACAAGAAAATAGAACATTAATGGATTGCGTAGTTTTTAACTGATTTTCATATACTCATGATACACTATAACACTTTATATTAAAATAAAATGTTAAAAACAATAAAATCTAAACTAAAAGTCATCCAAATAAATCACTAATCACCAATAATGAATCAATACATGTACATGTGGTTCCACCACAATCATTTAATGGGGTACAACTAGTCAACCTATTTCACTAACGCATGACTTCTATAGGTATCCCACAGTTTTTCCATAGTGGTTATTAATCTCAAGTTGCAACTCCAGACTTGATGAACAACAAACCGTGAACCTCCAACTATTTCATCATCAATTTATGAATTTACCACATATACCCATAAATTGAAATATACTATTTTGTTTATCATACATTTGTCATATAGAGTTTCTTCTTCCACTATTTAAACATCTAGGTTGACACGACTTCTAGTATTCATCCTTCTAGTTGTTTGAGTTGGAATTAAAAATATACTCCACCATTCATAACATGGATCACATATATAATTAAAAAATATTATTAATATTAATTATATAGTTATTTTAATATTTTATCACATAAAAATTTGAATACATTAATCCCATTACAAATAGATATTATATGTAACCACATTATTTTTTGTAAAACATAAGACCCAATATGCTTAATGGGTCTATTGGACTAAAGAATAAGGTATGTGATATTCCACCAAGGTATAAATAACAACCCACTTCAAGGAATTACCCTTAATATGATTTATTATATCATAAAATTTTATATTAATGTTTTATTTGAGTCTTAGATGAATTTTATATAAAGTTAATATATCTCAAGATTTTTATGGTTATATCATTTAACTAATGAGTATTTCATTTATCTGGTGTGTATTTGATACCAGTATATATTTTTAATGATGTTGTCAAACCTTGGTTTATAGTGGAATGAATAATATAATCCAAACAAGATCATTAAATTAAATTAAAAACACAACATTAAAAAAAATTAATATACCATTTAAAAATGTTTTGAATATTTATATCGAAGTTAAATTAGTGAATTCGAGTCTCCTTTCATGTCAAATATTAATTATAATTGTCAATGATTTTTATTGATACTTAAATATCCTAGTGATTATACTAACTCTTCTGAGAAAAAATATAGAATAAAATATGAGAATGATTCTGAAGAACCACTTAGGTGATGTAAAATAATGAACTCTCTTAGAAGAGGAACACCAAAGAACACTAGAAACACATTTTCATTCTCTAAATTGTTTGAATTATACAGCCCTCATCCTTGATATTTAAAGGTAAAGGGGGATTTAATAGCCTATAAGGAATAAAACTTCTTAGAAAACCAAAATTGGTGCAACAAATAGCCTCCAAAGTTCACTTCAGACATTAAATAGCCTCCAAAAGTGGCTTAATCCCAAAACCAACTTGGGATGCACATTAAAGAGATTCCAGATTAATTAAACATACAAAATTATGTTCTTATATTATATATCAAGGTGGGAAAAATAATATTCACATAAAATGGGACTTAGAAACCCATTACTCTAAATCCCTAGCCAAAATCCCATTTGAGAATTATCATTTAATTATGTTTATGTCATAATAATATAAATAACTCATTGTTTATATTATAATTCCATGTTATTTATTTAATTAGATAAATTTTATTTAATTAAATATTTCAAATTTGAAAAATAGGAATCTTATATTTTTAGAGTAAATATAAACATTTTTAGGCATGAACTAATCACATTAGTCCAACAAATATGAATTATAATTATCCTATATGGGTCATGGAGTAACCTTTTTAATGTTGGAAATAATCAATAATATCATCCGTGATTATATTCTAATAGTTTTATCCATCATCACATCATGGATACCAAAATTATAAAGGGTTTTGGTGGCATCTATTCTACAACAAGTCCATTAGAGAAGTTCTGTTGTCCTCTACATTGAGAATAAGCATATGACATGTATAATGTCAATCTCACATAGCATTGAAAATCCTAACATGGTCATGAATTAACAAAAAAGGGGTACTAAATATGGATAACCTAATTTTACCAAAATTCTTTTTTCTTCAAATTTCCCCACATAATATTAAAACATTTTCACTAGTTGGGGTGAATGGATCTTTTTATGAATTCCCAATTCAACACACTGCATAAAAATAGTAAATCAAAGATAAAAATACCACATGATATTTTTAAAAGGTCTAACATCGATTTGGGTGTTTACTCCTTGTTTTTTTTGGGTTGATTCTAAGACATAAATACACAATATAATAATCAAGTGAATAAAAGTGGGGAAGGAATAATCTTTTAGACTTGAGTTTATCTCTCAAAATTTCTATATAGTATATTGATTATTTTACAATATCTCAATTCGTTATTTATATTATCTTCCATTAGATTACAATGGATCTTCCCAAATTCACTCAATAAACAATATCATTAATCTTCTCTAATATTTTATTTTATCAATTGGCTCGAACTTCGTCCCCTATCAAAATATATTTGAAGGCTAATGTCTTTTCCAATATAGTGGCATGAACACCTAACTTGTACTCAACACCTTGATATTGGCATGATCAATTCGTGAATATATCAAGTACATCAAAATATATTCTTCATTCTATTCTACCTTTATTATATATAGTATCATAGAGCTAGTCTTTTCATCTTCTAATTCTTATTCATTGATAGCAATTATCTACTTTCTCTATGTATCGTCGAATTCTATCTCTTTATTTATTCAATACATAGGATATTAAGTAAAATTTAGTATAGTTTCATTCTTATGTTTTAAGATAGAATTTTTTCTTATTTTTTCATTCTAATATTCTGCATCTTAGAATCACATGAATATTATTTCCATATTTTGAACATAGAAATTTTATGATATGTGGAACAGTGATATTCATAGTTTTCACATTTAATTTCTCAAAAAAATCAAATGGGACTACTCCCCATGATCCATAAATATTACACCCCTTATAAAAATTTATCTTCTATGATATTCCATAAATACCCATCTTTTCATATAAATTAGTCAAATAGTATTCCTAAACATTTCTCCATCTTTTAATATAACAACCTGTCTCTTTATTACACTCATAATCATGATTCATTACATAAAATTTCACTTGAGGCAACTCTTTGGATCAAGAGGTCTATTATCTTAAGAAATTATGAACATTACATAACAACAAAGAACATAAACCCAAACATATTTATTGAAAACTTGTTTAACATGACCACAACATTCCTTCATACATAGCATTATATTGGATAACTGGAGGACATGCATAAGAAAAGGGTGAGATATAAAGCACAATAAGGGAGTAAACAAGGCATAACATGAATAATACAGTACATATTAGGCAGTAGGAATATTAATGGAGCATAATATAAACATGAACATAAAGGCATGATATAGAATGATTATCATAACATGGAAATGTGGAAACAACACTAAACATTGTATTAGCATGATCCAAGGCTCATTGGACTTGGAGAATGAGTAAAACCTAATTAAACTTGAATTTAAAATATTAAACCCCCAATTAACATGACGTATCATGATATTAATCTTTACCTAATGCATTGGGGCGCTGTTAGGGTGCACCCTTCTTAATCATTTCATTTCATGCATTAGTGTGCCACATAGATCATACAACATGGATTCATTAAACATCATCATTTATTCTATGATAAAAAATTTGGAATTAATAAATGAAACTCTATAATCAATAAGTAAATGTTCATAAAGTTTAATAACCATAATAGATAAATGGGAAAGGTATTCACTACACAATGACATTGGCTTGGAGAATTGCAGTGCAATTTCTACAACATAACTGCATGACATAAAAATTCATAAAAATGGTTGATGAGAGAGAAAGAAGTGTCTCGTAATATGTACATGAAATAGATAGTAAGGGGTCATATATATACATGTCCCAACATATGTAATGGAATTTAGATTCATAATATAAACTAATTTCATGAATGTAAATGAGGAGAGAGAAACCCCTTATGGAATTTCAGCATTGTAACAGGTATATATGGGAGGCATTAATGAGAGAGAAAGGGGTATATAATAATTAAAACATAAGAAGGGTAGTATAGGGGCGGTTAATAATCATACTCCAACATTTTTAATTGAAAATAAAATGGCATAACAACATAAAAAAATTTGGACAAAAATGAGAAAGGAAGAAATCCCTTACTTAGAAGTGTGATCCCAAAGGCTTGGGAGAGGCTCGAGAGAAGATTATTGGGAGATTTGGGAACCTTGGGAGGAATTTAGAGATATGAGGGTAGGGTAGGGACGTTCTCCAAGGGGTTTTAGTTAATATAAGTGGGATCTTGGGTGGGTTTATATAGGAAAAGAGAGGGAATTATTTATTATTTTGGTTTTGGACACTACACTCTAAACTAATCAAAACCAAAAACCAACCAATGGTTTTTGCACATTGTTTTTGAAAAATGGGAGTTGAAAACATTATTTTATAAGTAAAATTTCTGAACATCTTAAAACATGAGGCTTTATTATGTGGGGGTGAGTTACACTCTCAAGGAAAACATTTTAAAAGTTAAAATGTTTTATAATCTTGGAGGGTCTCTGAAAGCATTGTAAAATTAATCAAAAAAAACTATAATCCTATTATTTTAATGTTAAAACAAATATTGGACAAAAATACCTTTTATAGAATTTTATTTCATCACTATTGTGTCTTTATCATGTCATACAAAAAAAAATATTTAAATGGTATTTAATTTTTACCTAAAAATTTGTCTGTCTCAGAAAAATATGAAGAATTCACCATTAGATAATTTCGATGCCTGAATAAAAAATTGATATTTTTCTTATATAGATAATTTTATAAATATGTGAATTTTCAATTTTAAAATGAAAACTGATATTTATTGAAATTTCATGGGTTTTGAAAAAAAACAGATTTCATACTTTAATAAAAATTTCAATTTTATTCATAAAAAATTATATGATAATTTATATTTAATAAAAATTAATTTAGTAAAAATATTTTGTTAAAATATTATTTTAATCAAAAATACATTAATTCATTAGAATAGCTTAATTAATTGAATATGTACTAAAAATATTATTTGTGCTTTAAAACCCCATTTACAGAGTAATAATAATAAAATGAATGTATATTATTTATTCTATAAAAAACTAATGCACGTAATATTTTTTTAGGGCCTTGTTACAAAATCCCTTATAACACCCGCATATGACATAAGGGTAAGGTGTGCGATGGTGAAAGACTTTCAGGTGTCTCAGATATCATCACTTGGGTGGTAGTCTCTTTCAACCTCTACTTATCCCGTAGGTTGTTCCGTTCAATCTTAACGTGTTCAATATAGGATTGGGCTTGGTTAAGAGTGAATCCAAGTGATGATAACTCCTTTTTTTGCTCTGAAAAATGGTCCTCTTGTAGAGAAATTCTATTGGATGAGCCCATCGCTTTCTTTGTTTAAGTAAATTGGATTTGTTAAAGCCTCGTATTTATAAAAATCATTTGATCACTGTTTAAAGGATATATTAGCAACGGTAAAAATTCATAAGGGTATTTTAAAATCCAAAAACATAAAAACAAGGAAGTGCAAATGTTTTGTATTACCATTTTACAAAATAAGACATTTAATCAGATCAAGAGAAATTTTCATTAGTAAAAGTTTGGGTCGTTAAAATCTTCCCCCCTTAAGAAATTTCACTCTCGAAATTTCCTTTTCCCATACTAAAAAATGAAGGTAAATCTGCATCATTACATCCTATGATTCCCACATTCCTTCTTCAAGCTTGTGGTTTCTCCACAACACCTTGACGAGGGACATTGTCTTATTTCATAGAACGTATTCCCTACAATCTATGATCTTCATTAGCTTCTCTTCATAATAGAGGTCATTATCCAATGGTACCACCTCTGGATTGAGTACATGTGATGGGTCAGGTGTGTACTTCCTCAAGAGTGACACATGGCATATATCATGTACTTGAGATGGATTCAGTGTGAGTGCTAGTCTATATGACACTACTCAAATGAAATAAAGGATCTCAAAAGGGCTGATGTAACTTGGAATAAGATTTACCTTATTCCCAAATATCATAACTCTCTTCCCCAGTGATATGAAATGGAATAAAATGTCTCCAACATCAAACTCTAGGTCTCATTGACAATTGTTAGCATAGCTCTTTTATAGACTCTGAGCATCATTAATGTGCTAGTGGATGGTCTTAACCTTCTCCCCCATTTTATCAACCATTTCTGGACCTAGGATTTTTCATTACCCAACTTTATCCCAACATGTCGGTGTTCTACACCTCTTCCCATACAGGGATTTATAAAGATCCATTTAGATTCTTGAATAGAAACTATTTTTGTAATAGAACTCAAATAGAGGAAGATGTTCATCCCACCCTCCTTTGAAGTCTATTGAGAATTCTCTCAACAATTACTCAAGTGTTTAGATAGTCTACTCAGATTGGCCATCAGTTTAAGGATGATAATATGTACTGAAGTTCATCTTAGTATTTAGATCATGTTGAAAATCTTCTAAAACCTAGAGGTGAATCTTAGATCTCGATATGATACAATTGATAATGGTACTCCATGAAACCTTACCTCTTCTCTAATATATATTTTTTCTAGTTTATCTAATGATAAATCTTACCAAATTGAAATGAAGTGTGCAGTGTTTTTAAGATGATCCACAACAACCCAAATAGCATTGTTTAATTTAGATTTCTTCATAAGTCTGGTGACAAAGTCCCTGATGATGCTCTCCCATTTCTATGATGTTATGGGTAATGGTTGCATCCCCTTAGACTTCTGTCTCTCATTCTTAACTTGCTGACATACTAGGCACTGTGATGTATACTCAATGATCTCCTTCTTCATCTTATCCCACCAATAATTCTCTTGGAGATCTCGATACATCTTTTTGTTTCTTGGATGAATGGACAAATTTGAACTATGTGAATCATCCAAAAGTTCTTTCTTTAACTCTAGATTTGATGGAACACATAGTTTTGACCCAAATCTCACCATTCCTTCTTTATTAAAATTGAACAAGATGATTTCCCTTTCTAATTATTTCCACATTATTTTGAATTCCAATGTCATCCTTTTGATCATCATTTAACCTTTTCCAAAGATACGATTCAGAAATCGTTTGTGAAAGAATTAATGATGTTCCCTGATTTATGATTTCCATGTCTATCTTTATCAAATCTAAGAATATTTGATCCTTTTCAAATCTCATAAATGATAGAATAGTTGGGTCCTTTCTACTTAGAGCATATTTCACCTTGTTCACTTTCCCAGGGTGGTAATGGATTGAGTAGTCATAGTGTTTTATCATCTCTAACCATCTTTATTGGCACATATTCAAATCTTTCTATGTGAATATATACTTTATTCTTTTGTGATCCGTATATATTTCACAGTTTTCCCCAAAGAGGTAATGTCGCAATATTTTTAAGGCAAAGATTATTGTAGCCAACTATAGATCATGTGTTGGATAGTTTTTCTCAAGATCCTTCAATTAAATTGAATCATAGGTAATGACTTTGTTATTCTGCATCAACACACTGCCCAATCCCTTCTTCAAAGAATCATTAAATACCCAAAAAACATCTTCACTTGTGGGTAGTGTGAGAACGAGTGTAGTGATAAGCCTCTTTTTCAACTCCTTAAATATCTCTTTGCATTCATCACTCTATAAAAAAGTTACCCCCATCCTAGTTATCTTTATAAGAGGGTTGGGAAATCATGAGAAATTTCTTAGAAATCGGTGATAATATCCATTTAACCCTGGAAAGCTATACATATACGTTACCAATGTTGGTCTCGGCCATCCCTCAATTGTAGTTGTCTTTGAGGGATCCAAATATATCCCATTTATTTTGATGATATGACACAATAATGAGATATTATTAAAGCAGAACTCAGAATTGTTGTACATTTTATAGAGATTATCCTTTCGCAAGGTCTCTAGTACAGTGTTTAGAAGCTCCTCATGCTCCTCCTTGGTTTTTTAGTATCTTATAATATATTCTGTAAATACTACCATAAATTTGTTGAGGTAATATATAAAGACTCTATTCCTCATGTCCATGAATATTGTTGGATCATTAGTGAGTCCAAAAGGCATTATGATTAATTCATAATGCTCGTACCTTATATGAAAAGAAATATTGAGGATATCCTCCTTGTTCACCCTTACTTGGTAATATCTCGACTGCAAATTCACCTTGTAGAAATATTGAGCTCCACATAGCTGATCGAACAAGTAATCAATTATGGGTATATGAGACTTGTTCTTTATCACGATTTTTTGGAGCTCACGATAATAAATGTAAAGGCTCAAGGGCCCATCCTTTTTCTTGATGAAGAGGACTGGTACACCCCATGGTGATGCACTTGGTCGTATAAACCCTTTATCTAGATTCTCCCATAGTTGTTGTATAAGTTCATGAAGCTCCACAAAAACCATTCTATATGGATTCATGGACATTTGAAACACCCTAGGTATAAGATCAATCGATAATTCAACATCTCTTCTAGGAGGAAGACTAGGAAATTCCTCATGAAATACTTCAGCGAATTCCCTCACAATAGGCATGTCTTAATGGATGGTTTCTTCTTTAGACTCAATCATCTGAGAAAGATACGTGTGTTCATAGGGAAGTAATATCCACACTTGAGATGATGGTGCTAAAGATGATTCATCCTCTTCCATTCACTTTTATGGAATTGGGGGTCGATTATCCATATGGGGAGTGATTTCCCTCTCACATAAATTTATGTTGGCTCTATATAAGGAAATAAAATACATGCCAATAATTGAATCAATTTACACTAGAGGGAGTATGAAGAGGTTCGTTGGGAATTTCAATCAACAAATTATGACAAGGGAGGAATTATATTCATGGGATGCAATGATTTCCCCATTTTCCATTTCCACCAACATATTTACTTCCATGATTTTTGGTGGTGTTGGTATTGTTCTACTAAACTTTTGGGATATAAAAGAATGTGTATAACTATGTAAAATAACCCTAACTTTCACAATTTGATTCTGGTTATACTCTATCCAATATAAACATAGGGATGAGTACTCTTAAACTACTAAACCTGTAAATGGAAATCCAATGAAATTAAAGGGATAAATTATAAATTAATTTTATTTTCTTAATATATGAATTCAAAGGCTTCAATCAATGTTATCCATGATCTACTTCCCAAAATATATTCTTAATGTCATTTTTTATTCCCTTAAAAATGGTTCATATTAAGCTTTTATCTTTAACAAATTATATCCCACGGGAGTGTCGTAACCAAGAGTGCAGCAAGGCCTATTGTTGTGCACTAGTTTCCATTCAGGTCTAGCTCAAATTGGTGTTTCTGGGTTTTACTCCTAGATACATCTATGCTAGATCCTTCTATACCTGCTTGTATCCATATAGGGATGTATTTTCTTGAAAAACCACTTGCTCAATACTCACCAAAATTTATGGATGTTTTTATTAAACTTAGTCTTATCCCTAAGGCTTTCACTAGGGTTTTCTAATCCAAATCCCAGCAATAACAAAACATATCCTTTGATACCAACTATAACAAACTTGATCTTTATTACACACATAAACATGATTAATTACATAAACTTTTACTTAAGACAACTCTGATGATAGATAGGTCTAGTGTCTTAGGAACATTAAATAACAATAAAGAATATAAAAAATAACATCTTTATTGAAAACTTCTTTTACATGACCACAACATACCTTCGTACTTAGCATTGTATGGGATAACCTAAGGACATGCATAAGAGAAGGGTGAGATATAAAGATGGGTAAAGGAGTAAATAATGTATAACATGAAGAATACAGTACATTTTAGGAAATAGTTATATTAATGGAGCATAAGAGAAACATTAACATAAAGGCATGATATAGCATGATTATCATAACATGGAAATGTGGAAACAACATTTAACATGATATTATCATGATCCAAGGCTCATTGCACATGGAACATGAGTAAACCATAATTGAACTTGAATTTAAAATAGTAAACCCCCAATTAACTTGACATATCATGATATTAATCTTTACCTAATGCATTGGAGCACTATTAGGATGCACCCTTCTTAATCATTTCATTTCATGCATTAGTGTGCCACATAGATCATACAACATGGATTCATTAAACATCATCATTTATTCCATGATAAAAGAATTTTGAATTAATAAATGAAACTCTATAATCAATAAGTAAATGTTCATAAAGATGAATAACCATGATAGATAAATGGGAAAGGTATTCACTACACAATGACATTGGCTTGGAGAATTGCAGTGCAATTTCTACAGCATAACGGCATGACATAAAAATTCATAAAAATGGTTGATGAGAGAGAAAAGAGTGTCTCATAATATGTACATGAAATGCATAGTAAGGGGTCATATATATATATATATATCCAAACATAATTAATTGAATTTAGATTCATAATATAATATAATTTCTCGAATGTAAATGAGGAGAGAGAAATCCCCTACGAAATTTCATCATGGAAATAGGTGTACAAGGGAGGCATTAATGAAAGATAGAGGGGTTTATAAATAAGGAGGGAATTATATGGGAGGTTAGAAATAAACCCCAACATTTTTAATTGAAAATAAAATGCCATAACAACATAAATAAATTTGGACAAAAATCATAAAGAAAGAAATCTCTTACTTTGAAGTGTGATCCCAAAGGCTTGGGAGAGGCTTGAGAGAGGATTATTGGGAGATTGGGGAACCATGAGAGGATTTTAGAGATATTAGATCAGGATAGGGGCGTTCTAAAAGGGTTTTTAGTGAAGAGAACTATGCTCTTGGGTGGGTTTATATAGGAAAAGAGGGGCAATTCTTTATTATTTAGGTTTTGGATACTACACATTAATCTAATCAAAACCACAAACCAACCAATAGTTTTTGCCCATTGTTTTTTCTGAAGGGGAGTGGAAAAAATTAATTTATAATTCCAATGGACGAACATCTTAACATATTAGGCTTTCTTATGTGGAGATGAGTCACACTCTCAAGAAAAGAATTTTAAAAGTTAAAATGTCTTATATGTCTTGGAGAGTCTACTAAGGCATTGTAAAATTAATAAAAAAAATATGAAATCACATTATTTTAAAGGTAAAACATATATTAGACTAAAATAAATTTTAGATTATTTTATTACATCACTATGGGGACATTATGATGTCATAAAACACATTATATACTTAAATGGTATTTAATTTTTTCCCAAAAATCGATTGTCTCAGAAAATTATGAAAAATTCACCATTAGATAATTTCAAAATAATGAATCCAAAAATGTTATTAATTTTATCAAGATAATTATATAAGTATTTAAATTTTAAATTTTAAAATAAAAACTAATATTTATTAAAATTTTATGGTTTTGGACAAAAAATAGTTTTCAAACCTTAATAAAAATTTCAATTGTATTCATAACAAATTATACAATAATTTATATTTAATAAAAAGTAATTTGGTAAAAAAAATTATTAAAAAATTATTTAATTAAAAAATACATTAATTTTTCAAAATAACTTTCTAAATTGAATATTAACTAAAAATATTATTAGTGATTTAAAAAAACATTTACCAAGTAACAATAATAAAATGAATGAATATTATTTATTCTATACAAAACTAATGCACATAATCATATTTCTAGGGTCTTGTTACATAAACCCTTATAACACCCGCATATGACCTTAGGGTAAGATGTGATATGGTGATAGACTCTTGGGGTCTCTCAAATAACATCGCTCAGGTGGTAATCTTTATCAACTTACACTTCTCCTGTAGGTAGTTCTGTTCAAGATTAACTTGTTGAAGCTCAACTTGGTCTTGGTCAAGAGCAAAGCCCAATGATGCAACCTCATTTCAAAGAATTGAAAAATGGGATTCGTATGGATAAAATATATTATATGAGGCCATCAATTCCTTTTTCTGAGTAAATTGGATTTGTTAAAGCCATGTAATTATACTAATCATGTGGTGACTACTCAAAGAATATATTAGAAACAGTAACAAATATCAATGGTATTTTAAAATCCAATGACATAAAACCAAGGAAGTTCAAATTTTTTATATAACCATTTTACATAATAAGACATTTAATCAGATCAAGAAGAATTTTCATTAGTAAAATTTTGGGTTATTACATTTATCATTATAAATGATTTCAATTCTTTACATTTGAAATCTAATTTTTTTATAAAGATTCACTCAATTTATTATCATTCATTTTTAAAACTGAATCAATATGAACCATGGATCAAACACAATAATTTTAATATTTAGTCCAGGGATAATGTCTTAGTATTATATTATTTGAATATTTAGAACACCGATATTTTTTTCAAAATGATAGATCATACATATGAATTAGAATATATTATTTATAAAATTATTGAGATAAAAAGTATTTATGCATGTATAATAATATCTTTTCTATTATTATGAGAATATTATGTATTCTCATTAGTATTTTACACTTTCATTTGTATAGCTTCAATATCGGATAGAATATCATACCTATCATGGCAGGTCTAACACATTGACTATTTTTTCTCAATAATATCATTAAAATCATATATAACATATTATGTATGTTATAAATATCTTATCTATCATGGATTAGTTTTACCATTTAAATAATTTATCTTTTACTTTAACAAATATCTTTAGTGTGCTTTAAATATCGTCCATATACACCGAAATATCATATGTGTTTATAATAAATTATTGTATAAATTTTAAAAAATGTTAAATATCATAATGTGACTCCCATATTTTCTTAAATATCATCTATATAATGTAATATATTACTATGTTCCCCAGTAAATTTACAATATTATATTCTAAGGAATTTTTGTATTCCTTTTACAAACATTCACCACTATCTAAAAATTCAAAAAAAAATCAAAACAATTGATAACATCATAAAAAATTATTAGGTAACGTCCAATCATTATAATTAATTTCAAAATAACTCAAACAAATTTAGGAATATATAAAACCTTTTTAAATCTCTGTAGCATAGTTCCTAAATGATCATATGACATATGTACACTCTATTTTAGTAATTCCTTATAGATCAAATTACCTCATTAATTACATCTTTAAACATAGCCTTCTATAGTCATTATCTAAGAGATATAATCCATTTATTGTACTAGACTTCATAATTGATAATAGAATGATGGAATATCATAATATTTATAAACCTTGATGCACCAAATAGTATATATATTCTTCATCAATCACACCTAGCCTAATATACAATTCAATAAAATGTTATAATAAAGGCTTCAACCTTACATCATAACATTTCTTTGATTCTCGATAAGTCCAACTCAAAACAATCATCAAATATAAGATGTATAAACCCTCAAACATTTTCATCTCAATAGGTTCATGAAACTCTCCTTATAATTCTAACCATACTCAATCTCTATGAAACTTCCATAGGATTTATAGTATATAGCTCTTCAATAAGTAATATTTTAAAACATAAACACATTGAAACATAGGTACTATAATAATTAAATATATTATGTTTCTTCCTTAGAAGTATTTATCTATAGATATATTTTCCCAAGAACTAAAATAAGTAATATATATTTTATATTATCATGGGTAGTGTCCTAATAATTATATTTATTTTCAAAATCTAATTAGATCTCCAACAGCATGTAAAACAAAAAAATCACATACAATCATCATAGGAAATCTAAGTTGCACCTCATACTTCCCATATTGAATTTACTGGCCTCAAAATATCATTGTATCTTAATGAAAAAAACAATACTCATAGTAGTTTGGATTATTTAATCCCCCTATTTGGATTTAATTTCAATACCTATTATAATTTCCAATCAATATAAAGTAATATACTTTATATATTACTTCTCCCCCTTATTGGAAATATATATAATGATTTAAGAGTAAGATGGAATTTATTCTTAGATCATGCTTTATTAAAATTAAATTTTATCCTCCTTTTGAATGTAAAAACAAATTCACTTGAGATATGATTATAATTACATTTCATTAAATAGTGATTTATAAATCAACCAATTCAATGTCTATGTGATCTAGCTTGATGTATAAAACTATAGTAGTGAATATAGACATCAAAGTAGTTTATAAATTTTTCAACATTTGATACTAACCTAAAATAACATTCTTGGGAATGTTCCAAGAAAAATATAAAATATATTACATGTACTCAAATTAAAAAAAATGTCAAAAAAATATAGAAAATGAAGGTTTCTGCCCATTCAAACAAATTTTAGGATAAAAAAACTCTCATCCTTAACTACCAGAATCTCTACACATGAAACAATGATGGGAAAGTTATTGTAAAACCACAACCTTTGTTTTCTCTAATAACTATTTATATTGCTAGATTTATATAAAATAGTAACATTTTGGATGATTCTCTACTCATCTCCCCCTGATGGGTAAATTCAAATAGATTCTTCATCATGGTTTTTCTTATTTAAAATTAACTACAAGAATAAATTTTCAAAGTCATTTGAAGTATTATAAGGAGGGATATTGATACCAACTTAAACACTCCTAATGGTAATTACTCCATGTTGTATGAATTTCATAGAATTTTATTTCTCCCCTGTATGCATCAAATTTAATTGATTCCAAAAAATAACATTAAAAAATATATATGGGGATAATGATTTTCATGTAATGATCCTTAATGGAAGAAATAGGGATAATATTTACATCTCAACCCAGAATATCTTTTCTTTTCAGATCCAATTTTTTGAGAGTAATTCATGATTAATCATACTTTGATTTTATATACTTGAGAATTCAATGGAATAATGGCATTATTAATATTTACCTCCTTTTTCTTAATAAGATTTTATATTTTACTATATCCATAAATTCAATTTTATTATTTTTTTCTTACATTATCTTCATTTCCATTTCTAACTCGCCTAGAAAAATAGTTATGCATCATTGGGTACATTATCCAACATGGTTAGATATTATATGTGAATTATTAATAATTCTTAGGTCACCCTTTCTTGGTAATAACTCTTATTCTTCTTTTTGGATATCTGTCACTAAACCAATCCTTTTATTTTTCTCATGGATTGATTCTCTCCTTTGATGTTCTGGTTTTCCTCCTCCAGTTTTGATGTTAATGGTTTGTTTAAAAAGGACCATGATATTTCCTATTCTCCCAAAATATAATCATATATTTTTTTTGTATCATCCTTATCATTATTCATCTTGTGTGTGTTTCTACACAATCCATACTTGTTTTTACCCTAAGGATAGATCACCACAATTTCTCATTTATTTTCACATTTATTTTTTGTATTAATCTACTAACATATTATGGTATATGAATGACTGATTCATAATGAAACCCTTAATCATTATGAAAACCTTTTACAAAAATTAAAAATAATCTTTTATGATATTCAAATCTTTTTCTAATTGATAGATTCACCTACTTATTTATATTTTTCCCAACATAGGTGAAAATATCATTAATTAATATCTTATATCCCAAAATCCATGGCTTATTTTTATTAAAATTATTCACATTATCTTCCAAAAATTAATCAAATTATGCCAAAATATTACACAAAACCAAAAATATCTAATAATCCTTGTTCTTTTTTCCCTTAATTGCGGTTTGAATATATTTTCCCCTTTCAATTATTTTATTAAACAACTCTTATTTTGATCATGATTTATGGATCCATTATTCCATAACATGCTTAAATCCACCCTTTATTTAGTGGTATATTTTTTGGTTTTTTCCTTCACCTATATTATCTTATATTTTTAGGAATAACATGCACTTTTAATAGAAACAATATTAGTACAAACATATTTTTTTTGATAATGGGTGATCTTTTGCGATGAGTTCAATTTGGATACATTTTTAGTTGGTTTAAATATACTTTTGGGACTAATATGATTCAGTTTTTAAATAAATACACATATTATAA
Source organism: Viscum album (assembly GCA_963277665.1). NCBI lineage: Eukaryota > Viridiplantae > Streptophyta > Magnoliopsida > Santalales > Viscaceae > Viscum > Viscum album. The sequence continues at coordinate 170,829,354 of OY728148.1, forward strand.
CCTTTCATCGATGTAATGTTTCTTTTAAATTCATGGAAACTATCAACTCATGTTACCCCATATTTCTTTTTTTTACTTCCAGCTCAAAAAAATTCATACTAAGGGTGTTTTTATAATATGAATTTGATCTCAATTTTTCATTACATTATTTATTTAACATATAAATTTTATCTACATGAATATTATATTTTTCAAGTAAATATTTTTTGAGATCCTATATTCCTTTATTTTTTATTTTGGATTGATTATCTTTGACATTTATAGAAGCTCTTTATGTTTATTCTTGTATATGGATATTCTTTTCACTAATTTTACTTACCTATTTTTTCTAATAAAAATTATTTTATAATAATCCATCAGATATAGAGTATTATTCGTCATATAACAATAGGTAATATTCTTCTTTTTTTACTTTTTTGATGAGAAAGTTTCAATTTTTCAACTTATTAATCAATGATTTTTTTAATAACATGTCCATCTAAAACCATATATGTTTTCTCATCATGTAGTTCCTTGATAATATAGAATATATAAGTGAAAAAATATAATGAAAAATTTATTTATGTAATCCATAACATTATAGTATAGTTCATAAACATATTTAATATGACATATACACTTCACCATCAAAACCTAATTCTCTTAGAGGATAATTATCAATATATTTAACAGATAAAATGCTAATTTTATTTACATTAATTAATGGTGTAACATATTTCTCAATTAAATAACTTCTCAACATATTTACCTATTTATTCTTATTTTTGTTATAGGTTTTTAGTGAAATATCCATGTTTGTTTAAAAAAATATGGGAATATAATTCTCTATGTGTGAAAACTCGAAACCTTATTAAAATATTTAATATATATATAACTAACAAAAACAAAAATAAAAGAAAATTTATTCAATCAAATGGAACCTAGATTATCTCTGATACCACTTTAGGATCTTAATGTGACCATGTAGTTTCACTAAGAGGGGTGAATTCATTTGACCTAATTTTACTGAAATTATTTTTTCTTTTAATTTAACCTCTTAATATGTGAACCCATATACCTTTAGGGTGAATGGATAAACATAAAATTACCTAACACAACACAACACCTAAAAATAAAAAATAATTATAAAAATAGAATATAATATTTTTACATTATTTGATCCAGATGTTTGTATTTACCACTTACTATTTCTGAATTGAGATATATACACTAATAATCAATTGAATATGGGTGGGTAGATATAAGCCTTTATCTCTAAATATATCATCCAAAAAACCTATAATTTCTCCTAACTACTATATAATCTCCCTATTAGATCTTTATAGTGAATACTGGTGGTTTATAATAGGTCCTCCCAAATAAACTCAATGAACAAGATCTTTATTCTTTTCTTGGATTTCACTACATCAAATTATAATATATTCTTCCTAAATCAAAAAATATTTGATTTCCAGTGTGTATTACATTATGTTCACATGCATTTCTACCTTGTACTCATCACTATGATATCATAATGAAAAACTCATAAATATATCAAGGACATTCATGTTGTCTTATTCTATATATTATTCCATTACAATACATAATTTTATAGGTAAGGTTTTCTCTTATTATGATTCTTCTTCCTCTATAATCAAGGTATTCTTTCATTGAGTATATTAAACTTCTTACTCTTTTATTATTTGATAAATTAGATCTTTATAAAAATTAAATATCAATTCTTCACACACTTTATTTTATTGTTTTATTATTATTTTTTTCTAATATTAAACTTCTAAGAATCACATGAATATTATTTCCATATTTTTAATATATAAATTCAATGATATTAGTAAATATGATCATTCTATTATTATCATTTAATATACTAATAGAATCATATGGGACTACTTCCCATGATCATTAAACATTATTCTCCTTCCCAAAACTTTAATATTATAATATTCCATAAATAACCAGATTCTCATTTAAACATGTGAAATATTCTTCTTCATAATTCTTCTAGGTTTGATCAACCTGGTTGAATTCAAATCATTTTATTTCAAATATTAGAAATATCCCATCAAGTTTATTTAAATTTATTATCATTAAGTTTTCATTAGTACATGGATTAAGTCATAACTCAAACTCCAAAATTGTGATATTCATACCATGAATAATAACTCAACATATTTTAATTCGAATCACCAGAATACTATCATTTTTTCAAATTGATAAACCTCACATAATAAATAAAATATATTATATATCACTTTAGTAATATAAAATATATTATTCATTTAAAATAGAATATTTCATATTCTCTACTACATATTATGAATGCATTTTTATATCATCCATATTAGAAATAATATCTTAAGTATCAAATTATGTCTAATACTTTACCAAAATATATATGTAGTTTCTTATGTACAATATATGATATATTTTATATTATTCAAATATCATACATATAATAGTGTGGTTTTTTATTTGACACATTTCTGTATGCACTTCAATAAATATCTTCTTTATGCTTTAAATATCATCCATATGCACTACAATATTTAACATGTCATCATGAAAAAGTTACCTAAAGTTTATAAAATACTATATATCACAATGAAACTCCAATATTTTCTTAAATATCATCAATATAATTTTACAAATTAATCTGAGCTACAATAAATTTTCAATATCCTATTCTGAGTGATATTATGTATTCCTTTTCAAAATGTTAACCTCAATCTCAGAATTCTAGAACTTTTTAAAATTAGTTCAGAACCTCTTAAGATAATCCCAATGTATCTCAAATAATTCTAATTTCTCTAATGAAACTCAATTTAATTTATTAATATATCAAACCTTCTTAAAAATGTATATTACAATTCTCAAATAATCATTCAGAAAATGTAAACTCTATTTTAAAATTTATTATATCTCAAACTACCTCATAAATCCTAACTTCAAAAAAACCTTATATAATCATTATCTTAGAGATATTATCTATTAATTAATTCTCCCTTATTTATAGATAATCCAAGGTTAAATTCTCAAAAACATTATCTATTTTTATACTTCAACTTACTAGATATATTTTTCATCAATCATATCTTGATTATCATAGTCATATAGAAAATACCATTGATATTTCTCTCATGTTCCATTAGTAATTTTCATTTATTCTATATAATTAAAGAACAATTATCATAATATAAATGTATTTTTAACCCTCAGACATTCTCATATCAATATCTTCCTCAATATTTGATCATAATTACATTCATTTTCAATCTTCTTTAAACTTATCCAGAATGTGTAGTGGGTAATGCTTAAACCACAAGAATTTCAACATTTTTTTATTAAACCTTTAATATATTAGTAATAAAATCATCATATATATTATTTTTATTCCATGGATTAATTTATCAATAAATCAATTTAACCAATAACTCTAAGTAGTAGAATATTATGCCCGTTATCAAAAGAATTATCTTACTATTTATCTTTATTTCTAATATAAGAATGGAATTATAGTAGCATGTAAATTTATATGAAAAACATGAAAATATCATAGAAAATATAATCTACATCTCACACACACCATATTGATTTTAATATCACATCAAGAAAATAATCTCTTATTACCAACATATAAAACACTAACAATCTTATATGTACTTTAATATTATCACCTTTTCTCAATTCCCAAGTCAAATGTATATTATATAATTACATCACATTAAATAATAATTTTATGTTCATTCACTTAGTCAAAACTCAATACATATCCATGATGCAAAGACCCATCACATGGGTAGAAACATCCTATCATTGAGAATGAAATATCTATGCTTAATTAGATTCATACCTAATTAACTTATATCAATCCAAATTCTCAAATAACTATAGATATGTATCAAAGTATAAAACCTCAAAAGTATGAAACCTGTGTGAGAACATCAAGTTTAAGGATCCATTTACCATGTTCACTTAATTAACACCAAAGATATATATAAATATATATATATATATTACAGTCCATGTGGTTTACTTTAAGTTAACTTATTAAAATATAACTTCCCTAACTTATATCCTCTGAGTTAGTAGTTGTATCTCTATATAAGTGATCCTAATCATATTAATATTAATATATCATCACAACCCATTATGGTGATAATCTATTTCGGATAACCTGTTAATATATATATATATTCAATTTCTTGTTATCATTTCATCTCTCGTGTTATACACAAAAAAAATGAATAATAATGTGTTTCCATTAATATAAGTTACAAGATACAAAAAGTACCAAAGAAAAAAACATGATTAGATTTAGGGAACAAACACAATAACAAATCTCATTAAATATCCTCTCATTTGTATTTTTTTGATATTAGTAATGTATTGTAAGAACAATCCATATTAATATAATTTCTAGATTTTCATTGTACCAGTTCATTACCATAATTATGTAACTAAACAATTATGGTATGTTATTATAGTTCCATACCAATAGTAAACAATGGTTTCACAGCAATCAGTAATTTTAAATGAGTAATTCAATGACATAAATATTCATAAACAAAAATAAATTCACCACTTCCCGATTTAATTTCTTTAATATGGTCTATTATCATACATATGTTAATTAGTTTTATCCACCCAATGAAAAAAAATTGATTCATCCAAATTCACACATAATTTAAGAAGGAGATTTTATGAATCCACTTCCTCAATGGAAACTTTGGTGAATGAAACATTAGTAGAATTAGAGAAAAGAAATCACAAGCCTTGGGAATCCAAAGTAAATAATCAAAAACCTCTATCAGAATAACCTCTATTAATACAAATCATCCAAAAATCCCAAAAATTAAAGGATATCCACTACCAAAACCTTTACAATAATAAAGTAACATAGAAGAAAGAAGAATAGAGGAGGAGTTCACCTTGGATATCAAGAATATTGATCTCCTAAATATTTAGAACAAAATCACCAAAAAAGGATGAAAGATCATCAATGGTGAGCAATAAGGAACCAATGATTCCAATGAGGACAAATTTTTTTGAAGTAATCTATGTTGAAACAAAAATTTATAATTATTCTAGAAAAAAATGGATTGTAGTGTGATAAGGGTCATCACACTACAACACATACTGAATCCAAAACTCACAGCATGATATCACATGAATCTTGGGGTAAAATCACAGTAATGTCTATAACATTAAAGAAGGTCCTAACATGATTATGTTTTCCATGTCATAACACTTGAACCTTCAAGGATCAAATTGGGATACTCAACCATCTCCCTCAATATAGACACACCTCAAAACATCCTCACAGTGTAGTCATCAACACTATGATGAAAAGATATAAAATGGTGGAAGCCTAAAATTCAATGACTTGTACCTCAAGATACAATTACCATTCTTGCAATAGAAAATCCATTATATAATATATCTTCACATTTTAATCATTTTAACCATTCCAAAACACAACCATCATAGTAATATATAGGAGAACTTAAAATTAATGGAGTCATCTCCATGATGCAAAACAAATCTCATGTTATAACCCCACTCATCACGGAGCAACATGTCAAACTGTAAAAACCTTAATCCATATGCCAACTTAACATGCCTAAATTCTAAATAATCATGGTATGATTTAATCTAGAAACTAAAAAATCTTCTCAACCTACTTCTTTCTTCCTTGGAACCATTTTTAAGCCTTCCCCAAAACTTCAAGTCCCTAAAAAAGTAAACATTTATGAAAATATGATCTTTTATATTAGATAACACTCAAATAATTCTCGTCCTCAATAATAAAAATTATTCCTAGGAAGAATACAATGCTAATATAAGAAAAATACCCTGAAGAGATACATATCAAACAAGAACCTTACCAATATCTAAACATGAGCACAACATATAGAGACAACAACCTCAATCATATACACACAAAACCAATCATCTCAAAATCATATCAAAATACAACAAGGTTCAATACAACTTTGGAAATTAGGCATGAATTTGTGAACCACATTCCCAAGTGTATTTATCTAATCCATCATGCCTCCATAAGGCATAAACTAAGGGAACAACACAACCATATAACACTTTCTCTAGATGATCTAGAATCTCAACCTATCACTCCAAGAGCATCACATATTACAAAACATCCAACTCTCACTAATAATTTACTTGGGAATAATTTTAAATATAACAACGAATTTGCGACAAAAAAAATACATCATGGATCTAATTTGTATATAGAGGAAGATACAACTGATATGCCACCTCTCCAATTTTCACCAACACTTAAAAAGGCTAAATAAAATAAGGATAAATCTAAAATCCTAAATAAAAACATTAATACCCACAATGAGGAGAAACCATTAAAGAAAACATGAACTCCAACCTCAAACACAAGATACATCATCTTCAAAACTGTATAATAATTCTTGTAGTATATGGATACCCACATCTAATCATAAATCATCAACACCATCATAGAAATTATCACCACCACATCTAGTCCAAGGACCACTAACTCTCCAACATCAATACTTCCTAATAGAGATATGCAGGATCTTCCAAATAAATCGTCAAATGGATCCATACCAATGGAAGAGTGATATCTATTATTATAGTCAATCTCTACCAAAATGAAGTGATTCACCCATGAACTATTAAAATCTTGGACACTTGAACACAATATATCCTATATGTAATGACCTGGAATTTTATATATGAATTTACCATCTCAATAATCATATTTGTAATATTTAGTAATATAGTATAGTATAAAAATCTTTCACCACAGAAAAAGAGACAATAAAAATTTATTATAAAAATTTAGAACATTATATTTTGAAAATAAATATACCTAGTAAAATTAAAATAATTACAATGAGACAATAAACATAAAAAAAATTAAATAACAAGATTTGAAATTGGTGGATTATCTCAATCTCCTAAAATAATCACACTTATGAACAATACTACAAAATATCGTAATGTAACCCATATTTTGAGAATAAAGAATATAAAACTCTATTTGGAATTTAATTGACTGATGAATGAATCAAATATGAGATATTTTTAAGAATTATAAATCAAATATGATAGTTTGATTAATAAAAAAACTATTAGGAATAGTACCAGAATTGTTGGAATAGAAAAATAATGTTTGGATATAATTTGAAATAAAAATATATGTATTTAATACTATAATAAATTTGTATAAAAGTTTTGAATATGATAAAATAATTTTCTGATATAAATAAAATATAGTTGTATCTTTATGTAAAACATATATGTATTGTTTTTGTTAAAATATGTTTTTATGAAAAAATTTAAAAAATTAAATAAATGTTCATTTTCATAATTTTTTTTGTAAAATAATATTTATTTATATATAAATGATTACATAATTTTATTAAATCATAATCAATTTTTATAAGGGTCATAATTTTGATTGTGTCAAACAAATTCATATTTTTCTATATATACTAATTTTATTTAAAAATTGGATTTGTCATATGTTGAATGTTATTTTCATAAAATAGATTCAATTTTTTGAATCATCATATAGAAATTATATTATTGTAATTTTTTGGTACTTTTATAAAACGTTTAAATTTTGGTGAATAATAAAATGTTATAAAATACAGTATTCTGTATTATAAGTTACTTACAAGATTAATTGAATACTAGAATATGTAAGAAACCATTATCTCATACTCATAAGAATAAATTACTATGTATAGACAGAATAATCATCATTATTAGTTGTCTTGAGAAAAATAATAAACTAATGAATAATTTCTCTAATAACACCCCTCTCATCCCCTTATAAATACCACCCAACTCTACTCAAACCCTATGTTCCTTAACTTGAAAAATATCTATTGTAATACCTTACCAACTAACATAATTATGTTTTGGATTTTTTTTATTTATTAAATACCAATACCTAATCCCAAGTAGTGTATCAGAGGAAAACCAATGAAAGAGGTTATTTTCTCAACTATGATCACTTAAGTTCTTTTCTTTTTCCACCTCCTCTAAATATGATAGATCATTATTAATATGATTACATAAATATCATAATTACTGAAATTTTATTATATTAATTTAATATCCATTATTAACTTCCACATATTTATTCTAAAATGAAAATGTTACCCATATTATAGTTTCTCACCACCTCCATAAATGACGTATTTCATTTTTAATCGATGCCTTTATGGTCAGTTGAAAAATGTTCTTAACAGGTTTATTATATTTATAATATTATTTAATGATTAAATAATCATACAATTAAATAAAAAATTAATTAATTAACAATGGTCAGTAAAAATACATAAATGAATATACCATTTAAAAATTTTCATTTATACTTAATAAACATTAACTATATCAAAACACTTATGAATATTCAGAACCAATTAACTTATGTGATGACATAACAATCATGTCATCACACTTATAAATTAATTTAATCACTTTATAATAACTTCCATAATTATCAATATATTGATTCAACCTTGGAACCATGAAAGACTCATCCATGGGATATTGAACATGAATAAAATTTTACAAAAAATTAATTATAAAAAAACATAAATGAGTAATAATAAATCACATATACATCAAAAATGTTCTTAACAAACTATATAATAAACTTAATTTTACTATTCCTAAGGTAAGATTCATATATCATGAAATTCGGAACCTGGAATAAGGGAAGTCCCAAACAACCCTCTTAACTTTTTATTATACTTTCCATCTCTTTACATCCATTTCTCTCTCTATTATCTACATTTTCTTATTCCATAATATGTATATATGTTTTATAAAAATATACCTTATTTATATTACCTTTAATTTCAAGGGATATACTTGTTTTTCATTTTTCATTCTCAATATTTTCTTTAATTTAAACATAATTTAATGTAACCTTACTATTGTTTATTCCTTTTAATGTATCGTTATTTTAAATACTTTTCTCTTTATTTATTTACAAAAAAAAATTGTTATTTATAGAAAAATAATATGGTATAATTTTAAATTTAAAGAAACCACAATATTGCTATATTATTTAAAGTTTATTTACTCATTCATAAAATAAGGATATATCCTCTCTCCCCAGAGAAGTACTACCAATCACAACATTACTTCCCCTAGTGTTTCTCTATTAGATATATTTAAATCCTATGGCTCATTTTAGATTCTTCTATGATGGTTTCTTCATTGTATTCCCATTTTTGTTTTTTCCTTTCATCCTAGTTTGTCTACTTTTATCTTTATTTATTTATATTATTCTCTCCTATTGAAGTGGGGATGTGCTCATTTAACTCTTCCTAGGATCTGAAGATATTTGGTTTCTTTAATGGTCTCTGAAGGTCACTAGAGTGATTGGTCTCATCCTAAGACCTTATAGGAAATGAAATTTTAGAGATCATGCGGTGGTAAGGCTGGGTTTCTTCATCCTCATATCTCTTTAGATCCAGTAACCCCCGGTGTGGATCAGTAATTTTGTGATGTTAATAAATTTTTAATGAAAAGTGGTCTCGTTTTTTATTGGTGAATAGTTCATCAAGCGGTATTTGTCGGGTGGCTATCCTGGGTAGAGGTGTTTGGAGCTTAGTAGAAAGATTAGTTTCCTTCGTGCGGTGGGTTTCAGAGGTCTATGGTGGTGCTAAAATTTCCAATGATAGTTGGGCATAATTCATTTATAAGTGCTCATGGTAGATCTTCAAGAGCTTCTGGTTAAGGATGCCATGGTTGATTCTAGTTGTTCGGTAGAATTGTTGTTTTACAATTATGGTTTTGTCTTTCGTTAGTGGATGAAAATGATGATTGAGGATAAATCAAGTGTTTTATAGTTTTTCTTTAGTCTTTTTTATTTGTTGTTCTCGATGGTAGTGTTCAGAATGAATTTTTTGGTATTGGATTTAGGCATAGTATAGTAGGAATTTGCACTGATTTTTGAACTGTTTGTTTTATTTGGTCGCAATGTTCTTTATGTTCATTGAATTTTCTTTCATTTCATTTGGATATTTGTGTAGTATCTTGAAGGTACTACTAGTTGGGAATCCTTGAAATATGGATAGGTGTGATGACACCCATCATTAAACTGTCTATCCTCATTCTTGATTGGCATATGGGTTCCCTAATTTGACTTTTAAGAATGATGTTTTTATTGTTTTTCATTTCATTATATTTAATTCGCAGTGAATACCTCACATGTTTCAATGGGTGGGAGGCTCAAAATAGATATAGGTGTGGTGGCACTTATTATCTAGTTCCCCCTTCATATGCCTACTTGAGTGGGATGTTTTCTCAACCTCATTATGTTGCCCCATCATGGATCAACTTCTTGGAAGGGGGAAACCCATCACCATGTACCTTTTTCACTACTTTATTTTCTATCATGGGGGAAATTAACCTTTTTTCCTTTTCTTATATTGACGTTTACTTCCCACTTCACATTCAGAGCTATTTTTGAACCTTTGAGTCTAGTTTTTTATTGTAATTTTTTTCTTTGGGATTGTAATGGGTTCCATCTTATCACATTCTTTTAAATAGGTTATCTTTTTTTAAATAAAGTGGGTTTGACCTTTAAATTTTTTTACCAATTATTAAAATAACTTTTAATTGTTTCATTTAAATAAGTAATTCACTTCTTTTTTATTAATTTTTCATTAAATGGACTCTATATTCTTTTTTAGGATTATTTATTCAATTATATAAATCCAAATATCTTTAATCCCTTATTGTATTGGGAATCCTTATGATATATCATTTGGTTACTCTTTCAGAAAATATTATGTAACTAGTTTTCTTCTCAAGGGTTTTTCTTAAGATTATACCATATATTTGATTTCCTTATTTATAACACATATGAATGTTCATAAAATGATGTCATAATTGGGACTATAGTCATATATTCTACAAATTTATTGGGAAATTATTCAACTTATTAGATACCTTATATGGTGCATGAGCATTAATCCTTTTAAATTGTATTGTCTTGTCCTGGCATTAAGCCTTCACTTATGTGTATGGTGTCATGTTTTATATTGATTAAAAATAATTATAATTCCATTTTATTATGATTTTATTTCCTTTGTTCAATGTTTACTTGATTAAGATTCACCTATTTTACAATATCATGATTTTCCTCTTTACTCACATGTATTAATTTATCATCTAGTTTTATTCATATTGCAACCATACATAGATTATAATCTCACCCTTTTCATATGTCTATGTCCCTCAAGAATCTTATATAGTAATAAAATTTCGGTTTTATTTAGGATCACATTATAGATATTGATAAAATGATGATGTAGTTTATTTTTCCATTGATATATTATGTATCAAAACATTTGAAGACACTACACCTATATATTTTTCAATTGATATTTAAGAATTTTTATCTTAAAAATTATATAAAAATATGTTTTTGGGACTCGAATTGTAATAGTTATTACATGATCAAGGACTAGTTATTTTTGGGTATTATGTTAGAGAACCTAAAACAAAATAAACAATTAATCATATAAATTTGAACATATAAATTCATAATTTAGGATATACATGTCATTTATAAGTTATTTTTTAAATGTTCATAATTTTCCTTATCATATGATTATTAACTTGACTATTATTATCTATAAGTTTATTATGGTTTTAGTATATTAATATAAACAAAATAAAATGGGTAAAGTTATTCTTATTACCAATTCATGAACTTCAAATGTAATATATTACTAAAGTTATATGAATTCTTTCATATCATTTATTTTTAGTATAAATATACAAACATCACATAGGGACATAGAGGTTTATATATCATTGAAAACATCAAGTAGTTTAATTTTTGAGTCTGACATTTTAAGGGAATAATATCCCAACATACCTTTCTATAATCCCTTTAGTAGGGTCTGATAATATACTGGACATGGATTGATTGTCTTTATATAAATCCAATATAAAATTTCTATAGAAGGAAATCATTTGATATATCCCAAATCATTCTATGGTTCTATACAAGATTAAATCTGATGAAGTGTCACACCCCGACCCAACACTTTGTGATTTTTTTAATTTATTTTTGAGTTTCTATTTAATTTTTTCATTGTGGGGTTTTTTTTTATTACTATTTTTTGTTTAAATAAATTGAATTAGAATGAAAAAAATAAAAAATAAAAATTAAACCCTAAACTAACCCTCACCCGTACCTTGCAGCCGCCCCCCCCCATCCCCCCCTATTCGCACGAAAGACCCCCCCCCCCACACACACACACTCATTCCTACATCCGGTTGCGCAACCCCGACCCCCCATCCTCTTGAACATCTTTCCGGCCTCCTCATATCCCCGTCGAGACCACCACCGACCTCCTTCTGTAGTGCGGCCTCCCTATGTGTGACCTCCCCTGGTAGGGTTTTCTAGAAGGTGTGTGACCCCCCATAGTGACGCGACGCCTCACATCAGGTCCTTCTATGTCTGTTTTCCTTCCGGTTCCTTCACAGGTCATTTCTGTGTTGAGAAGGTAAGACCTCCTCCATAAATCTCCATCTCTGTATCATCCATTTCAGTTTCCCCGTCGCCTGTTTATTGTTTGGCCTAAAACCATAACATAGGGTTTCACTTGTTGTGGGTTTCTTCCAATTTCAGGGTGTGTGGTACCTCACCCGGGTGATGTTGGTTCGTAATCTGGCATCCTCTACTAAAGGAGAAGCAGATTGACATATTTTCAGTTCATTTCCAACATCTGAGGTATAGCTTAATATCATCATTTGGTTTCCTAGTTGTTGTGTGGCATCCTTTATGTGTTTTAAGGTTCGTTGTAATAATATGGTAGTGCATTGGACATTGCTTTGTGATTTCGGTCTGTCTCGGTTCGTTAGTCACTATTTGAGGTGAATTTGATTTCAAATTGGTTCTTTTATGTGAAACAATGTTTTTTATTTGGAAAACATAGTTGTGTCACAACTTATGATTTTACAAATCATGCATGTAGTTTATTAAATTATGTGTAGGATTGAAATTGTATTTTGATAAGACTTTGATATGCAGTTGATTTTTATATGAGCGTTCTGGTTCTATTTGGTTTTAGAATAATTTGGGGGTGTTATTGAAATTATTTTATATGTTGTTTTAATAGTGTTTTTTTGTAAAAGTTGTAAACCATAATTGGAAAATGTTTTCAGGCACATTTGACTGTAATGAAGGGAGATGAAGTATGTTTTTACAGTAAATCTTTGTTGTGCTTTTTAGAAATGTTTTATTAATTATTCAAATGATTTATTAATTAGTGAGTGTGGTGTGAATGATACTTTGGGAAGGTTTCATTGTGAACTTGTTTTAAAAAGTGGATTTTTAGTGTGTTTTTTGTGTATAGCCTTGTGGAGTTCCATGGAATTGTTTTATTTAGTTTTTATATGATATATTAACTTATGAAAATTATGAAAATTATGATTTGAAATGGTCTTAGTTTGTTTTTTCCCTCAAAAGTGAAATGTGAGTGGGTTTTTTTGTACAAAGTCTTGAGATGCCTCTTGAAATTGCTTTATAGAATTTTTAAATGGTTTGTTTAAATTGCCTAAATGGTGCGAGTTATGTTTTGTCATGTTTATGATGTAGAGTTGGTTTTAAAGTTACGTTTTGATGTAAATTGGGTGTGTTTTTTGTGTAAATTTTGTGGTGCTAATTTTGAAGTGTTGCACAAATTATTTTATTAATTTATTAAATTATATGTGTAGTGTTGATCCCTGCTCGTCGATTTCAAGTTTCCAAGTGAAGGGCGACTCGCCTACATATGCATAGGTATGTATTTATATATATATATAGGTTCCCCCGTTACATGTATATTCATGCATGGAGGTGTTTATACATGTATGGGGATAGGTGTTCCTATATATATATATATTAAAGTGAATGTGTAGGTGAGTGGAGAAGGGCATATGCATATTAGCGTATTTGTAAGGATCCCCTTGCGCATGCCCATGGCCGTGCAGGTGTGTGTATAGGGGCTAGGTGTCCTTGCATGTTTGTGAAAGTGTGTATGCTTAGTGGGAGAGTAGCATCATGGAGTTAGAAAGCGCCAAGAGTTGAGGTGGGTGGCTTGATTCCACTCCAAGGTAGGTCCCCTATGCCCTGACCTTTAATTAGAATTTCCATAATTGCTTAGTGTTTTATTAAAAGTGCATCTTATTCTTCCACATGAAATACATATGCAATATATATATATATTTATGTGTAAATGGTTTTGGTTATTGAAATGTGATTTTTTTAATGTTTCAAACATAAAGCAAGTATTTTCAAAGATGCATGCTCTTTCGGATGATTTTGTTGTAAAAGTGAGATGACACGTTGTTTTCCAAAGAATTTACAAAATTATCTACAAAATGGGTTTTGGGTGAACACGTTTTCTAAAGAAAAATCATTCTTGTGAGTAATGAGGCTCGTTTGGAACCTTTAAAATGAATTGTGAAACTGAAAACCCCCTCTTAAGGTTTGCCCCATTATTTTAGAAACATTATGTTTGTTAAATGTGTTATTTTTGATATGTACATAATGAAGAGGCTTATGTGATGTTTTATAACATAAAAAGGGGAATTCACATAAGGAGGGAGAACAGTGGTGAGAGGATGAATGCATTTTGGATAAAGAAAATGTTATGTTCACTAATGTTCTTTGATAAAACCTCACCACCCTTTGATATGGAGCACATGGGAAACCCAGGGTATCTAGGTGGGTGGACTATTTCTAGTGTGCTAGTGATTTTGAGTATTTTTCCCCTACATCTCTTGGAAATTTTGATGCTTACAACCCTAACTAAACATTTATGATGAGGTTGGATTCCACTAGGTTATGGATGTGTTTCTCTACTAGTGGTTCATACATGGGAAAAAAATTTGTTATGGTTACTGTTACACCGATAAGTGAGGTTCTAGGGGCCTACATGAACTAGATGATCCTTAGGGGTTTCGACCATGGTGTTTTCTTATGACTTGGTTCTTATGGAGTGATTTTTGATACAGTTGTTTTTTCGACTTTTTTGAAAACTATACTTGAGTTTAAATTGTTTTCCTTTCATTTTGAACGTTAATTCAAGATTTGAATCCACTTTTAAAATATATTGGAAGTTAAATGTTTTTCCTTAAAATTAAATCTTGTTACTTTAATTTTAATAGAACATAGAGAAATATTTTTTTAGTTCTTATTTTCAAACTATCATGGTTGAGTTTCTTTTTAAAGAAAAGGTCATAGGGAATTGTTTATTCTTAGCATTCCTACTAAGCATCTCGGTGCTCATTCCTACATTACTTTTCAATTTCAGGTTTTATTTTTGGATCGCTCGAGCATGGTTTTATCTTTAGTGCTGACCCATAAGGTCACTTATAGGAATCTCTATTTGGTTACCTTTATTTTATTTATTTTTTTCTATTGTCAGTGTTTACATTTTATTCAGTTTATTTCTATTTATCTATCTTTTTTTGGGCTAAATCATTCCCAATTGCTTGTTTTGATTCCTGACACTAGTTTTCAGCCAGTGGGGATCGAGAACGCCCTTCAGTCCATGTCGCAGACCAGCTCGGGTAACCGGTTCACGGTCAACCCAGGTTGGTTCATGAAAAAATGGTATCAGAGGAGGTTTAGCCCATGTATTTTGGGTATGTCTCATAGTTTGGAGTTAGGATTTTCAGAATTCAAGTATTTAATTGTGGGTAGGTTCCTGATCACCACATATTTGGAATGACCCTTGAATTTTCAGGGTGGTTAGGGATAGTCTTGCCACAAATTCTGTGTCTGTATCTCGATTTTTTTCAAGGTCCTCAGTCCTATTTATCTATTTTTTGTTAGTTTTGAGATTTTTGGTCATTCTCGAGGGGTTCATGGATGTTGTGCATGGCCTGTAAATCCATACGCATACTATGAAATCACCTATGATAACTTCCTATGAACTCACCTGATTGGTGCACAATCATTCAAATCGTGTGACCAAACTATGTGTAGCAGTTGTTTATTTTATAATTTGGAATCTAGATTTATGGAGTAAATTGGTTTCTTTGAGACATTCTTGGTGTTAGTTTTAGTTGGTTTTGTGGTGTTTTTTTCAGGTTACAAAATTGATTATTGGTCTATTGAAATTGTATTTTCAAAATGAAAATCTTGGTTTGTTTAAAAATTTAGTGAGTTGTTTTGGGGATGGAAAGTGTTTTAGAAAATGCATTGATATCGTGAAATGTTTTGTGAAAATTGAAATTGAAAAAGTTTTGGAAAGTTTTTGGGGTAATTTTGGAAGTTATTATGATATGTAAAATGGATGTTTCTTGGAAACAGAAATTTGGAGATGCTTCATTTTGGAATTGCAAGGGATGTGTTCAAAATTTGTTTAGAGTTTCAAATCTAGTTTGATGTTTTGTTTTTGAAATGAGAAGTTTTTATTTTGATTTGGTATTTTTATAGATTCCCACACATATGGATGAATGTAATCAGATGTTCATGGTTATTGGTATGCATGGATTGGTGCCCGATTTAGAACATGAATATACACACGTGGGTTTTCATGGAATACCAATGGTGGGTACTCAGTTTTCAAGGCTTGTTTTGTTTTCAAAAGGCATGTTTTGATTAGTGATGTTCTAGGATGAATTTTGTTTATGAAATTTTAAAAAGGATACTTGGTTTTAAAAAGGTGTTTTTTAGCATTCAGATGGTTTGAAATGGGATGGTTTTGAAAATTTCTATTTGTAAAAGTGGGTTTTAGGATTGGTTTGTGATGTTGCTTGGTATTATTTTGGTTGATATTTGATTTGGTTATGGTTTGGATTTTTATTGTATTAGTAGATGGGATTGATTCATGTTTTCAAGCCGTTTCAATGCGGAAATGATGTTTTGAGTTTGAGTTAATGATTTGTGGTTAAATGTGTAGGCTTGTTTTGTGATGTGCTTCAGGTTGGTTTTGTATTTCTTGTTTAAAGTATGCCATCTAGAACTGTCCAAAGGTCAATGAGGGGTCAGTTTTTTTATTTTTACCCAGACCCCCAGTGGAGTGGTGGGGTTGTTTTCATTTCCTCATTGCTTATTTTCTCTATAGTGGTCGAGGTTCGATGGTGTTTGTGGTGTAACTTGAAGAATTCGAGTGTTTTTTGTGGTCTTTAGAAACTCTAGATGTTGTGAAAGGAAAGGTGTCCTGGTTTTGTTTGAAGGGTTATTTTTAGGCTAGAGAAAGGTTGTTTCTACCTTCTCCTTGCATGTTGGGGTCGCAGACTGGGACAAATGGCTATCTTTTTTTTGAAGGTTCTTGTGAAGGGTTCCCCATCTAATGCATAGGGTGAACCAGAGTCATATGTTCTTGGCATGAGTATTTCGTCAGTTCTTGTTTTTCATTCCTAATACCACACACTCATTTATTTCCAATGTTGTCTATTTGGGAACTCAATGTCATTTTTCGTAACCTTATGAATTCTTGTCAACGGTGTGGTTATTTGTGTCACTTGGGGAAGCCTGTAAATGGACTTGCTAGAAGACGAAGCCTCAGTTGGAGGCAATTAGTTCCTGACTATGGTGAATCAGATTATTCAATACATCAGATCTCCAACCATAAGTCTCAGAGTGAAGTTTTTCATGCAGTTAGGCAGTTTTCGGGTGCAAGGGGTGTGCGTCCAACATGCTGTTTATTTTTTGGGAAGAAACCAGTTAAATTTTTTCCTCATGTGGTTGTCTTCTTGGGGGGGAGCTTGTTTTGGAGGTCCTGGAGGCCTCTTTCACAAATTCTTTATGGTTGTGTCTCATGGGGTATAAAATCTCAAATGGCTCCTCTACCCCTTAAGCGGTTTTGGGTTTTGGTTGTTGCCTGTTGAAGATGATTGTGTCCAAGGGAAGTGGTGAGTCTAGAGTTAGTGTTCGTTCCGAGTCCCTCTTATTTGGATCCCCTCTACTATGTAGGAAGCCACCCCGTGTCGTTGGGTTCATGATGTGGAATTCAATCTGCATTGTTGAAAATAAATTGAGAGCTCCCATGTCTGTGCTATTGCACTACTCAGTTTCTAATATGGGGGGACCCACTATGTGTCTCACTAATTTCTTTCCTCAATATGGTCGGGTGAGACTCAGAATGTTGAGGGGTCACACCAACATCAGTGGCTTCATTTGGTTTTCATTTGGGATCTTAATAGGACTCTAGTGATTTCTATGGTTGGGGTCGTGGTGTTTCAGGTTGTGGTTGTGTTTGGAAATGTGAGTCTCGTATCATTGGTTCTTTTCCCTAGTAGTCCGGGTATTGAGGTTTTAGGTCTTGGGTGGAAAATTTTTTTTGATCCCCAAGTGCTAGGGGTTTTGTTTTGAGAGTCATTGCATCATTATTTTGAGCTTTGAATAGCCTAGTCTTTTGCGAATTTCTGGGGGAATAAAGTGTCATGTTGGGGAGAATTGTCACACCCCGACCAGACACTTCACGATTTTTATAAATTTATGTTTGAGTTTCTATTTAATTTTATTCAATATTGGGTTTTTATTTTTATTATTATTATTATTATTATTATTATTATTTTTAATAAATTTTATGAAAATGAAAAATAAATAAATAAACCCTAATATAACCCTCACCCTTACCTTGTAGCCGACACCCCCCCCCCATCCCCTCATATACGCATGGCCAACCCCCACCCCCTCCACCTTTTAGTTGCGTGATGCTGACCCCCTACCCCTTCTCTTGGACCTCCAGCCGGCCTCCTCCTCTCCCTTTCGAGACTGCCACCGACCTCCTTCTGTGGTGCAGCCTCCATCTACGTGACCTCCCGTGGCCGTGTTTTCTAGAAAGTGCACGACCCTTCTATAGAAATGCGACACCTCACCTCGGGTCCTTTTGCGCCTGTTTTTATTCTAGTTCCTTCACGGGTCATGTCCGCATCAACATTGTAAGACCTATTCTATATGTCTACATCTTCGCATCATCCATTTTAGTTTCCTCTTCACCTAATTTTCTTTTAGTCGTAAACCCTAACGTAGGGTTTGACCCATTCTAGATTTCTTCCAATTACATGGTGTGAAGTGCCTCACCCAGGTTATTTTGGTTCATAATCCGGAATCTTCTTCTAAAGGAGAAGCATATTGACACCTTTTCAGTTCATTTCCAACATCCTAGGTATAGTTTTATATCGTCGGTTGGTTTCCCAGTTGTTGTGTGGAATCCTTTATGTGTTTTAAGGTTCGTTGTAATTATCTTGTAGTGTGTTGGACATTGCTTTGTGATTTTAGTCCATCCCAGTTCTTCAATCACTATTTGAGGTGGATTTGATTTTAATGTGGCGATTTTAACTGAAATGGTGTTTTTTAATGTGGAAAACCTAGTTGTGTCACTGCATATGATTTTATAAATCATACAGGTAGTTTATTAAATTATGTGTAGGATCAAAATTGTATTTTGATAAGGCTTTGATATGCATTTGGTTTTTTTAAGAACGTTCTAGTGATATTTCAATTAAAAAGCATTTGGGGGTGTTATTTAAGTTGTTTTATAGGTAGTTTTAATGGTGCTTTTATTTGTGTAAAAGGTGAAAACCATATTTGGAAAATGTTTTGAGGCATATTTGATTTTAAAGAAAAGAGATGGAGTGTGTTTTTAGGTTAAATCTTTTTTGTGCATTTTAGAAATGTTTTATTAATTATTAAAATGATTTATTGATTTGTGAGGGTCATGTGATTGATACTTTGGGAAGGTTTTGGTGTGCGCTTGGTTAAAAAAGTGTTTTTAGTGTTTTTTTTCACTATAGCCTTGTGGAGTTTCTTGGAATTGATTTATGAAGTTTCTAAATGATATATTAAATTATTAAAGTGATGAAAATTATGATTTGAAATGGTCTTAGTGTGCTTTTGGCCTCAGAAGTGGAATGTGAGTGGGTTTTTGTTTACAATGTCTTGTGATGCCTCTCGAAATTTCTTTATAAAATTTTTAAATGGTTTATTTAATTTTTATAAATAGTGTGAGTCATGTTTTGGTATGGTTATGATGTATATTTGGATTTATAGTTACATTTTGATATAAATTGGGTTTATTTTTTATGTAAATTTTGTGGTACTAATTTTGAAGTGTTGCAAAAATTGTTCTATTAATTTATTAAATTATATGTTTAGTGTTGATCCCTGCTCATTGGTTTTGAGTCACCAAGTCAAGGGTGACTCACCTGCGTATGTATAGGTATGTATTTATATATATATATATAGGTTCCCTCATTACACGTATATTCATGCATGGTGGTGTTTATATGTGTATGGGGCTAGGTGTGCCTATGTATATATATAAAAGTGCATGCATAGGTGAGTGGAAAAAAGGCATATTCAAATAAGCTTATATGTAAGGATCCCCTTGTGCATTCCCATGGCCATGCAGGTGTGTGTATAGGGGATAGGTATCCTTTCATTTATGTGAATGTGTGTATGCTTAGTGGGTGAGCTTCATCTTTGAGTTAGAAAGTGCAAAGATCCAAGGTGGACGGCTTGATTCCACTCTGAGGTAGGTCCCCTATACCCTGACCTTTAATTAGAATTTCTATAATTTCTTAGTGTTATATTAATAGTGCATCTTCTTCTTCCACATGAAATACTTATGAAATATGTGTGTGTGTTTGTGTGTTTGTTTTTGTGTGTAAATGGGTTTGGTTCTTGAAAAGTGATTTTTTTTAATGTTTCAAACATAAAGCAGGTATTTCCAAATATGCGTGGTCTTTTGGCTGATTTTTTCATAAAAGTAAAATGACACGTTATTTTCCAAAGAAGTTCCAAAATAATATTCAAAATGGTTTTTGGGTGAACATGTTTTTAAATGAAAATCATTCTTGTGGAGTAATTAGCCTCGTTTGGAAACTTGAAAATGAATTGTGAAAGTGAAAATACCCTCTTAAGTCATGCCCTATTATTTTAGAAATATGATGTGTGTTAAATGTGTGATTTGTGATATGTACCTAATGAATAGGCTTATGTGAGGTTTTATGACATAAAAATGGGAATGCGCTTAAGGAGGGAGAACAGTGGTGAGAGAATGAATGGATTTTAGATAAAGGAAATGTTATGTTCACTAATGCTCTTTGATAAAACCTCACCACCCTTTGATACAAAGAACATGGGAAACCCAAGGTATCTAGGTGGGTGGACTAGTTCTTTCATGCTAGTGATTCTGAGTGGTTCTCCCCTCCTTTACTTTGAAATTTTGATTCTTGTAACTCTAACTAAACATTTATGTGAGGTTGGAGACCAATAGGTTATGTATGTGTTTCCCTACTAGTGGCTCGTGCAAGGGAACAAATATTTGTAACGGTTACTCTTACATAGAGACATGAGGTTCTAGGGGCCCAGATGAGCGAGATGGCCCATAGGGGTTTTGACCAAGGTGTTCAGTTATGACTTGGTGCTTGTGGAGTGATTTTCACTACAGTTGTTTTTCGCACTTTTGTGAAAACTATGCTTGAATTTAAATTGTTTTCCTTTAATTTTGAATGTTACTTCAAGCTTTCAATCCACTTAGAAAATATATTGTAAGTGATATTTCTTTCCTTAAAAGTGAATCTTGTAACTTTAATTTTAATATAATGGAGAGAATTATTTTAATAGGTCTTATTTTCAAACTAGCATGATTGAGTTTCTTTTTAAAGATAAGGGAATATAGTGTTGTTTATTCTTGTCATTCCTACTAAGAATTGTGGTGCTCACTCCTACATTAGTTTTTAGTTTCAGGTTTTAGTTTTGGATCACTCGATCTTGGTTTTATGTTTGGTGGTGACCCATCCGGTCACTTGGAGGTATGTCTAGATGGTTACCTTTATTTTATTTATTTATTTCTGTTGTTAGTGTTTACCTACTTGTCTGGTTTATTTCTATTTATCTGTCTTTTTTTTGGGATAAATCGTTCCCAACTGGTTGTTTTGATGCCTGGAACTAGTTTTCATCCCAGGGGGACTGGTAATTCCCTTTAGGCCATGCCACAGACTAGCTCGGGTGACCGGTTCAAGGTCGACCCGGGTTGGTTCATGAGATGAAGAATCTATATTGGAAACTTCTTCTCAAACATAAATGTTGTTACATTATGAGCAAGAATATCATGATCAAGTTATTAAGACAAAGGGGGGACCATCCTTGAAAACATGTTTGTTTTGAGGGAATATACGAATGTATTTTCTTAATAGTTTCCTAGTATTCCTCTTGATTAAGAGTATGATTTATTAACTGAACATATACCCAAATTAATCCCATATCTAAGAGTTTCTATATAATGAACCTCATTGAAGTAGAAGAACTAAATAATAAAATACAAGGGAATCTAGATAAGGGTTTCACATGACCATGTGCTCAACCATGGGGTGTGTCAGTCCTACTTTTCAGTAATAAAGATAGACAAATAAATTTATACATTGAGTATTGCGAACTCAATAAGATCATGATAAAGAATAAGCATCCCCTTCTACTTATTGATAACTTGTCCAACAAACCATATCAGGTTCAGATGTGTATCTTCAGTCAAGATATAATCAATTAGAAGCGGAGGAAGAGAATGTTACAAAAAAATCCTTTTCTTCAAGATATTGATACTATGAATTCATAGTGATTCTATTTTGGATCGTAAATGCTTTATGAATTTTTATTTACTTGATAAATGGAGCCTTTAAATATTAATTTGAAAAAATTATAGTGGTATTTATGGATAATATTCTCATATAATCAAACTATAAGGTGGAACATGGGTTTTATTTGATGATTATTCTTAATAAATTGAAAAGGAATAAGTTATATAAAAAGTATTGTAAATGTGAACCTTAAATCAAGAAAGTGACATTAATGGGGTGTGTTATTCCAAAAATTGGATATTTTTGGATCCAATAATGACAAAATGTGATTGAGGAATGGTCTAAATAAATATATATGATGGGGATCCATAGTTTCCTTAGATGATCTAGGTATTATCAATTATTTTTTAAGAAATTTTCATTATTGAAAAACTCACCACAAAAGATAACTCAAATGGAAGTAAGTTTTTTCTAGACTGGTGAATATGAAGAAAGTTACAAGGAGTTAAATAATATCTGAATCACAACACATATACTCACATTACCATCAATCAGATATTTGTGACATATACTGATGCATCAAAGAAGGTACTAAGTTGTTTATAGATGTAAAATGGTAATTTAATAGACTATGACTCTTGATAGTTGCAGGTTCATAAGAAAAATTTACCAATTCATGATCTAGTGTTAGAAGCAGTAATATGTGCATAGAATATTTAGTAGAAATATATCTTCGGAGAGAAGTGTGAAATGTATATGGATCACAATATCGTGAAATATATATTCACCTAAGAAGAGATCAACAAGAACCAATGAACATAGTTTGGGATAATCATGGAATATGACTACTCGATCAATTACCATATTTGGTATGTGATTAAACTAGAAGATTTTCTAAAAAATAAAAGATCTAATAAAATATATAATAACATCATAACATTCACAATCAATTTATCAACCATCCTATCTGATAAATATTAAAAAAATTAAGGGATGATGTAGAGATAGAAAAAATATGGTTTTTATAAGGAATGAGAAAACATCATTATTCAACAATAATAATAAAAAATTGTGAGATTTGGAACATGATTATGTGTAATATTAGTTCTTTAGAAAAAATAAATAAATCTATTGAATGATCTTGATTCCTCAATATTCTCACCCCAAAAAAGAAGAAAAATGATGTATAAAGACCTTAGTGATAACTTCTGGTGAGACAATATGATTAAATAGATGGTCGAATATACATCAAAGTGATTAATATGTCAGTAAGTGTTGGATAAATGGAAAAAGTCCAAGGGGATAATGAGACTATTACACAAATCTACATGAAAATGGTTAAAAATAAATATGTATTTTTTCAAAGATATTTTAACAACATCAAATGAAAATAATGAAATATGAGTTATAGTAGATCACCTATAAAAGAATTCTGACCTCATCTATATTTTGGAGTACTTTTTACTTGATTAACTTATAAATATTTACATTAAAGAAGTGGTGAGGATACATGGAACAATATTATTAATTTTACCTGATTGAGATCCATGGTTCACCTAAATGTTTTGTAAAATTATTTTTCATGACTTGAACACATATTTTAACTTTATTATGACATATCACTCAGATACTGCTGGAAAATACGAAAGGACTTGATGAAAACTTGAGTATATGATGAGATATTTATTTATAAACATAAAATGTGGTTGGTATTAATATCTTTCTACCATTGAGTTATCATATAATAATAATTTCCACTCAATAATATAGATGGGTTTTTATGAATCCCTGTTAGGGGAGAAATAAAGAACTTCAAAATGTTGGTATAAATTTTCATAACTTAAGATATTGGGACCTAAACATGTAAAATAAATAAAAGATAAGTTTAAAGTTATTAAATAACACTACAAAACATCCTAGAGTAGACAGAAGAGCTTCACTGATGATCATCAGTGAGACATAGGTTTTGAGGTTATATATAAATAAATTCCTTCATATATCTCTGTAAAATAGATCTATGGGGTTGGGGAAGAATGGAAAGGTAATTCATAGATATATTGGATCCATTGAGATTATTAGACTCATAAAAATAGTGGCCTACTGACTTCCACTCTCTCCACACCTACCTCAAAAGCATGACATGTTCTATATACCCCTCTTGGGGAAGTACATACCAAATCCCTTATAACATCCCCAAACCGAAAATCAGAGATCTGGTACTAGAACACACTATTTAAATTTCTAGATTGGATACCAAAAAATGTGACCCAATTTAAACCATCCAAAATTTTAAAAATCAAAATGAAATTTCGGATCACATACATACCTAGAGACATTTTTGGTTCAGCGATTTTGAGAATTTTGATAAAATCATACCTAAAAACATTGATATGTAAAAAACTAGTTAAAAATCCAACTTCATCTCCCACTAAGTTCTTCACATCTAGTGAACTTTTTTGGAATAACATACTTAAAACATTTCTTAACAACATAGTGAAAATGAAACATAATAAGGTTGAGATAAAACAATAAGTAAGAGAAACATAAACATTAACCATTGAATTTCATTAATGATCATAAGATGAGCATAAGTGTATATTGACAAAATCAAAGTATATGAGGATAGCATAAGAGAATTCAAAATCATCAAACATGGATGATGTCTTAAAAAATTATAGAATCATTATAATCAATAATAATAATCCATTTGATTCCAATCATGATTAAAGGAACAATTAAAACTCATAGGAAACATTGATAAAAATGTTCATATCTTGTATCATCATCTTCATATATCTATTAAAATATTTATTATAAGTGGAATAAGAAATATCATCGACTTCCAAAAATTTTATCCATAGAACATAATCCTTACCAAATGCATTGGAGAGAAATGATAGGATCACCCATCATCATGAGTTATATCAGGCCCACCCATCATTATGATCTATATATGTATCACCCATCATAATGAAATTTAATAGGATCACCCTTCACCATGACCTATATTAGGATCAACTATCATCATAAACAATTTCTAATAACTATAACATAATCATGACACATGAAATATTTCATTTATCAACATAATAATGACAATTGTTTTTGTATAGTTTATTTTTCAATGGAAAAGAAACAGGTTCTCTGGATATCTATTTGAAAGAAAAATAAATCATCTAGAGAAATAATAAGAATAGTATCATTAGCATATATCCTCAATGGATCATAATAAAAAAAATGATTGTTTTCATTGATGAATATGAATACAATAAAAATTTCATTAAAAAATTCTTGAGGAAAATACCCTTTCTACTTATAAAATCACTTCAAAAAACTAAAAATTTCCAGAATATTAGGGGAAATTTTCTTAAGAAGAACAATCAATAAATTATAAAGGAATAATCAAATAATTTAGTATTAAATATTGTTGGAAGTTTTGTTCTATACTTAATCATTAAAAAAATATTTTTTTCACACTATCAACAAAATGTACCTTGTTAAAAAATGAAAAGAATATTATTTTTAAATATTTTTGAAAAAAGGATACACATAGGTAAAAATAAATTTAGAAGAACATTTATACATATTAAAAAAACATTTTTGAAAATATTCTATAAGAAATGAATATGGAAGAAAAATATTTTCCAACCAAAAGGGGTGGAATAAAATCGATATTTATTAAAAAAAATTATGAAACATTTAGAGTACAAAAGAGAGGAAAATGGTACTAAAATATCAAAATTATATGAATAAACACAAGAGAAGAAAAATTAAATGATTTTATTAAATAATAATAATGTAATTTCTCAAAGTAAATATAGGCATAAACAATCCGGGTAAATATTTGATTTAAACATAAATCCCTTGTCGATTTAGAAAATTTGGAATCATAATCCCCCTCAAGGAATAAATTCAAATTAAACTATAAATATCATGAACATAAGGAGATTCATGATATAGAATATAATATGTTTAGTATATTTATCTCATAAAATAATATAGGTTTATAACATAAGCATATGTCCCAATGAAATATAATTTGTGAAAAGTAACCCTTATAAACTCATTTGGGAATTAATCAATGGAGAGATTATGTGTAAAAAATATAAATCCACCAAAAACAAGTATAAATAATAAAAAATTATAGATAAATGTATTCATGATAATGACATAATAAAGTCAATGAATATGATTTATAAGATGAAATAATATAAAATCATGTTTTTAAAAGCTATACCTCTTTTTCAGACTACCTTGTTATCATTACACTTTAAGCCCAATAAGGGTGGAATTATGAATAAGAAATACATATACAATGTGGTTCGGTATTTTTTGAATTTATTTTTTCATTGAATTTATGAACCAAATGTTTTTAGAAGTGTGGATATGAGAGGAGAGGCATTACCATTTATAAAGGAGGGGTGGGGCATTCTTGGAATTTCTTAAAGTGTTAAATTAATATAAATTACTTTTCCATATAAAATTGATAAAAATAGATATAATTCAAACATAGGATAATTATTGGTTGAAATAATATCATCTACAAAAAATTCACAATTTTATGTGATTTTTTTCCTTATTATATTTATTTTAACCCCTCGTTTACCCTTTTGACAATTACCATGATATCGATATTTTTTTACTCTTTAGGGGTCAATAAGGCTAATAAAAATTAAAAATTAACCAATAAATGGATCACGGTTTATATTTTAAATCATATCCTTCCAAATTGTGGAAGGTATGGTTTTTATATATTTTAATCATTTCATAACATATTTTCTATTATAAAATATCATTAATGACTTTTTTGATATACTTGAAATATTATAAAATAATATTTTTCTAACCCATAAAAAATGGTTCAAAAATAACATTAATTGGAATATAAGGAATATATGGTCATAATATAATCATCCAATTAAATTTAAAAAAATTTATATATCATTTGGAACATTTTTTTTTGGTTTAACCCCTTATTTAACCAATTTTAACCTACATTATAGTAATGAATTTTTCAATATTAAAGGGTTATAATATTTTGTATATGGTGATGATTGTCTCAAAAATGAAAAATATATTACCTTTTAGACCCTTTATCATAATAATTGTCCTCATTAAATATTTTTATGATTTTTAATAACTTAATAAAATATTATTTAACATAAAATGTCATTAATTTCATTTTTGATACTTTTTATTTAATTTGACATTGAAAACAACACAATAGAAAAATAATTTGAATATAAATCTTTCATACATCTATAATATGTTATATATATAATTCTTGTAAAACTGTAACACACCCAAACACTTTTACATTTTGAGTTTTTAAAATCATTTACATGATTTTTATACTGCTTGTGCAGGCACGGTATCTGTGTTGTGCAATCATTTAGGGTCATTATTTCATCACTAAAAAATATAAACAAATTATCCTTATAAAAAAATTAATTATGTTTTGGATTAAAATTTAAATTCACTATATATATATATTTACACCCACATATGGCATGAGGATTATTTAATATGTTTTTTTATCTTTTCTAGAATTGGGTAAGAATTACTAAAGTATTTGGGGAAGTCACTTGTTATATAAAAACAATTAGAATATATACATAAAAAATATCAATAATAATTTTTATTTATTATAAAAGATGATCAAATACTGCTCCCTTCTCAAATATTATCATTAGGACACCAATTTTGACACTTCTAGTGTTGCGTAAAGATTGTGTTGGCACTGAAAATAATTTTCATATTCATCATGAAATAATTATAATTTATTGGTTTTTAATTAATTTGGTAGGATATTTGTATTATATTATCATAAAATAATCATTTAAAATGTTAAATATATTTTAATATCATATTTATTTCTTGGATATATCTTAAAAGATATATTATATCATAAAAACTATATTTTTTTACAATTCCCCAAAAATTTAATTTCATCAGAAAATATTAAAAATTCATACTAGGAAAAATTTGGATTAATAATTGCAAAAATGTATTTCATTTCATTAAATTCAACTCATATAAATGGAAAAAAATTACTTTTAATATAATTTTATTAAAAAAGGTTTTAGAAAAATGTCTTCACTATGCCCAAAAATGAACTTATACCGAAAATAAATTATAAAGAAGATTAATATGTAATTATTTAAATTATTTAAAACTATAGTACTCTTATATTAAATTAATATCATGGAAAAATTTTAATGGAACTTTTTAATGAAAATAAATGATAATTTTATACCAAAAAATTGATATTTTTCACTCTTCCTTGAAAAATTAATCTTTTAAGAAAAATCTCACAATGTCACCATAAAATAATTTTCATATGCTGATTTTAAAAATGATATCCTTTTTCAAAAATTTATTAAATTTTTATAAATTAATAATAATATTGACTCAACAAAATAATTGAAAATCATTTTTGAAGAAAATTTATTTTTAAAACATAAAATAAATTAACTGAACATTGTGGTATTATTTTCCAAGTAATAATAAATATATTTATATTGAGTGTGGCCTTTATATATATTTCATAATTTTTTTATTTCTATTAATATTTTTGAATTCAATAGCCATGTTATAATGGTCATATTTAGAAAATAATATTTCATGTTCCAGTTATGTTTGGTCTTGCGTGTTGTAGATGCTATCAAACATAGTATTATTTTTAAAATATCGAGGTGTTAGATTCTTCTCCCATATAATAAATTACTTCCATATAATTTGAACTTCATCCCAGATATCCATGACTTAACATTTTAGAATACCCTTTTGTAACCCACATCATAAAAATGTTTAATAAAACTTCCTCTTAAAAGATTGTATTGGGAAATACAAAGGTCTTATATAATAACACATAACTCTACTTCTAAATAAGTGAACATTAGTGGAAAGTGAAAATTTCAACATGGAGGAAAAATATAATGTCATAATAATAATGGAGGGTGATATAGTTTATATACCACAAATAATTTAATGATTATGAATATTTTAATGACAACAAAACCAAAAACCAATGTTGTGTGAAAAAATATCATTGATTCATAAAAACTACGGTAATTGGATCACATTTTTTTAAATATCCTTTTCCTAGAGTTTATGAATTCCTTTACCATTTATAAAAAGTACATAAGGAAATATACTTACTTTATAGGTATAATTTCAACCTTTATTCAATTTCCACCACAATATCATTTTTATCCAAAATATTAGTATTCAAGATTAATTTTTCATCTATATTTAGATATTAACTGAATATTGAATTGGTTAGTATAATATATGATAATATCTAAGATTTATACATTTTCATGTGAAAAAATAATTCATTAATCTCTAGAATTCAACAATAACAACAAAATATCAACATAAATCCTTCCATAAATATATAAAACTATATCCCAAATAACATGAATAACATAAACATTAAATAATTTTTTAACCTTGAAGGTTATCTTGTGCCTTTAATCTTAAATCCCCAAAATTGTAATGGTATTCTTCTGAAATAAATCTTTATGTAAAACCAAAGGGTTATATAAATCTCATCCTAATGTAAACTCTCCCAAAATATCATCAATCATGATGATAAATCACTATATAATCGTATAATGTATACAACTTCACCCAAATATCTAGAATCGAATTTAGATACTGACTTGAAATTTAATCCTTACCTTGACCATAATATCCTAGAAAATATCTCTTTATAAATGTATCACTTTTCAAACATAAAAAATTTTCTTTATCCTACTATCCAGTAGAACAAAATTAACATAACATCCAATCATATATTAAACCAAATGGTTATTTAAATTTCAAAAGTGAATTTTTTATAAGCCACTTAAAAGTTACAAATCAGCTTCAAATCACATCACTTAAAACCTAAAAAGGGGGGTCTATACCATTGAACTTATGATCAAACCTATAATTATAAGAACATGATTATATACATAAATCGTAAGATAAAATCACATAAAAAATACTAATCCCTAAATTTATCTAAACAGTTATATGATACAAACTATAATAGCTCTAGACTTGTACTCCTCAATCCGGTGCTAAAACATAATATTTACATTTATGGATTAGATACCGATAAATGTGACCCAATTTAAAATATAAAAAATTAGTAACATAAAAAAGAAATATTAGATCACTTACATACCCAGGGAACTTTTATGATTAGAGTTTTAGATAATTAGGAGAACCTCATATATAACATCTTGGATATGAAAACAACTTGTTCAAAAAAATCTATGTCATCTCCCAAAAATGTTTTCATATCAAGAAACCTTAAATGTAATAACATACTTAAAACTATTCTTCACAACCTTGTTAATAATAAATATAAGAAGGTTAAGTCCAAACACTCAATAAGGTCAAACATAAACATTATCAATGGAATTTTATAAGTGATCATAAGATGAGAATATGGGTAGGATGACATAATCAAAGTACATTAGCATAACACAAAATAATTCATACACATAAAACATGGATCATAAATTTTTATACATGATTTGAATATTTAAAAAAGAAATAGTTATAGGAATCAATAATAATGAGCCATGTGATTTCAATCTTAATCAAAGGAACCATTAATTATTATATAGAGCATAGAGAAGATGTGTTGGTATCTTGTGACATCATCATCACATCACTCTTACAATAACTCTTACAAGTGGAATATCTAATACTATCAAATTCTATCAAAATTATTTATAGAACATAATAATTACCCAATTAATTGGAGATATATATTGGGCTCATCCATCATTAAAAGCTATATCAAGATCACCCACCATCATAAGCTATATAAGGCTCACCCGCCATAATGTGCTATATCAGGATCACACATCATCATGCTCTATATCAATTTCACTCATAATAATGATCTATATGTGTCTCACCCATCATCATGAACAATTTATAGTAACTATAACATAATAATAACATAAGAAATATTTCATTTTTCAATATAAAAATAATTATTTTCCATTCATAGATTTATTTTCCCATGAAAAAAGAAACTAGTTCCCTAAAAATATATTTGAAATAATAATAATAACCTATATATAGAAATAATAGGGCTTGTTTAATTAAACTATGTCCCCATTGGAACATAAGATAAATTAAAGGTTGTGGACATTGAGGAATATAGATAACCTAAAAAGATCATTAAAAATCTTCTTGAGAAAAATACTCTTTCAAATTTGAAAATAAAATCTAAAAACTAAAATATTTCAGAATATTAGGGGGGGAAATTATTTGAAAATAACCACACAAAATTATAAAAGAATATTTAATACATTAAGGGTTCATGAAATTGATAAAAAAAATTCATGTCGTAATCATTAAAACAAATATTTTTTCACACCTTATATAACAAGTACCTAGTTTGGAAAACAACAGGATTGTTCTTTTTAAACCTTTTGGTAAAAAATTTCAATCATGGGAAAAATTAATTTAAGAAATAATTGTGTATTATTCAAAAACATTTTTCAAAACATTTTAGAAAATATGGATTTGGAATTAAAAAAATCCAACAAAAAAGGGGTAAATAATATCAGTTATTATGAAAAAAATCTAAACTATTTAGAGTAAAAAAGAGAGGAAAATGGTATTAAAACATCAAGATTATAGAAATACCATAGTATAATATACATTGATTTAGTTTATCAAAAAAGGGTCATATAATTTCTCATTGTAAATTATGGAATAAATAATTTGTATTAAAATGATATTGAAATATATATCCTCTACCTCTTTGGAAACTTTTTAATTATAATCTCAATGAAAGAATAACATAAAATAAAAAATTAAATACATTTAAAAAATGATATTAATTATATAAAATGTAAATGGTTTAGTATATACCCCTCATAAAATAATATAGAAGCATAACATAAATTTATATCCCAAATAAACATATTTTGAAACGGATAGCCTTATTAAGATCATATCATTGAATTGAGAATTAATCAATTGAGTGATTATTTGTAACAAATATAAACCCACAAAAAATTCAGGAGACAGAATAAAATATTTTAGATATAAATTCACATATAATTATAGAATCACAAATTCAATGAAGATGTGTTTTAACCCAATAAAAGGAAACTGAATTAAGAAACCCTTTACCACTTGGTAACATTCTTGTCAAATGCCCTTCGATGAAATAATTAAAATTTAAAATTAAAATAATATGAATTAAAAATTATTAATGATATAAAATTTAAAATTGGATATATATACTCCATAAAAATAAATTAGGTACAAAACATTAAAATATTACTCAATAAAAGGAAATTGATATGAAATCCCTTCACTCAAATCTAATATCTATGTACTTTAACTCTTTTATAATTAACTAATATAAATTATTTATTTGTTTAATAACCATTTCCAGGTTTATTAATTTTTAATTAAATATTTTTTTTTCAATAATTTCAATGGCATATTTAATAACATAATCTGTTAATTCCACGTTGTGTTTTTTGTGGATGTTCGATTTAAAATTTCAGAATAAATTTGGTATGATGACTATGGTCAAAGGGGTAATTGTTAATTCATATCAAAAATAATAATATTTATATAATTATAATTTTAATGCATCAATATACTTTTAATATCAATGATGAATTATTTTTTAAGAAAATTAATGACATTACAATCATGAAGGCGGTAGGTTTTACATACGCATTAGTAACATTTCTATTTTTTAATGAACATGATAGAAAGAAGGTAAGTATTAATTATTATTTTCATATTTGTTATTATATCATTTTTCATATAGTTTCATCAAATACACTTATATATAGTTTCCAAGTGATGTGGTTATGAAAAAAAATCACATCGCTTCATGGAGGTGGTAATCCACATGTATGCTCGAACGACATTGTCATTTTTTAATGGATGAAAAGGTAGGAAAATTGATTATATCATATATTTATATAATTATATATATTTAGTTTGTATCATATATATATATTAAATTTATAATTATAACCATCTA
Organism: Viscum album; assembly: GCA_963277665.1. Taxonomy (NCBI): domain Eukaryota; kingdom Viridiplantae; phylum Streptophyta; class Magnoliopsida; order Santalales; family Viscaceae; genus Viscum; species Viscum album. Next base: position 170,862,940 of record OY728148.1, read on the forward strand.
TATGAGGTGGTGATGGAAAATGAATTACATCATTTGACAAGGTGGTAGTCTACCGTACACATGGATGATGGTATTAATTCCTGATTGATGGAAGAAAAGATGCATATTGGTTATTTCATCAACATAATCACATATATGTTAATTTAAGACACATATGATACTATTCCATGTTGTTCTAAGAATATTTTATGTTGGTAAATTAATAGATAAAACTAAAACATTTGGTTAAAAGTTATACCTCATCTTCGGACAACCTCCTTTGATTTACACATTAATTGTAATGAACCGACCCAGGTTACCCTAAAAATGGAACCCAACCTGATCGGTCACATAACCGAAGGGCGTTCCCAACCCCCATGGGCTAGAGACAAGCACCCGATCAACGAACAACAAAATAGAGGGAACACTTTCCCCCAACCTGAACAAACACATGAAATATACATACATATATATATATAATAGTGGAAGACAAATAATATATATGTCATAACTATAAGAAAACAATGTAAATATAAAACTACAAAAGTACTTAAATACTCAAAGACAAGTCCAACTGTAAAGGACTAGAAACAAGATAGGTACTCCAAATGATGGTAGGGACAGACTCCCACTATCTCATCACCAGCTACCTAACCAGCTGACACGAGCCTCACTGCCTCACTGTGGCGCCTTTCCTTTACTTGTACTAGATGACAAAAAAAAGTTATAATCACCACTGAATATGTGCAAAAGGTGTGAGATAACATGCTCAATGGGATCTCAGCCAGGTGTTCAATAAACAGTCTCTGTATAAAAATTCTTATATTCTCATTTTAAATTGAACATGGCATTATAAACATTAAATTAATTTTATAGAAATCATGGTAAACATTTTCCTTTTTCACATATCTAAAACAAAATCAGGTATATCAATTTCAAAACACATATTCTATATCATTTCCCACAAGCATAAACATGCATATCATGGCTAACTCAGAGAGACATGAAATGAAAAATAGAATCACATGTTTCAAAACACCAATGAAAACTATAGTTCCAGGCCACAGACTACTCGTACCATAATAAATCCAGTGAAAAATTCTGATCCTAGAACAACGGGTCTAGGAAGAAGAGGAATACACAATGAGTAAATCCCCAAACATGTCAATATCGGTCCCCTAGAACAATGGGCCTATGAAACAAAGGAAATATCTATGAAAAACCTCCTTGATAATCACATAAAAATAAAATATTTACCCAAGATAAACATTCCATCTAAGTACCCAAGGCAACTCATGTTCTCTTTTCACAATTCATTCTGATGATTTGAAAATATTTTCAAAATAATTTCACTAATTTTATTTCAATTCTTTGAAAATACACATTTTCACTCCAATTATTAATAACAATAGGATAACAATTTTTCATAAAAACCCATTTTTAACACACACAAAACAATCATGCTAATTTCAATATGAATCAGTTTGTAAATCAAAAAAAATTATATCCATTACCATAGGCTATAGACAGAACCACCTACATAAAAACTCAGGTCACACATTCCTGAAACAGAATCCAAAGTAAACAAAATACAACAACATCAATGACGGCCTTGTAATAAAATCCACATAAATATTGATTCAATTTAGAAGATAAGTGGTCATAAGAAGAGATGAAACCTATAATCCTCAAAGAAGAACGCATGATGCACTAAGACTAATAGAAGGTAAGGCCTCCGGAATAATATCACATAACAGATCTAGGAATAAACTAATAAGAATCACCCATCATAGAAAAATGGATCCAAAGATTCCACCCAATGGAGATATTGTGATCAAAGGGGTCTTATGAATAGAAACATTACTCACCTAAAGAGATTCACCGCAACCACAATGGATATCGAGTGTCGAATAGATAGATCTAGAAGGGGATGAGTCTCTCAATAATTCCATGGAATTGCCTTAGTTCAAGATCCAAAACTAACTGGTGAAGGAAATGAAATAAAAAAATCATGTTGTTTTTAAAAACTATATATGGATAGTTACACAGTACGCAACCTAGTTACATGAAATGCAATCCCCACGATTCACAGATTATGAAAAACTCTTTTCCTCAGATAAAAAAACTACCTTTAAAAAAATTAAATCATGTATTTCATGGTTACGACATGTAACCTCTCATAGAGTGAAGTCATCCTTCATGACTTACATGCAACAACCATTACACAGTGTGTAACATAGTTACAATGTGTGTAAATGCTCTGAAGCCTATAAAAATGAATGGTTATTAGTGATTGTCAAAAAAATATCCTACTTCACCATTATAAGTATCCTCCCAATCACAAAGGAGGGGAAAACCACAGTTATGTTAAGTTAGTACCTAAAAAAATGGTAGTGGGATGTTACAAACTCTCCACCATAAAGACTTTCCATCCCTAGGAAGACATGTGGATGATGTATTCCCTATAAAAATATAAGGCCAATGCTCCCTCATCAACAATTTGTGTTCCCATGTCTCATGGGAATATTATCATTATTTCAATATAACTCTTACCAATGGAATCGACTTCCCACGCAAGACTATCACATGAGATTCAATGATCTCAACTGGTTTCTCCAGAATAGAATCATATGGCACAAACTCAATTTCTTCCCTACTCAGAACGTGAGTGGGATCAGGGTGATATTTTTTAAGATGAGATATATAGAAAACATCATAAATACCTATCAAGTAAACTAGAGATGCTAACTGAAAATAAACTTGTTCGAGATAATTAGTGACATCAAATGGTCCAACATGTCTCAGAACCAACTTTCCATGTTTTACAGGTCGATGGTGAACCAACTGAGGAAAAAATTTCAAGAAAATCCAATCACTTATGGAAAACTCCAAAGGTCGACACTACTGATCCACATATAATTCTTTTTCAACTCTGGGTGTAACCAAACGTCGATTTACATCCTGAATCTTCACGGATGTTTCCTAAACCAAACTTGGTCTAACTAAGGATCTTTTTCCTACCTCATCCCCAAAATGAGGTGATCTACATGGGTGAACATAAAATGTCTCAAAGGAATCCATTATTATTGATGATGGATAAGTATTATTGTAAAAAAACTCAACCAGTTTCATATGTCTATTCTATTATCCTACAAAATCGAAGACACTAGTGGGAAGCATATCCTCTAGAATCTGAATTACTCACTCTGTTTGACCATTTTCATATGGATTTTAGGTTGTTCTCAACATGAATTGATTTTCCATCACCTCTTCGAGACTCCTCCAGAACCTCAATGTAATCCTAGGATCCTAGTCTGAAATAAAAAAATAAGGACTCCCATGTAACCTCACAATATCCTACACAAACAGCTTACCCATATCTTCAACATTAGTGGTATCCTCAATCGAAGAAAAATGATAATACTTCATTAACCAAAAACAACCACCCTGATAAACTTATTCCCTTGGGGAGTCCATGGTAATCCTATAACAAAATCCATGGATATCTCATCCCATTTCTAGATCAGCACCAGAAGAGTCTAAAGCAACCCAAAATATTTCAAGTGCTCTTCCATTGTTTGTTGGCAGTTGTAGCAGTTAGACCCAAAATCTGTGATTTCACACTTCATAATAATCTACCAAAATAGTTTCCTCATGTCATAATACATCTTCGTAGTTCCTAGATGAATGACCCATAAAGATATATGAGAATAAAAAATGACTAAACTCCTCATAGATGTCGGGATGAAAACCCTTTTCTTGAAGTGAAGCATACCATCTGAAGAGAGAGACCAACCCAAAATGGTATCACCACCGTAAAAGATTTCTTAAGTCTTATATAACTCATCATCCTACTTCTGTATCTTCAAAATAGACTCTAGGAGAGGTGATGATAAGTGAACACTGGTCAGAACCATACCGAAAACATGCACTTGAGCATCCATATGCAACTGAGAAAAAAAACCTAATGTTCCACTTTTCCATCGATTCTAGAACAAAATGTGACGGTACTTTCCTACTAAGATCATTTTCATCAATTTTTCCCTTCCTTGGGTTGTAGGTGATTTTGAAGTCAATAATTTGAAGGTATTCTACCCATCACCTCTATCTGAGATTCAATTCCTTATGATAAAATATATAACTCAGACTCTTATGATCAAAGAAGACCATGAACCTTACCCCAAAAAGGTAGTGTTTCAAATACTTAAGCTCATTCTTGAATGTAGAAAGATCTAAATCATGAGTGGGGTAATTATTCTCATGTGGTCGAAGCTGACGAGATTCATAAGGTACCACATTGTCATCCTTCATAAGAACGCATCCCAAACCAGCACCAGAAGCATCGAAAAACAAAACATATCTCTTAATAGGATTAGGTAAGAATAGAAAAGAATCTGATGTCAAAAGAATTTTTAGTTCATCAAAATAAGTATGACACTTTTCATCCTCGATTAATTTCACCACTTTCTTTGTAATAATAGTCAAAGGTTACACCATCTTAGATAATTCCTTGAAAATTATTTGGTAGTATTAAACAAGACCAAGTATGATTTTTATGTCAAATACATTATGTGGTTCCTTCCATTGAAAAACATCCTTTACCATATATGGATCAACTGATAATCCATGTTAAAAAATTTTTTTCCCATAGAACTTCAGTTCTTGAATCTAGAAACTACATTTCAAAATCTTTCCATACAAATGGTGACTTCTCAAAAATTCTAGAACCAAAATCAGATGGTGCTCGTGCTCACGCTTAGATTTTGAATAAACAAGAATATCATCCACAAACACTACCAAAAAAGTTTCCAGATATTGATGGAATATTTTATTCATCAAGGTCATAAAAACTGCAGGAGCATTAGTCAAACCAAAAGGCATCACAAGATATTCATAATGGCCATAATTTCTCCTAAAAGTTGTCTTTGGTATATCAGACTCCCTAACTCTAAGCTGATGATAACTCGACTAAAGATTGATCTTTGAAACCAATTTTCCCCCTTTAACTAATAAAAAATACCATCCATATAAGGAAAATGATATTTTTTATTAATCGTAACCCATTTCAACTTTCTATAGTCCAAAAATAAATGAATTCAACCATCTTCTTTCTTGTAAAATATCACAAGGGTTGCCCAAGGAGAGAGGTTAGGGAGAACAAAACCTTTTTCCAACACATAATCCAATTAAATCTTGAGCCCTTTTAGCTCCACTGGTTCCATACAATAATAAGGTATCAATATCAGCTGCATATACATCTCTCTCTAGAGCAACCCCAAAGAAATCATCTACGAAAATTTTAGGATGGAATCGAACAAAAATGAAAATATCATAAATAAAAGAAACATCATCTAGCTAAAATGCAACCGTAACTAAAAAACTCATGATCTCTAGATGAGAAGGTCTTGCACGACCAGACCTCAGATCCCACTCCCCCTAAAACACATGAGAGCTCCCATCGGTAGTAAGAAACAAAACACGATGATGATAACAATCAACCTCATATCAATGTGAGACAATCCAATCTATACTAATGATGATGTCAAAGATATCCAGATCAAGAATGAGAAAATCCTAGACCAACTCTGTATTAGCTGTCGTTAATGAACAAGAAGTACACATAAACCCCTGCTCTTTCCCCATACCAAGATGTGTTTCAAACTCCATTTTAAATGACATAAGTTCCATTATAGGATTAAGAACATAAAAAACATGCATATATAAATGATTGGGAGGAACCAGTATCAAATAAATCAATTTATACTAAAGATAAAATAAGGATAGTACCTCTCACGGTTTTTGGGGATGCATCAACTTCTACTGGACACTCATCTACTACATGAAAATGCTTCACCTATGAGGCATGTGGCTAGAGCCCAGTATTCATTGATGCTTCTGACATCACCGTAGTAGCCTTTGGAACTGACGAACACTGACCATAATGAGGTTTAGTCATAGCCTGATAGGAGAATTGTATGTGACCAATGCATCCACATCCATTGTATGTCTTTGTCGGCATAGGATAAGAATGTTTGGTGTGTCCTCCCTTTCCAATTTGATAGAAAGTTAGAGGAACATTACCTATCATAACAGATGGTTCAGAGGAGACTCACTATTGAAACCCACCCCCACTACTCCTATGATGATCTTTCCACTTCCTCTTTTTCCCTTGTACGCCATTGAAGCTGCCACATGATGGATGAGAAGAGGTGGAAAATAAAACCTTTCCATCCATACTCATTTCTTCCTTCATAACTATGTCTACCATATTCGCATAAGTATAAATCATTAGCATAAACACCTATGATTTAATATCTCGTCACAAACCCTACAGGTACTTTTGTGCCTTCAGCTGGTCATTCTTCACCACATACGGGAAAAAATGGACAAGATAAAAAAAATATTGGTGTATTCCGACACTAAATTTTCTCCCTATTGTAATGATAGGAATGATAGAGACTTCGTGAGCATCACAGACTTTGGAAAAAACTATTAAAAGAATATAGTTTTGGAACACTTCAAATCCAAATTCTACATGCTTATGTACCTGGACCATAGAATCCCACCATCGCTTTACGGACCTCTTGAGCCTAAGCGTTGTGCACTTTACCCTGATTTTCTCAACTGTCTCTAGAAATTAGAATATTTGATCAATCTTATCCTTCCATTCCTTCGCCTCTTGAGGTTCATTCATCCTTTTAAAGGGTGGTTCTTTCTCAACTGTGAAACCAATATGATCATTAGAATAATAAAACTGACCATTATAAATAATATAATGACCTTTCAAATAGTTAAATGATGTTTGTGTGTCATATTAAATAAAAATAAAAGTAATTGTATCATGATAAAAACAAATAAACATGTTAAATATGAAAAAACTAATTTTTGACATAAAGAAATCATAATTATATTTTTGGGGAAAAAATATGATTTATTTTCTTTAAAATACATTCTAATGGTAAACTAAAACATTTTAAATAAAAGTTTATTTTTATAAAATGATTTTTTGAAACACTATTTACATTTATATAAATAATAATATAATATTATGAAATCATATTAAAATTTTCAATGTGTATGAAAATTGATCGTGTCAAAAAAATAATATTTTAAAATAAATAAGGATTTCTTTAAAAATTAAATTTATCACATTATGAAAATTGTTTTTTTAAGAAAATAGATGTTATTTTTAGAATTATCATATTGAAATTATATTATAGTGATTTTTCGGTATGTTTATAAAAATATTTCTATTTTTTAATGCTGGAATACATTAAAATACATTGTTTTTAATTATAAGTTAAATGCATAATTAATTTCATAATACGTGATCTTTGATACCATTATCCCATTATTACATGAATACATTGCTGTTTATGGTCATAATAATCATCACTATTTGTTGTATTGAGTTAATATAATAGACTAATTAATATTTTATTCAAAAACACCCTTTCTCCTCACCTTATAAGTACCTACTTTACCACCACACTTATCCACACACTATAATCTCCTTACCTTTCCAAAGACCTAAAAAATACCTCATTAATAAATAAGTCTACATTATTGATTTTTTTCTGTATAAAATACCATTATATTAGACCAAGTAGTGTATCAAAGGAGAAAATCCAAAGGAAGTGGTAACTATCACAATAAAAAATCTTAAGTTATTTTCTTCTTTTAGTACTTCCAGATCAATTATAACTATCATAATATAATGACATCGTTATTATAAGTATACTAAAATATTATAATATTAATTTAATATTAGTTATATAACATCCCCTCATTTATTCTGAAATGAAAAAGTTCCTCATATTATAGTTTGTTCATCGTCTCTATGGATGATGCATTTCATTTTCCATCACAACCTTCAGGGATGGGTTTAATAATAATTTTATGTTTAAATATGATCTTAATAAGCAAATCATTTTTTTTCATTTTTAAGAAGCCGGTTTATGGGTTCCCGGTACCCCAACCTACAACTACAAAAAAGAAAAACAAAACAATCCAAAAAGGCTTACACGTCGTAATAACCAGATTCATCTCCACATCCCAAGCATGATTCTTCTTCTCCACTAGCCGATTCCCATTCTGGATGCCTCTAAAAACTTCCACTTTGAACCAGACTCCTAAGCTGATCAAGAACCGATTGATCTGGGTAAGCCTTCTTGACCACGCTCCCCTTTTTAAAATCCAAATACACCTTATAGTTCTGATTTGATGAAGATATAGTTCGCATCGGCCTTGGAAGAAAGGAGTAGTCCTTCCTTGGTCTTCTTCTTGGAGTAGCAGACGAAGGGTCGTCAGCTGTAGCCAAAATTAGATTCCCACTTTTAACAACATCACTAAATAATCGGTCGACTGGACCGTTCTCATTCTATTTCCCTCCCCCAGAATTCTCCCTTCCAAATACGGCTTGCACCCTCAAAATAGCATCAGCGAACTTCGAGTTGTTCCCCGGTCTCTGGATTGGACTTTGACATTCCATCAAAGTGGGGCACCTATCTTCAGTAGTGGATTCAATAACTGATTCAACATTATCCCCCAGCCTCAGGTCTGTACTCTCCATCAAAGGGCCACGCCTTGCCCCATTGTGATTGTTTTCCACAATCATGATCCCTACTTCATGGCCCAAACATCCAGCCTGCTACTCCTCCCTGGCTTCCTCGCCAACTGAAGCTGGGTCAAGCACCCTATATTCGATCTTCTGGACTTCCAAAGTCTCCGCACTCACCAGTTCTTTAGAAATCTCTTCTAACCTATTACTCAAGTCAATACATGGCTTAGCCAGAGGATCAAGGTTTTTAGAAACCTTAACACTGGACGTGGTGATTTCCTCCACAGTACTGGCGTCTCATCCTTCCCCACCCAGCTCAGAACCCAGACCAATCGTGTTAGCCACAGGAACTCCCAAGTCCCACCTTAGCCTTTGGAGAACCTCAGACACCATCGGATTTACCTGGTTGGCCTTAACCCCGGAGGCTTTAGTGGCCCGGGATTCTTGAAAAGACACCTTACGAGGCCTGGCTGGATTGACATCACCCGTATCACCCGACCAGTGAGGAACCCTTTCTTCATCAACCAGTTCCACAGTTGTCAAAAACAGACCCACCTTAGCAACACTTCATGCACCATCCTTGGCGCTCACAGTAACAGCAGACCCAGTACAACAAGCCTTCGAGAACCTTGAAATATGTTCACATCGACAAACCTCAACCGAATTCCCCAATCTCTTGCAAGAGCCGCAAAACCCAGTCCAATTATCATAAACAACTCTCTGTTTGCATCGATATTCCTCACTGATTGTGATACAAACAAAATAAAAAGGAGCGCGAGAAGCGTCCATTTCCACGCACACCCGGGGGTTCACCAGATGGAAAACTGCCTCGATACAGCTATCAGAACAAAGATATCTACCAAGCATATTTCCCAACATGTAGATAATTGAAGGGTTTTGAAATGACAAAGGAAGGGACGGAAAACATACCCAAACCGCAATGGACGATGAGTCGCGGTTCATATAAAGATCGAAAGACCAACGTAAAAGAATAAAATGAGATCCATTGAAGCTGCGAGGAGCCTTCGACCAAAATCGGATGAGGTCTTCCTCTGAATCGAACCTAATCATGATTTTCTGGTTGTCCAATAAACCAACCACGACTCTATCACAATGATCCCAAGCTCCGAAGTTGAAATGGTCGAAATCGTCAACTGAAGGCATCATGTGCATGAACCGAGCCACCAAGATGAGGTTCAGCAAGGCTGATGCTTCTGAGAACTCAACAAAGGAAATTTGAAGGTTCGACAATCCATCGATCAAATCCAGAACTTTAGGGTTTAAAGAAGATTTTGGAAATGGGGGAAGAAACTCTGGGTTAGAGAAGGGTCGAAAAGTCCTAGATCTCCCATGAGATGATTATTCCCCCTCCCCCACTGAGGGGGGAGGGGCCGGCGCGGAGGTTGTCGTCGTCACCATAAGGAAGAGTCCATTACGAGGAAACCCCCAAGACCAGCATCCTTTTTCCTTATCTTAATTAATAATAATTACCTCAAAATTAATAATTTATGATCTTAATAATCATATTATATTTTATTTCATATTCTATGATGGGAAAATAATAATAAAATTAAATGAAGCTAATTAAGTTAATAATGGCCTGTAAAACAACCAAAAAGAAAATACCATTTAATATTTTAATATATACAAAGTGAACTATTCCTAGGAAAAAACACTTCTATATGTTTAAAACCAGTTAAATTTATTATGTGGTAGTATAATCAATTCATCACACTTATGGAGTTATGGACGCATTTGGAAAGAAATTCCAAAATTATCAATAAATCAATGCGTCCTTGGAATAATGAAACAAATATCCTTCTAATGATGAACCTGAACATAATGTCTCAATAAAATAATTATAATTAAAAAAATATAAAAAAAATTAAATATTAATGAAAAATGATATGAAAAATTATTTAATAAACTTAATTTTATTATTCTCAGAGGGTAAATGCACGTACCAAGAAAGTCTGGACCCAAGGTAAGGGAAATCCTAAACCACGTTCTTTAATTTTACGTTAATATTTCTCTCTATTTACCTTTATTTACCTATCTCTTATCTGCATGAAATTTTTTCATATTCTATATATATATTCTTTATATATATATATAGTTTATTTTCCTATTTATTATTGAGTATATACAAGTTTTTCAACTTCCCTTTTCAATTTTTTATTTTATGTAAACCCAATTAAAATTGCTTTTTCTATTCATTATTAATTTTCCTCAATCAATATTTTAAATTATTTTATATTTAAATATTTTTACATAATAATATCCATTTTATGGGAAACAAATATAGTATAAATCGAGTTTTAAATAAAATTCAAGGTTCTTATCTTTTTTAAAGGTTCTTTACACATCCATAAAATATTTTTTAAGAGGTTTATTTCAATTATTTCATCTACACTCATTTACTGTGGATTTTTTGAATTAAACTCTATATTTAGGACCTATTATTATTTATTAAATTATAAACATTCAAAAATATTTAATACCTTATTTTTTCATTATCCTTCTAATATATCATTTGTTTTGTCTTTGATTCAAGACTATGTAACCCATTTTCTTCAAATGGGTTTTTTCTTATAATTATTCCTTGTGTATGAATTTATTTATGTGGCACACATACATTTGTGCATAATATATTGTGATGGATGGGAATGATATTCTACACCCAAAAAAAATTCATTGTATTATGTTTCCATCTCATGAGTTACCATGTATGGTGCATGGTTGGCAATCCTAGATTGATATGTTATGTCATCTTAGTAGTGTTCCTTGACTTATTCTAATGATTTCATTTTTTTTAATTACAACATAATTATGATTCCATGATTTTATTATACTATTTACTTTATTTCATGTTTCTCTAAAAATTATTCAAATATTATATAAAATTATGATATTCATATTTACTCATATGTATGTCTTTTTTATGATCTTGTATTCAAATTATTCCCTTACCGAGCATATAAGCTCACCCATTTACTTTATGTATGTCCCCAAAGTATCAAATACCATAATAAAGGTTTAATGGTATTTAATAGTATATTATGGAGATTTAAATAAATATGATCTAGTTTTTCTATGTGATATGTTATGTATATAATATTCTAAATAATCTAGACCACTTAATTTTTTAGTTTTTTATTTATGGATTTTATGCTAAAAATCATGAAATAATATGGTTATGAGAATCGAGTTGTTATAATATATCATATTAATTTTCAAATCATTCAAACCATCCATCTAAGGATGGAAAATAGGTGTTATGGCTTTACTAAGTTCTAAGATCATGTTGATGACCTCCCCAGAATCATTAGATAAAATAAGGATCTCAATAAAATATTATGGCCCTTAGCAACCCATGAGGATTCACTTGAACATCCACATATAACCTCATAAAAACATTCACAATGCTCAACTCCTTGTTCACAAATAAATTATCATACCTTTTAAACTATTCCACAACTAATCAAATAGAAACACATCCTTATAGATATCAAGGTAAACCAAGGAACAATTCCGTGATTTATACTCTAACTTCCACACAATAACATCCAATGGCTGCAGAAAAACTCCAAGAACACAAAGTGTTAGGTTTGATAAATGTTAAATAAGGTCGAGAGGGGGATTAATATACCAGATTAAAAAAATAAATCAAATAAATTAATTATTGAAAAATTTTATGGGTATTAACTATTATATTTAGTTAGTAGTAGAAAATAAAATAAAGAATAACAATATTTTTATACTGGATCAGGTCAAAGTAGACCTAGTCTAGTATAATACCTATCTACTCAGTGATAAGTATTTTGTGAACTTCCTAATTTTTAAAGTGGGATTATAACCTTATTATAACCTTATTTCTCTAGTGTAAGAATGACCATACACCTGACTTTTATATAGGGATCCACAACTCAATTACAATACTGACTTTAGATATGAAGAATCACAACCAGAATGATATTGAATTTAGAATCCAAGAGTCACAACCTGAAATATCTGACATTAGATACAAAGAGTCACAACCCTCATATCCTGACATTAGAATCTGGGAGTCACAACCTGAATATAGAAAATTCATTTGTATATAAAAGCATATATAGAAAAATAGGTTGTACATGAAATATTGAAGGAAGTGTTAAATACTCAAGAAATCAGATGAAATAGATTGAATAAGAATAAAAAACATGTATTATTTCATTATTACTTTATCGGCTTGATTATATCATCAATTAATTAGAATTAGAAATATTTTTTTCATCCCTTGATAGTTTGTCCAATAGTAGTAAAAATTGTGTACAAGATCACTTGAAGGATCAGAGAGTATGAACACTTTTTATCACATTAATTCATATTCACTCATAATTGCATATTTATATATGTATGTATATACATTCCAAGATTCCTCAAGTCCTTTAAATAAAAAACTATATTAGCTACACACTCTATCAACCCATTAGAACAATTCCAATTAATAACAATGATAAAAATGGATTATCAAAGAGAGAGAAAGAAAGAAAGATATTATCATTGAATAAATATCACTTAACTCATGACCAAAATTTAAATCAATAAAGTCTAATCTAAACCAATTTGAAATAATTTTAAAACTAAATTAAATGTTCTAATAGTTCAATTATAAATCCCATGAAAATAGAAAGTTCAAATTTGAAAATACAAAATTCCAAAACATTTCTTTAAAATTAGCAGTAAATATGAATTGATATTCAAAACTTAGTAACACATTATTAAAAACACTAAAATATGTTTCAATGAAATTAATACCATCTAATTTTAATTTATGAGAAAAAAATAGAATAAAACAACATAGAAAAACAAAAATGAATTTTTTAGTATCAAGTTGTATGTTTCATGCGATAAACTAAAATGCTATTTGATCTTTTTAAAAAACATGTTTAAAATAGTGAAAATAAAATATCATAGGTTCTAAATAACTAATATTAATTTATAAATTCATTATAAAAAATTATATAAATTATATAAATATACAAAAAATATGCATATGAAGTAAAACATAAAAGATAGCATAAATTTTGGTAGAAATTTTCATTAAGCTACATAGGAAAAAACCATGTATGATTTTTTATGTATGTGTTATATCTCAATATAATCAAGTTGAAATAATTGATTAATATAGGTGGTTCACATAGGTGAAATCGACGTATGAAAATCATGTAAGAGTTTAACTTAAGCTAATTCTTTATGTATGATTTTCACGTATCTTAATTTTTCATGTAAGTGATTTACTACATAAGGGAATCAATGTAGGAGAATCACATATGGGATAAAAGTATAAAATTTTATATAGGCGATTCATGTAATAAATTCATCATATATTCAATTTTCTCATATATCTGAATTTCTCACGTAGGGAATTCATGTAAGGGAATTTCTGAAAATTTTGGATTGATAGTCTTTCCAAATTTCAATGCTAAAAATGACATTGATAAAGGTAGATTTGTATTTTGTTACATTTGAATTATATTTATAAAATATAATTATATTTCCAAAGAAACAATACTAAACTTAATAAGATCTATATAACTCAATTTATCCTCAGAAAATAATAGTAAAATAGTTTGGAAAAATATATGAAATTAGAAAAAAAAATCCAGTGAATTCAAATATAATTTCAGACATGATAAATTTCAATTCAGATGTTTATGTATTCTAATGAAATTTAAAAAATATTATTATATTTCCAAAAAATTATCACTCAATTTCTATTTATATATATTGAGATATTTTAAAATTATAGTGGAAGACTGCTTCTATAAATAATCACTGTGGATTTTAGAATTAGTTACATGGTTAAGCAATTGGGTACATGGATAACTATTTAGATATGTAGTGAATAGTGTTTTTCTATAGGGTAACATTATAAAATACCTATAAATGATATTTTAAGGTCAAAAATGACATACTTATCCTAGTAACTCAAAATAAAACTTGTGGAAGATGTTATGAAAAATCAAAACATGAAATATAAAGATAAATTTAGCAATGAACAAAATGATATGATCAAGATTAATTATAATTTAATCAATATAAAATTAAAATTCATAATAAATATTAAAATATATAACTGAACACAATTAACATTTAAACATTTTATAATATAAATAATTATTTATAGGATTTATAATCAAATAAAACAAAAATACATAAAAGAACATGCACAAACAAACTCCCCTTTGTTGTTTCATTTAAAATTTAAATAGCAATAACCAAAATAATTCTCCCTATTCGGTAAATAAATAAAAATAAATAAATTATTTCTTAAAACTTGTAACTGAGATCCACGATAATTTCATCCACTTTTGGAACTTATAATTAAATTCAGTGAGAAAATATTTAAACAAAAATTATTTGATAAAAAATAATGAGAAGTATTTTACAAAATATGATTTTATGAAAAATAAAGTTTTTAATAGTACGATAACATCATATAGGATGTTTGAGAATTTTTAAAATATTTTTATATTAAAAAATATGTATAAAAAATAAACACAAGTAATCTAAAAAACAGTTTCCTTATTTCACTAATTTCATTTAAAATATATTCAAACTCCCCGAAAATTTATGCTAGATAAAAAAAATAGAGCACAATATATAAATAAAACATATATATGAAATGTAAATATACCCATAAAATAAATAGAAAATAAATATATAAGGAAATATCCCCTTGAATTTTTTCTATACAAAAACAATTCCACCTGTATAAAATGGTTAGAGAATATAAAACAAAATTTTAAAACACTCAATATATCTCAAGGAATTGAAAGTATATTTGAAGAGTATTTACTATTTTATTAAATAATTAAGTACATGTTGTAGGTTCTTATAAAAATAAAACACAAACACCTTTTTTAACCCATTCTATTTTAGGTCCAATTTTTTTTGTAACAATCCTTTTTAGTACCCAGCCATATTTAAAACATTTATTATAAGTCATGTGAGAAGATTAATTTTTAGAGATATAAAATATATTGACACAAATATATTGATGGAAACTAATATAACATTCATCATCACTATTTCTTGAAAACAAAATTTCAAACAAGTAGTTGTAGAAACCATTTATAGAACTCTTAATAAAATAGGTCTTGAACATTGTAGGAATCAAATATTCATAACCAAAACCTAATTTATCTCAATTTTTTTTAATCATGGATATCATATTATCATAATTTTATTTCCATTGAAAAATGTTAGATAGCATTTCATTCAAATTTACAATTTCCTTTTAAAATTAAAATATTCTTTCTGAACAATCTCAAGATCATCACAAATATTTTCTTTTATAGATAAAGTATAATTTATTAAACTGTGATTCTCCATTTCAGGATTTGAGATATCCTTCCACATAATATTTATTTTCTCTTTTTCCTTATCAAAAAAAAATATTTTTCTTTAAAATATTATTTTCCATAAATTTATTTCTATTTTCTACTTTGATAATATAATTTTTTTAACATTATTAATTTTTTTATTAGACTTTTATTCACATCTTTCAAAACATTATATAATTCACTTACTATTAAAAATTATTTTAGTGATTTTAAATTTCTATATATAAATCATAAAATATATATCCATTGTTATAAAAATAATAACTAAAATCAATATTATTACTAACCTTATTTGTATTTATCACCATCAATCATAGGTTAGCTATCACTTTTAACTTTTTGATTCATTAATCGAGTATGATACTTTGGTGAAACTCCATAGATCAATTTATGAGAATTTCAATTATTTCTTGTGTTATTTATCTATACCTTCTTTATTAATCTTAGGATAGTCAGGTTTGGTGTGACTCTTCATTATACATTCATAACAGGTTACATCTTGAATATATTTAGTACCCTTAGATTCTTTTCAAATATTTACTAGGTCTCCTCTTGTACCTTTTCTATCTCTTCATTATTTTATTGATTCCCTTGTTTATATTTACCATTTATCCTTTATTAATTTCCTATGATTAATATTCATAAGAGTTGGAATTAACATATATATGATACTTTAATGAAATACATTTCTTCTTTGATGTATTTTCCTCTAAAATAATCTTCAACTCAAGTTTGTATTGGAGTAGTCATCCAATCAATTCATTGAGAGTGTATTATTTTAAGTTCTTTATTTGGCCAATGGAAACATTCTTTAGATTTTATTTCTTTATTAATTATTATAGGACTCATTTAACAAGTACTAGGTTTTCCAAAGATTCTCTATGAGAATTAATTATATTTAGAATTATTTAGAATTTATGGAACATTTGATGTATAGTTTCCTTTTCCCCCATATTAAAGTCTTGTTACTCAGCTTTAAGCCTTATAATATTGTTTCATATTTTTTTATCCAGGGTGAGTAATGTGTTGAGTCTTCCAAATATAATGACCTTTCTTAGATTCTAACACATGACTAAACACACTTCTGTTAATAGGACAACATAAAATATAAACATTTTTGAAATTCAAAACATGTCTAGCATCAACATTTCATTTAAGTGTATCTAGGTCAGCTTCTTATAGTGTGTTCTATTTTTCCATGATTTACTAGTGTTGTATGATTATTTGTTTGAGGTCATCCTCCATTCTAGATTTCCAGTATCTATAGTCTTTAAAATCAATGTGAGGTATGTTTTGGGGACTCCATACATCAATTACATTTACTCCTACAATTTTAAATATCATTCCCATAGACTATAAGATCTAAGAATAGGTTATCATAATAAGATATAAATATAATCCATAGAATGTTTAGATAAATTCCAAAAGCAACAAGTTTTGATACCAATTTTTTGGTATTGGGAAAATAATAATTGGGATAAATTATCCCTAAGAAGGTTAACCTCTGAAACCAATTGTTAGGTATCAAATTAGAGCAATCGTAGAAGCTAACCATCCTTTAAGTAATGACCCTATGATACTAATAGTTATGTCTGATAGAGATGACATAATTTATAGATAGGGGTGAATATACCAAATTAAAACGTTTAACCAAATAATTTCGTTATTTAAATTAATTATGGATGTTGATTATTATAGTTAGTTATCAGTGGAAAATAAAACAAAGAATATAAGGATTTTTATATAGGTTCATACCAAAGAGGAAGTATTCCAATCTTAGACCTCTCTAATTAGTGAGAGATGTATTTTTAACTTCTTCATTTTTAAAGGGAAATCATAACTTGATTATAACCTTCTTTTTCTAGTGGAAGAATAAAAAGACACCTAACTTTTTTATGGGGAGTCACAAACTAATTACAAACATAAATTTTGATATTGGGAGTCACAATCCAAAATACATGACATTAGATATAGGGTGTCACAACCTTTATATATTGAATTTAGAATCCTAGAGCCACACCAGAATATAGAAAATTATTTTGTATAAAATACATAAATAGAAAAGAAGAGTGTACGTAAAAGATGGGAAGAAGTGTTACAGACTCAAGAAAATTGGTGAAATAGATAGAATAAAAATAAAATATAGGTACTAGTTCTTTAGGGTTTTGTCATCATGATTTTCTCATAAAGGCAGTAGAATTTGAAGACATTTTTTCATCCCTTGAGATATTGTCCATCAGTAATAAAAACAGTCTATAGGATTACATAAAGGTTTGAAGAGTATGAACACTTTTTATCTGTATTTATGTCATATGAAATCATCTTTTCATAATTATATATATCGTTATATTTTTTTATACAACCACAAGTCCTTTAAATAAATATCTATATGGACACACACTCGATCAAACCATTAGAACAAGTCATAATAATAAAAACAATAAACCTATATTACTAGATATATATATATTACCACTTCATAAATATCACTCAAATCATGATAAAAATATAAAATAATAAATACTAATTCAAAACAATTTTAAATCATCAAAAAAATAATTTAAATGTTCACCATAATAATAAGTAAAATAAAAATCCCATGAAAATAGTATGTTTTGAATTTTAGAATACGAAATTCAAAAACATTTTTTTGAAAATGATTAATAAATATGTAGAGAAATTAAAATCTTAATAAGACAGCATTAAAAATATTAAAACATGTTTTAATGAAATTAATATCATCATATATTAATTTAAAAAAACATAAAATCTTGAAAAATAATATAAAATAACAAAAATGATTTTTTTGAGTTACAAGTTTTATGTCTCATGAATAAAAATAAAATACTATTTTATATTTAAAAAAACACGTTTAAAATAGTGAAAATGACTTCTCATATGTTATATATAATTAATATGAATTTATAAATTCATTATAAAAAATTAAATATACGATATAAACATACTAAAAATTGGAATAGGAAATAAAACATACAATAGATCATAACTTTCTCTATGAATTCTTATCGAGCTATATAGAAAAAAAATCATATAAAAGTTTTTCATGAAATCATTTTTCCATCATAAGAAAATATAAAGTGATTTATTCACATAGGTGATTCACATAGGTGAAACCAACATAAGTGAATCACATAAGAGTTTTACATAAGAAAATTCATTACGTAAGCATTTCACATATGCGCATTCCTCATGTAAGTGAATAAATATAGAAGAATTATATATGGGATTCATGTGGAAAATTATATGTAGGTTATTCATATAAGTTATTAATCGTGTAAACAATTTCCTCATGTATCCAAATTTCTCATGTAGGCAATTCACGTTAGGGGATTCTTAAATATTGTATAAAGATTGTCTTTTCAAATTTCAGAGCTAAAAAGGACCATGATAATAGAATAATTATCTTTGGTTACTTTTAAATTATATTTACAAAAGTTAATTATTTTTCTTAAGAAATAATAAAAACATTAAATATATATATATAGCTCAGTTTATCATAAAAAACTATAGAAAAATAGTTCTAAAAAATAGTATAAAACAGACAGAAAAAATGTAGTGAATTCAAAACTGATTTCAGACCTGATAGGAATCGATTCAAGAAGTTTATATATTCTAATTAAATATAATAATAATATTATATTTTAAAAAAATAATAATAACTAAATTTGGAGTTCATTATCTCTAGATATTTTCAAAATATAGAGGAAACATGATTCTGTAAATCCACTACCCGGATTTCAAAATCGGGTACTTGGATAACTATTTGGCTACATATTAAACGTCGTTTTATTGTAAGAAAACATCCTAAAACACCTATAAATGAAATTTTAAGGTCCCAAATAACTTATTTATCCTTTTAACTCAAAATAAAACTTATGAAACATGTTATAAAAAATAAAAACATAAAATATAAAAATAAATTAAGCAATTAACAAAATGATATAATCAAGATTATGTATACATTCATCAATATAAAATAAAACTATAAAATAAATATAACATGATTAAAATATATAATTCAAAATAAAAAAAATATAAACATTTTATAATATTAACAAAGCATGATAGGATTTTTAATCAATCAAAACAAAATTACATGCAAGCATTTACACAAACATAATGCTCTAACTTCACCCATTTGTTGAGGAAAAACTATGAAGCAAACTTTTATATTTACTACTCTATAACTAGATATCTAAATTGAATCCTCAATCTATGATATATCTTAGAAAAAAAAGGATGCATAACCAAGGGTGACCTATGATACTCATATAGAACAACCTCCCACATCTTTATCGGAAAGAACACTTTCCCAAACCTCTGCCTCCAGATCTCATAACTTTGACTTCTCAACCTATTGTAAAAAGGATGAATAAACTATAATATAAATAGACAACCTTTACTACTATATTCCCCCATATCAATGTTCATGGGTGTAATAACCTTCATATCTCTCCATAAATCTCCATACTCATAGATTGAATCTCCATGTAACTTCCCACTCAATAAATCAAAAACCACATTTCCATTCACTGGTGTGTACGAGATATCAATGTTATATTCATAAAAGAATTATCCCCACCTCCACTAAAGTATATTTAAATCCCATTAAGAGAATATATACATCAAGCTTTTCTGAACTTTGAAGACTCTAAAGCATTCATTGATGTGGTAATGTTTCCCCAAATTTAGAGAAAATGTCACTTACACTAACATGAGATCATAAGTAGAGTAGTTATATTCATCATGGAATAAATTTTGTGACCACTAGAAGTCCGATTCATTATATTTTATCAATTCACTTCCAAAAATGATAAAATAAGTATCATATAAAACCTAAAACATGAGTCATTCCATTGGAAATTGATGGATAACGGGTATTATTAGAATCCCCTTAAGGTAGTTAAAAGTTCCCTCATATTTATTGGTCTATACAAAGGTCTATTCCTTCCTATTAAAATATATAAAATGGGACTTAATCTAAGATAAATTTGACATTAATCTCCTATAATAGATAATAATTCCCAGGGAACTACAAAACTCTATAAAATTATTGGGAACTTACTAAGAAAACAATACTATAATCTTTAATGGATCTATCATTACTCCATAAAAATATTGAAAATTCCTAGGTAAATGCACTTATCTTGAACAAAAAAATAAAACTTATATAAATTCATAAGATTTAATCGATCAACGCTTCTATAAAATGATCCAGGATCTCACAAAAAATGGTTGTGTGACTTCAGTGAAAATATATAGGGTTTGTCATGAACCGTCCTAGACACCCTGGTACCCTAACACCCATGTCAGCACTAACATATCTCAAAGGGTATTCCTGCTCCCCGCGGGTTGGAGAATAGCACCTATAATCATACAAGATAAAGTGGGAATGATTTTTTCACTTAAAAACAAAATAAATAGACACAAGTCATCATGAATACAAGAAAACTCTATATAGAGAATAGTACTAGAAGTTAAAAAATTATAAAACTGAAATTAAAACATCAAAGAACAAAAAATATATAGATAAAAACCCAATTACTAATGGAAATAACTCTCTAATATCCAAGGATCAACAATAATAACCACCTCCATGTGGAATCTTTTCCTTTCTTAAATTTAGAAGCAGATAACCTAATAATACCTGAAGATAGAGGTAGGGTGTGAGATAAAATTTGAGTAGGGTCTCACCAAGTATTCCATAATAAGATGCCAAAAGAAATTACCCAAATTTAATCTTTCAATTTTTAATAAAATAAACATGGAAGTTCAAGGCCATATTTAAAACAAATCATGTCTTATATTTCAGTTGATGGAAATATTTCAAAGAATGGATTAAATAAACATTTTTATATAAAACATTTTATATAAATTAACAATGCATTTATAATACTGTTTACAATGGTGAAATATATTTCAAATAAAAACAAATGAGAAACATGGTCGTCTTCTAAGAGGTATGATAGTTCAAGGTTATGGGATCCTCAAAAACGTGAATAGGTGATCATTGATTTATGCGTACACACATCCCTTAGACACCAGTCAAAGAGGACTCATCTTCATCCCTTCGGGGATATGACATATTACATTATGTTTTGTAAGAGTGGTAAACTGTTAAAAGAGTGTTTTTCCGAATAACTAACAAGCTTTGTAGGCTTTCATTATCTCTAAAAACATTAAATAATTAGCAATCTATTACAAAACTATTTAAAATATAATTCACTCACTTCCCATTTCAATATCCCAATTTCCATTTAAAACCCAGAACATGCTTTTAATCAAATCATTCCTTTTCCAAGATAAAACTAATGGGTTATTATCAAAACAATTCAATCGAGTTTCCTCGAGTACAATTTCAAATCAATTTTACAAATCAATTTCACAATTTAAATTCCATAACTAAATTCCATAATTTAATTTTCAAAACCTTTCCATCTAATTTCCATAATTATACCCCAATTTAATAGAATTTTTGGTTTTCCCCGATTTCATCCTAATGTGAATCCAAATAAAAATGTACAACAAATTAGGTTTTCACAATAAAATTTAATGAAATTTAATTTAAATCAAGAAATTGTGGGTAAAATCAATTGTAAAATCTTAAAAAGAACCACCTAGCATTGATCATGGGATCATGAACACAACACCCACAAAGGGAAACTCCAACAAAGAATGTCGAAAAAGGATATCCCAAAATCAGCCATAGATTCCAGATTTGAAACAATAGGGATTAGATCCACCAACAACATGGAGATATAAAAAACTCTAAGTAAGAGAGAGGAAGAGAATGGAAGAGAAGAAACAGGGAAGAAATTCTCACTGGGAAAGGATCAAACGATGATCACCATTATTTTATTCTCTTTATAAGGGGACTAATGGAGAAACAATTGGTTCTTGGGAGCTATAAATACCTAGTATTTTAGACTATGGTGATTTAGGACTGAGGGAGCTCTAGATATGAGTTTGGGTATTTTTAAAAGAATTTTCAGAATAAATGAATAGTGCATCCATATTTAGCTAGGCAGGGTCACATGGTTTTCCAAACAATGCTACCTATTCATGAGCCCCTCCTGGCGGGGTTTAATAGTTTCTCCTTGGTAGGAACACAGTTTTTCAAACCGAACATCAACCATGTAAACCCCCACTTCCTGGGTTTTCATGATTTTCACTAGCAGAGGGCACGGTTTAGAAAAACCGTGCACAGCCTAGGAGCCCTTAAAATTTTCCAAGAATTCACCTGAACCACCCCTAAACAAAACATAATGAAAGAATGATCAAAATAGGGGTTTTGGGGTACCTGAAAAATATAATAGTATGATAAAATATCCTCACTACAAATCTTTATGTCCCTATAAATCATGTTAAGAAGCTTCCATTTCAAAAAGATGAGGCCATTGTTCTCTCACCAGTGCCTCCCTCTCCTATGTCTCATGAGTATATAAACCATGATTCTATATCACTCAAAATAAATGTCATGACCAGTTGTTCAGTAACTTATAAATTTGGTTCAATGTCAAGATCACTCTAACATTGAACATGAGATGGATCTGATGTATACTTTCATAGCTGAGATACATGTAACATGTTATGTATTATCATCAGCTGTGGTAGGAGTTCTAAATGATGCAATACCCTCACCACCTTCTCAATAACATAAAATGGTCCCCCAAAATGAGGATCAAGCTTCCCTTTCCTCCTAAGCCATAGATGACCCAAATGGGGTGAAACATTCAATAATAGCTTGTCACTAACTGAAAATTTCAATGGTCTATGGTGACAATTAGCATAAGACTTATACTAGATCTATGCCATCAACCTTATTTGAGGAATCAAATGAATATTTTTTGTCATCTCTTGAACTAATCTTGGTCCAAATAAGGATAATTCACCAATCTATGACCAACACAATATATGTTTACAAGGATCTCTATTCAAGGCCTCAAAATGATCCATTCTGATTGTATACTGGTAACTTTTGTTGTAAAAAAACTCAACATGTCCTAAATGGTCATCCTAAGATCTAAAAAATTTGAGAACACAGGCATGAATCATATCCTCTAGAATCCTGATAGCCTTTTCTATTTATCTATCTAATTATGAATGGTATGTCATACTGAAATGAACTTGAGATCCTAGTGCCTCATGAAGGCCTCTCCAAAATAGAGAAGTAGACCCAGGATCTCTATCTGATACTATAGTAGATGGAAATCAATGAAAATGAAAAATCTCTTCCACATTGAGATTTTGGATCTCTTCAAATTTAGATATATCAAGAATGGGTATAAAGTGATCTGACTTGGTCATCATATTGATCACTAACCATATCACATTATTCTTTCTTTGGGTACATGTAAACCCAACCAAAAAGACCATTGAGATCTCATCCCACTTCCAAGTTGCTACTGGAAGTGGATGAAGAAAATCTGAAGGTCTTTGTTGATCATCATTGGCCTATTGGGATGTATAACAATGAGAGGTAAAATTAATAATTCCAAGTCTCATACCTGGTCACCAAAATCTTCGTCGCAAGTCATATAACATCTTCATGGTTATTGGGTGCACTTCCCACTAGTAATTATAGAAATAACCCATCATAGCTTTTGTAACTGATAATTATACCAAAAAACTATTCTGATAACATATAATGACCTCTATGGAGAACAACTACTTAGAAATGATCTCCCCATCATAAAGAGTGTTTTTAATGCGACAGAACTCATCATCAAGGAACTTTTCCTAAAGGATCAACTCAATAAGATAATATGTCAACTAAAAACTATCCAAGGAGACCTTTTCCCTTTATTCTTAGACACTAATATGAAATTTTGAATAAAGATCCATCAAGTTCCAGTCTTCTAATGATTATTTCATGGTCTAGGTAAGAAGTTTCTTGTACAAAGCATCTGCAATGAAATTCTATTTCCCTAGTGTATAGGTGATCTCAAAATAAAAATATTTCATGTACTCCAACCAATGAATTTGAGGGAGATTTAAATCTTCTTGTGTGAAGATATAACTCAAGATCTTGTGGTCAGAATACAAGATAAACCTTTGTCCAAAATGGTAATTCTTCCAAATCTTAACTACATGAATCACATTTGTGGGTTTAAGGTCTTGGGTTGGGTAATTCTTCCCATATTGCCTAAAATATCAATATCCATAGTCAATGATATGATCATATTTCATAATAACACATCCCAAACCTGAACCTGATGTATCACAGAATACCACATATCCCTTCCCTGTCTCTATAAGATTCAATACAAGAGATATACTCAAAGTATTTTTTATCTCAAAAAAATAATTATGAAATTTTTCATCCCAAGAATGCATTACTCCCTTCTTATTTAGGGAAGTAAAAAAAGAAGGAAACTTTGAGAATTTTCATACAAACTGATAGTAATACCCAACTATACCTAAGATTCTCCTGATCTCCAAAACATTTCATGACTGTTTCCATTTCATAATAGCTTTCATTTTTTCAGGATTAGTTGAAATACCATGTTTTAACACCATGTTTCACAAGAAATTCACTTCCCAAATTCATAAAACATATTTCAAAAGCCTGACATAGAGTCAGTGACTTTTTAATAATAAAAGAACTACTATCATATGAATCACATGATCCTCTTGGGACTTAGATTAAATATGAATCTCATCTAAAAATACCACCACAAAAATATCAATATAATAATGGAAAATCATTTTTATTAAATCCATAAAGACTATATGAGAATTTTTTAGACCAAATTTCATGAAAATTTAATCATAGTGGTCATACCTGCTCTGAAAGGAGGTTTTAGGAATATCATATTCTTTTATTCTCAACTGAAGATAACCATATCAAATATCAATCTTTGAAAATCACTTCAAACATTTCAAATGGTGAAAAAGATCAGCAATCTATTACAATAGATATTTTTTCTTCACCATGACTCTATTGAGTTTTTGGTAATAAACACAAAGGTGAAGTAACCCATCATCATTCTTTGTAAAGAAAACTGGTTCCACCAAAGGTGACACACTTGGGTGTATAATGACTTTATTTAACAGATCATCCAATTTATTCTTCAACTCATTCATTTCAGCTGGTAACATGTGGTAAGAAGGAATAGACATTGGCTGGGTACCCGGTACTAAATTGGTAAAAAACTATAACACCCTTACTGGTGGTAGAACAAAGAATTATGAAGGAAAAACATTGGGAAAATCGACGAAAACTTGAGGGAGATCACCACTAAAATATTATCAATCCACATAAAAAACATAGATATAACCTTACCTAGATCTAGATAAGAAGGTCAGGGTCTGCTTGACCTCATGTCTCATTTTACCAGAAATTCATGGCACACCTGATCGGGGGTAGTAAAGGAGGCATGTCGGAGATAACAATCAGTCCGGGCTTTGTTGGAAATGGGTCAATCCATCCCAAATATGACTTCAAGAGCTTTCATTTCAATAAATAAAATATCCTAACCAAGATTAATATCTGATAACAAGAAAACATAACCAGGACTACAGATACCTTGGTCTCTCTTTATTCCAAGGGGTGTAGAAATATTTATCACATAAGATAGCAGCTCTGTAAGAATATTTAGAAGAATGATAATACAAGTTTAAATAAATTAATAAGATGAATCTGTATCAAATAAAGTAGTCACTAAGGATGAAGCTATATTTATGGTACCTATCATAGTAGATAGACTCATATTTTCTTCCTCAAGTTACTCTTTCATTGTGTGAAGAAGCTTTATTCTGGATGTATTTGGTTGGAAACCAATAGTCCTTAAATCATCTAATTGCATTGAATTAATTTTAGGCTTTGATGATCCCTTTCAACTATGTGGAGCCCAATAAACATAGAATAACTACTTCACATGACCTAAGAATCTGCAGGAGCCACATATTTTGGGTGCCTCAGTGAAAACCCTATTTCCATGTTTACAACATTGGTAGAAAATAAAAGGGCCTCTATCAGACACTGCAAGAGGTCTAGAAAAATCCTGCTATTGAGAACTTCCATGAGAATCATCATGCTTTCTCTTAACTTTATGGGATCCCACAGAACTTCTGCTGGGATAAAAAGGAACACCCTTCAACCTTGACTTACCTGCCAGGTCTATTTCAACCATCAACGCTCTATCCAAAAAATTAGCATAAGAAGGAATATTGAGAAAGAAAAACTATTATTGAATATCAGATCAAAGTAAAATCACAAAATATTGATTATTAATATTCTAATTCAATAATATCTTAGTTAAATATTTCATAATCTTATTAAAGAGATTTTCATATTCTTTCATGATCCTGTCAGCCTTCTCAAATTTAGAAAACTCCATATCCTTTTCCAACACCATAGACCCTAGATATAACGAGTAAATAAAAGGAATTTGAATGTATTTACACTATAATATATTGTGCCTATTCATCCTCACCATCATGTACCACCATCTCTTGTTGGTTACCTCTAGCGTAACGGTGAAATACTTCACCTTGATGTCATTGGGAATTTCCAAGAACTCAAATAGAAGCTCAATATCTTTCAGCCAATCCTCAACCTTTTGTGGATTATATGAGAATTGGAACATTGAAGGCTTCTGGTGAAAGAATTTTTTATCATGTCTCTTAATTAAATCCATTTTAAGTCCCACATATGTAACATAAATGAGAACAAATATAGGTGGTTGTCCAAGATCCAGGACAACATAGACAATAACTTCAACCAGATTATAGTCCAATGGAGGATTTTCTCACTATAGTTCATTATAATATTTCTCTTGGATCTAATTCACACGTATTCTTAGGGGAATGATTCTAAAGAAATCATTATAAAACATTGATGATGTCATATTAATACTCAAATAGAGAAAAAAATGGAAAATTAATCCTGATGGATAGATAAATAATATTTATATTTCAATATATCTAAATCAAACACATGGAAAATACTAGAACTAATCCTCAAGAAATCTTTACCAAAACACCCCTAGTGACTTATGGTGTGAGATATACAAGCACTCAGTCATACCTACCTCCTATGTCCCGAAAAGACTACACTATTTCATACTGACATCAAGTTAACATGATTAACCTACCTATGATATCATTTTGTCATTAACTGGCTCGGGCACCTTGGTACCATAACACCATAGCTAGAACTGACATGGATCAAAGGGAATTATTGATCCCCATATATTGGTGACTAACACCTATCATCATACAAGATAAAGAGGGAATTATTTTTCCACATATACTGTGAAATAAATAGACACAAGTCAATATGCATACAAGAAAACTCTATAAAGAGAATAGTACTAGAAGTCAAACATATATATAAACCCAAAGTAAATCATGAATATCCCAGAATCCAAAAGATAAAAACCCAAGTCTCAATAGAACTAGATCTCCAATACACAAGTATCAAAAATAAGAAACTCCTCCAAGTGGTTCTTTTCCATTGCTCTATCCAAGAAAGAGATAATATATAAACACCTGAAGGCACAGGTAGGGTGTTAGCCAAAATCCTACTAAGGTCTCACTAAGGATTCCATAATAAGATTCCATAATTAATTAACTGAATAAAGATTTAAATTTTAAATAAAACATGAACAACTGTTCAAGAGAATATTTAAAACAAATTATTCTTTACATTCTAATTAATGGAAATATTTCAAATAATGTATTAAATAAACATTTCTAAACAAAATATTTTATATAAATTCATAAGAAATTTTTAGAATAGTTTACAAAAATGGCATATATTTATAATATAAACAAATGAGAAACATGGTCATCTTCTAAGAGGTATGATAGTTCTAGATTATGTTACCCTCGTATACTCAAAAAGTTGATCTTCTCAATATGTGTACACACATCCCTCAAACACTAGTCAAATAGGAATCTTCACAATTCCATTAGGGATATGACCTATTACATTATGTTTTAATATATATATATATATATAAAGTGTTAATAGAGTTTTTTCCCGAATAACTCACTAACTACCAAAGATTTCATGTGCTCTAACGACATGCAATAATGGATAATTTATTTCGGGACTATTTAAAATAAAATTCACTCATTTCTCATTTCAATATTAAAATTTCCATTTAAAACCCAAAATGGTTTTTTAATCAAATCATGAATTTTTATGGATAAAACCAATAGGTTCTTATCAAAAAAATTAATAAATTTTTTTCAAATGTAATTTGAAATAAATTTCACAATTTAATTCCACAATTTTAATTTCATAATTTAATGGTAACAAATTTTCCATCTAGTTTCCATAAATACGGCACAATTCAATCGAATTGGGGGTTTTTTCCAATTTCAAGAATAAGTAAATTCAAATACAAATTTACCAAAAATAGAAATTTCATGATAAAATTGAAACCAATTTAATTTAAATCAAGCAATTTAGGGTTAAATCAATTGGAAGAATTTAAATGGAATCACCTACCATAGATCACTGGATCACAAACACAATAACCACATTAGGAAACTCTAACGAATAAGTTAAGAAAATGAGATCCAAGATTCAACACTAGATTCAATATTTGAATCTATGGGGATTATATCCTCTAAAAAATAGATCTAACAAACCCTAAGGAAGATATAGGAAGATATTTGGTGAGAATAAATGGGGAACAAATTCTTACTTAGAAATGATCGAATGATGATATCCATGATTTGATTCGCTTTAGATGTAGTTTAAGGGGTCCAAAAAAATTTCATGGGGGCTCTAAAGACCTAGAACCTCATTTTATTAAGAGTTGGTCCCAAGTGTAACTCCAAATAGGCATTCATAAATCTTTAGAACAATTTTCGAAATAAAATAATTTTGCATGGACGGGTAGCTGGGTAGGGTCGCTTGGTTTGTCAAACCATGCACCCTAGTTATGCACCCTTATTAGTGATTTTCCACAGTTTCTCCTTACTGGGTGCATGTTTTTTCATAAAGTTCACCAAATATTCAAACCCCCCACTATCTGGGTTGGCATGATTTTCACTAAAAGGGTGCATGGTTTGGTAAAACCATGCGCCAGCCATGCACAGCTGAAGAACCCTTCATAATTTCTATAATTCCACCTAAAACACCCCTAAATGAAACCCCAAAAAAAAGAATAATCAAAATAGGGGTTGAGGAGTACCAAAAAAAATTAACAGGATGTTACATAGTATTTGTGACACTTAAAGTTAAAAACACTAAATAGTAGTACCTATAATGACACTTGAAAGTAAAAATTAATATATCTTCCTTTTTGGAAAAAATACCCTTTCATGGGTTTTCTTGAGTTTTTTTATTGACAAAGATATTGATAATATATTTAAGGAAGATATATAATTCATAAGGAGTGTATATATTGAATTCTGGAATAATATTTCTCGTGTTCTGTATAAACTATGGATATAACAATTATGAGTAGGTGGATGAGGTTTTGTTGAAGTATTAGAATTATCTATATACATAAGTGGTGTTTCCTCATATATAATAGAATTATAATGAAATATTTAGTGATAATTATCTTTATATATAAGAGAAATAGAAACATGTGTATGAATATAAGTCTAGTACTTTAGATGTTTTTATTTTTTAGTAATTATAATATATAATACATGCCGGTATGATGACATGTAAGAGGTATTAGTAATGAAACTTATGAGGTTCTAGTGTGTTGATGTGTAATAGATATGTTATTGTGTGTATGAAGTTCAAATTTTTCTAATTTAAATGAGTTTTTTATGTATTTAAGACATAATTCCTTGCGTGCATGAAGTGAAAAATATAGAAAATTTAGAAAATATTAAGATGATACATAATAAAATGTGTAAAAACTGAGTAATATGTAAAAAAAGAATGATAAATAAGTGATTAATGAATATGAAATAATAAAATATCCCATTTTCAACTATAGAAAGATTTGGGAAGATCAGACTAAAGTTTTTTATGAATCACTTTATTAATCAATAAATGTGATTACTAAATCAACCAGTTTAGAAGAATAAAATCAAACCTTAATTAAAGTTGGAATATCTCATTATTAATATATTATTTAAAGTCAATTACTGAGGCTACTCTATTAGATCACATGGTTTTATAAGGATTTTACAGTAAATAATGTGTACATTTCATAACCATTATAGTAGCAAGTTTGGGTATATTTTTTAATACATGATTTAACAGAAGATTGATAAGGATTTTTTTCCAACATATTTGGTGATTGATTTTAGAGAAACTCAAACTGCTGAATTTGGAGTCTCTATATTCAAATATGGGAATATCCCTCTTGAAATATTCTATCAATTAAATTTTCAAAGTAAAACAAAAATAAAAAAAGGAATCATGGATACTCTCGATCTATAGAGCTAGAATTCAAGAAGAAGAGTTAGGAGAGAAAGTATTTTTTTCCATAATTTTATCTAGAAAGGGAGAATTATTTTAGGCTTACACTGGAAAGTCATATACAAAGAATAAAGTATTCTAATAGGCTTATCACTTGAATTTGTGTGATATTATTTGATAAAAATTAGGTGGGGATAATTGATACCCCACTATTAGTGTAACTCTATTCACTATTTGTAGAGGAGCAAGACATTATCTCTTGGTGAATCAATGCATTACATAAGTTCTTAAAAGTAGTAATATCTCTTTTGTGAAGCTTTTAAACTATGATCATTAGTTTTTTCACTCTAAATTTGTAACAAAAGTTGATATTTTAGGGTTTTAGGTGCAAAGAAACATTACTATTCATGCTCTTTTGATTATTCCTTTTGTATTAACCATGTAAAAATCATCTGTTCCTCTCTTTACTATTATTATCTATTCATATCATATGTGAGTGAGAGATAATAGTTCCTATTATAAGAAGGAAAATATCATTGGAAAGGATTTAAAAAACCCCTAATACACCCTCCCCCACCCATCAGGGTATTAAACTTTTTAATACCAACATGTTGTATTAGAGCTAAAAGTTATTGGTAAGTTCTTCTCTATAAAAATCTATGATGATTATTGTCAGTTACATTATAATTTTTATATTTGAAGGCATGAACTTCCAGTTATGGAAGAAAATGCAACACTAATTTCGATCATTGGTAATGTATATATACATGGATATTATTCATGGAATCTCAATAAGAATGAAGATTGGTTCCCTATCATACAAGGATCACAAAGATTTATATAATGACACAAAGATGATTAATACATTAGGGGATCTTTGGGAAGACCTATCTATATAAAGGTAATGTTATTAAAAGAATCCTAATCCATGTGGGAAAATATTTTCAACATTTATGAATGTGATTAAAAAATTTAATTATAAATGTTACAGGTTTTGTGGAATAGAGATGAATATTTAATAATGATCATGAATGAGACAGTTGATGTATTCTTTGAATAGGTGGATATTCTTATGGTAGGTTTGTATAGTCTCTGAAATATTATTAATGATGTCAGAGTTGTAAAGAGGACATCGAGGTTACTACTTCCTTGATTCAATATGAATGTTTATGTGCTTAAGGATATGATATAAAATAAGTGACATTTGATAGTCTTCATAATAATATTATATCATATGAAATAATAAATAATTATATGGATCACTGTCCAAATAGAATTCTTAGGAATTAGAAATTGAGGA
Organism: Viscum album; assembly: GCA_963277665.1. Taxonomy (NCBI): domain Eukaryota; kingdom Viridiplantae; phylum Streptophyta; class Magnoliopsida; order Santalales; family Viscaceae; genus Viscum; species Viscum album. The sequence continues at coordinate 170,895,534 of OY728148.1, forward strand.
AATGAAGAATTTGTCTCTGTAGGATGTCCCTAATGATGGTGAAGTTTATAAAATGATGGCCTTACTTTCATCAAATCATAAAATGGTAAAGGGAAAATTTAGAAATAAATATTACACATTATTATTTTTTTGTGGTAAAGCATGGAATCTTACTACTAGGTGTGCTGAAAAATTTTACGATAACAATGAGCAAGAAGAAACTATTCAAAGGATTGAAAATTAAGTCTCATAAAAAACATAACAATGAATAAATTTTTATCACTAGAAGATGAAAGACTAAGGAGAAATAAGTGGAATAGATAAAGGACTACAGAGATCATGATGAATAATTAATTTTTGATATTATAGATTAGTTAATATTTTTTGGGATGACTTTATAAAAACTATTGTATTTATTGTTAATATCTCGTTTGTGAATGTTTTTGTATTTCCGGTGAAGGAGAGTTATTTCATATCATTAAAAAGTTTAAGTTACTTTCATTATAAAGTTATATGATGTTATGTTGAAATTTAATGTTCCTAACATCATGATTACTAGAAGGTTATCATGGTCCATGATGATTTTTTTGACATAAAAAGTTATCAAAAGTTCATATTTATAAAGTTGGATTTTTGGTAATAGAAAGTTCAAGATATTATGTGGTGAAGTTATAGTCAGTGGTTGGATAGAGATGTTTAAATTATAATTAGATAGAGATAGTTTTTAATCATATTCAATACATCATACTAAGAATGATTGGACATAGAATTTGTAACTCCAACCGAGGAATGAATATTTGAAGGATTCTAAACAGACAAGTACAACTTTTTACCAGACTGAGGGAAATGAAGACATTCAATCAGATTGTAGTTTTGAGAAAATATTCACACTAAGTCTAAAAATTCACATTTATTTAATAAATAAGATCAAATGGTGATAGATGTTGATCCATGAAGTTCAAATGGATAGACATTTTTCAAAGAAAATCAAATGAACATTTATAATGTTGTATTAGGTGGAGAATTTTGTACAGTCTTATAGATGAAGAAAGTTGAATGTGAGTGGATGGAGGAGAATACCAAATAAATGGTTTAGCAGACTAAGATATAAATTATTTTTAATTAGATTTAGGATGATTAGACATAGATGTTTCAATGCCTTAGATAGATCAAGACAAATAATCTTATATGAGTTCCTCAAATAGTGGAAACATGTTAATAGCATAAGATGGATAAATCCTGAGGTTACCAGATCAATATTATTGTATGAATAATATTAGATATAGGAGTGCTGTAGAAGTTTTAGAAAGATGAAATCATTTCAATATATCCATAAAAAAGAAACATTAGAGTTTATACACTACAAAGAGACTTAAGAAACTTTACAAAACCTTTTTATAGTCATAAATAATGATTATTCTGAGTTTTTCATTTATTTTTCATAAACATGGATGATATTTAAGTAAAATGTGAAGTAGATCAATAAAAAAAATTAAGGGAACTTTAATTATGAAAGTTGAATTTAATGTTTCATTATCTTTGAAGGTGTTCAAATGTAATTTTAGTTAAGAAATAAATTTGATTTCAGATCCTACTCTTCCTCTATTTTTTTAGGACGAGTTCCTATATAAAGGGTTATAGTAAAATTGGGAAGGCTTTTTTGCTGATAAAAAGTGATGATGTTTTGTGAGAAGAGGAGAATGAGTTACCAACCAAGAATTATTTTTATGAAGAAGGAATACTGGATAGATTTTATCATACAGAGCTTATCAAATAGACCATAATAAACACAGTGTACCATAAAAATGTACATAGGAAAGAGGAATTAGGTTGAGGTATATTGGATGGAGTCACACTATATGTAGACATACCATATATAGAGGTAATGGATATATATTCTATACAGAGTTTCTATGAGATACTTTTGAATTATATCTTTATTTTGGATCGAGGGGATAATAATACCTTGTAACTAGTGGGATACAGTTTGGTTTTATATGAGGATATAGAGAAATATTGATGGTATTTGGCTCATTTTTATTAACTTAATTATATTTTTGACACCAATTGATTAATGAGATTTTACATGGAAAGAACATAGTCACCCAAACTAGGGGTGAACCTTATAAAAACTTTTTTGCCTTGTATTATTTTCTTATATTTTTATATGAGTATGTTTGAGTTATAAAGTTAAAAGGTATGAATTTTTTACAAGATTTGGGGATTGATTTCAAAATTATGGAAATTTTTAAAGACCACCACTAATTCAACCCTCCCCCCCCAGTGGTCCAGACATTCCATGGAACATCATATAGTATAAGAGAATCCAGGTTTCCACTATATGATCCATATTTTCCTTAACATTGATAATATCAACATAGTTAATAGAAATGTATTACTTACTTAAATTGAAAATACTATCATGTAATGAAAAAAATAATCATACCCATTCTTTTATCCCTTGGAATGGAGATGATTGATGCAGCTACTATAGGTTTTGCACCCATAAAGAAAGATACTCCTATGACATTTTCTAAAAAAAGAATTTGGAGGTTGATGGAAAATCATGGAATATTATTCTTATGTCCTTGTTAGAAAATGTTTATATGAAGGTGATGGGTCTTAAGACAACTAATGCAATATGGGAAAAACTAGAAAGTAACTTCTATGGAAATATAAAACTAGAGGAAGTAAAGTATCAAATCTGGAAAAGAAAGTTCTAATATATAAGAATGTGAGAATGATATTGTTGATGAATACTACACCAGAGTAAATGAAATCATCATAAACATAAGAGGAATCATGGATGTCTTGGAATTCTCAATTATTATTAAAATTTTAATGAATAACCTTCTAGTAATTTCTGGTACTAATATATATACATTTAAAGATAAATATGATGTATCCATTTATGAATGATATAACATTTTTGTTTCATATGCAATTAAAAAATCTCACACATTTGAAAATATGTTTAAGGAATAAATAGATTTTAATTTATGAGTAATATAATAATCTAAGAACAGGAACATGAGGTTATTTGCCTCAGTGAATCAGAAGATATGAATATGATGCTAAAGTAAATGGTAGAATTGTGTCCCTTATCTCTGAGAGTTATTGAAAAGGTAGAGGCAAGTATAAATGAAAAATATAACATATGTATTGTTATTATAAAGGAATCATACATTTTTCAATGAAGAATATAAATAATAAAAATGGAGAATATGATTATAATTCTAAAGAAAACCCTTAAAGGAAGAAGTAGGGAAGAACTCTTAAGGATGTTAAAAAATATATTAGGAGTCAGAAAATATCCCAAGAAAGACATAAAATAATAATTTTGAGTAAAAGGGGAGAGTACGAATCTATTGAAAATAGTTAATTTGAAGATGAAAATATAAATAATTTTAGAACCATGATGGAATATCTCGAGAGAGATCAAGATACTTTAAATTGTGAAGTAGAAGAACGTGAATAAACCTATACAGAATATCAGGTAAAATCAAAACTATTGGAATTTCATGAGAAAAACACAAAATTTATGAATGAATCTTGAATATTAAAGATGAAAAATTAGAATAATAATGAAGGAAAAATATTTTCTTGAAAAGAAATACACATCCATAAAAAAATAACCTCAAGCTAAAAGTTGAGGAGTAAAGGAAAATGGTAAAAGATCTTGATAAAAACATGTTTATAAGTAATAAGAACTATGTAAAACTCTATCAAGATTTCATGAAGATAAAAATATCTTGAATAAAATGATATATAATTTTAAAAAAGCTTAAATGGTAAAATCCAAAACATCTCATGTTTCTGGAATTACTCATCCCAATAATCAGGTGACATCTATACTCACTGAACATAAAGTTTCATCTGATTTTACTACCCATGTATGTTTAAGTATAAAAAAAGGAGATATTGGGTTGAGAAAAGATGTGATAAACACATTACATGTTTGGAAGTTAAATGTAAAAACTATAATAATGATTCCCCACACCATGAGAAATAAGATGTTGTATTGTTTTCTAATTCTCAACAAACTTATCCTTGGGAAAAACTATACTTATATAGAAAATTAATATTAAATACATATTATTGTTGTTTTGGGATATACAAGCACATGGTGAAAAATTTATAGCACAACATTTCTCTACCTGGGAGTAGGTAAGAACTAAGGTGGGGCAACAGATAAAGAAAAGAATGAAACTCTCTAAAGATTAAAGAAGAAACAAAATCAAAGTCATCTGAAGTAAGAAAAAATATCTAGATAAAAATAATCTTAATGTCTTAAGGAAGTGTGTTAAAGGAGTTACAACTAGGTTACTATGATGAAAATTGTATGACAACACTTTCAGGTAAAATTTAATATATCAAAAAATATAATAAAGTTAGTAAAAGAAATATTGGAGAAAACATTTTTTGTTGAAACTACTCTGAAATATATAAAAATGAATAAAACATGGAATATTAGTTATTTTTATTTATCAAATAGTATAGTAAATGTGAAAATATTACAAAATACTAAAAAATGTGAGGGAGGATCAGTCACTTTTGGAAGTGATAGTTCCTTAAAAATGGGAGTAATTGGTATGGTTGAGATTGAATCTTGAAAGCTAAAGTTAAAGGATTTTTTGTTTGTTGATTGGATTAAAAAATTACATAATTATATCCAAATATATATTAATTCTATTAAATTGATCTTTATAAACAATTCACGTATCATAATATGATAGAAAGGTTTCAAATGTTTTACTAAGGGATAAATAACCAACGTCAATATATTCTAGATTATAGAACATTATAATTTTTTCTAAACAAGTTATGAGGATAGAACCATGTTTTGGAACTAAATAATTAGACATATTTTATTGATTAGTATGAGAAAAAGTTTAGACAAGTTATTGAAATAGGATTATCAGAACTAAAAATGGAAGGATAATGTTGTTTATAAAACTTTACTAAATAGAAAAATGGTTAGTGGAAGAGATAAGAAAGTTGAAATATAATCAACCATAATTCTTGACCTCATACACTCTGATCTATGTGTTCTAAAGATGTATCAATAAACAATATTATCTTTTTAATTTATTACATTCATTAATGATTTCAATCAGTTGACCAGTATAATGTTTACGAAACATAAATCGGTGTCTAGATATTTCTGTAAAGAATTAAGAAGGCTTGTTGAGAAATACTAGTGTTTATATATATTAAAGTTTTGGGAGGGAAATGTAAAGGAGTATATAAGTAAAAATCTATAGTCTTACATAATGAAACATGGAATTAATCATTAATATAGTGCTATATACACTCCTTACCCAAATAGAGTTTCTAAAATTAAAAAAAATACAAAAGGATATTCAAAATGGTAAAAAACATTCTCTCTAAATATAAAATTTAAAAATTCTTATGTAGAGAAATTGAAAGTACAGTTATCCATTTTCAAAATATATTTTTATCTCAACTGGAATAAAAAATGACTCCCTATGATATGTGTTAAAATAATAACCTTATATTTAAATACTTTAATGATTACGACAGTCTTTTATTACGAAATATCAAAAATATGAATCTATGGAGGTTTGAAAAAAACTAAATAAGGTTTTTTCATTGAATAATCATCCAAAAATGAAATTTACAAATGATAGAATAAAAAAAATACATAAGTTGGTTAACTCCTTTGATTTAAAATTTACTGAAAATTAGACCACATCGACAAAAATTATTGATGATGATGAGGATTCTAAAAAAGATAAAATGATGGATTCTAGATAAGTAAATAAGAATAAAGGAGATTTCAATCCATTTAATAGATAGGTTAATTCTGATCAGATTATTTATGAATAAAGTAAGATTAAAATAAAAATAGAAAATTTTGAGAATTTACAAAAAAAACATGTTGAATCTAATAATATCACTAGAAATCAAGATGATTTAGTTCAAAAAGATAGAAATTGATATATTATGATTATATGTCTCTTATCTCACATGTGGTACCATAGTCCAATAAATAGGTAGTTTTATATAAATAATAATTAAATACATTTAATGAAGAGTTATATGAAATTGAGAAGAATCACACCAATGATCTTATTCTAAAACTCAAAGAAAGGGTGAAGTGGTAAAAAAATGGGTGTTGAAAATTAAACATAATAAAAAGGGAGAAATTTTGTTAAATAGAGAACAAATTTTTTGCAAAGGCTATTCAAAGGTGGAAGGTGTTGATTTTGAATAAAAAATTTCCCTTATTACAAGGAATGAATCTATCAGAATGTTTTTGGTTATTATTTCTCATTTAAATTACAAATTTGATCAAATAAATGATAAAAATCATTATTTAATGGATAAATTGAAGAATAATATTATATTGAGAAACCTAAAATCTTAATACTTAGTCATAATGTAACCATTGTGTGTAAACTAAAGAAATATTTTTATGAGTTGAAATGGGCTCCTTGTGCCTGGTATTTAACGCCTGATATTTTCCTGAAGTAGTTGATGTTTTATAGAAAAAATTATAGAAACTTTTATGTAAAGTATATGAGAATATGCACCCTAAATGTCATTACTTATGTTCATGGTATAATTTTTAATGTTGACATGGATAAAGGGTATGAACTTTTTTTTGAAAAAATAAAGAACTCCAATATTTCAATGATAAAAGATTTAAATTTCTTTCTAGGACTACAAGTTAAACATAAATGAAGATGAATCTTCCTATCATAAGAATAGTATTTCAGTGATTTACTACAAACAAATCCATTTCATACTCAAAATAGGTTTCTATATATATTATTTTTTACATGAAGATGTGTAAGAATAAATCAGTGTGAATTAAAAATATTTTTTCAATTTGACTATAATAATAATTTAACGTATTGCTTCAAGACCGGACATTGTATATGGTGTAACATTTAGTGAAATATATGTAAGTGAATAAAATGAATCATATATATTTACATATAAAATAATCCTTGGGTGTATTTAAGGAACATAAAAATATATCCTGATATATAATTTGGGTAATTATTTTACCATTATTGGTTTCACTAATAATGATTATACTAGAGAATATAATGATTAATAATAAATATCAAGATGAAATTTCATATTAGGAGAATGTTTTGTAAGTCAGACTAGTAAAAAACAATGTTAAGTTTCTTTTAGTAAAGTAGAAGAAAAATATGTTACTTCTACCCAGTCATATACAAAAATGATGTTTATGAAATTTTAGGTGGAACACATAATTTTGAATTTTAAGAAACAATTTATGATTATTTATGATAAAAATATTTCCATTTATATCTCTAAATATCCTATGCAACATTCCATATCAAAAAAATATTAAATATCCATTCATTAAGGTGGACATTATTAGTAGAGATTTAATACTAAATTATATTTTAACAAAATATCAAATTTTCGATATTTTCACCAATGTTGAGCCAAGGAAAATATTTTAGGAACCTTGGGTGAAACTATATGTTTAACCTCTAATGATAACTTAATACATTTCTTAATGAAATTCCCCCAACCACATAACTTTGTATTCTATTATCAAATGGGGACAAGAAGTGAAAAGTTATACTCTTTAATTTTTCAATCTGAAGCTCTTGTTATCTTAAAATGGGGTAGTAAGTAAAAGTTACCAAAGGTAAAATTCTATAAGTCAGAATGATTTAGTGGTAGTATATTAATATTATGGAAAAAAACATTCTTATCACCAAGGCGTGGAATTCCTTAAAAACATTTTCTTAATCTGCTGACTTAGTGTTGGGATTCTCTCTATAATATTGGCTATAATTTAATGTAATTTGAGAAAACAGTTGTTGGGAATATTTCTAATAAACACAAGGGTGTAGATTTATTATCCTTTTTGTTTATTTGGAAACAATTTTTGAATTTTTTTTTCAATAAATTTCTTATGATATTTTTGTATTTTAAGTTAAGGAGAGTTATTTTTTACCATTAGAAAGTTAGAACTACTTTTATTACCAATTCCAATGATGATATGATGATACTCAATGTTCTAAACATCATGATTACAAAAATATTATCATGGTTAATGATTAAGTTTATGGACATAGATAGTTATACAAAGTTTGAAGTCACAAAGTTAAAGTTGCTACAGTACAATGTTCAAGCAACAATATGGTAACCTTTTATATTGGGATCAGATATAGATGTATTAATTTAAAATATATAGAAGTGTTATCTTACTGGGTCGAGTATCTTGGATTGAGAATTATCATGCATAAACTTTATAAATCCAACATAAGAAGAAATATTTTAAGTTTATCAGATAAACTGGTGAAAATATTTACTATATTGAGAGAAATAAATTATAGCAGTTAAATTAAATTTTTGATAAATTCTATAGAAAGATTCTAACAATTCAATCTAATCATATAAATATGATTGGATATAGAGAGATAGTGATCAAAAAAATTCCATGGGATATAAATTTTAAAGGACTATCATATGAACATTTATAATGTTTTACTAGGTTGAAATTTTTATGAAGTCTATCAGATGAAGAAGGTAAAATATGATTGTATTGATTAGAATCATTGGGAATGAGTATATCAGACCAAGCTCTGAATGATGTTTAATCAAACATAAGATTATAGGGAAGATATGTGAGAACACATCAAAAAGATCAAGCCTTAAAATTTTCTATAAGTCCTTTTGATTGATGAAACTAATGAAGAAAAATAGGTAGATAAATCCTATGTTTATTGTTCTGATCTGATTGGATGAATAATATTCGAAATAGGGGTGTTAAAGAAGTTTTTATAGAGTAAATATTTCCAATATTATCTAATGAAGAACCATGAAATTTTTTACACCATAAATAGGCTTTCTAAAATTTTCATAATCATTTTAAATTATATTATAATGATTATATTGAGATGTTATTTCAATGAAAAAAATATAGATGAGACTTAAGGAATATTTGAATAATATTGATGATTCCAAATTTTATGGAAACATAAATGGATAAATTTGACTCCAACATTTCAAAATATTTGAAGTTAGTCAAACAGAATATCAAATGAGTTTGAAATTTTAATTTAGATATCATTATTCATCCTTGATTTGTAGAGGAAGAGTGCATATATAAAGGGGTAATGAAAAATTTATAAGATGTTTTTTTTAGTATAAGCACTGATGTTTTTGTGAGGAGGAAAGTGCTTGTTTCCAACAAAAAATTATTTTGGTTAAAGATGATATCTAAGAAATGATGCTAGATATGTATTATTGGACAGATCATACCAGATAGAGAATAATAGAAATAGGAGCATCAGATAGAGGCTTCTGACTGAGGTGCATTGTATGGAGACACAGTAGACAGATATATACTGGATTGATAGGTACCAAAAATTTATTTTGGATATATATTCTATGATGTATACTAAATGTGTTATCATTATGTTGGATCCAAAGGATGACGTTACCTTGTAACTAGTGGGAGCCTATAAAACTTTCTATCGATAGATAGAATGGTCTTTATGGGAGATGGATAATTTTTATCTACTTCATTATATATTGGATATCCATGGATTTATAGGAGTCGACATGGAATGGATTTAGTCACACACACTGGGGGGAACCTTATAAAATCTTATGTTATTTGAGTTACTTTATTATCTTTTTTGGTTTATAAGGTTGAGTTATAAAGTTTATAGGATCATAACATTAACAATTTGCAGGGGTTAATTTCAAGAGTAAGAAAATTTTAAAATGACGGCATGGATCCAACCCCCTTCTCAGTGTTCCACACATTCCAAGGAACTTCAATAAAGAAACAAGTTAAGAACAATGATTATTATGAAGTTTGAATCGAGGGAAGAATCATCCCTGAAGTTGAAAATGAATCCTATTTATATGAAATTTATATATGTAAGGATAAAACTAAAAAAATATAATGTTGTTTTTCATAGATAAAAACTTTATATTCAGTAACCAGGAGAGGGAAAGTCAAGAATAAAAAATAGATATGGAACCACACAAATATATAAATTTGTGTACATAAGCTCAAAATTTAAGAACATGCAGGGATCATTAATGGATAAATTAGTTTTATTAAATAAAGTGTCCAAATAATTGAATAACTTGATGGTGAAGATATTTTGTTTCAAATGAATTGTAATGATCAAAAAATCCTTATTACTCTCAATATTTCATTAGGGAGCATGAGAGAACCAGCCTCTAAAAAGGTTAAGAATGTTTTAAGGGAGTCTTATAGAGATTTTGTTTCTTTCCCAGAAGTGTTAAAATTCAATGAAAAAGGTAAATCTATTGATGATTAAAACTATAATAAAAATCATTATAATTTTAAGTAAAACTTCATGAACCCATACCCCAAATTTGTTTTGACATACATGACTCTCAGAACACTCAAATAGTAACTATTATTTCCAAAAAGTAACATGATAATACACATATAATCTAGTGTTATTATTGTGTAAATATGAAAAATAATCAACATGTGTTCTATATATAAAAAAATTATTTTTTTTCATGAGAAACAAAATGATAAGATGGATTTCCCGCTCGCATTATGCATTTAATGTTTATTATTTTTGGTATGAATGTTTTCTGAAAAAAGAAATCAATTACTCATAAAGGGTATAAGGAATTTTGTCAATGAGGTCCCAGTTAAGGAGATAATGATAGGTAGAATCATCATAAATAAATATAGAAACACATAATATATATTCTTCCTTATAAATTGAGGAAGAGTTCATAGAGCTTGAAGTTAAAAAACTCATTTTCTTTCAATAAAAGTAATGAATTATTTATTGATCTAGAAAGTAATTGATGATAAGGACGGTGTTGATAAAATTTCATTACATGCATAAAAATATGTGGAATATAGATTTTGGATAGTGGTTTTATTTTTGATATGATTTTAAATGAAGATCATATCATAAGAATAAAATATGATAAAGATAGTGTAGATCAATTTGTGAATAATGACGGGCTAAAATAACTGACTTCTAGAAAGGAATAATGGGTGTATAAGATATGAGATTCATAGATATCTTGATGGTTGAATTTCTCAGTCACAATTTTCTAATTTTGATCCAATTATGTGACTTGATATGTGTGGTGAATTTCAATAACAATACATACATGATCAAAGGGGTAGATGGATAATTTGTTTTTGATGGTAGGCATAAAAAATGGAATTTTTACCTCATTGGTAAAGAAGATATGTGTATATTTTCCAAATGAGAATAAAATAAATAGTGTCACGAGATACATGAAAATTTAGGCTAAAATTATTTCAATGACATGGTAATAGGTTAAGGATCTTGGAACAAATCTGATCTTTCGCATGATCATACTCACAGATGTGATAATTACTAAAATAGGAAAACCATTTTGATGTCATATAATCCAAAGAAAACAAAATCGATAAGTCTAATTATGTTATTTAATGTGGATGTGTGTCATATAATGACACCTAAATCCATTAATAAACACAATTATTATGTTTTTTGTTGATTATTATAGAATTATGGATTGGATGCTGGTCATTAATCAAAAAACTAAGGTGTTCAAATGAATTACCCACCATCAGAGGCTTGGAAAGAATATGGTTTAAGTGAAAAACAAAATTTTCTAGTGTCATGAACCGAACGTGGTTTCAATCAAAACTAGAACCCCACTCGGCCCATGGAATGGTCCAAAGGGAATTACCAATCCCCATGGGCTGGAAAACGTTCTTGGGTATCATAAAAAATGGTTTGGGAATGATTTTCCTGAGTTAAGATACATAAAAGAACCAATAATGAAGAATAAACTAAATCTCAAAAATTCATGCCAAACAAGCCTTAAATAAAATTTAGAACTGAATACAAGGTATCAAACCTGACACAAGAAGTCCAACACTACAAAAGTATCATTCAAAACATCCCAATGACCACCACACGATAAGATTTCATCACCCACAATTTTTCTCCACAACACTGTACCATGAAAGGAAACTAACAGCCCGAACCGTCGTCTCTAAAGGTCTTACCCTTACCTATGTCAAACATAATAAAGTCTGCTTACACTCATAGGTTTAATTAGGGTATGAGACTAATCCCAATAGGATACCACTCAAATATTCCACATTAAAATCATTATAAGATAAAAACATGTGAGTTTTTATAAACAAGAAAAGATAGAAACAATTTATAAATTGGGAAACTTTTAAATGAAAACAGTTTTCAAGGGTTAACATTAAATAATGATAAAATTTAAGTAAAAAATTTATGATACTTAATTTTATATCCAAATGAACTATAAGTCGATGGTAAATACCAAATAGTCAACAATCACTAGTCACGAGAACACCCCTAGGCACTAATTAGTCGTGGGCCCCAGGTACCTCGTATATCGGTGTAAATGTAACCATAAAAAATATTTTTTTCCATAAAAGAGCCACTAGTAGGGAACATAACTAGAACCTAGTGTTCACCAATAATCATCATTATAGTTTTATTAGTGTTGTCAATGTCAAACTTGCTCTGTTAAATAGGGACAAAACCACTCTGGATCGCTAGCATAATTGTACACATCCTCCCACCTAGATAACTGGGTTTCCCTCTTTGTTCTCAAACAAGTTCCACATTCTATAAAATTTCATTAATAGATAAAAAAACCAGTTCTGGTCATAAACACTCAAAAAATAGCTAAACATTCTTTTCACTATTCGTATAACTCAAATAAACACATAAAGTTTCTGCAAAACAATTTCAAAAAGTATAACATAACTTTGCACAAAAAATCCATTTAAAAAACCTCTACTAAAACCAAATTCATACCAATATTAAACCAAACCAGAATTTGTATCACTAAAACATTTTAATAAATCCATTTCATGACGTATAAAACAACCCAAATTGGTTCAACGTATAATGCACATGAAAAAACCCAATTGTTACACAAAAATGGGACTTAAAAATCAACCACTTAACAAATGAAACCAAAAATTGTTTCCACACCAAAATCAATGAAATAGGAACATGATAAAAATATAAATCTTAAAATTTAACTCATTCTAAAATTATTACACATGGAATAATCTACCAAAAGTGTCAAAACCCTCAAATCCTTGGGTGAAACTTCAATCGCACCACCACTACACCACAAGGGAGTCAAAATGAACTAAAACAACAATATTAGAAAAATGAAATAAAAAAACCTAGGTACAAAGCCCTATATTTTTGACATTTTTAACTTAAATAAGTGTGGGATAAATCTAAAAGAATTGGAGGAAACAAGGAAGGGAAATCACTTACTTGTGAATCCCTGATGTTTCTCCACCAAATCCCCCTTCAAAATTGAGTTACAATGGAGTTTGAGAGATCTTGGAGGATATAAAAGGATTATAATATTTAAATGGGGAAGAAATGGGTGGATTAGGTTTAATTACATAAGTAAAAAGTTGTAATTTCAAAATATTTTTTAATGACTTGAAGGTTGTGCACGGTTTGGACGCACAGCTTACAAAATCGTGCATCCAAATCGTATACCCCATTATGGCCACCCAAAACATGTCCAAAAAATTCAAAATTCAATGGGTTCTAGGAGAAAACGAAGGGGAAATTTATACCAATAATATAAGAGAAAAAATTACCTTAAAATAGGTACATGTATGTGACAATTCTCCCCACCATGAAAGACTTTCCGCCCAATAAAGTCAACCCAAATCATGATCGGAAAACAAGAATGGGTAATCTTTCTCAACCCACAAATTCTAATCCCAAGTTTTTTTGACATCGTTCCCATGCTTCCAAAGGACATGAACCAGTGGAATAGACTTTCCCCAAATCACCTTTTCTTGGGAATCAATTATTCACACTGACCGCTCAAAAACAGACAAATCGGTCTCTATCTCTAACTCCTCCCAATTCAACACATGGGAAGGATCTGGATTATACCTCTTCAGCTGGAAGACATGGAGTATGTCATGAATATATGTCAAAAAAGAGGGAAATGTAACCTGAATTCAACCTTTCCAATGCACTCAGTGATCTCAATATGTCTGATATACCTCGGCATCCGATTTCCCTATTTTTCCAATCGACGATAACCCAGAAGAGGGGCTACATTCAAGAATACCTGATCACCTATAGGAAAATCAATGTATCAAATCCTCTGATCAGCATAATATTTTTGATGAATCTGAGCTATCAATAATCATTTCCCGATCAACTTGACCTTCTTAGATATATCTTGCACAAGGCTCAGCCCCAACAATGAGGTCTCACCGACCTCATCCCAACACAGAGGGGACTAACAAGGCCAACCGTAGAGAACCTCAAAAGGATCCATTCAAAAAAAGGATTGATAAATTTTATTATAAGATAACATAACTAATCCCAAATGACTATCCTAGGAACCTCCAAAATCCAAAACACAGGCACAAAGCATGTCCTCCAAGATTTGATTCGCCCGCTCTGTCTAACCATCCATTTGAGGGTGGTACGCCATGCCCATTTTAATATGAGAACACAAGGACTTATTAAGGAATTTCCAAAAAGTTATAGGTGAAATAGATGTATCTATCTAATACAAATGCTAATGGAACACCATGAAGCCTTACCACCTACTAAAGATATAGTTGGCCCAACTCATCCACTTTAGTTGTGTCTCTGATCAGAAAAAAGTTGTAATTTTTTGTCAGACGATCAATCACTACCCATATGACATTATTACTCTGATGTGTATGAGGTAAGACAACAATGAAATCCATGGAAACCCCATCCCACTTGTAGTTAGGAATGGGTAACGGCTGGAGAAAAAAGGTGGGTCTTTGATGCTCTTTTTTTACCTGTTGACATATGTAGCATCTCGATGCGAATTCAACTATGTCTCACCTCATTCTTAGACACAAAAACTATCGACAAGCATTATAGTACATTTTGGTAGCCCTGGGATGTCACGACCTATCCTCGAGACCCATCCCATGACTACCCCAAGCCCCCTTCCATAGGCCAGGGGCTAGGGACTAGCACCAAAGGCGTAATTCCTGATAAAAGGGAAGGCATTGCCTTTATATAAGAAAAAAACACAACAGAGTACGCAAGATGAAGTAAACACTAAGTAAACTGAGTACTAAAGTAAGTGCTGGAAAGTAAATGGGCCAGAATACAAACCCAACTAAAAGTACAGTACAACTGAAAAGAAAGTACAGCAGCAGTAATGTAAATTAGTAACCACCGAGTCGTCCCCGGCTATCCCACCTGAAGGGTGGGTATAGATGGTCTCCTCAGCTCATTGGGTCCGGCTGTCTGCTCCGTGTACATCCCACCTGATATTCCACCTCCAGATACTATCCTTCTCATCAAGCCTCAACCACAATCAGCGTTTTTTGTCATCTACAACCAACACAACGTAGTGCGGGCATAGCCCGTGCAGGGGTGAGTATACGATACTCGGTAGGGACCCCGAGACCCCCGATGGTCTCCCAGAATCCACAAAGGATAAACCAAAATGGATAGATACAAACACGAAGTATAAACCAACTCTACTTAGGTATATACCCATACATATACCTAAGTCATCAATTCCAGTTCGTCTCCAACTCACGAGCCCAAGTACAACCTAGTCCACACAGGAAAACATAACCCAATACACACAGGAAAGTAAGAAAATCATATCGAAGATAATGATTGAAATTCAGGACTCAGCTCACACAGGTATACTACTCATGAAGAAGGGTGGAGATGATAGATGTAGCCTCTCAATCATCTCCCATGTCGAACCCACGTAGGATCCAAGTACAGAAGTCGTTGCTGCCGAACCCACGTAGGATCCTAGTACAGTAACCATCGATGTCAAACCCACGTAGGATCCAAGTACAGTCATCTTCTCTATCGAACCCACGTAGGATCCAAGTATAGTCATCATCTTTGTCGAACCCATGGAGGATCCCAGCACGGTAGTCGTCGTAGTCTCAGATAACTCTAGGGTTCCCGCACACAGTATACTCGATTCTGGGAGGGTCTGTTCCTCGAGTCAAAGGGGTAGATACATCAACTGTCTTGAAGACCAGAGATGATGTATCCCAACGTTCAGTCCCATGTAATAGGGGAAAACCAAGAAGAACGTGCCCAAGTCATGGAGAACAAGACAACCAAGCCATTTTCCTAAAGTACATGGTGTGTAGGTAAGAAATACAGGCCGTGTCATTAGACACCGGGTACTTCCCATTTGAAACGGCCCATGTCATGGGGCTGGTCATGTAAAAAGTAAGTACACGGCATGTGGTATGGTTACACGCCGTGTCTTCAGTCCACAGGTACTGTCTGTGTACCACAGCCCATGTCAAAGGGTTGTTCACGTAAAAATTAAGTACACGGCGTGTGGTATGGTTACACGCTGTGTCCAAACTTCTGGGGTCGGCTCCGTGTACGCTAGCTATGCCTGTCCGTGTGGTGGAGTACCTGCCAGTGTACTCCACCCCGTGTCTGTGTATTTCCAGAATACACGTCGAGTCATCACAAAGCCGCTTCTGCCATGGTGAAGGTAGTACACGCCGTACCTCTTGGCTGTGTGGTTCTTCCTATGTCCATGTTTCCCCCAAATTACACGCCGAGCCTCGCGAAACCGCTTCTTCCTTTCTATGAAGTGAATACACGCCGTGTTACTTGGCCGTGTATTGCTGTCCGTGTTTGTGTATTTTCCCTAAATACACATCATGTCCATCGAATCCTCCTCTAAAAAATAGTGTGGAGAGCACATGTCATGTGTCTAGAGTCACACGCCATGTGTTACTTTTCTGACATCCTAAATGGAAGCTACAGTATGCTTGTATTACACGGTGTTTTCTTCTAGTGTACACGCCGTGTATTCTGGAATTTTCTAGAAACGACGCCTCTAACCAACATGCCTCCTGAGGTGTTCGTTCTTCATTCCAATGATCGGATTTCTACAAAACATCCGCTTCTAGGTTTCCCCAATGCTCTGAGGCTATTTACGATGTTTTTGGGCCTCTGATCAGCTCCGAAAACATAACATGATTCACCACTCAAGAACATTTGAAGAACTCCACAAATTCACAAGAACGGCAGAGGAATCGGTCCGTGTTAGTTTGGTCAGTTCCCTTCCGCATTATTCTGATAACAATTGGTTTAAGAGGAATAACAACATGGAAGGAAAACCAATCATTACCAAATCCAAACACACCCCTACCTCAAATGAAGTTTGTGGTTGTCAAGCGCCACGGATGATGGCATCGCTGGAGAATTCCCACGTCGTCGGTGTCTCCT
This sequence comes from Viscum album, assembly GCA_963277665.1. NCBI lineage: Eukaryota > Viridiplantae > Streptophyta > Magnoliopsida > Santalales > Viscaceae > Viscum > Viscum album. Next base: position 170,912,789 of record OY728148.1, read on the forward strand.
CCCTTGTCATGGAGGAAGAAGAGGATAGAGAAACTGAGCCGCCGAGTCGACGTTCTTCTTTGGGGATTTCACGTTCTTCATTGGAGAGTTGGAATTCTTCTAAAGGAACTATAGCTCTATCCTCTAATTCTCAACACAACGATCCAACCCAAAAATAAAATAAGGCTCCTCTTATTTTATTAAAACATTCCATGAATTCAAATTACAAAATTTAAACACTTAATTCCATTAATTGATCAAGTGTGTGTTGGAATGAATTAATGTAGAAGAGGATAGGTTTCACAAGTTAAGATGGGTTAAAAAATTTAAGAGGGGGTTAGAGGAGTTTTAAGGAATGTGAAGGGGTGGGGCTCGTGTGGGAACCACCTCACAAATATCCTCACATGGGTAGTTAGGGGATTGTGGGTCCCACCCCAACTACCCCATGTAGGATATAACCACTTGGATAAAGAATAAAAATTGTTCCACAATTTTTATTCAATTATATATTAATCCACAATTTTTAACTTCTCCTCCCAGTAAAACGCAACCGCGGTAAAGGTCCCCTTAAGCAATTCCCAGAGCTGTGGTTTCATCGGTGCCCTCAGATTTCAATTCCGAGCACCGGTTCAAAATATATAGAAAACCCGCTCGTTCGTTTGTTGAACATACCCCAGCTAAACTTTGGAAACTGATTCAGGGCACACTGGGCCTCGGAATCAGGTGCCTTTAGAAACTGAGTACTCGTAAAATTCCAAATTATTTAAGAAAACAAATTTCCTTTAAATTTCTGGGTCTTTGCATTATTCTGAAATCAAGGCTTTACGTCCCCATAAAGCTACATCATAAACTAGGGAAACAAATGAGGGTACTGTGCACGCATCTGAGCCTCCCGCTTCCATGTGCTCTCCTGGATGTTCTCATGCTGCCACCTGATGCGCACTAGAGGAATCGTTCATCCACGTAGGATCCACTCCTGTCGATCCTCGATCTCCATCGGGACCTCCGCAAAAGTCGCCCCGTCATCGATGTCCAGCTCTTCGTGGTCGATGATATGCATCGGGTCATGCATGTATCTCCTCATATGAGATACATGGAAGAAGTTGTGCACTCGGTGAAACTGAGGTGGAAGAGCTAGGAGATAATCCACCTCACCTAACCTGCTGAGAACCTGAAATTATTTTATGAAGCACGAAGATAACTTGTCGCCCCGGCCAAATCTCCGTAATCAAAATCAAGGTGAGACCTGTAAGAAAACGTGGTTGTCGTCCTCTAACTCCAGTGGTCTCCACTTCCTATAAGCATAGGACTTCTATCTGCTCTATGTTGTCCTCATCTGCTCCTGGATGATCTACACCTTCTCTGTCATAGCCTGAACCATCTCTGGTCCTATGAGTGCTGACTCCCCAGGGTCAGTCCAGCACAGAGGTGATCTGCATGGTCGGTCGTACAATGCCTCATATGGTTCCATCCCGATGGTGGAGTGGTAGTTGTTGTCGTATGAAAACTCCACCAAGGGTATATGATCCTCCCAGCTATGACCAAAGTTGAGGACACATGCACGGAGCATGTCTTCAAGATTCTGAATGGTCCTCTCTGTCTGACCATCCTTCTGAGGGTGAAAGGCGGTGTTCAGGCGTAGCTGCGTCCCAAATGCTTCCTTCAACCCCTTCCAAAGTCAAGAAGTAAAGATAGAGTCTCTATTGGAGACGATAGATGATGGAACACCATGAAGCTGTACGATCTCCTGAATGTAGAGGCATCCCAAGCTCTCCACTGAGCTCTGCTCTCTGATAGGTAGGAAGTGGGCCGACTTGGTGAGTTGGTCGACAATCACCCCGATGGAGTCGTGTCCTCTAGAAGTATGTGGAATACCTATAAATAAATCCATAGATATCTTGTCCCACTTCCACTCTGGGACCTCTAAGGGTTGTACAAAGCCTGCTGGTACCTGGTGCTCTGCCTTCACTTACTGGCAGGTGAGGCATCATGAAACAAACTCTGCCATAGCCTTCTTCATACTCGGAAACGGGTGTTGTCGTCTGAGATCCTGGTATATCTTCGCTACTCCTGGATGTACCGCCAATGGGGAAGTTTGAAACTCCTTAAGAACCTCCTCCTGTAATGCAACTGGTAACATGGTACGTCCTCTGAAAAGGATGGCGTGATCTTCTCCTACAGAAAATCCATCAGGTTCATGTCTTATGGATATCTGTGCACGTCACGTCTCATAGTCAATGCCCCCATGTTGTGCCTCCCTGACCCACTGAAGTATTGCAAGAGTGATTGTGAGCGACTGTAGAAAGGCTGACACATCTCTATCCACGAAGGATATCTGAAAAGAGACTAACTGCTCTGTCGCCTCTCCATGTAGCTGAATGCCTGACCTCCTGCTGAGAGCATCAACTACTATGTTCCCCTTCCCAGGAGTATAGACTATCTCAAAGTCATAGTCCTGGAGGAACTCGAGCCATCGCCGCTGTATCAAGTTCAGGTCCTTCTGCAAGAAGATGTACCTGAGACTCTGGTGGTCAGAGTAGACTGTAAAGCGCTCGCCCATCAGATAGTGCTGCCACATCTTCAAGGAAAAGACCACTGCTACTAACTCCAGGTCATGGGTAGCGTAGTTCTGCTCGTTCTGCCTCAACTGTCATGGAACATAGGCGATCATTACCCGATCTAACATCAGGACACACCCGAGTCTGGTCCCTAATGCATCGCAGTAAACTACGTACCCTACGCCCTCCTCCTGTAGCCTCAAGATGGGTGCACTGTTCAATCTATGTCTCATCTCCTGGAAGCTCTGTTGACATCTATCTGACCACATGAAGGGTTTCCCCTTCTTCGTCAAAACTGAAAGAGGTGCTGTAACTCTGGAGAAGTCTGGCACAAATCTTCGATAGTATCCAGCCAAACCTAGGAAACTCACCTCAGTCACGCTCCTGGGTGGCTCCTAAGATAGTACTGCCTTGATCTTCGTAGGATCCACCGAAACTCCCACCTCAGAGATGACATTCCCTAAGAAGTGGACCTCTCGGATCCAGAACTGACACTTTGAGAGATTACCATAAAGCTGGTGCTCTCAGAGTGTGTCCAGTACAACCCGCAAGTGGTAGGTGTGCTCCACCTCAATAGTCGAGTAAATCAGTCTGTCGTCAATGAAGACTATGAAAAATAGATCGAGGTAAGGCTGGAAGATCCTGTTCATGAGACTCATGAACACTGGTGGAGCGTTTATTACACCGAAAGTCGCAGCCAAGAACTCATAGTGGCCATACCGACACTTGAAGGTCGTCTTCTGCACATCCACGTCTCGAACTCTAAGTTGATGATAGCTTGACCTGAGGTCTATCTTCGAGAACCATCGTGCTCCCTTGATATAATCAAAGAGGTTGTCAATCCTCGAAAGTGGATACTTGTTCTTCACAGTCACCTAGTTCAAGTGACGGTAGTCGGCACACAGTCGCAAGCTCCCGTCCGCCTTCTTAGCAAACAAAATCAGGGAAGCCTAGGGTGAAACACTAGTTCGAATGAATACCTTTCCCTGCATGTCCTCCAGCTATACCCTTACCTCACGAAGATCAGCGGGATCCATCCAATATGCTGGAGTAGATATCGGGGCTGTCACGGGGTACAGGTCAATATAGAAGTCTACCTCTCTACAAGGAGGTAGTCCTGGAACGTCTTCAGGAAAAACGTATGCATACTAATCCACCACAATAGGGAAACTCGGACTCCACACATCAACTACTCGAAGGATGAGACTAGCCAACTGATGTATGATCGGCTGACCTCTCCTCTGCATGAGTTTTTCCTGTGCTGCAAAGGCTCCCTTCTCGCCGGTGAAGGTGAACCTGCTCCCATCTGTGCGGACACACCGAACCTTGCGCCTAATACAGTCGATCTGAGCATGGACCGTAGATAACCAATCCATGCCCAAGATGACGTTGTAAGGCATTGATGCTGCTACAAGAAGATCCCAGCCGAATCTCTCGCCTCCTAGAGTAAGCTCACACTACCGAAACCAGTTCTTAATCGTCGATTCTGCTCCCGTAGGAGTCTCTAGCCGTAAGGATCGAGCCAAGGGCTCTGTCGGAATCTCCGAGCTCCGAACAAGGGCAGCGACAATAAAATAATGACATGCTCCTATGTCTATAAGAACTGCATCAAGGCTGGAGTAGACACAAATAGTACCTCGAATCATCTCAGGTGCGCCATGGTCATAATCCTCCACTGCCTGAAGTCGAGCCTGCCTCTATCCGCCAACTCCCTATGGTCGGGGTAGACCTCCTGGTGGTGGTGGTGGTGGTGGTAGAGCATCAAAGAGTCGCCCACCACCCGCTGCTCGGCAAGCTCCTCTACCTCGTCCGCCTGCTCCCTGCAGACCACCATGGTCGAACCTCTGCCTTTGCATGGGTGGTCCCTCAACTGTATGCTTATCCTCTGCATGGCGGGTCAGGTAGTCCTGATCCATGTGGCCCTGCCCGCCACATGCATAGAACCGTCTGCCTCTCATATGAATGGATCTGTTGCGTGTTCCTCACACATCTGAACCAGTATCATGAGGTTGCCCACCTGATGGTCTGGTCCGCATGGACTTCTCCGACATCTTTCTACTACTGGCTGTAGAAGACTCTTCCACGTGTTGCCCTACGGTAGGCCTCACTGCTGGTGTTTGCTCAGTAAGGAATCTCTACACAAGTAGGGCTCTCTCCAGTACTCCTGCCTGCGTAAGAATTCTAAGGGATATCATCGAAGCCCTGATCTCATGCCTCAGTCCCTGCTCAAAGGTTCATGCCTAGAATAATGGGTCTCGTACCATGTTCATGGAGTAGCGCGAGAGGTAGGTAAATCTCGCCGAGTACTGGGCTACTGTCATGCTGCCCTGCCGAAGCTATAGTAACTCCTGGATGCGCACCGCATGGAGGGTGGCTGGAACGAACTCAGAGCGGAAGAGACTCTTGAAGTCCTTCAATAGAAGAGATGCCTCGCCATGCACCTGGAGCATCAAACTCCACCATCTACCTACTACTGCGTGTGGGAGACTCGCCGCAAGGATCACCATGAGGCCAACTGGTGTCCCTACTAATCTAAAGACTCGGACTACAGCCTCTAGTCAATCCTCGGCTGTCTGAGGGTCCCTATCTCCACGGAACCTGGGCGGCCTCTGATGCTAAAACTCATGTAGTACACTCAGGCTACGTGCACTCTCCGCTGCTGGCTATCGTCGTAGGGCCATCCTGAAAGAAATAGGTGTGCCACGGTTAATACAGTATACCCGGTGAGCTGACACCAAGTAATAACAAAGAAAACTTTTGAAACACACATGCAATCAGTGTTTTCGAGCACTGAGTTGGAAATTAGAAGTCAGGGCCCTAGTGTATGGATACGTCGGTCGCCGCACCGACAATGGACTCCCTGGACTGATAACCACACTCAATACACTTAACACTATTACTTCACAGAAAGAAAATATCAGAGTCCTAAGTTCTGTGGTAGAACCGACTCCTCTGATACCAATTTGTCACGACCCGTCCTCGAGGCCCGTGCCGTGACTACCCCAAGCCCCTTCCATAGGTTAGGGGCTGGCAACTAGAACCAAAGGTGTGATTCCCGATAAAAGGGAAGGAATTTCCTTTATATAAGAAAACTAACACAATAGAGAACACAAGCTTAAGTAAACACTAAGTAAACTGAGTACAAAATTAAGTGCTGGAAAGTAAATGGGCCAGAATACAAACCCAACTGAAAGTACAGTATAACTGAAAAGAATGTACAGTAGCAGTAAAGTAAATCATCAACGACCGAGTCATCCCTAGATATCCCACCTGAAGGGTGGGTACATATGGTCTCCTTAGCTCCTGGGGTCCGGTCATCCACTCCGTGTACGTCCCTCCTGACAGTCCACCTCCAGATACCATCCCGCTCCTCAAGCCTCAACCACGATCAGCGGTGTACATCGTCTGCAACGAACACAACGTAGTGCGGGCATAGCCCATGCAGGGGTGAGTATACAATACTCAGTAGGGACCCCGAGACCCCTGAAGGTCTCCCAGAATCCACAAAGGATAAACCACAAAGTAAAGATACAAACACGAAGTATCAACCAAATCTACTTAGGTATATGCCCATACATATACCTAAGTCATCAATTCCAGTTCATCTCCAACTCACGATACCAAGTACAACCCAGTCCACATAGAAAAACATAACTCAATCCACACAAGAAAGTAAGACAATCATATCGAAGATAATGATTGAAAGTCAAGACTCAGCTCACATGGGTATACTACTCACGAAGAGGGGTGGAGATGATAGATGTAGCCTCTGAATCAGCTCCCCTACCGAACCCATGTAGGATCCAAGTACAGAAGTCATCGCTGCCAAACCCATGTAGGATCCTAGTATAGTAAACATCGTTGCCGAACCCACATAGGATCCAAGTACAGTCGTCCTCATTTCTGAACCCATGTAGGATCCAAGTACAGTCGTCATCGCCGTCGAACCCATGGAGGATCCCAGCACGGTATTCGTCGTAGTCCCAGCCAGCTCTAGGGATCCCGCACACAGTATACTTGATTCCGGGAGGGTCCGCTCCTTGAGTCAAAGGGGTGGATACATCAAACGTCACGATGACCATAGATGATGTATCCCAACGTTCCTTCCCACATCATAGGGGAAGAACCAAGCAGAACGTGCCCAAGTCATGGAGAACAAGACAACCAATCCATTTTCCTAAAGTACACGGGGTGTAGGTAAGCAATACATGCCGTGTCATCAGACACCGGGTGCTGCCCGTATGACAACCCTGCTTTTTATTACAACTTAAACATGCTTTATTACATAAAACTTCACTTGATACAACAAATAAGATCGAGAGGTTTAGTGTATTTGGGTCTTAGGATCATTACATAAAAACTTTAAACTTCAAATACAACATCTTTATTGAAAACTTCCTTTACATGACCACTACATTCCTTCATACTTAGTATTGCATGGGATAACCTGAGGACATGCATAAGAAAAGGGTGAGCTGTAAAGCCCAGTAAGGGAGTACACATGGAATAACATGAGAAGTACAATACATGTTAGGCAATAGGCATATCAATAGAGCATAAAAGAAACGTGAACATAAAGGCATGATAAAGCATGGTAATCATAACATGGAAATGTGGCAACAACACTTAACATTGAATTTGCATGAGCCAAGGCTCATTGCACATGGAGCATGAGTAAACCCTCATTGCACTTGAAGCACGATTAAACCATCGTTGCACTTGAATTAGCATGATTCAACACTCATTGCACTTGACGTATCATGATACTATACTTTACCCAATGCATTGGAGCGCTATAAGGGCGCACCCTTCTTAAACATTTCATTTCATGCATAAGTGTGCCACATGGATCATAAAACATGGATTCATAAAACATAATCATTTATTCCACGATAAAGGAATGTGGAATTCATACATGAAACTTTACAATAAATAAGTAAATGTGCATAAAGCTGAATACCCTTGATGGAGAAATGGGCATGGTATTCACTACACAATGACATTGGCTTAGAAAATCGGTGCGATTTCGGCAGCGTAACGACGCGACATAAGAATTCATAAAAAAGGTTGATGAGAGAGAAAGGGGTTCCTCATCATATTTACATGTAATGTACAGTAATGAGTTCATATAGATACATGTCCCAACAATTGAAAAGGAATTTAGATTCATGATACAAAAGTATTGGTTGAATGTAAAAGAAGAGAGAGAAGTTCCTTTCGGAATTTCGGCATAGTAACGGGTGCACATGGGAGGAATTTAATGAGAGAGAAAGGGGTCTCCCATCATTAAAACAATAAGAGGGCATTATGGGGGAGGTGTAAAACCATACCCCAACATTAATAATTGAAATTAAAATGGAAATACAACTTAAATAAAATAGAAAAAAATGAGAAAGGAAGAAAAAACCCTTACTTGGAAGTGTGCTTCCAAAGGCTAGAGAGAGGCTTGTGAGAGGCTTCTTGGGAGCTTGGGGAACCTTGAGAGGATTTTAGAGAGAGTATGGAATAGGTTGGACGAACTCCAAGGGCTTTGAGTGAGGAGGAAGTGGGAGCTTGGGTGGGTTTATATATGAAAGGTGAGAGAATTCTTTATTATTTAGGTTTGGGACCCCTTATATTAAAATAATCCAAAACACGAACCATCTCATGGTATTTGCCCATGGTTTCTGGAAAAGGAAATAGTAAAACAATATTTTACAAGGCCAAGGTCCGAACTTATTAAAAAAATTATGGTTGCTTATGTGGAGGTGAGTCACACTCCCATGGAAATTAATTTAAAAAGGAAAAGTGTTGAATAAGTCTTGAGGGATCCATTAATGCTTTGAAAATTAAGTCAAACAAACCCAAAACCTCATTATTTTAATGATAAAACATATATTGGCCGAACATAAGGATTATGGTATTTTATTACATCACCATTGGTCCATTATGATGTCATAAAACACATTATATATTTAAATGGTATTTAATTTTTACCCAAAAATTTGACTGTCTCAGAAAATTATGAAAAAATCACCGTTGGATAATTTCGACATCCTGATTCCAAAAATAATATTTATTTTATCTAAATAATTTTCTAAATATGTTAATTTTCACTTTTAAAATAAAAACCGACATTTATAAAAAAATTCACGGGTTTTGACAGAAATGGCTTTCAAACCTTAATAAAAATTTTAATTGCATTCATAAAATTATGAGATCATTTATATTTAATAAAAATTAATTTAATATTAATAATAATATTTTATTAAAATATTATTTAATTCAAAAATCCTTTAATTTAATAAAATTTAATTCTTAATTAAATACTAACTAAAAACACCATTTGTACTTTAAAATCTATTTACAAAGTATCAAAAATGACTAGAAATTATATTCATTACTACTTACAAAAATAATGTACATGAACATAGTACTACTTATTTGTTACATAACCCCTTAAAATAGCTGCATAAGACCTAAGGGTAAGGTGTGTGATGGTGACAGACTCTTGGGGCGGCTCGGATAACATCGTTCGAGTTGTAATCTCTATCAACTTCCACTTTTCCCATAGACGGTCTCATTCGAGCTTGACATAATGAAGCTCAGCTTGGGCTTGGTCAAGGGCGAAGCCCAAAGACGCCACCTCTTTTCCGAGCTCTGACAAATGGGCTTCGTATGGGGCAATTCTACTGGATGAGGCCATCGCTTCCTTTGTCTGAGTAAAATTGGGTTCGTTAAAGCCATATATTTATACTACTCAAGTTATCACTGTTCAACGACTATAAAAGTAACGGTCACAAATATTAACATAAATCTAAAGAAGTTGACATCTTATAAAAACATTTTTCATAAAGAAACATTTAACTGGATCAAGAGGGATTTTCCATTAATGAAACTTTGGGTCATTACAATATTCCCCCCTTAAGAAATTTTGCCCTCGAAATTTTCCTTTTCCCACACTAAAACAAATGTCGGTAACTCAGCTTCATCATATCCTCTGACTCCCAAGTTGCTTCTTCAAACTTGTGGTTTCTCCACAACACCTTGACGAGGGGCATTGTCTTATTTCGTAGAACTTTTTCTCTATGATCTAAGATCTTCACTGGTTGCTCCTCATAAGAAAGACCCTCTTCCAATTGTACCACCTCGGAAGAGAGTACATGTGAAGGGTCCAGTATGTACATCCTTAAGAGGGATATATGAAAGACATCATGCACCTTGGACATAGTAGGTGCAAGTGCTAGTCGATAGGCCACATCCCCAACACGATCAAGAATCTCGAAGGGGCCGATGTACCTTGGACTTAACTTTCCTTTCTTTCCAAACCTCATGACCTTCTTCCACGGAGATATGCGTAAAAACACCATGTCTCTGACTTTAAACTCAAGGTCTCGTCGACGATTATCTGCATAACTCTCCTGTTGACTTTGGGCTGCCTTGATATGATGTTGAATGGTTTTCACCTTATCCACCATTTCTTCGACCATTTCTGGTCCAAGCATCTTACGTTCACCGACCTCATCCCAACATGCCGGTGTTCTACACCTTTTCCCATACATGGATTTATATGGTGCCATTTGGATGCTCGAGTGGAAACTATTATTATAAGAGAACTCAATCAGAGGAAGATGTCGATCCCATCCTCTTTTAAAGTCCATTGAGCATGGTCTCAACATGTCCTCAAGTGTTTGGATAGTCTGCTCGGATTGGCCTTCAGTTTGAGGATGATAGGCCGTACTGAAGTTCAGTTCAGTATTTAGAGCATGTTGTAGACTCTTCCAAAACTTAGAGGTGAATATTGGATCTCGGTCAGACACAATAGATAGTGGTAATCCATGCAACCGTACCACATCCCTTATATATATCCGTGCCAGTTGATCCAAAGATAAATCCTCTCGAATAGCAATGAAGTGTGTAGTCTTTGTAAGACGATCCACAATAACCCAGATTGCATTGTTGCCTTTGGATGTCCTTGGAAGTCCGGTGAAAAATTCCATGGTGATGTTCTCCCATTTCCATTCTGGTATGGGAAATGGTTGCATCATCCCCTTAGACTTCTGCCTCTCTGTCTTCACTTGCTGACACACCAGGCACTTTGATGTATATTCAGCGATCTTCTTCCTCATATTATCCCACCAAAAGTTTTCTCGGAGATCTCGATACATCTTTGTGCTCCCTTAGTGAATAGAGAAATTTGAACTATGTGCATCATAAAAAAGTTCCTTCTCTAGCTCCAGACTTGATGGAACACATAGTCTTTTCCCAAACCGCACAGTTCCTTCTTCATTAACACTAAACTCTGAGGATTTCCCCTTTTTGATAGCTTCCACTTTTTCTTGAATTCCCACATCATCCTTTTGAGCATCCTTTAAACTTTCCAAAAGAGATGGTTGAGCAATCATTTGTGAAAGGATTGATGATGTTCCTTTTTTTATGATTCCCACGTCCATCTTCATCAAGTCTAAGAAGATTGGATCCTTCTCAATTATCATCATTGAAAGAATCGCTGGATCCTTTCTACTTAGGGAATCTGCCACCTTGTTCGCCTTCCCAGGGTGGTAATGTATTGAACAGTCATAATCCTTGATGATCTCTATCCATCTTCTCTGGAACATATTAAGCTCTTTCTATGTGAATATATATTTAAGACTCTTTTGGTCAGTATATATCTCACATTTCTCTCCATAGAGATAATGCCGCCAGATTTTCAAGGCAAAGATCACAACAGCCAACTCTAGATCATGCGTTGGATAGTTTCGCTCATGGATTTTCAACTAACTTGAGGCATAGGATATCACTTTATCATTCTGCATCAGCACACATCCTAATCCCTTTTTCGAAGCATCACTGAATACCACAAAAAGCTCCCCACTTGTGGGTAAAGTGAGCACGGGTGCAGTGATAAGCCTCCTTTTCATCTCCTTGAAGCTTTGTTTGCATTCATCACTCCCAGAAAACTTTACTCCCTTTCGAGTTAGCTTGGTAAGAGGGTTGGAAAATCGTGAGAAATTTCTCACAAATCGTCGATAATATCCAGCTAACCCCAAGAAGCTACGGATATCAGTTACCGATGTTGGCCTCGGGCATCCCTCAATTGCATCTGTTTTGGAGGGGTCCACAGATATCACATTTCTTGTGATGATATGGCCCAATAATGAGACTTCCTTCAACCAAAACTCACACTTTCTGTACTTTTCATAGAGCTTATCCTTGCGCAAAGTCTCTAGTACAGTTTTTAAATGCTCCTCATGGTCCTCCTTGGTTTTGGAGTATATTAGAATATCATCTATAAAGACTACCACAAATTTTTCAAGGTAATCTCTAAAGACTCTATTCATCAAGTCCATGAATATTTCTGGAGCATTGGTGAGTCCAAAAGGCATTACTATGAATTCATAGTTGTCGTACCTTGTACGAAAAGCAGTCTTGGGGATATCTTCCTTCTTCACCCTTACTTCATAATATCTCGACCGCAAGTCCACCTTGGAGAAGTATTGTGCTCCACGCAGCTGATCAAACAAGTCATCGATTCTTGGGAGAGGATACTTGTTCTTTATCGTGATTTTGTTAAGTTCACGATAATCGATGCAAAGCCGCATTGACCCATCCTTCTTCTTGACGAAGAGGACTGGTGCACCCCATGGTGATGCACTTGGGCGTATAAACCCTTTATCCAGGTTCTCTTGTAGTTGTTTCTTCATCTCTTCAAGCTCAACCACAGCCATTCTATATGGAGTCTTGGATATTGCTATCACCCCAGGTATAAGTTCAATTTAGAACTCAACATCTCTTCTTGGAGGAAAACCAGGAAGTCCCTCGGGAAACACTTCAGCGAATTCCCTCACAATAGGAATTTCTTCAAGGGTGGTTTCTTCCTTGGACTCAATCATCTGAGCCAGATATGCGTGCTCATAAGGCAGTAATATCCATGCTTGAGATGATGGAGATAAAGGATGTTCATCTTCCTCCTGACACTTGTAAAGAATCGGGGGTCGATTCTCCATATGGAGTTTTATTTCCCTCTCCCAACAATTTATGTTGGCTCTATATAAGGAAAGCCAATCCATGCCAAGAATTGCATCAAATTCCACCAGAGCGAGTATGATGAGGTTCTCCGGGAAATTAAATCCACACATTATAATAGGGGAGGACTTATACTCATGGGATGCAATGATTGCCCCATTTGCCGTACTCACCGACATCTTTACTTCCATGATTTGTGGTGGTGCTGGGATTGTTCTACTAAACTTTTGAGATATAAAAGAATGCCTAGAACCTGAATCAAAAAGTACATTCGCTATTCTTGAATGAATAACTAGTGTACCTGTCACCACTTTGTTGTCGGGGTTCACTTCGGTAGAAGTGATGGAAAAAGCTCTTCCTTGCTGTCTTGGAGGTTGTTGGTTGCCTCTGAAAACCCTTGGATTATGGCACTGATTTGCAAAATGACCCGGTTCTTTGCATTTGTAGCATTGAACAACGCGTTGAGGTTTGAATGGAGCGTTCCTCTCCTCTATCGCAGCTGCGGGTCCTTCTTGCTGACAGTTAATAGCTAGGTGCCCTTCCCTTCCACACTTGAAGCATTTTCTCGTCCCCCTAAGGCAATTCCCAGGGTGCTTCTTTCCTCACTTTTGGCAAGTGGGGTGCTGGAACTTCTTAGCGCCGTTGGATTTATCCATCGGCCCACCAGCATTGAAGTCCACCTAACGCTTCTTGTCCCCATGATACCCCTGTGATTCTTCGATCTCCATTTCAACCTTGAGGGCACATCGGACAATTTCCTCATAGTTGTCGAAGTCACGGATCGCTAATGCTTTCTGCAAGCTAGGCTTCATCCCACCAAAGAAGTGGTCAACCTTGCATTTGGGGGTAACGACAAAGCCGGAAGTGTATCACGCAAGCCTTGTGAAGTTTTCCTCATACGCTCCCACAGATTCTTCATCTTTTTGATTGAGGGAAAGGAAGTCCCTTTCCATCTTAAGACGGAGGGTGCGCGGAAAATATTTATCGAAAAACATCTTCCGGAATTCCTTCCATTCCAAAGCCTCGATCTCCTCCTCAGGCTTCATATTTTTGATCAACGTCCACTATTGATCAGCTTCACCCTCCATACGATAAGCCTCCAGGAGAAGCTTCTCTTGTTCAGAACATTGGAGGATGAAGAATATCTTTTCAATGGAGTTGATCCATTGCTCAGCGATCGTGGGATCAGATGTTCCACAAAAAGTTGGAGGCGTTTGTCTCATGAATCTTTCAATAGCGACTTGTTCTTTCTTAGGGGGGGTTGAACGTTCCTCTTGACCCATGATTCTATTCAAAACTTGAGTTAGCTGAGAGAGAAGCGTGACAAAGTTCGCGATTCCCGCTCCCATTGGATTGGGCATCTCATTAGTACAATCATCACACTGATCTTCACAACGGTTGTTAGCCCGAGTTCTCCTATTACCGGCCATTTGCTGGAATAAAAGGAAAGTTAGGGGTAACACATAAAGGTTAATCCAAAGACAAAAGTTGATGACTTATAAATACGCTTTAATCTCTTTAACTCATGACTCTATAGGATTCAATCTAGGCTTTTCATGATCTACCTTCTAACATATATTCTTAGGGGCATTTTTCCCTTAATAAGGGTTCATACTAAGCTTGTGAATTTATCAAAACATATCCCCCGGGAGTGTCATAACCAAGAGTGCAGCAAGGCCCGTTGTCGTGCACCAGTTCCCGTTCGAGTCTAGCTCAAAGTAGTGTTTTCGGGTTTTACCCCTAGGATACATCTGTGCCAGAGCCGCCTCTACCTACTCGTATCCAGACAGGGATGTATTTGCTTGATAAACCACTTACTCAATACTTACCAAAACATAGGGATGTTTTTGTTATATGTAGTCTTGTATCTAAGGCTTTACTAGGGTTTCCTAATCCCAAAAATAACTAAACCTATCCTATGATACCAACTATGACAACCCTGCTTTTTATTACAACTTAAACATGCTTTATTACATAAAACTTCACTTGATACAACAAAGAAGATCGAGAGGTTTAGTGTCTTTGGGGATTAGGATCATTACATAAAAACATTAAACTTGAAATACAACATCTTTATTGAAAACTTCCTTTACATGACCACTACATTCCTTCATACTTAGCATTGCATGGGATAACCTGAGGAGATGCATAAGAAAAGGGTGAGCTGTAAAGCCTAGTAAGGGAGTACACATGGAATAACATGAGGAGTACAATAAATGTTAGGCAATAGGCATATAAATATAGCATAAAAGAAACATGAACATAAAGTCATGATAAATCATGGTAATCATAACATGGAAATGTGGCAACAACACTTAACATTGAATTAGCATGAGCCAAGGCTCATTGCACATGGAGCATGAGTAAACCCTCATTGCACTTGAAGCACGAGTAAACCCCCGTTTCACTTGAATTAGAATGATTCAACACTCATTGCACTTGACGTATCATGATACTATACTTTACCCAATGCATTGGAGCGCTATAAGGGCGCACCCTTCTTAAACATTTCATTTCATGCATAAGTCTGCCACATGGATCATAAAACATGGATTCATAAAACATAATCATTTATTCCACGATAAAGGAATGAGGAATTCATAAAGAGAGTAGGTCAGAGGTTGGACGAACTCCAAGGGCTTTGAGTGAGGAGGAAGTGGGAGCTTGGGTGGGTTTATATAGGAAATGTGAGAGAATTATTTATTATTTAGGTTTGGGACCCCTTATATTAAAATAATCCAAACCACAAACCATCCCATGGTATTTGCCCATGGTTTCTGGAAAAGGAAGTAGGAAAAAAATATTTTACAAGTCCAAGGTCCGAACTTATTAAAAAATTAGGGTTGCTTATGTGGAGGTGAGTCACACTCCCATGGAAATTAATTTAAAAAGGCAAAGTGTTGAATAAGTCTTAAGGGCTCCATTAATGCTTTGAAAAGTAAGTCAAACAAACCCAAAACCTCATTATTTTAATGATAAAACATATATTGGCCGAACATAAGGATTATGGTATTTTATTATATCACTATTGGGTCATTATGATGTCATAAAACACATTATATATTTAAATGGTATTTAATTTTTACCCAAAAATTTGACTGTCTCAGAAAATTATGAAAAATTCACCATTGGATAATTTCGACGTCCTGATTCCAGAAATATTATTTATTTTATCTAAATAATTTTCTAAATATGTTAATTTTCACTTTTAAAATAAAAACTGACATTTATAAAAAAATTCACGGGTTTTGACAGAAATGGCTTTCAAACGTTAATAAAAAATTTAATTGCATTCATAAAATTATGAGATCATTTATGTTTAATAAAAATTAATTTAATATTAATAATAATATATTATTAAAATATTATTTAATTCAAAAATCCTTTAATTTAATAAAATATAATTCTTAATTAAATACTAACTAAAAACACCATTTGTACTTTAAAATCTATTTACAAAGTATCGAAAATGACTAGAAATTATATTCATTACTATATAAAAAAATAATGTACATGAACATAGTACTAATTATTTGTTACATAACCCCTTAAAATAGCTGCATAAGACCTAAGGGTAAGGTGTGCGATGGTGACAGACTCTTGGGGCGGCTCGGATAACATCGCTCGAGTGGTAATCTCTATCAACTTCCACTTTTCCCGTAGATGGTCCCGTTCGAGCTTGACATAATGAAGCTCAACTTGGGCTTGGTCAAGGTCGAAGCCGAAATATGCCACCTCTTTTCCGAGCTCTGACAAATGGGCTTTGTATGGGGCAATTCTACCGGATGAGGCCATCGCTTCCTTTGTCTGAGTAAAATTGGGTTCGTTAAAGCCATATATTTATACTACTCAAGTGATCACTGTTCAACGGCTATAAAAGTAACGGTCACAAATCATAACATAAAACTAAAGAATTTGACATCTTATAAAAACATTTTTCATAAAGAAACATTTAACTGGATCAAGAGGGATTTTTCATTAATGAAACTTTGGGTCGTTACAGCCCGTTTGAAATGGCCCGTGTCATGGGGTTGGTCATGTAAAAAGTAAGTACACAGCATGTGGTATGGTTACACGCCGTGTCTTTAGTACACGGGTACTGTTCGTGTACCACGACCCATGTCGAAGGGTTGTTCGTGTAAAAAGTAAGTACACAGTGTTTGGTATGGTTACACGCCGGGTCCAAACATCTGGGGTCGGCTCCATGTACACTGGCCATGCTTGGCCGTGTGGTGGAGTACCTACCCATGTACTACACCCCGTGTCCGTGTATTTTCGGAATACATGTCGAGTCATCAAGAAGCTACTTCTGCCATGGTGAAGGTAGTACACGCCGTGCCTCTTGGTCGTGTGGTTCTGCCCATGTCTGTGTATCTCCCAAATTACACGTCGAGCCTCGCTAAGATACTTCTACCTTTCTATGAAGTAAATACACGCCGTGTTACTTGGCCTTGTATTGCTGTCTGTGTTCGTGTATTTTCCCTGAATACATGCCATGTCCATCAAAGCCTCCTCTGACAAACAGTGTGGAGAGTACACGTCGTGTGTCTAGAGTCACAGGCCGTGTTTCTAGAGTCAAACGACGTGTGTTACTTTTCTGACGTCCGAAACAGAAGCTATAGTATGCTTGTACTACACGGCGTGTGCTTCTAGTGTACAAGCTGTGTATTCTGGAATTTTCCAGAAATGATGCCTCTGACCAGCACACCTTTAGAGGTGTCCGTTCTTCATTCCTATGATCCTATTTCTACAAAACTTCCTCTTCTAGGTCGCCCCGATGCTTTGAGGCCGTTTACGATGTTTTCGGGCCTCCGATTGGCTCTGAAAACATAACTTGATTCACCGATCAAGAAAGCTTGAAGAACTCCACAAATTCACAAGAATGGAGGAGGAATCGGTCTGTGTTAGTTTGGTCCAGTCCCTTCCGCATTATTCTGATAACAAGTGGTTTAAGAGTAACAACAACATGGAAGGAAAACCAATCATTACCCAATCCAAACACACCCCTACCTCTAAGGAAGTTCTTGGTTGTCAAGTGTCATGAATGATGGCGTTGCTGGCGAATTCACGTGCCGTTGGTGTCTCCTCCCTTGTCGCGGAGGAAGAAGAGGATAGGGAAACCGATCTACCGAGTCGACGTTCTTCGTCGGAGAGTTGACGTTCTTCGTTGGAGATTTGGCGTTCTTCCAAAGGAACTAGAGATCTCTCCTCCAATTCTCAACACAAAGATCCAACCCACAAATAAAATAAGGCTCCTCTTATTTTATTAAAACATAACATGCATTAAAATTACAAAATCTAAACACTTAATTCAATTAATTGATTAAGTGTGTGTTGGCATGAATTAATGACAGAGAGAGAGAGGAAGAGGATAGGTTTCACAAGTTAAGATGGGTTACAAATTTTAAGAGAGGGTTAGAGGAGTTTTAAGGAATGCGAAGGGGTGGTGCTCATGTGGGCCCCACCTCAAAAATATCCTCACATGGGTAGTTAGGGGCTTGTGGGTCCCACCCGAACTACCCCATGTAGGATATAACTACTTAGATAAATAATAAAAATTGTTCCACAATTTTTATTCAATTATTTATTAATACACAAATTTTAACTTCTCCTCCCGTGAAAACACAACCGCGGTAAATGTCCCCTTAAGAAATCACCAGCGCTGCAGTTTCATTGGTGCCCTTGGATTTCAATTCTGAGCACCAATTAAAAAGATAGAAAAACTAGCTCGTTCGTTTACTGAACGCAGCCGAGCTAAACTTCGTAAACTGATTCCGGGCACACCGGGCCTCAGAATCAGGTGCCGTCAGAAACTACGTACTCATAAAATTCCAAAGTATTTAAGAAAAAAATTTCCTTTAAATTTACAGGTCTTTACATAGGATGAACATAACACTGATACTGGTGGTTATCCTATTTCACCACCTTTCGTAGAGAGGAAGTCACTATCACACAACCCTTTAAGAACCAGATGCCCTTGGGAGATGAAGACCAATCAGAATATGTCTTCTCAGTATGAAGAAACTACATTAACCACTAATAGAGATCATCACTATGATGCTCCCATTGAATCGACTCTAAAAGAGAGTGAGTCAACTGAACGCTCTCAAAGAACGTACCTCCACTATTCTCCTTGGTCTCCACGTGCATCTAAGCAATGATCCCCATCAAAGTCCACTCATCATTGGACTTCTTCTAAGATTGTACGGGTACTATTCTACTCAAGGAATTAGCCACCACATTACCCTTTCCCAGGGTATATACAAAATCAAAGTCTAACCCCTGTAAATATTAGATCCAATGATGCTTCTTCAGATGAAGATCCTTCTACAAGAAAATGTAGGCAAGGATCTTGTGATCTAAGTAGATTAAATACTTATCCCCAAATAGGTAGTGATTCCAAGTCTTAAAATTAGGCATCACCACTGTCTAATCCAATTCATGGTTTAAGTAATTATTTTTATGTGGTCGGAGTTGGCGATATCCATACGCCACCACATGATCATCTTACTTGAGCACACATCTGAGACCCATACTTAAAGCATCGTAATACAACTCATATCCCTTTCCAGATTCTCGAAATATCAACATGAGGGTTATATTCAACTACTATTTTAGTTTCTCAAAGTATGCATGATATTATGGGCCCCAAAAAACTTCTCCCTTTTCCAGGTGAGTGCATTCATGGGTGAGGGAAGCAGAGATAAATCCTGAAAAAACTACATATAATAACCTTCCAGGCTGAGATAACTTTTAATCTCGAACACGTTCTTTGGATACTCCTAGGAAATAAATATGTTAATCTTCTCAGGGTCCAAAGAAACCCCCTTCTCTAAGATCACATGACCCAAAAACTTCACCTCCCTGATTCAGAAAGTGCACTTGGACAACATTGCAGAAAGGTGATGATCCCTCAAGGTACCCAAAACAATCCTCAAATGATTCCCATTCTCTTCCTCAGATCCAGAGTAAACTAGGATTTCATACATGAATACCATGGTGAAGGAGTCGATATATTGGTTGAACACCCTATTCATTAGTGCCATAAAGAACACATGAGCATAATTCAATCTAAAAGGAATGACTAAGTACTCAAAGTGGTCATACCTTCTTTGGAAAGCTGTTTTCGGGATATCCACCTCTCTCACCCTAAGTTGGTGGTAACCCGATTGCAAGCCTATTTTAGAAAACCACATTTCCCCCTTTCAACTGATTAAAAAAGTCATTTATTCGAGGAAAATGATATTTTTTCTTGATGGTTACCTTGTTCAGCTTCCGGTAGTCAATACACAACTGGAGGGATCTGTCGACCTTATTTGAAAAAAGGGTAGAAATAGAACAAGGAGAGACTCTTGGGAAAATGAATCCATTGAATTCGAAATTGTATATCTATATCATTAATCTCCTCAGCTCAGTGGGGTCCATGGGATAAGAGGAAATAGATATCAACTTTGTTTTCGACGCTAAGTCAATTGAGAACTCCTCATCCTGCTCTGGGGGAAATCATGAGAAATCATCTGGAAATACCTCTAGGAACTCATCCACTATGTGAGGTATTCCAACCTCAAATGCATGACCATCATCCTCTAGAATGATTGATGATAACTCTAAGACAAGATTTCTTAGCCCTAGGAGAGGTGGTCCTGCACAACCCGACCAAGGATCCCATTCCCTATGAAAAAACCTGAGGGTGTACGTTATGTGATGTGAAACTCACTCACCACCTATAGTAATCGATGTGCGCCTGAAAGTTCACCAGCTAATCCATGCCATGGATTACATAAAAATGTTCCATATCTAGGACAAGTAGGTCGCACTCCATCTCAACACCAGACATAGTAAGTGCACATGATGGTCACCTAAGAACCTGCTCCTTAATTCCCAACGACATCACCAGCTCCATCGCGAAAGACAAAATCTCGGTTTGAAAATTCAGAATTCTCACAATACGGGTAGAGATAAGTGAAAAAAAATCATTTGTACTAAAAAGAGAAACATATATATAAGATTCAATCGAAATGGTACCTCGAAGAGTCGATGGCCCTACATCTGATCCTGCTGGTGCCTGTTCCATAACATGAATATTCCTTATATCTACCTGAGAAAGGATTCTATCTTGTGGATATAAATTTAACTAGCTCTTCCTAGAAGATGATACACCCTTCCCACTATGACCACCAAACTGAGATACCCCTGTCCTCGATGGATCTGACTAAACTGACACTCCCCTAGAAGACGTTGATCATTCCCTGCTATGGAGTGGGTGTTCCACCATACAAAATCACTACAAGTTCCCCATACATCAACACTGATAAGAGGTCTTCAAAGGATATATACATGCTGGTCGGGTGTGCCCTGGACTCCCACAATGGTGGAACATGACAGACCTCGCATTAGAAACCACAGATGAAAGCAGCCTGGAAGAGTGGCCTGAAATGTTACCTCCTTTTTCCCATGCTCCTTCCGCTTCCTATTCTTTTCAGATGAAGTACCAATTCCCATCACTAATACTTCTATAGATAAATCATATACCCCATTTTGTTCAATCTCTACCATACAATATCGCTCAACCACCTCATCATAAGTCTTTATCTTGAACAATAATACCTAGGAATATATCTCTACCTGCAAACCCCTCTCGAACTTATGGAATTTCATCTTCTCATTAGAGACCATATCCGGAGCATATTGAACCAGCTCACCGTAATGGTTGGCAAACTCCGTCACTTAAATATCCCCCTGAAAAAGTTACATAAACTCCTAGGATATAGCATATTCCAAGAATTCAAGGGAGTTCTGTTCATTGAATGTAACCTTGGAGTCCTTCCATCTCATTTGTTCATGCTTCCCAGCTTGAAGCACGGATTCCCACCACCTGTGGCTAGGAACCTCTAATATAAAAGAGGAACACTCCAACCTAACCTCCTTTGGGTTTTCAAGAAAATAAAACATGAAATCAATCTTCTTGAACTACTCTTATGCCTCATGGGGTTCCATGCTACCTCAAAAAGTATGAGGCTTGTTCTTTAGGAACTCTTGGGCTTTGTCCTTCCAAGGACTAGACTCCTCTTCTCTAGCTAGAGTGAGATTGGGATATACTCCATATCTTATGTCTTGGATAGCCCTAACCATATCCTCTACAATACTTTGATCAATTGGTGAGGGAGAACTCTCTCTAGCATCCCCCCTGTGGGTGCATGGGATCTTTCTGGGGAGGCATATTGCTACACAAGGCAACAGTCACAAAAGAAATTATTAGAAGACAAATTATAAAAAAAATTGCAATCACATAAAATATAAATAAATCAAACACATTATAACTATGAAATAAGAAACCACTTCACTCCCACCTGAAATCTGTGTGCAGTCTTCAACCCACATGTCCCACCTAGAAGAGAAGTCAAACAAACAATCTCAACACCCCATGGGGACTTGAGGGTTTTCACAAGAGGTACTGTACATGCACCCTACCCATATCTGAAACTCTAATCCTTGATAGTTCTAGCTTCTATCTAACTAGACTCATTCCAAATTAATGATATGACCCAAAAATATTAACCTCCTCTTATACCATTTTATCATGAACCCAATCTGGTCACCATCAAAACCAGCATTATATCTAGCCCTTGGAAAGGCCTAAAGGTCATTCCCAATACCCATATGATGGAACAAGTTCTCAGGTATAATCAATAATGGTTTGGGAATTATTTACTTGATTTAGGATACAAAAAAACTAATAATGATGAATAAACCAACTTTGAAAAATTCATGCCAAACAAGCCTTAAATGAAATTCAGAACTGAATAAAAGGTTTTAAACATGATCCAAGAGGTCAAAACTACATAATTAGCAGCAAAAATAGTCCATGGACCACCACAAGATAAGGGTTCACCACCCACAAGCCGCCTCCACAACACTACACCATGGAAGGAAACTGACAACCCAAACCACCATCTCTAAAGGCCTTTACCTTACCTGTGTCAAACATAATCAAGTTTACTTACACCCAAATGTGTAAGTAGGGTGTGATCCTAATATCAATAGGATACCACCAAAAGATTCCATGTGACAAGCATCATAAGATAAAAATCTAGTGAGTGTTTATAAAAAATAAAAGGTAGCAACAATTTATAAATGTTGCAACTTTTAAATGAAAACATTTTTCAATGGTTAACATTAAAGAATGAACACTTTTAAGTAAAACATGTAATATAATTAATTTTCCTTCTAAAAACACCAGAATTCAATTTTAAATACCAAATATTCAACGAGCACTAGTCATAGGGACACCCCTAAGCACTAGCCAGTTGTGGGCCCTAGGTACCTCATATCTCGGTGTAAAAGTAACCATAAAAAATATTCATTCTCATGTACGAGCCACTGGTAGGGAACATACTTCTAACCTAGTGGTTCTCAATCATCATCACTATAGTTTTTTTAGTGTTTTCAATGTCAAACATTCTAAGTGAAATAGGGACAAAACCACTCTGGATCAACAACATACTAGTACATGTACGCCCACCAAGATACTCGGGTTTCCGCCATTGTGCCGAAACAAGTTTCATATCATATCAAATTTCATTTATACATAAAAACATCATTTATGGTCCTAAAAACTCAAAATATTAGCTGAAAAGGATTTTCACTATTCATATAACTTAAATAAACACTTAGAATTTATATAAAAAAATGTCACATTGTATAACAAAACATTGCAGATAAATCCCATTTAAAATCCCTCTTTTAAAACCGAATGCATACCAATATTACACCAAACCATAATTATCAGCACTAAAGCATTTTAATACAACCATTTCCTGAAGTATAAAATAACCCCAATTAGTTCAACATAGAATGCAAATGAAAAAAACCCCATTTTCACACAAAAACGTCACTCAAAATCAAGTATTTAACAAATGCTATGAAAAATAGTTTTATCACCAAACACAATGAGATAGGAACATGATAAAAATATAAATCTATCAATATAACTCATTATATAGTCCTTACACATGGAATCACCTACCAAAAGTGTCTAAAACCTCAAATACTTGGGCAAAACTTCAATCGAACAACCTCTGCACCACGAGGGGTTGAAAATAAACCTAAAACCACAATATTGGACCAAGAAACTCAAAAAAAACCTAGGTATGAAGCCTTAGATTCTATACATTTGGAGATTCAAGAAAAGAGGGATAAATCCAAATGATTTTGAAGAAACAAGGAAGGTAAATTAGTTACTTGATAATCCTTAATGTTTATCCTCAAAAACCCCCTTCAAAAATGAGTTCCAAGGGAGGTTGAGAAAGATTTGAGGTTTTCCCTAGATAATACACATGAAATGGGGAATAAATGGGTAGATTAGATTTAATTATGTAAGAAAAAAATTTGGAATTTCAAAATATTTTTTAATGACCTGGAGGTTGTGCACAGTTTGTCTGCATAGTTTAGTAAATCATGTGGCCAAACTGGGTGGCCCATTATAGCCACCCAAAACATGTCTAAAAACTTCCAAATTCAAGGGGTTCGTAGGGGAAACCTATGGGGAAAAGTTTGGCCAATAATAATAAGGAAAACAGTACCTAAAAATAAGGACCTGGATGTGACATCTAGACCAATAAAGAATAAAATTCACAAATAGTCTTGTGGAAGAGTATCCCATAAATCATGGGATAAAATATCACATGCTAATAGTGAGGACTCCTTAATAGAATAGAGTCCCCAAGAAGAGGAATCAAATTATGAACAATATGTATCATACAATTCCCATTGAAAAGAATATATTAGACACTTATTTGAAGTAAGTAATGATTATATCTGTATAAATCTCGGATATACCTTTACTATTTCTAATAAAGAAAAGACACCTTATGGGTTTTGGTATGGGAAGAAATTGAAAATCAAGTAATTTTGAGTTTTCAAAAGTAGATGTTTTATTCTCAATAAATATATGAACCATAAATTTAAATATCATGGCCATAATATAATTTTACATTGATATTCATCTGAAATAAAGGCATAAAAATACTATAACCAAAATCATTGGATGTTTTTTAAAATTTATGACATGATTTTATTATCTAATGATCAAAATTTAAAAACTGGTGAGTAGATTTCATAAAATAATGAAGTGGTAATTGTAGAAGAAAGTGATTTTAGGTTAATTTATCAGGGTAAAATTATGAGGCTATATAGTATTTATAATAATACACTAATGTTTTGTTAAATATAGTATGATTACTCTCAAGAAATAGGAGTAGTCGTAGAGCTGAAATCAGAAATAATTATAATTTTTATGACCGTACATCTCTGGTTCAAACCGAAAGTATGAAGGTTCAGTGAAAAAAATGATTTTTATCTCAAAAATATCCAAAAAGTTTTTAATAGACTTCTAAATATAATAATTGTTTCAATTTTATACTTGGAGCATTTTTCTAAATAGAAATGAACCAAACATGAAACTTTTTACAAAGTTTGAATGATAAGGACTTCATCTGGACCAAGTGGGTGTTATAAAATAATATTAATTATGTTATGAATATAACATAGAAATAATCAACTTTTTTTTGAAAAGGGTACTCTCAAATCAAATACATAGATTTGGATGAGGCACTTTCACCCATTTCAAAGTCAGAAACTATATAATTATTTTTAAACATGGATCTACAAATGAGATTAAATTTGTTTCAAATAGATGTTAAATCAGTATTATTGAATGTATTTCATGAATAAAAAGTGTTTTTTTTATAAACTATATATATTTCTTATTGATGAAGATTCAGACAAGTTATTCTGGTTGAAAAAGGAATTGTATAGCCTAAATCAATCACCACAAGTATAATACTCTTGGCTTAACCAATTTTTAAAGAATATTGGGTTATAAATAAAAAGATTTGATCACAAAATTTACACCAAGAAGATTAAATTTCATAGGATTTTGGTTCTTAACAATATGAATGATCTCATTTTTAGTCTCGGGCGATTCTTAATGAAATTTATTTTCATAATTCATGAAGTGCTAATTTGAAATATCCATAATTTGTGTGATGAATTTTTTCCTTGGTATACAAGAGATTAAAGAAAGGTATGTGGCCTTTATTTATCCAAAAATATATTCCATAGAAGTTATCAATATATTTTAAATAAAAAATTCTAAGATATTGAAAATTCTAATAGCTTCTTTGATGATATTATCAAGGGATGATGATAGAAAATAAGTAGATATAACTGATTATAGATAGATTATTTTATGTTTTTTATACCTAACACCCACTTAAAAGGATATAATATCTTTCACATACCAATATACATATAAAAAAATAATTCCCATATAAATTTACATACTGGTAGTGAAAATAGTTCTTAGGAACATCAATAATATAGTGTGTTTTTTTATCACAAATCATCAGAAAAAGAGTTATTGGGATACACTAATAAAGATAGAGAAGGTTAAAATGATTACCAAAATTTCAACTTTATTTAAGAATTTTATATCATGGAAGTTATTTCATTTCTTGGTTGAGTAATAAGTAAGATTTCGTTTCACTAAGCACCATGGAGGAAGAATTTATATTGGTTACACAACTTTATACTCAACTGATATGGATAAATAAATTTCTTGAAGATGGTGGGGTAGATGAGAAATATAATTTTTTTATAATTTTTGAAAACTCATGTTTTATTAATATTTGAAAAAATATATTTCTTCATTCAAGGAAAAAGAAAATTGAGATTAAATTTCATTTAATTTAGGAGAAAATTGAACAAATTATATTTAAGTTGGAATATTTTTTAACACAAAATCATGTTTTGTAAATCATGGTAAAAGCACTGCTCTGGGTAAAATTTGAAATCCATTGGTTGGATATTGTATTCCAACTAAATCCCTCCAACTAAATTGGTTTTAAAAGGGACCTCCAATCCCCTATAATATTTTCTATTTATATTAATGTAATTCAATATTGGATTTTAAGATTGAATTTATAACTCTCTCTTGTGAACATTCATATAAATTATCTTCGGTTTTGTGGAAAAGGGGGGATAATGTGTTCAATTATAAAGGGATATAAGTTATTCAATAAGTTGTTTTGTAATAAACAAGGAAATATTTTTTCAATATTGATAAAGGGGGATAAATCTTATACTATTATTTTGAATAGGAGAGAGTATTTTACTTTTTCATCAAGGGTAGGAGATCTGTGAATGTTTTGAAGAGAATTGAGTCCAAAGAAGTGCTTTAATGAGGATATTTAAATTTAACCCATATTTATAAAAAAATTCTTCACTCATGTTGGCTTAAGGTTAGTGGTTAGTGAACAATTAAGGAATTATCTATAAGAAAGAGGTAGATATTGAGTTTTTTATTATATTTTTATTTTGAAGAAGTTCTTGAGTGAATACATGTTGAAACAATTTTTGAATTTCCAATAAATTAAAATGGTAATATTATTGGAAAACCCCATTAATTGGTTTTTGAGTTGTGTTTATTGTTAAGGATGGTGATAAAATATTAAATTAAGAATTATAAGTCATGATGGGTGTATATCGTGAACTATTAAAGGTGATTTGAACTGTTCTTGATGAATTATGGAAATAAAAGTTTTGAGTTGGTGGTTGAGTTTTTAGTAAAGTGTTAGAATTATCTATATGTGAAAGTGTTCCTTCCTCATATATAAAAGGAGTAAAATGATGAAGGAATAGAGAATTCATTGTATACATAATAGTATTAGATCGATCTATATGAAGAGTAGTATGTTATATCATATGTTTTCCTTTTCTTTTGGAAAAGATGAACATAAGAGGTGTTTGTGTGATAATACATAAGAGTATCTAGTGATAAAACAAATAAGGTTACATTGTGTTGATTCCTAAGTGATACTTATTTAATCATATAAGGTTAGAATTTGGCTATGTTCAAGGAGTTTTCTATGTTTATAATAGGTGCTTCCTTACCTGTATGAAGTAAAAAATTAGACTAAGATAGAAAATTTAAAGATGATATATAAGAGGGTTTGTATAAAGTTGGGTGATATATAATAAGTTTGTTTATACATAGGAGATTAAGAAATATGTATGAAGTCTAGTTCACTTTGTGAAATATTAAAATGATTGGGAAAATTTTCTTGCATTATTTTATGAATTATTTTATAAATACTTGATAGTAATTATTAAATTGACCGGTGGTAAATTTTAAGATCGTTCCTAAATTCATAATGGTCTATCTCATGATTAATATATAATTTTAATTCATAGATTGAGGCTGATCTGGTGGATCTCATGGTTAACCTAGGATCTCATAGTAAATAAAGGGGTCACATCATGTTGATCAGATTAGTATCTTCAGATTCATTTTTAAGTACATGATTTGGGTTAAAATTGAGAATTTATTATTTACAACATATTTGGTGATTGATTTTAGAGAAGATCTCATTTATGTAGTTGGAGTTTCCATATTCAAATATGAAAATATTTCTCCTGTGGATATTCTATTAAGAAAATTTTCAAAAGATAAATAAAATAAAAAATAATGCATTGTGTAGACACTCAATTAATATAATTAGAAGTCCATTATAAGGGATAAGAGAGGAAGTATTTTTTCTATACTTCTATCTTGAAAGGGAGAATGATTCTTTTCTCACATAGAAAGGTCATATTTAAATAAAAATATATTCCATAAGGCTTCTCGTGGGAATTTTTTGGAAGTTCATCTAGTATAAGTGGGTGATTTTAATCAATACAACACTATTGGTGTAACTCGATTAAATATTCATAGAATAATAAGATTCCATCTCTTATAGGATTCATGTGTCACCTGATTGTTCCAATGAAATAATAATTTTTTCATGAAGTTTTCAAAATAAAAAAAGTTTAATGAATCCACTACAAAATTATAACCAAAATAGTCATCATAGTGTTTTAGGTGCAAAGTCACGTTATTATTCACTATTGTTTGATTGTCACATTATGTTGAACTAAATAAAAAAAACTTTGTGTCTCTCTTGACTAATTATATAAATTTCATATCATCTTTGAGTGAGGGAGAATAGTCCTAACTATAAGTAGGAAAATATCATTGGAAAGGGTTTATTTAAAATTCACTTACCCTGATTCACACCCCCCACTCATGGTATTAACCTTGTTTTGGAAAAACATTTTTCCTTAATCCTCGTATGATGATATGTAGACCATAAGTATTTCTTCAAAAAAAAAAATTTAACCCTTCAAGTGAAAGAATATATTTCCTAACCTTGGAAGGGGAAATGGTTCTTTACCATCACCTAGTTCAACCACTTGTAGTATACAAAAAAACTCAAACTACCATCCACATTCATAATGAATAAAATTAGAAATCCACAAGGGGATAAACTAGGATAGATGAAAATCCTTTTAATTAGGTTGTTAATCTAAATTATCAACTCCATTGACATGGAGGGTTTTATTTGATAAGGATCCATCAAAATTGGAGATGCACCAGTTTACAACTATATCTTGAACTTGATATCAAGTTTAATGGGAAGAATTGCAACATATTTAGGGAATTAATCCATAAAATTATCAATAACTCTCTAGAAAAATTCCAACTTGTCATCCAAAAAACCTGAAAATAACTCTACTTGTTGAGAAGGAAAATGATCTATACATATGTGACCCATACAATTCTCTTACTCCATAAAGAATACTACACGTTGGCCTTTCATATAAAAGAAGGAAACTATCCAAAGGAATAAATTGATAACTTCATACATAATATAAAACTAATAAACCCCAATAATGACATCATATGGTTTTTCTAACATCATGATTTTTTTAAAAGGAAAACTATTTTCTATAGCGTGCACGATAAGAAACATCAAGCCTAAAGGAACCATGATTATTTATTACTCTTATAAGCTAGAAATTAAATTGGAAGGTATGAAAAGTATAAAATAATTTATAAAATATATATTAAGGTCATAATAAATATAAATTTATTGATAAATTTCTATTAAATGAGAACTCAATTTTTAATGAAGTCATTTTATTCTTCAAAAATTACATTTTCTTTATAAATGGTTTTTTTTAGTTTTGAGAGAAAATATTACAATTGATTTCTTTAAATTTTAGAATGTTTATTTTATAAAATTAAATTAATTTTTGAAATCATCATAACAAAATTTAATAAGGGAGATTTTTTTTATTTTTTTGAAATGATTGATTTTTCAATGAATAGTAAAAATTACCGATTATTCAAATACTATCATTTATTATCCTTAAATAAAGTAACATAAATGTACCATGATGTTTATAATTTGGTATTAAAGTTTCATATGAACCATTTTCTTAATAATAATATAACTAATTTCTAATTTAAATTATTTTGGTATAATATTATTTTTATAATTAAAAACATGGTTTTCTACAAATTGTTTGTAAGTGTATAAAGTTAATCATTTTCAACATATTAAAATAAACCATAATAAATAAATATTTCAATTAAATTAATATATTATAAATCTATTTTAATGAATTTTAATTCATATAATGATGATTACTAGTCATATAGTTAATATAAGATCATTTATTTCTTGGAAATACATTTCTTGAAAACCTATTTTTCGATACGATTGGTGGGTTTAATTTTAAATGGAATTATTAAAAAAAATTAAAATTTATAAAATGGGTTAAATATTTTTAATCATAATATTTAATATTATTTTATTATTCAAACTTAATTTTGGTTATAATGAATAGTAAAAATAGTAAAAAAACTAGTTACTATGGTGAGAAACTAAAATGGTAAAAGTGAGTAACATTATATGTAAATTGAATAAAAAGTTTAAAAAATATTTATTTTTTATGGAAGGAGGCTTTTATTGACCATATAATCCCTAAAATACATTATTTATCAATTTAGGAGGCATTTTTCCTGATAGTGATTTCCTATTATTTAGTAGTTTTGGGTATTTATAAAAATTTCACTCCCTCTCACCTATAAAAGGGAACCAACTATACTCTATATTAAACACCTAAAAATAATTTTATTTTGAATAATTCCTACCAAAATAACTTCCTTACTTATCTAATCATGTCTTATAGGACTTTTTTATCATAAATCCAATCTAAATATGTTTTAGCTAAAATCCTAAATAGGTGGTCCAAAGACGAGGTGTTTTTATTAACCAATAATATTTGTTTTATTTATTTGTAAAACTCCTTAATATATTATTAAAAATGATTATATAATAAAATAATTACATAAAATATAGTTACATTTTATTATATTAATATAATTGCATATATCGATCTCCTCTTCCATCAAATGGGAAGCGATATTTCGTGTGTACTACGGACTACCTCCTCATAAAATATTGTAATTGGTTTCTCATCATCACCTCTAATGTATATTTATCATGGTGTATTTAATGTTTATATATTATATCCATGATATATTTATTTTTCTTGAAAATAAATATATCATATTCCATCTTACCTTACCGTACATTGAAGAATGATAATTTCGTTCGTGTATACGACAGACTACCACCTCGCAAAGCGATACGATTTATTTTTATTACCATATCACATGGATGGTATATGTAACAATAATTAAAGAAATGATTATATATATATGATTTAAAAATAATTTTATAAATATAAAATAACATTTACCTACTTTCCATCACGATCATTGAAAAATGGAAATGTTACTCATGCATACGTATGACCTACCATCTCCATGATTGTAACATTGTTCATTTTTATAACCATGGTTCATTCTTGTTTTTAGTGGTATAATTTACATACAAAAATTTTAATTATTCCATTAATATTATTCTATTTATTATGAAATAATAATATCTTTGACCTTAGTCAACATTCCAAATTCATTTTTGGACATATGAACCAAATATCATCAAAACATCTTACTTGAACCTAAATCATTAAGTAATTGAATATAACATGATTAAAAATGAATAATAAAACTTAATAATGTTATTAATAAACTAAATAATTAACCAAAGTTTATTATTCAGGAAGATAAATAACGTATGTGACTAATCAGGCTCAACGTAAGGGATCTCTCTAAAGCACCCTTTTCCTTTGGGTTATGACCATTGTTTCTCTACATCACATTGTTTAAATCTTTATTGTTATTAAATAATTTTAAATTGCATATATATTTCTCTCAAATATATATATATATATATATATCTACATTTTTTTATGGTTTAATATATTCCTTATGTTCATCTCCCAAATTTCTTTATTATGAAATTTCGTTTGATTATGATATGGGGTGAGATTATGAAACCCATTTTATTTTCATTAGTAGTTTTTATATTTATGAATTTTGATTGATTTACATTTTGTGGCACAAATAATCATGAATATTTTATGATGGTTGTGCCCATATAGTTCTCTAAATCATTGGGAATAGATTTAGTCTCATTAGACGTCATGTATGGAATTGGTGAGTAAACCTAATCCATTATAGGAATTTTCCCCCATATAATTATGTATAGTTAGTTAGACTTGATATGTGTTTATGTCATGCTTTTTTGCTTATAAATTTCCTATAATTCTATGATCTTGTGATAAAATGTTCTTAATATTATACTCCCATGTGATTACACTTAATCCTTCACTTTTTTGATATCATGTTATACTTTTGACATTTAAGTTATACTTCCTTATTAAGTTTATTCCTTTACTGGGATATTTAGCTCACCTATTTCTTTTATGTATTCCCCATGTTATACTATATATTTTTATGATCTAAAATTGATTTAAGTGATAATTATGGAGAATAAAATAATTATTTAATGTTTTAATTTTTCTTCTAATGTAACATGAACCAAGTCTTGAAAATACATTAGGCCTCCCAATATTTGGGGTCTAACTTGTCCGAAATTTACATTTCAAAATCATGTAATGATATGTGTAAAAGTATTGGGTCAATATAGTTGGTATCAGATAATGATGTATTTATTTTTAGGGATTTTGTTTAGAAAACTCTATTGAAATCCTTAGGGATAAAACTAAAAATAGGAAAATATCCCTAATGTTTCGGTAAATAATAGAATACATGGTTTCAAAGAAAATACATTCATGAAAGGATAATATAAGTAGAAGTAAATCTATAATAGTTTTACCTAGTATAAATAACCCCAAAAGGGAACATTGATCTAGACTACATCATCAAGGAGTTCTTGAAAATAGGCATCGTTGTACACCTAACTTGACACTTCGAGAGGATATGATTTGTAGATTCATAAAACTCTTTATGAACCATTATGAAGGAATTGAATAAAATTTTTTATTAGAAAAAAATAATAGGGAAATTAATTTGGATAACCTATATTTAAACCCAAAAAATCATAATTTAAGATACACTTATCTTTTATAAGTTATTACCCCAAAGTTGTTTATGTTTTTTTATATTTTTAGTTAATGTATTCTCATATTATTTTTATACTATTATTTAATGGATATAAGTATGAAAAATTGTAACAAAAACAAACATGATAGAAAATGTGATGATTTCTCTAATGATATGCCCAAACTTATATGAGTGGGAGTATAGAAATTCATGCTACTACTGACTCAACTAACTCAAGTTATGAATAATACCATGAATCGGGTAGGATTCCCTCCTCCTCCTAAGAAGAAGTAAGCTGTAGTATGAAATTTTATATAAAAAATTCCTCTTACCCTTAGTGGATCTTATGGTCCCCTAATAGTCGAATAATGTATTAACTCGATTGAGAATATATTATTTATCCTATAATGATTAGATAATTAAAATGTTGTGTTAGAAATTTATCACAATGAGGGAGCGGTCGATCAGTGGTGGAAACTAATCAAAAACATAAAGTTCAAAGAGTATATTGATTCTGTGGAATAT
Source organism: Viscum album (assembly GCA_963277665.1). Lineage (NCBI taxonomy): Eukaryota > Viridiplantae > Streptophyta > Magnoliopsida > Santalales > Viscaceae > Viscum > Viscum album. The sequence continues at coordinate 170,946,215 of OY728148.1, forward strand.
AAATACATCAAGAAAATATTTGTCAATAAATATCTTCCATAAACTCTCCTTCTTAAAACAGTTAAAAGTTACTCGATCTGAAGAAAAAGAATAATGATTCAATCAGGGCGTATGAGGTAAACTTAATTAGGATTTCACAGTATGCCTCTATCTTTGTCATCAACATTAAGACAAAGGTTGACCAATTATTTAGTGGGAAAAGTGATTCTAATAAAATCATTAGATATTGGGTACTTTGACATATATGAATATATTGACTATTGTGCACTCAAAAATGAGATGGATATCGATGACTCTTAGTGGTCTAATGGTACTAGAGACAAAAATATGTGAAATAGAGTTTCCATAAAGAGTATCAATAGATAATTACCATGGAAGAAAGGAAACTCAACATACCACTTCACAAAAGTGTGAGAAAATTCATCCTGAAAACTGTCTAATGGGAACTAAGAGATATTTAAAATGTGGAAAAGGGGGCATTTAGCTAATCATTAACAAAGGTAAATGAATAAACCTACTAATGTGGAAGAAGAAAAGAAGTTACAGATCAACACTCAACCTATGGTTTAGTGTTCAAAATGAAATGAACAAGGGAATTACTAAATCCAATTCCCTATTCAAAGGGGTTTTAATGATAACAAATGAAAACAACATCCAATTACTTGAGAGAAAGAAAGGAAATATATTATAACTAATATAGTGGTGGGTCCGAATAGTGATGTATTGAAAGGTAATCTAGTTTTTCCTTTAATAATATTAAACTTAATATTTTATTCTAGCTCTACACATTTTTTATTATCATGAAATTTTTTAAGAATTATTCAAAAACCTCCTCAAAACATGTGGTTCAGTTATCTTTGAGAATAGAAAGAGGAGTAATGGTATCATCCCAAGTATATAACTCCTCCCCATACAATATTTTAGGATTGAATCTTCCATAAAATATAATATTACTTATTTTATAAGAGTTTGATGCTATTTTGGGAATATATTGGCTATCTATTTATAAATACAATATTAAATTTCAAGAGAGTGAGATTACTATCTCACTTCTAAAAATTTTTCCTTTAGCGAACCTCATTGGCGGTCGCTATTGGGCTGTAGAGACGGCCCAGCGGCCGCCATTGGCGGTTGCTTTAGGCCCGACGCTGTCGGCCTATAGCGACCGCCAATGGCGATTGCTGAAGGCGGCCGAGACACCGGCCTACAGGGACCACAGTAGTCTCTAATGTCGGCCTACATCGACTGCCAATAGTGGTCGCTGTAGCGGGACTAAAGCGACCACCAATAGCGGTCTCTGTAGCTGGACAAAAATCTGGCCTATAGAGACCGCCACTGGCGGTCGCTGAAGCCGGAAAAAAAATCTGGCATACAGAGACCGCCACTGGCGGTCGCTAAAGGGGGCCGAGAACTCGGCCTACAGCGACCGCCAATGGCGGTCGCTCTACTGGAAAAAAAAATTAAAAAAAATATCATGATACAGAATAAAAAAACAGCATATAAATCATTAAAAATTAAAAACAAATCCAAACACAATAAATATCAGGATCATCATAAACAATAAATGCTAAAAGTGCTCCAACGATCCACATCCATCTGCTTTAAAAACCAATAATAAGATACAAATAAAAAAAACAAACGTAAATTTGACATGTTTATTCAGTTATTATATACATATAATAAAATAAAATCTGACATCTCATGGGTGCTATAATAATTTAAAACCACCAATTTAAGAAATGTTATCATTTTTGAATTTGTTTTACTTATTTTGGAGTCTTTACTTTAGTTTAGAAAAATGTCTTTTGTTGTCATCAAATGAATGTTTTCTGTGTGCACCGCACATCCGATGGACGTGTCGTCTCCTCCTTCATCTCACGAATAATATTCTTATCATTCCTCTGCGGTTTCAGGTCATTCAAATCACGTTTTCTCTGAATTCGACCGTGACACGCCGTTTTGGTGTTTTTTGGCACCAGAAATGCATTTCTGGTCACCGCGGTCAAATGGCGACTCCGATTGATGTACCGTCTATCTGACCATATCAAAATTCACGTCACGGTTTTTTTCGTATGATTTCACGGCATTCTGAGGTCTTTTGGGTGATTTTGACCACCCAGTGCGCCCTTTAAGAGCACGTCGAACTGCTGAAAATGACACATTCAATTGTACCAAGTGCACCACACATCCGATGGATGTGTCGTCTCCTTCTGAATATCATGAATAATATTACTATCGTTCCCGTGCGGTTTCAGGTCATTCGGAGCACGTTTGCTCTGAATTAGACCGTGACACGCCGTTTTGGTGTTTTCTGGCACCAGAAACGCGTTTCTGGTCACCACGGTCAAACGGCACCTCCGATTGATGTACCGTCTATCCGACCATTTCACAAGTCACACCGAAGTTGTTTTAGTATGATTTTGTGGAATTCTGAGGTCATTCGGGTGGTTTTGACCACCCAACGCGCCCTTTAAGAGCGCGTTGAACTGCTGAAAACGACACATTCAGTCGTACCTCGCACACCGCACATCCGATGAATCTTATGTCTCCTCTTGAATCTTAAAAATAATATTCCTATCATTCCTGTGCGTTTTCATGTCATTCGGAGCACGTTTTCTCTGAATGCGACCATGACACGCCGTTTTGGTGTTTTCTGACACTAGAAACGCGTTTCCGGTCATCACAGTCAAACGGAACCTCCCATTGATGTGTCATCTATCCGACCATTTCAAAATTCATGTTGTAGTTGTTGTCCTATGATTTTGTTGCATTCCGAGGTCATTCGGGTGGTTTTGACCACCCAGCGCGCCCTTTAAGAGTGTGGCGAACTGTTGAAAATGACACATTCGGTCGTACAGCGTGCATCGCACGTCCGATGGATGTGTCGTCTCCTCCTGCATCTCATGAATATTATTCATATCATTCTCATGTGTTTTCAAGTCATTCGGATCACGTTTGCTCTTAATTCGACCCTGACACGCCGTTTTGGTGTTTTCTGACACCAGAAATGGGCTTCCGGTCACCGCGGTCAAACGACACCTCCGATTAACGTGTCGTCTATCCGAACATTTCACAATTCATTCTTCGGTTGTTTTCGTGTGATTTTGTGGCATTCCGAGGTTGTTCGGGTGGTTTTGACCGCCCAACGCGCCCTTTAAGAGTGCGCTGAACTGCTGAAAACGACACATTCTGTCATACCGTGTGCACTGCACGTCCGATGGATGTGTCGTCTCCTCTTGCATCTCAAGAATAATATTCCTATCGTTCCCGTGTGGTTTCAGGTCATTCGGAGCACGTTTTCTCTGAATTCGACCGTGACACGCCGTTTTGGTGTTTTCTGGCACCAGAAACGCGTTTCCAGTCACCGCGGTCAAACAACACCTCTTTTTGACGTGTCGTCTATCCGACCATTTTGCAATTCATGCCTCTCTTATTGTCGAATTATTTCGTGGCATTCCAAGGTTGTTCGGGTGGTTTTAACCACCCAGCGCGCCCTTTAAGAGCGCGTCGAACTGCTGAAAATGACACATTCGGTCATACCGCATGCACCGCATGTCCGATGGACGTGCCGTCTCCTCCTACATCTCAAGAATAATATTCATATCGTTCCCGTGCGGTTTCAGGTCATTCGGAGCACGTTTTCTTTGAATTCGCCCGTGACACGCTGTTTTGGTGTTTTCTGGCACCGGAAACGCGTTTTCGGTAATCGCGATCAAACGACACCTCTGATTGATGTGCGTTCTATCCAGACATTTCAAAATTCAAGCCTCGGTTGTTTTCGTATGATTTCATGGCATTATGAGGTCGTTCGGGTGGTTTTGACCACCCAACGTGTCCTTTAAAAGCGCGTCGAACTGCTGAAAACGACACATTCGGTCGTACTGCGCACACCGCACATCTGATGGATGTGAGGTCTCCTCCTGCATCTCACGAATAATATTCCTATCGTTCCTGTGTGGTTTTAGGTCATTCGGAGCACGTTTGCTCTGAATTCGACCGTGACACGCCGTTTTGGTATTTTCTGACACTGGAAACGTGTCTCCGATCACCGCGGTTAGACGGCACCTCCGATTGACGTTCCGTCTGTCCAACCATTTCAAAATTCACCCCGCGGTTGTTTTCGTATGATTTAGTGGAATTATGAGGTCGTTCGGGTGGTTTTGACCACCCAGTGCGCCCTTTAAGAGCGCGCCAAACTGCTGAAAATGACACATTCAGTCATACCGCATGCACCACATGTCCGATGGACATTTTGTCTCCTTCTTCATCTCAAGAATAATATTACTATCATTCCCGTGCGGTTTCAGGTCATTCGGGTCACGTTTTCCTTGAATTCGACCATGACATGCCGTTTTGGTGTTTTCTGACACCGGAAACGTGTTTCCGGTCACCGCGGTCAAACGGAACCTCATATTGATGTTCTGTCTATCTGACCATTTCACAATTCATGTTTCGGTTGTTGTCGTATGATTTTGTGGCATTCCGAAGTCGTTCAGGTGGTTTTGACAACCCAGCGCGCCCTTTAAGAGCGCACCGATCTGCTGAAAACGACACATTCGGTCGTATCGCGTGCAACGCACTTCTGATGGACGTTTCGTCTCCTCCTGCATCTCATGAATAATATTCCTATCGTTCTCGTGCGGTTTCAGGTCATTCGGAGCACGTTTGCTCGGAATTTGACCGTGACACGCCGTTTTGGTGTTTTCTGGCATCGAAAACGCGTTTCCGGTCACCGCGGTCAAACGACACCTCTGATTGACATGCCGTCTATCCGACCATTTCACAATTCACTCCGCGGTTGTTGTCGTATGATTTCGTGGCATTCCGAGGTCGTTCAGGTGGTTTTGACCACCCAGTGCGCCCTTTAAGAGCGCGTCGAACTGCTAAAAATGACACATTTGGTCGTACCGTGCGCACCGCACGTCCGATGGACGTCCCGTCTCCTTATGCATCTCACGAATAATATTCCTATCATTCCCATGCAGTTTTAGGTCATTCGGAGCACGTTTTCTCTGGATTCGACCGTGACACACCGTTTTGGTGTTTTCTGGCACCGGAAACGCGTTTCCGGTCACTACGGTCACACGGCACCTCCGATTGACATGTCGTCTATTTAAACATTTTACAATTCATGTTGTGGTTGTTGTCGTATGATTTCATGGAATTTTGATATCATTCGGGTGGTTTTGACCACCCAGCGTGCCCTTTAAGAGCGCGTCGAACTACTGAAAACGACACATTCGGTCGTACCGCACGCAACGCACGTCCGATAGATATGTCGTCTCCTCCTGCATCTCAAGAATAATATTCCTATCATTCCCCTGTGGTTTCAGGTCATTCGGAGCACGTTTTCTCTGAATTCGACTATGACACACCGTTTTGGTGTTTTCTGACACCAGAAACGCGTTTTCGTTCACCGCGGTCAAACGACACCTCCGATTGATGTTTCGTCTATCCAACCATTTCACAATTCACACTGCGGTTGTTTTCATATGATTTAGTGGCATTCTGAGGTCGTTTGGGTGGTTTTTACCACCTTACGCACCCTTTAAGAGTGCGCCGAACTGCTGAAAACGACACATTCGGTCGTACCGCGTGCACCGTACGTCCGATGGACGTGTCGTCTCCTCCTGCATCTCACGAATAATATTCCTATCGGTCACATGCTGTTTCAGATCATTCGGAGCACGTTTGCTCCGAATTCGACCGTGACAGGCCATTTTGGTGTTTTCTGGCACCGGAAACGCGTTTCCAGTCACCACCGTTAAACGGAACATCCGATTGATGTGCCGTCTATCCGACCATTTCAAAATTCATGCCGCGGTTGTTGTCGTATGATTTCATGCCATTCCGAGGTTGTTCGTGTGGTTTTGACCACCTAGCGGGCCCTTTAAGAGCGCGAGGAACTGCTGAAAACAACACATTCAGTCATACCACATGCACCGCACTTCCGATGGATGTGTCGTCTCCTCCTGAATCTCACAAATAATATTCCTATCATTCCTGTGCGGATTCAGGTCATTCGGAGTACGTTTGCTCTGAATTCGACCGTGACACGCCGTTTTGGTGTTTTCTGGCACTGGAAATACGTTTCCGGTCAGCGTGTTCAGACGGAACCTCTGATTGATGTGTTGTCTATACGAACATTTCAGAATTCACGCCGCGGTTGTTAGTGTATGATTTCGTGGCATTCCGAGGTCGTTCGGGTGGTTTTGACCACCCAGCGCGCCCTTTAAGAGCTCACTAAACTGCTGAAAATGACACATTCGGTCGTACCGCGCGCACCGCACCTCCAATGGATTTGTCATCTCCTCCTACACTTAACGAATAATATTCCTATAATTCCTGTGCGGTTTCAGGTCATTCTGAGCATGTTTGCTCTGAATTTGACCGTGACACGCCGTTTTGGTGTTTTCTGACACTAGAAACCCGTTTCCGGTCAGGGTGGTCAAAAGACACCTCCGATTGACATGTCGTCTGTCCGACCATTTCAAAATTCACACCATTGTAGTTGTCGTATGATTTCGTGGCATTCCAAGGTCGTTCGGGTGATTTTGACCACCCAGCGCGCCCTTTAAGAGCGCGTCGAACTGTTGAAAACGACACATTCAGTCGTACCGTGCGCACCGCACATCCGATAGACATTCCATCTCCTCCCACATCTCACAAATAATATTCCTATAGTTCCCGTGCGTTTTACAGTCATTCGGAGCACGTTTGCTCTGAATTCGACCGTGACACGCAGTTTTGGTGTTTTCTGGCACCGGAAATGCGTTTCTGGTCACCGCAGTCAAACGGAAGCTCCGATTGATGTGTCGTTTGTCCAAACATTTCACAATTCATGCTGCGCTTGTTTTCGTTTGATTTTGTTGCATTCCGAGGTCATTCGGGTGGTTTTGACCACCCAGCGCGCCCTTTAAGAGCGCGCCGAACTACTGAAAATGACACATTCGGTCGTACCGCGCGCACCGCACGTCCGATGGACGTGTCGTCTCCTCCTGCATCTCACGAATAATATTCCTATCGTTCCCATTTGGTTTCAGGTTATTCGGAGCAAATTTTTTCTTAATTCGACCGTGACACGCCGTTTTGGTGTTTTCTGACACCAGAAACACGTTTCCGGTCACCTCGGTCAAACGACACCTCGTATGATTTCGTGGCATTCCGAGGTCATTCGAGTGGTTTTGACCACCCAGTGTGCCCTTTAAGAGCGCGTCGAACTGCTGAAAACGACACATTCAGTCATACCGCGCGCACCGCACGTCCGATGGATACACCGTCTCCTCCTACATCTCACGAATAATAATCCTATAGTTCTCGTGCGGTTTCAGGTCATTCGGAGCACGTTTTCTCTGAATTTGACAGTGACACGCCGTTTTGGTGTTTTTTGGCACTGGAAACGCGTTTCCGGTCACCGCGGTCAAACGTCACCTCAGATTGACGTGTCGTCTATCTGACCATTTCACAATTCACGCCGCGGTTGTTTTCATATGATTTCGTGGAATTCTGAGGTTGTTCGGGTGGTTTTGACCACCCAGCGCACCCTTTAAGAGCACGCCGAACTGCTGAAATTAGTGCATGACAGTTACACATGGAACTCATTTGGGTTGTCCGAGGTGGGGGGCTGTCCGGGGTGGGGGGGGCTATCCACGGGGGTGGGGCTGTCCAGGGTGGTGGGGCTATCCGGGGTGGGGGCTGTCCATGGGGGTGGGGGGCTGTACGGGGGTGCGGGGGGGCTGTCCGGGGGTGCGGGCGGGGGGGGGGGGGTGTACGGGGTGGGTGGGGGGTTGTTCGGGAGTGGAGGGGCTGTCCCCGGGGGCGGGGAGGCTGTCCATGGGGGTACGGGGGGCTGTACGGAGGTGCGGGGGGTTGTCGGCGGGGGTACGGGGGGCTGTATGGGGGTGCGGGGGGACTGTACGGTTTGGGGGGGGCTGTCTGGGGGTGGGGGGTTGTCCACGGGGGTGGGGGCTGTCCACGGGGGTGTGGGGGGCTGTACGGGGGTGCGGGGGGATGTACGGGGGTTCAGGGGGGGTGTCCGGGGGTGCGGGGGGGGGGGGGGGGGGCTGTACGGGGGTGCGGGGGGCTGTCCGGGGGTGCAGGGGGGGGGGGGGGCTGTCTGGGGTGGGGGGGTTGTCCGGGGTGGTGGGCTATCTACAGGGGCGGGGGGGCTGTCCACGGGGGTGCGAGGGGTTGTACGGGGGTGCGGGGGGGGGGGGGGGGGGGGGGCTGTCTGGGGGTGGGGGTTGTCCACGGGGGCGGGGGGGCTGTCCACGGGGGTGCGAGGGTTTGTCCACGGGGGTGCGAGGGGCTGTACGGGGGTGTGGGGGGGGGGGGCTGTCCGGGGGTGGGGGTGTCCACGGGGGTGGGGGGCTGTCCATGGGGGTGCAGGGGGTTGTAAGGGGGTGGGGGGGGGGGCTGTCCGGGGGTGCGTGGGGGCTGTACGGGGGTGCGGGGGGCTGTCCAGGGGTGCAGGGGGGCTGTCCGGGGTGGGGGCTGTATGGGGTGGGGGGCGCTGTCCACGGGGGTGGGGGATATCCACGGGGGTGCGGGGGGTTGTACGGGGGTGCGGGGGGCTTTACGGGGTGGGGGTGTCCGGGGGTGGGGGGTTGTCCACGGGGACGGGGGGCTGTCCACGGGGGTGTGGGGGGGTTGCCCGGGGGTGCGGGGGGGTTGTACGGGGGGGGGGGGGTGTTCGGGGGTGCGGGGGGGGGGGGGGGGGGGCTGTCCGGGGTGTGGGCTATCTGGGGTGGGGGGGCGCTGTCCATGGGGGTGGGGGGCTGTCCACGGGGGTGCGTGGGGCTGTACGGGGGTGCGGGGGCTATACGGGGTGGGGGGGTTGTCCGGGGGGGAGGCTGTCCACGGGGGCGGGGGGCTGTCCACGGGGGTGCGGGGGGCTGTACGGGGGTGCTGGGGTTGTTCGAGGGTGCGGGGGGGCTGTCCAGGGTTGGGGGGTTGTCCGAGGGTGGGGGGCTGTCTCGGGGTGCGGGGGGGGGGATGTACGAGGGTACCGGGGGGCCAAATCACAAAATAACTCACTACAAAATCAACTTATACATCAATAACAACCCCACCAGTAAAAAGAAAAACACACCTCGTGAATATGATGTGTCATGCGTGTTCATCACTGACCTCCATCCGGTGGGCCAGGGGGCTACAATAAATAAAAATTATGAATATTTTCAAAAGAAAAATAATTTAAATTAAATAAATAAATATAATATAAACCTGCGTCGTATGATCCCCTGCACCATCACCTGGACGCACAAATTCCCGCAGTGCTCTAACCTCAGAAGCCAATTGCGCATTTGCCTCCTCGGAAGCCCGCAGTCGTGCCTTGAAATCTGACAACTTCTGTGTCATCTGAGCAACAGTAGGACTGACAACCACCGCATGTGACACTATAGAATTAGGAATCCCTATTCCATAGGTCAAACTATATCCATGCTCGTCCTAACCAATAATGCGATGAAAGATCTCATCCCTTCGCATGAGAAGTTGCCTCTAGTCCTCTGGCATATTTTCTAACTCATCTTCAAAATGAGCCTATGAAATATTTAAATATATATACATATATCTGTTAATATAGAAATTTATGTAAGTATTGGTAAGTACAAGCACTTACTATCAATGCTGCAGCCCCTCGATCATTGCGATCACGAGTCCTCATCCACACCGACATTTTATCAGTCAGTGAACCTTCCTCCCGCAACTGTATATGAATAGAATATAAACACAAAACCATATTAATTAATAGATTAAAAAATGAATAATAAATACGTCATGTCTAATCTGAGAAACGTGACGAGTCCCGAGCCTATGAGGTGGTCCCTGCAACGCTCGATTCTCCGAATGGCGTGCTGACACCTCCTGTATTCAATTCATTCAAATTTCAAACAAATCACACATTTTTTAAAATATATATACACCAAAATAAATATACAAACCGAAACACCCTCAGTAGAACAATATGCAACCAAGTCACACCACTGAGCCGAGAGGACACCTCTCGGGACTTTTTCCAGAATGTCTAGGGCACCCACATTTGGTACTCAGTGGTCCCTCGTCACTTTTCCTTTGTAGTCTTTTCACATCTTACGACATTTTCTTATACACACAGGATGAAACTCTTCGGGGCATACTTTCAAATTTTTATATAAAGAAAAAAATCACACATATTTTTATTGTTTATACTTAGAGAATAAAGTAAAATGGTCTTCTCACCTGAACCTCCCTCCAAAGACGATCTAATGTGTCCTGAGGGATAGAAGCCCAGTCACGCGTGGTCAATGGAAATCAATGTGGGTCACGTATGATATGACCCAGCTAACGAATAAATGCAGGGACATTTGGTCCCATAGGATGAAATACCTCATCAAATGAAACATCAATAGTCGTGTCGGAATTCCATGATAAAATGCCACGACCGGGGCCTCTCTTGTGAGAGGAAGAAGCAGTCGAGTCTGATCATGTTGAAATTTTATATATAATTTGACTGATGTTATAAATGAATATATATATGTTTATCAATTACATAAAAAATAGAGACAATGACATTCAAACATAACTCGACCCTGAGTCATAGATGCCTCAGATGGATGATGTGGATCTACTGGTTCTTCCCCTGACATGCCTGCAGTCATAGAAAACATTAGTAAGGGGACTATCCAAAGTGCCTAAAAGATAACTTGGATTGTTCATAAAAAATCAAACTTGCACAATTGTTAATCAAACAAAAAATGTATTGAATAATTAGTTGTGAATGAATTTTAAATATCAGAAAGTTAACAAAACAGATATACAAATTATGTAAAAAACTAGTCAATGCATAGCCAAATTTCAGATAAAATTAATAAAAATTCAAGCAGCACATGAACCAGATTAAGAATACCTCAAAGGGAAGATACACTAAAAATAACATCAATAAACCAAGAGTAAAATCACCCTAAATATTTATAACTGAATAAACTTCCAAAAATGAGGATTAAAACTTACAAGGATTTATAAAATGGTTAGATAATTTATGACATACTAGGACATTCAATACTGAATAGCGGGAAAACAATTATACCTTTCGTTAAGAATGAAAATCGGTCGTTTCTCCTTCAACAGCCGCTCTGACCCAATAAATATCTTCTTCACGTTGAACTACGGTATGTTGATCAAGATGTTGGTAAACAAACGGAACAGTCTCTAGTTCATATTCTTCAAATAAAAACACTCCTCGCCGAGACATTTTGACAAAAACTTTCCAACTTGGATCTGAAGTCAAAGTAACAAAGAATACTTCTTCCTCTTGTGATGTCAAAATGAAAGGCTCATTATCAAATCTTTCATTATTTCTATATAAAATATAGTTAAAATTCACCAATGAAAACTGATATTGATCGAATTTATATCCACGCACTAGATCAGCCCAATTACACTTTAACAATATGTACTTCAAACCGTGTGTGTATACAACTTCAATGATGTCTCTCAATTGACAATAGTAATAACCAGAATTGACAAATGGACAACCGATGACACTATTTTGTGTTTCTTGTTTATCTTCAACATATTTAATGTAAAATTTAAAACCATTAGCATCAATAGCTTTATAATGATGAGCCGTTATAGATGGACCCTCATCCAGTTGGATAAATTCTTCAGTTAGTGTGGGGTCCCCTAACTTTCTCAGCTTACGAACCTACATAATTTATAAAATTCAATACTGGTATATGCAGAAAGAAATTATTATAATACTTCACTCATAATAAAAATCAATTTATACATACATAATCCTTGAACCAATCATGAAATGACGCATAATGAGATTTTTGAATTTGCAACTCAGTCGCACGATACTTCTCTTCTTTTATCTCATTAATGTGTTTCCTGCAAATGATAACGCGATGTTTAAATGATCAACTTAAGCACAAAAAAGATGTAAAAGTTATACAAGCACATTGATAAGATACATACTGCATTAATGCTGCAACTGATGGAGTATTGGACAAGATATATCGATGTGCTTGTATCCACTCGATGTTGTCCATATCAAATGTGGTTCCTTCTCCAACTGGACCATCATGAATCCGAGAGGGCTTATCTAATTTTTTTCAACATCCATAATATATTCTGCACAAAAAGTAGTACACTCATCCATCAAATAACCATTGGCTATTGATGCCTCTAGATGAGCTCTATTGCATACAAATCTTTTCAATGTACTCAAATACCGTTCAATAGGATACATCCACCTGAATTGCACTGGACCAGCAGTCATTACTTCACCAATTAGGTGCACTTTCAAGTGGACCATAACATCAAAAAATGAGGGGGGGGGAAATTTCTCAAAGTGTCAAAGCGTTAGTACAATTCAGTCCTGTAAGCTTTTTAAATCACTCATTCGTTGATTTCTTAAACAAAGCTATCTAAAAAAATTAATCATCTCAATCAACGGCTGAAAAACATTGGAGGATAAACAATCACAAATTGCGATTGGAATCAACTGCTGAAGAGAATGTGATTTTCATGACTTTTCAACCCTTGCAATTTCTTGCTCGTCAGATTCACACACTTTGAAATATTAGAAGAGTAACCATTAGGCAACTTGACTATCTTTAAAATGGAAAGAAATGTCTCCTTCTCCTTTGTAGTCATTGTATATTGTGCAGCAGGCATATATGCCTTGTTTCCCTCAGCTAACTGTAAATAAAACTATTTCCTTAAACCCATTTCTTCCAAATCACGGCGTTAATTAACATGGTCCTTTGATTTTCCACTGACACCTAAAATGGTCCACAATGTGTTATCACAAACATTTTTTTCAATGTTCATGACATCCAAATTATGCCTCAGCATGTTAGTTTTCTAATACGGATGACTATAAAAAATACTTTTCTTTTTCCAATTGTGACTGCGCTGCCTACCCACAGCATGAATATTGCGTACTGGAGGAGCCACCAAATCCTGAATTTCATATACCGTGCGGATGTTTTCTTCCTCAATATGCAATAACATTTCGACTCCTATCATGATCTTTGGTGCTGGTATGAACTCTCTAGAACCATCAAATATCACTCTGTCCTTTCTGAACCTATGCTGGGGGGGGAGAAAACATCTGTGACCCATGTATTCCCATTTTTTGAATGTTTAATCCATATAGATTTTTTACTTTTATTGCAACAAGGGCAAGAAAATTCCCCTTTCGTACTCCATCCTGATAAATTTGCATAAGATGGGAAGTCATTGATTTTCCATAATAAAGCAGCCTGCAGTTTGAACATTTCATTCGTTTCGTAGTCATAAGTCATCACACCATCACCCCAAAATTCATTCAACTCATCAATCAATGGCTGAAGATAAACATAAATCTTATCCCCTGGACTTTTAGGTCCATCGATAATAGTGGAATGTAATATAAATTGTTTCTTCATACAAATCCACGGAGGAAGATTATATGGAACCAACACCACGGGCCATGTGCTATGAGTTGCACCAAACATAGACTTGAATGGATTGAAACCATCTATCCAATCAGACAATATGAACACCTTTAGCAAAGTCGGGATGTATCTTATCAAAATCCTTCCATGCATGAGAGTCTGCCGGGTGGGTTAACATATCACATTCATGAACTCTTTCTGCATTCCAACTCATTAAATTAGAAATTTAGATGATATAAAAAATCTTTTCAACCTCGGTTTAAGGGGAAAGTAACGTATTTTCTTTACGGCAATCGGTTTCCCCTGTATCGCAATCTGACTTTGATGAGTCTTATTTCCCATGTTCTCTTTCCACCTGGAAGAACCACAAACCGTACAAATATCCAAATGGGCAGTTTCCTTTATAAACAACATACAGTTGTTTGCACATGAATCTATGGTCTCATATGTAAAACCTAAGTTCTCTGTCAACTTACGATCATGGTAATATGACTCGGGAATCTTAGCATCGACAGGAATAACCTTTTTTAATAACACCAAAAGAATGTCAAATGATGTGTCTGACTAATTATTAAAAGTCTTCAAATGAAACAACTCCACGATAAACGATAGTTTATTGTAAGAAGTGCATCCAGGATATAATTCTTTTTCGCATCATGAAGTGCTTCATAAAACCACCTCGAATCATGATCTGCACCAGAGCGAATATTTATCTCACCGATCTCAAGATTCTGGATGTCAATGCCTTCAGGATGAAACCCACGTACCATTTCAGTAAGCATTTCATGCATTGGATCATTCATCCTTGCATCAACATCCATCTGAGCTGCATCCGTATTTTGACAACGAACGTATTCTTCTCCATGATGAGTCCAACTCTTATAATTTTTCAGAAATACATTAAAGAATAGCTGATCCCTCATAGTATCTCGTGTGAATTGATATCTATTAGCACATTTTCTACATGGAAAACTAATATAGTCACTTTCAAATCCTCTGGTGAAGTCAATAAACTGCATAATTCCAATGAAATATTCTCTAGAAGTTCGATTTGGAAGATCAATCCAAATCTTATCCATAATAATATCTGTATAACAAACATTTACACAATACTTATTACATTTTCATTTTTCAAATCAACTATATTTAAAATAAATACTAATCATTTGTTTATGAACCATTGATAAAATAATAATGTAAGTGAAATCCCATGTCATACCTGATCACGCTACAAATCTGGAAGGGAGGGGAGCCGAAGGTGGTGCTGCGAGGGAGAGGAGAGGCAGCTAAGGGGAGCCTGAGCCAAAGGCAGTGCGGCGAGGGAGGGGACGGGCGGCGGGGAGCTGGAGGAGAGGAGGCGGTGAGGTAATGGGGGACGGGCAGTGAGGGGGTGGGGGCGTCCGGGGTGGGGGGGGGGGTGATGTCCGGGGTGCGGGGAGGGGTTCCCAGGGTGGGGGGCAGTCTGGGGTGTGGGGGGTGCGGGGAGGGGTGCCCAGGGTGGGGGGCAGTCTGGGGTGTGGGGGGTGCGGGGGGGGGGGGGGGGCTGTCCGGGGTGCGGGGAGGGGTGTCCGGGGTGCGGGGGACTATCCGAGGTGTGGGGGGTGCGGGGGGGGGGGGGGGGCGTTCGGGGTGCGGGGAGGCTGTCCGGGGTGCGGGGGGTAGTCCAGGGTGAGGGGGGGTTTTCGGGGTGCAGGGGCTGTCCGGGGTGGTGGGGGAGGGCTGAGGGGGTGGAGGGCTGAGGGAGGAGGCTGGAGGGTCGAGGCGTAGGAGACGGAGGGGGAGGAGGCCGGAGGCCGGAGGCTGTAGGGTGGAGTCCAGAGGGCAGAGGGATGCTGGAGGGGAGCGAAGGATGGATAAAGGGCGGAGGGCGGCCAGAGCGGGAGGGTCGAGGGTGGAGGGAGCGCGGTGGGCGGAGGCCAACGAGGGAAGAGGTTGGAGGGCGGCAACGGGGACGGCGGGGGACGGTGCGCGGAGGGCGAGGCAGGGCGGTGGGGGACGGCGCCCAAAGGGCAAGGCAGGGCGACGGGGGACGGCGCGCGGGGAGGGCGGAGATGGGGGGGCGATCGAGGGCGACGAGGGGGGGGGTGGCTAGGTCGAGGGCAAGGGGGGGCACCGAAGCCCTTAATTTTTTTTACAAAGGGCAGCGACCACCAAAGGCAGTCTCTAGTGTTTGGGGGCTTCAAAGCCCAATATTCTAGTAGTGTCTACTTCCCAAGTTATCCTCTAATTCGATACAAGTATAGGGAGAAGGTTGAATCTCCAATAGAATCTTCTATTCAAAAATGGAAATTTTTACCTTATGAAAATTTTATCTTTCCCAAATTATTTAGAAAAATTATAGAATCATGATTGAAGACATTCATGTTGTAAAGGAATGTTCTGATTTATCTCCTGAAGAGTTTTCTAGTCTTCTTTCTAACTGAGAGGTTGCATTCTCAATTATTCATATACCTGGATATCTCCCAATATCAAGGACTCCTTAAATAATATACATCATTGGGTTAGAATAGATGAACAGAAAATTACAAGAGAATCTTAAAAAGGGTTTTATGACCTCGAGTGCTTCACCATGGGGTGTTGTGTTCCTCTTCATTAAGAAGAAGGATGGGTCAATTCACCTCTATATTGATTATCATGATCTCAAAAAAATCACTATAAATAACAAGTATCACCTCCCATGGATAGATGAATTGTTTTATCGATTATGAGATGTCTAGTATTTATTTAATATGTTCCTTTAGTTGTAATATCACCAATTAAGGGTGAAGAATGAAGATATTCCCAAAACTAATTTTCAAATAAGGTATGAGCACTATGAGTTCACAGTATGGAATTTAGGCCTCACTAATTCTGTATAAATCTTTATGAACATAATGAAAATATTCTTTACAAATTACCTTAAAAAATGTGGTAGCCTTTATAGATGATATTCATATTTACTAAAAATAAATTAGGGGCATGAGAAGTATTTGGAAACTATGTTAAAGGTCATGATAAAGGAGAAGATATATGCAAAGTATAGTAAACATGAGTTTTGGATGAAGCATGTATCATTATCTGGGAATATTATCAGAATAAAGGTGATATATTTAGACCCTTATAAGAAAAATGAAATTGAGGACTAGCCTAGACCAGCATCTGTAATAGAGATCCATAGTTTACTTGGACTAGTTGGGTATTATAGATAATTGTTTAGAAACTTATCACCATTTTCAAACCCATTAAACAAGATAACAAGGAAGGTATTAATGTTTTTCTGAACCAGTGATTATGAAGAATTCATTAAGGATTTGAAAAGAGGCATATCACTACCCTAGTTCCCTGACATCCCTAAAGTTAGGATATTTCATGGTATATAGTGATTCTTAAAAGAAGGGATTTATTTTTGTACTGATGAATAATGATAAATTGATAACCAATTCCTCAAGACAGTTAATATTTATTGAGGATAATTATCTCATTGATGATCTAGAGCAGGATGTAGTGATCTTTTAATTGAAAATCTAGAAAAATTATCTCAATAGTGGGAAGTGTGAAATATATGGAGATCATAAGTGACTCACATATGAATTCACATATAATTATATTAATATGTATCAGAGAAAATGGTAAGACATGATCAAGGAATATAACTCCTTAATCCAATATTATCTTGGGAAATAAAATAATGTGGATGCTATACTTAGTATAAAGGATCTGAAAACATTATCACTAATTAAAATTGGGAAGGATCCAATCTACTTTAATTGTAAAGGATAGACATGTGAATCATGAAGGAAGGAAAATAACTATTCCATTCTAAAATCATTTATCAACTATACCTTCTCAAAAAGATAAAGTATGCATAAATAAATCATTTGTAAAATCATAAGAAGGTGGAAGTTATAATAAAATTGAAATCCATAGAGATAAATATTGATGGAGTTGTAATATTTGGTCCTTGACGATGTCTACCATCAAGTCCTGATATAAATAAATATCATTTGGATTTTTTATGTAGATCAACCTTCTTTATACACCCAGGGAGTATGAAGATGTATTGAGACCTCAGAGAAAAAAATTCATGGAACAACATGAAAAAGTAGATCACTGAATATAAATTAAAGTGTCTAGTGTATTAGAAAGTGATAGTGGGAATAAAAAAATATAATGGGATGATGCAACCATTACCCATTTATACATTTAAAAGGGAAAAATCACCATGAATTTTGTCCCTAGTCATCTAAAAACATAAACAGTAAACAATTACATTTGGGTTTTGGTGGATTGTCTTACAAAGACTACTCAATTTATTGTAATTTTAGAGGACTTCTCACTTAATCAACTTGTAATGATATACATCAGAGATTTGGTGAGCCTTTATAGAACACCACTATTGATTGTATCTGAATAAGATCTAAGATTTACCTTCAAGTCCTAGAAGAGCATACAATATGATCTAAATAGTGATTTGAATATTAGACCAATATATTACATCCAAATTTATGGAAAATATGAGTATACAATTTAGACACTGGAAGATATGTTGAGAGAATGCTTGATTGACTTTAAAAGATAATGCGATTAACATCTTCCATTGGTCGATTTCTCATACAATAATATCTTTCACTCAAGAATCCAAATGGATCCATATGAATCCCTTTATGGGAAGGTATGTAGACCACCTTATTGTTAGGATAAAGTCAGTGAATGTAAGATTTTGGTACCTGAGATGGTTAAGTAAATGGTTTAAAATGTCAATGCCATTAAAAAACACATCAGAACTAATCAGGGTCAAGATAAGACATATGATGACAATAAATAATGAGACTAATAGTTTGAGGTTAGGTATGATGTGTTTCTTCACATATCTCCATGTAATATAGTCATTATATTTTGGAATAATATAAAGCAAATCCTCAAGTTCATCATCCCCTTTGAGATTGTCAATTGTCTGGGAATAGTGGCATATCGACTGGAACTCCCACTATCCCTTTCATAAGTGTAAGAATAATTTCATCTATCTCACTTAAGGAAGTATATACTAAATCTATCAAATGTACTAAATTCAGAGGTGTTATAGCTAGAAATTTACCTCTCTTATAAGGAGTATCTAGAAAAGATCATGGATCATAGATATACTTCTCTACTCAACAAGACGACTCACCTTGTCAAAATGCAATGGCGGAACCATAAATATGAAGAGGAGAGTAATAAATGAATCAAAAAGTACCCTTGTATTTCATCACCATAGTATATAATAAAAAATTTTAGGGTAAAATTCCTTAATGGGTAAGAATGTAACACTATAATTTGTTAAAAATTAAAACTATTTTCGACAGCATATATGACATGCAACGCTGAGCCAAAACGAACCCTGATTATTTATGATTGTTATAACCTAGATGTTAAATTAGACATTATGAATAGTTTAAAATAATTTAAGATAAATATATACAGGACTTATTTGATATAAATTTAATCATAAATTATTTGTAAATAAGCACACAATTTTTAATGAAGATATTTTATTCTTCAAAAAATATTTTTCATCAAAAATCATTTTTATTGCTTTTTGAGAAATAATGTTACAATTAATTTCTTAAACTTTTATAAATTTAATTTTATAAAAATAATATAATTTTTTTAAATCATAAAATAAAAATTGAGTTATGGTGAAATTTTTAGATTTTTTAGAAATAATTTATTTTCAAATGAATATAAAAAATTACCGCTTTTTCAAATATTGTTATTTATTTTCACCTAATAAATTAATTTAAATGCACCATTATATTTTTAATTTTTTGTTAAAGTTAAATATGAAACATTTTATTTATACTAATATTATTAATTCCATTTTAATGAAAATAATTCATGATTTTGGTATAAGATTATTTTTATGCTTTAAAAACACAGTTTTTTGTAAACTATTTATAAGTGCATAAAGTTTATCATTATAAAGTAATTAAAATAACCCTTAATAAATAAATACTTAAATTAAATTTATAGATTATATATCTCATTATTTTAATTTAAAATTATATAATGATTATTACTTTTCATATAATTAATATAAGAGCATTTATTTCTTGAGAAATGTATTTCTTGAAAACCCATTTCTCAATCGTTGGTTTGTTTGCTGGTTCTTCCTCTTTCTAGTGGTGAAGGTTTGTAGGGTTTTGATGATAAGATTATTTTTTCTAGTTTTGGGTTCTTTTTTGGATATGGTGGTGGTCGTTTGTTTGTTCTCGACAGTACCGTGTTGATTGTTCTTCGATTTGGTGAGCTCAATTTGCTTTTGGTGGTCACTAGTTCACTGTGGGACAATGACGACATGGTGGGATGGTTTTCGGTATCTTTGATGGGCTTGGAAGATCTTAAACATTTGTGATGGTTGAATTATGACATCGAAAGCGATGATGGGGTGATGGATGGTGATGAATCGATGGTTACGTGACCCGAGGTGGCACTTCCATCAAAGTGGAATGATGACGGGACAACACGTGGTCTGGGGATCGGTTTGTTTTTTTGAAATATGAATTTAGGAATTTAGTTGATGGAGATCATTTTTGGATTCTGGGATGGCAGACTGTGCTGGTTGTTTCTATCAGGTTAATCTATGTCGGTTCACATTTATCCATTAAAAGTGTTATTTGAAAATATAAAAATATGGATTGAGGAATAGTTAAAACATTAATAAAAATTAGTTACCATTGTGAAAACATAAAATGTTAAAAGTGAGTAACCATAGAGGTAAGTGGAATAAAATGTATAAAAAATGTTTTTGCTCAAACTTTGTAGGTTTCACTCTACCATATCACGCCTATAATATATTATTTATCAATTTTTGATACACTTTTCTTGAGAGTGGATTACCATTATTGAATATTTTTGGGTATTTTCAAAAAATCCACTCTATCTCACTAATAAAATGGAACCTCCTATCCTATTATTTATACATTTAGAAAAGCCTTTTAGTTCATCAAATTCCCAAAAAATACCTTCCTTACTTCCATCCTTATGTTCTAGAGTTCTTGGTTTGATGAAAAATCAAATCTAGGGAGGCTTTAGTTATAACCCTAGAGAGGTGGTCCAAATAAGTGTTATAATTCTTAACCAAGCATTTTTTATTTATTCTTCCATGTACTTAAAATATTATTCAACCATGATGATATAACAACATCATTATATCACATATATGGATATTTTATTATGTTAATGGAATATCCTAAATTAATATCTTCTTCCATCGAATGGGAAATGAAACTATCATTCATGTGTATAGAAGACTATTGTCTTGTGAATTGATCTAATTCATTTTCCATCAAATCCTATCATGAATATTTATGACGACATTTTTAATTTCTATATATGATATTCATGAAATATTAATCATTATGTAAAATTAGTATTTCATAAACATTATTTCCTTGCCATCCATTGAAGAATTATAATGTCATTTGTGTGTAAGGTAGACTACAACCTCACGAAGCAATGTGATTTGTTTTTTTAAGAAACTAAATGGATGGTATATTTAAGTTTATTTAAATAAATAATTTTTTATTAATTATATTATTATCATTATATAAAATTAAAATAACACTAACCTTTTTCCCATCATGATCATCAAAAAATGGAAACATTATTTATGTCATTTTTTGTTGCTACCACATTTCCTATGATTCCATGATCTTACGATACCTTTGTTATTTCATACTCCCATGTGATTACTCTTAATCCTTATAATTTTTGATATCATGTTATACTTTTAACTCACAATATATTCTTCCTTATCGTATTTATTCCCATAATTGGATTTTTAGCTCTACCCTTTCATTTATGTATTCCCCAGGTTATCCTGTGCATTTTTAAGAGTTCAAATGGATTTAGGAGATCATTTCAGAGAATAACATAAGGATTTAATGTTTTAAGTTTCCTTTTGATGTAGCATGAACCTATGTTTCC
The DNA here is from genome assembly GCA_963277665.1 of Viscum album. Classification (NCBI taxonomy): domain Eukaryota; kingdom Viridiplantae; phylum Streptophyta; class Magnoliopsida; order Santalales; family Viscaceae; genus Viscum; species Viscum album. The sequence goes on from OY728148.1 coordinate 170,967,586, forward strand.
AAATATAATATGCATCCCAATCTTTGGAGTTTATTTACTTTTAAAAATCATGTAATAATATGTATAAAAGGAATGCCTCGCTATAGTTTTATCAGCATCAAGAAGAAATCCCCAAATTAATGGTTCTTCCCCATCATCACCTCACAACCCCAACTCACAATAAGTATACAGGACTTGCCTACAACTGATGTATATAGTAACAGGAGCACTAGAATCATATCTACTTTTAAGTCCCAAATATTAGACAGGCTAGGTGTAATAAAGGTGTGTGAGGATATAGAATAAAATAATTAATAATACAAGGTATAATATAATAACATTATACCTCAGATAATCCCTAGCCTTCCTAAAACTAGAATCTCCATAGCACGTAGTAGACCACACCCTACTCCATTACTACTTCGGACAACTACCACTATGACCATGGTCAAACCTATATCATTATGAATGAGGAATATTATTGGCTCATCCACTACCTACTCTATATCCCCTCAGATGAATGAAATACCAATGATCTTACTATTGATAAGGCCTCATAGGCTAATTCTACTATGGTTACACCAAAATATACCACTTATTCCACACTAGATATCAAGAATAGTTGGGAATTGGAATTGATTCTGACTATGGAATATATAAAAACACACTCTAAAATAGAAATCCTTGAAGACACTCCAGAACTAAATGCCCTAAAAAATGAAAATGGTAGAGACCAACCCCCTTTCTTCCAAAACCTTGGCTAGATTGAAATCTAAGAACATCAAACTATAGTTCCTCTCCTTAGTAAGTTTAGATTAATTCTCTCTTAAGATGTCACAGACTACACATACATCTTCCCAATCACCTATGCATTATATAACACCAATATATATTTAGATAGTGTAAATGGGATGACCTAAAGTTGAATAGTTGGGAGTAGTACCACCTCAAAATGTCTCTCTATAACCTCCTCATTAGAGAAGAGGTGGAGGGTCTTATCGAATCAGATTCTTGAATTATACCCATATCTACCACACACTCAATATTCTTGTCGAATATATAGAAACTCCATTCACATAACTGATACCAAAATTTAAAAAATAATCTTTATATGGAACTACTTTTAGAAATCATCCTATAATACCTATGAATTTTTATGACTGTAAAGATACAAAAACCAAAAAGAATCATCACTCAGATGAATAATGGTCAATGAAATCCAATCCTCTCTTCTCAAATGGATTAATTTAAACTAGAACATGAGCCCTTCCCACCACTAGTATTTTTCATGATCAGAGATATCCCCATTACACAACACTAATCTATGACGCAAAAACTCCAGAAGTTTCTTCCTCTAAGATTCAATATCCTTTTCTAAGTCAACACTTCTACGGTGGAACATAGAATCCCAATTCACCTCACCATACTAAACCACACATGTAAAACAAAAACTATCCATCTCTAAAAAATAATATGTGGAAAATCCTAAGACTAGAAACATGGAATTTCATTTAAGATCATTTAATTTATTTAATTTAATTCTCCCAAAATTTACCCTATTTCAACAAAAAGAATAAATAATATAATGAATATACCACAACTAGTTACCTACCCCATTATCACCACCATCTCTCCTAAGACATTCAGTAATCTTAAGGAAATTTCATGAAATCACTAGGGTCCCTAAACTTGGATTTCATATCTGGTCTCCCCCGTTACATCACATTGTAGGTTTAAAAAAAAATTCCCAATCAATAATTTGAAATCTTAACTAGTGGATAACTCCAAACTATATCCTAACTCGTATTATTATCACTGATACCACTCAATCACAACCCACCCTCATTGTTAACCGTCTTGGTCTAATTGTGAAGACAACGGTGACCCTTTAATCCTACTTCCAAAAGGCCATGGGTTTATGACTAGTATATAGTGTATAAAAATATAAATAGGGGAGGAATTACCCTCATAAATCCCAAGAAAATAAAAAATTATGACAAACAACTCTATATAATAAAACAAAACCAATATACAAAAATTTCATGTAATGTCATGCATAAAAATAATTTCTCAAAATGAAATACCACTAGAAACTCTTACAAAATCAATATAGGAACAGCTACTATAAACTCCATGAATTAGTAATGTAACATCCTAGGTAAATAAAGAAATATGAAATTTTAATATTTATTAATATTTTTGAATTAAATATTAATTTTACTTTAAAGGGAGTTCTATGTTCGATGGCATGCCCGATACGGAACAACGGGTATCTTTGAAATCTTATGTTGCACGCTAAAAACATAATATCATTATTTTAAATGGTAGTTAACGCCTATCCATTGTATTGGAGGGAATGAATAGAACTAACTAAAATATAATTACACATGTTTTTTAAATGTTTTTACATTTATCCAATAAAATTTAGAGGCTTAAAATGTGAATGAATCTGATTTAAATCATAAATACCCTAATATTCATTAAAAGGTCGATTTACCGCCTTTTGATGGTGAATCCTTCTTAAATATAGTTTTGGTCACTTTTATATGTTCTATTTAACCAAATAAAATTCTTATTTATAATTGGGACATCAAAATTTACTTTGGATGAAATTTTAGTATTTTATGATAAAGTTCATTTTTTAATGAATAGTAAAAAATATTGTATTTTAATTCAAAACTACCTTTTAATATAATTTATTTATATAGTTATATTATCTTTTTAATTGGTTTTAATGTTTAATTAGAATATATTTTTACCATTTAATCAAATTTTGTTCATTGGATGTAATTTTACATTGAAATTGGACATAAACAAGTGTCAATCTTTTGAAAGTTATTTCTTAAAACACGCTTTTTTTTAACAACAGGAATTAATTTTAAATTAATTTCTCCCAATTCAGTGTTTTGAATTTCGAAAAAATAGATTTCATATTTTTAATTAGATGGTCCAAATTTTGTAAATAGGTAACTTTTAGTTTTAGACATTGTGAAAATTTACTTCAATAAATATTTTATTCACCATGGTTAAAAAGGAAATTTAGTAACTAAGGGTAAAAAGTAATATTATAATAATATTAAATTACCCTAACATGTATCTTAATCCTATTGTTTGATAAATATCTGACCATGGTCATCCTTAGGTCGATTTTTGGACTTCATGGGGCCACTTGGGATTGATAATGACATTTTATTTTAATTAACTTAAAGTAAAGGAAAAAATGAAATAAACAAATATCTTCTAGTAAATAAATTTTTACATGGGGTTATATAAGTTATCTTATAGAATATAAATATTATTTTTAAGGATAAAAATACTTCCTACATCATTATACTTTTTATAATTTTTAGCCATCATATAAATTAAATTATGACACAATAATGATGCAATGTTTACCTCATTAATAAATGATTTAAATAAATAAGATTATAAAGATTAAAATAATATCCAAAACCTGTGAAATTCTAATTGGATGATTTTATTTCTACCATGATTCATCTTATAATTTATTTTCATAATTTTTGGACATTTAGAAACCGAAAATCATTATATAATAAAATAGTATTTTCACACTTTCCTAAAGAGCCTCTCCTCCCACTTATAAAAAGCCCACACCTCTAACCCATTACTAACACCTCTCAAACCCCTAGTATCATCCCACCCCTAACCAAATAATCTCTCAATATTCCTATCTTACACCTAGAATCCTTAACTTAGGCATAAAGCACTTCAAGAAGTCCTTTTGGTTTAAACAAAAGGGAGTTACCCGATTTAAAGGTAACGTCTTCTATTAAGTTCTTTTGTTTTATTTTCCTTCTCCAACCACGTAAACTCTTTTTATTATTTTATTTTATAAAAAAACCAGTATCCTAAATATACTAGGTTGTTGTTATGAGAATTATTTGAACTACACTTACACACACCTTCATCTAATGGGTAAAGAACTTACTATTTCTATGGACGACGAACTAACACCTCACCAAATGATGACTGTTCATTTATCTCCTACCACCTCTTATGGTGGCCATTAAGATGAAATTGTATTTATATGTGATATATATTATATTTATATTGTTTCTATGCTTCTTTATTTTTCATTTATAGAATACCTTTATGGTTTCCATAGTGGGTAAATACGATAATCTCATTTGAGAAAGTGCAGACTACCGCCCCCTCAAAGTGATATGAATCATTCATGCCTTATGTAAAACGTATAATGTTGATTCAATAAGGTTTTCCTTATTAATTTTCCATTCCTTCTTGTTTTAAAAATCACAAACACCTTATACTTAAGGAAATATAAATTTTACCTTCATAAGGAAAATTTACTTCTTTAAGGAAATTTACCCTAACCTAGATTTTCTTATACATAGAAATATTTTTCTTAAGTACAAAAACCGGATTCATACCCAAAATCCCGGAGCCATACAATGTAAATATTTGGAGCATTCTATTTTTAGGATCCAAATTCTGGATGAGAACTTTAATGAAGTTCCAATCCGAATTCTGGACTCCGAACTTTCATGAGTTCGACTACGAACTCTTAAGTAGTTCGACTCGGAACTCTTAAATAGTTCGACTCCGAACTCTTAATTAGTTTGACTATGAACTCTTAAGAAGTTTGACTCTGAACTCTTAAGTATTTCGACTCCGAACTCTTAAGTAGTTCGACTCCAAACTCTTATGTAGTTCGACTCCGAACTCTTAAGAATTTTGACTCCGAACTCTTAAGTAGTTTGACTCCAAACTCTTAAGTAGTTCGACTCCGAACTCTTAAGTAGTTCGACTCTGAACTATTAAGAAGTTCGACTCCTAACTCTTAAGTAGTTCGACTCCGAACTCTTAAGTAGTTCGACTCCAAACTCTTAAGTAGTTCGAATCTGAACTTTTAATAGTTTGACTTCGAACTCTACAAGTTCAGATTCCGATCTCTGGTGAAACCAGACTCCAAATTCCTATAAAACAGAACCCGAACATTTCTTAACATAAAATCCGAATTTCATTTTGGTTAGACTTTGAACTTTTAATTTTATTACACTCCGAAATTTTGTATAGATTTTACTTACATTTACTCCATTTCAAAACGATGTCGTGCATTCAGTTATACATAGTTTGTTATAAAACGATGTCGTCCATTCTGTTTCAAATTAACCATTGGTTGAGTTACACGTGTACAGGCCCCTCCGAATTTCATGGAAAATATGATTGTTGGATGAGGGAGCCAACCGTTGAAAATTTTCCTATAAATAGGAGCTCATTTGAAAGAGCTCTACAACATGATGAATGATGATAAATGAAGTTAATCGATCTAGATACCACATGATGTTAAGGTGATTTCAAGAGAGAGAAGCTTTTCATGCCTTGTGCATACTGAACTGTTCGTTCAGATTGCTTCGTGCGACTCCGAATGTTGGTGATTACATTCGAGGACTTCCGGGGATAGGAAGACAGAGGTAGTGACTACCTTGAAGTTCGAGGGCTTCCTTGCTGAGGAAGACAGAGGTTCCAACTACCTTGAAGTTGAGGGCTTGCGGGGATAGCAAGACAGTTATTCTGATCTTCGTATCGAGGGTTTACCCTGGCGTGGGTAAGACAGACTTGCTTGAAAGTATAAATCAAGGGACCTTTATCCAAGGTTGTTGGATACCCTTCTCTTTGGGTTAAAAGACTTATATCTTGTTACTTGTAGTTTCACTACTAGTTTTTTCACGGCACTTTTGTATTGTAAGGAAAGTATAATATTCTTATTTTTCCTTACACGTGTACTCTGATTAGTTTATATTCTATATGCTTTAGGGTGGAATATTATATTGTAAACCTTGGTTCCAATTCTCCAGTTGGTGATTAGAGGTGTTGTGAATTTACTTAGTTTAACTTTGTTAAACTTTGATTTTTCCTTGTCTAAGGAAAACATAGTTATCTGTAACCAACTTTAATGGTTCCAAAGGAAATTTTAAAGTATACAATTCACCGCCCCTCTTGTATATTGAGCATCTACATCATTATTTTGATCCTACAATTGGTATCAGAGCAGGTCTTAGAAATACTTGTACTCACGTATAAGTTTTTCTTGCTCACTTTGTCTTTGATCTTCATCCTTTCTTAGAAAGTTTTTTTATTCCGAACTTTTTCATTCCGAACATTGTCATTCCGAAGTTTATCATTCTGAATTTTCATTCCGAACTTTGTGGTTATGAACTTTTTCTACTAATAAGTTTGGTTACCAAGTTTTTTTTAAGAATGGAAGGAGTCAATGTTGGTTCTATTGACAATATAAACCCTACAAGACCACCAATCTTTGATGGTAATGACTATGAGTACTGGAGAGATCGAATGAAGACTTTTGTTATCAATATTGGAGTGGGTAATTTCGTTATGCTTACTGGTGATTATAAAATTCCTGATAAGGAAGTTAGAACTTTCACTAACCAGGAAAAGCAAGAGTATCAACTCAATTATTAGGTACGCAATACTTTACATGCTCAATGACTAGAAATATATATAGCCAAATTTCTTCTTGTGAAGCAGCTAATTGTATCTGGAAGAATTTAGAAGTTACACACTTTGGTACCTCTAAAGTGATTGAGACTAGGAGATCTATGCTTAGAGCTGAATACCATGGATTCAATTTTCCTTATGGAGAACCAATATGTAAGGTTCAACAGAGGTTTATGACTATAGTCAACATCTTACATTGTATGGGAGAGAAAGGTCTGGATGATGAAGCCCTTGTGGATAAGATAATTGATACTATGCCTAATGAGTGGGAATCCAAAAGAACATCTATTGATGAGAACAGGAAGGTCACTCAAATTTCTCTAGATTAACTATTTGGAACTCTTCTTCAACATGAAACAAGAATGAAGAGAGACGCTGACAACATCAAAATGAAGAATGGGAATGGTACTGTTTCTTTTACAACAACATCGAATCATATGAAAGATAAGACTCCTAAGAGAGTAACCAGATCCAAGTCTAAGAAGTTGATTATTCAATCAGAATCCAGTTAAAGTGAAGTCTCAGAAAATGAGTTAGCAAATCTTGCTCGAAGGATGAACAAGATAGTCGGTCAGAGAAATTTCCAATCCAAGTATAAGAAAAAGGAAAGGAAAGACAGGAAAGATGGAGAAGTTACTTGTTATGAATGCAAGAGAGCTGGACATATTAGACCTGATTGCCCTTTTCTCAAAAAGAAAGAAATAAAAGAAAGGCATTCTGAAAGGAACATGAAGAAATATTACAAAACCAAAGCTAAGAAAGTTCTGAAATCATATAACACCTGGAGTGCCAGTGGTGGTGATTCTTTAGATGAATCTTCTGATTATGAATCTTCAGGACAGAAGAATCTTGGTCTTATATCTAGATTACCCATTGACAATCATTGCTTTATGGATAAGGTATGAAATGTTGAATCATTGACCAATGTATCTTTAAATTCTAATGATATTAAATATTATAACTCTTCAGATGAAGAATCCTCTTCTGATGAAGAAAATACTTCACCTACCTATGAAGAAGTGTCTAGGTTTTCTGAACTTCTTGAGATTGAGAATACTAAACTCAATAAAAAACTTGATAAGGAAAAATCTAGGAATTCTATTCCTACAAAATAAATATCAGATATTTCTAAAGATCTTGATGGGAAAATGCTGATTTTATAAGTATTTCAAAAAATCTAGAGGAAGTAAGTTCTGAGAGGAACAAACTTTCTAAAGAGTTAGAAAAAGTAATTTCTAAGAAAAGTGTTTTCAAGCCTAGATCTGGTTATAAATCAAATGATTTTAAAGATAAAAACTTGGTTATTAAACTCAAGTCCGAAATTTTTTCCTTAAAGAAGTGTTTATCAAACTTTACCCATGGTAAAGAAAATTTTGATAAAATGTATTCTCAAATACGACCTTTAAGAAACAAATCTGGATAAGGTTATACCCATGCAAAACAAACTTTTAGTAACAACTACTTTGTTCCACAAAGTGACCCATTTTGTACCAAGTGTCAATGTGGTGGTCACTAGGCAAAGAATTGTTATTTAAATAAAACCCAATCTCTAGGTTTTCATAAAGCCTATTTTTCAAAGAAAGTGTGGGTTCCTAAAATTTTGTTGTCTGGAAATCTTGGATCCAAACAAGTTTGGATTCTGAAAGTCTAATTCATTTCTTGTTTTCATGAAGATAGAGGAAGTACCAACAACAATACATGGTACATGGATAGTGGATGTTCCCAGCACATGACTGGAAACAAAAGCTATTTTGAAAAGATTATCAAAACAAAAGGAGGAAAGGTAACATTCAGAGATAATGCTTAGGGAGAAATTGTTAGTATAGGTAATATTGTTCTTCTTGGTAAAACTTTGATTTAAAATGTTTTATTTGTTAAGGGTCTTAATCACAACCTCATTAGCATAAGTCAGTTATGTGATGAAGGGTACCTAGTGAATTTTAGGAATGATAAGTGCTTAGTTCACAATTCCAAGGAAGAATTTATTCTCTCATCCAATAGGTAAGAGAATGTTTACACTTTAAACATAGAAGACCTTAGAAGCCAAGATTTATCTTGACTTAGTGAATTAGAAGATCATTCCTGGTTATGGAATAGAAGACTAGGTCACAGTAACCTTAGAAACCTATGTAAACTCTCTAAGAAGAAACTATTTAAGGATCTACCGGAGCTTAGATTTGATTCTTCTAAAGATTTTGATCCTTGTCAATATGGAAAGCAACATAAATCTAGTTTTAAATCAATCAGTGAAGTCTCAATGACTAATGCATTACAGTTAGTGCACATTGATCTTTTTGGCCCCACACAAACTGGAAGTATTAGAGGCAAACACTATGTGTTTGTTTTAGTTGATGATTACACTAAATTTACTTGGGTATATTTTCTAGTAAAGAAGTCTGAAGCTTTTTCTTATTTCAAAAGTTTTAGAGAACAAGTTAAAAATGAGAAAAATATTCCACTGAAAACTATTCATAGTGATCATGGAGGAGAATTTAAAAATTCTGATTTTGAAACTTTTTGTAGTAGAAAAGGTATTACTCACAATTTTTCAGCACCTAGAACTCCTCAACAAAATGGTGTAGTTGAAAGAAGAAATACAATTCTTCAAGAGATAACTAGAACCATATTGAGTGAATATTCTATATCTAGACATTTCTGGAATGAAGCTGTAAGTACTGCTTGTTATACTATATATCAAGTTTTGATTAGACCTTTTCTTAATAAAACTCTTTATGAGTTATGGAATGGTAGAAAACCAAGACTTTCCTACTTCAAGATTTTTGGTTGCAAAGTATTCATTCTGAATACTAAAGATAACTTACATAAATTCGCACCAAAATCTGATGAAGGAATTTTCTTAGGCTACTCCACAACTTCTAAGGCATATAGAGTTTTCAATAAAAATACTTGTACTGTTGAAGAAACAGTGCATGTAAAATTTGATGAGTCTGATCCTTTTGTTTTTAAACCATCCCAACCTATATCCTCGGATGTGTTTTCAAAAACTGAGTGTCAAACATTGATAGAAGATCCTTCTGATAAGGAAAATTTTCAAGAAGATACTTCTGAAACATTTACCCCAGAAGACTTTCTACCCTATGTTGATGAACAAGTTTTACAAAACCCAAATCAGGTGTTTCTTAAAAATCATCCCAGTGATAGTATCATTGGTGATTTAAATAAACCTGTAAGGACTAGAAGTTCCTTAAGAAATGAAATAGAACATCTAGCATTTCTTTCCCAATTAGAACCAAAAAGCACTGATGAATCTTTAGGTGATGATGATTGGATTAAAGCCATGCAAGATGAACTAAATGAATTTGAGAGGAATAAAGTCTGGACCTTGGTTGAAAGACCTAAGGAAACTTCTGTCATTGGAGTAAAATGGGTCCTCAGAAACAAGTGTGATGAGAATGGAGTCATAGTAAGAAATAAAGCTAGATTAGTTGCTAAAGTCTATAACCGGCAAGAGGGAATAGACTATGAAGAAACCTACGCTCCAGTAGCTAGACTTGAATCAATTCGTATTCTACTTGCCTTTGCAGCATTCTTCAATTTTAAACTTTATCAAATGGATGTGAAATGTGCTTTTCTTAGTGGTTATGTTCAAGAGGAATTTTTTGTTGAACAACCTCCTGGATTTCAAGATACAAAACATAATGATCATGTTTTTAGACTTACCAAAGCTTTGTATGGTCTTAAGAAAGCCCCACGAGCCTAGTATGATAGAATCACAGGATTTTTGCTTCAAAATAACTATGTTAAAGGAAATGCAGATCCAACCCTTTTTATAAAGAAAGATAAGTAAAATGTTTTGATTGTTCAAATTTATGTTGATGACATCATATTTGGTTTAACTCAGCAATCTTTAACTGATTATTTTGCAAGTCTAATGAAATCTGAGTTTGAAATGAGTATGATGCGTGAGTTAACTTTTTTCCTTGGTTTTCAAATTTCTCAAAAACCAAAAGGAACCTATATATCTCAACATAAATATATTTAATATCTTCTCAAAAATTATGGTTATGACAACACTAAGAGTATAATAACTCCCATCGGTACCTCAAACTCTTTAGATCTTGATGAAGCTGGGAAACCAGTGGATCAAACATGTTTTATAGGTATGATAGAAAGTTTAATTTACTTAACAGCTAGTCGACCAGAATTTATGTTTTCAGTATGCCTATGTGCAAGATATCAATCCAATCCTAAGGAATCTCACTTAAACGCGGTAAAAAGAATTTTTCGCTACCTAAAGGGAACCATGGATCTAGGATTATTTTATAACTCTGGAAATGATTTTATTCTAAAAAGCTTTTCTGATGCTGACTTTGGTGGATATAGAATGGATAGAAAAAGTACATCTAGAACTTGTCATTTCTTAGGAGATTCATTAGTTTATTGGTCCTGCAAGAAGCAACATTCTGTAGCACTTTCCACTGCTGAAGCTGAATATGTAGCAGCTAGAAGTTGTTTTGCTCAAGTGTTGTGGATGCAACACACACTCACAAATTATGGCCTGAGTTTTACTAAGACTCAAATTTTTTGTGATAACACAAGTGCCATTGCCCTAAGTAATAACCCTACACATCACTCTCGTGAAAAACACATAGATATTAGGCATCCCTTTCTTAGGGATCACACGCATAAAGGAGATATCATTCTTCAGTTTATCGGAATGCAAGTTCGATTTGCTGATATTTTCACAAAATCATTACCCTCTGATAGATTTGAATACATTAAACAAAAGTTAGGAATGATAACCGTAAGTTAATTATTCTTCATTAACTTCTTTTTTAACAATTCTCCTAATAGTAATAAACTCCTTTTCATAGGGGGTGTACATTTGAATGTTAGTGTAACTAAAATTTTCAGAATCTATTTTTCAAACTTAGTATAACTAAAAATTTTCGTAGTTAGTTTTTCAAACCTTTCGGAACTGAAGTTTCCGGAATGGAAATTTCTAAAACAAAAATTTCCGGAATGGGAATTTCCGGAATTGAAATTTTCAGTATTGAAATTCTCAGAATAAGAACTTCCAGAATGGATTTTTTTCGTACTGGAACTTCCGGAATGGAGATTTTTGTACTAGAACTTTCGTAATGAGTTTGTTTTTAAATTTCGTTTTCTTCAAGAAGAATATTACCAATTACGAACAATCTTTCTAGCCAATCTGAGAGCTATTATTTCCTTACTTATAGTATCGTAATCATATTTTTCTTGCTTTTATTTTTTTTAATGTTCAGAGTCTAGTTTTCTTCAAATCCGAATGTTTTCTTTAAAAAACCTCAAAAGATCAGATTCAAGTTTTCCTTGCGGGATTGTTCTCAACCGTCAGATCATATCAATGATTTTTCAACCATTAGATGGCTTTTGAAGACCAAAGGTCACATCCATCGCCTATATAAAGGGGACCCCAATACTCGTCCCACATCGGTTTTTCAAGCCTTCATGTCTCGAAGCCTTGATGATCTTCTTAAGACCGGTTCTGAACATTGCAAAGACGTTCCAAATCTTTCAGATTTATTCACTCCGAATGTCTGTTGAAGCAACTTCTCAAGATATGTCAACTGTGAAACTGATCTCTAAGTGGTTAGTCTTTAGATAAAGTTTAGTTCATTCAGATTTCTATAATCTTGATTCCCTTATTTTAAGGAATATTAGATTGAATGGATGAGAAGATGTCTACGTAGCAAAGTCAGATAAACAGGATCCGGTGTATACTAATTTGTTGATAGAGTTCTATGAGTCTGTTTCCTTCCAAATGGAAGATGGCAGAGAATAGTTTTCTTTCAAGTCTTATGGGAAGACTTATAAGCTATCTTACACCAAGGCCGCAAGCTTGGTTGGTTTATCCTATGATGGAGAAGCTGAATTCTGCTCACACAAACTTCCCGATGTGAAATGAAGTTTCAACAAGGAGAAGGAACTGAAGTTTCTTGGAATTAAGGATGACTCAACCATTAAGATTGCTCGTATCACACTGAACAATAGAATCCTTCAGCTTTGGGTGCAAGGATTTCTAGTTCCAAGAAAAGGTGATAAAGACAATTTGAAGAAAAATGATATCTATGTCTTAGATTTCTTGGTAAATATAAGAAAGATAAATCTGATGAGATATGTCTTGGTTACAATCTAGAACATCAAATAAGGAAATTTGAGAGCTCAGATAATCATGTTCCCTACCTTACTATCTAAGCCGACAGTTCAGTGCTTAGAATCCTTCAAGGTTGCATGAAAATCAAAAGTCCAGAATTGCAAGCTCATGCTGGTTAGTGATGATACTCTGAAGAGAATGAAGATGGGTTTTTCCAGTGAATCTGGAGAATTTTACCCTCTATCTGTGGAAGAGGTTGAAGCAGTTCAGAAATAAACACACACTCTGGAAGCATCGAAAAAGAAAAGGAAGAAGAGAAAGGTTAAGGAAGTGGTTTCTGATGAAGAAAATCCTAAGGCTAAGGAAACTCAATCTGATCCCCCCAAGCTGAAGAATCAAAAAACATATACAGATGAAGTGGCAGCCAAGTGGAGGGAATACAAAGAGAAGAGGAAGTAAGGGGATCCTCAATTCGGATTAGACCCTGCAGAGGCTAAGGCGATAAAATAAAAATCTGCGGAAGAGCTAGAGAAATAGGCGAAGGAGAACAAAATGAAAAAGAAAATGTCTGAAGCTGAAGTGGTACAATCTTTGCTAAGAGCTACAGAGTTATCTTCTGAGTTGATTCCGGTTCCGAAATCTTTCCTTAGAAGTAGTTTAAGAAGCTGAAAAAGAAGTTGCTGAAGAGGTAGAGTAAGAAGAAGAAGAAGATGATGAGGAGGAGGAGGGAAGTGAAGATTTGGATACCCTGATCAAGCACGTAAAGGAAAATAAAGATAAGGCTGAATCCGCAAAGTTAGTAACTCCAAGAAATACAGATCAGGAATCTAGTAAGGATGATGATAAGAAACATCAAGAAGAATAAGAAGAAAATGTCTTTTATGATGAAGAAGAATCCTATGAGAGGAATTTTCTTGAGGAAGGACAAGAAAAACAGAAAGTAGATGAATACTAGATTATTCAAGTTTCTGAATCTGAGGAAGTATCTCCTAATGAGGAACCCATTCCAAAATATGATAAGGGGAATCAAGCTCTCATGGAGACACCTATAAAAGATGTCATCATGAAGAAAGAGGTTGGTGGAACCTCTAGAAGAATGTTGGTGCAAGCTGAAGAATATAAATCTCCAAGAAAAGTTTCTGATTCAGAATCATCATCTCATGGGCATGATTTTTTGGTTCAATCTCTGAAGAAATTGGTGGACACAATTCCGATTTTCCCAACAATAGATTCCAGATGTCAGATGCTGCAACAAATTATGAATCATAAATAGGATTCCTTATCCATGGTCATGGATAAGTTTGTGAAGCTTGAAGCTGAACAAAAAAGTTTTCTTATCGACTATGATGTGCATAGAAAGTCCTGCAGTAAGGTGACAAAGTGGTCAAAGAGATTTGATGAAGATTTAGTTCAGTTTGAAAGTTTTCAGGCTGAAGTTCAAAATGCCTTTGACACAGCAGATAAAAAGATTAAGAATCTTCAAGATGAGCTGATTATTGAGCAGAGTTCCTGGAGTAAAAAAGTGAAGGAACTAAATGACAAGGCAAATTATCTGGCTCAAAATCTTATAAATGATAGAAATCTCCTGATTGAGCTTGAGGAAAGAGTCGTTTAGTAATATGAATTGTCAAAGATGCAGAAAGAAGACATGGAGGCTCAGGCAGAAGCTTTAAAAGTCCAAGAAGAAAAGACAAAAGCCCTGGAGAGGCAAGTTGAGGAAGACCAAAGAGACTTGAAGAAACTCAAAACCTTGTTAAATAAGCTCATCCTGAAGGAAAAGGAATACAAATGAACCCACTCCGATCTTTTTTTGTAGTTGTCTTTCTTTGTAAACGTTTTCCCAACTCTAATGAAATGTTATTTGGTTGGATGTATCTTGTTATTTACTAATGTTTCAGGTACCATATTTTATTTTCCATTCCCTTCAATTATTTTTGAAAATCACAAAGGGGGAGAAGGAAAAAGACCTACTCCTAAGGAGGAGAAAGGAAAAATTTCTAAGTGAAATATACTTAAAAGAAGGGTGAGTTTTCCAATACAAAGTTTTTCATTCTTACAATAATGAAAACTTCACTCCGAAAATTCAGAATACAATTTCTAGTGTTTCAATGTCTAAGGGTGAGTTAGTTGTATTCACTTTCATCCATAAACAAAGGAAGATAAGTTTTAATTTCAAATTCTAATGAAATTTTTTTCAAAGTCCTTATATTCTTTTTTGTAAGGATGTTTGTGCATTCCAAAAAGGGGGAGATTTTTTAGTCAATAAGGTTTTCCTTATGAATTTTCCATTCCTTCTTGTTTTGAAAATCACAAACACCTTATACTTAAGGAAATATAAAATTAACCTTCATATGGAAAATTTACTTCTTTAAGGGAAATTTACCCTAACCTAGATTTTCTTATACATAGAAATATTTTTCTTAAGTACAAAAACCGGATTCATACCCAAAATCCCGGAGCTATACAATGTAAAGATTTGGAGCATTTTGTTTCTAGGATCCGAATTCTGGATGAGAACTTTAATGAAGTTCCAATCCAAATTTTGGACTCTGAACTTTCATGAGTTCGACTACGAACTCTTAAGTAGTTCGACTCCGAACTCTTAAGTAGTTCGACTCCAAACTCTTAAGTAGTTCGACTATGAACTTTTAAGAAGTTTGACTCCAAGATCTTAACTAGTTCGACTCCGAACTCTTAAGTAGTTCGACTCCTAACTCTTAAGTAGTTCGACTCCGAACTCTTAAGAAGTTCGACTCCGAACTCTTCAGTAGTTCGACTCCGAACTCTTAAGTAGTTCGACTCCGAACTCTTAAGTAGTTCGACTCCGAACTATTAAGAAGTTCGACTCCGAACTATTAAGTAGTTCGAATCGAAACTCTTAAGTAGTTCGACTCTGAACTCTTAAGTAGTTCGACTCCGAACTCTTAAGTAGTTCGACTCCGAACTTTTACTAGTTCGACTGCAAAATCTGCAAGTTCAGATTCCGATCTCTGGTGAAACCAGAATCTGAATTCCTATAAAACAGAATCCGAACATTTCTTAACATAGACTTTGAATTTCATTTTGGTTAGACTCCGAACATTTAATTTTCTTACACTCCAAAATTTTTTATAGATTTTACTTACATTTTCTCCATTTCAAAACGATGTCGTGCATTCAGTTATACATGGTTTGTTATAAAACGATGTCGTCCATTCTGTTTCAAATTAACCGTTGGTTGAGTTACACGTGAACAGGTCCCTCCGAATTTCATGGAAAATATGATCATTGGAGGAGGGAGTCGACCGTTGTAAATTTTCCTATAAATAGGAGCTCATTTGAAAGAGCTCTACAACATTGTGAATGATGATAAATGAAGTTAATCGATCTAGAGACCACACGCTGTTAAGGTTATTTCTAGAGAGAGAAGCTTTTCTTGCCTTGTGCGTACTGAACTGTTCGTTCAGATTGCTTCGTGCGACTCTGAATGTTGGTGATTACATTTAAGGACTTCCGGGAATAGGAAGACAAAGGTGCCGACTACCTTGAAGTTCGAGGGCTTCCTTGCTGAGGAAGACAGAGGTTCCAACTACCTTGAAGTTGAGGGCTTGCGGGGATAGCAAGACAGAGATTATGATCTTCGTATCGAGGGATTACCCTGGTGTGGGTAAAAAAAACGTGCTTGAAAGTATAAATCAAGGGACCTTTATCCAAGGTTGTTGGATACCCTTCTCTTTGGGTTAAAAGACTTCTATCTTGTTACTTGTAGTTTCACTACTTGTTTTTCCGCAGAAATTTTGTATTTTAAGGAAAGTATAATCTTTTTATATTTCCTTACACGTGTACTCTGATTATTTTAGATTCTATACGCTTTAAGGTAGAATCTTATATTGTAAACCTTGGTTCCAATTCTCCAGTTGGTGATTAGAGGTGTTGTGAATTTACTTAGTTTAACTTTTTTAAACTTATATTTTTCCTTGTCTAAGGAAAACATAGTTATCTGTAACCAACTTTAAATGTTCCAAAGGAATTTTTAAAGTATACAATTCACCCCCCTCTTGTATATTGAGCATCTACATCATTATTTTGATCCTACATATAAGGGATAGAGATAATGAAATTATATATGATATTATATAGTAATTATAATATATCTACGTATCATTATGTTTTCATTCCAATAAATATGAAATAAAAATGAAAGTAATGTTCATGCGTACATACGTCTTAACGTCTCCATGAACGGTGCATTTCATTTCTTACCTCCAAATGTTAGGTACTATTATAAATACATGTTTATAATGGATATATAAGATATATATGATATCAAAATCATTAATATAATTTTGTATATAATGATATTTTGACCACATGAACTACTTGTAATTATAAGAAGTTCATTTTTGAATCAAGTACCAAATATCGAAAAAATGACCATTATTAAATTAAATTATTACATAATATTTATAACATGGTAATAAGTGATTTAAAAGTAATGATAAACTTGAAAAGGGTTCTTAATAAATTATAAATTAACTTTAGTTTATTATTCAAAAGATTAAAGAAAAAACGGGTCAAGTCGGACACAAGGTAAGGGACTTCGTCTCTATATCCTTTCATTGAAACATATTTTTTTAATACATGAATTTCTTTTATAGGATGTATACACACCTTTGAATTTTCATTTAATTCAAAGGGAATATTTTTCTACGAGTCGTTTTACTAAATGAAAAAAAATAATGTCTCTTTCAACCTAAGTGGTGACAACATCCTTTTCCACCGCCATGAGTATTATTTGATCTTTTGGCTTCCTTAACAAGCCATAATATTTTTAAAAGGAAAATAAATACCATATACTCTATTAAGTATTTTGGTATTGATAATGGTATTGATAATGGATTTGTTATGCCAATATATTTAAATGATATATTGGGATTAAAATGTGAAAATGTTATCTTTCCTTTATATTTGTTTTATGTGTTATGAATATGTTATGGTTCTTGGGAATTATTATGTATATAGGTGGTTCCATGATAAACCTACGGTTGGTGAGCCCGAGATAGCTCTACAATGCATTGGGTAACGTGATGGAGCTAAATGTTAATGTTTCTTCTAAGAGATTTAGGGAATATACTGTGATGGGTATTCCAAATGAAACTCCCTACATAGTTGTGAAAGCTACAACGTAAGTATGATATGGATGCCACAAGATACCTTTATGATTTAGGATTTCAATGTGTTATTCATAAATCTTATGATTTCTTGAGGTATGTTAAAGAGATTATGTTATGTGTTTATTGATGAACTAATGTTTTATTTATTTGTTTTATAACCCTTACTGAGCTTTCTATTCTCATCCCAAGTTTTGAAATTTTTTTCACGGGACTTGAAGATGAATAGGGTCAAGTATGGGATCAAGGGAAAGTCATGCTGTCTAAAACATGGAACTGGACATGACTCTTTTTTTCAACAGTTTTTATTTTATGAAAAAAATTGTAACTGAGTAGAAGTTTCAAATTTGTAATTTTTGAGAAGTAATGTAATAGTTATGGCCTAACTCTCTAAAACTCTAAACCTAAAAAGATCCCCAATGTGAATTATTCATTTAATTCAAGATTATGTAATGTTTTAAGGATGGGTCATTATAGTTGGTATTAGAGGTCAGTTTAGACAACTTTAGGAGTTAGAATATTGTTAAATTAATTTATTGTCAAATTGAAGTGATATCACATTTACATATTTCCATGTTTCTTTTCCAAACATATCGTTGTGTTCATAATGGCCTTCTATAGAGTAAACAGGGCAGCTATGTTGGGACGACATCAGGAGGTAGACAACCATCCAAATTAGCAACCTGAGATGGTGGGAATCAGAACTGAACAGTTTATTGTAGTGATGGAACAATTGAATCAGGCTATAATTGGTGGCGGTATCCATGCATGAGATCAGTCAGATCAATCGTAGAAGAACATGTCATTAGTGGAGCATTTCATAAGGCAACATCCCCCATCTTTCAGTGTATCATCTGACCTTGTGCTATCTGAAGGGTGGATTAAAGCACTGGAGAAGATTTTTGATGTCATGGGGTGTTCAGAGCATCAAAAGGTCAATCTCATTGTTTACTATTTTGAAGGTGAAGCTGATCAGTGGTGGTCGATGGTGAAAAATATTAGGGATAGTGAGGAGATTGATTCTCTTGATTAAGATGAATTCAAAGTTATGTTTCTTGAGAAATATTTTACTATGGTGGTTCATCTTAGGATGGAAAAGAAATTCTTGTAATTGAGGCCATAAGATGAATCGGTGGCCACTTATGAAGAAAAATTCACTCGACTAGCAAGGTATGCTTTAAATTTCATAAGAGATATTGATAGTAAAATCAACCATTTTGACTTAGGATTAAAGCCAAATTATCGAAGGGCTTTAGCTTCCCATGAGTTAAAAGGTTATGAAAAACTTGTTAGATGTGTTGAGAATGTGGAAATGGAGTTTGCCGATGATTAGGTTTTCTTTGAAAAACAACAGAATAAGAGGTCAAGGTGGCAGACGAAAGGGAATAACTCTTCAAAAAAGTATAATGGTAAGAAACTTAAGTTTATAGTATGTGAAAATTGTGGTAAAAAGAATGCTTGGGAATTTCTTTTTAATTTGGATAAGTGCTACCAATGTGGTAAAATAAGACATAAGGCTCATAATTGCACTAATAAAGAGCTGGGTAATAGTAATACAAAACCTGATTTATAGTCAGTAAAATGTTTTAAGTGCAATGAAATGGGACATTATGAAAATGAGTGTCAAATGAAGAACTCAACTAAGGGAAAGTATCCAGAATAGAAGTAGAAAGGGGGTGAAATCTTTTGCAACTACTTCAGTAGTTTTTGGGCCATCAAATGAAGTAGTATCAGGTACATTGTTTGTTTGTTTAGATTATGCCAATGTATTTTTTGATTCGGGGTCTACACATTCGTTCATTTCTAAGAAGTTTTCTAGTAAATTTGGAATTCCATATCAATATATGAATCTTGAAATTATGGTAAAAACACCTGGAATAAATGTTGAGACAAAAAGAAATTTCAAGAACCATACTATCATTGTGTGTGGAAAGAATCTATTTGTAGACCTCCTTGTTTTGACTCTAGTAGAGTTTGATGTTATTCAAGGTATGGATTGGATTTTTGTTTATCATTCTAAGATTGACTGTAGATCCAAATAGGTTTATTTTTAGAAATATTTTTAGTTAGTGTACAAGAATAAACCCTTAATTTTTATATCATATCAGGAAGCTGAGAAACCAGTAAAAGATGGAAATGAATGTTCCCTTGCACATATTTTTGAAAACAAAGTAACTCTTCAGATTAATGATGTGCCAGTGGAAAATGTGTATCTTTATGTTTTTCTTGATGAGTTGTCTGGTATTATACTTGATCGGGAAATTTAATTTACTATTGAATTAGTTCCTGATGCTAAGCCAATTTCAAAACCCCCTTATCAAATGGATCAAATTAAACTTTTAGAGTTAAAGAAGCAATTGCAGAAGTTATTAAATAACGATTTCATTCAACCTAGACATTTCCATTTGGTGATCCTATCTTATTTGTTAAAAATAAAAATCGTTCAATGAGACATTGAATTGATTATAGAGCATTGAATAACATCACTATTAAGAAAAAGTATCCTTTGCCTCATATCAAAGATTTATTTGATCATCTCCAGGGAGCTCATTATTTTACAAAGATTGACTTGACGTCGGGGAATCGTCAGCTGAAATTAAAGGAAGAAGACACTCCAAAGACCACATTTCGTACAAGATATGGCCATTATGAATTTGTAGTTATGCCTTTTGGTTTAACCAATGCACCTGCTATATTCATGGATCTTATGCATAGAATTTTCAATGAGTTCTTGGATAAGTTTTTGGTTGAGTTCATTGATGATATTTTGGATTATTCTAAAAGTAAAGATGATCATGAAATTCATTTAAGGGTTGTCTTACAAACATTAAAAGAAAATAAACTATTTGGTAAATTCATTAAGTGTGAGTTTTGGTTATAGAAAATTTCATTCCTTGGTCACATTATTTCAAAAAATGGTATAACTGTTGATCTTTCTAAAAATAATTTGTTGAAGAATGGCCAAGACCCCCAAATATAACTGAGATCCGTAGTTTTCTTGGTTTGGTAGCTTATTACCAGGGGTTTGTTGAGAATTTTGCATGGTTATCCAGGCCACTGACTAAGTTAACTCGAAAAGGTGTTAAGATCGTTTGGACAAAAGAATGTGATGATAGATTTTAGGAATTGAAAAGAAGATTGGTGAATCCTCTAGTTTTGGTACTACCTTCCAGAAATGGTGAGTTTGTTATCTACAGTGATGCTTAGTTGAAAGGAATTGGTTGTGTCCTTATTCAGAATGATTAGGTAATTGCTTATGCTTCACGTCAGTTGAAACCTCATGAGTTAAATTACCCTACAGATGATTTGGAGTTAGCTGCTATTGTTTTTTCTTTACAAATTTGGAGGCATCATTTATATAGAGTAAAATGTGAAATATATACTAACCACAAAGTTTTTAAGTATATATTCACTCAGAAAGAATTGAACATGATATGGAGGATATGTTTGGAATTAATCAGGGATTATGATTACACGATCCTTTACCATCCAGGAAAATCAAATAAAGTGGCTGAAGCTTTGAGTCGAAAAAGTAATGCTTCATTAACCTTGTTGTTTTTGGAACAAGGTCCTTTGGTTTTTGATTTGATAAACTTTGGAATAGAAGTTGTTGGTGTAGGAAATTCTTCTTTTTTGTTTCAGGTGTCAGTGAAATAATCTCTATCAGACCGAATAAATCAAGTACAGAAGGAAGACAGTGAGTTGCATAAAAAGGTATAGTTGGTTTAGAAGGGTAAGTTTCCTGAATTTAACATTGATAATGATTGTATTTTGAGATTTTGAATGATATTATGTGTTCCTTGTGATTCACAGTTGAAGAATGAGATGTTATGTGAAGCTCATAGTTCCCCGTTTTCAGTTCATCCTGGCAGTACTAAGATGTACAAAGATCTTCGAGAGTATTACTGGTGGGATGGAATGAAAAGATATATTGCTAATTTTACTTTGAAGTTTTTGACTTGTAAGTAGGTTAAAGAAGAGCGACATTTACCGAAAGGGATGTTTCATTCTTTACCGGTGCCAGAGTGGAAATGTGAAAATATATCCATGGACTTCCTTGTGGGATTACCAAAGACATCTCGAGGTAATAATGCAATATGGGTTATTGTTGATTGATTGACTAAATATGCTCATTTCCATACTATTTGAGATAATTTGTCTCTAGATCAACTTTCTTAGTTGTATGTTAAATAGATAGTCAGGTTTCATGGTGTTCCACTCTCCATTGTATCTAATCATGATCCTAGGTTTACTTATAACTTTTGGAAAGGCCTTCATAAGTCATTAGGTACTAAATTAAATTTTAGTATAGCTTTTCATCCGCAATCAGAGGGGCAGTCAAAATGAACAATTAAGACCTTGGAGGATATGATATATGCTCGTCACTGGATTACTAGGGAAGTTGGGACCAACATCTTTTTTTGGTTAAATTTTATTATAATAACAGTTTTCATTCCAGTATATAGATGGATCCATTTAAGGCATTATATGGGAAGTGGTGTCGAACCCCAGGTTTTTGGGATGATGTTGTAGAAAGGAAGCTAATGAGACCAGAATTGGTAGAAAAGATGGCAGAGAAATTTTAGTTGATTCAGAAGCACATGAGAACAGCTCAGAGTAGGCAGAAAATATATACAGATAACCTAAGGAAGGATCTCTCTTTCGAGGTAGATGATCATGTCTTTCTCAAAGTTTCTCCATGGAAAAGTGTGATGAGTTTTGGTAATAAAGGAATGTTGAGTCTGAGTTTCATTGGACCTTATGAAAACCTAGAGAAAGTTGGATCAGTTGCATATAGAGTGTCTTTACCTCCAACTTTATCCTAGGTACACAATTTTTTCATGTTTCAATGTTGAGAAAGTGTATGCCAGATCCATCTCATGTTTTGATCCCAGAGGTAGTTCAATTGGAAGATAATCTCTATTATGAGAAACAACTAGTCCATATTCTTGACCAGAGAGCAAGTGTGGAGGAATAAGATAATTCATCAGGTAATGGTTTGTGGAATATGGTTTAAGAGGAAACGTGGTAATCTAAAAATGCTATGAGGGATAAATACCCCCCATTTATTTGATAAGTGAATAAAATTGTGAGGACACAATTTTCAAAAGAGGGGAAGGATGTACCATCCTAGGTAAATAGAGAAATATGAAATTTTCTTATTTATTGATATTTGTGAATTAAATATTAATTTTACTTTAAAGGATATTCTATGTTCGATGGTGTGCTCGATACGCAACATTGGGTTTCTTTGAAATCTTACATTACGCACTAATAATATAATATTATTATTTTAAATGGTAGTTAACGCCTAGACATTGTATTTTAAGGAATGAATAAAACTAACTAAAATATTATTATACATGTTTGTTAAATGTTTTTACATTTATCCAATAAAATTTAGAGGCTTAAAATGTGAATGAATCTGATTTAAAGCATAAATACTCTAATATTCATTAATAGGTCAATTTACCACATTTTGATGGAGAATCCCTTTTAAATATAGTTTTGGTCACTTTTATATGTTCTATTTAACTAAATAAAATTTATCTTTATAATCGGGACATCAAAATTTACTTTGGATGAAATTTTGGTATTTTTCTGATAAAGTTCATTTTTAAATAAATAGTGAAAAATATTGTATTTTAATTCAAAACTGGCTTTTATTATAATTTATTTATATGGTTAGATTATATTTTTAATGGGTTTTAAAGTGTAATTAAAATATATTTTTACTATTTAATCTAATCTTTGTCATTGGAAGTAATTTCACATTGAAATTGGACATAAACATGTGTCAATCTTTTGATAGTTATTTCTTAAAAACACGCTTTCTGTTTTGACAGCGGAAATTAATTTTAAATTAATTTATTCCACTTCAGTGCTTTTAATTTGGAAAAATGGATTAAATATTTTTAATAATGAGGTCCAAATTGTGTAAATATATAACTTTTATTTTTAGACATTATGAATATTTACTTCAGTAAATATTTTATTTACCATGGTTAAAAGGTAAATCTGGTAATTAAGTGTAAACAAAATAATATTATAACAATATTAAATTACCCTAAAATGTGTCCTAATCCTATTGGTTGATACATATCCGACCCTGGGCATCTTGGGATCGATTTTGGGACCCCATGGGGCCACTTGGGAGTGATAATGACACTTTATTTTAATTAACTTAAAGTAAAGGAAAAATTGACATAAACAAATATTTTTTAGTAAATCAATTTTACATAGGGTTATATAAGTTATCTTTTAAACTATAAATATTATTTGTAAATATAAAAATATTTCCTACATCATTATATTTTTTTTATAATTTTTAGATATCATATAAATTAAATTATTTATGACACAATAATGATGTAGTGTTTACCTCGTTAATAAATGATTTAAATAAATAAGATTATAAATACTAAAATAATATCCAAAACCTGATAAATTCTAATTTTATGGTTTGATTTCTACCATTAGTCATATTATCTTAGAATTTAATAATTTTTGGATATTTAGAAACCGAAAATTTTTATATAATAAAATAATATTTTCACACTTTCATAATGAGCCCCTCCTCCCCCTTATAAAAATCCATCACCTATAACACATTACTCACACCTCTCAATCCCATTGGCATGTCCAAACTCTACCCAAATAAGCTCTCAAGATACCTCTATTCCACCTATAAGCCTTAACTTTGGCAGAAGGCCATTCAAGAAGTCATTTTGGTTAAAACCTAAGGGAGTTACCCAATTTAATGGTAACATCTTCTCTTAAGTTCTTTTGTTTCATTTTCATTATCCAACCACCTAAAATATTTTTATTATTTTATTTTACAAAAAAACAAGTATAATAATTATACTAGGTTGTTCTTCTGAGAATTATTTTAACTACACTTACACACACATCCGTCTAATGGTAAAAGGACATATTGTTTCTGTGGACGGCGAACTAACGCCTCACGAAATGATGATTGTTCAATTATCTCCTACCACCTCTTATAGTGGCCATTAAGATGACACTATATTTAAATGTGATATATATTATATTTATATTGTTTCTATGATTCTACATTTTTAATTTATATAATACGTTTATGGTTTCCATAGTGGGTAAATATGATAATCTCATTTGAGAAAGTATGGACTACCGCCCCCTCAAAGTGATATGACTCGTTCTTGAATTACTTGGAATGTATAATGGATAGAGTTAATGAAATTATATTTGATATTATAGTGGAATTATAATATACCTATGTATCATTAGGTTTTCATTCCATTAAATATGGAAGAGAAATGAAAGTAGTGTTCATGCGTACGTACGGCTTACCATCTCTATGAACGGTGTATTTCATTTCTTACCTCCAAATGTTTGGTAATATTATAAATACATGTATATATGGGATATATAAGATATATATGTTATATAAATCATTAATATCTTTCTGGATATAATGAACTTTTTACCACATGAACAATTTGTAATTATAAGAAGTTCATTTTTTACTCAAGTACCAAATATCAACAAAATGACCATTATTAACTTAAATGATTAAATAATGTTTATAACTTGGTAATAAGTGATTTAAAAAGAATTATAAACTTTAAAAGGATCTTAATCAAGTAGATATTAACTTTCGTTTATTATTCATGAGATTAAAGAACAAACGGGTCAAGTCAGACACGAGGTAAGGGACTTCATCTGAATCTCCTTTTATTAAGGAATATTTTGTTTTAATACACAAATTTATTTTATACACGGTATAAACACCTTTGAATTTTCATTTCATTCAAATTAAATCTTTTTCTATGAGGCGTTTTACTAAAAGACAAAAAATAATGTTTCTTTTAAAGTAAGTAGTGATAATGAGATTTTCCACCACCGTGAGTATTATTTGATCTTTTGGCTTCCTTGACAAGATGTAATGTTTTTAAAAGGAAAATAAATACCATATACTATGTTACATGTTTTGGTATTGAAAATAGTTTTGATAATAGATTTGTTATGTCAATATATTTAAATGATTTATTGTTATTGAAATGTGGTAATGTTATCTTTCCTTTATATTTGTTTTTTGTGTTATGAATATGTTATGGTTCTTGGGAATAATTACATATATAGGTGGTTCCAGGATAAACCTAGGGCGGGTGAGCCCAAGATATATCTCCAATGCATTGGGTAACGTGACAGAGGTAAATGTGTATGTTTCTCCTAAGATATTTAGGGAATATACTCTGATGGGTATTCCAAATGTAACTCCCTACGTAGCTGTGAAAGCTATAATGTAAGTGTGATATAGATCCCATAAGATACCTTTATGATTTATGATTTCAATGTGTTATTCATAAATCTTATAATTTCTTGAGGTATGTTAAAGAGATTATGTTATGTATTTATTGATGAACTAATGTTTTATTTCTTTGTTTTATAACCCTTACAGAGCTTTTTATGCCCATCCCAAGTTTCAAAATGTTTTTCACGAGACTTAAAGATGAATAGGGTCAAGTATTGGATCAAGGGAAAGTCATGCTATCTAAAACCTGGAACTGGACATGACTCTTTTTTCAACAGTTTTTATTTTATGAAAAAAATGGAAGCTGGGTAGAAGTGTCTACTTTGTAATTTTTGATATTTAATGTAATAGTTATGGCCTAACTCTCTAAGACTCTAAACCTAAAAAGATAGTAAATGTGAATTAATAATTTAATTCAAGATTATGTAATGTTTTAAGGCTAGGTCCTTATAAGTAATGCCTATCCCAATCAATAAATCCATTCTAAAAATATAATATATACATATATATAAAGGGTTGATAATACGAATATACTCAGTAAGATTATCCCCAAATAATATCTTGTAAATGTTGATGAAGTATATTATTTCCTTAGTGAATAAATAATATATCCAGCTAATACCTAAACTAGTCTAACCATTACCAAACTTCACCAAGGCTTTATCACCCAATAATGGATCCAAATATAGTAGCATAATATCACAAAAATATACTAAAACAGATCCCTATAACCACTTCCTCATTGATCCACTCTCTCACATGCCCTAAACTTATATCTTCTAGTGATCACATCCCCTCTGTATCTATATAACAATAGCTTCACAACCATATATCAACAACAACATACCACATAACACTTCTATATAGTACCACAACCAATGACACATTCCATATCACTGCATCACTACTATTTATCACATCCTTATCAAAGTGGTGCAATATGAACATGAATGATGTCAATCCAATTCCCTCCTCCTGCCAAATTTGTCCCCACCATGCATCATATACCAATTTATACCACATCACATCATATCATATTCTGCCTAACTGAAATCCATTAAAACATGTTCATCATAACCATAATCCATCATATCCTATTTATTCCTTTAAGAGAGATTGTGGAAGAGGGATAAGTCAATAATTCATTCCCTTTATTACCTAGATGTAATGACCTGACATTAATCATTACAAATTTTAGTGATTTTAAACTAAAATTCACATTATTACATTCCTGAGTATCTTTTAGATTTAGAGTTTTAGATAATTATGATTAAACCATAAATGGTAAACTCCTACATTAAATTTGGACACATATACATGATATTAATTTTTTCCTTAAAACAAAAGTCTTTAAAATAAAATATGTTATCTCTTCATGAAAGATCTACACAATTTTCCCCTTGATGTCATCTTTGTCTCTATTCCAACTTAAATCCTATGAAAAACATTTTAAAACTTGGGGTGATCATAAAATCTTAGTAAGTTACATTATAGTAAAGAAAAATTTAGTCTTGTAAAAACCCATAATAACATTTTCTCTTAAAAACACCTTTTAACCTCAAAAGAGGAATTATCTTTTCAATAATATCATTATCTTACATTTTTTAAATCAAATATTTTTTTCTAAAAATTCATAAGAAATAATATAAGATAAATATAGGTAATCCGAAAAATAATTTTCTATATAACTCTTAAAAATGGAGTAACCAATTTGGCTAACCCCCAACTCTAGAGTTCCCAATGCATCGGAGGTTAAAACGTAACCACCCATCCTTGGTTTATCACCGAACCACCCATCATTGGTTAATAACATAACAACCCGTCCATGGATTCTCATCAAAAAACTAATAATCGGTTTATAATAGAACCAATAATCAACATAAATAATTCCAAAGAAACCTAAAATTAATATAAATTATGAAATTTTGCATCATAAGATGCACTTTGAAGAAAATAAACTTTCAATTTCAAAAATCTCTCATTTTGAAAAACAATACATGTACGTGGGAAGAATTTTATTCTAAATTGAACATATAAATATGTAAAATAAGATTAAAAATGTTAAAGGGACATGAACGATTTAAATTCCTTTCATTCTAAATAATTTAAAAACATTATTTTTGATTTTTATAAAAATAAACATTAATAGAGGAAATTTAAAGGAAACTCCCTTACATAAAACCTTATAAAGATTTACTTTTAAAACAATTTGAGGGAAATGATGAAATTATATTTTTAAAACATTAATTAACATATAAATTACTTAATATAAATCATTTTTAAAACCCAAACCTTAAAGATTTATAAAATAAATCTTTAGAACGTTTAAAATGAGATTTTTAGTTAAAGAGTCACTTACCTTATGTATGAATGCATTATTCACTAACACATAACACCATAGATAATAAAATTAGATTCATTAATTATATAATTCATAACCTATTACGCATATATTTTTATTTATTATAATTTAATTAATTTCATTTATATCCCTTTCAATGAGTTTCAAGGTTCAATTTCATTGTTTTGGGAGTGTTCATTTCATGGTTTCATGGTTGGTTACTTATGTATATTTATAGATGATCTTTTAAAATGAAATAAAACTAAATAAGTGAAATAATATGGTATTCATGAACCTCCAAAATTTTAATTGGTCCCATGTATCATTCTTTATTCTGATATAATGATGATTAATGATAAATGTTTAGTTTATTTTGGCGGTTTTTCCATCCATTATGAACTAGTTTTGTTTAAAAACATATAATTTATATATATTAGTTCAAAAGACTAAAATAAGATATAATAAAATAATTAAAATATTATTTTACCATAATTATAGTTTTATTACCAGTATTGGAGGTGGTAATAGAAAATAAAAATCCATTTTTTACGGAGATGGTTAACCGCCACCGTAAGTTGGACGATGGTTTTGTTTATTTGAATAAGAGGGTATAAGAAAAGGGATGTATATAATATATTCCATTATAAATATAAAATTACAGTATATAAATCATACATAAGTTATTATTCCATTATGTATGAATTATTTGATGATAAAATAGAACAATAAAAAAAATTAACAGAGGTGATTTGAAAAAATTACCTCTTAAATATCACATATTGGGAGGACCCATTAAGGAACATGGAAGTTGTCTCTTAGTGAAACTAGCACATCAAAAATGTGTCTAGGGAAGTTGAAAAGATAATTTATCAGAGGATGGTCTAGCTATAAGGTGCAATGTGGTGAAATTAAGTGAAGTAATGGGTTTCATTTTAAAATTGAGGTGAATGGAATTTTAGGAATTTCTTAAAATATTAAAATATAACCAGGCTATTCTAGGGCCAAATACTTTAAAATGGACTATAAAGAATAGGGATTGATAGTTTATACCATATATTATACTATTTATTCTTATTTTAGATTTATATAATTTAAAATAATTTAAAAAATATTATATTCATGAAACATCATTATTGTCAAATTCAATATTATTCATTACTATGACTTTAAAAACATCAAAAAATTTTAAAATTCAAACCAACTATTTTATTAAAACTTATAAATGTAATATTTATCTATATAATTCTAATTTTTGATTAATTATATAAAATTATATTTATATTAATATTTTAAATATCATTTATTTGATTTTTTCATTAATTTAATAATTACAGCATTATCGTTGTACGAGCATTTAATGTATTTATTTTTTCCATAAAATTTAAAAAAAAAATCCATGAAGAATATAAATCTTTTATATTATAAGATACTATTTATGGTCCATCATATCTACTGAAAATATGTATTTTAAAAAGTTATACTTATTAAAATCCATTATGTGAACAGTTGGACTTCCTTTTAAATAAAATACTATAACGGACTTAATGCCAACAATGTGGATCCAAAATGTCCTAAAATAGACCCAAGGATAATTTTTTTAAACATAATCATCCATTAATATTTAGACAAAAAAAATTCATTTAATAATTCTTATAATTTTAATTAAAATTATTTTAATGATTTTTCTTCTGCTTGAAGAAGCACTCCGTCAGTGTTGTATAAACATTAAAGGAAATTATATATTTTATATATAAATTAAAAATGAATTAATATTATAAAAAAATTAATTATTCTCAAAATAATCCTTTTTATTTTTTTAGTTATGTATATTTAATCACATCAATTACAAGATAGCTTTTTAAATTTGTTAATTTGACTTTTCTTTCCCTGTGCAAGCATTGATCAATCATTTGGATAAGATTCTTATTATAAAACTATAAAATTATAAAATATTATTAAAAAAAATTTGTAAAAAATAATTAATAATAAATGTATTAAAATACTTCTTAGAACTCAATTAATTTCTATAATCACAAAATCTGACTTTTCTAACACTACGCAGGCAGTGCGTTAGAAATGAAAATGATTTTCATATTTATAATGGAATAAATTATAATTTATATGCTATGAATTATTTTGTGTATAATATTTATATTATAATATAATAATTTATTAATTCCATAAATTTAATAAATTTTATAACATAATTATGTCCTAACGATATCACAAAAGATACAATTTTTTATATAAAAAATATTTTTTACTATTAACTAAAAATTTAAATTTTTTAGAAAAATTCTCCAAATTTCACTATAGAATAATTTTTGATATACTTATTTTAAAAATGAAGTTAATTTTATCAAATAATTTTTCAAAAAAAATTCAGAAATTAATTATAACTTTCATTCATAAAAAGCAATAAAAATCATTTTTAAAGAAAATGTATTTCTGAAGTCGAAAAAGACTTTGCTAAAAAAATGTTACTATTTTCTAATCATTTAACAATATATTTTTATTGGGTAGTGTCTATATATTTATTTCATAATTTATTTATTCTTAATAATACCTACCAATTAAATGGCTAGATTAAAATGGTCACATTTTATATAATAATATTTAGTTTTTCATTTAAGCTTGATGTGGAATATCACGTGTTTTATTGAAAATAGGGTTTATTTTTAAAGTCTTGGGATATCAAATTATACCCTACTTTAATATATTGAGTCCTCACAATCTGAACTCAGGTGTGGTCACTGGGGTATGGCTTTCCAAAACACTTTTTTTGAAATCCCACATCGTAAAAAGGATTATTAAAACTCCCACTTAATAAGAGAGAAAATAAAGTATAAATATCACATGAGATAACACATATTAGGTTTCAATGTATGAAGACATGGGCATATAAGAGAAAACTAACTCTTCAATACTAATAGAGAGTGATAGAAAACATGTTCATGAGAAGTTTAACCACCACAAAACTGTAAATATTTGATAGGTTATATATAAAGACCTGGATTTCTCAGTAATAAAATTTAACATATTCTTTTTTATTTATAAGTCATTTTTTATATTTCATGGATTAATTTACAATCAGTGCAAAAATCAAAAGGAAATGTACTTACTTGAAAATTACAGGTTTATCCTTTAATCAATCAACACCACAAACTCATCTTTTTATCTAAATGATGAGTATGAATGTTTTTCATGCCTAAAGAACTAGAATCAACTTCTATGAATCAGAAAAACCAAAAAATAATAACTATATATTCCTCCCATATTTAAAAATTAAAAAAAAACAAAATTTTTAATGCAAGATAATATATTTATCCCAAAAGAATAAACATTTATATAATGAAAACTACTTTAATTTTCAAAATTCAGTAGTAATACACAAATTTCAAAAATAGATTATTAAACAAATAAATATCCTTAAAATTCATCAAAAATATTATAGAATAATATTAAAACCCAAAAATTATAAGGATATACTTCCAATATAATATTAACATTTATACCCAAATAGCATTAATAACTCCTCAAGTCTCATAACAAAATGTAATTTCCCAAATCATATAATCTCCAAGATATACTAATCATTTCTATAAATAACCTAAATCACAATAAATTCACAATAAAATCATATTTTACTCAAAAATACAATTAAAAATTTATTCCACAAATAAAATCCCATAATATTCTATTAACATTAATCTTATAGGATTCCAAAAATAATAAACATCTTCTAAAATAACATTAATCACTTAATCAAAAAATCATTTTTCAATCCCATGGAATTTTATATGATAATACATATATCCCCAAAATCAAATTATTCTTCATCTACAAAATCATTTTACTAAAATTAAAAAAATTCATACTAACCGTGACTTTATGTTGGCCAGTGGTTGGCCTCACACCTTTGTTTCCCTTCATTTATGGGTTCAATTCTCTCAACCTTGTTGAATGTGATGGATTTTCACCCGACCAGTGAGTTGTCCTTCTTTT
The DNA here is from genome assembly GCA_963277665.1 of Viscum album. Classification (NCBI taxonomy): domain Eukaryota; kingdom Viridiplantae; phylum Streptophyta; class Magnoliopsida; order Santalales; family Viscaceae; genus Viscum; species Viscum album. Next base: position 170,999,952 of record OY728148.1, read on the forward strand.
ATAAAATTATATTTCTTATAAAATTCTTATAAATGTGATAAAAATACTCAGAAATAACTATAACATATATAACATTAAACAAATGTTATAACCATAATGGTTATTTCATACCATTCATTTTTAATCCTAAAATGTAATAACACATAATTACCTCAAAAATAAATGTCTCCAAAAATACCTTCAATCCCCTTAAAATTTCATAACATAAAGCCTCAAAATATATTTCTTTTATATTAATCTCTTCATATAACATAAAATTATAAACCCATTTGATATTCCTAACACTTAAGATAACCTCACTTAAAAACAATCTAAACTTAATATCTATCTTAACACTTATCTAATACCAACAGTAAGGACCCAGCCTTAATCATTACATATTCTAGTGATTTTATGCTAGAATTCACAATATTACAATCCCGAGTATATTTTAGGTTTAGAGTTTTAGATAATTTTGACTATCTGATAAATGTTAAACCCATAAATTATAGGTGGAAACATATGAATGGTATCTATTTTTTTCTATAAAACAAAATTCTTCAAAATAAAATATGTTCTCTCATAATGAAAAAACTACCCTGTTTTCCCATCGATCTAGTATTTGTCTCTATTACCTCTTAAATCCTATGAAAAATATTTTAAAACATGGTATGAGAATAAAATATCAGTATGGTACATGAAATAAATGAAACCATTAGTCTAGTAAAACCCCATAAAAACATTTTTTATAAACATACCTTTTTTCCTCGAAAGAGGAGTAATATTTTCAAAAATATCATTCTCTTAAATTTTGAAAAACAGACAATTTTCATGAAAACTCATAATAAATAATATAATATAGAAGTAGTTAACTTGGGAGATCATTTTACATATCACTCTTACAAATGGATTAACCAATATAGACAACAACCAACTCCCGACTACCCAATGTATTGGAGGTCATAACATAACCACCCATCATTGGTTTATCATGGAACCACCCGTCATTGGTGAATAATTTAACCACCCATCCTTGGTTTATCAAATAACCACACATAATTGGTTTATTATGGAACCATCCATCATTATAAAAAATTCCCAAGAACCATAACATCAACATAAATTATGAAATCTTTCAATATAAAATACTCTTTAAAGAAAATAAACATTCCATTTTGAAAATCACTCATTTTGAAAAATTGTTCATGTATAATAGAAACCATTTTATTCAAAAGTAAACATATAAAATTTTAATTTATTCTTAAAACTATTAAAGTTACATTAAATAAGTAAATTTATTTCATTCTAAATAAGTTAAAAAATATTCTTTTTGAATTTTGTAAAAATAAAATTAAAAGAGGAAATTTAAAAGAAAGTCTCTTACATAAAACCTTAAAAATATTCATTATTGAAAACATTTGAGATAAATTAGAAAGTCCCACTTTTAAAACATTCATGTAAATATAAATAAATTCATATGACTCATTTTAAAAACATGTACACGGATGATTTTTAAAATAAATCATTAAAACATTCAAAATTAGGTTTTTAGTTAAAGAGTCACTTACCTTATGTCTGAATTCATTCTGAATTTTCAATTAATTTCCTAGATAAATAAATTATATTAATTAACTAATTAATAACATATTACACATATATTTTATTTATTATAATTTTATTGAGTTCATTTATAGCCATTTTTTTATTTATAACGTTCAATTTGTTTTCGAGAGTGTTCATTTCATTGTTTCATGGTTGGTTAACTTGTGTATATTCATGGATGTTATTATAAAATCGTAATAAAAATACAAAATTGAAATTATATGGTATTAATTAACCTAAATAATCTTATATGGTCACATATATCATTTTTTATTCTCACGTGAGGATGATTAATGATAAATGTTTTTTTATTTTGGCAGTTTTTCCATCCACCATGAACTAGTTTTGTTTTCCTTATTATTATTTATATATATTAGTTATAGAATGATAAATAAGTCATGATATACTTATTAAAATCTCATTTAACCTTGATTATATTTTTATTACTAATCTTTAAGGTGGTAATAGAAAATGAAAACTTGTTATCCATAGAGACGCCAAACTGCCATAAGTTGGACAATGGTTTGGTTTTTTTTAATAAAAGGGTATGAGAAAAGGTATGCATATAATATATTCCATTAGAAATATAAATTTTAATTATATAAATGATATTGTATTTATTATTCCTTTATGTATTCATTAGGTAAGGATAAAATATAAGAAGAAAATAAATTAAGAGAGGGGGTTTGGGAAAATTTCCTCTAAAATATCACCACATTGGAGGAACCTTTAAGGAACTTGGAATGGGTATTTTGGTGATACAATCACCTAAAAATGTGGATATGGAATTTTATAATATAATTTTTTATATTATGATCAATAAATAAGGATCATGGTAGTTAAATTAATTGAATTAATGGGTGCCCTTTTATAATTGAGGTGAGGGAAAATTTTGGAATTTCTTAAAATATTCAAAATTAATAATGCTATTCTAGGGCTAAAGACTATAAAATGTAAAATAATGCATATGGTATGAAATTTAACACAATAAATTATCCAATTTGGTCTTATTTGATATTTTATTATTTTTAAATAATTTAATAAAATATTATATTCATGAAAAATCATAACGGTCAAATTTAATAATATTTATTTATATGACTTTAAAAACATTAAAAAGGTATAAAATTAGAACCAACTATTTTTATTATATCTTATAAACGTTATATTTATATAAATAATTTATTTTTCATATTAATTATCTACAATTATATTTATTTTAATATTTTTAATATTATTTATTTTATTTTTTCATTAATTTAACAGTTACTCCATCATAATTGTGCAAGCATTTAAGGTATTTATTTATTACATAAAAATTAAAAATAATATTACCATGAATATGATAAATATTTTATATTTACATAGAAAATGTATGGTCTAATTTTTTTTGGAAAATTATATATAAAAATTATACTTATTAAAAACCACAGTGTAGACAGTTTGACTTTATTTCAAATAAAATACTATAAGAGACTTAATGTCAACCAAATGGATCCAAAAGGTCATAAAATAGAACCAATGATCATTTTGGCCAAAAAATCACCATCCATTAATATTTATAAAAATTATTGGTTATTTGATGGTTTTTATAATTTTAATTAATATCATTTTATTAATTTTTCTTCTGCTTAAACAAGCACTAAATCAGAGCTGCATCAGTATTAAAGGTAATTATTTCATATTGAAAATTTTAAAAAAATATTAAAAAATAAATTATTTAGGCCTAATATAATCCTTTATATTCACTCATCATGTATATTTACTCATATATATTTCAAGACAACTTCTTTAACTTGTTAATATTTCATTTCATGCCATGTGCAAGCATTGCACAATAATTTTGATAAGATTCTTGGTATATAACATTAAAATTTGAAAATATAATTAAAATCATAATTAATACATAAAAATTAATTAAAAATTTGTTCAAAGACTTTTTATCACTGAATTATTATCTATAAGGTACAAAATTTTACTTTTCCAATGTTGCTCAAGAAATTTTTCAACATTGAAAAAGGTTTTCATAATAATTATGAAATAAATTATAATTCATATGTTATGATTTTTTTTAAAATTTATATTATAATATGATACTTTATTCATTCTATAATTATAATAAATTTTATATCATAATAATTTATTGAGGATATCACAAAAGATATTGTTCTTATAAAAAACCCTATTTTTTACTATTCGCTAAAAAATTTACTTTCTCAGAAAATTCTCAAAATTCCACCATAAACTAATTTTGGAATAATGATTTACGAAATTAATTTCATTTTTTCAAATAAATTTTATAAAAAATTTAGAAATTAATTATGATATTCATTCAAAAAATCAGTTAAAAACATTTTTGAAGATAACTTATTTCTGATGATTAAACTAACTTTACTAAAAATAATATTTTTATTTTATAATAAAAAACAAATATTTTTTTATTGAGTAGGGTCTATATATTTATTTCATAAATAATATTTTCCTATTAATACCTTCAAATTTAATTGTTAGGTTATAATGATCATATTTTATATAATAATATTTATTTGTTCGTTTAAACTCGATGTGGGGTATCTTATATGTTATCGAACATTATGTTTCTTTTTAATATCATGGGATATTACACTAGATGTTGAGGAAAACACCCAAAACCCAAAAATATATGGGGTCCTATAATTTTATCCATCTTTGGTGGGCGTGTTTAAGAAATAGAATAAATATACAAAATATAATAGCCATACACAATCCCAATCCTAAGGACTAACTCATAATACATCTTATTTCTTATAACTAATGCAACAGTACAAACACCACACACTAAAAACAATGTCCACTACTAATATAAAACCATAAACAATCAAACCATACAACCACACAATTAAATCTTACCTATATATCAAGTCATTATTAAATTTCAAATTTATCATTACCAACCACATTATGTTCATTTGGACACATTTAATGCCAACCCATTCATTGATAAAACAACAATTATAAGAGGAATTCTCTTCTCATGTAAACACATTATTTTCAAGGTTACCAAATATCTTTAAAATTTTCATTTACTAATCACTTTTATTATTAATTATCTCACAAATTTAGCATCATCATCAAAGATAAATTTTCTATTAAACATGAAAAAGTACCACCAGACAAAAAACCGAGAGGATCAAAAGGTATGAAAGACCTATAAAAGATCTACGGGGGTCTAAAGTAGTGAAGACCAAACTCATCGCCTCTAATCAAATTTACCCCTTCATGTTTCAAAAATAGGGAGCTAGGTAAACAAATAATACTGGGGCCTTGATCTGTAACAACCATGGATGCGAGATGGTCTGCCACCTTGTTCCCTTCTCTCCAAGTGTGCACCACCGAAGTGTTGTTTCCAAGAATGTATTGAAATTTTATGATGACGTAAACAATCAACCAGGGAGTGAAAACATTTCCATGAATGGAGTCGTGAATAATCTTAGAATCAGTCTCCACCTAAAAAAGATCAATATTCTCATGTTGGCATAACTAAAAACTTGTGAACATCGCTTTAGATTCCGCTTGAATTGACGTCCCCTGTCCAAAGAAAGAAGAAAAATAAATAAGGATTCTTCCTTTAAAATTCTGAAGCACACCTCCACCTCGGATGACTCCCTCCTTACATGAACTGTCCACAATAAGCTGGAGACCATAAGAATAAGGATTCCATTGCACCCGCTTTCTATTATTCCCTTTATAGCCAGATTTTTCCAGAGAAACACTACTTTGCAAGCATCTCAAAGGAGGTGAATCTCGCTAATTATCTATACCATTAACTATATCCAATAGAAGTGACCTGGTTCTCATGATTATGGATCTAATAGAAGAGTTAATTCTTTCATAACTGGTCATGTTCCTATCTTTCCAGATGCACCAACATGCTGCATTCAAAATAAGCATATTCACAAGTCTTTCTAAAGCTGAGTTATTTATTCCAAGAAACCTCCATTCCAGGAATGTTCTATCCAGACTAGTAGTATAGTGAAACACTGAGAAATCACTAAATAATATCTAAATATCCTTTGCCCATTCACTATCAAAAACATAGGTGATTCGTAGTCTCCTCTTGATGTCTCGTACAGTAGTGGCATTTGGAGGGAAGATTGATACCAAGATTCTTGACCTTGTCGTTGGTCGGAACAGCCTGGTTCCTGATTCTCTAAGTCAAGAAGTTATATTTGGTTCAAATCTTCCTACTCCATACAATGTTATTCCAAAAATCAGACTACTTCTGAGGAAAAGGAGTCCTCCGGAAATCCTTTGAAGTGAAGAAACCCGAGGTGGTGGCTGTAAACACACACCTATCCGGTTCTGAATTGATTCGGATGAGATCAAAAATTCCCCGCTGATCCTCAGCCAGAATAGCCTACATAAATCCTGGATTCTTACTAGCATCCTTGAATGTAATTTGAGGGATAGGACACCCAAGGAATCCAAGAAAATACCTAGTAAAATTGTGATTCCAGAAAAGTATGTTCCCTTCACCCCAATCCACCGAGAGTAATAGCGGAGGGTCGGAATGAGCACAAAATTCATCGCCCATAAAGGGGACCCATGGACACCCCTATAATTGCCTGCAATTGTTGTAGACATTATTTTTCCCTAGATATTACTCTCTTCCACAACCTCTCACACAAGCCTCGCATTCATACTGTGCATGGTTTATGAAATATTTTGAACATTAATCCCTCCTTCGTGAATAAGTCTCGCCATCCTTTTCCATGAGGACCAGTGATGCTTGGTTTTGGATAAACCATCCTAGAAGAACCGCACCAGTATTTTATCAATTATAAAAACGACCCCCTTCAGAACATTAATGGATGATAGTGCATGGACATGAATGCTAGATAAGATGCTATTGACAAGAGTAATACGGCCCCCAAAATAGAGGTAGTGATTCTTCCAATTCAGCACATGGCTAGCAATTCTACTCACTATCTGATCAAATTATTTAATGCAGGTTCTTCATAAAGAAATCGGGGCACCGAGTTAATCCAAAAGAAAATATTTTTTCTACATGTTAAACTCATTTCAAAAAGCAGAGACCAGACTAGTTCCACATTTATTATAAATGTAAACGTTGCTCTTAGATCTTTTAATGATCTGACCACTCTAGGAACAATATTTATCCAGAGCCCTATTGATCCCATGGTTCAACCTCCTACTAGAATTTTTAAAAATGATGGACTCATCTACAAATATCAGATGATAGATAGAGGGAAGATTCATTTTCCTGTGAAAAGGAAGAATATCTCCAGAAGAAACTCTCGTGTTGATCAGCCGGCTGAGTGTATCCTACATCATGATGTAAATTGTAGGGGAGAGTAGGTCACCTTTCCTTATCCCACGTGTATCATGGAAAATACCATGAGATTTCCCCATAAAAGACACAGCCAACCAGGAAGATCTAACACATATTAAACTGAGGTTCATAGACTAGTTTGAGAAACCCAATTTTGAAAGCACCCTATTAATGAAACATCATTTGATCCTTTCATAGGCCTTATTCATATCCACTTTGATCGCCATATTTGAGTCATGAGTCTTGAGATTAATATCTATGAGCATTTCTTGTGTGTGGGTTATATCCCCTGAATCGACCTTCCTCCAACAAACACATGCTTATCTTTTTAAATGCACCTAGGAGTATATTTAGAGAGTTGTGCATTGATAATGTTTGAGGGGATTTTGTAGGGGAAGTTTGACATCCCCACTGTCCTGTAGTGTTAAATAGATTATGGGTCTTTAATCTTTGGCAACATGAGTAGAGTAGTTGCACATGCAACCCTAGGAATATGACTCCCATGGAAAAAGTCTTGAATGGCCGCCACAATGATCTCATTCACCACCTCCCAAGACCCCCTATAGAATGAGCTAGGGAAACCATCGAATTCCAAGGCACTTTCTGGGTTAAACTTTATCATGTTAATAAAAACCTCCTCCTCCATAGGAATGGCCTCAAAGAAAGTATTTTCCTTGATGAAAACCAGACTGGGAATCTCCTCAAAAATATTTTTTCTCCCCCTTGGATAGTCGTTAATCATTTTGGAGATAGGACCTTCAAAAAGGTTTTGAAATAATGAGAGAGACAAGTTTCCAACCACGTCTCTATCATTTGAGTAAGATCCGTCTTCCATCCTAATATTTGGTTTAACCAGCCAAATCAGCTGTAACATCCCAAGTAAGTAATGAATAATAGATATTTTTATCTATGTCTATTAATGAATTAGATAGTGTTTTAGAGGCTTAAAATGAAAATAAATCCAATCTTAAGCATGGAATACACTAATATTTTTAAAAGATTGTTTTACTGCCTTTTGATGGAAAACCATTTTTAAATCTATCTTTTGAAAATTTTATAATCTATTCTTGTCAAAATAAACTTATTTTTTATTATTGGGACATCAAAATTTACTTTGTGTCAATTTTTGGTATATTTCTGACAATGTTCATTTTTTAATGAATAGTGAAAAATATTGCATTTTACATCAAAACTGCTTTTTAATCTAATTTATTTATATGATTAGATTATTTTTTGAATTGGTTTTAAAGTGAAATTAGAATATATATTTACCATTTAATCCAATGGTGGTCATTGGAATTAATTTCACTTTGAAATTGGACTTAAACTAGTGTCAATCTTTTGATACTTACTGTTTCATAAAAACACGCTATTTGCTCTGACAGCAGGAATTAATTATTAAATTAATTAATGTGACTTATATGATTCGAATTTTGTAAAATATACATCATTTTGGAATTCAGAATATCAAATATATCTTAGGGTGAAGTTTTTGTATTTTTCTGAAAAACTTCAATTTTTGATGAATAGTGAAACCACTAAGTGGTAGTTAAAGAAACTGATTTTTCGTTTAAATGAAACTTTTCCACTTCTGTGATTTGATTTTCAAAAATCCGACATACATGGTTGTCATTAAGAAGTAAAATGTGGTTCAATGAGATTAAAATAATTTTTTGGTGAATAGTAACTCTTAAGTTCTTAATCGCAATTAGAGGTAATTAGTGTAGTTTAAGGAAAAAATAATGTTTTAATAATATGAGATGAGCTTGACACATGTCCTACCCTCATTGGATGTGTCATGGACGACCAATACAATCCATGGGTCAACTTGGGGACCCCATGGAGCCACTTTGGTTGGGAAATGACATAAATAACTTTTTATTTAATGTTAAAGTAAAAATGAATCAAACATGATATGTTTTACTAAAACAATTTTTACATGGGTTTATAAAGATCATATTTTTTATTATAAATATTAATTGGAAATATAAAAAGATTTATTACATCATAGTATTTTTTTTATAATTTTTAGACTTTAAATAAATTAAATTATTTATGACATCATGATGATGCAGCGATGACCTCATTATTTAACGATTTAAATAAAATGGAATGATAATGTAAAATATAAGACCTACACATGGCCAAAACCTATTGGATGGGTGGATTTAGAACCCTTATCACCTTATCCTCGAAACACATCAAAGTGGGACCTCTTAAATCCGAATACCATTTTAAAATAAAGTGACTTTTCTTTACCTTCCAAGAGTGCCCCTCCTCTCCTCTTATAAAAGGCCCCCAACTCTACCTCCTTACCCACACTCCCAAAGCCTTTGGCTCGGCCAACCCCTGACCATTTTGTCTCTCCACTTCCCTCTCGTACTCCTTAAATCCTCACTTTGGGCAGAAGTCTTCCCAAGGAAGCCTTTGAGCTCAAACCAAAGGGAGTTACCCGATTTTAAGGTAATGTCTTCACTTGAGTCCTTTTCTTTTATTTTGCTTCCACAACCCCCTAAACTCTTTTTATTCATTTATTTTGTAACAACTGCAGTATCTTAAATATACTATGATGTTGTTATAAGAAGTATTAGAGCTGCACTTACACACACCTACATCTAATGGTTAAAGGACATACTGTTTCCGTGGATGGTGAATTTATGCCTCCTGAAACGATGATTGTTCAACATTCTTTTAACACCTTCAAAGGTGGCCATTAAGATGTCACTATATTTATATATGATATATAATATGTTTATGTTTTCCTTAAGCTTCTGTATTTTTCATTTTGGGCATACCTTTATGGTTTCTATTATGGGTAAATGCAATATCTTCATTTAAGGAAGTGCGGACTACCGCCCCCTCAAAGTGATTTGATTCGTTAAATACCATATGTGGGACGTATAAAGGATGGAACTATGATATTATATATGATATTATATTGGAATTATAAAATACCTTTATATCATTAGGATTCTATTCTATAAAATACGAAATATAAATGAAAGTAGTGTTCATGCGTACGTACGGCTTACCGTCTCCATGAACGGTGCATTTCATTTCTTACCTATAAATGATTATGTAATATTATAAAGGAATGTGTATACTAGATATATATGATATATACATCATGATTATAATTCTGGATATAATGGATACATGAACAAATTGTAATTCTAAAGGGTTTATTTTTGACTCAAGTACCAATGATCGTTAAAACGACCGTTATTAACTTAAATAATTACATAGTGTTCATGACATGGAAATAAGTGATATAAAAGGAATAATGAACTTAAAAAAGGTTCTTAAGCAAGTAGAAATTAACTCATGTTTATAATTCATTACATTAAAGAACGATCGAGTCAAGTCGGACCCGAGGTATGGGACTTCGTCTCAATCTCCTTTCATTAAGGCATATTTTGTTTTATACACAACCTTCTTTTATATGGTGTATAAACCTCTTTGACTTCTACGTTTATCCAAAAGGAATCTTTTTTATACGAAGCATTTTACTAAACGACAAAGGGAATGTTTTTGTCGTACGTATGCGGCGACAACGACTTCTCTACCGCTGTGACCATTATTTGAGTTTCGGCTTCCTCTATAAGCCATACCTTTTTAAAAAAAAGAAAAATAAATACCACGTTTTACTTTTCTTTTATTTTGGTATTGAAAATGGTTTTCATAATGTTTTTATATCAATGTATTTTATTGATATCTTGTGATTGAAATGTGGAAATGTTATGTTTCATTTATGTATGTTTTATGTGATATGATTATGTTGTAGTTCTTGGGAATTATTATGAAGACAGGTGCTTCCGTGATAAACTAAGGGCAGGTGAGCCCGATATAGCTCTCCAATGCATTGGGTAACGCGAAGGAGTGAAACGTTAAGGTTTCTCCGAAGAGATTTAGGGAATATACTGTGATGGGTATTCCAAACGTAACCAAGAGGGTTACTCCCTACGTAAGAATGTTATGAATGCCTCAAGTTACCTTTATGTATTATGATTTCTATGATTTATTCATGATTTTATGAGGTATGTTAAAGTGATTATGTTTTATGGGTAAAGTATGATTTCATTCTTATGTATATATGTACCTAAGTTTCCTTTCCATATTTTTATATCACTTACTGAGCTTTTTATGCTCATCCCAAGTTTTTTGAAATGTTTTTCACAGGTCAAGGGAAAGGTACATGATATGATGATAGTGTCAAGGAAGTGTCAAGAAAGAATCCATGTTTTATTTTAAATATATTTCCATTGATGGGAAAGAAGAATACTATCTTTATGTAACCACTTTGTTTATATGTGGAATGTAATGCATGTTTTATGATCTAATTCTCTAAAACTCTAAACCCGAAAAGATCCTCAATTTGTAATCTTTTAATAACTCAAGATTAAGTAAGGTTTAAGTTTGGGGCCTTATAGTTGGTATCAGAGGTAGGTTTAGATAACTTTAGGAGTTATAATTCTATTAAATGATTATCCAAAAATATTTTTTTTATGGTCAAATTGAAATGATATAGCATTTAAAGATTACCATGTTGCTTCACCTAAGTTATTTTTGTGATAAGAATTGGTTTCCATAGAGGAAACAGAGCATCTTTTCTAGGAAGGGATACAGAGGGAAATGACCTTTCAAATCAGTATCCTGAGATGGTCAGAATCAGAACTAAATAGTTTTTTGCAGTGATGGCTCAGTTGACTCAGGTGAAAAATGTTTGTTGTTTTTATTGATGATATTTTGGTGTTTTCTAAAAGTAAAGAGGAGCATGAAAGACATTTAAGGGTTATTTTGAAAACCTTAAAAGAAAAGAAACTGTATGGGAAATTCAGCAAGTGTGATTTTTGGTTGCAACAAATTTCTTTCCTTGGTCACATTGTTTCTAAAGATGGGATAACTGTTGATCCTGCAAAAAAAAGTTGTGGAAGACTGGCCAAGACCCACAAATGTAACTAAGATTCATAGATTCCTTGGTTTGGTAGGCTATTACCGAAGGGTTGTTAGAAATTTTTCGCGGTTATCTAGTCCAATGACTAAGCTAACTCGGAAGGGTATTAAGTTTATCTGGACAAAAGAATGTGATGATTGTTTTCAGGAATTGAAAAGAAGATTGGTGAATGCTCCAGTTTTGGCACTACCTTCCAGGAATGTTGAGTTTGTTATATACAGTGATGCTTCATTGAAAGGACTTGGTTGTGTTCTAATACAGAATGATCAGGTAATTGCTTATGATTCACGACAGTTGAAAACTCATGAGGTAAATTACCCTACACATGATTTGGAATTAGCTGCTATTGTTTTCGCTTTAAAAATTTGGAGGCATCATTTTTATGGAGTAAAGTGTGAAATATATACTGATCACAAAAGTTTAAAGTATATATTCACTTAGAAAAAGTTAAATATGAGACAAAGGAGATGGCTGGAATTAATCAAGGATTATGATTGTACAATTCATTACCATCCGGGAAAAGAAAATAAAGTGGTTGATGCTTTGAGTCGAAAAAGTAATGCTTCATTAGCAATGTTGCATTTGGAACGTGATCCTTTGGTTAAGGATTTGATGAACTTTGGCATAGAATTTGTTGGTGCAGGAAGTTCTTCTGTTTTGTTTCAGGTATCAGTGATATCATCTCTATCATATAGAATCAAGTAAGCACAGAAGCAAGACAGTGAGTTGCAGAAAAAGGTAGTGCTGGTTCAGAAAGGTAAGTTACCTGAATTCAACATTGATAATGATTGTGTTTTGAGATTTGGGAATAGATTGTGTGTGCCTTGTGATTCACAGTTGAAGAGAGAGTTGTTATGTGAAGCTCATAGTTCTCCATTTTCAGTTCATCCTGGCAGTACTAAGATGTACAGAGATCTGCGGGACTATTACTGGTGGGATGGAATGAAAAGAGATATTGCTGATTTTACTGTGAAGTGTTTGACATGTCAAAAGGTTAAAGCAGAGTGGAAGTTACCGAAAGGGATGCTTCAGCCTTTACCAGTTCCAGAGTGGAAATGGGAGAATATATCCATGGACTTTGTTGTGGGATTACCGAAGACATCTCGAGGTAATAATGCAATCTGGATTATTGTAAATCGCTTGACTAAATCTGCTCATTTCCTTGCTATACGAGATACTTTTTCCCTAGATCAACTTTCCCGTTTGTATCTTAAAGAGATAGTCAGGTTACAAGGATTTCCCCTCTCCATTGTATCTGATCGTGATCCCAGGTTCACTTCTAACTTTTGGAAAGACCTTCAGAAGTCGTTGCATACTGAATTAAATTTTAGTACATCATTTCATCCTCAATCAGATGGGAAGTCAGAACGAAAAATTCAGACCTTGGAGGATATGCTACGAGCTTGTTCGATGGATTATCAGGGAAGTTGGGACCAACATCTTTCTTTGGTTGATTTTTCTTATAATAACAGTTTTCATTCTAGTATACAGATGGCACCATTTGAGGCGTTATATGGGAAGCGGTGTCGAACTCCATCTTTTTGGGATGAAGTGGGTAAAAGGAAGCTGATGGGACCAGAATTGGTAGAAGAGATGTCAGAAAAAGTTCAGCTGATACAGAAACACATGAGAACAGCTCATAGCAGGCAGAAGAGTTATGCGGACAACAGGAGGAAGGATCTCTCTTTTGAGGTAGGTGATCATATTTTTCTCAAAGTCTCACCATGGAAAAGTGTGATGCGATTTGGTAAGAAAGGAAATTTGAGTCCAAGGTTCATTGGACCATATGAAATTCTGGAGAGAGTTGGATTAGTTGCATACCGGGTGGCTTTACCTCAAAGTGTATCTTAGGTACACAATGTTTTTCATGTTTCGATATTGAGAAAGTATATGCCAGATCCATCTCATGTTTTGAGTCCAGGGGTAGTTCAGCTGGAAGAGAACCTATCTTATGAGGAAAAACCGGTCCAGATTCTTGACCACAGGAAGAAAGTGTTACTAAATAAGTTGATTAATCAGGTAAAGGTTTTGTGGAAAAACCACATGATGGAAGAGGCAACATGGGAATCTGAAAATGCAATGAGGGATAAGTACCCCCATTTATTCGATAAGTAAATAAATTGTGGGGACGCAATTTTCTAAAGGGGGGAAGGATGTAACATCCCAAGTAAGTAATGAATAATAGATATTTTTATCTATGTTTATTAATGAATTAGATAGTGTTTTAGAGGCTTAAAATGAAAATAAATCCAATCTTAAGCATGGAATACACTAATATTTTTAAAATATTGTTTTACTGCCTTTTAATGGAAAACCATTTTTAAATCTATCTTTTTAAAATTTTATAAGCTATGCTTGTCAAAATAAACTTATTCTTTTTTATTGGGACATCAAAATTTACTTTTTGTGAATTTTTGGTATTTTTTTGACAATGTTCATTTTTTAATGAATAGTGAAAAATACTGCATTTTACATCAAAACTGCTTTTTAATCTAACTTATTTATATGATTATATTGTATTTTGAATTGGTTTTAAAGTGAAATTAGAATATATTTTTACCATTTAATCCAATGGTGGTCATTGGAATTAATTTCACTTTGAAATTGGACTTAAACTAGTGTCAATCTTTTGATACTTATTCTTTCATAAAAACACGCTATTTGCTCTGACAGCGGGAATTAATTATTAAAATAATTAATGTGACTTATATGATTCTAATTTTGTAAAATAGACAACATTTTTGAATTCAGAATATCAAATATAGCTTAGGGTGAAGTTTTTGTATTTTTCTGAAAAACTTCAATTTTGATGAATAGTGAAACCACTAAGTGGTAGTTAAAGAAACTGATTTTTCATTTAAATGAAACTTTGCCACTTCTGTGATTTGATTTTCAAAAATCCGACATACATGGTTTTCATTAATAAGTAAAATGTGGTTCAATGAGATTAAAATAATTTTTTGGTGAATAGTAACTCTTAAGTTCTTAATCGCGATTAGAGGTAATTAGTGTAGTTTAAGGTAAAAATAATGTTTTAATAATATGAGATGAGCTTGACACATGTCCTACCCTCATTGGATGTGTTATGGCCGACCAAGAAAATCCATGGGTCAACTTGGGGACCCCATGGAGCCACTTTGGTTGGGAAATGACATAAATAACTTTTTATTTAATGTTAAAGTAAAAATGACACAAACATGATATGTTTTACTAAAACAATTTTTACATGGGGTTATAAAGATCAGATTTTTGATTATAAATAGTCATTGGAAAGATAAAAATATTTCCTACATCATAGTATTTTTTTATAATTTTTAGACATTAAATAAATTAAATTATTTATGACATCATGATGATGCAGCGATGACCTCATTATTTAACGATTTAAATAAAATGGAATGATAATGTAAAATATAAGACCTACACATGGACAAAACCTATTAGATGGGTGTATTTCGAACCCTTATCACCTTATCCTAGAAACACATCAATGTGGGACCTCTTAAATATGAATACCATTTTAAAATAAAGTGACTTTTCTTTACCTTCCAAGAGTGCCCCTCCTCTCCTCTTATAAAAGGCCCCCAACTCTACCTCCTTACCCACACTCCCAAAGCCTTTGGCTCGGCCAACCCCTGCCCATTTTGTATCTCCACTTCCCTCTCTTACTCCTTAAAGCCTCACTTTGGGCAGAAGTCTTCCCAAGGAATCCTTTGAGCTCAAACCAAAGGGAGTTACCTGATTTTAAGGTAATGTCTTCACTTGAGTCCTTCTGTTTTATTTTGCTTCTCCAACCACCTAAAATATTTTTATTCATTTATTTTATAACAACTCCAATATCTTAAATAAACTAGGATGTTTTTATAAGAAGGATTTTAGCTACACTTACACACACCTACATCTAATGGTTAAAGGACATACTGTTTCCGTGGATGGTGAATTTATGCCTCCTGAAACGATGATTGTTCAACATTCTTTTAACACCTTCAAAGGTGGCCATTAAGATGTCACTATATTTATATATTATATATAATATGTTTATGTTTTCCTTAAGCTTCTGTATTTTTCATTTTGGGCATACCTTTATGGTTTCCATTATGGGTAAACGTGATATCTTCATTTAAGGAAGTGCAGACTACCGCCCCCTCAAAGTGATTTGATTTGTTAAATACCATATTTGGGAAGTATAAAGGATGGAACTATGATATTATATATTATCTTATACTGGAATTATAATATACCTTTATATCATTATGATTCCATTCTATAAAATACGAAATAGAAATTAAAGTAGCGTTCATGCATACGTACGGCTTACCGTCTCCATGAACGGTGCATTTCATTTCTTACCTCTAAATGATTATGTAATATTATAAAGGAATGTATATACTGGATATATATGATATATACATCATGATTATAATTCTGGATATAATGCATACATGAACAACTTGAAATTATAAAGGGTTTATTTTTGACTCAAGTACCAATGATCGTTAAAACTACCGTTATTAACTTAAATAATTACATAGTGTTCATGACATGGAAATAAGTGATATAAAAGGAATAATGAACTTAAAAAAGGTTCTTAATCAAGTATAAATTAACTCAAGTTTATTATTCAGGACATTAAAGAACGATCGAGTCAAGATGGACCCGAGGTATGGGACTTCGTCTTAATCTCTTTTCATTGAGGCATATTTTGTTTTATACACAACCTTATTTTATATGGTGTATAAACACCTTTGAATTCTACTTTTATCCAAAAGTAATCTTTTTTATACGAAGTGTTTTACTAAATGACAAAGGGAATGTTTTTGTCGTACGTATGCGGCGACAACGACTTCTCCGTCGCCGTGACCATTATTTGAGTTTCGGCTTCCTCTACAAGCTATACCTTTTTTTTTAAAAAGAAAAATAAATCCCATGTTTTACTTTTCTTTTATTTTGGTATTGAAAATGGTTTTCATAATGTTTTTATATCAATGTGTTTTATTGATATCTTGTGATTGAAATGTGGAAATGTTATGTTTCCTTTATGTATGTTTTATGTGATACGATTATGTTATGGTTCTTGGGAATTATTATGAAGATAGGTGGTTCCATGATAAACTAAGGGTGGGTGAGCCCGATATATCTCTCCAATGCATTGGGTAACGCGAAGGAGTGAAACGTTAAGGTTTCTCCGAAGAGATTTAGGGAATATACGGTGATGGGTATTCCAAACGTAACCAAGAGGGTTACTCCCTACGTAAGAATGTTATGAATGCCTCAAGTTACCTTTATGTCTTATGATTTCTATGATTTATTCATGATTTGATGAGGTATGTTAATGTGCTTATGTTTTATGGGTAAAGTATGATTTCATTCTTGTGTATATATGTACCCAAGTTTCCTTTCCATATTTTAATATCCCTTACTGAGCTTTTTATGCTCATCCCAAGTTTTTTGAAATATTTTTCACAGGTCAAGGGAAAGGTACATGATATGATGATAGTGTCAAGGAAGTGTCAATAAAGAATCCATGTTTTATTTTTAATATATTTCCATTTATGGGAAAAAATAATACTATCTTTATGTAACCACTTTGTTTATATGTGGAATGTAATGCAGGTTTTATGATCTAATTCTCTAAAACTCTAAACCTGAAAAGATCCTCAATGTGTAATCTTGTGATAACTCAAGATTAAGTAAGGTTTAAGGTTGGGGCCTTATATCATCTCTCTAATACATGCATGAAAATTGGAAGTATTCTTTTCACCTTATTGCATCCATTTCTCCCTTGATTTGTACCTTGCAATGCATTTCTGTTTGAGAATGAGATCTGCCAGGATGGATTTCTTGTTCAAAAAATCATCAAAAACCGATTCGTCCCATACTTCCTCCAGGCTGAGGTCCAGGCATGCCACTTATTATTTAAGGTTTCTAAAATACTAATCACTAGTTGGAATTCCTTTCAACCAAATCTGCAGTCAGTGTTTGAGCCGACATAATTTATTATGTATGGAAACCCAGGAATGTCCCTGAGTCGATTCTTCCCATACTTCCTGCACAAGATGGTGAAACCTCGAAGAGATGATCCACTAATCTGAAAACTTGAAATGGTCACTCCCTGTTTTCCTATCAACCAAAGTCACTAATAGGGAGAATGATCAAAAATACCATGTACCATATGGTCCACCCTCACCTCTGAATACTTGGATATGGTATGACAGTTGGCCAAGCACCGATCAATACAACTCCAGCAGTGCTTATTTCCTTTCTATTTATTACACTAGGTGAATCGATCCCTATAATATCCCATGTTTAAAAGTCCCTTGCTAGCCATGAAATGATTGAATTCAAGGCTAGAAACACGATAAAAAGCACCCCAGACACACTTCTCTTCCAAGTCATCAATGATGTTGAAGTTTCCACCAATGATCTGGGACATCTCTCCGAATCGAAGTCACTGAGATCACACCACAAGTCCTATCTTCTTTGTCTATTGCAGCTTCCATACACAAAAGAACAAAAGAGTAATTCAGTCCCAAAGGTTACCTTCACCGTAATAAATTGGTCACCTGCTTGAACTAAATCAACATTGGTCTCCTTACTCGAGAAGATCCAAATGTGTTGGTTGATTGGATCAGCATGTAAGGCCGCATGAATCAGAATTTTACGAGTAAACACATTAATTTTAGCCGGATTCTATTTATGCCCCAATACGACCACCATAACAAGATTCTGATTCTTGACCTCCATGTATAAAAAATTATTTTTCACCCAAGCCCCAATGCCATAGGGATTCCAAATTAGTATGGGTATCATTGACACACTGAGTGCCTGGTTTTGGCCCCAGGTGATATGGTCTTCTCACTGTGAGTATAAGACCACTCATAGATACTTTTTTTCTGAGATATCGTACAGAAACTAGATCCAGATGATTTATAGGTTCTAGCCAAAGAAGGTAGTGGGGAACCTATCTTGACAGACTTCCTCTTCTTCTTACTTTGAGGAGTCAGAGAGGTAGAGAAATGTTCGTTAGAAATGGAAAAGTCCTCGGATCAGTTACCCTCTCCAACAGTCTGAAAATAAAAGGTAGAATGGGTCTGGCTGGGAAGGAATCATTTGGAAACATTAGGGTACCAATTTACCTTGAAGTGAGGAGAACGGGTAGGGGAAAGTATAACCTTCTATTTTATACTTTCATTTGACATCCTGAAAAAATGACCAAGTGGTTCCAAAGGCCAGGTTCTCGGACCTAGCCAAAAAGCAAGAGAATTCTAATGATTTCCCGACCATGAAACCTTTAAGTGGAACTGAAAAGTTTTTCAAAATACAACAGTTGAAGCTGGGTATGTAGTGTAATTCAAGGATGCTTAAATATTTCACAAATCCTCACCTACTACACTGTCGAAGGAGACAAACCTAAATACACAATCAAGGTACATGGAAGGGACAATCAAAGACTTCTCCTCCTCATTAAAGATTTATAATTGGGATGTTGGGATGTCTCTATTAGACATCGCCTCTGAAAGGGAATAAACTAGTCATCGCTTACCACAACGACCCTTTCTGCAAAGCTTCTTCGAATGATCCTGAAGGGAATATGAGAGACCAAAACCTGGGAAACATAGGGTAGAAAATACCCTGGTTCCATACCTGTGAATTTTGTACCTTTAGGGTGATGTGTTCTGGTAGAGGCAGTGATAGGTCTAACTCCACAAAAATCCAGGCCTCAGAGGACATCACACCACTTCTCAAATTATCATTCACACAAAGAAAGAACCCAAGAAAATCCCCAACCACTTTGAGAAGATCTCCATTAAAAAATAGAAGTGGTATCCCTGAAAGATAGATCCACATAGAAGCACGGGATTCCTCCCTCCCTCTATGGGCCTCCAGTGACCAACTGGCAAGGCTGAAAATCCATTTTCCCATGTAGCGCAGAGATTTACACCAAGAAAGGATGAAATCCTTCTCCGATGACAAGGATATATAGAAAGAGTTCCTGTGAAAATACAAGATTTTTACTGGAGCCGTAAGACCCCAGGATTCCACAAACCGTTTTGAATGCTAAGAGGGGAGGCTTAGCATATCCAAAATGCACCACCAAAGTCCACTTCAATCCACTCACTACATTCTCATATACCTCTGAAGGTAAATCCACTTATATATGAGATCCATCCTTGATTACCTTTGAGATGAACGAATGACCCTTAGGCAGACCCAATCACAAAGGCTCGATAGAAGGACTACATAGCACATCCTTGAAGGTCAAGACATACCAATAATCCCCAAATGGGAGACCCGACTGACACCAAGAAGACAATCCCTCTGGAGGAACCAGGAGGGCAGGATCAGAACAAGCCGATGCCAGAATCCTCCCCAAGAAACAGTCAGTAGAAGACGCAACAATGGGGAAATTTTGAAAACCCCCAGGCACGTGAGGTGCGTTCTCTAGAACAACATAATGAGAATCCATCTTTCCTATCACAACTTTATCACATTAATCTATTCCACTTATAATTAGGTATTTATTCCCCCATTTATTTTTTTCATCAATCCATTTTACCATAAAACTATTACACAATCATACTATCCACTCATAATACTATTCTAACCACCACACTATCTCATAATAATATTGATCGCAACCATCCCATCTCCACAATAATAGAAACAACCATTAAAAACAATGCCAAAACTATAAAAATCAATAAACAACCCATCCATCATCATTACCAATCATTACCAACCATTACAAACAATGCTGAGACTATAACAACTAGGAAACAACCCATCCAACACTATTTCAATAACAACCACACATCGTCATTGTAATCTTCCACCTAAACCATCCAATACCACTCTAACTACAACATAAAGAACTCCACAAAAATAATAAATAACGATAAACATGGTATTATTTCACATCAAACATCCTCTTATCAATTATTCCTGTATATTATTTAATAAAAACTACCATAAGAAACATAAACGTAATTTCTAGATTTATTTTATACAAGTTCATTGCTAAATTTAATTAATTAATCATCTATGAGATAGGATCATAGAGAAATAAAATTAGAAAACAATGGTTTGGAAACTACTAATTGCAATCAAGGAGTAATAGCACATATTTATTGATATTAATATTCAAAACCCCCATGTGATTCACCTGTATTCAATATATTTAATATATTCCATTATCTTACTTAGTTTAATTGATATTATCAACCCAAATAAAACAAAAACATGACTTATACACATTTATACTTAATTAAAGATAGATAAGTGCTAAATCCTATATTGAAAAGGATACTTTAAGGAACAAAATTTAATAAAGATGATAGAAAAATGATCACAAGGAAAATAAAACCTATGAAAACCCTCAAAAAACTATAGAAGAATAACTTCCATCAATACCAATCGACCTAAAATCAACAAAATTTATGGATATCCACTATCACAACCTTCCTGGGGGAAAATAACAAGAGAATAATGAAGAAGATATAAGGATATTACATTGGATATTAATGATATTATTCCCTTGGATTTGAAGAAAAAATACAACCTAAGGAAAAAATAAAAAAATAAAAGATAATACATATAGTGCCTAGGGTCTGGGAGAGGTTAAAGGTTTTAGATGGAATCTAAGTGAGAATTAGAATTTATAATTATCCAATAATATATAAGATCATGTTGTGATAGGGGTAATCATGCTACAATGTATACTCAATTTAGAAATCATGATGTGATGTCCCCAAAATCTCAGGGGCCAAAATACTTTAAACCTGTATAATTAAATAGTTGTATTGTCAAATGAAGGTATCTGCACCAAAACACATGATTCTCTAAGGGTAATAACATAATCATAGACCCTCTCCCTTAAACATGACACACATATAACTATCATCACAATATGGTCATCAACACAAAATCACAAAAATAATAAATAATAAAGAACTTGTTAATTTGATAAACCTTACCAACATGATAAAATTATATTCCACGTGATGTAACATTACATAAATAATATTCCTTCACACCATAACCATTCCCATTACACCATAATACAACTCTCCCAATCAGAAAAAAGTTCACTTAAAACTCATGGACACATCGTTGTACCACACTAAAAATATTCCTCCACAACCTCACTCCTCATGGAAAAACACACTAGACTATAGAAACCTTACTCCATAGGCTAACCGACCATGCCACAATAGTTAATTATTATGGTTTTATTTGAGTTAATAGATGAAATATCATCTCAAACTCCTCCTTTATTCCACTGAATCTCCTCCAATTTTTCCCCAACACCTCTAATACCCATAAAACCAATAATTATAGGTCTATTAAAATATAATATTTTATTTTTTAATGCACCTATGGTAGGTGATCAATTGGAAACTCCTTCATACAAGGGTTACTAGAATATTACCATTACCAGTATGAATGTCATTATAAAAAATAATATATTTTTATTAATTTTCTAATTCATTTTTAAAATAGATAAAACTAATAATATAAGAGATGTAAATATAAATATGATAGATATAATTTTAAATTTTCATATCATTTGATGATTTTAAGGTACACGTTGGTGTTCTTGTAAAATTTATAAACATATTATTAGGTAGATTGATTGTGAGAAGGTGAGACTTAAAATTAATTATAAATACTGTAGGAATGTTCCACTAACTAAGAATAATGGGATCATTGATAGTCAAATAAAGGTAATATTAATTTAAAATTCATTTATTATTTACATAAAAATGTGTACAAATTTATTAATATATTTATAAATTTTTATTATTTTATTTCTATATTTTTCTCATTTCTGTATGTCTAACTCCATTTCAGGCCCACATACCTTGAATTTTTTTAAAATAAATTAATAGGCATTAAGGAATGATAAAGTAATTAGTTTAATGTACCATCTTTCATCACTCAACATATTTTTGAAAAAGTGCCTTAGGGTGTATCTCATGAGTAGTAGATGTATTTTTTGATAGTACCTGGGATAGATCACATGATGAACTTGTATCTTTTATAGTAACTTAATAATATAAACAAAATAAAATTATAGTTTTTATTATTTTTACTTTTTTCAAGAAACATTTAAAAATATTACACTGATCAATGAAAAAATGAATCATTATGCAAATTTACAATTAATAGAGATTTTCCATTAAAAAAAATATAAACAATATATTATTATTTATTATTTATATTCTTATATTATACCAAAATGTTTTTTTAACTTGATATATATGAATTTTTTATAATGTGTATAGATTTAGGTCACCTTGTATGAAGAATGGAGATGTGGCTTCACATTAAATATAATACTCGTGATGGTTTCATGGATGAACCCACTAATGAACTTAGTGTAAATACTTCCATTAAAATTTTATTTTATTTCATTAATATTTTTAATTTTAGATAATTACTAATATTTTTATCAATATTTTTGTTTTTACAAAAAAAAATTCTAGAATATTGGGATTCAAACCCTTCATAACCATCATCAGTTTCCTAAAATGATGCAGTTGTACTCATTTTAGTTAAAAAGAATCATGGGTGTGTTCAAGGGATGAAATCTAGACCGAACCCAAAAAAACTTTTTGGTAGGTCAAAGCCATCATGCACTACTACAAAATCAAGTAGGAGTTCGATAAATCTCATTGATGAGGGATCTAAGAGATAAATTTTAAGGTTCAAATAAAAATTCAAAGAACATGACTCCTTTTGGAAGCCTCAAAATTAGTGGTGATCAACAATGGAAAATTCCACAGTTAATAATTTCTAGGGGATAATAGGGACATTTCCTAAGGAAATCAAAATTCTTATAGATAATATCGAAGAGGAAAATTCTTAACTCAATATATGATAACATTATTAACTTATTAGTTTTTAGGAGATAGTTTTTCTTATTTTAAGGTCATGGTGTTACAAGTTCATCCCATACCATCACAGGCCAATATACCAACACTATAAATCTATAATAATAATATGTAACAACATCCACATGCTCACTACATCACTATAATATACATTATCTATATAAAATTAATGGACATGATCTACACCAAATCAATACACATGTTCTATATCAAAGAAATAGACATGATCATAAACACATAACACCAAACCATCAACATGGTTAATGCAACAAAATAAGGTGATGGTATGGAAAAAAAAATTAAAACAAGGTTATGGGCATAGAAAAATGAAAAAAATTATTCTATATCAAATAAATATAAATTCTCACATTGAATAAATAATTGTGGAAATTCGTAATAAGGTAGTGGATATAGAAAAAATCAATAATCTAGACACAATATTAATGATCCAAATAAGCCATTAATTATGAAATAAATATATCAATGAATGCAAAAAAAAGACAAATCATGATTTTAAATCTTGAGAATAGGTTTCTTTAGTGATTAGTTTACACTAATGGTGGTTTGGTTCAAGATCCCATGCTATTATCAATATCCTTCTAAAATATGTTAGTTCATCCCCCACTTGATTGAAGGTTTTGTTTCAATATCTACTTGGCACCTAGAACATCATTCAAACAGTCTTATAATTAGTCTTTGAAAAACCAAAATGTAGTTTAAAACCCATTTTCCCACACTTATAATTTAATTATAATAATATAAGCAATGCAAATGGAATAGAATTATTAAAAATATAGTATGTATTTCTAAATGTAATAAAATATAAATGAACATCATTCATAAAATTAGTTCATGGAATATAGACTTCTAAAACAAAATAACACGTTAATGGACTTTACCCACAAATCTTGGAACAAATATATCACATAACAGGATGTATATGAAGAATCAAAACTTTTAAAAATGAAAAATTCAATATAAAACATAAAATTTTTAAATTAATGACCATTGTAAAAAAAACCATTAACACATGTTAATTTTTACTTAAGTCGTTCTTGATTGGCTCGGGAAAATTTGGTTTAAAAGGAATAAAAAAATGAGTACCTAGATTGAGGAAAAAAAGGTAAAATTTCCCCATATTTAAAAAGATCTAGGCTAGGAAACAAGGTACTTGGTATGGGGAAATCAAGTATTTGATAGAAAACTATAAGAAAAATATTCTTTTAGAGTGGTTTTTAAAACTATCTCTAAAAGTTTCCTTTTATTTTTTAGTTAATATTTTAGGAAACCTTCATTAATTCATGATAGTTTATTAAAAATTCACTATCATTTAGCAGTGGTATTTTACTGGTTGATAAAATTGTCACTAAATATAAAATATTATTTTATATATTTTTTATTTAATTTTAGCAACTATTTTTAGAAAAACACCAAAAAATTATTTATTAGTTAATTAATTATTATTAAATAAAAAATATTTATTATTTTTAATTATTTTTTCTCTTATATTTAATATGTTAATTAAATATTAATTTTTATTTTTTTATAAATTTTTAATTATTAGTTAGTAATTATTTATATATATATATATACATATAAACAAACACACACACATTCATATATACATATATATACATACATACATACATATATATATATATATATTGAAATTATCATTGAAACTTTCTCACTCGACTAATGTTATAAGTGAAGTTTAAAATCTGACTTCGACATTTAATGACTATAAATTTTGATCAGGGTGTTCATTTCTACTTCATGACTTTTCAAATTGATTCTTACAAAAATAAATATGATTATATTAGATAAAATTTTATGAATAAATAATAATAATAAATTTATTAATATTTTAAGAGAAGTTAAAAATAAGACTTCTAGATCAAAAAACCATAACTTTTGATTTGACTATCTGTTTAGGCATCATGCCCTATCACATCCAATATTATGATGAGATTTATGACCTTCGGTATCATTGGGGCCCCATAACCTATTTTCTCATAGTCAAAAAATTCCTAAAAGGCCTCCAAAACTGTGTTTTAAGTTAAGTTACCATAGTTTTAGACATTTTGATGTTATTTTTTCTTTGTTTAAGAGGTTATTATTGTCCTTTTTTGGTTTTTTATGAATTTATTACTTGGTTTTACATTCTTATTGATATGACGACACTAAAATTTTAGTTTTTTTCATTATTTTCTGATTTATTTTTACATTGTGTCCTTTGTGGTAAGGATTTCCTTAATTTGGTTAATCTCAGATACTCTCCTCCTGGGAAATACAAAGATTGAATTTGAATGGAATTAATGGTTAAACCATAATGGAAATGGAAATTATTTATGGTGTAATGTTCAATGTTAAGAATTTTTTGTGTATCTATGTATTTATATATATTTATGTGTGTATGTGTGTTTCAATTTATGTATATTTATTTATAAATTTATATGTATTTGTGTATATCTATGGATTTTTATATATAAATATGTAAATTTAGTTATATTCATAGATATTTATATGTATTTAGGTATATTATTTCTATTTATTTATATTTAAATATTTTTATATGATTATATATATTATATAGATATATATTCACAAGTTTCTATATAATTATGTATATTTGTAAATATTTATATGTATTTATATTTATGTATATTTATATATATTATGTGGGTGTGGGTATGTGTGCATATATATATATATATATATATATATATATATTTAAATATATTATTTTTAGAATATAACTATATTTATTATATATTTATATTTGTTTATATATATATATATTTATGTTTATATACAATTGGTCTCTTTGAATATTTTTACATTGTTCTTCATTTTGATGATGTCATCAAATTCTAAATATGATGGAATTATGACTCAAGTATTATCATGTTTTGTAAAATTGTTGTTTCTAAATGGTTAACATTCATTTTAGATTATTGTGAATCTTAAATCCTATCTATATAAGTTTTTTTTTCAGCCCATAACTTCATCATTTTAGACCAGATTCTCTATCATCCATTGCCAAGCAGTTGAGTTCTCTAATCATGTTTTAATCCACTACTCCCAATCTTTATCAGCCGTCTATTTCTCAAGTTTGTATTTAACTTTATGTTTCATTGGAGCTTCTATCATTAGTTTTGATTGTGAATGTTTCAAATTGATTCTACCAATAGTTTCATTATGAATACATTCCTAGATACTTTGTGTTATATCATCGTAAAGGATATTTTGTTTCTTCTTTCTTCCAATCCTAGTTGGTGTGGAATTCGAGGAAATTGATATTTTATGCCACCACTAAATAAAGATTCACTTTTGGACTCTGGCTATTTCTGATACTCTAGTGGGAGTCAAGAAGTAAAGGTTTATGACCCTATAACCTAGAAAGGATTCTTCTATTGTTTGGAATAATAATTTGAGTCTTGTGGGTATTTAAAGAGCCTCCACATCAATTTGTAATGATTCAAACATGGTTTCAAGATTTAATTTTTCAAATGGTATTATTTAATTTGTTTTCACTAGAGATATTGGGAATTATTGGAATAAAACATTCAAGGACCTAGCTGAAATACTCAAACAAACTCTTATATTTGATTTATAAGAAAAGACGTATTTTCACTAAAGGTATCAAGGTTAAAATGATCAAATTTTAATATTCTCTATGGGTTTGGGGGAATTATTATAATTTTTCACGGTCCCCCTTCCAAAAAAACTCACATTTTAACTCTAATGATCTCTTTTTGTAATTGTGCCTTGACCCAAATACTAATAATCATTCCTTTAAGGGTAAGAATAAGGGTTCTTATGTCACTTTCTCTATTTTAGGGGAAAATTCAAGGAATCCTATGTTCTTTAACCCCTATATTTTCTCTTGGAACCACTTATACAAAGTTATTCCACTATCATAATTGACTCTTCTATGAATTTTATCTTTTTGTGGTAAAAAAATGTGTTATTATTTTAAAGTCTAATTAAAACCCACATTAAGGGAATAGTGAAGTGGTAAAGACTTTTCAAAAAATCCAAGAGATAATGGGTTCAAATCTCACCCAAGACATATATATATTCTTAATATTTCAATGAGGTCTGTGCCGGACTTAGTGAGCTATAGTGGGGCCTAGTGAGGTTATTCGATGGGAGAATCCATTAAGAAAATATTTTTTAAAATTTAAAATCACTAGTAAATAATTAACAACTTTTTTTAAAACTATATCTAAATATTATTCAAAAAATATATATTAGGAAATTGAAAATTTAAAACTTTTGATAAAAATTTAAAACCGTACAGGGACCGAGAAGAGGCTAGTGAATCTGGGCCATAGACCGGGTTGGTCTAGGAGGTCTTGGTTCAATTGGGTTAGTCAATCCATTAAAAAATTAAAAACGTATATATAATTTTTTATTTTTAAAAAATTCAAAATCGTCACTAATTTTTTTAATAAAACGTTAATTTAAAAAATTAAATACAAAATCACTTATAAACATTATAAACCATCACTAAAAACCCACTACTAAATGATTCGTTGAATTTTTTAAAAATCATTGTGAAATAATCCCCAACATAAAAAATCACAATTCTTTTTTAAAACGAATTTGAATCATTTTTTGGATGTTTAAACCATCACTATATGAAATTTTTATCTTAATGACACCTCTAATAAACCCTTTTAATTTCTTCTCACACTAATTACTTAGTCTCTTTCACCAGGCACTAGGTGAGCGTGATAGTTTTAGATTTTAGGTGACAATACCTTCTAGCCTACATGAACCCCCAAATCTTCTATAAAACCTCAATATAAACATAAAAACAAAAAATATTTCATGAATGAATACCCAAATTCCCAATTTATCCCCAAAATTCAAATGATTTTGTTTTTTTACTATTAAAACATCAATTTAATTCACTAAAAATACTTTAATTAATTTCACTGGGCTACGGGTCATTACATTAAGTGTGTTTTAAATTGAGTGAGGTGTGTTTTAATCTAGTAATAGTTTTCTTTTGAATGTGTTTTTAAAAATATTAACTATTTTTAATAATTTATTAGTGTGAATTTAAATTGGCTAATTTACATTTATTTTAAAAAAACTATATATGATTTTTTAGTTATATATTTTCAAATATTTTTTGGTGTTTTTGGACATTTTTTCTTTAATGCTTATAATAAACTATTTTGATGTATTTTTTGGTGGATTTATTAGTTAATATATATTAGATTAATTATGTTAACATGGTTTCATTGAAATTTTATTTGTTTATTTGGATAAGGTTGTGTCTTGAAGTTATTTTTATTTGAAATATTTTAAGTTAATCATAAATGTTAGTTGGAGTGAGTAACTCAAGAGAAGGTGAATTGAGTTCTTGATAAAAGTTTATTTTTAAAAATAATTTAAAATTTAAATCCCCTAATTTAATAAAAATTCCAAGTTAATCAGAAAATTTTTAAATATGTAAATTTGATCTTTAAAATAATTTTGGAAAAGTGGGTTCAAGGATCAATTAAAATAGCTTTTAAATACTATAAATTTTGAAACTGAGATACTTAATCAAACACTTTATATAAAAACAAATTAAGAATAAATATTAAACTAATATTTTGTTATAGATTATAAAATATAATCTAATTTTTAAATTAAAACAAAAAAAACTAGAAAATCACATATTGCAATTTAAAAAGGGGTTCAATATCATGTATAGACTCAATCCCCTCCAATAAGAAATCGCCTGCTTCTAAGTAGTTTATTATTAAATAAAATAATCCACAATTTGGATCTATTTTTATAAAAAATGTCTTATAAAACTATCCCATAATAGAGCCTCTTCCATAGTTATATGTGGGAGAAAAAGGTAAAAAAGCATGTGGGACCTCTTTCATTATTTTTTAATGGGAAGACAAATGAAACATTTGAGAGAGCATGTCAAGTACTCTCTAGTTTAGAAAAAGATATTGTGTTTTTACAAATAAATATAAAAATATGAAATGCATCTCGAAATATTAGGCATAAATGAAAAGATCATAGAATTAATAATTAAAAAATTTAAAGTAGGTTGATCTGAATAATGTTGATTGTCTAGAGTCATTGAATTTGTCATTAGAAGGAACTTTGACAAGTTTATCAGAAAATTATAGAAAACAGAGTTGGTAGAGTATTCTTTATATCATAAGAACTCATTTATATAATCTTATATTATTCCTTGAATGCACACACATATTACACAGTAGAACACTTTTGCAAGATTGGATATTCTCTTTATAAATATCCTCATCAGAATATTCATTGGAGAATAATCAATACGACATTAAATTCACTGAAACTTCATTTAATTATTCAAAAAACTAGCCATTGGATATTTGAAGTGATCCACTTCAAAGTTAGACAAGAAAATTTATCTTTAATTAAGGATTTGTTAGTATATCTCATGGAAACATGACATGGATAGTTAATATAGTAAGTTTATATGCTCAGTTCATCTTTGAATTTGGAAAGTTCTTTTATACATATGGTAGGTTCATGAAATCATGTAATACGATTTTTTTTTGTGAATTAACTATATTAAAAGATGTGTTTCACATATCATCCTCAACTACAGGTTCAAGTTCAAGATGTTAATCAAAACTGGGTGAGTTCATTACAAGAGGTCTAGTAGAATTGTCATAGAGTTTAGAATTTATATCTAAATTGGAAAGGTCGTCATGATATTTTTTAAATAGGCCATGTGCTCGTGTGGGTATATTTCATCAAATTTTATATGTAAAAATTCTTCTATAATATTTTTCCTTTTATTAAACACCCTATATGATTTAATTAATGTAGAATATCCAAGGAAAATTCCTTAATCACTCTTGTAAGAAAAATTATCTAAATTATATTTTGTATTGAGTATAAAGACATTACACTGAAAAACTATAAAGTAATTAACCTTTTATTTTATTCTATTAAATTTTCTATAAGGGGTATTCTTTAAGATAGTTCTAATTAAATCTCTGTTAATTATATAAAAAATATTTATTTATAGCTTCTTCCCAAAAAGAAATTGGTAAATCATACTAATTGAGAATGGTTCGAGAAATTTATTGAAGGGTTATATTTCTTCACTCTATAGAATGATTAGGTTATGGGGTACTATAAGTATAAAACTTATTAATATATTAATGATGTGATCTTAAAGATTCAACACCATGATTTCCAAACTCATGGTTGTGTTATCTTTTTAAGGATTTAATTCTACGTCCATTAAGATTCTCTACATATCTATCATATTTGAAAAAACAAGAAATATTTTCACTTTTATGAGAACAGAAGTATACCCATGTATATCTTTAATAATCATCCACTATAACATAGGAATATTTATTTCTTGATAAACTAGAAACTCTAGAGGGTCTGAACAAGTCCATGGGAACCAACTCAAATGGTTGATAAGTTGAAAGTTCTTTCTTTGATTTGAAAGATTTTTAGTGATGATTTCCCTTTTAAGAGGGATTAAAAACATTGTCTATTAGGAATTCTAGGTTAGGAAGATGCTTAAATAAACCTTTCCTAGTTATCTTTCTATGTGAATGTATATTATAATCACCTAGTCTCCTATGTCAATTCCAAGATTATTTATAAAAGGAACTTTAATAAGAAACATTCTCAGAAATATATTTAATTCTACAACATAAAAAATTTTATTTCTCAATGTATAAAAAACTAAAGAATGTTTGGAATTATAAACATTACAATATTGGTTTTCAAAAATAACATAAAATCCATTATCGAGTAATTTTGAAATGATAATCAGGTTATACTTCAATCCATCTACAAATAAAACTTTAGAAATTAAAACTATAATATCAAAGTCCAATTAATTTACCTTTTTCATTGTCACAAAAAGTGACATGTCCCCCATAAACATTAATCAAGGTTTTTAAGCTTCTATAGTCCCCAGACATATTTCTGGAATATCCACTATCAAGGTACCATAGTTATTTATTGGATATTTTCAATAAAGTTACATACAAAGTAGATTTAAAATAAAAATTATTGTGGTAACCATATTTTTTTAGGTCTATATATGTTAGTAATAAGTGATTTTAAAATAAATAATTGAATTATTAGTTTCCTATAAAAATACATAAGAATTTCATAAATAAATAATTTATTTGGTGTAGTAGAATAAGAACTATTAACAAAACTAGCAGAACTAGAGCTTGAAATAAATTAATTTCTAATAATTCTCTTCTATCCAAGTTGATATCCTGTTATAGTGGTATATTTAAGATTCATATATTTTCCAAGCATCTAAGTAAGAGTTTTTATTTCATTGGTAAATCTCTCTATATATGATTTATAAGAAGAGATGTATTCTCACTAAAGGTATCAAGGTTAAATTGATCAAATTTTAATATTCTCTATGTGTTTAGGGGAATTTTTATAATTTTTCACGACACCCATTCCAAAAAAACTCATATTTTAACTCTAATGGTTTCCTTTTTGTAATTTTACCTTGTCCCAAAAACTAATAATCAGTCTTTTGAGGTTAAGAATAAGGGGTCTTATGACACATTCTCTATTTTAGGGGAAAATTCAAGGAATACTATATTCTTTAACCCCTATATTTTATTTTGGAACCACTTATACAAAGGTATTCCATTATCATAAGTGATTATTTTAT
Organism: Viscum album; assembly: GCA_963277665.1. Lineage (NCBI taxonomy): Eukaryota > Viridiplantae > Streptophyta > Magnoliopsida > Santalales > Viscaceae > Viscum > Viscum album. The sequence goes on from OY728148.1 coordinate 171,032,390, forward strand.
GCATTTTCCCTTTTTGTAGTGAAAAAATTGTGTTATAATTTTAAAGTCTGATTAAAACATACATGAAGGGAATAGTGAAGTGGTAAATGCTTTTCAAAAAAACCAAGAGTTAATTTGTTAAAACCTCACACAACACAAATATATATTCTTAATATTTCAATGTGGTCTACGCAGACCTTAGTGAGATACAGTGGGGCCTAGTGAGGTTATTCCATGGGCCAATCCATTAAAAAAATATTTTTTAAAATATAAAATCACAAGTAAAAATTCAACAACCGTTTTTAAAAATATCTCTAAATATTTTTTAAACAATATTCTAGAAAATTAAAAACTGAAAACTTATGATAAAAATTAAAAACCACACAGGGATTGAGAAGAGCCTAGTGAATATGGGCCTTGGACTAGGTTGGTCTAGGAGGTCTTGGTCTAGTTGGGTTAGTCAATCCATTAAAAAATTTAAAACTTATATATAATTTTTTATTTTTTAAAAATTAAAAATATTTGGTAATTTATTTTAAGAAAACATTCATTTAAATAATTAAATAGAAAACCACTTCTAGATATTATAAACCATCACAAAAAAAACAACTACTAACTAATTCGTAGCATTTTTTAAAAACCATTGTGAAATAATCCCAAACATAAAAAATCACAGTTCTTTTTCAAAACCACATTGCATCATTTTTTATATGTTTAAAAAATCACTATATGACAGTTTTATCATAATGAAACCTCTAATAAACCCTTTTCACTATGTCTCACACCGATTACTTAGTCTCTCTCACCAGGCACTAGGTGAGTGTGATAGTTTTAAATTTTAGGTGATAATATCTCTTAGCTTACATAAACCCCCAAATCATCTATAAAACCTCAATCCACACATAAAAAACAAATATTTCATGAATGAATACCCAAATTCGTAATTTCTCCCCAATATTCAAATGATTATGTGTTTTCACTATTAAAACATCAATTTAATTCACTAAAAACACTTTAATTAATATCATTCGGCCATGGGTCATTACATTAGGTGTCTTTTATACTGGTTTAAGGGTGTTTTAATCTAGTTATAGTGTTCTTTTGACTGTATTTTAAAAACTATTAATTAGTTTTTAATAATTTATTAGAATAAATTTAAATTGGGTAATTTACATTTATTTTGAAAAAATATATATGATTTTTAGTTAAAAAATTTCATATATTTTTTGGTGGTTTATGACATTTTTTATTTAATAGTTCTATGAAACTATTTTAATGTATTTTTTAGTGGATGTATTAGTTTGGATGTAGTATATTAATTTTTTTAACATGGTTTCAATGAAATTTTATTTGATTATTTGGATAAGGTTGTTTTTGTAATTTATTTTTCTTTGAAATATTTTCAGTTAATTATAAATGTTAGTTGGAGTGAGTAACTAAAGAGATGGTGAATTGAGTTCTCAATATAAATTTATTTTAAAAAGAAATTAAAAACTAAACCCCCAAATTTAATAAAAATTTCTTGTTAATAAAAAAATTTGAAATATATAAATTTTATCATTAAAATAATTTCTCAAAAGTGGGTTCAAGGATTAGTTAAAACAGCTTTTAAATACTATAAAATTGGAAACTAAGTTACTTAGTCAAACACTTTATAAAAAAAATTAAGAATACCTATTCAACTAATGTTTTTTATAGTTTAGAAAATATAATCGGATTTTTAAATTAAAACAAAAAAAACTAGAAAATCACATATTGTAATTTAAAAGGGGGATTTAGTATCATGTAGAGACTCAATCCCCTCCAATTGGAAATCACTTTCTTCCAAGCATATTATTATTAAATAAACTAATCCACAACCTAGATCAACTTTTATAAAAAAAACTTTTTATAAAACTATCCAATCATAGAGCCTCTTCCATAGTTATACGTGCGACAAAAAAGAAAAAAAATGTGTGGGACCTCTTCTATATTTTTTTATGGGAATACAAATAAATCATTTGAGAGTGTGTGTCAAGTACTCTCTAGTATACCACAAGATATTTTATTTTAAAAATAAAAAGACAAATATGAAATGCATCTCAAAATATTAATCATAAATGAAAATATTATAGGATTAATAATTAAAAAATGTGAAGCAGGTTGATCTGAATAATATTGATTGTTTCGAGTCATTGAATTTGTCTTTGGGAAGGGACTTTGACAAGATTATTAAAAAATTATAGAAAAAAGATTTGGTAGAGTCTTATTTATAGAATATGAACTCAAGTATAGAATCATATATTATTCCTTGAATGCACACACATATTAGACAGTAGAACAATTTCACATGATTGGATATTCTCTTTAAAAATATCTTCATCAGAGTATTAATTGGAGAATAATCAATACAAAATTAAATTCGTTGAAACTAAATTTAATTCTTCAAAACACTAGACTTTTTATATTTGAAGTGATCCACTACTAAGTTAGACAAAAAATGTTATCTACTCTTAAGGCTTTGTTAGTATATCTCATGGAAAATTGACCTTGACAGTTGATATAGTAAGGTGACATGATCAGTTTATGTCTTAATTTAAGAAGTTATTTTATACATATGGTAGGTTCATGACATAATGTAATAGGTTTTTTTTGTGCATAACTATATTAAAAAAGTTTTTCAAACCTCATCCTCAAATATATGTTTAGGTTCAAGCTGTTAATCAGAACTGGGTGAGTTCTTTACAAGAGGTATTGTAGAATTTTCATCGAGTTTAGCATTTATATCCAAATTTAAAAGGTTGTACTTGAGATTTTTTAAATAGGTCATATGCTCTTCTGGGTCTATTTCATAAAATTTTATATTTAAAAATTATTCCATAATATTTTTCCTTTTATTAGACACCCTATATGATTTAATTGATGTAGAATATCCAAGTAAAATTCCTTCATGACTCTTGTAAGAAATTTATCTAAATTATATTTTTTATTGAGTATAGAGACTTTACACCCCAAAACTCTAAAGTAATTAGCATTTTATTTTATTCCATTACATTTTTTATAAGGGGTATTCTTTAATAGAGTTCTAATTAAATATCTATTAATTATATAAAAATATTTATTTATAGCTTCTTCCCAAAAATAAATAGGTAAATCATACTCATTGAGCATGGTTCGAGAAATTTAGTGAAGGGTTCTATTTCTTCACTCTATAGCACCATTATTTTTTGGGGGTAACAGGAGTATAAAATTTATGAATATATCCATGTTGTGATATTAAATATTCAAAACCATGATTTCCATACTCACGATTGTGTTCTCTTCTTAAGGATTTAATTATATGTCCATTAAGATTCTCTACATATCAAGCATATTTGGAAAAACAAGGAAGAGTTTCACTTTTATGAGAATGGAATTATACCCATGTGTATCTTGAATAAACATCCAATATAAGATAGGAATATTTATTTCTTGATAAACTAGAAACTCTAGAGGGTCTGAACAATTCCATGTGAACCAACTCAAATGGTTGATAAGTTGAAAGTTATTTCTTTTATTTGAAATATATTTTGTGTTGCTTTCCCTTTTAAGAGGGATTACAAACATTGTCTATTGGGAATTATATGTTAGGTAGATACTTAAAAAACCTTTCCTATTTATCTTTCTAAGTGATTATATATTGCAATGTCCTAGTCTTTTATATTGATGCTAAGATTCTTTATGAAAGGTACTTAAATAAGAAACATTCTATGAAATATATTTAAGTCTACTGTATAAAAAAAATTATTTCTCAATGTATAAAAAACTAAATCATGTTTATAATTATAAACATTACAATCTTGGTTTTCAAAAATAACATAAAATCCATTATCACATAATTGTGAAATGATAATCAGCTTATACTTTAATACATATGCAAATAAAACTTTAGAAATTAAAAATATAATATCTAAGTCGAATTACTTTCCCTTTTTCATTGTAACAAAAAGTGACATGTCCACCATCAACATTAATCGAGGTTTTGAATCTTCTATAGTCTCTAGTCATATTTATGGAACATCCACTATCAAGGTACCATAGTTATTTCCAATATATTTGAAATGAAGTTACCTAAAGAGTATATTTAAACCCAAAATTATTTTGGTAACGATATTTTTTTAGGTCTATATATTTTAGTAATAAGTGATTTTAAAATCCATAATTTAATTATTAGTTTCTTATAATAATACCTAAGAATTTCATAAATAAATACTTAATTCGGTGCAGTAGAATAAGAACTATTAACAAAACTATCAGAACCAGAGCCTGAAATAAATTAATTTTTAAAAATTATCCTCTATAAAAGTTTATGTCCTATTCCAATGGTATATTTAAGAGTCATATTTTTACCAAGAATATGATTAAGAGTTTTTATTCCATTGGTAAATCACTCTATATCTTTATTTAATTGTTCATTTTATAATTTTTGCCCACTTTTTTCTATATGTAGTTGATTATTATTAAATCTTTCTATTATTAAATCTATTTTAATGTGAGTAGGTAAATCATACAACTTATTTAATCTTTTTATTTATCTTTATGTCTTACAGAATGTTGAAATTTTCAAATAATTCATCATTGGACATATTTTTTGTATCATTTTCAGTCTCAAAATTATTTGAAATGTGAGTAGAAGATTCAGGAAAATAATTTAACACTTTAGAAGTGTTTTTCATAAAACACATATTAGCTTTAATGATTATATCTTCCATTCCCAGATCAAAATTTCTCGAACTATCCTCAAAAGCAATCCAGGTAGATTTCATATCCATTTAATTATTTTTTATATTACCCTCATATTTGTTCTTATACATTATCTTGCGATGATATTCTTTAATAATTCATTTTATTTTATATTCAGAACAAATCATTTAATTGGAAGAATCATCCTTCTTCCATCCCTTTCTTAAATTTATTTTATTATCATAATTTTCTCTATAATTTCATTTCTTTAAGAACATATTCCTTTTTTAGAATTATTTTAAACAAATATCCATATTTTTTATTATTTCATCACTATCATTAGTTTATTCTTCATAACTTCAGATTTCTACTTTGAACTTTTCTTTTTGTTTTGATTTTGTAGTCTTAAATTCTATAGACTTCATTTTTGGTCCATCTGCTTCATCTTTTTCACTTTTAATTATTATTCATACATTATTAAAATTCCAATTAGATACTTTACTTGTAGTTTACTAATGTCACAAGATTTTCTTATAGACACAAATGTCCCTCTCCATATTTCTAGAAGGAATCTGAGAAGTCACGTGACTTGATCTTTTTCAATAATTTTTTTCCTAGTGCATGAATCATGTTAAAAATCGCATTGAACCTGAGATACATATCAGATATAGATTCACCAAGATTAATATTAAAATTATCATATTTAATAGTGTAAGTTTTTAATCACATTTATTTAACATTAGATGTTCCTTCATGAGATATAAAAATGGTAACCCAAATCTAAAAAACAATAACACATGTAGCTATTTTGTTAAATTTATCTTCACCAAAAGAACAATAAAAATCATTCATATCTTTAAAATTACAATATTATGTTGATTTAGTGGAATCAGTCCAACTATTTTTAAAAACATTATTTTTTTGTATTTCTCCTCAGTTTCTATTTAGATATCAAATATCATACTTTCTTAGTTAATTTTTATTTTAATTTTCCATTGATCATAACTATTTCCATTAAAATAAGAAAGTAAATTAGTGGAAGTTATTTCTTATTTATTGTTATCCATAAAGAGTTAAATTTAAAAATGACATAAAATTGAAGATGTTTAAATATAAATAAATAATTTTTTGAATGGCCATTGGTAACAAATATTGGTTGGAGTGAGTAACTCAATATGGGTGAATCGAACTCTCAAAAAAATTATTTAAAAACAATTTAAAAACTATATCCCTCAATTTAATAAAAATATTAGTTAATCAATATAATAGAAATATATAAATTTTATCATTAATTTAATTTCTTAGAATCAGGATCAAGGCTAAGTGAATATAAATTTTAAATACCTTAACTTTTGAAACTAAGTTACCTGAACAAACAATTTATATAGACACATATTAATATTAAATATCAAATTAAAGTTTTATTACATTTTAGAAAATAGAAACCAATTTATAAATTCAAACAAAAGAACTAGAAAATCACTGAGTATAATTTAAATAATAGGTTCATTCTCAATTCAATAATCAATCACTTTCACTTGTAAATCACCTATTTCCAAGCACCTTTATAAAATAAACTGATCCACAACCTAGATCGAATTTTACAAATAACAATACATAGTATTTTCTAGGCATATATCAAATTCCACAGTTATATGTTGGATGAAAAAGAAACCATGTCACACAGGACCACTTCCATAGTTCTTCGTGGGAATAGAAATAAATTATTTTAGAGAGAGTATCAAGTAATCTCCAATTTATCATAGAAGACATTTTTTATAGATAAAAAGATAAATATTAAACATAGATAAAAAATATTAAGAATAAATGAAAAGAGAAATATGTTAAGAATGATAAAAAGTTAAGTAGATCAATCTGAATAGATTCTCTTATACAGAATCCTTAAATTAGTCTTTGGAAGTAATTTAGACTAGTTTCTCAAAAAATAATGGAAAACAGAGTGGTGTAGAGTTTTCTTTGTATCACAAGTGCTCACATATAGAATAACCATATATGTCTAATCCACACACACATATTACATATAATCACACATTCAAATGATTTGATATTATCCTAAAAAAAATATTAACCAAAGTATTCATTGGATAACAATCAAGGAAACATCAAATTCATTAGTTATCCATTTAATTATTTGAAAAACTGTCCCTTTAAGATTTGAAATTCTCCACTGCTATGTTAGACACTAAAAACTATCTTCACTTAAGATATGGTTATTTGAGCGCACATAAACATGACATGGTTAGTTGATGTGGAAAGGTGACATAGTCTATTCATCTCTTCATACAGTAATTTCTTTTCTATATGCGATAGGTTCAAGAATACATTGGGTAGGTTGTTTCTTTATGTGACTGCAACATTAAATGATATGGTAATTATATTAATTTATGTAAAATTATACATACCTTGGCACAGTAACTTGATCTTTTCATGTGGTGGGTAATTTTCTTTATGTGATCACTTCATTAATTTGTACGGTTAAGTCTTTCGATCTCATGATAGGTATTTTTTACATGCGGTAAGGTGATTCTCAATGCATCATAAGTTTAATGTTCAATGTGTAGTCAGTTCATGACATAGAAAAAAATTCTCATATGACTCACATTAATCATTTAGTTCATGTGGTAAGGTGGAGTATAATGTTCGGTGAGGTGACACAGTCACTTGGTCGTCACATGGTATGGTGGCATGTTAAACTCCAAAATTTTCCATTTTTTTAAATTTTACCAGTAAATCCTTTTCTAACATAAAACATGAAAGTAATTAATAAAATTATAAACATTATTTGGGGTTATTAAAATAAGTAGGTTCTAGACAATGCTAACCATATCCCACCTTTTATGATTAGAAATCATAACTTTTAAATTTAACTGAATTGTATATAACAATAGTATATTCATAGAGTATTGAAATAGATGCTTTGAAAGTTCTAGAAATTATGAAAAAAAAATCCAATGAATTAAATTTATTTTAATTTAAAACTATTCAATAATTTACTCCCCCTTTTGGGATTATTAAAAAGAAACAATATAAGGAATAAGATAAATGAAATATGAGAAAAAAATAGAATATTACGTTAATATACCAAAAGGTATTAAAAAATTAAAAAAGTTCCATATTGGAAATCCTAATTTTAATCTGAATAAGGGGTATACCTAAATTATATTGGAAGTATTGGATCATTTGCTTTAGATATAGATACGGGAACATAGGTTGTCATAGGAGAAGATGAGAATGTGGTTTCTTTAATAACTACAAAACTACAAACTTTTTTAATCTATTAAAAGAAAAGGGAAGGATTTATCCTAAAAGGATTAATGGTAGAGGACATAGGGGTGAGAAAAAGAAATGGATGAAGGGGTGTGCATAGTTTTCTAAGAGGTAAATAAATAGGTTTTCATCAACAAGGTAAAATCACTGATAATATGATAATCATGCTCCAGAGCCTGAATAAATCATCTTGGTTCTCCGTGAATGATTCTAAAAATTGATTTAATTCTCTAATCTTCTTAACTTGTGTCTGAAAATATTGAGTTATAGGGGAATCTTCAAGTATATAGAAAATTTCTATTTTTTTAGAACTGACTTTGTGAAGATCCTACATAGATAATAACCAATCACCCTCTTGATTGTTTCTCATTATTGACTAGATTTTTTTTCATCCTCTTGAAATAATTATAGGGTCTTGGTAGCATGGGTTTAAAACCCATCATAAATTTATTTGTTAACCTTTATAAATTATTCATAAAAAACATTCAACTAATTTCATATGGATAGAATGATCTTTTTTTCATCAAAAACTAACTAAAAAAGAGGATTATAATACACATGATTAGGTTGAAACATAGAATTCGTGAATCTCTGGTCTAAATAAATCATCATATCAAATAAACCATCTTGAAGAGAACCATACTAATATCTAGAATCTAAAATATCATTATGTATCATCTTAATTCCAAAACTATATCGAGGGTAAATATTATTGATCACTAAAGTAATAACTTCATAAATATCATATTTTCTCACTTGTTTCAAGGAGATATCAAAATTTAAAAATACATTCTTGAAAATATCCAAAATTTCTGACTTAGAAACATTCATGTCATCCTTAGTGACATATAAAGTAGATGGAATGGGGGTGTAGAAGCTAAGGGGGTGGATCACAAGCCTGATTTATACAATATATTTTAGGAGTATCTATAACATCCCCTAATCGGGAACTCTCTCATGTCATTGGAAAGGTATTCTCATCAGGCATAAAGCACGCCTCCCCATACACCAGAGATTATGGATTAGCAGTGGGGTGTGAAGTGTATAGTGGGGAGACTATACCCCCTGGTATAAAGTTTCATAGGAGTAAAAAATAAACCATATAAATGAAAATAAATCAATGTAAAAAATATAACAGAATACAATAATATAATCTTATAGAGTAATCTAATAATATTAAATGTATATTGTAATGACATGATGGAATTTAAATAAATGTAATTCTATAAACAATACAAGTAAAGACTATTAGGCTCAAATAAAGACAAAAAAATTCCCCATTCCTAAACCCCATGTTATTCCCAACTGAAAATTCTATCCCATACAATATAAAAACAATAAACAATAAGTTCCATTTCCCTTGTCCAAACCTACATCCACATAATCTGCTTGGGTACCAAACGGCGGACCAAATAGGGTGTGGGTAAAACTTAATATGTAGACACCACCATATCTAAAATAACCATTCTCATAATATGTGTATGAAATAATGTGAATAACATGTGTATTAATTAATTTAATAATTAATAAAATACAAGAACAACCTACTTCAACTCCATGCTGGAATGTCTCTGAGCATGTCTTGTGACCATACCAACCACAAACATCTAACGAAGGTAAAATAACCTACTTCATCACCATGCTAAAATATCTCTAAGCATGTCTTATGACCATTCCAACCACCACCATATCACCAAGGTAGAGTCACCACAATCTGGGTCAAATCCCTATATGCATTATAGAATCTGGGTCAAAGAACTATAATAATTACATCCTAAGATTGGGCATATTCCACTCTCTTTAGGCATTACAGGATGGGACCAAGTTGATCTCACTCAATATTAGCATTACAGCAAATAAGTTTTCAAGTTCTAGGGTCGAGCCCTATATATAATCATTTAATCATGGAACATAAGTCCTATCATATAGCATGGATATCATGATATCACATCAAAACTAAAAATGGTTAATTATGAAAATAACCATTTATCTATCTTATAGAACATTCCATTTATATCACAATTGTTTAAAAATTAAATCAATAAGAAATAATTCAAAATTTAGGTATTCTATAACAATAAATCACCTAAGCTCATTTGTAATGTTAAACAAACTTTAAGACATTAGACAATTACATTATATTCTTGGTTTTCTCACCCCATGGAAAAGATTAAGTCTGGTCAGAAGCTAAATCAAACCAAAATAATTCAAGGAATAAACCCATATATTTATTTAATTTATTTGGGATAATTCTAAATTGGTGCAATCAAAATATTTCATAAACATTTCAATTATCAAACCATAGGGTTATGATTTAGACCCCTGCCTTAAATTGTTAAGAACATAACACTTCCAATAGAAAATACACATGAGAAGGAATGTGAAAAAGATTTAAAAGAGGTTTATAGATCAATAAAAATAAATATCAAAACGAAAAAGCATAATCAGTTGAGGTATTTCACTACAACGGTTGTAGAACCAAGGAAGAGAAGGAAAAACAGGACCAAACCCACTTACCAAATATTTCTCTCACAAATAGGATATCTGAAATGAGGTTTGGCACCCCAAATCCTCCTTGAGGATGCCCTAGGGTCAATAGGACAAGATTTGTAGTGTAATGAAATGAAAATTCAGCTGCAAAACAAGTTTAAAACAGAAGGTCGAGAAATTATATGGTGTGTAATGTGGTTACACATCATATAAATATTTTTAATGGAATACAACAAAAAACCCATCGCCTCATATTTATTTTAATAAAATGTCCAAAAAATTACATGATGTTTAATACCTTTAAACAGAATGCAAATGTTCTGCATATAGTTTTTCAACCCATTTTCCATTTAGACAACTTTAATCACCTTTAAATATTCTCAAATTACTAGGACCCCATGTTAAAACATAACCCATTTATACCTAAACTCCATTAATTCAAAAAATCCTACATCCTAGAACTTTAGTTAATTTTCTCTAACAAAGGTTCTCCGTATATGAAAAAGAATCATCCACCAAGGCTCAAATGAAAACTCATGGAGGGACATACCTGAAAAAATATAGGACCTTACAGCCTTCCATCCTTATAATAGCTTATCTCCAAGTGGCACCAAGAGAAATTTTGAATCCCAAGTCTCCTCATGAACTCACCCATTCTTCCACTTCACTCGAACCAACAGTATTATCCTGCCCCAAATATATTTCTCACTACGATCCACAACCTGTATCGGATGCTCCTCAAAATACACATCATCACAAATCATGATGTCTATTATATCCATAACATGGGATAGGCCTAGATGATATCTTCATAGCTATGACATGTGTAACATGTCATGAATGGCATTGTAGCACAATAAAAGGAAAAAATAGTACGCCACTGGACTAACCCTTACCACAATCTCAAATGGCTCAACAAACCTGGGTTCTAGGTTTCCCTATTTCTAGATATTAAATTTCCCCAACATGGGTGTCACCCAAAGGAAAATATTATGACCAACTTCGAATTCAAGAGGTCATCTACGATGGTTATCAAACGATTTCTACCTACTCTTCGGGGTCACCAATTGATGTATGATCAACTGAAACTTATTATATGTCTTATGCATGATACTATACCCAATAAGTACTAACTCACCAACCTCTATCAAACAAATAGTAAAACAGAATGGCCTTCCATACAAATCCTGAAAAGGTTCCATTTGGATTGACTAGTAGTATATATTATTGTATGAAGACTCAATGAGGGCCATATTTTCCCCCATGAACCACCAAAATCCAAAACACAGGATCATAACATAACCTCCCAAACTTGAATAGTCCATTCAGATTAAACATTAGTCTTTGGATGAAAGGTTATTCTTAAATGAACCCATGATCCAAGAGCCTTTTTAAGACCTTTCTTGAAATGTGATGTGTAATGGGGATCCATGTCCAAAACAATACTCCTTAGAACACCATGAAACCAAACCACCTCACGCATGTAAAGACCACCCAAATCATAAACTATGAAGGTCTCCTTATCAGTAAAGAATTGGGTGACCCTAGTCAGTTGATCCACAACATCCCATAAATTTTCATTCTTATTAGTCATCATGGGTAATCCTATCAAAAAATATATTTTGACATCATCCCATTTCCACTCAGGAATAGGAAAAGGATACAAAATCCCAGTTAGCCTCTAATACTCAGATTTCACCTACTGATAAGTGAAGAATCTAGCCACGAATCTGTTCACCTCCTTATTAATTCGTGAACACTAGTACTATATAAAGATATCATGATACATATTTATAAATCCAATATTTACCACTCATTAGAATGATGAAATTCCCTCATAATCTCCTCACATAAGCCCAAAAAAATCCATACTCAGCCACAGAAAATAAGATAATTGACACTGCCAAGAGACCATCTTGATTGTATCTCTCCACCATATAATTTTTCTCTTAGAATTGAACCCTTCATTTTAGAAAACTACTCGGTCTTAATTCGGTCAAAAATCATGGGTATAACAGATGTCTAAGTTAAAGTAACCCATCCCTGAGACTCTTGAACATCTAGATGTATGTCTATAAAGTGGTAAATTATCTGCCACTCATCAAAAGACTCTCGTACTCCTTCTATTTGTTTCTTTTGGATCAAATCCTTAGAAATTAAATTTCCCTTTCCAAATGTATAATCTAACTCAAATTTTAAAGACTATAGAAACTCAACACACCTCCTCTGATGATGGTTCAATTCTTGATGAGAAATGATGTACTTGAGGCTCTTTTGATATGTGTATAACACAAACATCTAACTCATGAGATATTGTCTCTAACATCTTAGGGAGTATTACACTACATTAAAATACATATTTTTAGAAGGTTAATTCCTCTAATGTGTTCTCAGCTAGTTGGACCCATAAGAAACCACTAAATCCTCCTACAGTAAAATAGCTCTGAGTCTGACTAATGATGCATCAAAATACATGGTATATGCCTTACTCAAAACAAATAAATTGAGGATATGTGTTGAGGTCATCCTTTCCTTTAGCTCGTGAAAATATTTCTCACAAGCATCATACCAAAAAAAAATTCACCCCTTTCTTGGTCAACCCAGACATTGGTGTTGCCAAAAGGGAGAAATATTATATAAAGCACTGATGATAACCTAATAAACCTAGAGATATATGAATCTCAAATGTATTTTTAGGTTGTTCCCAAGATATCATGGTTGTGGCTTTCTATGGGTCTACTAAAAATCCTGCCTCTGAGATGGCATGGCATAAGAAGTTCACTTTATTAATCCATAAACTGCATTTGGTTAGTTTGGTGTAAATTAGATGTTCTCTAAATGTACTCTGGGAGATATAAATATTCTTGAAAATATGTTTTTTGACTAGGATTACACTAAGATATCATCAAACAAACACTACAAACTAGTCTATAAAAGTATGAAATACCCTACACATTAAGGCCATGAATATCACTAGTGTGTCGGTCAACCCAAATTTAGTAACTAAAAATTCATACAAACCATACCTGCTTCTAAAAGGAGTCTGATTGTATCACCCCTAATTTATGGTAACCTGATCTCAAATCAATCTTGGAGAAGATCTCAACACCTCTCAACTGATTGAAAATATCATCAATGAGAGAAAGAGGATATATATTATTGGTTGGTATGTGGTTCAACCTCCAATAATCCACACATAAGAACAAAGAACCATAATCCTTCTTGGAAAAAATAATTATAGAACCCCATGGAGATGTACTAGGATATATAAAGCCTTTATATTCTAGATCTTCTAATAGAACCTTCAACTACTGAAGCTCTGTTGGTGCCATATGGTAATGTGGGATAGAAACTACCTCTTCTCCCAACAACTCGATCGTGAACTAAAAATCTCTATCAGGAGATAATCTATATAAATCATTATGAAAGACATCCTAAAAATGGTATTCCACTAGAGGAAAGAATCATGATTCATTTCACTATTATATAGTGCAAGATTAGTTATCTGATCCATGATTACAATCCAATCTATGCTAAAATGGTCCTGTATGACTAGACCAAAGATCCCACTCAACCTAGTGAGAATATTCACCTCCTTATAAATATATGAAGGTAAATATCATCTTATAATTTTTGATCTGAGACTTCTATAGAACTAACCAATCCATACTAATAACTAAATTGAATCATATACTTTCTAGCATGAATGGTCACCAGAAAAAATAGTATACACTAATCTCAAAAGAACACACCTGGAAATGTTTTATATTCTCTAACTACACTCCAAACAGTGTGTCGATGGTCAAATAACCATACAATCTTTCCAAATCGAAGCAAAAAACATTTTAAAAATTATTAGATAGAAAAAATGTGATTACTTAACATCAAACAAAATAGAAGCTAAGGAAGATGATACAAGAATTATACCTCTGACGATAGATGGTATTGCATCCATGATAGTCGGAGTAGTCTGCATAACAAGCAACTGGCTTGTCCCTCTTTTTTGGGATCTAGTCTGACTACCCAGACTTATTTCCCTTTCAATGTATTACTACTCAAGAACTAGGGTACTACATCCTCTACCTCAGCCTGGATGGCCAGTGGAAATATAGCTACCAGCCTACTATGGGTTAGTTGAACCCCTCCCTAACTCTAGTGTCTATTTGGTCCTCTATGGAAAGTTCATAAAGAACCTCCAAAGATGACCCATTCTTCCACAGATGCAACATTCAACTGTGGGGTAAGGACACTACAGGTGCTTGTGACCAAACTTACCACACTAATAGAACTAGAAGAAAACATTGTCTTGAGATAGTTTTTCACTGGCCTAATGGCTCTACCCACTACAAAATTGGTAGAAATTTTCATAGAGGCGCTTCATTCTACTTGAAGAAGAGCTGCAAGATCTCCCTAATGAAACAGCATGGATGCTTCTTTGGGCCTCTCTCAAATTCCATTCAGTGATGATTTCTTCATTCATCCCATCCTCAAAGATGCTTAAAAAAAGAATTTACCTATGACATGATCTCATAACGATGATCATCCTAAAAATTTCTTTCCCTGAATATCACATCAGCTGCCAAAGATGGTTCAAATTTTTTTAGGTTGGTGAAACTTCCATCATTGTCCAACCCTGACTTTCCCTTCTATGTTAGATGAATGAACTCATGAGTTTTTTCATTCCTCAAAGTTTTATGGTGGAAATGGATCAATAAATTCATCTCAGATTCATTATAAGATAGATTATCCTACTTCCCATATTTATCCAGAATATTCCACCAATGATTGGGAGGTCCACAAAACATATATGAAGTAGGATTTACCCTCTTATCCGCAGGAGTTTCAAGATGCTTAAAGATTATCTGTACTAACTAGATCTAGAACTTGACTCCCTGGGGTCATCCTTCGCTAGTAAAAAATTGTCAATGCGGCAACTAAAACTCTCTTGTCATCTCAAATATCAAATAAATGGTATGAAAAGTCTCCCTTTCCATGAATTTCATGACCCTTAAGAATCTATTGTGAAGATGAACATCCATATACTTCTCAGGAACTATAGGAAGCTCAGGTTTAGTTGTGTTAGGAGTGTGTTGATTTCCACTCTCCTAACACTCAAGTTGTGGATGATGAGGAGGAATTTTCTCTATAATGAAAATTCACTCCTTAGATAACTGGATAAAAAAGGTCAACCTGAATAGGTGAATTTAACAAAGAACCAATGAATCATGTTCTCTAAAAACATGGTTTACAAGTGTGTTAGCATGACACATCAACTCATTTTAGTTCTTTGATGAATTGTATATCTCATATGATATTTTAAAATCCAAGTATATATCACATGAAAAAATAGATATGCCCCTATTATGAACAATGCATGTCAATATACCTCTATGAACCTATTATGATATATGTATTCTTATCTCACGCCATGTCAGGCCATGATTAAAATCTTAAGAAATAATAACATCATAAAATAATAACCTCATACAACATGTGAATCACCCAATGTGAAATAACATCAATTATAATAAGCACACAACACAAATAGAAATCCCATCCCTGGGCACTCGGATTTTCCCCATGCATGGGTTAGCTACTCCAATGAACGAGCTCATTAGAAAGTCCCGACACATCCAAGTCTCCTTTCTACCTTTACCGAATAGTAAATTAGAAGAAAAAAAAATCACGATCCTCTGATAACACTATGTAACATCTCCCAATCTGGCATTCTATCACATGGCCAGAAAGGGTTGGTTATGAGACCTCAAGTGTGCCTCCCCATACACCATAGGCTACCGACTAGTAGCAAGGGTGTGAATTGAATTGTGTGAATACGATACCCCTTGGTATGAAGTGTCATAGTAATAGAAATTAAACTATATAAATGAAATAAATCAAAGTACAAACATAGTAGAAGAAAATAATAAAAGAGAACTGAAAAATGCAATAATAATAAGGGAATAATGTAATGATGTGCTAGAATTTAACTAAATGTAATGCTAGAAACAATACAAGTAAAAGAATAGGAAAATTAAATAAGACTCAAAACTCCCTAATCCTGAACCCCACATTAGTTCTAGCTCTAAACTTCAACCCATCCAGCAAACAAGCAATCAACAATAAGGTACTTTTCCCTTGTCCAAACCTACATCCACATAATCTTATCAGGTACCAAATGGAATCCTGAATAGTGTGTGATTAAAACGTAGTAATTTAACACCATTATGTATAAACTAACCATTCTGGTAATAAGTATATGTAATAAAGTGAATAATTGTTGTATTAATTAATTTAACAATTAATAAAATACAACCACAACCCGATTCGTCTCCATGCCAGAATATATCTGAGCATGTCTAACAACCATGCCATCCAAAACCATATAACCATGGTAAAATAACCCAATTCATCACTATTCTAGAATATCTCTGATCATGTATTACAACTATTCTAACCGCCACTATATAACTAAGGTAAAGTCACAACAATCCTGGTAAAATACTTATAATCATTACAGCATCTGGGTCAAATCCCTACAAGAATTATAGTATAAGACTAGGAATATCCTACTCACTATAAGCATTACAACATGATAATAGGTTGGTCCCTCTCAATATCAGCATTATAGCATATAAGTTTACAAGTTCCAAGGTCGATACCAATATAAAATAATTTCATCATGGAACACAAATCCTATAGTATAGCATGGATATCATAATATCAAATGAAAACTATAAATGGTTAATAATGTGAATTACCATTTATCTTTCATATAACACATTACATTTATATCATAATTTAGTAACATTTATATTGATAAGAAATAATTCATAATTTAGTGATTTTATGACAAGAATTTCTTTAAGTTCACATGTCATGTTAAACATGCTTTAATCTGTTTTCCAATTAATTTATATGCATCATTCTCTCACCCCACAAGAAACCTTAAGATAGGTCCGAAGCCAAATGAAACCAAAAGACTTCAAAGAATAAACCCATCTATTTATTTCACTGATTTGGGTGTATGCTACATTGGAACAATAACAATATTGCAAAAACCTAGAAATTATCATAACATAGGGTTAATATTTTGACCCCTACCTTAAACAGAAAAGAACGAAACACTTCCAATGGAAAATACCTATGAGAAGGAAGTTTCATAAGATTATAAAGAGGTTCCTAGATCAAAATAGATCAATATCAAAACCAAAAATGAAATCAGTCAGGGTATTTCACCAAAACATTTGGAGAACTAAGGGATGGAAAGAAAAACATGACCAACCCCACTTACTAGGTATTTCTCAAAAAAAAAACGGGACATTCAAAAGGAGGGTTGGCACTCTAAATTCACCCAGTGGATGCCCTACTATTGAGAGGAGAGGAGCTATAGCAGAATGAAATAAAAATGCATCTTCACTGAATGTTTAAAATAGTAGGTCAGGAAATTACATGGTGTGTAATGTAGTTATAGGTTGTTTAAATATTTTTAATTTAATATACCAAAAAATCCTCTGCCTTGGATTTATTTTATTAAAACATCTGTACAATTTATTGATGTGAATTCCCTTTACATAGCATGAAAATATTCAAAAAATGGTTTTTTTATCCCATTTGTATATTAAGAAACCTGAACCTCCTTTAAAGACTCTGAACTTACCAAGAACCCATATTAACACTTAACTAATTTATACCCAGACTCCATTAATTCAAAAAATTATGTATCCCCAAAATTTACATCATTTTCTCCAACAAAGTATCTTTGTCTCCAAACAAGACTCGACCACCAAAGATCAAAAGAAAAACTTAAGGAGGTAAGTACCTAGAAAAAGATGGGAAATTACATTATAATCCATAGAATTATCTCTCATAGTCTAATCCACAACACTATTAACAACTTCAACTTCATCTTTATCAGAATATTCAACTATATCCTCATGAAAAACAAGTTTGGAATCCTCAATTGTCTCTAAAATTTCAACCTCACTAATCAAATATCCTTCTAAATTTCTTTAAATAGAGAGCATGGTAAGTCCACTATGTTCAACTGTACTGCCTCCATGATCTTAATAATTGTAATCTTGATATTCTAAGATCAAGAGAAGCGATCTAGGGGACTTCTCCCCCTTATAATGTTTACTTGGTATAGGATGTGTTTGGGTATTCCCAATAATATATCTCTCTGAGATATCCCCAACTTCATCAAATCAAATAGACCAATCTCATTCTCACTCATCCTCATAAGTTATTCTTGCTTCTTCATCAGTGTATACATATTTTATCTCTTCTTATTATTCCACTTATTCTATAACTACTTCCTCTTATACTTATTTAGAGGTAAAAATATAATCATCTAAATACTCCACAACTTCTTTATGTTCAAGACCTATATCCACTAGATCCCTAGGTCTAACAGGATACCTTATTGGTTTAACTATTATATAGTTTCTCTGGTTCAACCATGCATTCTAGTTTCCATGAAATCCAATTGACTACCATTTTCTTAAAAATATTTTGCGAAAGAAAAAATATATCAGATAAAACTATCTTTTCCTCCCCCTAATGAACCAATCCTTTATAATCTAGCAAGGCTGAAATGAGCATAGGGTAAGATAAAGAATCAAACATTAAAGCTTTATTTTACAGTCAAATGATATGTCACATAAAATACCTACAAAAACTAATTTTAACATTATTCTTTATCAATAAATAGAAAAACATATAATGATTTCTCAAGATACTAAATAATACTTTTATTTTGAATATAAGGCAGTGGATAAAGTTTACTAGTAGCCTACATTCTCTATTCAACTCAATAGTAGTGGGTCTTCTAGGAGTTACATTTCTAGAGAGCTCATCCAAGGAATTCTGAAACTCAAAATGCATATGATAAATGAGATATGAACTTTGATAATCCTCATATTCTACTCTATGAGGAATTCCAAAACACTTTTCACAACACTTCTAGGAAAACTATTGAACTTCACTACTAACCATTGTT
Source organism: Viscum album (assembly GCA_963277665.1). Lineage (NCBI taxonomy): Eukaryota > Viridiplantae > Streptophyta > Magnoliopsida > Santalales > Viscaceae > Viscum > Viscum album. The sequence goes on from OY728148.1 coordinate 171,051,846, forward strand.
TTTTAGATATATCTTTTCTCTCTAAGGATAAACTCTAGGTTTACATAAAACTCATTGAAAGGATTCAGATAAAAGGGTCAACCATTTTCACTGAACCATGTATCCCAACCCTGATTTAGAATCTCATTCAATACCAATGATCTACATTATTTTAACCATTTCACGTCAATTTATTTTTCCATTAAACATAAATGATCAATTAGATATGGATTCTTCAGGTTCAATAATGTACTCGAGATGGATTTTGACTTCCTTAAAGGAGTTAACTGAATAGGAAATTTGGTCTCCAACATTCACTTCATCCTGGTCATTTTGGTTTGATTAGAGATCTCTAAAGGTTTGAAAATAGAAGGTAAAAAAAGAGGTTTTATTTAGAGAGGGTGAGAGGTTTGGGATGGGAGAAATATATCCATTCAAAATATCATAAAAGGATAAATGATATATAATGGAAAATATAGGTAATGGTTTAGACACTAATTATATTTATATTTTAAATAATTTAGGTATTATAGTGATAATAAACGTAAAATAAATCCCACTAGAAATTTTTCTAAAAAAATCAATGAAAATAGACACGATAAGTACACTAACCATTGATCTCTAATAACTTGAGAATGATAGGCATAATAACCATATCATTATAGTAGTTAAGCTAACCATGTGACGAATATGTTCACAATAAGTAAGTATTGACTGTATGAATAGGTTTTCACAGTAAGCATAGTGACCATGTGAGTGGATACTTATGTTAAGTATGGTGAATGCATGAGTAAGTGTCCATGGAAGGCATGCTGACTATATGAAAAAAAACTCATGGATGACCTACTGATTATGTGAAGTATACTTAATGTATACTTCCAGAAAATCTCAGAGAATAGAAGTGAAATAGTTTGACATAGGAATTAATAACTAAATAAAAATTAGAAACATTTAACTTAATATATCATACATATTTCATGTCTAATATACTTGATTCTCTCAGCATTAAAAGAATTTATAAATATATTAGTAAGATGAAATTTAGTACCAATGAATTATAGAGTTATATCACCTTTCTGGAAATGATCTCTCAAAAAGTGATGTATTATATCAAAGTTATTTTTTCTATAATGTGATATAGGATTCTTAGAAATATTTATCACACTTGTATTATAACAATTTATATGGACATGTCTAAATTTATATCCATATTCTAGTTATGTATGTTTCATCCATGAACTCTATGCACATCAACTATATGTAACTCTATACTCAGCTTCAGTTGTGGATAATTCCAAAGATATCTATTTCTTACTACACCGTGAAACTTGAGACTTTTTTAAAAAGTGACATGTTCTAAAAGTGAATTTTCTATCTAACGTACAACCACCAAATTCTACATCAGAATAACTAACCAAATCAGATTATTTTCACCTAGAATAAAACAATACTAATTTGGTTGTATATTTTGAAAATTATTTTCCCATCTATTAAATGTGACTCTTTTAAGATTCCTTTAAAACAGACACACATATTGATACTACACATTACACTAGGTCAGCTAGTAGTTATGTATAGTAAAATTCTAATCAAACCTTTTAAAGTGGTTTGATCAATTAGTTTTCTAGTTTCATTAAGACCCAATTTGCAGTAAGTACTCATGGAAGTATCACTACCTTTAGTACTTTCCATACTAAAATATTTTAAAAGATATTTGGTGTACTTGATTTTATTAAAAATAATTCTTATTTATTTTGAAAAAAATTAAAACTAAGAACGAATTTATGTTCACCCATAAATGTCATTTCAAATTCTCTTTTATCATTTTTTAAAAATTAGTACAAAATAAATTCTTCAAAGATCCAAATATTATATCATCAATATATATTTGTAATACTAGAACATATTTTGAACTTATTTTAATAAAAAAATTAGGGTTAGTTATTCCTTTAGTAAAACCTTTAGAATATAAAATTGAATTAATCCTATCATACCAACCAATATGAGTTAGTTTTAAACTATATAAATAATTTATTAATTTAAAAACATGACTTGGAAAGTGAGGGTTTTAAAATCTAGGGGTTTTCCAAAAAATATCCTAAAAAATGTAACCATTTAAGACTTCACTTTTGATATAAATTTAAAATATTTTTAAATGAAAATATATTATATAAGAAAGTATCATCCTAATGGATTCAAGTATAGCTACTGTAGAAATGGTTTCTTCATAATCAATATCTTCTTCTTAACTATAACCTTATACAACCAATCGGGATTTATTTCTTATTATTGTTCCTAACCCATCAACCTTGTTTCTAAACACCCATTTAGTTCTAATATTTAAGTAGTATTTGGGTATTTAAACTAGTTTGTAGACACTTTTTCATTAAAATTTATTAAGTTCCTATACATATTTAATCATTAATTGCATCACTGATGTTCTTAGGATTAAGTTGTGGTAAGAAAACATGATGTTCAACCAGATTTCTTAGAGAATCTCTAGTATAAGTTCTTTTTCTAGGTCACCTAAAACATAATCTAAGTGATGATATCTTTGATTTTTAATGGATCTAGGGATAAAAAAATGACAACGTATTCTCATCTATGGTTCAGGCTCAAGTTGTTCATCATAACTAGGTGAGTTATTTACAGGAGGTCTGGCTTTATTGTCACCGAGTTTAGTATTTATATCCAGGCTATAAAGTTCATCATAAAGATTTTATTAATATTTATTAGGCTCATGTGGATCCATTTAATCTTATTTTATATGTATATATTCTTCCAAGATCTTAGTCTTTTTGTTAAACACACTATATGACTTACTTGATGTAGAATATTTAAGGAAAATACATTCACCACTCTTGGAATAAAATTTATCTAAATTATATTTTATATTGAGTATATATACTTTTAAACTAAAAACTCTAATGTAAATAAAATTTGGTTTTTTATCATTCCATAATTTATAAGGGTTATTATTTAATATAGGTCTAACTAAAACTCTATTAAATATATAAAAAGTTATATTTATAGCTTCTTCCCAAAAATAAATGGGTAAATCATACTCATTGAGCATAGTCTAGGAAATTTCTTGAAGGGTTCTATTTATTATCTCCAGAACACCATTATATTATGGGGTCCTAGGATCAGAAAAGTTATTACTATATCCATGTTGTGAGCATAAAGATTAAAACCCTTGTTTTAAACTCATATACATGATAACTTTTTAGGTTTTTAATTATAAGTACATTATGATTCTATATAGATCTATCATATTTCAAAAAAAATAAAGAGCCTCAAATTTATGATCAAGGAAGTATAACCATGTGTATCTTGAATAATCATCCACTATAACATAGACATAATTTTTTTCTACTAAACTATAAACTCTATAGGGTCTAAAAAATTCCATATGAACCAACTCTAAAGGTTAATAAGTTGAAACATATTTCTTGAATTTGAAAGATATTTTTTGTTCCTTCCCCTTTTGATAGGGATTATATACTTTTTATTTTGTGAATTCTATCTAAGTTATATCCTTATATAAACCTTTCCTTGTTAACTTTCTTTGTGAGTTTATATTGAAATGTCATAGGCACCTATGCCAAAGCCAATATTATTTATTAAAGTCACTTAAATAGCAAACATTCTAACAAAATAAGTAATTTAAATATAAAATATAAACTTTTTAATTTCTCAAAGCATAAAAAACTAAAGAATGTTAGGAATCAAAAACATTACAAGAATTTTTTTCAATCTTAACATGAAAACCATCATCACAAAATTTTGAAATAATAATTAGTTTATACTTCAATCCATCTACAAATAAAACATTAGAAATTAAAATTGTACTAGAGTTACCAATTTGGAAAAGTCCAATTATTTTCCCTTTTTAATTGTCACTAAAAGTTACATGCCCACCAACCACTTTAATCAGGTTTTTGAAGATTGAGTAGTACCCAGTCATATGCCTAAAACATCCATTGTATAGGTACAATAGTTGTTTACCAGAGCTTTTCAATCGATTTACTTACAAGATATATTTAAACCAAAAATGATTTTTGCACACATATTATCTTGGATCTAGATATTTTAATAATAATTAATTTTGGAATACAAAATTTTATTATTGGTTCCTTAAATTTATACCTAATACTTTCATAAATAATGACATTATTTTGTCTAGTATAATAATATCTATTAATCGGCTGAGTATAATTGGGGCTTGGAATAAATTTATTTTTAATATTTCTCCCCTTTAAAGGTTGATATCATATTCGAGTGGTATATTTAGGAGCTTTATGTTTACAAATAATCTAAGTAATAGCCTCTATTGCATTAGTAAATCTCTATATATATTTATTAAATTTCTCATTAGATAATTTCATCACATCATTATCTTTAAGTAGTTGATAATTCTTGACTTTTTATTTTGTCAAATCTATTTTAAAGAGAGTAGATAAATGATGTTGTTTATTTAAAATTTTGTATTTATCTTTTAATTCATTAAATCTTTCTCCCAACATGTTACAATATTCAAATAATTCATTAAGGGAAATATTTTTAGCATCATTTTCATCTTACAATGATTTGAAATATGAGTAGGAGATCTAGGAAAAAACATTTAGTGCTTTAGATGTGTTTTTATGAAACACATATTAGCTTTATAAATTCTATCTTCTCTGCTTGAGTCTGAATCACTCGAACTATCCTCATAAGCACTACAGGTGGATTTCATATCCTTTTTATGATTATTTCTCTTGTCCTTATATTTATTCCTATAATTTATCTTGGGATAGTCTATTTTAATATTTCCTTTTTGTTTAAATTTATAAAAAAATATTTCATTGAAATAATCATTCTTCTTCCAATATTTTCTCCAATTTACATTATTTTCATAATGTCTTATGTAATTATGTTTCTTGAAGGTCTTATTATTTTTATAGAAATTTTTGAAATTTCAAGCCATGTGTGTCATTTCTTCTTCAATGTAAATATGTGATTCTTCATTAGTTGAACTTTCAAATTTTTTCATATCTTTTTGTTTTTAGTAAGTAGTCATAAAGGCTATATAATCCCTTTTTGGTTTATCCACTTTCTCTTTATTCACTTGTAATTATTATTCATACATCATTATATTTCCAATTATCTTCTTTAATGTTAGTGTACTAATTTCATAAGATTCCTTTATGAACACAGGATGTTCCTCTCCATCTTTCTAGAAGGAATCTAAGTAGTTTCATGACTCAGTATTTTTTAGTAATTTTTTTCCCAATGTATAAATTATGTTAATAATATCATTGAACCAGAGACACATGTCAGATATAAATTCAACATGATTTATCATAAAAGTATCATATTTAATATTGTAAGTGTTTAAATGCATTTTTTAAACATTTGATGTTCATTCATGAGATATAGAAAGGGTATCCCAAATCTAAAAAACAATACCACATACTAGTATTCTATTAAATTTATATTCACCTAAATCACAACATAAAACATTCAAAGCATTATAATTATAATCATATGCTGCTTTAGTGGAATCACTCTAAGTAACTCTAGTTGCTTGAGTTTTTTCATATTTATCTTCAATTAACATCTTGATATCAAATCACATACTTTCTAAGTGAATTTTCATTTTTATGTTCCATTGATCATAATTACTTCCATGAAAATAAGAAGGCATATTAGTGGTCGTTCCTTCTTTTATATTATTATCCATAAAAATTTTGATTTAGAAATGACATAAATTTTAGACCACTAAGTACAATTAAATCATTGTTCAAAAGGCCTTTGATACCAAATGTTCGTTGTAGTGAGTGTAACGACCCTAACTTTTGAATAATATTTTTTTCTTAAATTTGTGTGTTATTTTATTGTATGCTCAACAAAACTATATCATTTCATTAATGAAGTTAGTATAATTAGAATGAGACCATTGGGTTTTGACTCTTATATGACTATTGGTCAATATGAACGTTGGAAACTATACTCTTAACATTATGATTATTGTTTATAAATACAAATGATCATGGTTAATTAATTTAAAAATAAGATTTGATGACCTCATCCAGTAGACTTGGGTCATATGAAGCCCATTTGTTAGATCTTGGGAAGGAGGTAGTATCACAGGGCTTTGCACTGGACCAAGCCCAAGTGGAGCTTCAGCATATTAAGCTTTAACGTAATCACCTACGGGAGAAGTTTAAGATGATATAAATCACCACTCGGGCAATGTTATCTGAGCCTCCATAAGATTCTATCACCATTTCACACCTTACTCTTAGGTCCTATGAAAGTGTTATAAGGGGATATGTAATGAGGCCTTAGTTACTTTGTGTAATCCCTTAGTGTAAATAAAATTTTTATTTCATCATTCCTATTTTAGGAATAGCTTATGTCATGGACCGTCCCCTAGGGCTTGTGTCATTACTACCCCAATCCTGCCTTCCATAGGCCAGGGGCTGGCGACTAGCACCAAAGGCGTAATTCCCTAAAACTAGGAAGGCATTGCTTTTATAACCTGTAAAAACACACAGCAAGATACAAACATGAGTAAACTGTATAACCAAAAGTGTACTGAATGTAAAAGGGTCCATAATACAAGCCCAATAGAAAAAGGTAAAAGTACAACTGAAAACAATACAACTGAAGAAAAAGAAAGAAAAGCAGCCACTAGGTCGTTCTCTGGGATTCCAACCTGAAGGGTAGGTACAGATAGCCTCCTTAGCACTCCACGTCCATCTGTCTCCTTGGTGTACTAACACGTAGTATGGTCCTCCTCTAGGTATCGTCTGGTCCTGATACTCTCAGCCTCGATTAGCATTGTTCGTTGTCTACATCCAACACAACTAGGTGCGTACATAGCCCATACAGGGGTGAGTATAACGGTACTTAGTAAGGACCATGAGACCCTCAAGGTCACACAAAATCCACCAAGGATAAACCACAAATAATGAAATCAACAGATAACCCTAATTAGGTATATGTCCATACATACACCTAAGTTATCAAGTGATCCATCTCAATCATGAGGAAAACACTGAAAAATTGACTCAGCTCAACCAGGATTTTATTCTAGGGTTAGTATCAAGTAACATCCACAGTCATATTTTTGAAACCTTGGATGTTGGATAACTCCTCCTCTATCGAGTACAGTGGGCCTACCGCGACACCAAGCGCGATTACCACTAACCTGGGACTGCTGAGGTACTCCTCCTGTTGAGTACTGTGGATCTGTCATGTCACCAAGCGTGCTCCCCACCGTGGGTTTGCTGCGTCACCAAGCGCACTCCCCCTCGTAGCCTGCTGAGGTACTCTTCCTGTTGAGTACCGTGGGTCTGCCGCGACACCAAGGCTCTCCCCACTTTGGGTCTACTGCAACACCAAGGCGCTCCCCAATTGGCTAGTAGAGTCACTCCGAGTCGAAACGGTCAGCAGTCATCAGGTATCAGCTAGCTACTAGGTCTCTGCACTATGCTCACTCGTCTCTAGGAGGAACTGCTCCACGAGCTACAGGTCGATACTCCAACTATCACGAAGTCCCATGGAGAAGTATCTCAAAGGTATGCCACGTCATAGGGGTCTCAACGCCGCAGATGGTGCGTCAATCGGACGCCCGTTCAGTGATTTATTAGCCTTTTTAGTCCCAGGGTCCCGGTTGGATTCGTGCATGATCCAACCTGATTGTATCTCAACTATACCCCAAACTTCATTGGGGTATACTAAAAGATACCTTCACACTCCAAGATTTCTAGCGCCGCTGACTCTTCATCAAACGGACGTCTCGTGCCAAAGATATGGCCGAAGGAGTGTAAATGGGTTGTAGTGGGCCTGGGTCCAGTTCGGCCCGGTCGGACTGACCCGGCCCAACCCATTCTGGGCTGACCTGGTCTAGGTCAACCCGGCCTGACCCATTCGGTATGGCCCGGCCCGTTGGGTGGGCCAGTTCATTGGGTTCGGCCCGGCCCGCAGGGCCCCGCCCAGTAGGCCGTGAGGGGCCACAGAGATCCGTGAGGGCGCAGACCGACCGCAACGGCGCAGACCGGTCATGGTTCGGTGCAAGGTAGGTTCGTCCTGGGGGGATCAACATGGGTGGCTTGTCCCAGAGGGCACCACGGGAGCGGCCCGGCCCGGGGCGCGGGGCCGATTTGGCTCGGAGGGCCGTAGTGGCGCGGATCGGGGCGGCTCGGCCTGGGGGTCGGGGTGGCATGGCCAGGGCTAGTTCGGCTAGTGGGTGGTGCGACTAGGTCCGGTTCGGCCGAGAGGTCATAACGGTCGGGGTGGCTCGACTGGAAGATGGCGTGGACAGGGTGGCTCGACCAGGGGCTGGGGTGGCCAAGGGCCGGTTCGGCCGGGAGGCCGGGGTGGCCTGGGTGTGGTGCGGCCAGGGCGCGTCGTGGCTGGGGCGCAGCACGGCTCGGGGATGATTCAGTTGGAGTCAGCGCAGGGCCGGTTTGGCAGGGAGACCCGAGTACCGCAAGTGCAGTGCTGGTCACGGAGGCCGCGGGTGGCGACACTACTGCCTTCGTTGCATTCGTCGCCTTCCTCCGTTTAGAAGAACACTGTAAAACAACACAAGGGTTACAGAGAGGATGGTCCATGTTAGTTTGGAATGCACTCTCCACATTAGAGCAGTAGAAAGAGGTTCATGAGAACAAATCACATCAAACCCTCCCGCAAATATTCTTCCCAACCTGCAAAAGAAAAGAAGGGGTGTACTTGTGAAGTGATAATCAAATAGCATTAAACCCCTACCTCGGGTTGATACATCAACGGAGTCACGGGGAAGAAGATGAAGTTGTCGTTGTTCATTGCATCTTCCACACACCTCCAATCCCAAGCTCGTGCGTCGGTTCATCATAGTCGAAGACGTCCTATGTTGAAGAAAGTCTCAAGGATGAAGGTCGAAGTTGGGGTCGGCATTATTCATTGGCGTTCTTCGTTGGATAACGTGCTCTTCGTTGGAGAGCTTAATCCTCCAAGTGTCAGGTGTCACATCACTTTACCAGCGCTTTGTTGCTTGGTGAAGTCGTCCCAAATCCTCCTTCCAAGCTCCATATATTTAGAATATGGGGTAGGTAGGTAACGATCGTGGAATTTATGATGGTTCATTTATTAGGAACCTTCCTAAATTCCAACGACGCTGTTACTTAATTTAAAAAGGGGGCAATCCAATTAAATATATGTGCATTGGAACAATTAATATAGAGGAAGTCAAGAGGCTCCTCTACATTAATTATGGGGGTTGAGAGTTTCTCTCAATTAAAGGGGGGTTTAGTCTCAGGTAGTCCTCACCACCATAACCTCTCATGGGAGGTTATGGTTCGTGTGGTCCCCACCACCATAACCTCTCGTGAGAGGTTAAGGTCTCGTGGTCCCCACACCTCAACTTCCACATGGAGGTTTAGTTCTGATGGACCCCACATCTCAACACCCACATGGGAGTTGAAAATAAAAATAAAAATGTCTTACACTTTTATTTTTATTTTATTCTTACACGAAAAACCCAAAAACTAACTTTTACCCTTGACCAACTGTCGTCGAGGTGAAAGTCTTATTAAGTGAATATCGGCGCTGTGAGTTCAACGGTGCCCTCGGATTTAAATTCTGAGAACCGGTTCAAAAGTTAGAAAAACCCGCTCGCACGTTTACTGAACATACCCAAAAAAAGTTCAGAAATTCATTCCAAGCACTTCGAGCCTCAGAATCACATGCCATAAATTTTCAGACTCGTAAAATTCCCAGATATTTAAAAAAATTACATGGAAATTATGGGTCTTTACATTCTCCCCACCTCAGGCTTTACATCCCCGTAATCCAAAACTCAAACTAAGAGAACAAGTGGGGTACTGAGCATGCATCTGAGCCTCCCACTCTCATGTGCTCTCCTGAAGGTTCCCATGTTTCCAGCGAACGTGCAATAAAGGTAATGACCATCTACAAAGGACCTTCTCATGTCAATATTCAATCTCTACTGGAACCTCTGTAAAAGTCTCCCCATCATCGACATCCAGCTCGCCATGGTCGATGATGTGGGGAGGGTCGTTCATGTATCTACTCAACTGGGATACGTGGAAGTCATCGTGCACCCAATGCAACTAAGGAGGAAGAGCTAAGTGGTATTCCACCTCTCCAACTTTGATGAGGACCTGAAAAGGTCTGATGAATCTCAAATATAACTTATCGCCTCAGCCAAATCTCCGCAAACCTCGTCGAGGTGAGACTCACAAAAATGTGCGGTCACCATCCTCGAACTCTAGAGGTCTCCATCTCCTGTCAGCATACGACTTCTACCTGCTCTGTGCAGTCTTCATCCTCTCTTAGATGATCTGCACCTTCTTTGTGGTAGACCGTACCGTATCTGGTTCCACGAGTGATGACTCCCCTGGGTCACTCCAGCACAAAGGTGATCTACAAGTTCACTAGTACAATGCCTCAAAATGTGACATCCCAATGGTGGAGTTATTGTTGTTGTTGTATGCAAACTCCACCAAAGGTAAGTGATCTTCTCAGCTGCGACCAAAGTTGAGGACACAAGCACGGAGCATGTCCTCAAGGGTCTAAATGGTCCGCTCAGTCAGGTCATCTGTCTGAGGATGGAAGGAGGTGCTTAAAAGAAGTTGCATCCTGAAAGTCTCCTGCAACCCCTTCCATAGCCGGGAAGTAAAACATGTGTCACGATCGGAGACAATCGTCGAAGGTACTCAATGTAGCCATGAAATCTCCTGCACATAGAGGAATCCTGATATCTCTACAGAACCCTTCTCTCTGATCGGTAGGAAGTGAGCCGACATGGGGAGTCAGTCGATGATCACCCAAATTGAGTCATGACCTCTTGATATACGTGGAATTCATGTCATGAAGTCCCTGGATATCCCATCCCACTTCCACTCTAGAACCTCTAAAGGCTGAATCAAGCCTGCTAGTACTTGATGATCCACCTTAACTTGCTGAAAAGTGAGGCATTGAGAGACAAACTCTACAACTACTTTCTTCATTCTCGGCCACCAGTGCTGTCGTCGGAGGTCCTGGTAAATCTTCACCACTCTTGAATGTACCGCTAGAGGGGATGTTTGTAAATCCTTCAACACTTCCTCCTGAAGTGACACCAGTACCATGATATGTCCTATGAAGAGGATGACGTACTCCCCACCTTAAGAAAATCTATTAGGTGCCTGCCCTGTGGATATCTAAGCACATTGTGTCTCGCAGTCAGTGTCCCCACGCTGCGCCTCCTAGAATCTCTTAAGAAGGGGGGGAGTGATTGTAAGAGACTGAAAAAAATCTACTCCATCCCGATCCACAAAGGATATCTACAAAGCAGCCAGCTGCTTCATCGCCTCGCCTAGTAGTTGTATACCAGATCTCCTGTTGAGTGCATCAGCAACAATGTTCCCCTTCCCAGGAGTACAAACTATCTCAAATTCATAGTCCTGGAGGAACTCAAACCAACATCGTTGTCTCAAATTCAATTCCTTCTGAGAGAAGATATACCTAAGACTCTTGTGATCAGAGTACACTTTAAAATTCTCACCCATCAGATAGTGTTGCCACATCTTCAAGGCGAACACCACTACTGCTAACTCCATGTCATGGGTAGCGTAGTTCTGATCATGTTGTCTAAACTATCGAGAACCATGTGCGATCACTACTTACTCCTACATCAGGGCACATCTGAGTCTAGTCCCTGATGCATCGCGGTAGACTATGTACCCTACGCATTCTTCTAGAAGCCTCAAGATGGCGGCACTAGTCAGCCTCTACCTCAACTCCTAAAAGCTCTGCTGGTATCTCTCCAACCACACAAATGGTTTCCCCTTCTTCATCAAGGCTGATAGTGGTGCTGCAACTCTGGATAAATATGGCAAAAACCTCCATTAATATCCTGCCAAACCCAGGAAACATTGTACTTCTGTCACACTCTTGGGTGGCTCCCAAGAAAGTACTACCTCAATATTCACTGGATATACTGCAACTCCATCTTCTAATATGACATTTCCCAGGAAGTGAACCTCTTGGATCCAAAACTGGCACTTAGAGAGCTTACCATAAAGCTAGTGCTCTTAGAGTGTGTCCAGTACTACCAAAAAATGATAGGCATTCTCCTCCTTAGTAGTCGAGTAGATCAGAATGTTGTCGATGAAGACTACGACAAAGTGATCGAGTTATGGCTGAAAGATCATGTTCATGATCCCCATGAACACTACTGGGGCATTGATTACACCAAATGGCATAACCAAGAACTCAAAATGTCTATACCGTCATCTAAAGGTCGTCTTCTGCACATCCTCATCTCGAACTCTGAGCTCGTGATAGCCTGATTCGAGGTCTATCTTCGAGAACCATTGTTCTCCATTCATTTGAACAAAGAGGTCGTCAATCCTTGGGAGTGGGTACTTGTTCTTCACAGTCACCTGGTTCAGGAGCTATTAGTCGAAACAAAGCCTCAAGATCTCATCTGCCCTCTTGGCGAATAGAATCGGGGATACCCAAGGTGAAACACTAGGCCAGATGAATCCCTTCTCCTGCAAGTCCTCTAGCTATACCTGCAGATCACGAATCTCCGTGGGAGCCATCCGATATGCTGGTGTAGATATCGGTGTCGTCCTAGTTTACAAGTCTAGGTAAAATTCTACCTCTCTGTGAGGGGTTAGACCTGGGACATCATCAGGGAAAACATATGTGTATTGTTCCACCACTATAGGATAACTCGGACTCTCCACATCAACAGCTCTGAGGGTAAGGCTAGCCAACTGAGGAGTGATCTGCTGCACTCTCCTCTGAGAAAGTCCATCATGTGCTACAAGGGCTTCCTTCTCACCAGTTAAGGTAAACCTGGTCCCATCCATGCGGACACACTGCATTTTACGCCTAATACAGTCAATCTGATCATGGATTTTATATAACCAGTCCATACCCAAGATGATGTCGTAAGGCCTCGACGCCGCTACTAGGAGATCTCAGCTGAATCTCTCACCTCCAAGAGTCATCTCGCAATGCCAGCACCAGTGCATAATCCTCAAATTTTCTCTCGTAGGATTCTCTAGACGTAAGGATCGAGCCAACAGCTCCATCGAAATCTCCAAGATCTGAATGAGGGTATTGGAAATAAAAGAGTGACTGGAACCTATGTCTATAAGAACTGCATCTATGCTGGAGTAGACACAGATCGTACCTCATATCATCTCTGGAGCACCATGATCATATGCCTTAGCTTCCTGGAGCTAAGCTCTTCCCTATCCAATTGCTCCCTATGGTCAGGGTGGACCTTCTGGTGGTGGTTGCGGTAATATCTCGAAACATCACCCACCACTAGCTGCACGAATAGATCCTCTGCCATGTCTTCCTTCTCCCTGCAGACCACCTCGATCGAATCTATGTCTCTTCCTGGGAAGTCCTTCGACCATATGTTGATCATCTTAATGGAAGGTCAGATATTCACGAGCCATGTGACCCTGTCCGACGTAAGTGAAACACAACCTGCTCCCGGCATGTCTGTCTCCGCTTTGGGTTCCCCACACAATCAATCTTGAGTCATGCAGTCATCCACCTGTAGGTCTGGTCCTCTTGGACCTCTGCAACGTCTTTCTGCTGCCAGCTGAAGAAGACTCCGCTACGTGATGACTGGTGGTGGATCTCGCTACTGGAGACTACTCAGTAAGGAAACTCTCCACTTAGAGGGCTCTCTCTAACACCCTATCCTACGCCGGGATGCTGAGTGAGACCATCGAAGCTCTAATCTCCCACCTAAGTCCCTGATCAGAGGTTCGGGTCCTAAATAATGGGTCTTGTACCATATCTGTGGAGTAGCGTGAGAGGTTAGTGAACCTCGTTGAGTACTGAGCTACAGTCATTATTCCCTTCTGCAGATGAAGTATCTCCTGTATGCGCATTGCGCGAAGAGTTGTTGGGACAAACACTGCCCGAAACAGGCTCTCAAAGTCTTCCCAGAGAAGCGTCACCTCATCATGAACTTCGAGCATCAAGCTCCACCATCTGCTTGTAGCTTCCTGTAGAAGTCTGGTAGCAAGGATCACCATGAGGTCTGTTGGTGTCTCTACTAGTCGAGAGACTCTCACCACAACCTCCATCCAATCCTTAGTCGCCTATGGGCCCGTCTCTCCCCTGAACCTGGGTGACCTCTGCACTGTAACTCATGCAATATGCTCAGGCGGTGTGCATCGTCTACTGTTGGGGCTGGTGGCATCGGTGGTCCAATGGGGAAAGGTACTGCTGGTGCCTCCACTGGAAAAGGGCCCTGCACTGAGGTCTTATCCATCGGTGGGATATCAGTGCGTACAACTCTCGGAATTCTAGTCGGTTGTCTGCATGGAGGCATCCTGAAAGGAAACAGGTGTGCTACGGTTAAAAGGATATACCTGGTGAGCTGACTTAAAGAAAACTTTTTAAAACACACATGCAATCATTGTTTTCATGCACTGAGTTAGAAATCAGAAGTCAGGGTCTTGGTGTATGGATGAGTTGGTCGCCACACCAACACTGGACTCCATGAACTGAAAACCACACTCACTAACCTTAACACTATTGTTTCATAGAAAATATAGATCAGAGTCCTATGTTCTGCGGTAGAACCGACCCCTCTGATACCAATTTGTCACAACCCGTCCCCCGGGGCCCATGTCGTGACTACCCCAAGCCCGTCTTCCATAGGCTAGGGGCTGGAAACTAGAACCAGAGGTGTAATTACCTAAAACTGGGAAGGCATTGCCTTTATAACCTATAAACAATCATAGCAAGATACGAACATGAGTGAACTGTATAACCAAAAGAGTGATGAACGTAAAAGTGGTCGAAATACAGGCCCAATAGTAAAGGTACAAGTACAACTAAAAACAATACACTTGAAGAAAAAGAATGAAATGAAGCTATTGGGTTGTCCTTCGGGATTCCTACCTGAAGGGTAGGTATAGATATCCTCCTCAGCACTCCACGTATGTTCGTATCCTCCGTGTACCGAAACGTCATATGGTCCACCTCTGGGTATCGTCAGGTCCTGATACTCTCAGTCTCGATCAGCGTTGTCCGTCGTCTGCATCCAACACAACAAGGTGCAGTCATAGCCCGTGCAGGGGTGAGTATAACGATACTCAGTAGGGACCTCGAGACCCTCAAGGTCTCACAAAATTCACCAAGGATAAACCATAAATAATGAAATCAACAGATAACCCTACATAGGTATATGCCCATACATATACCTAATTTATCGATTGATCCATCTCAATCATGAGGAAAGTACAGAAAAACTGACTCATCTCAACCCAGATTTTATTCTAGGGGTAGTATCAAATAACATCCCCAGTCACTTTGTCAAAACCTCGACTACTGGATAACTCCTCCTCTATCGAGTACAGTGGGTCTACCACGACACCAAGTGCGCTTCCCACAAACCTTGGACTTCTCAGGTACTCCTCCTGTCGAGTACCGTGGATCATCCGCATCACTAAGAGCGCTCCCCACCGTGGGTTTTCCACGTCACGAAGCACGCTCCTCCTTGTAGCCTGCAGATTTATTCCTCCAGTCGAGTACCATGGGTCTGCCGCGACACCAAGGTGCTCGCCACTGTGGGTCTATCGTGACACTAAGGCGCTCCCCACTGGGCTAGTAGAGTCACTCAGAGTCAAAACTGTCAGCAGCCGTCTGGTCTCATCCAACTACTAGGTCTCCGCACTACTCCCTCTAGTCTCTGGGATGATCCGCTCCATGAGCTAATGGTGGATACTCCAACTATCATGAAGTCCCATGAAAAAGTATCTCAAAGTTCTGCCACATCATAGGGGTCTCAACGCAAAAGACGGCGCCTCAATCAGACGCCCGGTCTGTGAGTTGTTATCATTTTTAGTCTTGGGGCCCGGTTGGATTCGTGCATGATCCAACCTGACCATATCTCAACTATAACCCAAACTCTAGTGGGGTATACTCAAAGGGACTATCACGCTCCATGATTTTCAGCACCGCTGACGGTTTTTCAAACGGACGTCTGGTGCCAAAGATATGGCTGAAGAAGCGTAAATGGGTTGAAGTGGGCCCGGGTCCGGTCCGACCCGGTCGGACCAACCTAACCCGACCCAGTTTGGGCCAACTCGGTTTGGGTCGACCCGGACTGACACGTTGGGTCTAGACCGTCCCGTTGGATGGGCTAGCCCGTTGGGTTCGGCCCGACCCGCTGGGCCCAGCCCAGCCGGCCGCGAGGGGCCGCGGAGAGCCATGAGGGCGCAGAATGGCCACGGGTCGGTGCGAGGGCGGTTCGGCCTGGAGGGCTCCGCATGGGAGGCTCAGCTAGGAGGGTGTTGCGAGAGCGGCTTGGCCTAGGTTGTGGAGCGGGTTTGGCTCGAAGGGTCGTGGGGGAGCGGCTCGGGGTGGCTCGGCCGGTGGATGGTGCAGCCAGGGCAGCTCGGGCGGGAGGCTGGGGTGGCCGGGGGCCGGTTCGGTAGGGAGGCTGGGGTGGTCGGGGTGTGGTGAAGCCGGGGCGTGGCGCGGCTCGGGGCCAGTTCGGCCAGCAGCGGTGTGGGACCAGTTTGACCAGGAGACTGGAGCCCTGCGGGGCAGTGCGGGTTGCGGAGACCGTGGGTGGCGGTGTCGTTGCCTTCTTCACCTTCACTGCCTTCCTCCGTTTCGAAGAACACTGCAAAACAACACAAGGGTTATGAAGAGGACAAGCCATGTTAGTTCGGCCCACACTCTCCACATTAGATCGGTAGCAAGAGGTTCACAAGAACAAATCACATCAAACCCTCCCGCAAAGATTCTTCCCAACCCACAAAAGAAAATAAGGGGTGTACTTGTGAAGTGATAATCAAACAACATTAAACCCCTACCTCGGGTTGATATGTTGACAGAGTCGCGGGGAAGAAGACGAATTTTTTGTCCTTCTTCATGTCCGCCACACACCTCCAATCCCGAGCTCGTGCGTCTGTTCGTCATAGTCGAAGACATCCTACGTCAGAATAAGTCTCGAGGAAGAAGGTCGAAGTCGGGGTCAGCATTCTTCGTTGGCATTCTTCGTTGGAGAACATGCTCTTCGTTAGAGAGTGTAATCCTCCAAGTGTTGGTCATCAAGTCACTTTACCAGTGCTTCGTTGCTTGGTGAAGTCATCCCAAATCCTCCTCCCAAGCTCCATATATATAGGAGAGGGTGTAGGTAGGTAACGATCGTGGAATTTATGACGGTTCATTTATTAGGAACCTTCCTAAATTCCAATGACGATGTTACTTAATTTAAAAAGGGGGAAATCCAATTAAAGGTATGTGTGTTGGCACAATTAATGTGGAGGAAGTTAAGAGGCTCCACCACATTAATGAGGGGGGTTGAGAGTTTCTCTCAATTAAAGGGGGTTTAGTCCCTGGTGGTCCCCACCACCATAACCTCTCATGGGAGGTTATGGTTCAGGTGGTCCCCACCATAATAACCTCTCATGAGAGGTTAAGGTCTGGTGGTCCCAAAACCTCAACTTCCACATCGATATTTAGTTCCGGTGGACCCCACCTCCCAACACCCACATGGGTGTTGCAAATAAAAATAAAAATTCCATACACTTTTATTTTTATTTTATTCTTACACAAAAAACCAAAAAACTAACTATCACCCTCGACCAACTGCCGTCGAGGTGAAAGTCTTCTTAAGTGAACATCGGCGTCGCGAGTTCAACGGTGCCCTCAGATTTCAATTCTGACCATCGGTTCAAAAGTTAGAAAAACCTTCTCGCACGTTTACTGAAGGTACCGGAAAAAAAGTTCAGAAATTCATTCAGGGTACTCCGGGCCTCAGAATCACGCACTGTAATTTTTCGCAGACTCGTAAAATTCCCATATATTTTAAAAAAAAATTACCAGTAAATTTCGGGTCTTTACATCTTATCTTAAAAAATTATATGTTTACTTAAGCAAAATTTGATAAATTGGTTTTAAAAGTAAAAAATTTTAATTTTTAGATAATTTTCATACATAGAAAATTATTATGGTAAAATAAACATCATTTTTTAATTTCAAATGTCAAAATTAAACTAGGATGATTTATTAGAAATTTTCTAAGAATTTTCAATTTGATGAATAGTATTTGATGAATAGTATTTTTTATAAAGAGTAATTAATGAATATTGTTTTTTATGAATAGAAAAAAATCATTATTAAATAAATTTTTCTAAGAAATGATTTTCAAAAATCTTACATACATGGTTGTAATCAGGGTAAAAATGTGGTTCAATGATATAAGAATAATTTTTTTAGTAAATAGTAAATTTATCCTTTTGAATAGTAATTTTACCCTTATTAATGGTAATTTTATCAATGGAATAGTAACATCACCTAAGGAGGTATAAATATGTTTTAGTCATCTCAGTTGGTAATGTGATATAATTATATCATAGTATAAGTAAATAAATGTTTTAGAAATTATTAGTCAAGTATTAGTATTTTATTTAATTAATTTAATTTAAAATGAAATTAATTATTTTCAAATGGAGTTAAATTTTGGATTATACACATCAAAAAATGGTTATGGTGAATTTTTGGGACTTTTACAAAACAGTTGAATTTTCAGTGAATAGTAAAAATACAATTTTGAGTTTTCAGTAAGTTTAATGACATAATTAATGATGTAATCCTGATGTAATTATGATTTAATAATTCTGGTCGACCCTTAAAGAATAAAATATGTTATGAGGTGTCCCAAGTGTCCAATACCGTGGTAAAATTCCATGGTTAGGCCCATGGTTTTCAAATACAACAATTGAGGTGTCTCTAGGAAATTAATAAAATATCCCCTCACTTTTGCTATAAATACCAACCCATTCCTTAATTCCTTTCATTAAAAAATTCTAATTAACTAAGATATAGTCTTTTTACCTTAAAAGGAGTCCTCCCAAGGTTCCATCAATCCCCCCAAGGTCCCAACCTTTGAATTTTTGAAGTTACTCTTCAAGGTAAGGGAACCTTTCACCCTCCTCTTTTAGTCATGACTTCTTTTATGTTATGTATTCTAGTTTCCATTTTATTATTTTGGGTTATTTTATTATGCATCCTTATTTCTTTCCATTTTATTTCCAAATTATTATATACCCTTTATGCTCTCATTAAATGATTTTATGAATTTTTAAGTGACGTGGTTAGGCTGCCAAATTTTCGTAAAAGAAAACACATCTTCTCTTTCATGTTTCCTTTTCATGTGGTATGTCTTTAAAATATCCATAACATGATCTGATTTCTATTTTATTATATACCTATACTGTATTATGAGTTATTTTTGAGTGGGTTACACTTTTCCCCTCTCACTTTAATGTTTTCTAAAACCTTTTTATATAGCTGTTATGCCGCATAATTTTCGTCTCAAAACTTATCTTTTTTTACGAAATTCATTAATTTAATTTTTTGAATAGCCAAACATATTTCTTATCTAAGGGTATTAATATAGATTTCAAAATTACCTATTTCATTCTTCTTGTAACATACATGAAATCCTCCTTCCTTTTTTTTGAGTTTAAAATAACATAAAAATCATGTTTTTAAGAACTTTTTAAAACATCACTATTTTGATATGAAACATATTTATTTTATTCTCTTTGGGTAATTTATGAAATGTTTGATTATGATCTATGTGTCTCACATAAAAATAAATACATATTAAGGGTTCACTCTAATAGCACTCTAATGCATTGTGTAAAGAAATTCATCTCTAGAGATGGCAAGTTTTACGATACCTTAGTGAATAACCTTGGTAATTTTTATGACACCTTGGGGATGGACCATGGTGATATTCTTAAGAATGTCTAAATTAAATGTTGTATAAAAATTTTCAAGTTATTATTCAAGTTATTGTTTCTATGATATTCCCCTTTATCAGTCATTTATGATATTCCTCATGTTCTTATTGATATCACTCAAGTTCACATGTAAACGATTTCACTTGTTTTTATTACTGAGCCTTCTACTCATCCGTTCCTTTAATTTTTGTCTCCAAGTTATGAGATGCAGTAATTTTACTTAGGATGAACATTTCAAGAAGCCTTTCAAGTTGATTAAAATAATTTTATATGTTTTCAAATATTATGTACATTTTTTCCTAGACACTAAACTTTAAAGGTTATCTGTTTGTAATGTAATAAGAAGGTGGGATGTCATAGTTGATATCAAAGGATAGTTTAGTTATTTTTGGAAATTAGGAAATGAAAATTTTAGGAAGAAACCTATATACAAGTTTAAATATTAAAAAAACTTCCTCAAATTTTGGTGAAATATTAAGTAAGTGGTTTTTAAACTAATAAATCCATGTCTAGATGTGGCTCTGGCACAGATGTACCAAGGAGTGAAAACTCTGACAAGGAGTTTCGGCTATGACCCAGGGTATCCTGGTACACAACAATGGTCCTTTCTAAACTCTTTTTTTGACACTCCTAGAGGATATGTTTGGTTAATCAAAATCATTTTATAAATAATTATGAAGTATTTATAGAGAAATGTAATTGTTGTTAAAGAATAATATGTTTAAACATGAAGTTTTAAGACATAAAAATCATTTATAGTTAAAAGATATGTAAATGAAATATGTTTCTCACACATGTTTTATTATTTTAGAAAATTTTGGGCAATAGGAGGAACGATAGAAAAGGTGACCACAATGGACCTAGTGCTAACGGTCCTCCGATGGAATCTAGAGTGAAAACTTTCATAATAAAGATGAACCAACAGACTCAAGTTATGGGAAATAACTTGAATCAAGCTGAGATACCGATTTCAATGTGAAGGGAAAAACATCTTGTTGAGTCCTTTATGTGCCAATGACCACCAACCTTTAGTGGATCTACTGACCAATTGATTGTAAAATAGTGGATCATCTCTATCAAGAAGATATTTTTTGTGCTCCAATATTCAGAACAACAGAAGGTCACCTTGACTGTTTACCTCTTAGAGGGAGAAGTTGATCAGTGGTGGGAATTGATTAAAAACACAAGGCCAAGAGTTGAAGTTGAAGATATAGAGTGGGAAGAGTTCATAGGTATCTTATTCAATAATTATTTCCCTTGTTCTATGAGAATAAAAATGGAGAATTTGTTTCTCAAGATGAAGTAGATAGAGATTCAAACATATGGAATCTATGAGATGAACTTCACCAGACATTGCCATTACACCTAAATCATTTTCATGGATCCTAATACGAAGGTTGATAGATTATTTTGTAGACTAATACCACATATGTGAAATAATCTAGTCATCCAAGACTATGATATCTATGAGGATATCATGTAAGGTGCGATGAAAGTTGAACTGGAGTTTAGTGAGACATAGTGGTCTCATAAATACAATGACAAGAAGAGATCAATAGAGCCCAGCTTAGGGAAGACCTTTGATCAAGGAAGAGGAGTCAAGAAAGTGCAATGTCCCACATGTAATAAATGTGGGAAGAAGCATTTGGGTAACTATCTAATTGGGAGTGGGAATTGATACAAGTGTGGAAGAGATGCCAATATCGCTTGGAATTGTCACATTTAGGTAAGGCCACAACTTCCTAATGTTTACGAAAAAGGAAAGATAGTTCAAGCCCTATCTGAAGTCTAATTCTTCACGTGTGGATAGCTTGGGAACTTTTCCAATCATTTTCTAAATCCACAGGCTATGGATGGGAGTCACTATCAGCCTCAGCAAAGGACAAGGGAGAAAGGTCATGATTTTTCTATCACGATAGCTGATATTGAAGCTCCAAATTGTGTGGTGGTAGATACTCTTGTTATTATCTCAAAGCTAGAAAATACTTTGTTTGATTCTTATTCAACACATTCCTTTATTTCATCTAAGTTTTAAAGTAATTTAGAATCAACCCTTGATTTTCTAAATGTGGAGTAATCAGTCAAGACTCCTAGAGGGATTATCCAAGAATCATCAGTGTTTAGAAACTCTAGTATTAACTTTATTGAGCACAATCTTATCACAAATCTATTAGTCATTCCCATGCTGGAATTAAACATTATACTAGGGATGGACTGGGTCTCAAAGTATAATGATAATATCAAATGAATAATCACAGAAATATTAGTAGTCTTAAATAGAAACCCTATAGTTATCTTTCAAGGAGAGATATCTCAACCAGGTATTTGTCTAGAAGAACTTATTATATCCTTATTTATGGAGTTGTTCAGTGAAGAGAAAGAAGTAAATGAGAGTATAAGGATATAAAATGTCCCCATAATCCAGGAATACATTAACGCATTTCTTGAGGAGTTACCCAGACCTCCCCCAGAAAGAGAGGTAGAGTTATCCATTGAACTCATACCTAGATCTCATGTGATATCAATGACCTCATATATTATGGAAAATGTGGAGATAGAGGAATTAAAGAAACAAATTCCAGATCTTTCAGAGAAGGGGTTTATCCAACAAAGTGTGTCTCCTTGGGGAGCATCTGTTCTCTTTGTGAAGAAGGAGTATGGATAAATTCATCTATGAATTTATTATAGATAACTTAAGAGGATCACATTAAAGAACAAATACCCTCTTCCAATAATTGATGAATTATTTGACCAACTTAGTGGGTCTTAATTCTTCTCTAATATTGACCTTCAATCTTGTTATCATAAATTGTGGGTGAAGAAAGAAGATATTACAAAAACTACCTTCTTATCAAGATATTAGCATTATGAGTTTATTGTTATGCCCTTTGCCTTGTCTAATGCTCCTGCTATTTTTATGGATTTGATTAATAGAGTCTTTAATGACTACCCCGATAACTTGGTGGTAGTTTTTATTGATAATATTATGATATATCACAAAAGTTGGGAGGAGAATGAGGATCGTATAAGGGTTATTTTGAAAACTCAACATAAGGAGAGGATTTTTGGAATGTTCAGTAAATGGGAATTTTGGTTACAACAATTTTATTTATTAGGGAACATTGTAACCAATGAAGGAATCACAGTTGAGACTGCAAAGACCAAGGTTGTAGAGGAGGGGGCCCATCCTACAACAACAAATGAGATTTTTAGTTTCCTTTTATTAGAGGGATATTATAGGATGTTTTTAAAAAACATTTCACATCTTTCTAATCCATTAACCAAGATAACTCGAAAAGGGGTCAAGTTCATCTAGATAAAGAAGTGTGAGGAATGTTTCCAAGAGATGAATAAGAGGTTGGTTATTGTACCTATGTTAACTCTACCCCCAAGTAAAGAAGGATTCGTTATTTTTAGCGATGCATCACTAAAAGGGATTGCGTGTGTCCTCCTAAAAAATGAAAAGGTGATTGCTTATGCATATCAACGGTTTAAGAATCATGAGCAGAACTATCCAAGCATGATCTTGAGCTATCTATGGTTGTTTTTTCTCTAAAGATATGGAGGCATTGTCTTTATGGGAAGAAATGTGAGAAATAAAAAGACCATAAAATTTGGAAGTATATTTTCACAAAAAAATAAATTGAACATGAGACAGAGGAGATGGTTGTAACTTATTAAAGACTGTGATTTTTCGATTCATTATCATCCTGAAAGATCAAACAAAGTTGCAGTTGCATTAAGTATGAAAGAACCAGTTGTTTTATCCATAATGAGGATTCAAATAGATCCTTTGATCAATAACAGAGTAAATATAGACATATGAATTATAAGGTAAGGTACATCATCAAACCAATACAAAATGATTTCTCAACCATCATTACTATAGAAGATCAAAAAAGACCATAAAGAAGATCCTTTGTTACAAAATAATTTTGAGGCTGTGAAGTACGGGATGTTTCTTGAGTTCAATATTGATAAAGAAGGTGTGATGAAATTTTGTACAAGAATATGTGTTCCATCTATTCTGTAAATAAAGAAGGAGTTGATGGATGAAGATCACAGCTCTACTTTCTCTATATATCCTAGAAGCATGAAATTTTATAGGGACCTTCATGATCATTATTGGTGTGATAATATGAAAGGGGATATTATTGACTACACTACATGGTGCCTAGTTTGTCAGCAAGTGAAGGCAGATCAACAACTTCCTAAAGGGGTATTACAAACACTACCCAAACTAGCATGGATGCGGGACAATATCACTATGGACTTTATCACTGGTCTCTAGAGATCTTCCAAAAGAAAAAATGCAATATGGGTTGTAGTGGAAAATATCACCAATACTTCCCATTTTATCTCTATTCGAGAAGATTTCTCTCTTGATAAACTTGATAGGATTTATGTCAACGAAGTGGTAAGGCTATATAGAGTTCCACTTTTTTCATATCTGATCGTGGTCCAAGGTTCACATCAAAATTCTGGAGAAGTCTTCAACATGCACTGAGTACCAAATTGAATTTCACTCTATCATTCAAATGGCACCCTATAAATCTTTATATAGGAAGCGATGTATAACTCTTACTTGTTGGGATGAAGCTGGTGAATGAAAGATTCTTGGGCATGATCTTGTGCATATAATGACAGAAAGGGATCATGCCATCCAAAAACACATTGAGGCTTATTAGAGTCGGTAAAAGATCTATACTAACAAAATTTGATGGTACTTGGAGTTTGATGTTTATTACAAATTCATTCTTTTAATTTCACCTTAGAAGAGAGTCATGAGGTTTGGGAATAAAGGGAATCTCAACACTAGGTACATTGGCCATTATGAAATCCTTGGTCGCATAGGAGAAGTGGCCTATCAGTTTTCACTTCCTCCAAATCTAGCACGAGTTCATGATGTCTTCCACGTATCCCTCTTGAGAAAGTACATACCTGACCCTTCACATATACTAAATCCAGAGGTAGTTCAACTGGAACATGACCTCTCTTATAAGGAGCAGTCGGTGGAGATCTTGGATCCTAGAGATAAGGTCCTACAGAACAAGACTAACCACCTTGTTAAAGTTTTGTGGAGGAACCAAAAACATGAAGAAACCACATGGAAGCCAGAAGAGTCTATGAGGTGAAAGTACCCACACATTTTCTCTTCTGAGGGTATGAGTTGAAATTTCTGGGATAATATTTCTTAAGGGGGTGAGAATGTAACAACCTGAACTTTTGAATAATATTTGTTTCCTAAATTTGTGGGTTATTTTATTTTATACTCAACAAAACAATATCTTTTTATTAATGAAGTGAGTATAATTAAAATGATACTATTGGGTTTCGACAGTTATATGATCATTGGTCAATATGACTATTAGAAACTATACTCTTAACATTATGATTATTGTTTATAAACACAAATGATCATGGTTAATTAATACAAAAACAAGAGTTGATGGCCTCATCCAGTAGACTTGGGCCACACGAAGCCCATCTGTCGGAGCTTGGGAAGGAGGTAGAATCACTAGGCTTTTCTCTAGACCAATCCCAAGTCGAGCTTCAACATATTAAGATTGAACGTAATCGCCATCGGGAGAATTTCAAGCTGATCGAAATCACCACTCAGGAAATGTTGTCTGAGCCGCCCCAAGAATTTTATCACCATTGCACACCATAATCTTAGGTCCTATATAGGTGTTATAAGGGGCTATGTAACGAGGCCTTAGTTACTTTGGGTAATCCCTGGGTATAAATAAAATTTTTATTTCATCATTCCTATTTTAGGAATATCTTTTCTTAATAAAGTATATGTTTAATTAAGAAAATTTTGATAAATTGGTTTTATAAGTAAAAATTGTACTTTTCAGATATTTTCCATACATAGAGAATTATTATGGTAAAAGAAACTTCATTTTTGAATTTCAAATGTCAAAATTAAACTTGGTTGAATTTTTAGAAGTTTTATAAGAAGTCTCAATTTGATGAATAGTATTTAATGAATAGTGATTTTTGGTGAATAGTATTTTATGAATAGTGTTTTTATAAATAGTAAAAAAATATTTCATTATTAAATAACTTTTTCTGTGAAATGATTTTTAAAAATCTGACATACATGGTTGTAATCAGGGTGAAAAATGTGGTTCAATGAGATCAAAATAATTTTTTGGTGAATAATAACTTTCTCCTTTGTAATAGTAATTTTACACTTATGAATGGTAATTTTATTAATGGAATAGTAACATCACCTAAGAAGGTATAATTAAGTTTTATACATCTTAAGTGGTAATGTGATATAATTATATCATAGTATATGTAAATAAATGTTTTAGAAATTATTAGTCAAGTATTCATATTTTTTTTTATTTAAAATGAAATAAATTTTTTTAAAATGGAGTCCACTTTTAGATTCTACATGTCGAAAAACGGTTAGGGTGAATTTTTGGAATTTTGTTGAAATAGTTGAATTTTCAGTGAATAGTAAAAAAAATAGTTTTGAGTTTTTGATAAGTTTAATTACATAATTAACGATGTAATCATGATGTAATTATGATGTAATAATTATGATAGACTATTAAGGAATAAAATATGTTCTGAGGTGTCCCAAGTGGCCAATACCATGGGAAAATACCATGGGCAAGCCCATGGTTTTCCAATACCACTAATGAGGTGTCCCTTAGAAATTAATAAAATATTCCCTCAATTTTGCAATAATTACCAACCCATTACTTTATTACATTCATAAAAAATTCCTCCTCAACAAAGCTCGTGTATTTTTACCTCTCAAGGATTCCTCCCAATGTTCCCTCAAGCCCCCCAAGGTCCCAACCTTTGAATTTAAGTTACTTTTCAAGGTAAGGGAACCATTCACCCTCCTCTTTTAGTCATGACTTCCTTTAGGTTATGCCTTATAGCTTAAATTTTATTATGTTGGGGTGTGTTATTCTATATCCTTATTTCTGAATATTTTATTTCCAAATGATGAGAGACCCTCTCTTATCTCATCAACCGATTTTCTGAATTTTTATGTGAGGTCGTTATGCTGAAAAATTTACATAAAAGTAATCATAGCTTCTCTTTCAAGTTTCCTTTTCATGTGGTATGTCATTCAAATATCCATACCGTGATCTTATTTCTATTTTATTTTTTCAATGTAATTTATTTTTAGTTATTTATTAGTGGGTGACCCTTTTCCCCTCTCTTTTTAATGTTTCATAAAACCATGTTATATAATCATTATGCTGGAGAATTTTCGTCTCAAAATTTTTTTTTTTGAAATTTATTCATTTTATTTTCTGAATACCCAAACATATTTATTCTCTAAGTTTATTCATATAGATTTAAAAATTATCTATCTAATTCTAGTAATAACATACATGAAACACTCATTCCTTTTCTATGGGTTTAAAATGACATAAAAATCATGTTCTTAAGCACTTTTTAAAACTACACGATTTTGATATGAAACCCTTTTATTGTATTCTATTTGGGTTGTTTATGTAATGTTTTATTATGATCTATGTGGATCACATGAAAATGAATACATTTTAAGGGTTTTCCCTTATAGTGCTTCAATTCATTGGATAAATAAATTAATCTCTAGAGATGACAAGTTTTACGATTCCTTGGTGAATAAACTTGGTAATTTTTATGACACTTTTGGGATGGACCTTGGTGATATGCTTTTCAATATATAAATTAAATTTTATAGACACATTTTCAAGTTATTATTTAAGTTATTATTTCTATGATATTCTAATTTATCATTCCTTTATGATATTCCTCGTGTTCTTATTGATATCGGTCAAGTTCACATGTAAAATGTTTCACTTGTTTTCCTTGTTGGGCCTTCTGATCACCCTTTCCATTGATGTATGTCTCTAGGTTATGAGATGAATTAATTATACTTAGGATGAACATTTAAAGAAGTCTTTAAAGAGTATTAAAATAATTTTATATATTTTCATGTATTATGTACATTTTTTCCAAGACATTAAACATTAAAGATTCTTTATTTGTAATGTAATAAGAAGGTGGGATGCCATAGTGAGTAACTTAAGAGGGGGTGAATTGAGTTATCAATAAAAATAAATGTTTAAAAACAATCTAAAAACTAAATTTCCCAATTTAATAAAAATTATCAATTAATAAAAATAGATAAAATAAATAAATTTGTTCTTAAAAATAATTTCTCAAAAGTGAGATCAAGGATCAATTAAAATATATTTTAAATAATTTAACTATTGAAACTAATTTACTTAATCAAGAACTTTATATAACCACAAACCAATACTAAATATTAATATAAAGTTTTGTTAAATTTTATAAAATAGTTTTCCATTTGTAATTTATAACAATGAAACTATCAAATCACAAAATAGAATTTAAATAAGGGGTTTAGTCTCATGATGAGACATAATCTCCTCCACCTAGAAATCACCAGCCTCCAAGTAGTTTATTATTAAATATATTGATCCAAAACCTAGATCAAGTTTTAAAAATAATATTATATAGGATTTTCTAGTCCCATGGCCTCTTCTATTATTATATGCAGGATGAAAAAGATATATAGTCATGCAGGACATCTTCCACAGTTGTTCATGGGAATGAAAATGAAATATTTGAGGGAGTATAAAGTTCTATATAGTTTAGCATAGGAGACATTATTTTTGTAGATAAACATATCAATAATAAACATAACTTGAAATATAAATCATAAACAAAAAAACCAAGATATTAACAATGAGAAAATGTGATGCAGCTCAATTGGAATATCTTTGCTTCTCTAGAGTCCTTGAACTTACCTTTAAAAGGAACTTAGAAAAGTTTCTTAGAAAATTCTAGAAAATAAATCATTCTAGTATATTCTCTCTAACATAGATTATCACATATGGAATCTACTGTTATGTCTCACATGCACACATGTATTAAATGATTCTAAATTTAAAATTCTAGCTAATAATAGGGTCTTCCTGAAATTTAATTAGTGACCTAATAAATGACCCATCCATCCTGATTAGAAATATTATTATTATATTTTTTAAAATATATTTCCATTTATATTTATTGAATATCATTATATATAAATAATTTTGATATTTAAATTTATATAAATAATTCTAATAATAAAATTTATTTATTGTATATAAATAATGTTTATATTTATTAAAGATTATTTTATATAAATTATGTTATTATACTTACATTTATTTTATTATTATATATAAAATATATTATCATATATATTTATAAATTATTATTATCTATAAAATTTATTTAATTTTGATAATATATTAAGGCACACAGGGATTTTTTCCAGGGCCATATTATTCAATAGTATTTTTTTAAGGCATGTTTAATTAACTGGTCGGGTTAAGGTCAGTCTGGCTAGCCCCAATTAATAAATGGGTTGGTTTTCTCAACTTGAACATAAAAATACCAAGCCTTATACAGATTTATTATGAATATGTTTTATTTCTATTATGTTTCAAGGTTTTTTAATTTATTGTATTTATTTTATATTACAAGTGATAGATTTATAATGTTGGGATCAATCAAAACCATGATACTCTTCATATGTTAGAAATGATGTTTCATTATTTTTTAGGTATGGTTAAACATTATTACGGATTCCACTATAAATGGTGATTATTAAACTCATTTTTATTTATTTTTTTATTTTTATTTTAGTTGATATAATAGTAAGGTGGTTGGTTTTGTGTATGATGGGAATAGATAGAGATATGGAGGTGATTGGATGTTGTAGTGGCGGCGGAGTGACAGATGTTAATGGGTTAAGGATGGATGTTTATTGGTCTTTTATATGATTCCTATATGATAACTATATTTATGTGTGATGATCATTGAATGATTTATATATATATGAGTATTTTATAAATTCATATTTTGAATATGTTTATATTATATAATTTATTAATATTTATTTACATTTTTTTCTGTATATTGTTTATATGTGTTGTGTATATTAATTTTTAAAATATTATTTCATTTTTGTGTCCATTTTTTCCTTTTATTAGTGATTTTTTTAAACCACTGCTAAATGAAAAAGTTACTAATTCAATTATCAGTTATTGTGTGTGTGTGTGTGTGCAATTTATAGAAGTGGTTTTGTTAAACTATCAAAAAACTATCTTGATAATTCTACAATATGAACCACTTTTAAATGAATAAATAATCATATTGTAATAATTAAGAGCGATACTTATATAAAACATTTTTAAATTAATGAAAAATTTCATTGATGATTTTCAATAATGATATATATGGTAGTTTAAGAAAAATGTAATAAACATTGATTTTCTAGTAACTATAGTTCTCACCTTAAAAGGATTATAATATTAATACTTCAATAAAAATTCTTGTTATAATTACTCATGAGGATAGTGTGACAATACAATCCTAAAAAATTAAAAAATATATCTTTTTAAATCTAAAACATACTCGGTAATATTGGTGTATAATGGATATGGATATTTTTTTATATAACTAGATGAATTTCTCCAAGGATCATTACATTTTTTTTCTTTAAAACAAGGTTCTCCCCAAGCAAATCACATACATCACTATACATTAATTATAATTACTTAATTTTTATTTTTACAGTTCTAAATAGCATCTTAATTATTTTAGTTTTCATGAAAGTTGCACGTTTATGATCATTTTTATTCATTCTAGGTAATAATTCCATTTTTGACATGTCATACATTTTTTATAATTTATATAACGTCAACAATTATGACATAAACCAAAAAACTCTGGTAAGTAAGCTGAAACAACATTTTCATTAAATTTGAATAATTCATCATATAAGTGACCACTTACATTAATTATCCCACCCTTGGATAGAATAAAGATATTTTCCTCAAATACAATCTTAAACCCACACTTTTCTAACAAGATCTATGATACTAAGTTTCTATGTAATTTAGGCACATACAAGAAATATTTTAAAGGGATTATCCTTCTTGAGGTATACTCGAGATCAACCACAACCTTCCATAATAAATTTTTGCTTCAAGATGTATTCATAAAGATTAAATTAACATATTTGATTAATTATATACACATAAAGAGATATTTTAACTTTCATACATTCCATATAGCATCAGAATCGATCCACTAATAAGATTTATCCTCGAGAACATTCACTTAAAAGATCATGGTCATGGAGTTATCCTTTGGAGTGTTGTTGTCATCATTCTTCTTATAGATATGAAAACCCCATTTTAATTTTCATGTATTGACATATAATTATAATTCCATTTTCTTCTTCTTGAATTGAAACATTCCTTTTGAAGGATAATTTGTACAGTTTTTCTCATCAAAAGACCCAAATAGACCCACTCCCTCCACCATAAGAACCAAGGATTTTTTATCCATAAGTTTTTCATTCTCCTCATGATTTTTATATTCCTTATCAATCTCTATATCTTTGAGTAAATCATTTAGGTAAATATCTAATTTTTTGTTATTTAAAGAATGTTTAACATTCTTCAAATAATGGGAGTATATTGATGATGGATAAGACATAAATATCACCGTCCATTTTCATCTTGTTTTTCATAAGTTGTTATACTATTTATTTAATTTCATAGAATTTATCTATGATATATCTAATATATAATAATTTATATAAACAAACATTATTACTCATAGTTTCATTCTTATTGCATCTTTAATGATGAATGTTGATCCAAATCATCCCATATCTCCTTTGTTGTTGAAATATGTTGATATGTTACAATGTTATCATCGAGTAATGTGTTGATTATGTGTCCTTGACACATGATTTCATCATTATTCCATTTTTTCCTTTGAAGTAAGCTTGAAGTATCACATATTAAACTTTATAGGGATTTGTAGTTGATAGAACATACACCACTTTGAGCATCACAAGTAGTAAATGCATTCTCTTTTTCCACCTCTTGAAATTTTCCTTTTTATTTCTCTACCTTATTGGTTTTTTTGAGAATCTCCATATCCACGTTAAAGGAATGTAATCTTAATATTTTTATAGATATTGGTGGATAATGGATATGGATATTTTTATATGTTAGTTCATGGAGTTCACTAAGGAACATCACATTATCTGTCTCTATAATAGTAGATTCACCCCCATGAAATTGGTAGTACTATGAGCTGGAGTTGAATCCTCTTTAGGATAAAATGGTAGTTCAATATTGTACACAAGTACTTCGTAGAGATTATCTATTGAAAACTCTTTGTATACAAGTGATCTTTGAATGAGATTTGTTATTGTTCACCAACAAAGATTCATTGATGCTTGTAGAATTATTTTGAAGGAAACTCAAAATTAAGAGGAGATGTTGGAATGGTAATCAGGTTACTTAGAAGTGAATTCATACTGAATTTTTTAATTTTCCATCTAATGGGGACTCTAATTTAGTATGCATGTGTTCACACATTTATATAATTCATCATACCCTTTTAATTTGGGTAGATTTTCTTTTTATAAAGGCATTTATTTTATAGATTTAATCTTCTTGATATGATCACACTATATCAATTAAGTGACCCTAATCACACCCACAAGGGAAAAAATATGTCAGTTTGATCATGCCTAATATGATCGATAGTCTAGATCATACATGTTTAGTGAAATTATTTGACCCATCATATATACCCATTTTTTGTGGTCCTAAATCAGTAAGACACACTAATCCATTGATAAAAATTAAGTTACCTCCATGAACCTCTTCTCGATGTGACATGTGAAGTGAAAAGCACATAAAAGCTCCAAATTGTGGGGTTGTGTGAGTTCAGGCATGCCCACATGGATGATATTTTACATTATCCCCCATAAGATTATTAACTTTTACTCAATCATTTTAAAATAGTTATAAATATTCTCTCATTAATAAAGGATACACCACTCTACTCACCTTTCAACATGAGATTCACAAAAGAACATACCCTTTAAAATATATATAATAAAACATTTAAATATTTTAAAGACATAAAAATCCAATAATCTCATACCTTTATAAAATATTTTAAAAAAATATTAAAAATCAAGAATCATACTCTCCTAGAAATAATTTTAAAAACTAAAGGTATCTAAAAATTTGAAAAATTATATAGTAGAGACAAATAAAATAATAATAAAGAAATAAGTGAAAAATTATTTGCACATGTAACTAGTGTTATTAGAAGATTCGTCCTAAAAATGTTTATTAAAATTCATCAATTCTCAATATACTCCTAAAAACAATTATATTCATGTTTCACTTATCCTTTCTTGAATTTTTAAGATCTTAAGTGATAATCTATTTGCAATTTCCCCACTCTTACATTCACATAGGTTTTCTAAAAAGTGTTCCCATGTCTCAACACTTCTTTGATATCCTTGATTAATTAAGTGTTTTAATCTCACCCTCATTTTTATAATGGGAAACAAACAAAAATTTCATAGTATGTAATATTCCTTTGGGGTTTACTTCACACATATGATATAATTTTCTTCATTCAAATAATACTTGTGAATTTATCGCATAATAAGTTGAGGCCCCATCGCTGGTGAATTTTTAAGGACCTTAAACCCATCCCAAATGAAATTTTATATACCAAATCCCTTTAAATTTGTTTTTAGTGGATCAACCAAATTTTTTATTCATCTAACAAAGTCTAGATTTATGATACCATCTTATCTCAACTGTCATAAATAGCTATGTATATGACCAATGTGTCTATATTTTCCAATTTAAGTATACTTATATGAACTATAAATTATTCCATTACTATCAAAATATATAACAACCAAAGATATATGAATATACCACACTTTTATATCTGATAAAAGTGATCTAATCTATTTCTCTTCATTACCGGTACCCACTCAAGTAAAAAACTCAAAATCTATAGAAACCCTAAGTCAAGTAACCTAGATTCAGTGCTTACTTTATTATATTGGTAAAAGATACATGGGATCACATAAAAAATATTTATTTGTTTAGTATTCTTTGAAAACTTGATACACACATTAATTCAATATTAAATTGTAAATTAAAAACAAATCATGAAAAGATATCTTGAATTCTTGAAAATCAATTATAAATCCCTTCTTTATATAATTTAGAAAGGAAAAAAATAAAGGTGTAATATATGATACTTAGTAAGTGTACCATAAAATAGAATCTATCATGAGTAAATATGGTATATATAATATTTAAGAGTTGATAATCAATACATATTCCATTTAATCAATAACTTGAGCTTCAAAAATATATATCTATATAAAATATAAACATAATAATCACATAGATAATAATAATATAAATATTAATGAAGGAAGTTTATAATGTAGAACGTAGTGATATTTTTATCAAGGCCCCATGATAATACATAATAAAACATACCATCAAGTCCTTTTTCTAAGATATTTTCATTATATGGGATGACATACACTGAGCAATGCCAATTTTTTTGTCTCAAGAGACCTATCGATGCATCAAGGGGATATCTATAATGAATACTCCCATACCACATAAATGTTTCCTATTAAATACTCATATATTTAATTAAAAATATAATACATAATCAATATTTTTTATTAATCAATATATATTTGTATTGAATCAAGAAAATAGAACATCAATATTTCCCCAACAAATGAAATAACTTTCTTAATAATATTCCCTTAACTAACACCATATATTGAAATTTTATAATGTTAATAAAATATTGAAGTAGTATAAATGATGCTGAATATATCCATGATCCAAAAAATATGGACACGAAGAAGGAAAATAATATCCAATAAATAATAGAGAGTGATACAGAACTTGATCATGAGAAAATGAATGTTCACAAAATAAGAAATAATCCATAAATTGGTAAATTATGACATAAGACCATCAATTCATCAAAAATGATGGTTTTAAGTAAAATAATATTTTTTTATTAATTCATAGGAAAACAAAACAAATACTTTTAAATGAAACATTCTCAAAACTTCAGTAACTTTTCATAAAAAAGAAGTTATAAATCACTCCCAAAATTATTTTCTACCTTTTAGAAAATAATTCCTTCTATTTTAATATGAAAACAAAAATTCATAGAAAAATGGAGAGGGGTATATTTAGAAAACCATATAATCTTATAGAGGGATATAAATAGAAAATATTTTCATTTTTTTGGGAAAGCTCATTTATTTCATATACATTAAAAAGAACCTTCCTTTCACACTTTTGAAAATAATCAAAAAATGAATTTTTTTTGAAAGATTAAAAATATTCCATTTAAAAGTTATTAAAAAAAATAAAATATAGAATAGAAAATGTTTACAAATCATTTAAAAGTAACTAAAAACTTATATTTAAAAAATAGATCATAATATAGAGAGAAAATATTCTTATCCAAATAGAATAAATAAGGATGAATTTTCTTAAAACCATCCTTTCATTTTTTTGTAAGTGTAAAATAGAGGAAACCTGAAAAGGAAACATGGAAAACCATAAAATAAAACAAATGAGAATAAAAATCATTGGTTTTAAAAAAATAGTATATAATTATTCCAACATAAATTTAAACATGAAAAATCTGAATAATTGTGATATTGTAAAGTGAACCATTAAGACTTCCATAAATTTTTAATAAAAACACCTTTAAATAGAAAAAATGGATTTAAACACAAAATAATATAAATAAATTGGAATTAATGATAGAATATATCAAATGGGAAGTATATTCACAAAATTAAATAAATTAGAAGCATAATATAAAACATGTTTCAACGGAGTTGAATTAAGATGAAAAAACATTTCCATGGATTCCTTCTTCATATAACATTTTATATCCCCATGAATAATACATTTAAATTTATTAAATAATTTATTAAGAACATTAATAATCAATATTTAATTTTTTGAAATCTTTTATAACTATTTTACATCAATTCATTATATAGTTATTTCTTATATCGATCACATAAGGTTGTTTGATAAATTTTTCCAAAACCACTTTGGTATATTTATTATGGTAAAATGTGTTATAAAATGGTTAAATTGTATAAATAATATTAAAAAAATTAATTATAATTTTTATAAAATACATGTACTTTTGAGACCATATAAAAGGCAGTCATAAAAAATGAAGCTCATAATTTCATGGAGACAGCAGTCCATATGTAAACATGAATGACATTTTCATTTTTATAATGGATAAAAAGGAATCAAACTAGATAAATTTTTAACTTCATAAAATAAAAATAATATCATAAATATCATATTTATTTATAAAATACATATTTATGACCATACATGTATGTATGAGATGAAAAATTAATCGCTTTGCTTCGTGGAGGAGGTAGTCCACATATATACATGAACGACATTTTCATTTTTATAATGAAAAAAAAGGAATAAAATTAGATAAATTTTTAACTTCATAAAATAAAAAAAAATTATAAATATCATATTTATTTATCAAATACATATTTATGACCATACATGTAAGTATGAGTTGAAAACTGAATGGCATTACTTTATGGATGTGGTAGTCCACATATATGCCTGAGCAACGTTATCATTTTCCAAAAGATAGAATATTAAGAAGGTAAATGATATATTTAATTTCCAAAAACAAAATTATATTGTAAATATAATTTTTATAACTTAAATAAACCATAAAAACAGTCCATAAAATTCAGTGATTGAAAATGAAATGCATCACATTATGGAGAGGGTAGTCCATACATACGCACGTGAAATACTTTCATTTTCTATTAATTTAAAATGAGGTATATCATAGTTATTACATAAACATAATAACATTAAAATATATTTAGGATTATAATTTAATTATATTAATATTTATACAACAAATTTTAATGTGGTCGAGGAAGAAATAAATTGAAAGGAGTTTGTTATGATGATTGCCTTTTTTGGGAAACCTCTTTTGGATTACACCTTGATTCTTCTTGAAGTGGTATTTTGGGAATACCAGAACCTCTAATGTGTGTATAAAGTTGTTTTTAGGATATTTTAATAGGTTTTATTTGAGATAAATTACTCAATAATTATGTATATGTGAGTGGATTTGGTGATATTATATAGGAATGGTGGGTGGAAAACATGTAAATACTTGTAACGTTATTAGATAATATATGTCCTACTCAAGTAAAGTGGATCCAAATTGTCATAGTTTAAAATATTATAAACATAAGTTCTAAATACTAGTAAAAAGGTGGTTTAATTAAGGGTTATTTTTTATATTAAATACATATCCGTTTATTTTAACCCTTTTAACCCATTTACCCTTAACTGAAATAATAAATTTTTACCAAGGTTACTAGTATTTATGACAAAAAATTAAATTTAAATCATTACCATATTAAAATATGTTGATACCAAATATGTAATACATTTAATATGTTTTAATTTCAATTATTTTTAAAAATTAATTTTAATATAAGTTCACAAAACACAATTAAAGTTGTTTTTAGAAAAAATGTATGTTTTACGAATAAAAATGGTTTTACATCAAAATCAAGTGAAATAATGATTAAAATGCAATTAATTTAATTATGTTAAATAAAAGGATAATTAATTATCATTAAAACTAAAAAAAATTAAATAAACCTCATGAAAACGTGATTAAAATAGAAGAACTAAAAATATTTTTTATTTGAGTAAAAACGTTACATATATTTATAAGATGTCACAAATAGATTTATATGTTCAAAAATTATATTTTTAAATTAATTATGTTACTTATTAAATAAATATTTAGTATATAAAAAAGGTTTCATAAAATTTATATTGTTTCATGTATCAGGATAATGTCAAAAAAGTGACATTATTTGTAAAATTAGTACTTTCCACTATTCACCCAAAAATCAACTATTTTTGAAAAATTCAAAAAAATAAACCTATGAAAATTTTTATATAATGAAATAAAAAAAAGAAATCATTTTTATTAAATTAAAATTTTAAAATTTATAATTTTATATTTTAAGTTAATATAAAAAATATATTTATCGAACCCATTTTTTATGGAAAAATGGCCATTTTAAACTTTAAATTTTCTTAACCTTATATGACTCCATTATTATCATAAAAAATTGTTTACTTTTTTACAATATAATAATAAATAAATTTTTATTAAGAAAAAATATGAAAAAATATTTTATAATGTGGTTAGTATCATTTATATCATCCAATTCAATTACTATGCTTTAACAATCATATTTAAATAATAATATTTCTATAGAATATAATGGTTTGTTTAAGGCCGGTGTTTTGAGTATCCCAATCTATCAAAAAAATTATTCATAAACTAGAATATTGGGGTGTTGAATTCTCCCATCATTATATAAATTATTTCCTTATAATTTTAATTCATTTTTTACCTAATGAGAATATCTTGATATAATAATTTTATCATGAATTTTAATTTCTAGATTAATCCTAGGAAACTTATTATTTCATAAATAAATATTTTTTAAATAATTTATGTATGTTTATAAGGCTTATACTCATGAATGTGATTCTAGAATCATACCTTGATAGAGAATTGATATTTTCCACATAAAACATGATTGATTAAACTATAATTTCTTGAGTTAATGAAATTATATAAAAATATACATTCTTATTTTATTTAATTGGTTTTGATTCGATTATTTCTCTACCTCTAATTCATATCTTATTCAAAATAATGAATTAACAAGGGTAAGTTTTCCTTTATGAAGTAGTAGAATCAAATCTTAAGGGGTTATTATATCAATTAAAGTATAATTTTATTCATTGTATGATTTGTTTTATTGAAAATTCCTCCCATTTATATCCCTTTACAAAAAATAAATAAATGTTTAGAAAAACTAAAAAAAATATTCTATAATGAAAATAGTCAAATGAAGGATTGATATTTTAATATCCAAAGGTTTAATAATAATACTCAAGGATTGATATGTTATACCAAATTTAAATAAATCATAATCATATATTCAAATAAATTTGTTATAATTACCCTTACTTTAAATCACATACTAACCCTACGATTCTGAGGATATGAATTTTCATTGAAACATTAACAAATATTCTATCATTGGATAAAATATTTCAAAGAAAAGAAATATTTTAAAGCAAAAATTAATACTTGATAAATTTCATAAATAAATCCTTTAATATGAGATCCTCATTTATTAATCACAAGTTATTATCAACCTCTTCATCATTTTTATGGTATACCAAGATAACATCGATAAATATTATAATGAAATTATCATGGTATTCCTTGATGCTTGGGAATTGATTCGAATAGTACCCCATCCCTTTATAGTTAAAGAAATATATATCGATGGCTTCTTTCTTACCATTAAATTCATGAGCCTTTCATCCTTTATCTCCTCACTTGTAAAAAACTCTCATTCATTATAAAAAAATTAGAATGTTTATTTATATAATTTCCATATGTTATAAGTTCCATTATTCACTTTTTCTTATTCATTGAATTTCCTTTTTCATGGTTTTCATACATCTTTTTATTATCTTGGTTTAATTTAATAATATAAGACTTGTATAATTATTTTTTTATCCTAATGTCACTTGATATCATGTCACCATATGATGATGATGTTAGTGAAACTAAGGCCCTTTGAGGGATCATCTTAAACACTAAAAAATGATCAATTTTAAATTATAGATTATGTATATAGTGCACAATAATACTTTCTAATTAAGTATTTTTATTCTCACACTCAATAAAATTTTCCACTTCCTTTATCTATAAATTCAGAAAAAATCATTCCATATCAGCTCATTGTTCTCGAGTAAAATATTTATCAAAGAATAACACCTTGAAAGTTATACATTTTATACTTTATACATATTCCATCTTATTATTATGAATCAACATCCACCATTGATATAAATTTCCTTTTAAATCATATACTGTAAGGATAAAATTTTCCCTTTCATTACTTCCAAAATCTTGGAATATTTTTAAAGGGTCTTGATCTATTACTTGGCTATAAATGGATTAATACTTTCATTAAAGGATTGATTATTATGTCAAAAAAAGTTATCCAACATTGATCCGTGATATTTTATAACATATTTCTCTATATGGACAAGTTTATTTTTCATAACCTGGTTTATTTTCTCTAATTTTTTCTTGATCTACACATCAAAAACACTTGCATTATTTACTTTCTTATAAGGTAAATCTATATATGGACTATGGGTGTTGAAATTATTTCTCTTTATTATATTATGAATCATATCTAAACAATGGAACACAGATAATTAGCTTATAACATCTTGAATATTGAGATACAGAATAAAAATCCAAATAAAGGTAAAAGTTCTCACATATTCTTAGGGATTTATCATAATTTTTCTACAATGTATGTTC
This sequence comes from Viscum album, assembly GCA_963277665.1. Lineage (NCBI taxonomy): Eukaryota > Viridiplantae > Streptophyta > Magnoliopsida > Santalales > Viscaceae > Viscum > Viscum album. The sequence continues at coordinate 171,091,991 of OY728148.1, forward strand.
TTCTAAAATATAATTCTCAAGGGACCCATTAAACTTTATAATTTACAAACAGTAGTAACCTCGACTCCAATAACATAGATATGGTGTTTACTTTATTATATTGGTATAAGATACAAGGTATCACATCACCAAGTATTTATTAGTTTAACAATCTTAGAAAACTATATATATACATGAATTCTATATTACATTGAAAATTAAAATAATATTAAGAAAATATTTTTTATGGACAATAAAATCAACACAATATCCCTTATTCATATCCAAAAGAAATGAAAATAAAAAAAGGAGTGAGCTTTGATACTCAGTAAGGGTAAAATATAGTATAATCTATCATGAGTAAATAAGATATAAACAATATAGTAGATTAGATAATCAATATATTTGAAATTTAATCAGTAACTTGAGATTCAAAATATATCTATGGAAAATATCAATATAAAAACCACATGGATAAAAATAACAGATATATTAATGAAGGAAACACATAATGTTAGACTTCATGGTCTTTATGTCAAGGCCTTATGCCAATAAATCATGAACCAAACCATTAAGTACATGTTCCAAGAAATATTACATACCAACAAGTTCGTGTGCCAAGAAATTCTCATTGTATGGGCTTATGTACATCAATCAATACCCATTCATGTTTGTTTATTAAGACCTATTAATGCATCGAGGGGATATATATAACCAGGAAGAACCCATAACTTACATATTTATAATTAATTTACTAGATATTAAATCAAAAATAAAATGAATAGTCATTATTCTTGATCAATCAATTAATATTTATATCGAATCAATAACACAGAACATCAAAATTTCCTTAGTGAATGAAATAACATTCTTGGTCAGCTTCCTTCAATTAACACCACATATTGAAATGGTATATGGTTAAGATAATATCTATGAATTATAAATTATACTAAATATATACATGATACTGAAAATATATACATAAATGAGAAAATAATGTCTAATGTACAATGAAGAATTATAGAGAACATGATCATAATAAATTGAAGGATCATAAAATAAGGTATAATCCATAAATTAGTAAAGGATAATAAAATACCATAAAATCACCATAAATAGTGTTTTAAAGTAAAATAAACTCTTTTTTAAGAAATATAGTAAAATATAATTAAAAATTTTAAATGAAACTTTCTTAAAACCTGTATAAATTTTTATATAAATGAAGTTACAAATCACTTCAAAAATTCCTTTCAACTATTTGGAAAATAATTCATTTCTATAATTTAATGTAAAAACTAAATATTTATAGAGTAATGGAAAATTATTTCCCTTGAAAAACATATAAACTTTTATATGAATATAAATATTGAGTAATTATAATGGAACCAAAATAAATAAATTTATGTTTTATAAGTTAAAAACATCATTCCTTGAAAACATTTGTAGAAAGTCAAAAAAGAATTTTTTGGAAAAATTTAAAAATATTACTTTTAAAAATTTATGGGGAAAGTAAAATTTCGTATAATACCTTTAACAATAATTTAAAATATTATGAGAATATTAAAAACAAGTTTGAATAACATAGATATGGCGAAAAAGATTCCCAAACAAATTGGAGAAATAAGGTCAACTTTTCATAAAAGCACCATTTCAATATTTTTGAGTAAAAAAGAAAGGAAATGTTATAAAAATATGGAAACACCATAAATTAACATATAATAATAAAATATATTATTTTTAATAAATTAATATCATATAATTATTCCAATGTAAATTTAAACATAAACAATCCTAACAAGAGTGATATTATAAGGTAAGCCCTTACGAATTTAAATTTTTAAATAAAAACACATTAAAATAGAAAAATTGAATTAAAAAATTAAATAATATGAATAAATTGTAATTCATTATATAATATTTCAAATGGGAAGTGTATATACCATATAAAATAAATTAGGTGCACAATATAAAATATGTATAAATATAGTGGAATTGAGATGAAAAAACACTTACCTTGATTCCTGCTTGGTTGGATGCATTATATTGACTTGAGTAATAAATTTACATTTATAAAATAATTTATTAATAACTTTTTTACCTATATTTAGTTTTTATAATAATTTTAAATCCATTAATTTTATAGATATTACTTGCATCGACCACTTAAGGTTGTTCGATCAATTTCTCCAAAAACTAAATTGGTATATTTATCATAGTTAAAGGTGTTATAAAATGGTTCCATAATACCCATAATATTAAAAATATTTTAATTATCACGTTTATACATTCAATATACTTTTATAACCATCCATGTAAGGTATTTTTGTAAAATGAAGCACATGAGTTCATAGAGATGATAGTTCTTACATACTCATAAACGGTGTTTTTATTTTTCTAATGGATGAAAAGGAAATAAATTAGATAAAGTATTAAATTTAAATAATTTTAATCTTATTATAAATATCATTTATATTTATTTAATTCATTATTGTGACTATCTATTTGAGGAAGATGCGAAAAATCAGTCACATTGCTTCGTGGAGGTAGTAGTCCACACGTACGTACGAGTGATGTTATAATTTTCCAACCTATAGATGGGTAAGAAGGTATATGATATTATATATTTATAGAAAAATAATTATGTTATAAATATAAGATATATAACTAAAATACATCAAATTAATCATCCATGAAATGTGGTTATGGGAAATTCAATATATCGCTCCATGGAGATGTAGTACATAAGTACACATGAGTGATGCTTTAATTAACTAGTTGATGGAAATAAGATAGATTATCATGGTTATATAAAAATAATAATAATAATTAAGTATATTTATGATGATAATTTCATTATATTGGGATTTATATAAGAGATTTTATAGATTTAAAAGAAAAAGTAAATTGAAATGAGTCGATTATGATGATTGTCTCTTCTTAGGAAAACCTCCATTGGATTAAACCTTAATCTTTCTTAAAGTGGTATTTTGGTAGGAATAGAACCTATAAGATATTTATAAATATTCTTTGAGTATATTAGGGTAGGTATTTTTTGATATAAGAGCCTCATTATTTGTGCACAAGTGAGGGGAGGATCTGACCATTTATAAGTGATGTTGGGGACAAAGTTGTAAAGACTTGAAATATTATTTATAATATATGTCTTACTCAAATTAAGTGGCTCCAAATTGTCATATTTTAGATAATAATAATTTTAATGTCAAAATATAATCAACAAATTATATTTAAATCAGTTTTCTATGATATCTTGAATTGTTATCCCATTATTTTATCCCTTTTAACCCATTTTACCCTTAACTGAAGTGATAGATTTTTACCACTGTTTCTATTCATTATGACAAAAAATGAAATTAATCTCAATGAGAAAATAATTATGATAATACTATATATATAATTAATTTTATAATATTAAATTTCTCTAATGGGTTAAAATTAATTTGAATATAAGTTCACAAAACTCAATAAAAACCATTTTTAGATAAATTAATTTTTAAAGTATAAAAATTATTTTACACAAAAATAAAGTACAATGTTGATTATCATGGAATTAATTGAATTATATCAAATAAATGGATACATATTAGGCTTTAAAACTAAACCAAAACTAAAAGGAACCTTATGAATTCTTGTTTAAAAGAGAAGATCCAAAATATATTTTATTTGAATAAAAAACATTACTTAGATTTCCCAAATGTCAAACATAGATTTATAAGTTAAACATTATATTTTTAAATGAATTTTATTACTTATTAAATATATATTTAGTCTAATATAATTTTTTCATAAACATTCAAGTCATTTTTATATCATGAAAAAATTCATAAAATTGACATTATTTTAAATCAATATCTTTCACTATTCTCCCAAAATGAAAATTTTCAAAAACATCTAAAAATCCACCTTAAGATAATATTGATATGCCAAAATAAAAAATGAAATATTTTTTTATAAAATTTAATTTTAAAAATTTATAAATTTAGCTTTTAAATTAGAAGTAAAAAATATATAGAAAAAATATTTTATAGAAAAACGACCCTTTAAAACGTTAATTGTCATTTTCCTTGTATGATTTCATTATTATCATCAAGAATTAAGTACTTATTTTCTAGTCAAAAATTTGTAATAGTACAACTTTTCTATATATATTATATAATTTAGTTTTTTATTCATACTCACCAATCCAATGTCTAGATTCCAATGATTATATTTAAATAATGATATTTATATTGTATATCATGGTTTGTTTAAGCACAGTGCTACATGTATCAAAATATATCATACATAGTATTCATAAAAAATCTTGGAGACTTAAAGAAGCTATTGTAGAGTCTTTTATAAAAAAATTATTTTATCCCAAATTGATCACTCCACCAAAGAGTGTAAAAATCCAACCACTCAAATAAGTGTGATCCTACAAATTTGTAATCTGGATTTCATTGGGAAAGCATTCTAACACTAATTAATTTTTATTATAACATAAAAATAAATGCATAGTACCCATTAGAAACATGATAATCTTTTAACCACATCTCATTATTCATAACCTTGATTACGTATATACCTTCTAAACATTCCAATGGGATAAGAAATATCATGTATTATGCTAGTCATAGCATACATAAGACACCCAATAACCCTTACATATTATAATTGTGAAACTTCTCTAATAGGATTTGGTAGCATCCTACTTTCAAAACTTTATTGTGTATAAACTAGTGAAAAATAAAATAGTATAAACCTCTTTAAGACTTTTTCTATAAAATTAGATTGATTAAGCATAATAAAATTCATATTCATAAAAATTTCATTCATAAAATAACATTGTCTTTTCTTAATTCTTTCTTATCATGTTTTTCAGATAAAGTAGAAATAGACTCATTTACATGGTTCATATCATTTGTAAATGTTATCATGTCTTTGAAATATAAACAAAAAACTATTCTATGATTATTATGGAATGTAATATAAATACATTTTGTAGATTTTTTAATGAAAATCCCTTTTAATAATATTATTTAATTTAATTTCTCATTTCATATTATTCAATCTTATTTTAAAACATATATGGACCCTACCAATTTATAAACCTTATTTTACTTTCAAGGTACTATCAATCCTTCTGGTTTTTTCATATAAATTTATTCATCAAAATTTAATTAGAAAAAATTGATTTAATCATTCACGTTATGATCTAGTTGATGATGGATGAAAAATGAGACTGGTCCAATTGAAGTAGAAGAATTTGATAGTGTTGTTTTATTGAGGAACAAGATAAGGGTAGTTGTGGTATTTATATGAGAACATGGTGTAGAAGACCCATATTAAAACTTTTAATAAGTCTTGGGAAGTAATATTGATGAAGCTCGTAATAGTCTAATACTCATGGTTATTTCTTTTGGTAGGATAAAGATGTCATATAATTTACCAATTTAGGTATATGAAAAGGATGTATGTGATTAATGTGTTTTCAACCAGAAAATTGATTTCTTAAATAAAGAGGAATTATGGCTAAGAATAAAAGAAGAGAAGATATAGAGAAGGATTCAGGTAGAGATAAAAATATATGTTGTATATGTGGGTGAGAAGTTGGGAGAAAATTTTTTTAAAGCCCAAAGCTATCTCTATTATATCCCGAGTATTCAGAAGAATAAAATTGAGTTTGGTTAATGAATATCATATCATAAAATTATTATATTCTAAGTGAGTATACTATTTTATCTACTATTTAAGGCTCAAGGGGATGATCATCAATATTTTTAAGCAACTATATTCTCATTGAGATATTTATCATCCTATTTTGATCAATGTTAAACCAGTAGGACGATATGGAAAATCAAGTAGGATATTGATGAAAAAGGCTATAGGATGATACCTAGCCTATACACATGTATTTTCGAACACCCCACTAACTTTAAGGTGTCAATATGATGGTCTCTACTATATCCTAGCATTCCTCCCCATATTCCAGAAGTTTCCAACTTGTATTGGAGGTATAATATGGTATAGTGAGGAGACTATATTCCTTATATTAGAGTTTATATTAAAAGAATAAATATTCAAGCATCACAAATTATAAACAAATATAAAAGAGAAGAAAATAATTATAAATTAGACTGATAATAAATGAAATTTCATAAAGTCTTAACCATCCATGTCATGCATACACCGATCACCCAGTCGGCCGGTTACATATACAGACCTATATAAAAAAAATATGACACCCATAAGCCATAACTCATCCATTTTCCTGATTCACTTTGGTCTACCATACCCGATCATATAAAACCAATATTGAACCTTATCCTAACATATACTTGTATCCAAGTGAACATATGATCAGGTACCCATGTACAGTGGCAACCCAAGTTGAGTGTGAGTAAAAAACTCAAAAGAAAACCACTAATGTGGTCCCATAATAATTTTAATATATAAAGATACGTGCATGTGACATGCTCAACTGAAATAAATAAATAAATAAAAGAAAATAAATAACCACCATACTACCTACTCCGGATAGTGTTGGGGTTTCTTTGAGAACATCAGGCTGATAGTCTTGACCATAACTACTCAAGGGTACTATGTATTACCCTAGTACCAATAAATGGTGTTGATACTTAGGCTTGTGACCCTTATCGAACATGCCTTATTTAACATGATTTTGGACTATCTAATATAACAACATATTGACCATGCCATCCCATAATAACACAACCACCCTCTGGGTGCATTTTTTTATAAAGTATCAAAAACCTCCCCTATAGGATTTTAAAATAATCTTGAAAGACCTCCCCTATGAGAGTTTTATCATCCATGAATAATAACAATCGGTATCACATACCCATATCCAAGCTCACCCCAGTATACCAGACCAACCACGCATTGGTAGATAGCAGTCCCCTGATATATCACATGCCTTGATCCCCCACCGTAGGGCCCCCACCAGGATATAATGCGACAGTCTACCTAAAATTTTCCCAGATCAAAATCCATTGAATCCAAACTGGTAGCATCACATACCTCCCATATGTGAGTTTTCCATCTGGTAATATGACCAGTAAGCATTCTAACTAACCTTCCCTATCGGATTTTCCATTCATTTAATAATGAACCCCAAGGTGTATACCAATTCAACCATCAATATAAAATTTCTAAATTAAGGTGGTCAAATTATAGACCCACCATGAAACCCATGGTCAGATTTCCCATAGTTTAACCTAGCTCATCAAAACATAAATATCCTCAAATCATCGATCCGATTTCTATGTGACACTCATGATCATCTCTACCTATTTCTATATCCAACCTCACATTAGGGTCCCACAAGTCAATATACATGGAGGCCCTCCAATGGGAGTCCTAGGTCTCAAATAGAATCCTAGATCAACACCTAACACCCTAAGGACATCATGTCTCATAGAACCATCATCAAGGTAGCATAGTATTTCTAGCTACAAGGGTCTCTACACAAGTATAATATTCAAGAGATGGGTCATAGCCCATCTCAATCCTCAAAGTCACTCCAGGTCATTCCACTCAACCAAATCTATTCTAGTCTTCCTAAGGTCTATCCATCTAGTATTTTTCATGTAAAATTGAATTGTATTACTCATCCCACCCTTGACTTGACAAGTTCAAATAGCTCAAATAATAAAATGGTATCCTTTAAGGCCTACACGGACTAGGATCTCTAGTCCACCATCACCTTTGAATTGTGAGCATATCAAGCCCCTAAGAATGGGATCATGGATCTCATTTGGATAGGGATCAACTCTCATGAGGTCTGGAGTCCACCTAGTATTAAAAATGTATTGACCTTATCAATTAGTGGCTAAGGCAACAAGCTAGCGCACATTAGTTGTTCATGACCCTATTTCTTTTTCATTTTTCATATTAAATTTAATTTAAAAATTCAATTTAAATTAAATAAACCACTTAAAAATTGGTCCTCTCCTATGGTAAAAATCCCATATGTGTCATGTCACATAATAAAAACACAAATTTTGTACGGAAATTATGTGATACCACCTACCTTATCATGAAGAAAATTCCATTTTTAAAGTATCACAGTTACTCCCATTGAGGATCATGAATCACATTCAACCATCTTCCAAATGAATCAAGGTCATGTCTCAAAACAAAACCACAAAATTAATCTATAATATTCAATTTATAATTATTCAATTAACTGTAAAAAAATTTAAACCAAAATTGTATTTTATTTAAAATATTTATAAATTCTTATAAGCTCATTGTTCGGCATCATCGAACAGGAACTATAACCAACCACTCACTAATAGCCCACAACATACTCCCAAACATGAATCGGGAAACATACTAATGTGTGATGAAAAATAAAATTAATTTATTTTAAATTAATATTTTAAAATTCACTACATTGGCTTACCTCAATTAAACAACATGCGATGAAGTTTGGACATCATCTCGAGATTCCTTCTATAAATTCATTACAAAATCCCATTGATGTTCAGATGATTCCACCATTCTTTGATGGAATCAACATCAAATCCTTAAATTGGGAAACCAAAATTAGAGATGAACAAAGGAAGATATGATCAGAGACAAATAGTTATCAAATCCTACCAAGAATATCTAAGAAAATGTTCTAAGAATGAACTAATTCAAAGTAGAATATAATGACGGAGATATATTGGTTAGTTGGGTTGTGTGTATGCATGGGAGAAGGAAAATAGGGGTTTGGATTTTAAGTAATCAGAGGTGAAAATGGTATTTTACATATTTTAATGAACCTCATATTTTGGCCACATAGTTTTTCAAACCATGTGTCTACCGTATAGATGGAACTAACTCAATCCCTTCGCCACCCACAACCTCAACGTATCATTTACCAAACTATTCATAAACTATGTGGGTCGCTCTAAAACCCATATACAACACTCACATGGTTTCTTCTACAACATTACATGGTTTTTTAGAAACTATGCACTAAGACTCCAACAAAAACCATGTTTCAGGGTTTTCAATTAAATTATCTTAGTCTCTTCAAAACCATGTTTCAATTGTAACAAAAAACTATGTACTATAAAAATTGATCTAAAATTTCATTGAGGATTGGGGTGAAATATATTTTTCCCTAAACTATGTACACTAAACTATCTCCCTTTCTAAAGTTCCCCAAAACCACTGAAATTTACCTAAATCTCTTAAGGTTCATATGAACACCAAAAATACATTTAAATCCTCATTCCATATCTAAAAACATCACATTAAGATATTACAGATATCAAAATTATATTCTAAGTCTCTGATCAAATTTCAACCTATCCAGTAACTAAAAATTCAAATTCCCTCGGGAATTATCAACCCATATGAGAAAAGGGTCTTAAAATATCCTCACCAACACCTTTTTATCCATGAGAAGTTTCATCAACATTAAAAAAACAAACCAAACCTAATAAAGTCTCCAAAACATGATCAAATATATATTCTCCACTTCATAACTTCAAATGATATTTCACCATATAACTCACTACACACAAAACACAACTCATCAGAAGTCAAGATACCACCCACCACCATTAGTAAAATACCAAAACAATGTCTAGTTGTATCTTTATATCTCATGAAACCACATTTTAGTTGACTAATTAACTATCCAGCCTATGGTACTTCCTACCATATGGATGAAGTCATAATGGATGATTCTGAATCATAGTTTCCCCCACCATCGGAACCACCTACTAAAACACATCCTTTAGTTGTTCAATGACCTAATTAGTGTAGTTTCTATCTCACCGCACATAATTATATACAAAACCATTGATAAGAATCCATTTTTTCCTCCTTTATAGGAATCAGAACTAAAATAGATGAGAATCCATTACCTATGCAAAGGGATCACATGTGTCGATCTCTACACAAAAGGTCACAACGAAACCTCTAAAGATCCCCATAATAACAAATATGACATGAATAAAACGTGGTATAATCTCCCCTTGATTTCCTAGGTCACTTAATCCCATCATACATGTTTACTCTATTTTATTGAATTATTCACCCTCTATACCCTATGATGAAATTGGGTTTCACCCCCAGAAACATATCATGAAACTAGGTTCATCTCACAAACTATTTTCGAATCATATTGAAACTACCATGAGCCTGATGTCAATGCATTGACTCATATTAAGACTCATTTGAATCTCAAATATAATATTTATATCAAACAGAATAAATCAGAATAGCCTTGTTAATGATATATAAGAACCACCACAATCATCCAACAACTGATCATTCCATGCCAATGACCCTCACCTTATGAGGGTCATCATCCAACAACCTATGGTGGTCTCCCCAACACAAATATTTCCTTATACCATTAATCAAGCATCAACTCAATAGGTTCCAATGTCACCAACGTGTCTCTCCTCCAAATCCATGCTCACAGTCCTATCAATACCTAACCAGCATTTCTCCTAGATCGATCATGATGTTGCACCAAATCCAATTCTGATGTCTCATATACCACAGGGGGACACCTATAATTTTATCAGAAACCCGAAGCCTTCATTCCCATAAGAATTTCATCAACTACATTATTCCTCAACTCAAACCCAATTACTCATTGATTCATAATTTTAATAGTAACCACATGAAATTAGCACGTACCATATCTTCCTCATCTAGTGTAAAGGGAATATGATTTCATGCCACACAATCACATCACCCGACAGATGATCCTGCAAGTCACTCACCAAAGAATTAAGTTGATGTTCCAAAACACTACCCATGTTTCATGACATTTTAGTTCATTAAGTTAACCATATGTCCAGACTCCACCAGGATCCATTCCATTAATTAGAATTAACTTGTTCTCTAACCATGCTACTAAAGATCATCCCAAAAAAATCGGTTCAAGATCAAAAATGGTCTTTCCCTCATAACCAACCTCAAACCAAAATCTTCCACACTCAAGGTTCTCCATATTAAAAAAAATACAAGGTACAATCATGATTTTTTCAATTATAGAGCACTCTCAAGGCTAGGATAACCCCTCTCAAGGGATTACTATGAGTAAAAATAAAAAACTAACACACAAAATCCTAATTTGTAAACCAAGGTATCTATGTTTACCTATCCCAAGATAAAACACAAAAGATAATAAATAACAGGAAACCTTATGTTTTCTTATTAGTAAACCACAACATCCACATGCCTAAGCACAATCTAGGGTTTAGGTGTATAAGTTATGTGCCACCTTCCAAGTCAAAAACCTACAAGAGAACTGATTCTCACCTAGAAAACATATACATGACTACCCTCTTAATAATAATAACCACATCATCCAATGATTATACGCAAAACCCCATCACCCATGATGATCTATGCCAAGGAAAACACATCACATGGTTTGGTTAAGTACAGTGTCATTCAGTTATATACTAGAAAACACCATATAGGGTTTTACTATAACTTTAAATATTTAATCCTAAATAACAAAAACCCACAAGGGGTTCATCATTAGGAATCAAATTCCATACCAAACCACCTGGGTCACTACACCTCATGTGCACATGAACTACATCATTGTCATCAGTGTCTCACCATAGATCAACATGAACTAAAATCATATATATATATATATCTTTGTGTGTGTGTGAAATTTGGCACAAATGAGTTGAATTCCACCAATTAATTATACGGAAAAAGGTTATATGATCATTTTTTGAAACTTTAGACAATTGATCCTTAGTTGTCAGTGAAACTTCACACTAGAACACCTACATGTCATCTGAATCCAATGTGCTTGGTATGATGCATGAGATAACTATTTCCTATATATCTCAAGAGTTAAATCTAATCAATGGCCTCTTTCCAATAGGTTAAGATCCAAGAGTCCATAATAAACCCTAAAATCCCCACAATGTGTGTGTTTCTCAATGAAAAAAATCATATCCAACCAGAAAATATGAAACCAAAACAGTGACCCCATATCCCTAGTAACCTATAATTACTACCAAATCAAGTGTTGTTGAAACAGTAGTATGATATATATAACAGGTTCTAAAAAAATCTTATAAATCTAATCTACCAAATCCTAAAATAGTATGACAATATAATCTATGGTACTACTTTCTAACTTTTTTCCACCTCAAACCACTGATCGGTTCCAAACCAACAGTCACTATTATGCCTCAAGCACACCTCCTCGTATAAAATATGTTTTCTATAATAATTGGGGGTGTCTAAGATAGAATATTGGGGAGACTATAAACCATATATCATAGTGTCCAATAATGGAGTAAATATCCAATCATCATGAATTACAAATAATCTATAAATATAATAAAAAAATAATACTAATAAAAAATGAAATACCATATAACATGAATATTCATGTCATACATACACTGATTTCCCATTATGATTTTCTGGGGAGGCTTTATATCTACTTAAATGGATGCATGTGGCATGGTTTGGGGATGATAAACCGTCGTTGGTATTTTTTTTGAATTTTGTTCATTTTTGTGGTCTTTTTTTTCTATACAAGGTCTTTGAGCTCAATAGGAAATCCTTTTGCATCAGGCTAGGCTCTCATGATTATTTTGTTAAAGCATAGTCTTTTAATCGCATATCGTTGAACTCTTAGAGATTTAACCATTCCCGCTGGTCTATAGAGGTCCACCAAGGTCACAAATCTCTAGTTAAGGTGGTGTGGATCAAGCTCTCAGGGTTACCACTTCTAGTTTATAACTAAAGCTTACTAGAGGAACTAGGGTATTAAATTGGTGAGTTCTTTTGTATGTATGATCAAACTCTGAATTTAGAATACATCACCTCAACTTATATCTATATCACTATGGGTCTCTCTTCCCCACCTATGTCCTAGTTTCTACTTCAAGTTAAGGACTCTTTGGAATGGAGGCAGGCCATTTCCAATCTATTTATATCCTAATTTTTCACAATTTGTCTCATTCATGGTCACTTGGTTTGTCTTAAGAGATGTGCTTGGAGTCATATGTAAACTGCAGATAAGGATCTCTTGTTTCCCTTTCATAAATCTACATTTTCCAATGGAGTCCACACAACATCTTAGTCCAGAAGATGCTATGTGTCTTCTTTATTGCATAGTGAAGGGTCCAAATAACCTGGTGTTAGTTCCAAGTACCACCTCTTCCAATGATGTCTCCAATTATATGGAATTACCAAGGTTTTGGAGCCTGTTTAAAATCTTACTTCCTCCATAATTAGGTTTCTAGAAATAAGGTTTCTATTTTTATTATTTTGAAACCAAAAAAAAATCCCTTTAAGATATAGTATTTCTCCAAGAGAATTTGTATATGTGACTTCATGAAAGATGATCCAGTGAATCAACACATAAGGGTTTTTTGGAACTCTTTAGTGATTACTGATAAATTAGGGGTCTCAAAAATATGTACAATCATGTAGTTTCACATGGAGGAGGTATTGGATTTTGGCTCTCAACTCCTGGTGCCTCACCCATGACCTAGGCGGACATGGCCGACACCTCCGCCCCTCCCCCATAATCAGGGGAGGGCGGTTTCTCTTCCCCTCCAATGGTGAATCCTTTTTTCTATGCCCTTCCCCCCTTTTAGTTTCTTTTTCTCCTTTCCCTGAAATCTCCATTTTCCCTATGGTCCCAAACCTCCGCGACGGTTACCCCCAGCTTGCTCTTTCGAACTCAGATTTTACAAATGATTCTTCTTATCTCTCCAAAAAAATGGTGGCTCGGTTCCCATCGTTTCATCCTTTAGTTGACGTCTTCGAGAGATTTGTTTTTCAAAAATGGGGGATTTTTTAACATGCTTCTGTCGGGCTCCTGGATAATCAGAATATTATGATTCGGTTTTCATCCTCAGAAGATCTCATCACCGCATGGTCTAGGGCTCCTCGATCCTATACCGGCTATCATTTTCATCTTTTGAAGTGGTCCTTCAATCATTATATGAATCGAGATGATATAACAACATCTTTTTGGGTACACATTATTAAGCTCCCCCACCCCTTTCAGAACCCTTCTATCATATGAATGCTAGGGAACCTGGTTGGCCGCATTTTCTGTTCGGATTCGAGAACCAATTCAATTTTCCACCCAATATCACCTCACATATGTGTTGAAGTTGAATTTTCAAGACCCCCAATCGAATGTATTTGGATTTCAATAGGAGAGGAATTTCACTGGAAGCAGCTAGTTGTGTTTGAGTCTTGGAAGAACTTCTGTTCATTGTGTCACCACCTCGGGCACCTATCCCATTCCTTCCAGCATGGAGGAAGGAACCAAGGGTTTCACGGTTCCAATGACCCTTCCATGGGCAAGGATGGGATCGTGGTTTGTTCTGAAGCTGATCCTCCTTCTGGGCTCAGTTGTGCGGCTGTTACTGATCAGTAGAAACCGTCTCAATTTTCCCAGGACAACCCAAGAGTCACTGAAATTCTCCATCAGCTGAAACACGATCGGGGTGTGGAATGATCGTCTAAGGATGGTGTTGTTCCACATTGTGATAGTGGGATTTTTGTAGGACTTTCTCAAGGAAGGGTCGCGAGGGATGAAAGGGAGGTCTTCTTGGATGCTTCTCAGGCATTTTAGTTGGCTCCTCTAATTCCAGTAAATGTTGATACAGTGGATGAGGCTATCTACGGGGATGAGAACACTGGTATGGGTTCCCAATGTCCAGTTTAGGCTAACTTCTCATCGTATTTCCAATTCATCGGTCATGGATTTTCCCAGGCAGGAGCTGTAGACAAGTTGCAGAAGGTCTCACAAGCTATAATTACTTATGTTGGGAAGGTTAATTCTGAAATTCCGATTTCGAACTCCTTGAACTATTTTGCAGTTTTGGGAGAAGATGATGGAAATTCTTGTGAGGATCCCAAAGAGGTGGAGGTCACTCGTGGAGAGGATCCCTTGGTGGGATGGGGTTATTCTCAAGAGGACATGGATGATGCTTTGGATCCCACTGTGTCCAAGGTACGGGACATTGTAGAGGAATTTCTTAGATTCTCATCGCTGAAGGGAAAAAAATTATTGTGGATTATGATGGCTTCATTGCGAAAAATGGGAGGGTGCAGCCTAGGAGGGACTACTCTAGCTTTCCTATTACTCCAGTTACTAGATGTGCAAGCAAGGGTAAGATTCCCCCAAAGGCTCCTACATATGCAGGCATCATTTCCTCGAGGAAGTGCAATGGTGACAAGCTTGAGGTAGTTGAATCCTCCATCGTCCTAATTCCCTTGGGTGATGAGGTAATGGTGGATTCAGTACAGCATCATTAGACATGCCTCCATGGTGAAATGGACGATGAAGCTTTGGAAATTATAGCATAAAAGAAGATGGAGGAGGCCCTGCTCAAGGAGACCTGCGAAGTTATCATCCATTTTGAGGAAGAGGTGTTGTAGAAATCGATTCCTTCCAATGCCACGAAGGAGGTTCGGGCTAAGATGTCTGAGATATCTCTTGAAGTGGAAACTAGTAGGATTCAGATGGAGTGTATTGACAAACAAGATCGTATTTTGGCAAGAGGGTTTAATGTAGGGAGTTAATCATGGAAGAGTTCATACAAACGTGGGAAAAATTTTTTATTTGGTTTGAGGACCTCATCAAAGATGATCTAGAGTTAGAGGTAAATGGACTTCTATGGAAACTACTTAGGAATAATGCATCTAATATGCTTAAACATGATTTCAATGGTTCATCTGTTTCTTTCACTATTTGATGATTTTTTTCTGTTTGGACTTGGGTTCTCACTTTCCTTTAAAAGTTTTAGAAATAAAAAATTAATTTATGATGATGATAAATTAGGGGTCTCAAACCATCATATCTCAGTTCGGATTGTCCCTGGTGAGGAGGATTGTATTTTATCCTTTATGTATGCTAAATGTGATCCAAGACTTCATGAGTTGTTATAGTATGACCTCAAAGTCATCAATCCGGGGGAGACTATGTGGTTTGTTAGAGGGTATTTCAATTCTATCATGGACATATCTAATAAAAAAGGAGTGTATTTCTCCTCCCTAATAGACCGGCTTTCTTTAAAATCCTTTGCAACTTAAGAGGGGTTCATGGGTTTGGGTTTTTATGGGTACAAATTATGTAATGTAATAACAACAGAGGTAGAATCTGCACTTGGTGTAGATTGGATCGTTTCCTTGCTAATCTTCATACTATCTCTGCCTTCTTGATCATGGAGATCACTTACTTGACTCATGCTCTTTCAGACCACTCCCCCCCCCCACCCACTTGTCCAAATCAAATCTGGATATGTTCATGGTGACAACTTATTTTTATCTAACCATTGGCCATAGCTTCATGCCTTCTATGCAATGGTCGATAGCTCCTAGTTGAAATAAATGAAAGGGAGGTTTTGTATTAGATTTCACAACAAGTTATGCTACCTAAAAAGTGATCTATCTACATGGGCTAATTCCATTCCATCTACAAAACATTCCTTGGACTCATGGAAAGGGGATATAGGGCAAGTTGAACTGAGTCTAGAAGAATCTTGGGATGATTATCAGTTTTCTATGCTTAGGATTAAGAAGTAACTTTTTAATGAGTTTTTACTGTAGTAGGAAATAATACTTCATGAAAGATCATGAGTCACATGGCTTAAGGAAGGGGATCGGAAAATAGGGTTTTTTCATGCCTTCCTGAAAGAGAAGAGAAAACGTACTACTTTAAATATTTGAATGGATGATGTATCTTTTATAAAGGATATATTTGTGATAGGTGGTATGGTTTCTTCCCATTTTAACTCTCTTCTTTTCATTCCTAACCCTGGTATGCATAATGGTTACCCAGCAGGTCAAGGGGAGGTCTTAAACTATATCCCTCATGTTATCTACTCCCATGTCAATGACCACCTGAAGAGTGTTCCTAAGGAGGAGGAGGTTTGGGATTCTATCAAGTCACTCAAATAGTAAAGTACCCCAATCCCCGATTGTTTCCTAGCTTCCTTCTATGAGACCTCATAGAATATTATCAAACATGAATTAACTGAAGCAATCTGAGACTTCTTCTGAGGGGGGTCTCTCCCCTGGGTTTCTAGTGCCACTACCCTATTCATCATTCTGAAGTTGAAATATTTATCATCCATCATGAAATATAGACCAATCATTCTATGCAATTTTCATATAAAATTCTTTCTAAAATCAGTAAAAAAATGATCTTACAGTTCATACATTCCTCGGTGTTGAAGGAACAACATGCATTCATAAATAGACTATCTATTTAACGAGCTATGGTTATTTCTTAGAACATTTTTATTGGGATTAACAGGAATTTTATGGGGTCTAATATAGTAATAAATATTTACATGGATAAGTATTATGATCATCTCAAATGGAATTTCATTCTTTGGGACATGAGAAGCTTGGGATTTTTTGGATGGGTTGTCGATTTGTTTTTTTGATACATCAGCTCACCCAGGTTCAAAATCAATTTCATGGGGAGGCAATGGGGATTCATGTATCCAAATAGGGTCCTAATACATGGATACCCTCTCTCTCCAAGAATCTTCATTGTGATGTAATATTCTTTCAATTGTCTTGTGATATCTAACATTCAGCGGGGTACCATCAAGCCTTATACAGGTGGCACTCACTTCACTAAAGTTTCAAACCTCTTCCTCACTAACGACATGATATTTTTTCTTAATGGCTAAATTTCATCTATTAGAGGTTTCAAAAAAATCATGGAGGACTATACTATTTGTAGAGGACAAATCATCAGTAAGGAGAAAATCCATGTATTCTTTTCTAACCGATGTATGGAGAGTCACATAGAAAACATTTAATCATTATTGGTAATTCATAGATATGGATTCCATATATAGTACTTTGAGGATACTATTACTCAAGGTATAATTTGTATTAGATACTTTTATGTCATGTTTAGTAATATTATAGGCTGAATTAAAAACTGAAAGAATAGGTTTCTTTTTTTTAGTGGTATAATCACACTTATTAACAGTTTGCTGACATCCATTCCTAGGAATGTCCTTTTAGTGATAAAATATCCTAAAATAGTTCTGAAAAACATATATATAATTTTAAATAACTTAATTTGGGATTTTAAAGGGATGGGGAAGTTTCATTAGGCCTCTTGGAATAGTCTTGTGAAACTAGTGGAAAATGGGGGAATCAGAGTGAGGAATGTGAGTGAATCGATGCACTTCATTCAAGGGAAACTTTCTTAGTAAACTATAGAAGGTCGATCATTATGGAGAAAAAAAATCTAAGGTAAGTAGGTGAATTCATTTGGCCTAGATATAGGGAACTCAACACCTCTTTAGAGATCCCTCCAAGGTTATGTTTTGGAACTGCAACACCACTCCCATTGGATTATTGGTAGAGGGGATACAAGCTTCTGGAACTGTAATTGGGTTGGTGAAATTCTTGGTTACCTAGGATTTCCTATACCTGATATGTCATTCAAGAAAGGAATAACTTTCCCTTAATTTATTAATGTTATCCTTACCCCCTCCCAGAAAAGGATTTATGATCGCATCCTCTTATTAGAGTTTCTTAATGCCTATTTCTTCACAGGAACTCACTCTGGATCATTCTCAAAAAAGGAATATAGTAATTTATCATCACTTCAGCTTGAATATAATCAATGGGGTGGGATTATATGGTATACATTCCTCCATCCTAAACTGAATTTATTAGTATGGAGTCTTTGAAAAAATTCTATTACTATGTAATTTTTGATTAAAAATAAGGGAATCCACATCGCTTCAAAGTGATCATGTTGCAAGAATCATAAGAAGGAGTCTACCTCCCTCATATTCCTCTATATCAAGTGGTCCTGGAGAATATGGAGTCTTCATGGGTTTTATGGTGACTTTAAATTTCTATCAACTCTACTGGATGAGTTTCTGTAGGTATGGTTCATGGGAACCTCTAATAACAAGAATGAATATAAGTCTTGCTCAATTATTTTCTCAGAAGGCTATTAGATCTTATAGGAGGCTCAGAACTAGGCATTTCACAAGACACCTCAATTATAAGTATCCCTCATGGTTAGAAAAAGGTGTTTGGGGATGTTTCGTTTAGGTATATTTAATCAGTGGGAGAAACCCCCTTCTTTCAGGGGTTTAATGGTCGGACATTACAAGCACACCTCTTCTACTCTTTATCTAGAGGGAAAGTGGGTTAAGTGGATTACCCCTTCCAGAAGTATCAAACTGAATATGGATGGTTCTTGTATCCAAGGGTTAATATAGGGTGGAGGATTTTTTTCATGACTCAAGGGGTTTGGTGTCTCTTTCATTCATTACCCTTTATATAGTTGGGAACACACTTAAGGAGGAAGAAGAATCCTTGCTTAGCGGTCTTGAAATTTTCCAGTCTAACGGAATCTCTTTAACTAATGTTGAAATGGATTAAAAGGTCATCTGGAGATCTTTGAAAGGTATCACATCTATCCTTTAGGACATATCTTATCTAATCCGAAGATGAAGAGCCCTCCATATGTTTAGAATCAAGCTTTCTCATATGTGGAGGAAATGAAATTGTATGGATAATTTTATGGATTACATAGCTTCATTAGAGATACCTATCAGAGTGTTCAATAGTGTGGGTTCAATTCCCCATGTAGTTATTGATGTTTCTATTGGTGATTCTCTCAGCCTTCATTTTTAAAGGCCCCCTTAATTGTTTTTATTTTTTTCCTATTTTTATGGAGACTGTTTAAATTATTTTAAAAAACATTCTTATTTAAAATAAATAAAGGAATTATGTAAAATAAATAAGAATCATACTAAAAACTTTAACCATTGTTGGGGTGTCTCTAAGCATGTCATGATGACTGTTCCAACCCCAACCACTGATGGGGACAAATTCCTACCCTAGTACCCGTAATCAGTTTCAATCCTTAGGCTAGTACCTTAATTGACCATACCTTCTTCATCTTTATTATAGGATATCTCGATTAACTTTATGCTGACCATGCCAATCCAAATAACACAAACACCCTTCGGGTGAATTTTTCCATAAAATAATCATTTACCTCCATTATAAGAGTTTCCAATAGTCATCATAGGCCACCCCTATGGGGTTTTTATCATCAGGGCATAATCCCAAGTAGTATCATGGACCAAGATCCAAGCTCACCCTAGTAGATCAGACCATCCATGCCTTGGTATATGGAAGTCCCCTAGTAGATTATAGGCCTCAATCCCCCACCATAATACCCTTATCAGTCTAGAACATGATGGACCACCTCAAAACTTCCCAGATCCAAATCTATGGTATCCCAACCAGTAGAATCAAAAACCTCCCAATGGGGGTTTTACATATATGCATAAACCCTATAATCATTTCATCTAACATCTCTGATGGTAATCATCATTAATTTCTCGCAGCACCCCAAGTAGTATAATAAGCCTTGCATCAGTATAAAAATTCCAAATATAGGTGGCCATATGCCTGACCCACCATGAAACCCATAGCCAAACTCCCATGAGTGTGACATGTTGAAAGTGGGTACCCTAGACCCAACTTTTATTGTAATTTGATTACTGTTACATGTATTCAGTTTGTTTTTATACATGTGTTTATCTTTCCATGATAGTGTAAATACTTCTGCATCCACTTTGTTTATGGAAATGTCCTTAGATTACCTGTCACATCAAAGGGTTATAGAAAGTCCCAAACTATAATGAGAACCCTAAGATGACATGACAGTAATCTTAATGTTACGTCCTATGGTCCAGTTACATCATTCTGAAAGGACACAGATGATGTGTGACCATCAGTTGATGGGGGATCATAAGCATTGAGACTTCTTCTCATGAATTTCTCACTTGATGATCTCTAGTAATTGAGATCATGAGGACAGACCCGCTTAATAGGAACACCACATGTTTCAGGTGTCATTGGTCATTCCTATCTACGAACATGTTTAATGGTCTCCTGACTTGAGATCATTATCAATGAATGTCATTTAATTACATACATTTTATATAAGGAGAAAACCATGGCGACAAATTCGTGGTGAGGTAGTTTGTATCGGGTACGTCATTAATGGCATGGAATTGATTGAATGATTGAGAAATGATTTTTCACTTCTGAGTTTAGGAAGAGATGTATCGGACCTGGTTTATTAGGATGTTTGCACCTTCAATAAATCCATGGCTATGGTAGTCAAAGGTAATAATTTCTGAACAAATCAACAAATAAAATTAATCAAAATAAAGAATGATGACACTAGTATGCATTCTGCTTTATTGAGATATCGATTATTGTTTCCTCTGGAATTGGGGATGACCTCGTTGATTGAAGGTTCAAACATTCCAATCGGTTTCTAACAGGTTTGTTCGTAGAACCAGAAACATCCAATGATTCCATATCTATTTGGACCTACTTTCCAAAGGTAGGTGATCATTAGTTGTGACTGATGAGGCTTAAGAATTTGCATTGGTCGAGAGGATGGGAGGTCAGACTCATCACACCTTTTTTAGGGGAATTATTTTCTACTCCGGGACTCTCTTTATAGAATTAAGTTATGTTCGTGAATCCTTATTACATTACCAAGTATAAAATGAGTTTTTCTTTAGATCTAACAATCAATGATTAAATATGTAGGAAATTTAGAGAATCTTTTATATGTATTCGAGGTTCTTCATTGATAGAGAATCATCTGTATTTGTTAGAGATTTTTAGTCAATAGTATCCTTAAATGCGTAAAAGTATCTTGGTCATTATGATGACCATACTGGTTTTAAAGCCACTCAGTGGGGCACTTGAAGTTTATTGTCATTCAGAAGGACATGGATTATTTCAGAGTTGGGATTGTACCCACAGATGGGCTACCTAGGAATCCTTTGTTTGTAAAAGGAATCAGAACCCACATAGTTAGAGTAAGGGAGTATGATGTTTATGTATGATTGATGGCTCAAAGAAAGATGTCATAATTACTTTTACACTCTAAGCTCACATGAGTCATGCTCGGTGTGAGAAACAAGAGGTATTGGTAAAACCAGACAATTGTTCCATGAAAGATGCAATCATAAGAAATGGTGTGGGGATTATGTATGTATGACTGCCCAAAATAGATGAAGATTAAGATTTACTTTAGGGAAGAAATCTAGGAATAGGGTCCATAAAGGTATATGTACTATATAGAGATTTGGATATCCTAATCTTGGGGCTTACTCATAATGAAGATGCCCAAGTTAGGAGGGGACTTATTATTGGGTTTTACTCCTGAGAAGGTAGCCCAAATAAAAAGTAAACTGGGACTGATTAAGAGAAATTAAGACTTGGTCTTACTCTTGAGAAGGAAGCTCAGGTTAAGAGAACCATGGTTGGGGCTTACTCCTGAGGAGGATGCCCATATTTGGGAATTTGTATTGGGGCTTACTCATGAAAAGGAGGCCAAGGTTAAGGGAATTATGACTGGGGCTTACTCCTAAGGAGGATGCCCAGATTAGGGGACTTGGGGCTTACTCTTGAAAAGGAGGCCCAAATTAATGAAAACTTGGGGCTTACTCCTAAGGAGGATGCCCAAATTAATGAGGACTTGGGGCTTACTCCTACGGAGGATGCCCAAATTAATGAGGACTTGGGGCTTACTCCTAAGGAGGATGCCCATATTTGTAGACTTTGAGACTGGGGCTTACTCTTGAAAAGGAATCCCAGGTTAAGGATTCTCTTATCTTAAAGGATGAGGTTGAATGAATGAACTCTCTAACTTTAGTGATGTAAAGATGTGTAAATCACTAGATTTTGAGAGATGTTCCACAGAATTTCTTTTAGATAAGGAAGAAAACAAGTAAATCATTCCATAAATGGATTTGGAGAGAGTTCTGAAGGTTTAATCCTGAAGAGGAGAGAGGGATAGGTGTAAGAGGGGTGAAATGGGTAGGAAGGGCACCCAAAAAGAGAGGGGCGTGCAAGTCCTGGTGGGCATGCAGGTACTGCGTGGGCGTGCAAGTTGGGGTCGCGCAGGTATACCTGCGCGACACATGGCTACTTGCACAACCTTTAGACCTTGGGGTAATACTTGGGAGAGACTTGGCTCAAGCCCTTAGTACTATACCTAAGGGCTTATAGAAGTGTGGCGCACAAGTTCTGGTGAAGAAGCAAGGCGGCCCGCAAGTGTGGCCATTTCCCTTAAGGGTTGGCTGCTCAGGCGCGCAAGTGTTGATGAATCTCACCACTTAGGCCTTCCTCCCCCTCTCTAGATCTTCTGTTCTAGTTAAGAAATTACCTCAGAAGTATTCAGAAGCATTGAGAAGAGACTAGGGCACCGGGAGCTCAAAATTGAGGTTCTGGAATTTTTCCGTCCCCGAAATGGGGGGGGGGCACAGGCGTATTTATAGGCTGGAGAGACCCCGGGCGAATTTTCAATAAGGGCACTCAATTCACCTACATGACCATTAGGTGGCGTGCAAGTGTACTTGCGTGACCAAGAGGGAACTTGCACGACCCAAGTACATTTGAATCCTTGTTCAAGACTTTGTTAATTTTTGATGTTTTTGTCAAAGGATGAATCACTTTGTGCTAAGGCATTTCCCTTTGCATTCATTTATATTCTGTGACAAAAAGGAGCGTCAACAAAATTCCTCTATTATAGTTCGATTCGAAAGAAAATGAGGATGTAACTCTGAGGAAATAAGAAAAAACAAGGAGACTTAGGCACGCAGGTACTGAGCGCGTAGAGGGTGGCGCGCAAGTGTTGATCGCGCTGGCTGAAGAGCGCACTAGATTTTAGGTGCACAGGGTTACGGTCGAGCCTATATATATGTGGCTATTTGTCACACATAGCACCGAATTTCAGATTTTCGAGCTCTCGCCGCGCAGGTTACCTTTGCTGCGCAAGCTGCTCTCTTTCCCGTTATTTCTTCGTTGTTGCACTGCTGTCAAGGTATCTGGACTTGTGTGGTGATACTTGCGCACCAAAAACTAGCGTGGCACATCTACACTTGCGCGCCATATTCATACTTGTGCGCCAAGATTAGACTTTCGCGCCTTAATGTCTTATCCATTATTTCTAATTCCTTCACAAAGTTTATAAAAAATCAACTTATTTAAGAGTTAATTTATTCAATTTTTATGCAGATTCAATGGCGCCCTAGAGAATCGGAACGACTGATGAATTGGAAATCAAGCGCCTTGATGATATGATGAGCATCGTGGCCATGATTACTATACCATCTCTGATAGCACTCTCCCGGATTTGGCTAAGTATTTGAAGAAGTATCATCGTGACTTCCCCCAGAGCATTTATCTTCCTTTGTATAGCTATGGTCATCTACGAGAAGTTACCATTCCAAAGGCAAAGAACTATCTCCCAATTTCTTAGTTTCAGAATTATACCAAATTTTCTTCAGCAAATATTTCATGTGGGGGAGCATTTTTAACTGCTGGAACAGTGGAGAAGGCCCATATGATGCATCATAGCCCCTATATGCCAGATCTTAAACCTCATAAGCCCAAGCTGCAACCACATTGTTATCCCTAAATTTTACGAAACTCTCAGATGGATCAATCCAAAGGCTGGAAGAGAAGTTGGGACTTCTATCCTAGAGGAGGTGTGAAACCAACTTGGATGTGGGCATACTAGGTATGACAAACCTGTGTAGAGTTTGTTGCGGATTTGAAAGGATTTTCAATATACAAAGCCGTCTGGGTTGGGAAAACGTATGTTTACAAACATGATAACTTCGTGCTAGAGATACTCAGAAATTGGATCCTAGAAACCAATTCTTTCCATTTGACTCATGTAGAAGTAGGAATCAGTCTGTGGGATGTCCACAAGATCTCAGGGGCTCCAATTTTGGGTGATATGTATGATGAATTCATCCCTCCCAAGGTGACTTGGAATGATTCGGAGAGGACTCTGGCTTTAGCTCGGGAATTATTTAAAATCTTCCACAAGCTCAAGAGTTCATAGAACTCCCTAACTCATTCCAGAAAGGATATTCATCCAGAGGAGTGGATGGATATGTTTCTTACCAAAAAGAAAGAGAAGGAACCGAAGGAGAAGGAGACGAAGGAGAAGGGATCCAAGAAAAATAATCCCAAGGAGAAGATGCCCACTCGTACTACCACCTTTCCCAAAACATAGAAGAGGGGTGCTCCAGGAACATTCTAACCGACTCTAGAAGAAGGGGAATTTGAGAAGTGGGGATACAAAGTGAATCAAAGAATCCCAAAGAAGACTCATCTGGCGGGCTTCTTGTCCTTGTGGCTTAGCGTTTATCTTTTTCCAGTCAGAGACTCGAAGGGAGGCGTCAGGCCAGGGGCCTTCATTATTGCGGCCAAGTTGGCTGAGGGGAAAATGGTTGGGTTGGCTACCCCCATTTTAACAAATATTAATAGGAACTTACTTCATATCTTCATGGGTAAGTCTCCTTTGAGAATAGTGGGACCATTCCAAGTTTTTTGGGGATGGATCGCCACTCACTTCAGGATGTATAATGTACAAAATGGATTACAGATTCTGGGAAGTTATTTCAGGCCATCAGTGCAGGCATTCTCTGGAATTGCTCCATTAGTTATCAATGCTTATGACATGAAGGTGAGGCTGAGCATGTATCAGGAATTCAACTTCTTTCCTTATGGAAATCCGCAAACTGGGCGATTTGTTGATGACAGAACAACCAACCTGGATTTGAGGGCATACATACTGGCCTACAGAGATGGTGTGTTGGTCACCATGATTTATGGAGAGATTATATGTGAGGCCTATGCTCCATATATATTTTCATGTCAATTCAACTATTTGCAGCAGACTGCTGTATCTCCCCCTGTACATGTCAGGTTAGAGAAACATCAGATGGTTGCCCGACAACTATGGTTGCTGACATATAGGGAGAGGACTGGGGCAGTGTTTGAGATACCAGTTGAAAAAGCGGAAAATAACTTGAATACATGGTATGCCAAGAAATGGATAGCATCATACCCTAAAGGGGTGCTGAATAATCCAATTTATCAGGTTGGGAAAAAGAAGAGGACTGTAGAGAAAGAAACTCTTCCTCATGAAGGTGATGCTTCCCCACCTAAAGCTGATTAGTCGGATTCCTCATCTAGGACCGATTCACCGGATTCCCAAGATGGGGACGATGAGGCACAAAAAGTGGAAAAGCGGCCTCATGCCCAATATAATCCTTTGGTCAGAATCAGAAGACCCACTCCATCGACTCCTAGTGAGTTACTTCATTATGGGAATTTAATCACCATTACTTTATAAAGCAATAAGTCTTATTTTCTTTTTCTCTATCAATAATTGCAGGAGCTAGGAGGAAGCTGAAGTCGAATATTGTAGGACCTTCCTCGCAGCCTTTTGGTACACATACTGAATATCTATGACCAGAGGCTGTCTAGACATGGAAGAGTTTATACTGTGGTGCTGAAACTGCCTGGCTGGATTTGTGCAAGGGGCTACATCTCCCTGGAATAGGGACTCTTCAGGATTCTAAAGAAATATGTTTCGAGAATAACCCCGATGAAGCATGGGATTACATCCGAGAGATAGAAATGCTCATATATTCCATTGATGATTCCATTCCTGTCACCAAGTAGGTGAAGGAAATGATAGATCGCGGTGCCGCTGAGGGGACTGATGAGGAGTGGCATGATTATGTGGCCCCAAAAGATGTAAGTTTTCTTTCCTTATTTTCTTTGAAACATGATTTCATTCGAAGCTTTTTTAATCAAGGAAATTATTTTATTCATCCTACAGCTTGCAAAGAATGGAACTAATGAGGTTCCTTCACCACAGTATAGCCCTGGTGGTACTGCCATCGGGGCTACTGCTGAATCTTCTCGCAAGTCGGGTGAGATATCTCCAGGCCAACAGCCCATGAATGAGGAGTTGGACATGGCCTTCCATTCTGCAATTCAAGTGCCAATAAGGGAAACTGTCGACACTCCCAAAAATCCAAAGAGACAAAGGCATCGAAGGAAGAAGTCCAAAACTAAATGCTTCATTACTAGTGGTAAGTCCTTTGGGTAATCATGAGTCTTAAATCATGAGAAAGATTGCTCATTTTCCTTGGGATTGTAGGGGCTTCTTCAATTTCCCCTCTTAGGGAGAGGACTGATCCTCCTTTAAGGACCACGGAGGGTGCTGTGGAACAGTCGCAAATTCAGGCTGACTTGGCTGCTCCTGGAGAAGAGCCCGCATCTGTTCCCAGTATCCCTCCTGCTACTGTTTCAAGAAGAGAAGAACCTGCTTCTGGTAAGTTAACAATGCTTCATAAAATGTTGAATAAAACATCGACTGACTTCTATTCTGTGTTACTTCAGGTTCAACCCCTGCATTAGAGCTTTTGGCAGCTATTGCAACTGATACCACGATTTTATCTGAAGATGCTATCT
The DNA here is from genome assembly GCA_963277665.1 of Viscum album. Taxonomy (NCBI): domain Eukaryota; kingdom Viridiplantae; phylum Streptophyta; class Magnoliopsida; order Santalales; family Viscaceae; genus Viscum; species Viscum album. The sequence goes on from OY728148.1 coordinate 171,119,318, forward strand.
AGGGCCAGGGACTGCAGGATGAGGGTCACCAAGAAGACACATCCAATGCTCCCACTGGTGAGATTAACTAGGATTCTGAGATGAAATTAGATGAAATGATGGAACTTGGTGCATATTTCGAAGATTTTATAAATCATGTTAAATTAACCTATAATTTATAAGATTATAGACGTGAGTGTTATCTTTAGTCCTATTAAAAAAAATTCTTATTACGTGCCTAATCATGATCGGTTCGAATGCGCAGTTCTGTCTGAGCAAGCTGTTGAACTAACCATGCCTGAAGGGGGTACAGAAAACCCTACTATTGTATAGACATTAGCACAAGTGGAGCTGAACCCAGTGGAGCTTCCTCAAACTCATCCTGAAAATCCTTTCAAAGCTTGGAAAGATGGGGAGGAGCCTTCTCAGGTTGCTGATCTACCATTGGGTAAGAAATAACAATATTTGTGATTGTACTTAATTTTCAAGATAACCAATTAACTTTTGTTATCCTTTAAAACTAACTAAAGCTTTAAATTGATTATGCAGGGCCATAAATTGCAGTGGCTTGATCTGGAGGTGAGGACTCGGCCTCTGCCCCAATGGGAATCGAAAGCGAAGAAGCACTGGTCAGGGGGAAAGGAGCAGAACAGGGAACTTCCCTAAGTGCATTAATCCCAGATTATACTCCCCCTATGACAGTGATGCTGAGTCGGACCCGGAAGTTCAAAAGGCGTTCCAATTTTCACGACACAAGGCATGGCAGAACATATGGAAAATCATATCTGAAGTGCTTATAGAGGATCTATCATAGAAGATTCCCCGGCAGTCATCCCTATTCATCATATTTGGACTTGGAGGTTTTGGATATGAAAAGATCCATGCCTTAGTGAAACAGGTCATTTTAAGAAGGGAATAGGAGCAAAAGTGTCAGGAAGATCTGACCAGGGTGAAGCTGTCAGCCAACATCAGTGAATTTGAGCCTGTGGTATCCCGAGCTGAGGCTGACTATGCTGCCAAGAGAAAGGAGCTGAAGCACAAGATCAAAGATAAAGTCGTCCAACAAATGCACCTTCATCAACAGTTATATGTTGTTACAGAAGAACTTGAACAAATCAATAATTCATTGGAGGGAGCTCAAACAAATGGTATAAAATCCATCGCGGATGCTAAGAAAGCTCTCCACCAGGCTAAAAAGAGTGAAGTTGGTCGAGTTCATGAGCTTCAAGTGGCTGCTGATGAAGCTTGGGATGTTGTACATCAAATGAAGACTTATGTTGATAGCCTCTTGTAATTTCCTGGAAAAGATAAGAGACTCAAATATGTGGACGTCCTTCTAATTTCTTGTGCATCAATGAAAAATACTTTAATCTTCAATCATTTATGCATGCATTTCCTTTGCTACCTACTTTAGATTATTACCTAAGCCAATGGGCCTAGTAAGCATAGTTTGATTTTTTTACTAGGATTATTATAAATAACCCTACAAACTTTGAATCTTTTAATTGCTCAATATTACCTAAATCATACAAAATGTATGTTTAGTGAGCTGGAACTTGACTTTTATTCAGAGTTCCCTTGTCTTTTGTGGGCAGTTTAAAGTCATTCATGTCAGACATGAAGAGGCTAATGTTTAAGGTCAAAATAGCTTTGACCAAAATGGATTAAAATTGACTCAATTACTTGAAAATTTATCTGAAAACATATTACCACACTCAATTATGAGGGAAAATATGTAAACTATGACTTAAGAAAATTTGAATCTGAGGAATGATATGAAAAATGGGTAAAAGGCATTAGAAGAAGTAGTTCCCAAGAATGAAGTTACCATTATTTAACAAACCCGTTAGGGGGTTGAATTATGTAGGGCTGCCTAAGGGAATTGGATGCATAGTCAAATAATAATATCTTTTGGCTGACAAGTCTGTTATGTAGACTGTTTATCCAAGGCCTCCTAAGGGAACGTGCTTCATAGTCAGGCAAAAGAACTTTCAGAAATTTACTTTTCTACTGCTAAGAATCCAGTGAGAGTTTATGGGGATTCAACTTTTCCAAAGTATAGAGTTTTCTATATGGAAAGAGGTACTTGAATATGGAGAAGATATTTTCAATCAATATTGTCTAATAATTGGATGAATGTTACTCCTACGAAGGTCTGACCCAAACATAGGGAAGGAAAATATAAACCATAGACTTGAATACTTTCAGATCATGAAAAGGAATATGGTACAAATATGTTAAGGATGGCTATTTTTGTGGATCCCTACATATTGTCATTAAGACAAATAAGTAAAAAAGAGGTTTTCCTCCAAATAATGAAGTTACCACTATTTAACAAACCCATTAGGGGGTTGAATTATGCAGGGCTACCTAAGGGAATTGGCTACATAGTCAAATAATAATATCTTTTGGCTGACAAGTCTGTTATGTAGACTACTTATGCAAGGCCGCCTAAGGGCACGTGCTGCATAGTCAGGAAAAAGAACTCTTGGGTATCAAGCCTTTTGTAGTTAGAAGTTAAGAAAAGGGTTATAAAGATCTGAAAATATTTAAGGTTAAGATTATGACACATAAAAATGGGTATTGTTCAATGTATGAAAAGATACATAGATCAATTCTAACCATAATCACGTTGTGGATGGGTCCTAAATTGAAATACTGGACTTCACTACGTATCCCATAAGGATGGGAATCAAGCCATACGTAGTTCTTGAAATAAAGTTTAACGTCGTGTGGGACAAAAGTATGAGAGATCTTAGTTTAGGGTCATAGAGCTCGGACCATTATAAGAAATACACAGTGTGTGTTTTCATGGGGACTTTTCAGCTAGGGGACTAAAAGTCGAATTTGGGGTTAGGCCCAAAAGACATGGGGCTGGATTCGAGGGACACTTGAATGTTCCTACTTATCACATAAGGATGGGAATCAAGACCACGTAGTTCTAGAAATACCTTCTGTACAAATTTTGGTTCATACATGTGAAGGGTGAAAGGGGACTTTAGTTAAATGATGGTTTAACCCAAGATAAAAGGTTCAAGTATTTCCATGTATGCACATAAATTTTTTTGGAATATAACATGATTAAAAATCAATATAAATAATGATTCCCACTCAGGTGAGGGTATCAAATAATATTGTAGTTTATTGTCATACAGGACAGAAATGTTGTATAGTTTAACGTCGTATAGCATGGACGAAGGTGAACCAATGTAAACATATTGATTCTAGGGGTGGTTTCACGAATCAACATCATATGAGATAGAGGTGAACTGATGTGAAGAGATTGGTTTTGGGCTTGAACCTTGGGAGGTTGCCTACGTACCCAGCTTGGAAGGTAAGGATCAAAGTCCGCGTAGTTTAATTAAAAAAATGAATTAGTGATCAAGTTGTTCTTGGGGACAACGACCTAAAAAATGATATTGGGACTTACGCATGGTTAGCGGCCCAAAGAGTGTGTTATGGTTGAAATTTTCTCTAAGCTCACGTGAGTCATACTCGGTGTGAGAAACAAGAGGTAACAACAACCTTAACGATGCACAGTTTTATGTCATGTAGGACATATGAAGGGACTATGCAGTTTAAAGTCTTGCAGTTAGGACTATTGGTGCTGCACAGTTTAGTGTCATGTAGCAGGGACAAAAATAAAGTTTAACATCATATAGGATGTATTAATGGATTTTTATACAGTTTAGCGTCATGTAGTTAGGACAATGGGGACAATACAGTTTAATGTCATGTTGGACAAAAAGAGGAGTGTGCAGTTTAATGTCATGCAGTAAGGACAAAAGAGGACACATTTTAACGTCATGCTGGACGTTTTAGGGACTTTTTCCACAGTTTAACGTCTTTCTGGCCATAAGGGACTTCTGTACAGTTTAGCGTCATGTAGTCTGGACGTCACAGTTTAACGTCATGTTGGATGTAAGTGCCAATAGTTTAAAGTCATATGCATGGACCATGGATGGTGCAGTTTAACATCGTGCTAAACGTAAGGGAGATGCAAATATTTTAAGGTCATATGCATGGACCGGTGAGGTGTATTTTCTTTTTATACAAAATAATTCTTTAGAAATATGGCATTGGTTAGTGTAGTGATGAGTTCTCCATCCATTGAGATTAAAGAATAAGCTCCCTTGGAATAGACCTTTTGTATTGAATAAGGTCCTTCCCACTTTGGTTCAATCTTGGGAGGTTTATTTCCTGGTATCATTGGAATTCTGAGAACTAATACTAATTCTCCTTGAACGAATGAACGAAGACGAACTTTTTTGTTGAAAGCTCGTGTTATTTGATTCTGATAGACTTCCAAGTGGTGCAGGGTACACAATCGTTTCTCATCTAACTGTTCCAATTCATCCAATATCTTTTGAGATTGTTCATCTGTAGATGATTGATCACAAATGGATACTCTAAGCGAAGGTAATTGAACTTCAATGGGCAATACTGCTTCCATTCCATATACCAGTGAATATAGAGTTGACCGCGTTGCAGTGCGGGTGGTAGTCCGATAAGCCCATAAAGCATGAAAGAGTTTAACAGGCCATGACCTCTTATCTTTATCCACCATCTTTTGAAGTATATTTGACAGAGTCTTGTTGAAGGATTATATCTATCCATTGTCCGTTGCATGAAACTGAGATTAATGATTGGATTTTGATGTTGTATTCTTGATACAACTTCTTTTCCTCGGATGAACAAAAGTTGGTGCCATTGTCCATAAATATGGTATGAGGGACACCAAATATGGTAATAATGTTAGACTTGATGAAGCTAACAATGCATTTAGAACTGACCTCCTTGAGAGGTATTTCCTTTTCCCATTTGGAAAAAAAGTCAGTAGAAGCAAGAATATACTTAAACTGCTTGGCTGTGGCTAAAGGATAAGGTCCCACCACATCCATTCCCCATGTGGAAAATGGCCACAAGTATTTAGCTGTATGAAGAAATTTTGGGGGTTGATGAATGAAATTGGAATGTACTTGGAATGAATAACACTTCATTGTTAAATCAACACAATCTTATATCATTGAAGGCCAAAAGTACCCAAGCCTTCTAATTTGATCAGACAGTCTGTGTCCAGACTGGTGGGCATCACAAACTTCGTCATGCACTTCTTTCATGACAGCCATTGTCTCTTCACCATCAATGTATTTGAAGAGAACTCCATAAAAACCATGCTTGTAGAGAATTTTCTCTAGGTGATCTAGGCCATCATAAAGAGTAAAATTGACCACACATCGCCGGATTTGTTCTTTCTCAGCTCTATCAGGTGGAAGTGTTCCGTTTTGAAGGTATTCCCTGATAGGTGTCATCCATCCTATAGTATGACCATATGGTTCAGGAATCAGACTAATTTCATTGATTTCATCTGTTCTGATTTGAACATACGGTGAAATTGTACGACGGTGGGCAATACTGATGGTTGTCTCGTCCCGATTTGGATCTTCCAGAGTTGTGGCTATATTAGCCAGTGAATCAGCTTGAGCATTTTGTGATCTTGGGACATAAGAAAATTTCGGTTCCGAAGGGAATTCCTCCATTAACTCTCTGAAGTAATCATACAAAGGGATTAGTTCTTCTTTTCTGATTGTATAATCCCCATTGACTTGTTTGATTACCAGGTCTGAATCACCTTTCACCTTTAAGTGATTCACTTGTGCTTGAAGTGCCAACTCCAATCCTGTAATAAGAGCTTGGTATTCCGCTTCATTATTTGTACCGCATCCCAATAATGTGAAGGAATAAGGTAGAAATTAATTTTCCTGGGAAATGAGTAAAACTCCTAACCCAACTTTGTTGAACTTAGAATTTTCCATTTTCCTCCCTGTTGGACTTCTGGAAGCACCATCAAAGTACATTTCCCATGTTTGAAGGCTTTCTTGAATAGAGAAGACTTCCTCATCCGGGATTTCAAAATCTGAAGATGTGTCTTCCACTAAAGGATGTTCATCCAGGATATCAGCCAGATCTTGGACCTTTATTTCCTTTTGAGACACATATTGAATATCAAATTGCTGCAAGATAACTTCCCACCTTTCTAGATGTCCTGTAAGCATTGGACGACTAAGGATGAATTTGAGCAGGTTATTGCGAGATACCAATTGGACCTATTGATGTTTCAGGTAGTGTCTCAACTTCTGAACTGCAAAGATTAATTCTAGGCAGCACTTCTCAATACTTTAATATCGGGTTTCTGCTTCAAGCATAGTCTGACTGAGATAGTAGAGGTTGTTTTCATTCCCAACATCATTCTTCTGAGCAAGAAAGGCACCCAATGATCACTCTAAAGTTGTCACATAGAGGATAAGTGGTCTTCCTTCAATAGATGGCATTAACATCGGTGGACTCAAGAGATACTTCTTGAGAATATCGAATGCTTCTTGACATTCTTTAGTCAACTGGTAAGTGAATCCCTTTTTCATCAATTTGGTGAAGGGTAAACTTTTTCCTTCAAAATTGGCGATGAAACGCCAAATATAGGCTAAGTTTCCTTTAAGTCCTCTCAATTATTTCAAATTTAGAGGAGGTGACATACCAAGGATTGACTTTGTCTTCTCAGGATCGACTTCGATACCACGATGGCGTACAACAAAGCCGAAGAATTTTCCCGAGGTTACCCCAAAAGCACATTTTAAGGGGTTCATCTTCAAATTATGTTGACGAAGCTTGCTGAATATGACTTCAAAATAAACCAAGTGATTAGAATGTTGTTTGGATTTTACCACCAAATCGTCCACATAACATTCAAAAATTTCCCTAAAAAGGGTTTGAAGATACGATGCATGGCATGCTGATATGTTGTGCCTGCATTCTTTAGGCCGAAGGGCATTACCTGATAGCAAAACACACCCTGAGGGGCTCTGAAGGCTGTAGATTCCTCATCTTCTAGAGCCATTCAGATTTGATTATACCTAGAATATCTATCCATGAATGAAAGTACTTCATAGCCAGCTGTTGCATCAATTAATAGTTCTGTAATCGGAACTGGAAAATCATCCTTAGGACAATGCCGATTAAGATCTCTGAAATCAATGCAAACTCTAATTTTCTCATTCTTCTTTTTAACTAGAACAATATTATCCAACCACTTGGGATATTGAACTTCTCTAACGAAGTTAGCTTTAATGAGATTATCCACTTCAGCTTCAATTTTGGAAGCATAGGTTGGGTGTGTTCTTCTAGCAGCTTATTTGAATCCTCGATGTTCTTCTGGAAAACCCAAACGATGAGTTGAAAAATCAGGATCAATCCCTGGAATCTTTGTATAGTTCCAAGCAAATATATCGCAATTTTTCTTTAGAAAGGAAATATACATCTCTTACTCTTCAAGAGTCATAGCCGCACTAATTAAAGTGGGGCATGGATCTTCTTTTGTACCCAGATTTATTTCTCTGAGTTCATCCACGGTAGTAGAGATACCTTCTTCAAATGCTGGAGGAGCATCCCTGAGATCTTCCACTTCTTCTTCAACATGTTTTATTTCTTCTGTTTCTACTTGCATAGTAGATGATGAAGCAGAATTTTCATGATCAGAAGAGACGTTAAAATTTTTACATCTTGAAGAAGAAGCTTCCATTTCTGACCCGATTGATGATTAAGGGTCTTATTTGGGTAATAAAGAGGAGATGATGGATTGAGAATCGACATCATCGTTCACCTCTAACATTTCTATAACTTCTTCTGGCCTGGTTGGTGAAGTATAGACTTGATGGATTTCAACAGATGAAATGAAGAAATCTCCATTTGAGCTTTCATCATTGCTTGGTGGATCACCACTTTCTCCCATGCTGTCTGGCTTGATTGTCATGATTGAAATTATGGAGGTTTCCATAAGAGTATTTTTATTTGGTTCTATCCTATCCATTTGACTGATAGGCAACACAAAATCTGTACTCACATGTGCTAATGGGTTTACTGGAATCTTTTCCAAACCATATGGAGCATTAACTTTGGTAATCTCTCTTGTTGTGGATTTCTCATTTCCCTTCATATGATAAAATTATGCCTCAATGTATTGAGATTCACATGTTTTAAACTGGGATTTATCACCATACAATGTCCCAAATTGACCATCGAAACAATATTTGAGACATTGATGGTATGATGAAGGGATAGCCGCATGTTGATGTAGCCAGGGTCTTCCAAGAAAGATGTTGAAGGCTGAGTCTTGGTCAATAACCATGAAATCTGAATTAGATAAAAGATCTCCAAACTGAGTTCTGAGTGTAATCTCACCCAGTGTCTCTTGTTCATTTTTATCATATCCTTGTAACATCATAGTTGAAGGAGATAAATCCGATTCTGTGAGGCCCAATCGACGAAGCATATGAATGGGCATGAGGTTGACCCTTGAACCATTATCAATGAAATCTCTTCATATGTCTACACCATTGACCTTGCCAGATAAGTACAGAGGTCTAATATGTCCATGCACGACATCATCTTCATTTTCATTAGTAAAAGATATTACTGCATGTCATTCTGCAGAATTATTCTCTACATGGTAGACTTCAACTGCAGCAATTTCAGACTCAAACTCCTGAGGACTTGACAAAGCCTCGATGAGTGCCTCCCGAAGATCCTTTGATAAATTCAAAGCATCCATAATTGATTACTTGGTTGGTATTGGGGCCAAGTGTTTCAATACATCATACTTTTTATCCAAAGGTCTTTGTTTCCCAACAGGAACATGTGGTTTAGCAGGTGCCTTAGAAGTTGATGCTTTGGAAGTTGATGCATCTTGTACTGGGATAGGAGTTGGTAATACTCCTGGCTTTGAAAGATTAGACCAATTAGGTCTATTTACTTGCTGAGAGGAAGAAGATGGAACCTTCAACCAATCTTCCAGTATAACTATGTCGGGGCTGAATTTTCTATTGGTAGAAGAACTTGCTTGTTCTTGTTGGGCTCGATGAAGGGCTCTGCCATGAGTTTCTGTTGCATACACAGTTTTAGCAGGGGTAGGATTGGAATAGTGGACTCTGAAAGATCCACGTCTTCCTTCGTATCCCGATCCTCTGGAACTTCCTCTGATTCCTCTGTTTCATACAGAGAACCCAGGTCCATTGAATTCGAAACTGTGACTGGCATAAGGATCTATTAAGTGAATCATATTAATAGAACCAAAGATTAACTCTTCATCCGATGAAGACTCTGCATGATTATCCTGTTTAGGTCATTCCATTTGGTGGGAAGGTGCCCGTGGATTTTAAGTAGATGTCATGAAATATTCCAGAGTTAATGAAAACTTATGCTTTGACACATACTCATCTTATTCTGATTGTTCCTCTTTCTTGTAATTTTTCCGTTTCTTTGAGGCTTTTCCCTCTGGTGAAGAGGGTTTTGCTGCGGCATTCATGGTAGAAGGCACAATTGGTTTCATCAATTGTGTTCACAAAATAGCATGATTTCGGTTGATTATATTTTTGACCATCCAATCATTATACTTTTGTGCATTTTTTTATTGAATTCTTTCCACTTGCCTTCCTCCTATGGATCTGTAGCAGTAACACATGCTACCTGAGCTGAAGAACCTTTCAGTTTGACTTGTCCCAAGTCGACCATTTTTTCCAGGAGGTCCTTGAAGACAAAACACTCCTAAATGGGATGCCCCAACATTTTATGAAACGGGCAATAGTTGGGATGGTCTTCATCTCCTTCCTTGTTTGGCCTCTTAGGCCTCGACAGCTGAACCAAGTTATTTTGTAGATCCGAAATGAAGTAACCAGGAACTTTTTCATTTCGGAAAGAGTAAACTTTTCTTTTCAAATCTTCAAATTGTTTTCGTCTTTTATCTCTTTGATCATCTTGACTAAAAAACCTCTGTTGTTGGCGCTCAAGAGGTGGAGCCCTTCGAGAAGATGAAGGTTTTGAGTTAGAAGCAGGTACAGGTGCTTGTTTGAGCATAACTGTAGCAGTCTCTGCTTTACCCATTCTCCTTCCTGGAGCTAATGGAATTACACGAGCTTTATCCTTAGTCTTTATAAGAGAATATTCAATCTGTTGAGCAATTGAAGTAAGGTCTCAAAACCCTCCTGTGTATTTCACAGGGATCAGCGGTGTGCACAACTCATCATGTAAATTTGCCACACATATTGGCAACAATTTCTCTTGAGAGAGTTCTAAGATTAGGGAATATGTTAATCCCTTCCAATGAGAAATAAAATCTGAGACCCTTTCATTCTCCATTTGCTTACAGTTTGTAAGATAAAAAACTATTGTCTTTGGAAACGTTGAGCTGAACTAAAGAAGAAATTTTTTACGAAGATCCTCCCACCCAGTAATTGACCGAGATTGCAAGCTTGTGTACCAGACAAAAGCAGGTCCTTGTAATGACTGTATAAAAAACCTGAGCTTAACTACTTCTTGTTGCTGAAGGGTTCCCATCATAGGATCGCAACGAGAAACAAAATGTGTTAAGTGTTTCTCTGGGTCTCCCGAACAATTAAAGATTGGGAATGTGGTACTTGAAAAATTTGATGGGGGAAGAATTGCATCAACCCATTCAGGGTAGGCTCTCTTCTCTGGTTGACCCGTAGCATGATTTCCCTCCATAGCTTCCAACCGAGTTGTTAATGACTCAATAGTAGTTATTAACTTTTGAGAAACATCCGGTTGAGCTTGGACCTGAACAGGTGCAATGACTGGAGCTTGGAAAGATGTGGTGGCTGGTGCTGCAACTGATGGTAGATCCACCAACTGTTGTTTCACTTAACCCGTAGGATTAGACCTGTGAGGGTGTATTGATAGAGTAGGATATTCTTGATCCATCTCAGTAGCCACAACAAATTCCTTTGACTAACTGACTCTAGCATGCTTAGGAGGAAGACTACCCTAAAGTAGTTCTGCATTCATCCGCCTCAATTCCTTCATTTCTTCCTCTTGTTGTGCAAATCTTTGCTCTAGTGATAGAGATTGGACTTCTCTAGAGGAAGGTTATGTAACCTGATTCTTTCCATTCCCCTTATTGGACACCTTTTGGAGGGGGGAAGTGGGTTACTTGAAGGATTTCTTAGGTTCTGAATAATCCTTTGATTTTGTGTACGCACACCTTCTCCATTTATCTCTGTGCGTACAACTTCTTGAGCATGAACCTCTTCATCTAATCCCTCTGAGTGAACCTCATCTAGTGGATCAGCAACAATAGAATTGATGACATTGATTGATGCATAATGCATTGCATCCCTTCTATCGGAATTTCTGCGATATTGTCTTCTTCCATGTCCTTGATGAGACATTTCCTTTTTTTGATTCAATCCCTCAGGAACTTCTTGATGAACCGTAATTTGGAGGGAATATCCTGATAATTTGTCTCTTTGTTAATCTTGAGGCTTCTTTCCCAATCGAGAGAAAACTGACTTTCTCTGAGGGAGGGATTGAGGATTTGAAAAATTCCTCAGTCCAGTGGACTGGGGCTGTTCCCGCTGCCTTTGCTCAACTCCTTGAATCCTATTTGTTGATTCTGAGGGTTGGGTTAAAAGAGTCCCCAGTCTAGCAAGCTGGGGTGGTTCTTAACATGCTATATCTGAGACTTTCTTGAAATCACTATTGATCTTGCAGACTTTAGTCCAGAAATTAGCTGGATGCATCAACCTACATCCACTTTTATCACCCGGCTCAAAAGACCGTTGGATGATTTCTGACACTTCTGTCACTTGGTGATGTGCTTGCTCTAAACGGGAGGCATGTTCAATATTCTCGTTTGCTTGATGCAGGAGTAATTCAACAACATGTTCTCTATATTCTTGATTTTGAGAAGAACTAGTTGAGGCATGTTCTTGGGAAATCTTTTGATTACAAACAAAACCCATTGACTGTGGCCGGCTATGGGAAATAACATTGCATGAGACCATTTTTTGTGGGCTTTGCTGACTAGAGAGAACAGTGAAATGTAGTGCTCCATGAACACTCCATCCTCTGATATGAATACCAGATAGGAAATTGGCAATTAACTGGCGCAATCTTCTTAGTGCGCCAAGGCATGAATGCTGAAGGGATCTCTGCTGCTTTTCAGCCTTCAGATATTGAGAAACTGAGAGAGATGCCAAGTCAATTTGTCATTGTAACCCTTCTATTATCTTAACATGATTTTCATATTCATCATAAGATAATATTTTCTTTTTCAACTAAAAAGATTTTTCCATATGTTGAGGAGAATATCATGAATTCTATCTTCTGTCAACATCTCTGGAATATCATACTTGGAGTCGGCCAAAGGCCAAAACATGACTGTCACTTCACCTTACGACAGTTGTTTTCTCATGTTCAGCATTTCCTCTTTATCATTCAATGAAGATTATTCTACCAGATTAGACCAGAGCTGGTTCTTCTTTGTTGCTTCATCGAATTCAAAAATATTGGTAGAGAAATCACTGATCAAACTAGAAGATGCATGACTTAGGGGTGGTTCGGAGAATAACCTACACCTTGGGTTATCTTCTGGTTAAGAAAGTATTTCACCTGCTAATGGTAAAGCATCAGACATGACTGGATTCACATTTTCAAGTGCCTCAAGATAAGAGGGCTTTCTCGTCACTACATTGTCTATTGGAGAATTTTCCAAGCAATGTGAATCACTACTGCAGAGAGAAATTTTGCAGCGAAATTCATCATCATGGGGAGGACCACCATGGTGGGTTATAGCAAAAGATGAAACATTTTTATCCTTAGTCTTCGGACCACATAGAGGGTTCATGTGGCTCTCATCTGAAGATGAAACTTTGAGATCGACCGAATTGTCATGAAGCAAGCCTTCATGAGGAAGTATCTGATGCAGACCTTTGGAATTAATGTTCCCACTATTGGGAACTGAGAGAGCAGAATCTTGATTTGCAACAGATAGTTGTCTGAGTGCATCAAGAACTCCAGCATCGAGTAAGGCCTTGGTACAGATTGGCCCTTGATTTCTTGACTGTGTTGGGCGGGTCTTCTTTTTAGATGCCTTCTTACTCACTTTGGCAGTTGTATGTGCCTACTCAGGAGAAATGATCAGGTTAGGCTGATTATCTCTGCTACAAATCAGGTGTATGTTCCTGACTTGGTTGTCCGTATGATATGGAGGAGTACGCCCCACAACCCTCTTGGACTGGAACATATGTGTGTGTCTGTTCCGGATTGAATTGTTGATGTGTCACTCCACTGGTAGGGATAGATTTATGTGTCTTTCCCAGAGATGCTACTGAAGTTGTTATAATATCCTGGCAGGCATCCAGAATATGATTAGGGATTTTCTTCTACTCTTTCACCATTGATAGAATATGCTTGGTGACTCCAGCTGCCGGAATGGGGATATACGTCCATTCTATGCTTGGAGTAGGTGTGTGTTCCTGCTCCTATCCTCCTTTTCCTTTCATTGAATCCTGAAAGTACTCATGTGTGGGGGAAGAGAGTTGAATCTGCCTCCTGTTTGTCGCCGGAGCTTTCCGACTGACTTCTCTGAATGCTACCAAACGAGACTATTGGTAGGCTTGATCAATTCTAGCAGGTGTATGTGACTTCTTATTTCACTCCGACGAACATGGTTGATGAGATTCCTTCAATACTGATAGATGAGGTTGTTGGCAGGATTGATGAGTGTAAGCAGGTGTATGTGCATGTTTACCAGTTATCAATATATTAGGTTAGCGGGCTTAATCGTATGTAGTCAGACGAGCCTGCTAACTAGATGATGATTTATAAACAGGTGTATATTCCTATCTATATTACTCTACCGGAATTGCCTAGCGGGATTGGCGTGATGCTGCCAGATGAGTCTGCTGGACAGCGGAATTAAAACGGACGAGTGTGTGTGCCCGCTCGTTGCTTGCCACCAAGTTAGGTTGGTGGACTTCTCTCGAGATGGCAGAGATGAGAACCTGCTCACTGTTAACAGGATTTCGCATTTGGAGGTTCTTCTTTCCTGCTCAGGTTTGAGGAACCTGAGCCGAACGCCTAGAGTCGATACCCTCATCATGTTGAGGGCACACTGCCGCATGATTCTGGCGGCGATTGTTGATAGGATCCCTTGAAAAGGACTCCTGTCTCTTTGAATTAAGGCCCTGAGTGACCTTCTCATTCACCTCCCAAGAATACGGGAGTGAATGGTGATTGCTTTCCGGGGATAACGACCTGAAACGGTTGGAGACGGTGGTTAGCACCGCCTGCTTTTTGATCGCTGGTCATCGCTGTCCGGACAACCAGGATGAATTATTGACTTAGAGGGCTTGTCGAGCGACCTCCAGAGTCGGAATAGTACCATTTTTATAGTACTCCTTAACCAGCGCATTTGATTCCCAACGTTGAAGACGCTGAGTAGGTGATTTCGTCCTCAGAGCGGACGATGATCCAGCAGGAGCAGTAGTAGATGCATTCACAGTAGAGGTTTTCACAGCAGAGGCATTCACAGATGTGGACTTAAGAAAAGCCATTCTCATAATGCAGAAGATCTTGGAAAAGAGTTCCTATTTGATATAACAAACGTAATCAAGATAAGTCCGGCCACTACATCTTTCGGATAAACACATATGTTATTGATTGTTTTGTTGGCCCTCTCATTGAGTTTTAAATATGGGCCTATAAAAATAAGTAAAACATCATTTTAACTTGGTTAAGGATTCACGTCGGGTTCACCATTTTTTTTTTCCTCTGGAATTGGGGATGACCTCGTTGATTGAAGGTTCAAACATTCCAATCGGTTTCTAATAGGTTTGTTCGTAGAACCAGAAACATACAATGATTCCAAATCCATTTGGACCTACTTTCCAAAGGTAGGTGCTCATTACTTGTGACTGATGAGGCTTAGGAATTTGCGTTGGTCGAGAGGATGGGAGTTCGGACTCATCACACCTTTTTTAGGGGAATTATTGTCTACTCCGGAACTCTTTTTAAAGATTTAAGTTATTTTTGTGAATCCTTATTACATTACCAAGTATAAAATGAGTTTTTCTTTAGATCTGACAATCAATGATTAAATATGTAGGAAATTTAGAGAATCGTTTATATGTATTCTAGGTTATTCATCGATAGAGAATCATATTTATTTGTTAGATATTCTTAGTCAATCGTATCCTTACATACATAAAAGTCACTTTTGTCATTATGATGACCATACTGGTTTTAAAGCCACTCAGTGGGGAACTTGAAGTTTATTGTCATTCATAAGTACATGGATTATTTCAGAGTTGGGATCGTACCCGCAGATGGGATACCTACGTATCCTTTGTTTAGAAAAGTAATCAGAACCCACATAGTTTGAGTAAGGGAGTATGATGTTTATGTATGATTGATGGCTCAAAGAAATATGTCATAATTACTTTTCCACTCTAAGCTCACATGAGTGCGCATTCTGCTTTATTGAGATATCGATGATGAAGAGATTATATTACACATACCATGTTCATCGGGAGGCAGTCGTTGCTATGACTTTTCCTTGTCTCTATAGGGGCCTCGATGGGTTGCTAGACCCTGCTCTAGGTTGGTGGTATTATTCACTGCTATTGAGATAAGGTCCTAGAGGGTTACACACAATAGCGCCTTGAGAATCTTCCCTATTCTGGGAATATGAATTTTGAACTTGGTGGGCCCCACCAAAGGGTCCGAGCACTATCCAAGTTATATGCATCACCAAAGAATAAATAAATTCATTAATTATTCAAGTTTAGAATAATTTGTTGGATTTGTTTATAACATGTATTTACAATTTATATAGTAAATACAAGTATTAATATTATTTGAATGGATTTAAATATCCTAGGTTCAATTAATATTAGCAGGACGAATGAGTCGAGTTGAAGACTCAAATTTATCATGTAATATATTTATATATTATAAGTAAGTGATAAATTATAAATATTATTTATGGCATAATTTTATTTGTCAAAAATAATTATTTATATCACTTATATAGAGGACGTCTATTACATGGGGGTTGGGAATCAATACCGCGTGTTTTAAACACTCCCTATATAAGTGAGAGAGAGGTTCTCCCATGGATACTATTCATGTGTCAAGATTGAGAGCATCTCTCTCCTCCTGGAATTTAGAGAGAGAGTCTCTCAAGCAAAAGAAGATCTTAAAGTTCATCCTTCTCGGATTGAAGCTTCTTCCTTTGCGGTGATCGTCGTTGCACTGAAGTGATCTTCGAAGATCTGCGCTAGCACCCGAATCCTAACGAATGGTGCGCAAGTAGATTCAAGAGGCATGTGTAGACGATCTAGAGGGATTCGACATCAGAGTCTTCGAGCAACGATCGCTAGTGTCCTACAGCGGAATTGCACACGCTAATTCCGAACAAGGTACATGTTTAATTTATTTTTGTGCTATGCTTAAATCTTGTGTGATCCTTGTACTAAACTGGGACAAGATCACCAGAGTTGATAGGATTATGTCACTCTGGCGATGTAGAAAAATTTCAATTTCCCAGCCCACCAGCTTCCGTTGTGCAGTTTCGGTTCCCAACATGACCTAGATCTCTATAGACTAAACAATCAAAAATCATCAATCTAGGTCCTAATGTGAAACTCATGATCGTACTTGCCTATTTATAAACCCATCATCTCACTAAGGTCCCTCTGGTCAATCCCTATAAAGTCCCTCCACTAGGTGTCCTCAGTCTCAAACAGGGTTCTAGTTCAACACCCAATGTTTTAAGAACATCACATCCTATGGAATAATTGTCAAGGTAGCATTATCTTTGCTGCTACATGGGTTTGTTCCACAAAGTTAATAGTCAAGAGATGGACCATGACCCATCTCAGTCCTCAAGGTCACTCTGGTTCAGTTTGTCACCCAAACTAGTTACAATTTTTCTAAGGTCCATCCACCTTGAATTAGTCACATTGGATGGAAGAGGATCTCTCATCTTGTCCTCGACTCGACATGATCGAACATCTCCAACCATAAAATGGGGTTCTTTAAGGCCTTCATAGCCTAGGGTCTCTATTTCACCCTCACCTCCTTCTTAGATGCATATCAAGACACTATTTATGGTATCATGGGTCTCACCTAGTCCATCCTCTCCTCTCACAAGGTATAAAGGCCACCAGGTATTAAAATTTTCATAGTCTCGGACATCGTCGGATAATTAAATAAGCTAGGGAACAATGGGTTTTTATGACCCTCGGCTCTCATTAATCTAAAACATTTGATTTATATTAAACATTTAATTTAAATTAATTAAACTATTTAACAATGGGGATTTCATATGATAGTGAGACCACAGGTCACATGCCATATAATCAAAACAAAAATTTCATAGAAAAAAGTATGTGATATCACCTACCATATTCCGAAGCAAACCCCATTTTTAAAGTATATCACTAACTCATATTGAGTCTCACCAATACCATATGGCCATTATCTAAAAGACTCAAGAACCATTCTCAAAAACTAAACTGGTAAATTAATTAATTATAAACAATTTATAATTAATTAATTAACATTAAAAAAAATAAACCAATTTTTTTAATTAAAATAGGAATAAATTCCTATAACATCATAGGTTAGCCTCACTGTATTAGAATCATGATTAACCACTCGCCAACAGCCCATAGCATACATTCGACCTTAATCTTAGAAAAAAACCTGATCTGTAAAGACAAAACATGAATTAATTTAATTTAATTTAATATTTAAAATTTTTAAAATTCACCATAGTGACATACCACAATGAAACAACACACAGTGAAGTACGAACATTGTCTCAGTATTCCCTCTACACAAGAAGCACAAAATCCCCTTGATGCTCATCTGATTCCACCATGATCTAGTGGGATTGGAATTAAATCCATAAATCGGGAAACTAAAATTATAGAAAAATGAAGGAAGAGATTAGTATAGACCAATTAATCTTTAATATCACTAAGAGTAACTATGAAAAAACTCTAAGAATTCTCTATATTGAAATAAAAGAGAATGAGGGGGAGCTTGGTCGACTGGGGTGTCTG
Organism: Viscum album; assembly: GCA_963277665.1. Lineage (NCBI taxonomy): Eukaryota > Viridiplantae > Streptophyta > Magnoliopsida > Santalales > Viscaceae > Viscum > Viscum album. Next base: position 171,137,218 of record OY728148.1, read on the forward strand.
TGTGTGAGGAAGAAGGAAAAGAGGGGGTGGTGGTTTTAACAATTAGAGGAGAAAATGGTCTTTTATCACCTTTAATGATCCACATGGTTTTCCAAACTATGTTCAAACCATATGTGTGCCACTACCTCAATCATTTCACCTTTCATGGTCTGGTCACATGGTTTACCAAACCATGCACCAACCGTGTGGGTGGCTTTACAGCCCCTCTACAATACTTTCACAATTTCATCTACAACCTTACATAGTTTTTATGAAATCATGTTCCAATCTTAGAACCTGAAACAAGACACTTGGTTTCCCCTATAATTCAAAAAATTTCCTCAAAAAAATCAAAAAAAAATGCTAGAAAGTCAAGTTCTATAAAAACTGAACATAAATTTCATTGAGATTCATGGTGTTGTATGGTTTCCCCTGATCCATGAAACCAAAACTGTACTCCCTTTACAAAGTTCCCCAAATCCTTTTAAACTTACCTAAATCTTTTGATTCTTTCCTCAACAGTAGATATACCTTCCAATCCTCATTTCACTTTTAAAAATATCACTTTAATACAATCCAACTCTTATAATTCCATTCCAAGTCACCAATCCAAATTTGACCCGTCTAGTAACAGAAATTTTAAATTCCATCTGGAATTAAAAACTCGTACTTTCATAGGTAATTAGATGTTTGATCATAAGATTTAGTGGATAATTATTGGTTTGGTGGGAATCAAAAACAGTGAGGAGCAGGAACCCAAGATGGGTTCGAACCATATAAAAATTACATATGACTAGCCTTGTTTACTAATTCATTTCCTATGAGTAAGTTTGATTAAAAATATAGAGTGTATCATGTATTAATTGATAGTATAGGTTAATTTATAATCTAATTAAATTTTAAAATTCAACCACCAATGATTCACCCATCCCCCCCCCCATTAGTGGTGCGTTAGTTATTGGAAAATTTCAAGTGTTGTTAGAGACATGTTCCCTCTTTCTGAACCTTGATTTGTTTGTAATGGACAATATTAATTTGGTTAATATTAGAGGTGTGGAAACCTATGAGGGAAAAAACTACCATGCATAGAGTATAATGATTCTTACCTTTCTTTTATCACTTTTCATTGAAGTTGTTAAGGTGGTTATGTATGGTTTCCCACAAATTGATAAAAGTGTTAAAATGAATTTTACTAATAAAAGATACTTAGATACTTTTGGAAGTAAAGAAATGTAATTATAATGTCTCTATCAAACAATTTTTACACCAAGGCGGTGGTTTAATGACTAAAAATGAAATATGGGATAAGCTTGAGAAAATATTTAAAGGAAATATTAAAGTAAAATAAGTTAAGATACAAATATTGATTTGATGAAATCAATATGAATGAAGAAAAAAAATTATGAATTATATACAAGGGTGAATGAAATTGTTAGTAACAGAGAGTATTTAGTGAGAAGTAGGATGAACCTTTTATTATCAAGAAGATGATTAGAAACTTCCCAGATATGTTTGATCCTAATATTATAGATCTATAAGATTTAGGGGACCTTTCCATTGATTATATTTACAAAAATATAATTACATATAAAATGATGAGGGTCCACCCATTCAAAATAAAGTCAAATATGACATGGAATTTGAAACTAAAAGGAAGATGAAGCACCAAGTTACTTGGATGGTCAAGATGAGAAAGAAAATAAACATAAAATAATTATGTTAATTATCATAAAGAACTTTAGGAAAGTAAAAAAAGGTAAATACTCACTCAAATACTTTAGTTGTGGTGATATTGGGAACTTTTTAATTAATTTTCCTAAGAAAAAAGGTGGAGTGCATATTAATGAAGATGAGAAGCCTCAAAATAAGGGATTGAAAATTTACTAAAAATAATCCTTAAATTATTTTAGAATAAGAAGAAGTTCCCAAAAAGAAAAAGAATAAATCTGTTAAGTTTAGAGAGAGAGGATAAAATATCTTCCTGAATCCAATAAGATAAAATAAACTGAAAATAATTTCAAAAGTTTCACATCTTATATAGTAAAACATGAAAAATAATTTATCAGTGAAGGTAAAGAAGTTGAATTTACCTATATAGAACATAAGCAAAAAAATTAACTTGAATCATGCTTAACTAAGAATAAAAACTCATTAAAGTAGTTGTACTCCTATATATGTAAGAGGAAAATTAAACAAAATATTATTAAGGATTTTATACAAAGGAATCTACTTATATTGAAGATATTAAAAAATTTAAGATGAAAAATATGAAAAAGTAATCCGATTGGGAAGGATCTTGAGAAGAAACTCATGTCTGGATATGAGGAACATTCAAAGACTAAATACAAATTCCTAAACAATTAAATTCAATTAAATAATCTAAGATATGAATATAATGAATCTATGTACATCAATAATGAGTTATCAAATGATGCTGAAAATGAAATCTCATAATAGAAAATCAAATCCGTATTTTTTATATCTCATTGTAAATATATTTTACCTACAAATATATGTTTAGATTTAAAATTTAGAAATGTCTGGTCCAAAAAGGTCGAATATAAACTCTCTATAATAATTTAAAGGGATATTAAAATATATAGAAAACATCCCTATCAAAATTAGAAACAAGTACCATTAGTGTCAATCCAATTGCCTCAAAATTCTGGAGAGAACTATAATTTCTATAGAAGGTATAGATTTAGTGGGTATTTCTAGTGTTTTGTAACTTTTGGTCACTAATATTATTCATTATTTCAAAATATTATAGGTGTAAGGTATGAAGAATGGGGAGAAACTATAAGAATATGAAGATAAATTCACAAAATAAATAAGAACATTGTAGGGAAACATCTTATCTGCACACATAAACTATCTTTGGAAACTTAGATGAGGTATGTGGATAATTTCAACAACAGGATCATAGAAATAATGATTATATGACCATTTTTTCATAAAAAATGACTTATAATAAAAATGAGAAAGGAAAATTAAAGGATGATAATATTGAAATCATAATAGCCCAGGACTCGTACTCCGGGATCCTATACTGAAATATTGAACTTTACTTTTTTGTCTATAATGATGATAATTGTGTCCCAATGTTTTCATAAAAACCTTACAACATCAAAAGGAAAACTTGGATCACTTACATTCTGAAGTACCTTTTACGTTTTGAGTTTTAGATAATTAGGAAAACCCCTATATAAACAATACTAAAATTTTCAAATGAACATATCTACCATTTAACCTAGATTTTATTATTTCAAATTAGGTAATTAATATAATCCTTGTGAAATACTTTATAGACATAAATCATTAAAACTCATTATTTATAACCTAATGAAAAGTAAACATAAGAAGGGTGAGATAAGATTCCTAGTAAGGTTAAACATAAGCATTAGAAATTGAATGTCATCAATGAGAATAAAAATATAATAATGTTATGATTACATATAAAAGTCAATTAGTATGACATAAAAATATGCATACCCATCAACACCTATATTACCCCACATTAAAACATGGAATAAGGCTTTAATCAATGGAAATAGTCATAATAATCAATAATCCTGAGCCATGTGGTATCAATGTTAATCAAATGAAACATCATAAACCAATAAAAATCATCACAGAAACATGTTAGTATATTGGAACATTTTTTCTTCATAACCTTTGTTAAACTCATGTCAGAAATAACTGGATCCTAGTAAGATACATAGAAAACCCCCTTAGGTAACTCCCTCTTTCTTTCTTCTCAAGATAATGTAAATTACCCAATACATTGGAGTGATATCTAGGGAAACCCATAATTTAATATATAATGGTTTGACCTAGCACTATCTAGGACACTCCATTATCTAATCTGTAATGGGCTCACTCAGTGCTATTTGGGCCACCCCACTGTCTAAGCTATAACGAACTCACCTGATGTTATTTGGGCAACCCCATCATATAAGATGTCCAAGAACCACAAAAATAAAAAATTAAATATGTCTCTCATCATAAAAATTATAAAAAAATCATTATTCTTTCTATAACCAGATCAAACCATGGATAATAAATTATTTTTATGTCAATCTCTTTTAAACGTGATTATCCCATGGAAAATAAATGGGTTCCATAACAATATCTTTGAAAAACAATTATCCATCCAAAGAAAGAATATATATGGTATCATTAAAACATATCCATATTGTAGGATAAGTAACAAAAATACCTTTTTATTTTGATGAATTTAGATAACATTAAAATATCATTAAAACCCATTATTGAGTAAAATATCCTTTTTGTTTTGAAAATCACATTTTAAAACATAAAACATTTTAAAAATTATTTTATTTTAAAACAACCTTAGAAACATATAAAGTAAGTTTTAAAAATATTTAAAAAATTTATTTAGTAAAATATCCTTTTTAATTTTAAAAAAACTTGTTAAAACATTTTTAAAAATATTTTTATAAAACATGGTTTTGGAAGAAAATATATTTCTGAAGGAAGAATGAAATAAAGTTGGATTTTATTGAAACTATTTTATTAATTATATTAAGTACTAAAGAGTGTAAAAATTTTACCATTACATGAAGATATCATGAATAAATATAGGATTTTATATTTCATGATAATTATAAAATTTCAACATTGGATACTTAATTATACACAATCCTAGTAAACTATGAGATTATAGAAAAAGACTCATGTCACTTTGGTAACTTTGAATCATGATCCCCATGAAATTATGAAATTAAAATAAACTTAAAATACCATGATAATTAATAAATTAATAACAAAATATGTCAAATGGGATGTATATTCATCTTATAAAAGAATATAGGTGCATAATACAAACAGAAGTCTCAAAGAAGTAAAATTTTGACCAAAATCCATTATTGCTTTGGTAACTTTGAAACTGTAAACCCCATGAAAGATATATACTCAAATAGATATGAAAATAACCATAAATTTAAGTATAATAATAATAATAAAATACATTAATGTGAATTATATACACCGTACAGAAAAAATAAGTGGTGAATATTGCATGTATCTCACCGAAATAAAAGTGAGAAAAGAAACACCCTTACCCTGAGTCTGATTCACCACGACTGTTATTTATATTCCTGAATAATAAACTTATGTTAATGATTCAATTTATTTAGAACCATTTCCAAGTTTATTATTACTTTTATTTCACTTATAATTAATTTATATATAATTACTTAATCCATTAATTTTAAGTTGGGTGTTTTGAACGTATTCAGTTTATGAGTCAAAAACTACTTTGGTAGGTCGACTATGGTCAAAAGGGGTCATTATTTAAACTTATAATGAATAATAATTATTATTAATTACCATATTTATAAATCAATTATTATTTTAAAACCAATAATTAAATTTAGTTATGAAAAATGAACTATCATTATGATCATGAAGATGGTAGGTCGTACGTATGCATGAGTAACGTTTCCATTTTTCCAATGATAATTTTGGAAAGAAGGTATATGATGTTTTATATTTCCATAATTATCATTATATAATTAATATTATGATACATAATTATATATACTTATATACATCATTCTTATGATATAAAAGTAATCACATCACTTTGAGGAGGTGGAAGTCTACACGTCCACGAATGACGTTATCACTTTTTTAGTGTGGGAAAAGGTAATAAATACAATGATATATTAAATTTTTAGAGATATAATTATGTAATTAATATCATAATTATGTAATTTATATCATATATATTTATTATCTTTACACTTATTACCTTCTATGTAATGCGTTAGTGAAAACGTTTCACATCGCTTTGCAAGGTGGTAGTCTATTGTACACATGAGCAACATTATCATATCCCTAATGGTATAGAATATAAAAAAAGGGTTTATGTGATATAATGACTATATAGATAATATTATGTTATAAAAATCATAAATATCAAATATGAACAGTATTTCCATCATTATACCTAACCATAAGAGGTGGTAATGGAAAAACAAACGATATCATTTTGCGAGGCGGTAGTTTGCCATACACACAAACAAAGATTTCATATTCCATTTTCTTAAAGTGTGTATGGTTGTAGGCCATAAACGTAATTTAAAAATATCTCATTATATTTAAGATACTTAGTTTATTATATAAGTATTATATAATAATAATTTAATGGATTTGAGGAATAAATGAAACAAACATTTTCTTTGATGAACATTACCACTTCTTCAGGTGTCTCCTTTTGGTTTTCCCCAAAGGAATTCCTTGGTTGGATTTTTTCCAAAATTAAGTCTTATAGTATGAGAGGAGGGAATTTGAGAATTTATTTTCTTATTTATTGGTCAATACAAATGGATTGAGAGGTATGAATAATTGGGGAGATTGAAAGTCCTTTTATAATGGACAAGGAGTGGCATTTTTGAAAATATCACAAAGTAAACACTATGGGGAGGTATCCCTTAACTCATGTTCATCCAAAATTGAAATGATAATGAACGGTAAGGATTAATTTGGTGATAAATTCCTCCACCACAAAAAAAAATAAATATATTTTTAATCAAGTTATTTCTTAGTCTTTAAGTTTACTCAATTTTATCTTTATAGTTTTTACCAGGGTAACTTGTATTTTTTATTTACCTAGGTAATTTATCATATAATATTATAAATAAAAAGATCATTATTAGATAATTCATAACCAATTTTTATAAATATTTTTTCCAATTCATTAAATAAAAAATCCAATATGTGTTTAAAATTAAGTTTAATACAAACGCATGTAATGCGAAAAAACGTATTTTAACCATAATTGCATTAATTAATTTTAATTGTTTTCACTAACCATTGTAATCAAAAACATTAAATTGATATTATTATATAATATAAATTATTATGATTATAAATATTTAATCCATTTTTCCAATTTATATTCATAAAAATTTCAAAGTTTAATTTAATGTTAATCCTAGAGTCGTTGAAACAGAGCGGGTTTTTAAGAAGCGTATTTTTTTAGAAAAAGCTGATTATATATTAACTCTATGACTAATAATAATCATTTAATAAAACTAAAATAATATATACAGATATATATATATATATATATTATAAATTTAATTTTAAAAAAATATTCATTAGGTATTATTTTAATTAATTAAAATGGTGAAACATTATGCATTTCAAAACAGTTTTTTAAAAAACCCATCTTTAAACCCAAAAACAAACTTATATTAAAAATCAATATAAAGTTCATTCAAAAGTAATTAATTGATTTTAATATAACTAAATAATATTTATTTTTCTTAAATATGTATTCAAAGCATATTGTAACTCTTAAATTACTTAATTTATCAAAATAAATGATTTTTTACAAAAAATGGAATTTTTCAATATTCATAGAAAAATAAATATTTTTCAAAAAAATACCAAAATTTCACCCAAAGTAAATTTTTATGTTAATATTGAAAAACTAAAGTTTATTTTTTATAATAAAATTTATAAAAGTTTAAGCTTTTATTCTTAAAACAAATGCACATTTAAAAGGCGACAAAACTTCCTTTTAGAAAAATACATTTTTTTAAGTATAAAATTGGATTTATTATTATCTTATGACTATTAAAGATATTTTATGAATGTAAACATATTTAATTTAATATATGATATATAATTTCATTAATATAATTCAATAATTTTAATTAATTTAATTTATTAATTTAAAAGTCCTTTGGGTACCAAAAATAGTTTTTTAAAAAAACATTTCCTTTATATTCAATTGGTTTTTATTTTAATTTTTAATTAACTGGTAACAAATTAATTCATTTTATAAACTTGTGTAAACCATATTTTCATAATTTATTTAATCTTATTAATTATCTCTAATCCAATAGCATGTTGATAACTATCATGTAAAATAATAATATTAATAGTATATTGTTTTCTAGTAAGACTTAGCCTTGTGTGTAACACAAGTTATCAATGAAACTCGATGTTACATACAATGCAAGATAAACATAGTGTTTTATTGAACACAAGATAAAATTTTCATTGGTTTTAATGCATGCTACTAAAATTTTTAAATTAATTTTAAAGAATATTTTTTTTAAATATTAGGATTGTAGGATCTAAATAATGATGTAGATGATCAATATACAAGAGGGGGTGAATTGTACACTTTAAAAATTCCTTTAGAACCTTTAAAGTTGGTTACAGATAACTATGTTTTCCTTAGACAAGGAAAAATCTAAGTTTAATAAAGATAAAATATGAAGATTTACAACACCTCTAATCACCAACTGGAGAATTGGAACCAATGTTAACAATATAAGATTCTACCCTAAAGCGTATAGAATCTAAACTAATCAGAGTACAAGTGTAAGGAAATATAAGAAGGTTATACTTTCCTTACAAAACAATATGCAGCAGAAACAAACAATTAGTAAAACTACAAGTAATAAGATATAAGTCTTTTAACCCAAATAGAAGGGTATCCAATAACCTAGGATAAAGGTCCCTTGATTTATACTTTCAAGCAAGTCTGTCTTACCCACACCTGGGTAATCCCTCGATACGAAAATCGGAATCTCTGTCTTGCTATCCCCGTAAGCCCTCAACTTCAAGGTAGTTGGAACCTCTTTCTTCCTCATCAAGGAAGCCCTCGAACTTCAAGGTAGTTGGCACCTCTGTCTTCCTATCCCCAGAAGTCCTCGAATGTAATCACCAACATTCAGAGTCGCACGAAGCAATCTGAACGACCGGTTCAGTACACACAAAGCATGAAAAGCTTCTCTCTCTAGAAATCACCTTAATAGCGTGTGGTCTCTAGATCGATCAACTCGTTTTCATCAAATTGTGTTATTTTTTAGCTCTTTCAAATGAGCTCCTATTTATAGGAATATTTCCAACGGTCGGCTCCCTCATCCAACGGTCATATTTTCCATGAAATTCGGAGGGACCTGTACACATGTAACTCAACCAACGGTTAATTAGAAACAGAATAGATGATATCATTTTATAACAAACCATGTATAACCGAATGCACGACATCGTTTTGAAATGGAGAAAATGTAAGTAAAATCTATACAAAATTTCAGAGTGTAAGCAAATTAAAAGTTCAGAGTCTAACCAAAATGAAATTCGGAGTCTATGTTAAGAAATGTTTGGATTCTATTTTATAGGAATTCGGAGTCTGGTTTCACCAGAGATCGGAATCTGAACTTGCAGAGTTCAGATTCGAACTAATAAAAGTTCGGAGTCGAACTACTTAAGATTTCGAAGTCGAACTACTTAAGTGTTCGGAGTCGAACTACTTAAGAGTTCGGAGTCCAACTACTTAAGAGTTCGGAGTCTAACTACTTAAGAGTTAGGAGTCGAACTACTTAAGAGTTCGGAGTCAAACTTCTTAAGAGTTCGGAGTCTAACTTCTTAAGAGTTCGGAGTCGAACTTCTTAAGAGTTCGGAGACGAACTACTTAAGAGTTCGGAGTCGAACTACTTAAGAGTTCGTAGTCGAACTCATGAAGGTTCGAAGTCTAGAATTCAGATTGAAACTTTATTAAAGTTATCATCCAGAATTCGGATCCTAAAAACAGAATTCTCCAAATCTTTACATTATATGGCTCCGGGATTTTGGGTATGAATTCGATTTTTGTACTTAAGAAAAATATGGCTATGTATAATAAAATCTAGGTTATGGTAAATTTCCTTGAAGAAGTAAATTTTCCTTATGAAGGTAAAATTTATATTTCCTTAAGTATAAGGTGTTTGTGATTTTCAAAACAAGAAGGAATGGAAAAGTCATAAGGAAAACCTTATTGAATCAACAATCTCCCCCTTTTTGGAAAGCACAAACATCTTTATGAAAAAGAATATAAGGACTTTGAAAAATTTTCATTAGACTTTTAAATTAAAACTTATCTCCCTTTTTTCATTAGTGAAAGGAAATACAACTAACTCCCCATTAGGCATTGAAACACTAAGGATTGTATTCTGAATTTTCGGAGTGAATTTTTCATTATTGTAAGAATGAAAAACTTCGTAGTGGGTAACTCCCCCTTCCTTTAAGAATATTTCTCTTAGAAATTTTTTCTTTTCTCCTCCATAGGAGTGGTTCTTCTTCTTTCTCCCCCTTTGTGATTTTCAAAAATAATTAAAGGGAATGGAAAATAAAATATGGTACTTGAAACATTAGTATAAAAAAACATATATTCAACCAAATAAAATTTCATTAGAGTTGGGAAAAATTTTACAAAGAAAGAAAACTACAACAAAAGATCAGAGTGGGTTCATTTGTCTTCATTTTCCTCCGGGATGAGCTTTTTTAACAAGGTTTTGAGCTTCTTTAGGTCTCTTTGATCTTCCTCGACTTGCCTCTCCAAGGATTTGGTCCTTTCTTCTTGGACTCTTAAAGATTATGCCTGAGCTACTACCTGAGCCTCCATGGCTTATTTCTGAAACTTTATTATTTCATCTTGCTGAATGACTTTTTTCTCAAGCTCAATTCGGAGATTTCTATCATTTATAAGATTTTGAGCCAGAGAATTTGCATTTTCATCTAGTTCCTTCACTTGCTAACTCCGGGAACTCTGCTCAATAATTAGCTCATCTTGAAGATTCTTAATCTTTTTATCTGCTGTATCAAAGGCATTTTTAACTTCAGCCTGAAAACATTCAAACTGAACTAAATCTTTATCAACTCTCTTAGACCACTTTTTTACTTTATTGCAGGACTTTCTATGCACATCATAGTCGATAAGAAAACTTTTCTGTTCAGCTTCCATCTTCACAAACTTATCCATGACCATGAATAAGGAATCCGATTTCTGATTCATACTTTGTTGCAGCATTTGACATCTAGAATCTATTGTTGGAAAAATCGGAATGGTGTCGACCAACTTCTTCAGAGATTGAACCACAAAATCATGCCCATGAGATAACGATTCCGAATCAGAAACCTCTATTTGAGATTGATCTTCTTCAAATTGCACTAGCTTCCTTCTAGAGGTACCACCAACCTCTTTCCTCCTAATGGCATCTTTTATAGGTGTCTCCACGAGAGCTTGATTTCCCTTATCATATTTTGGAATGGGTTTCCCATTATGAGATACTTCCTCGGATTCAGAAACTTGAATAATCTGTTCTTTATATGGTTTATGTTTTTCTTTACCTTCCTCAAGAAAATTCCTCTCATAGGATTCTTCTTCATCATACAAGACGTTCTCTTATTCTTCTTCTTGTTGTTTCTTGCTATCTTCCTCATCTCCCTTTCCTGGAGTAACTAACTTTGCAGATTCAGCCTTATCTTTATAGTCTTGTACTTGCTTGATCAGGGTATCCAAATCTTCACTTTACTCTTCTTCTTCTTCTTCTTCAGCAACTTCTTTTTCGGCTTCTTCAACTACTTCTTTACCCTTATATTTTTCCGGAGTTATATAGTTCTTGGTTGGAGTTTCTGGTAAAGAAGGCTCTGTAAGGAAAGATTTCGGAACCGGGATCAGCTCAGAAGCTAACTCTATAGCTCTCAGTAAAGATTGTACCACTTCAGCTTCTGACATTTTCTTTTTCATTTTCTTCTCTTTCGCTTGTTTCTTAGCTCCTCATCAGCTTTTTCTTTTAAGGCCATGGCCTCTGCAGGGTCCAATCTGAATTGAGGATCCCCTTCCTTCCTCTTTTCTTTATCTTCCTTCCACTTGGATGCCACTTCATCTGTATAAGTTTTCTGCTTCTTCGGCTTGGGGGGAGCAGATTGAGTTTCTTTAGCCTTAGGATTTTCTTCATCAGCAACCACTTCCTTAACCTTTCTCTTCCTCATTTTCTTTTTGGATGGTTCCGGAGAGTGTGTTTCTTTTTTAGCTACTTCAAACTCTTCCACAGATAGAGGGTAAAATTCTCCGGATTAACTGGAAAAACCCATCTTCATCCTCTTCAAAGTATCATCACTTACTAACATGAGCTTGCAATTCCGGATCATTGATTTGCATGCAACCTTGAAGGATTCTAAGCACCGAACTATCAACGTAGATAGTAAGGAAGGAAACATGATTATCTGATCTCTCAAATTTCCTTCTTTGATGTTCTTGATCGTAACCAAGACATGACTCATCAAATTTATCTTTCTTAGATTTACCAAGAAATCTTAGACATATATATCACTTTTATTCAGATTTTCTTTATCACCTCTTCTTGGAACCAGAAGTCCTTGCACCCAAAGCTGAAGGATTCTATTTTTCAGAGTGAGATGAGAAATCTTAATTGTTGAATCATCCTTAAGTCCAAGACACTTCAGTGCCTTCTCCTTGTTGAAACTTCCTTGCACATCTGGAATTTTGTGTGAGCAGAATTCAGCTTCTCCTTCATATGATAAATCAACCAAGATCACGGCCTTGGTGAAAGATAGCTTATAAGTCTTCCCATAAGACTTGAAAGAAAACCACTCTCTTCCATCTTCCATCTGGAAGGAAACAGACTCATAGAACTCGATCAGCAAATCAATATACACCGGATCCTGTTTATCTGACTTTGCTACTCAGACATCTTCCCATCCATTCAGTCTAATATTCTTTGAAATAAGGGAATCAAGATTATACAAATATGGATGAACTAACCTTTCCCTAAAGACTAAACACGTAGAGACTGGTTTCGCAGTTGACATATCTTGAGAATTTGCTTCAACAGACATTCGGAGTGAAGTAAACTGAAAGATTCAGAACTGCCTTGCAAAGTTCGTAACCGGCCTTAAGAAGTGTAGCAGGGCTTCGAGATGCAAAATCTTGAAAACCCGATGTGGAAAGAGTCTCAGGTTCCCCTTTATATAGTCAATGGTTCTGACCGTTGGTCTTCAAAAAGCCATCTAACGGTTGAAAAATCTTTGATCTGATCTGATGGTGGAGAACAATCCCGCAAGGAAAACTTGACTCTGATATTTTGAGGTTTTTTAAAGAAAACATTTGGATTTGAAGAAAACTAGAATCCAATCTTTTGAGGTTTTTTAAAGAAAACATTCAGATTTGAAGAAAACTAGAATCCGATCTTTTAAAAACTTAGGAAAATACCAGCAAGCAAAATATGATTACGAAACTATAAGTAAAGAAATCATAGCTCTCATAATGGCTAGAAATATTGTTCATAATTGGTTATATTCTTCTTGAAGAAAAATAAATTAAAAACAAATTCATTACGAAAGTCCCAGTACGAAAATCTCATTACGAAAACTCCAGTCTGAAAATCTCCATTCTGGAAGTTCCAGTACAAAAAACCTCCATTCCGGAAGTTCTCATTTCGAGAATTTTAATCCTGAAAATTTTCAGTTCCGGAAATTCCCATTCCGAAAATTTTGTTTTGGAAATTTCAATTCTGGAAACTTCAGTTCTGAAAAGTTTGAAAAACTAACTACGAAAGAAGAAGAAAATAGTTATACTAAGTTTGAAAAACAGATTCCGAAAATTTTAGTTATACTAACATTCAAATGTACTCCCCCTATGAAAAGGAGTTTATTACTATTAGAAGAATTTTTCAACAAGAAGTTAATGAAGAATGATTATCATACAGTTATCATTCCTAACTTTTGTTTAATGTATTCAAATCTATCGGAGGGTAATGATTTTTTGAAAATATCAGCAAGTTGATCTTGCATTCCGATAAACTGAAGAATGATATATCCTTTAAGTGTGTGATCCTTAAGAAAGTGATGCCTAATATCTATGTATTTTGCACGAGAGTGATGTGCAGGGTTCTTACTTAGGGAAATGGAACTTGTGTTATCACACAAAATTTGAGTCTTAGTAAAACTCAGTCTATAATCTGTGAGTGTGTGTTTCATCCACAACACTTGAGCACAATAACTTCTAGCTGCTACATATTCAGCTTCAGTAGTGGAAAGTGCTACAGAATATTGCTTTTTGCAGGACCAAGAAACTAATGATTCTCCTAAGAAATGACAAGTTCTGAATGTACTTTTTCTATCCATTCTACATCCACCAAAGTCAGCATCAGAAAATATTTTTAAAACAAAATCATTTCCAGAAGTATAAAATAATCCTAGATCCATGGTTCCCTTTAGGTAGCGAAAAATTATTTTTACTGCATTTAGGTGAGATTCCTTAGGATTGGATTTATATCTTGCACATAAGCACACTGAAAACATTAAGTATGGTCGACTAGATGTTAAGTAAAGTAGTATTCCTATCATACCTCTAAAATATGTTTGATCTACTGGTTTCCTAGCTTCATCAAGATCTAAAGAGTTTGAGGTACTGATGGGAGTACTTATACTCATAGTGTTGTCATAACCATACTTTTTGAGATGATATTTAATATACTTATGTTGAGATATATAGGTTCCTTCTAGTTTTTGAGAAATTTGAAAACCAAGGAAAAAATTTAACTCACCCATCATACTCATTTCAAACTCATATTTCATTAGACTTGCAAAAGAATCAGTTAAAGATTGATGAGTTGAACCAAATATGATTTCATCAACATAAATTTGAACAATCAAAACATTTTTCTTATCTTTCTTTATAAAAAGGGTTGGATCTAAATTTCCCTTAACATAGTTATTTTGAAGCAAAAATCATGTGAGTCTATCATACCATGCTCTTGGGGCTTGTTTAAGACTATACAAAGCTTTGGTAAGTATAAAAGCATGATCAGGATGTTTTGTATCTTTAAAACTAGGAGGTTGTTCAACAAAAACTTCCTCTTGAACATAACCTTTAAGAAAAGCACATTTCACATCCATTTAAAAAAGTTTAAAATTGAAGAATGATGCAAAGGCAAGTAGAATACAAATAGATTCAAGTCTAGCTACTGGAGCGTAGGTTTCTTCATATTCTATTCCCTCTTGCTGGTTATAGCCTTTAGCAACAAGTCTAGCTTTATTTCTTACTATGAATCCATTTTCATCACACTTGTTTATGAAGACCCATTTTACTCCAATGAGAGAATTTTACGTAGGTATTTCAACCAAGGTCCAGACTTTATTCCTCTCAAATTCATTTAGTTCATCTTGCATGGCTTTGATCCAATCATCATCACCTAAAGCTTCATCAGTGCTTTTTGGTTCTAATTGGGAAATAAATGCTAGATGTTCTACTTCATTTCTTAAGGAACTTCTAGTCCTTACAGGTTGATTTACATCACCAATGATACTATCACTGGTATGATTCTTAAGAAACACCTGATTTGGGTTTTGTAAAACTTGTTCATCAACATAGGGTAGAAAGTCTTCTGGGGTAAATGTTTCAGAAGTATCTTCCTGAACATTTTCCTTATCAGAAGGATCTTCTATCAAAGGTTGACAATCATTTTTTGAAAACACATCTGAGGATGTAGGTTGGGATAGTTTAAAAACAAAAGGATCAGACTCATCAAATTTTACATGCTCTGTTTCTTCAATAGTACAAGTATTTTTATTAAAAACTCTATAAGCCTTAGAAGTTGTGGAGTAACCTAAGAAAATTCCTTCATCAGATTTTGGTGCTAATTTATGTAAGTTATCTTTAGTATTCAGTATGAATACTTTGCAACCAAAAACCTTGAAGTAGGAAAGTCTTGGTTTTCTACCATTCCATAACTCATAAGGAGTTTTATTAAGAAGAGTTCTAATCAAAACTCGATTTATAATATAACAAGCAGTACTTACAGCTCCAGCCTAGAAATGTGTAGATATATAATATTCACTCAACATGGTTCTAGTTATCTCTTGAAGAATTCTATTTCTTCTTTCGACTACACCATTTTTTTGAGGAGTTCTAGGTGCTGAAAAATTGTGAGTAATACCTTTTCTACTACAAAAAGTTTCAAAATCAGAATTTCGAAATTCTCCTCCATGATCACTATGAATAGTTTTCAGTGGAAGATTTTTCTCATTTTTAACTTGTGCTCTAAAACTTTTGAAATAAGAAAAATCTTTCGACTTTTTTGCTAGAAAATAGACCCAAGTAAATCTAGTGTAGTCATCAACTAAAACAAACACATAGTGTTTACCTCCAATGCTTCCAGTTCGTGTTGGACCAAAAAGATCCATGTGCACTAACTGTAATACATCAGTTGTTGAGACTTCACAGATTGATTTAAAACTAGATTTATGTTGCTTTCTATATTGACAAGGATCACAAACTTTAGAAGAATCAAATATAAGCTCTGGTAGATCCTTAACTAGTTTCTTCGTAGAGAGTTTACATAAGTTTCTAAGGTTATAGTGACCTAGTCTTCTATTCCATAACCAGGAATGATATTCCATTTCACTAAGGCAAGGTAAATCTTGGATCCTGGGGTCTTCTAAGTTCAAAGTGTAAACATTCTCTTGCCTATTGGCTGAGAGAATAAATTCTTTCTTGGAATTGTGTACTAAGCACTTATCATTCCTAAAATTCACAAGGTACCCTTCATCACATAACTGACTTATGCTAATGAGGTTATGCTTAAGACCCTTAACAAATAAAACATTTGAAATCAAAGTTTTACCAAGAAGAACAATATTACCTATACCAACAATTTCTCCCTGTGCATTATCTCTGAAAGTTACCTTTCCTCCTTTTGTTTTGATAATCTTTTCAAAATAGCTTTTGTTACTAGTCATGTGCCGGGAACATCCACTATCCATGTACCACGTATTGTTGTTGGTACTTCCTCTATCTTCCTGAAAATAAGAAAAGAATTAGACTTTCGGAATCCAAACTTTTTTGGATCCGAGATTTCCATACAACAAGATTTTAGGAACCCACACTTTCTTAGAAAAATAGGCTTTATGAAAACCTAGAGATTGGGTTTTATTCAAAGAACAATTCGTTTCCCAGTGACCACCACATTGACACTTGGTACAAAATGGGGCACTTTGTGGAACAAAGTAGTTGTTACTAAAAGTTGGTTTTGCATGGGTATAACCAAATCCGGATTTGTTTCTTAAAGGTCGTATTTGAGAATACATTTTATCAAAATTTTCTTTACCATGGGTAAAGTTTGATAAACACTTCTTTAAGGAAAAAATTTTGGACTTGAGTTTAATAACCAAGTTTTTATCTTCAAAATAATTGGATTTAGAACTAGATCTAGGCTTGAAAACACTTTTCTTAGAAATTACTTTTTCTAACTCTTTAGAAAGTTTGTTCCTCTCAAAACTTACTTCGTCAATATTTTTTGAAATACTTATAAAATCAGAATTTTTCCTATCAAGATCTTTAGAAAGATCTGATATTTCTTTGGTAAGAATAGAATTCCTAGAGTTTTCCTTATCAAGTTTTTATTGAGTTTAGAATTTTCAATCTCAAGAAGTTCAGCAAACCTAGACACTTCTTCATAGGTAGGTGAAGTATCTTCTTCATCAGAAGAGGATTCTTCATCTGAAGAGTTATAATACTTACTATCATTAGAATTTAAAGAAACATTGGTCAATGATTCAGAATTTCATACCTTATCTATAAAGCAATGATTTTCAATGGGTAATCTGGCTATAAGACCAAGATTCTTCTGTCCTGAAGATTCATAATCAGAAGATTCATCTGAAGAGTCACCACCATTGGCACTCCAGGTGTCATTTGATTTCAGAACTTTCTTAGCTTTGGTTTTGTAATACTTCTTCCTGTTCCTTTCAGAATGTCTTTATTTACTTTCTTTCTTTTTTAGTAGAGGGAAATCTGGTCTAATATGTCCAGCTCTCCTGTATTCATAACAAGTAACTTCTCCATCTTTCCTGTCTTTCCTTTCCTTTTTCTTATACTTGGATTGGAAATTTCTCTGGCCAGCTATCTTGTTCATCCTTCGAGCAAGATTTTATAACTCATTTTCTGAGACTTCACTATCACTGGATTCTGATTGAATAATCACTTTCTTAGACTTGGATCTGGTTACTCTCTCAGGAGTCTTAGCTTTCATATGATTCGATGTTGTTGTAAAAGCAACAGTACCATTTCCATTCTTCTTTTTTATGTTGTCAGCATCTCTCTTCATTCTTATTTCATGTTGGAGAAGAGTTTTAAATAGTTCATCAAGAGAAATTTGAGTGACCATCCTATTCTCATCAATAGCTGTTCTTTTGGATTCCCACTCATTAGGCATAATATCAATTATCTTATCCACAAGGGCTTCATCATCCAAACCTTTCTCTCCCATAGACTGTAAGCTGTTGACTATAGTCATAAACCTCTGTTGAACCTTACATATTGGTTCTCCATATGAAAAATTGAATCCATGGTATTTATCTCTAAGCATAGCTCTCCTAGTCTCAATCACTTTAGAAGTTCCAAAGTGTGTAACTTCTAACTTCTTCCAGATACAATTAGCTTCTTTACAAGAAGAAATTTGGATATATATATTTTTAGTCATTGAACACAGTAAAGTATTATGTACCTTATAATTGAGTTGATACTCTTTCTTTTCCTGGTTAGTGAAAGTTATAACTTCCTTATCAGGAATTTTATAATCACCAGTAATCATAACAAAATTATCCACTCCAGTATTGATAACAAAAGTCTTCATTCGATCTCTCTAGTACTCATAGTCATTACCATCAAATATTGGTGGTCTTGTAGGGTTTATATTGTCAATAGAACCAACATTGACTCCTTCCATTCCTAAAAAAACTTGGAAACCAAACTTGTTAGTAGAAAAAGTTTGTAACCACAAAGTTCAGAATGACAATTCGGAATAATAAAGTTCGGAACGACAAAGTTCGGAAGGACAAAGTTCAGAACGACAATGTTCGGAACAACAAAGTTTGTAATGACAATGTTTTGAACGACAAAGTTCTGAACGACAAAGTTCTGAACGACAAAGTTCTGGAACGACAAAGTTCTGAACGAAAAAGTTCTGAACGACAAAGTTCTGAACGACAAAGTTTTAGAACGACAAAGTTCTGAACGACATCGTTCTGGAACGACAAAGTTCTGAACCACAAAGTTCTGAACAAAAAAGTTCTGAATGAAAAAGTTCTGAACGAAAAAGTTCTGGAACAACAAAGTTCTGAACGACAAAGTTCTGGAATGACAAAGTTCTGAACGACAAAGTTCTGGAATGACAAAGTTCTGAATGAAAATGTTCTGGAACAACAAAGTTCTGAACGATAAAGTTCTTTCTAAGAAAGGATGATGAACAAATAAAAATATGAACAAGAAAAACTTATACGTGAGTACAATTATTTCTAAGAAGATACCTCTGATACTAATTTAAGGATCAAAATAATGATGTAGATGCTCAATATACAAGAGGGGGGTGAATTGTACACTTTAAAAATTCCTTTGTAACCTTTAAAGTTGATTATAGATAACTATGTTTTCCTTAGGCAAAGAAAAATCTAATTTAACAAAGTTAAACTATGAAGATTCACAACACCTCTAATCACCAACTGGAGAATTGGAACCAATGTTAACAATATAATATTCTACCTTAAAGCGTATAGAATCAAAACTAATTAGAGTACAAGTGTAAGGAAATATAAGAAGGTTATACTTTCCTTACAAAACAACATGCAGCGGAAACAAACAATTAGTAAAACTACAAGTAACAAGATATAAGTCTTTTAACCCAAAGAGAAGGGTTTCTAACAACCTAGGATAAAGGTCCCTTGATTTATACTTTCAAGAAAGTCTGTCTTACCCACACCAGGGTAAGCCCTCGATACGAAGATCAGAAACTATGTCTTGTTATCCCCGCAAGCCCTCAACTTCAAGGTAGTTGGAACCTCTGTCTTCCTCAACAAGGAATCCCTCGAACTTTAAGGTAGTTGTCACCTATGTCTTCCTATCTCCGGAAGTCCTCAAATGTAATCACCAACATTCGGAGTCGCACGAAGCAATATGAACGAGAGGTTCAGTACGCACAAAGAATGAAAAGATTCTCTCTATAGAAATCACCTTAACATCATGTGGTCTCTAGATCGATCAACTCGTTTTCATCAAATTGTATTGTTGCTGAGCTCTTTCAAATGAGCTCCTATTTATAGGAAAATTTCCAACGGTTGCCTCCCTCCTCCAACGGTCATATTTTCCATGAAATTCGGAGGGACCTGTACATGTGTAACTCAACCAACGGTTAATTAGAAATATAATAGATGACATCATTTTATAACAAACCATGTATCACTGAATGGATGACATCATTTTGAAATGGAGAAAATGTAAGTAAAATCTATACAAAATTTCAGAGTGTAAGCAAATTAAAAGTTTGGAGTCTAACCAAAATGAAATTCGGAGTCTATGTTAAGAAATGTTCGGATTCTGTTTTATAAGAATTCGGAGTCTGGTTTCACCAGAGATCGGAATCTGAACTTGCAGAGTTCGGAGTCGAACTACTTAAGAGTTCGGAGTCTAACTACTTAAGAGTTCGGAGTAGAACTACTTAAGAGTTCGGAGTCGAACTACTTAAGAGTTCGGAGTCCAACTACTTAAGAGTTCGGAGTCGAACTACTTAAGAGTTCGGAGTCGAACTACTTAAGAGTTCGGAGTCGAACTTTTTAAGAGTTCGGAGTCGAACTTCTTAAGAGTTCGGAGTCGAACTTCTTAAGAGTTCGGAGTTGAACTAATTAAGTGTCCAGAGTTGAACTCATGAAGGTTCGGAGTCCAGAATTCGGATTTAAACTTCATTAAAGTTCTCATCCATAATTCAGATCCTAAAAGCAGAATGCTCCAAATCTTTACATTATATGGCTCCGGGATTTTGGGTAGGAATCCGGTTTTTGTACTTAAGAAAAATATGGATATGTATAAGAAAATCTAGGTTAGGGTAAATTTCCATGAAGAAGTAAATTTTCCTTATGAAGGTAAATTTTATATTTCCTTAAGTATAACGTGTTTGTGATTTTCAAAATAAGAAGGAATGGAAAACTCATAAGGAAAACATTATTGAATCAACAAGGATGTTATAGAAATATCCTTTATTGTTAACTTTTTTACAAAAGGTAAGAGAGAAAATCTATAGATCACAGAGTGTAGTTGTTCTTCACACATATTAAGTGACTCAAAACTTATAAAAAATATTATAGACAATTATATAAGATAAGTTACTTTTATAAATGATAGTTTCTTAGTAATTAAATGTATTAGTTCTGATGATATTGAATAATATAATCTAAGATGAAAGGGAGTTCTTTTATGGAAAAGATTATGCACATTTTTTAGTGTAAGTAAAATATGTGAAGAGGGTAAAAAAGTTATATTCATGAAAAAATCATGTTTCATAAAAAATTATAAATATGGAAATTTCATTAAAAGTAGAGAAAGAACCATTAGCGACATGTTTCAACTTGGTGATCAAACTAAATCATGTTACTTGAGGTATAGAGAAGGAAATGAATTGTGCAATTGGAGGCTTATCAAACTTTTCTAAATGAGTCTAAGTAAAATCTCAAACCATGACATGGTAATAAACCTTCTATAACATAAAAGGTATAGAGAGATGATTTTTTAAACATCATAAATGGTAATATGATCTAATCTATACATAAAAGATTAGATATTTGATCATCACGACCACTTGAACACATTCATTTAGATCTGTGTGGTCCCATGAGGAATAATTATACTATATTTTATTTGTATTCCATTAAATTTATTTACTATTTTACTTGGATGACTATAGTGATTTTCATGAAACACCAGCCTAATTTAGTTAACTTGTTCAAAATCTATAGAAGACAAGTTGACAAGGAGCTGAGAAGATACATTTTGAAGATAACAATTGATAATGAAACATAATTTTTATGTAATGGATTTGATAATTATATAGAAAATTATGGAATATAACATCACTTAAATGAATACAACACTCAACAAAAAAAATATAAAAGCTGAAATGAAAAATATAAGCATGGTTGAAATGGGTATAGGAATGTTACTTAAGCACAAACTTTTAAATATCTTCTTGAGAGAAGAATTATGCACTATTATACATATTCATAACAGATTATTGTTCATTCCTAAGGAAAAAAGTATTAAGATATATGGTTCCATAGAAACCATACTGTGTAATATGTTAACATTTTTTTAATCCTATGTCTCATAAAAATTAGAAGCAGTAATCTGGAAAAAATTGAACAAAAATTTGATGAAGGAAATTTCATGGGTTACCTTCCTAATGTAAGTGGGTATTAGTGTCAAAAAAATATTATTAAATTAAATAACAATTTATATTTTGAAATTATATATAACCAGTCCAAGACATAAGATTTAGTTGATACAACAAATTAATTTTTAGAGGCTAACACTAAGAAGAATTCAAAAGACCAGCATGTTGAATAAATATAAAACGTGCATAATTTTAAAGTAGTCAATTTAGATTATAAATTTAATGATGAATATGATTATTAAAATCAAATAATAAGTAATATAAGTCTGAATAAACATATTTATGTTGAAAATATAATTGGTAATCAAGAGGTACTAGTCCAAAATAAAAGAAAACTAAGAATTGAGAATCAAACTGCACTCATTTCACAAATTAAACTAAAATAAATTTCAGAGGCATTTGAACATGATGAGTGGATTTATGATATGAATAAATATTTGTATAAATTTTAAAATAAATATACTTGGGAAATTATTATAATTCATGATAATAAAAATTTTATAGACACAAATTGGGTTTTTAGAAACAAACTCAATTAGAAAATAAAAGAGTCAAGGAACTATGAACAGATGGTTTGCAAGGAATACTCTCAAATATAAGACATTGATTTGGAATAAAAAATTTATCTAGATGAATTCTTGGAATCCATCTAAATTCTATTAGTAGTAGTAGCTAATAAAAAATACATAGTTTACCAAATTATTGTGAAGTCTACTTTCCTTAAAGTATGTCTTGAAGAGAAATTTTTTATTAATTATCATAAATTGTTTAATACAGATAAATATGGAAGAATAGTTTGAAAATTTAGGAATTATTATATAACTTATAATAGGGCCCAAAGTCATGATACACCAAACTCGATGGATGCTTGAATAATCTAAAATTTTCAAAAGAAAAGGTTGAAATCAACTATTATGTTAAATAAAACACTATAGGTGCTCTCATTTTGATGATATATGTAGATAAAATAATATTATTAAATGATCATAAGTATCTAAATGAAGAATATTTAAAGAAAATGGAGAATAATTTATTCATTCATTTTTTAGGAGAGTTTACTTGTTTCATGGTATTGGAAATTGTAAAAGGAGTTGATTATATTGTTTTGTGTCAAGAAAATATTCCAAAGAAACATTGAAAACGTTTTAATGAATCATTCATAGGAGGATCCACTCCCATAGTGGTTGGAACAAAATTAACTAAAGAAGGGGTTAGAAAGAGTAAAACCAAAAGTAATTTAGAAAAAATATTGGTAACCTTCTCTAACTCATAGCATCAAGACTAGATATTGTATTTTTAGTGACTTTATGTTCTAGATTCCAAAGTTATCCAAAAGAATCTCATTTACTAGAAGGAAATAGGAATCTGATATATAACAAGGGAATTATCAATAGTGGGTTGATATATATAATTAGATTATATTTATGGTTATAGGGGTTTATGGATAATGATTGGGAAGTATAATTCACTGATATGAAAACCAGATGTGTTAAAGTTTTCTTCCATAATGAAAATTGTGTGATTTGGAACAACAAGAAGAAATCTTTAGTGGAACTGAGGATAGTTGAGGATAATTACATTTTAGATATAGATTCTTGCACACAAATTTATTAGATGGGTGTGTATCTAGATGATTTAAAACTAGTTTTTAATAAAACATTATGTATTTCTTGTGATAATATTATTTCCATAGATCTCTTAAAGAATCCTATGCTGAACTCAAGATCCAAAAATATTTATATCAGGTACCATTTTATCAAAGAAATAGTGGAAATTGGTAATATAAATCTTGACTATATTTACACTAAGAATTTGATTTCTAGAATTTTCACAATGGTAATTCCAAGAGATATATTTGAAGATATTAAAATGAAACTTAATATCCATTCTTTTCCAATTTTTTAAGGGAGTGTTCAAAGAGGCCCCCACTATTCATTTGATTATGTTGAAAGGGGGGAAACTGTGAAAATAAAAATTAATCTAAATGGGGGAAAATTATTGATAAAGGGATGAGTGATCACTGACTTGTCATATGAAGTTGTTGATAATGTTAAATTGTGGATTTTGGTGATAGGGAGAAAGGAATTTTGAAAATTAAGGGTGATATTTGTTAATTAATTTGTCCATTCCTTCTTGACATTGAGATATGAAATTATATTAATACTATAACCATATCCAGTTGTGTGGTGTAAGACACTTCTCATAAAATATTGGTATTTATTTTATTATTCTTTTTTGTGTTTATGAGTTATAAATTAAATTTTTGGTTTAATAAAAGAATATAATAGAGTTTCCAAAAAATCTAAAAAGGTGATATTTAAGTACCCTTGTAGGTGTTGATGAGTAACCTTAGATTTATTGATGATGTTTTTGGTTTGCAATTGTTTTCAATATGGTTAAAATTCATAAAAGAGGTATTTATGGTTGGTGAGATATTTGGAATGCTTTTTATAAGGTTTGAGTTTCCTTAGGATAATTTTAGATGGTTCTGTGAGTGTTTGAGAGAAATCTGGAATCATTATGTTAGATGTCAGAATTTTGGCCAACTACATTCTTCTATGGGGTCACCACATATGATATTTTTGATACAAAATATGTACTAAGTCAGCATATAAGGATTTAATAATCCCTAAATGATAATTTTTCTACTTGTGAATTGGTAGATGTGATTTGGATACATGAGACCACACATGTAAATTATATTATAGGGGTAATGCTAAGGTAAATTGACTTGATATTAGGATGTTCTACAATTCATCATTAAAATCAGTTTCATATTCTGAAATACTTATCTCCAAGGATAATTGTGCAATGTATGATATTTTATTTATGTGAATGAAATTTTTTAATGGGATTATCTTACAGGGCTATGGAATAAGTGAATTAACTTATTAGAGAAGTGATTATGATATTTTCCTTTGTAAAGAATCTATTTGGTGGTTGTATAAGTTAATTTAGATATATTATGAGATTTTAATGATATATAATGATTTACATTGTGCAAATTTGGGTTTCTAGAATTTGAATATTTTATATATTTAAATTCAGATGATGCTAAAAATTTCCTTAGTGTCTAAAATATCACAACAAGATTATGATTCAAGCAGTATTAAAAAATATATATCCTCATCAGTTAAGAATGGGTTATAACATGAAATAAAAAGTATGAGATGAAATCAAGATCAATTGTATTTATTCTATTTTAAAATAAAAAATTAGATGTATGTGTGTTGTTTCTTAGTTGATCCTTAGTTATTATAATCACATGTAATATGTGTAGTGATTCAAGTTGAGTATTTTGAATGTGAGGGATATTTATTTTTCTAAGTTTTGAAGTTGGTTGTGCCACGTGTATTTTCTTCTCACTGAAATTTTTTAGAATAAAATATAATTATTTTAAATTGATTTACTTAGTTATGCTATAAGTATGTTGAATATTAATGACAATTGATATTGATCTAATTAAATTAGAAAAATATGATGATGTTGTTTGGTCAAGGAATAAAATAAGGGAACTTATGGTATTTACATGATAATACAGGGCATAAGACCCATGTGATGGCTTTTAATGCACCTTAGGAATGAAGATTAAGGAAAACCAAAATAGACTAATACTCATGGTTCTTTATTTTAATAGGATTGAGTCACCCTATCAGATACTAATTTGGTTATATGAAAAGGATTTTTGGAATTAATGTGTCACCTAACTAGAAAAGTTATTTCTCAAAGAAATAGGTGTTTTAAATAAAAAAAATAAAAGAGAATATTTCAAGTAGTACATGTTTCAAGAGAAAAATACAAGATATTCTTTTTATTGAGAAACTAATAGAAGAATAAGATAGCCTGGATCATGAATAGTTGAATCATTTTTCATCATATGATGTAGCTATAGCATTCAGGATAATAAAAACAGAGTATAAGTAAAGAATATTATATCATTTTTTTATTTTTCATGCAGTGATAATATTATTCTATATATTAATTAAGGATCAAGTTTAATATAAAAAATAGTCGCTCAATAACCAGATTCTAGAAACGATCATTCTGATATTATTTTAATCATTACTAAACCATAAATATGTTTTATAAAATCTAGTGGGGTTATGATAAATAAGTTTATTAGATGATACCTATATCATAAACTTATATATTATCACAAGATTTAGTGGTTAATTCGTGGCTCGATGATAGTCAAACATGTAAAAGTGTTGGAACCCATACTAGGTATGAACCTTGTAAAAATTTATTATCCCTTACCTTATTAACTTATTTATTTAATACCAATAAGTTTGAGTAAATATATTTATTATATTGTGTCTTAACTAGTAATAGAGGTTTATTTATGATGGAAAAAAATTAATATACAACCACCACTTATTCATCCCCCCTATCAATAATAAATTTATTCTTTGAGAATTTCAAATTTGAATAATCCATAATACAAGTGAACCTTTCTAAAAAAGATCCCAACCATGGATATAACAAAGTTATCAAACTTATATACAATCTTAAACCCATTCTTGTTAATCAATATCTGTGAGACTATGTTTTTAAGAACTTTGGGAACATACAAGACATCATTTAAGATGAGGCAAACTTGAGATCAACCAAACATTTTTATTATATTTTTATAATTATATATTTTCCCATGTATATAGACATACCATATTTGATTTATTATATACTCTTAAATATAATTTTTTTCACATTTTTCATGTACAACTTTAATAGATCCACCAATAGGAGTTATCCTCAAGCATATTCTCTTTAAAGATCATGCACAAAAATATCTCCTTTGTAGTGTAGTTTCTATATTACTTCTTATGGATATAAAATTATCATTTGGAGTGTCCTAACTTTCTATAGAAGTGGAATTACCATTTCTTTTTCATGAATTGAACCTTTCCTTTTTAAGGACAGTTTGGATATTTTTTCCCCTTTGAGTACCTAAATGGATCAACTCCTATTTCTATAAATACCTTCTATTTATCATCCTTGGCATCATTATCCTTTTTTTATTTTTATATTCCACATAAATTTGTAATTATTTGAGTAACCCATTAAGTGAAATATATTTTTTCTTGTTATCTAGAGAATTAATAACATTCTTCCAAGAAGGGGTGATCTTATCAATGATGGCTTTGATAATGATTGAATCGTCCATGTTAATCTTGTTTTGATAAAGGTGTTGTAATATGTGTTGTATTTCATAGAATTTATATATGATATATCTAATATATACTATTTTCTATGAACTAAAATGATTTTTAGGAATTTATTTTCTATCACATCCTTAGTGATGTACTTTTGTTCCAAAGCTTCCCATATCTCCTTTACGGTTGGAATATATTGATATGTATCAAAGAAGTCAATGGTTAATGCATTGAGTATATTTCATTGACACATTAGTTCATCATTCACTCATTTTTCCTTATGTGGGAAACTTTATTCACCTTATCTTCAGATGTTGGGGGATTCATAGTTGAGAGAACATACCACTTTGAGTGTCATAGGTTTTAAATGAATTCGTTTTTTTCACTTCTTGAAATTTTTTTCATCAAATTTCTCCATAATAAATTAATTATTGAAAATCCCCATATCCATATTAATGGAATATACTCTTAATATTATTGGGGATATTAGTGGATAATAGATATGAATATTTTTGGAAGATACTATATGAAGCTCTTTGAGGCACGTTACATTTTCACACTCTTTAAGAGTAGATTTTCCACTACAAAATTGGTAGTACTATGAGTTTCTAGTGAATCCTATTTAGGATAAAATGGTGGATTGATAATCTATACTAGTAATTCATAGATATTATCCCTTTAAGAAGAATTATAAACAAGATAGTTTTGAAAGGGTTCCTTTTTTTCACAAATAAATATCCATTTATTCTTGTAGAAATATTTTATAGGAATATAAAACTCAAGAGGATATATATGAATGGTAATTATGTTTCATGGAAGTTAATTTTTTATAAATTCATTATTTTTCATATAATGGGAACTCCAATTTATAATAATGGAAGAACACATTCTAATAAGTCACCATACCCCTTTATAACTGGGAAGATTACCCTTTTTAAAAGGCTTGTATTTTCTATATTTAATTATTTCTTTCCAATCCCACCTGATCGATTAAGTGTCCAAGATCACATATACAATAGAATAGATGTGTCTGTTAGATTAGGTCTGATCTGGTTGATAGTCTAGATCTCACTTGTTTATTGAACTGGGCCCAACCACTGAATATACCCATTTGGTCTTGGGCCTAAACCAGTATAACCCACCAATAAATTAATAAAAATTATGGAAATTCCAAGTACCTCGCACTGATTCAGCATGTGAAGTGAAAAATGCACCATCAAAGCACCACATTATTCTTTTGCGCAATTGTTCACATGGACAGTGTGATACACTATATCCCATAGGATTATTCCCTTTCTCTTTATCATTTTTAAATAGTGATAAATGTGAACACATTAATAAATGAGACCCTACTCCATCCACTTTTCAATGTGTGTTTCCTTAAAGAACTTTCACTTTAAAAAACATAAAATAAAACATAAAAATATTTAAAAAATATTAAAATATAACACTCCCTTTCCATTTTAAAATATTTAAAAACAAATTTTGAAAATCATGTACCATTATTTATTGGAAATAACTTTCATAATATGGGTATCTCTTGATTTGAACCTTTACATTTTAGAGGCAAATCAAATTTGAATAGAGAAATGGTTAGACACTTCCTTGAACATGTAAATCATGTTATCATATAGATTCATCCTACATAGGTCCATTTAAATTTCCTAGTTCTTCATCTACTCTTAGACACCATTATGGACACATGTCACTTATCCTTTTATGAATATTATAGATCCAAATTCCCAAGCTCATTAGAGTGGCCCCACTCCAACATTCTCATAGGTGAACCAAAAAAGTGTTCCTATGTTTCAACACATGTTTGATATACTTGGTTCATTGAGAGTTTTAAACCCAATCTCCCTTTTATCATGGGTAAAATAACACTTTCTTGGTATTTCATATTCATTTAGTTTTTTGTTCACATATACGAAATAATTTACAACATTGAACTTATACTTAAAAATTTATTTCATGTTAACTTGAGGTTTCATAATTGGTGATTTTTTTAAAATTAATTTAAACCCATCCCAAAGGAATCTTTGTATACTAACTCCCTTTAAAGTTCCTTAGTTATTGGATCCACTAAACTTTTCATTTATCTAAAAAATTCAACTGTTATGATACAATCTTGTATCAACTACCTTATATAATTATGCATAAGAACAATGTTTCTTGATTTTATAAGTTTTGTTATATGCCAAATCCATCATTTCTTGACTATCACATTTTATAGAAACTATAAACATAGGTTTTGGAGAAAATTATAAATGAGAAAAAAGTGATATAAGACAATCTAGTTCTTTACTAATAAAACTAAAGAAATAAACTCAAAATCCATTGTGTATTCCATTATACAAATTTTTTTCTTTGATCCTGTCACGAACCAGGCCGGGTCGCCATCTGACCCAGCGTCCGACCCGGTCCACGGAAAGGCCCGAAGGGAATTCCCGATCCCCACGGTCTGGAACAAGTGCCCAAGTATCAAGATTAACAAGTGGGAACAGTTTTACCTGAAATAAAAGAAAGAAAAACAACCAACAAGATAAATAAACCGAAACTGGAAACAGACTACCAAACACACTTCTAAACTATAAACAGGTTTAGGTCTATAATTCAGCTAAAAATCCAAAATGAACAACAACAAGAATATATAACTAAACTCCAAAACCAACCTCATGCGACACGAGAAGTTGCATCCCCAAGATACCAACACCAACCTGCACACGAAGACCAACAGCAACTAGAACCACCATCGCTGAACACGATGTCACAACCTGGAAAGCAGAAGGAACAAAATCTACATACACCCAAGGGTGTATGTAGGGTGTGAGAAAAAAGCCCAGTAGGATGCCACTGAGAAAAATGTTCCACGCATAATTATTAAAAGACAAATACATTTTCAATTTAATAGAATAAAAGTAAATTAGTGTTTAAAGAATTTTAATGAAAACGTTTTTTTAGGGGGAACTTATCTAAAAGGAAAACAACTTAAATTAACTTACACACACACATGCACACCCACACACGCACGCACACACACAGACACACGCACACACATACACATGCACACACACATTTCTTGTTAACCTCAACGTCACACCGTGTGCCGACGGTGAGCAGAAATAAGAGGAAGAGCACAATACATGGGAGATCCTAAAGATACTAGCGAGAAGTGGGACCCTAGAACCTCACATCTCGGTGAACCATATCACACATTCCTGTGCGCGATCCACTGGTAGGGAAACACCTCATATCATAATGGTCTCCAGTAATCATCCAATGTTTAGTTAGTGTTGTAAGCGTCAATCCCGCTAAGTGAAACTGGGCCGAGGCCACTCCTGTATCACTAGCACGCTAGTCTAGTCCACCCATCTAGTACCAAGGCTTCCCATTTGTGCTCAAGTAGTTCAGAGTTCAAGTTTTATGCTATAATCACATACTCAGACCAAGAAAGACATCACGGACACCAAAACCACCATTTTCACACACAAAATCCATTTGAAATAATACACACACTAAAATGTTTCAAAACTCAATATGAATTTCTTACACAACCAATTAAAACAACTTGCATCCTTAATAACCATTTAATTAAACATTTAAGATTTTTAATAAACAAATTTTGAAGAGCAGAGCATGAATTTTACACACAAAACCAACCCAAACATCTTTTGTAACCAAACACACGACGTAGTCTTATCAAAACATTATTTTCACCACCAATATCATTTAATTAAAAATTTCAAAATTTGTAAAACACTAAAAACCAGCTTGACATGGGTTTTTAGAAAATTACACTAACATCCCATAAACACATCAATAACATATCAGTGCATATGAGATCTAAAGAGAATAAAATAAAACCACTTAGCACCATGAAAACTAACTAAATAATGCACTGAATTAATTAAACATGCAAATAACTTCATCAAACAATAACTATGAGCAGAACCACCTACCTCGTGTAGCAACTCCGAAAAATTGATGCACAAAGGCCACTACAAGTCAAGTGCAGCTCAAACAGCATGTGTATGTCCTAAAAACAAAATACCAAACCCTTTTCATCAAAATTAAACCAACTGCAGCCTAAAAATGTATGCCGAAAAATCCCCAAAACATTGACGGTGAACCAAAACCCATCAACGCCATACTAAAATAAAATCTGCAAACCTTGCATGATACAATAAAACAAGTGCACAAGTTACAAAATACAACCGTGTAATATAAATGTATTTATATCCAAAATGCACCCCGTTTCACACAAGAATACCATATAGAAATTAAACACAAGTTAATAAATTGTCAAAACATCTTCCGCAGAAAAAATAAGTTGATGTCAACTCAAAATCATAAAACCCCTAAATAAATAAATCAAACCAACTACACCCAAATTAAACAAAAAAAATTTAAGGCCAAACCCTAAAATAACCCAATACACAAAGGAAAACCAAAAATTAAAGGAAAGAAAAAAAAGAAAATAAAACCAAGGATGAAGACTATTCTGAAGGGGGGTTGCGGTCGCTAGTTGGTTCACACAAGGAGAGGCCGGGAAGAGGGGAGTTCCATCAATGGAGGGCAGGCTGGTGGGGGGCATCAGGTTCGATGGCGGGTGTCTGAGAGAGGAATTTGGGGCGGCGCACAGGGTCTTCCAGCCGGCTGAGAGGGAGGAGGGCGATGCCGGACAGGAGCTAAAGGGGAGGAGGAGCACGCCGGACTAACCTGTGGCCAGCAGGGGAGCCGCGCTGGGAGGCTGTGCCGGAAGGGCTACCGGTAGGGGTTGGGATGGGGGTTCACCGGAGGGGGTGCGGATCCGGTGGACATGGCGGGGCGGCAGTCAGGGGAGCGGCGCGCCTGGGAGCTAGGGTAGCGGCCTGCAGCGGATAGGGCAGGGGGGTCGCGCCTCGACCGGGCTGAGAGGGGGAGGCCACCAGACTGGGGGAGGGGGAGGCGGTGTAAAACTTGGGAGAATGGGGGAGGATTTGACGGGATGAAGAAGAAAAAAAAGAAACGGGGAAAAGGGGGGAGCTAGGTCATGACGCAAGAGGGAGAGGAAAAAAAATAATGAGAAAAAAAAGGATAAAAATAAAACTAAATAAAAACTTGAAACAAAATTCAATTAAAAATAAAACTAAATAAAAACATAAAACAAAATTTAAAACCAAAACAAGTGGTAATAATAATAATACTAATGATAATAATTATCATAATAATTATAATAGTAAAATTAACAAAACTATAATAATTGTAATAAACTTAAATATAAATAACAATAATAATAATAATAATAATAATCTCAAATGACATTATTATGATTATTATTATTAAAACAATTGGTAATTCATTTTATTTCATTAATTAAACATCAGCAAGGTGTGCGGTGAACTGAACGGGGCCATGCGATGACCCAAGCGAGGCCGCGCAGCTTCAACTGCATTGCGCTGGACGCAAACAAGGCCAAAACATAATGAACTCGATAACTTAAGTCGAGTTTGGACCCGAACTACCTGACGCAATGAAAATTAATAACATAAATAAATTAGAAACGACGGGTGTGACAATTCTTCCCACCATAAATCTTTCTGTCCCCGGAAAGCCACAACCAAGGCTGAGACCCAAAGCAGGAAACGACACCCCATTGGGGATCAGAAGGTACCCCCATGAAAAGCAAGTGAAAAGAGGCAAACGCACTATGCTCAGAGATAGCGACTCAAATGACAACCTCAAGGAACCCGTAAAACACTTTTCTCTAAGTGTCACCTTCCCTAGAGCGCTAGAACACCTCCAGTTGATTTCTTAAAGAAAGGAACTCTCGCACCCATGGAAACCAACTTCACAAGCCGAAACACCTCAAGCACTATTAAACCGAAACCACACCATTTGGCTTGAATGAACAAACAAGGTCAAACCACGTCCATAGAACACTCCTATCACTTATCACCAAGCCATATTTAAAAACAGAAGAAAAAGATCAACATGGGGAGGCCCGAGGGGATCCCCACCATTAGGAACTTGCCAACGCCTAAGACGAGACTAGAAAACCAACATGAGGAGGTCCGGGCGGACTCCCCACCATTAAGGAAAGGCCAACAACGATTTATTCCAAAGACCTTTGTGCAAGACCTATCGTGGGTCTCACCGCCATTAGAACGAATAGAGGATATAAGACTTTGAAAATTCTCGATGGTGACCAAACACCCCGCCACAAGGGGAGGGGTGGGTGGGACCTGACCACCCAGGCATCAAAACGACGACCTAAGACCCAACCAACAAATCCACATCCCGGGATGAGCATTATAGAATTTTGGGACTGATTTCCCCAACAGACTCTCAAAGACCAATAAAAGTGATTACATCCGATGGGACACTACCCCCAAGACATCAAGGCACGAGATGACATGCGTCCACATGGTCACAAAAACCTTATGTAACCAGAAAGCTCATCTGAAGAAGAAAAACCATGGAAACAATTTAGACTGCCTCTACTTTTAACATTGGTGACAGAAATAAGGTTGGGTCCCGTACACTCCCGAGGTTCCTGACCACACGCCAGCTTCACTCCGGGGCCTATGGCTGGAGCCCTGATGTTTGAAGCATCTCCTACCTCGCAGTCAGGCATTGAAGACTCCTGAACGGAGCTTCTCCTTTTGGTGTAACATGCAACCACACTGCAACCGAGGCAACACCAGCAAACACGACACATTACAACATCTGACTAATCATATGCGGAACATTCACCAACACTAGAGTTGAAATGGTGCATGCGCATCACCCTTTGTCACACTGAATGAGAACACGACACCACCAATAGTCACCTAAACATGACTGTTGCTGTTGAGAGTAACTTTACGCTGAGAAAGACTTTAAACTGCGTCTTGAACAACACGTGATTCCTGCGAATGACCATAGCAGCCTCATACGACTTTGTCTGCCAAACTAGTGGTCTAACACGAACCTTTCCTTAAATGAAACAAACCAAAGACCAGAGGTCATTTAGAACAATAGACCGCACCAACAACTTCGAGTTGCTTCAACCTTTTCCCCACTGGAGTCTCCTTTACCGCTTCCAAACAACTGTTGACTATAAAAGGGACCTCATGCTGCAAGACATCACAAAACATGACCCTTGCAGCCGATGAAAGTACTCCAAAGCCCTTCCAGACACTGGTCAACACTAATAATTCCGAACCGCCTTCAACTTTCCCCACTAGAATTTCTTTCACCGCTTCCAGGGGGACATTTAGACACAACGATGTCAACTTCATACCCGACAAGTCAGACAACTCAAAAAGACCAAAACTCCCTTCAGCTCCCCTCTCATCTGTCATTCCGCTGCAAGAGGATCCGCTTAACTTAAGGAAAAAGGGAATAGACTTAGCATTGTCACTAAAAAGGAAGAGTCCTTACTTTTGTCAACTGGAGGGTCGGCCAACGGTGAACCATCTGTGGTCGCACGTCATTCTCACATTAACTCTTTATTGGGGGCGTACACTAGCCAAGAAAGAAAACCATGGACCCAACCAAACTGGTCCAATGGTCAGGACATACCACAAGTGAACACCAAACGTGTAGGGGAAACCACTGAAAGGGCTCCCCGATGTAATTTTCAAAAGAATTAACTAGATACATGCTTACATACAAACTTACAAATAAGAATTCAAACTCAGGACACAACCATTCAGAAAGAGTCCTCATCTCAAAACGCCTCACATCCAACATTTTCAAAACACAAGGACACGCCACACAAACACTGTTTACTAAAACACCAAATTTCTTTCCTTTAACAAAACATTTTGAAAATAAGAAAACCCAGTGGGTTGCACAAACACCAATGGCGTCCCATGAGCCTCGCACATGCATGTTCCCGTGCCGCACCGGCACCCACCTCATGTCCATCCAGGCACTCATCCGCTCGTGCTATTAACCATTTCCCTTTTTGCATACACTCATGAAAGTGGTTGTGCATGATAGCATCAAGGATCAAAACCAAACCTTTCCATTTTTTTTCAAAACCAAAACATCCAACCCACACTTTTCAAACCTCGCACACCATTTCATTTTTAAAGCGCTTCATTTGAAAACATTTTCTAAGACCAAAACATTTTTACTTAAAAACCATACTTCCACGAATCCAAAACAAAGAGACGAGAAACAATACAGGAGGAAACTGGTGTCAGTGGGTGATTGGAGAATATGGTTGGCGGCCATACACCAATCACACCATTGGCCACTGAGAGTATTTTAGGACAGTTTCCCCGGCTCCACAAGGCTTGCCAGACCCTGCGAGCTCACTAAGACCACTGACCTCACTCCCTTTTCATTTCCCTTAGACACGATTAACTGCGAGGGCCAAAAACTCAGAAAAACCCCAACATACTTCGGTAACTTGAGTCCCGCCACGAGGTGTGCTGGCCAGACACCTTACTCGTAGCCAGGACATCGAGTCCCGACAACTTTAACTCAAGTCTACTGTGACTCTATCCTAAAAGAACATGACCCAAGAGAGTAAACATTTCCCTATGATACCATTTTGTCACGAACCAGGCCGGGTCTCCATCCGACCTGGCGCCTGACCTGGTCTGCGGCAAGGCCTGAAGGGCGTTCCCGATCCCCACGGGCTGGCACAAGTGCCCAGGTATCAAGATTAACAAGTGGGAACGGTTTTACCCAAAATAAAAGACATAAAAACAAACAACAAGATAAATAAACTGAAAATGGAAACAGACTACCAAACACACTTCTAAACTATAAACAGGTTTAGGTCTAAAATTCAGCTAAAAACCCAAAATGAACAACAAAAAGAATAGAGAACTAAACTCCAAAACCAACCTCATGTGACATGAGAAGTTGCATCCCCAAGCTACCAACACCAACCTGCACGCGAAGACCAACAGCAACCAGAGCCACCATCGCTGAACACGATGTCACAACCTGGAAAGCAGAAGGAACAAAATCTACATACACCCAAGGGTGTATGTACGGTGTGAGATAAAATCCCAGTAGGATGCCACCGAGAAAAAGGTTCCACGCATAATTATTAAAAGACAAATACATTTTCAATTTAACAGAATAAAATTAAATTAGTTTTTAAATAATTTTAATGAAAACGTTTTTTTAGGGGGAACTTCTCTAAAAGGAAAACAACTTAAATTAACTTACACACACACACACACACGCACACAGACGCACGCACACACATACACACGCACACACACTTTTCTTGGTAACTCCAATGTCACACCATGTGCCAACGGTGAGCAGAAAGCAGAGGAAGAGCACAATACATGGGAGACCCTAAAGATACTAGCGGGAAGTGGGACCCTAGAACCTCACATCTCGGTGAACAGTATCACACATTCCCATGCACGATCCACTGGTAGGGAAACACCTCCTACCATAGTGGTCTCCAGTCATCATCCAATTTTTAGTTAGTGTTGTAAGCGTCAATCCCGCTAAGTGAAACTGGGCCGAGGCCACGCCTGTATCACTAGCACGCTAGTCTAGTCCGCCCACCTAGTACCCAGGCTTCCCATTTGTGGTCAAGTAGTTAAAAGTTCAAGTTTTATGCTATAATCACATACTCAAACCAAGAAAGACATCACACACACCAAAACCACAATTTTCACACACAAAATCCATTTGAAATAATACGCACACTAAAATGTTTCAAAACTCAATATGCATTTCTTACACAACCAATTAAAACAACTTGAATCCTTAATAACCATTTAATTAAACATTTAAGATTTTTAATAAAAAAAAATTGAAGAGCAGACCATGAATTTTACACACAAAACCAACCCAAACCTCTTTTGTAACCAAACACACGACGTACTCTTATCAAAACATGATTTTCACCACTAATATCATTTAATTAAAAATTTCACAATTTGTAAAACACTAAAAACCAGTTTGACATGGGTTTCCAGAAAATCACAATAACATCCCATAAACACATCAATAACAAATCAATGCATATGAGATCTAAATAGAATAAAATAAAACCACTTCGCACCATGAAAACTAACTAAATAATACACTGAATTAATTAAACATGCAAATAAATTCATCAAACAATAACTATGAGCAGAACCACCTACCTCATGTAGAAACTCCAAAAAATTGGTGCACAAAGTCCACTACAAGTCAAGCGCAGCTCAAACAGCATGGGTATGTCCTAAAAACAAAATACCAAACCCTTTTCATCAAAATTAAACCAACTACAGCCTAAAAATCTTACCCGAAAAATCCCCAAAACATTGACGGTGAACCGAAACCCATCGACGCCATACTAAAACAAAATCTTAAACCCTTGAATGATATAATAAATCAAGTGCACAAGTTACAAAATACAACCGTGTAATATAAATGGATTTATATCCAAAATGCAACCCGTTTCACACAAGAATACCATATAGAAATTAAACACAAGTTAATAAATTTTCAAAACATCTTCTGCACCCAAAATAAGTTGATGTCAACTCAAAATCATAAAACCCCTAAATCAATACATCAAACCAACTACACCCAAATTGAACCAAAACAATTTAATTCCAAACCCTAAAATAACCCCATAAACAAAGGAAAACCAAAAATTAAAGGAAAGGAAAAAAAGAAAAAATCAAGGATGAAGACTATACCGAAGGGGGGTTGCGATCGCTGGTTGGTTCGCACAAGGAGAGGTCGGGAGGAGCGGAGTTTCAGCCATGGAGGGCAGGATGGAAGGGGGGCATCAGTTTCAATGGAGGGTGTCTGAGAGAGGCATTTGGGGTGGCATACAGGGTCTTCGAGCCAGCCAAGAGGGAGGAGGGCGATGCTAGACAGGAGCCGAAGGGGAGGGGGAGCGCGCCGGACTAACCTGCGGCCAGCAGGGGAGCCGCGCTGGGAGGCTGCGCCGAAAGGGAAACCAGTAGGGGTTGGGATGGGGGTTCGCCGGAGGGGGTGCGGATCCGGTGGACATGGCGGGGCGGCAGTCAGGGGAGAGGTGCGCCTGGGAGCTGGGGTGGCGGCCTGCAGCGGATAGGGAAAGGGGGTCGCGCCTTGACCGGGCCGAGAGGGGGAGGCTGCCGGACTGGGGGAGGGGGAGGCAGTGTAAAACTTGGGAGAAGGGGGGAGGATTCGATAGGATGAAGAAGAAAAAAAGAAACGGGGAAAAAGGGGGAGATAGGTCACGATGCAAGAGGGAAAGGAAAAAAAGAATGAGAAAAAAAAGGATAAAAATAAAACTAAATACAAACTTGAAAAAAAATCAAATAAAAATAAAACTAAATAAAAACTTAAAACAAAATTCAAAACCAAAACAAGTGGTAATAATAATAATACTAATGATAATAATTATCATAATAATAATAATAGTAAAATTAACAAAACAATAATAATTGTAATGAAATTAAATAGAAATAATAATAATAATAATAATAATAATAATCTCAAATGACATTATTCTGATTATTATTATTAAAAAAATTGTTAATTCATTTTATTTCATTAATTAAACATTGGCAAGGTGTGCGGTGAACCGGGCGGGGTCGCGCGACGACCCAAGCGAGGTCGTGCAGCTTCAACTGCGTTGCGCTGGACGCAAACAAGGCCAAAACATAATGAACTCGATAACTTAATTCGGGTTTGGACCTGAACTACCCGACGCAAAGAAAATTAATAACATAAATAAATTAGAAACGACGGGTGTGACAGATCCCCAAGAGATTTCTCTACCTATAAGTGTAATAATCCGACCACTCATGGAAGAGTGATCCTTCATATTTGTAATCCATCTTGCATCAAAAAAAACTTCCAAAACTATTAGGTTTACACTATATCATATACAATAATCCATATTTCCCTTTATATACTTGATTACTTTATTAACTGAATCCCATTGTGCATAACTAGGATTACTTGTATACCTTATCAACCTTCCAATAATAAAATAAATATCTAGTCTTGTACAAGTCATACAATACATAAGACACCCAATAACCCTTGTATATTCTAGTTGATCAAATAAACTATTAGTATTTAGTAGAATCCAAATACTAGAAGCATATGGGCTAGAAACCAGTGAACAATAAAAAAATTTCAACCTATTTCACACATTTTCAATGTAATTAGATTGATAAAGAAGAATAAAATTCTTATTCAAAAAACTTTATTCCCAAAATAATATTAGATTCACCTAATTCTTTCATGTCATAGTTTCTAGATAAAATGGACTTATCCTCATTTACATGGTCCATATCAGTTCCAAATATTATCATGTCACTAACATATAAATAAATAACCACATCATGATTGTTATGTAACTTACTATAAACACAATTATCAGATAATAAAACAAAAAATCCATCAGATAATAATATTTCATTAAATTTTCCATACCATTTTTTTGATCTTGTTTGAAACTATATAGGGATCACATAAATTTAAAAAACTTATTTCATTTTCCAGGTACTATGAATCCTTCCATTTGTTCTATAGATATTTGTTCATCTAATTCACCATTTATTAATATTATTTTAAAATAAATTTAGTGAATTTATAAATTATATATAGAAGCTAAATCTAGAATTATTCTAATAGAATTATTCATGTCCATGGGAGCATAAGTATTGAAATAACCAAATCCTTTCATTTAGGAAATTCCCTTGTTTATAAATCTGGATTTATATTTTTTAACTATACAATAAATTTTTTAAATTATTCTAAATACCCACTAACAAAATACATGTTGTGAACCTTAAGTAATATCAACTAATATTCAAGTATTGTTCCTAGTTATAGGGTCCATTTCTTCATTAATAGATTAGTTCCAAAGAGATGGATCACAATATTACATAACTTCTTTGAATGTTTTTTAATCAGGTTCTATATTGAAAAAAACTATAGTTAGTCTAACCATAATATACATAGTACCTTACAATAATGATAAATATAAATTAGAAACTAATTCATTTCATAACTAAGGTTGTTTAATTTTAAAAATCACCTTGAATATATCTTCAAGAGATATTATATTATCTAATTTGTATTCCTATATTTAGGATTTATTAGGTAAAGAGGTAAATTGAGATTCATCAAAGATATCACCTATTGATTCAATAACTTTGTTAACAGCTATATAATCATTAGATTCTACTGTTGTGGATCTAAAATATTTTAAATTCTCTATTAATCCAAGAAATATGCTATCAATACTTAGTTTACCAAATATTTACCTTTTATTTTTAGGTACTCTTACAATCATGTGATGATCTTAAACCTTTAAATAATTTAGGTTTGGTTTCCTATTCTTCCATAATTAATAGGGATTAATTTTATTCCATTTTTTGGGACCCCTATTTTGAATATGACATGTTGTTAATAATGATTCTCCCAAAAATATTCTTGAGAGGCTAGACGCAGACATCATATAATTAATTATTTCCAATAATCTTCTATTCTTTCCCTCATCTACACTATTTAGTTGATGTGTATTGTAAGTTTTCACTTAATGTGTGATTCCTAAGGATTAAAACAATAAAGGATTGTAATATTAAATACCCCTATCAGATCTAGGATATTTAATTGTAAACACGTTTTTTAACCTCATTTTTATAGATACTAAATTTATCTATAACTTTATATTTAACATGTAAAATATAAACATGGAGAATTTTATAATAATCACCAATAAAAGTTAAAAATTGCATTTTATAACCTATAGTGGGTGTATCATGAAAATAATATACATACCTATGTATTAATTCTAAAAAATTACTTTTCATTTCTATAGTTGGAAATGGTTTCCTAACAATTTTAGTTTTCAAGAAAGTTACACATTTATAATCATTCTTATCCATGATAGGTATACTTTTTTTTATAATTTATAGGACCTAAATAATTATAAACTAAATCAAATGACTCTATAAATTAAACAGAAAAAAAACTTTTATTTAATTTGAATAATCCATTATACAAGTGACCATTTAAAATAATGATCCCTCCCTTGTAATGAATAAATTTATCTTCTATAAATAAAATATTAAACATATTATTGTTTAAAATTATCCTTGATACATAGTTTCTATGAACTTCAAGAACATAGAAGAAATAATTTGTGGTGAGGATATTACCAGAGGTAAGATAAATATTAATCACAATATTCCCTTATATGTTTATTATTGTATAGTTCCCCGTGTACAACCATGTCACATATTTGAATGATTACATCCCCTTAAAGAGAGATTTTTTGTTTCACATATGTCTTTTAACACTGGAATAAATCCACTAAGAAGTGTTATTCATGACCACATTACATTTTAAGATCATAGGTCTAAAGTTCTCCTTTGGAGTGTTGTTTCCATATTTATTCTTATGAAGATGAAAATACTGTTTGATGTGTCTCTTATTTCCATATAAGTAGTCAACCCCTTTACTCTTCTTGAATTTTACATTTCCATTTGAAGGATGTTTTGGATGTTTCTATCCTTTCAGGACCTAGATGTTCCCACTAACTCCACCATATGGACCTTGGAATTATCATCCTTGGGTTATTTTCATCTTTGTGATTTCCATATTCATCCTCAATTTTTAATTAGTTGACTAGATCATTAAGGTAAATATCTTCCTTCTTATGATTTATAAAGAATTTAACATTCTTCCATGAAGGGAGGATATTATTGATGATGGATGTGAAGATTATGGCATCATCCATGTTCATATTGTTTTTATTAATGTGTTATATGGTGAATTTTATTTCATATAATTCCTCTATTATATATCTATTTTCTAACATTTTTTTGAAAAATACTTATTACGAACTGTTATTTATCATGTCCTCAGTGATGAAATTTTTTTCTAAAGTTTCCTATATATCTTTTGTGATTGGAAGATATTTGTATGTATCAAAGAGGTCATCAGCTGATGTTTTGAGTATGCATACTAAATAAATGAGTTTATCATTCTCCAATTTTTTATTATGTGTAAAACATGAAGCATCTCATATTTAGGTGTAGGGGTCTTAGAGTTGAAAACGCAAACACCAATTTTAGAATTGTAAGTATAAAATGAATTCTCTTTTTCCACCTCTTGGAATTTTTTGCATTGAATTGCACCACCTTCATCACATTGTTTAGATTAACCATATCCATGTTGATAGAATCTTATCATAATATTTTTTTTGTATATTGGGGGATAATGGATACAGAAATTTGTTTATGATAGTATATAGAGATCACCCGGGAACATTAAAAAAAAAATTATCCTTAAGATTAGATTCACCCCCCCCCCCCCCCCCCCGCAACAAATTGGTTGTACTTTCAGTTGTTGGTTAACCCTCTTCAGGATACAATGGTGGATTGATACTCTCCACAATTAATTTTTCGAGAGTATCCTTTCAATAATATTTATAAATAAGAGATCACTGAAAGGGGTTTTTTTATACACCAAAAAAGTGATTTTGAAACTTGTAGAAAGATTTTGAAGGAATCTCAAACTTGAGAGGGGATATTGTAATTGTAATTATGTTTCGTGGAAGTGAATTCAGACTAAATTTGATATTTATCATCTAATGGGGACTCCAATTTATTGGAATGGAATCAATTATTTGAATAAAGAATCATACACCATATAATTAGGTATATTACCCTTATTAAAGGATAATTATTTTATACATTTAACCTTATCCTTATAATAACACATGTTTGATTAAGTGGTCGAGATCTCACCCACTAGAAAATGGACGTCTATTATAGCATGTT
This sequence comes from Viscum album, assembly GCA_963277665.1. Taxonomy (NCBI): domain Eukaryota; kingdom Viridiplantae; phylum Streptophyta; class Magnoliopsida; order Santalales; family Viscaceae; genus Viscum; species Viscum album. The sequence goes on from OY728148.1 coordinate 171,180,130, forward strand.
TGATCTGATCGATGGTCCAGGTCATACTCGTTCAGTTAACTAGGTCAATCTATAAAATGTACCTAGTCAGGCCTAGGCTTAAACTAGTTTAACCCAATTATCCATTGTGAAAAATTAAGGAACATAAAAGCATAGATGTGGCATGTGGATTGAAAATTGTTCCATCAAATCACCACTTTGTGTGTTTTCAAGTGTGTGGATTTGCATGTGCATGCATGGATAATATAGTGTACCATAACCCATAGGATTATACCATTTTCTATTTTCATATTTCAATAGTGATAAATGAAATCCCATTAATAAAGGGTTCCCCGCTCAACCAAAATTTCAATGTGAAATTCCCAAAAGAACTTCCCCTATAAAAACATAAAATAAAACATTAAAATATTTTGAAAACATTAAAATCCAACAATCACCCACCATTTCAAAAAAAATTAAAACACCTTTGGAAAGTCTATAATAATAATCTCTTGGAAAGAAATTTCATAAATAATGGTATTTCTAGATTTGGACTTATAGAGTATAGAATAATAAAATCTAAATAAATAAATAGGTAGACACTACCTTGAACATGTAACTGATGATATCAGTTGGATTCATCATACATAAGTCCCTTAAAATTTCACATTTTTTCATTTACCTGTAGAAAAAATTATTTCCATGTGTTACTTATACTTTCATGAATATTCTAGAGCCAAATTCATAATCACTTTAGATCATCCTTGCTCCTACATTCACATCGATCAAACAAAACTATTAATATGTTCCTCGGTTCATTAAGAGTATTAAAATCACCCTCCTTTTTCTTATAGGAACCAAACACAATTTTCTTAGTATGTAATATTACTTTTATATTTCCTTCACATGTATGATTGAATTTAAAATATTGAACTAGTACATATAAAGTTATCAAATGATAATTTGAGGTCCCATCATTGATGAATTTTTAACAAGGCCTTTAAACCCATCTCAAAGGAAGTTTTTTAAACTAACCCCCTTGAAATTTTCATTTTTAGTGGATTTTCAAAGTTTTGGCTCGATTTTGAAGATTCTATAGTTATGATATCATATTTTATCAAAATCCTTAATTAACTATATTGGTGAAAAATATGTATCGATTATCCATTATAAGTATTTCTAAAATCTCTACCGATCAATTCTAGACTATCACCTTGTATAAAAACCAGATACATACGTATAGGCTACCATGGTAGATCTAATAAAAGTGGTATAATACTTTTTTATTATTTACTAGAATTCACTAAATCAACAAACTTAAAATAAATTATGTATTATGTTATATAAATATCTTTCTTTTCTCCCCAAGATATTATTCCACCTCCATGTGTAAAAATTCCAACCACTCGTAGAAGAGTAATCCTCAAGATTTTTAATCCATATTCCATTAAGAAAACCTTACAATTCCATTGGGTTTATATGATAAAAAATAATGTAATACATACTACACTTTAGATACTAGAGTAATCTTTTAACCACATCCCATTGTGTATAACCTGGATTACTTGTATATCTTCTCAACTTTCCAACAGCATAATAAATATTGGGTTTTTCTCTAATCATAGCATACAAAATACACCCAATAAATGTTAAAAAATAATTTTTATTACTTATGTTGGGTGTAGAATAAAATTAAAATACATTACTATCTATTAATTCAAAGAAAGTACATTTCTTTTATATATCTGGAAATGGTTTCCTAACTACTTTAGCTAGCATGCAAGTTATACATTTACGATCATTATTATTCATTCTAGGTAATAATTATAGTTGAGACCTAAATGATTATAACCTAAATGATTATGATATAAATAATAATACTCTAGAAAGTACACAGAGACAAATTTTTTATTTAATTTGAATAATACATCAAAATATTGACCCTTTCCTGTGAAAATCCCACCCTTAGATAAAACAAAGTTATCTTCCCCAAATATAATCTTAAATCATCATTTTTTTAACTAGCTCTCTAAGACTAATATTATATGAAATTCTAGCACATATATGAAATTATTGAGGGTGATTAACTTTCCTTATGAAAACTCAAGATCAATTACACCCTTCCATTATATTGTTATGGTTATAGAGTTCCCCATGTATAAATACATTCCATATTTGATTGATTTCATCCTATTAAGGTGATATTTTTCAATAAAAACATGTCATGTAGCATCAAAATCGATCCACAAATAAGAGTTATCATATAACACATTCACTTCAAAGATAATTTATGTAAATGTTTTAATTATAGTTTTATTTCCATTAATCTTCTTATAAAGATGATGGTTTCATTTTTTTATAGGATTGACATAGAAGTAGCATGTCCAATTCTTCTTCTTGAATTTAACATTTCCTTTTAAATGATTGTTTAGATGATTTTTCAATTTAAGGGCCTGGATGGACTCGCTACTTCCACCATGAGAACCATGTATTTACCATACTTAGGTTCATTTTCATCCTTTCACTTTTTGTATTCCTTCTAAATTTGTAAGTAGTTGAGTAACTCATTGATGGTGATATCTTTCTTCTTATACTTTAGAGAATATCTAAAATTATTACAATAAAGGGGGGATTATCTATGATGTATGTGAAAATTATGGAATCACCCATGTTAATATTTTTTTGATTAAATACTTTTAAGATACATTTTGTTTCATATAATTATTCTACATTAGATTTATTATCTACCATCTTGTTTGAAATAAACTTTTAGGTAATAAATTTTTTGGTTTCCACATCCTTAGTGATGTACTTTGGTTTCAAATAATCTCATATCTTTTTATCAGTAAGAATATGTTGATATGAATCAAATAGTACATCAACTAATGTTTTTTTATATATCCTTGACCTATGAGTTCATCATTCTCCCATTTTTTCCTTTTGTATGAAACATGAAGTGTTTGATCTTCGAATGTAGGCGGGATCAGAGTTCAAATCACATACACCACTTTGATCATAATAAGTAGAAAATAAATTCCATTTTCCACCAATTGAAATTGTTTCCATCAAATTTATCCACCTTTATCACATTTTTTAGAATCATCATATCTTTATTGACAGAATCTAATATTTTTATACATATTGGTAGATAATGGATATGTATAATTTTTTTATGGTAGTTGATGGAGCTTGATGAGGCATATTATATTATCTCTATTATAATACTAGATTCTCCCCGACCAAATTAGTAGTGCTATGAGTTTTTGGACAATCATGAACCAAGTCGGGGTGCCATCCATCCTGACACCCAACCTGGTTTGTGGCATAGCCCGAAGGGTGTTCCCAAACCCCAGGGGCTGGAAAACAATGCTCGGGTATCAACAACATTCCTTGGGAGTTATTTCACCCATTTTCATAATATAAACAATCAATATAAATGAATAACACAATGATGAATAACCAAATCCAAATAAGGCATAAAAACATATATATTTAAGATTTTACAACTTTAGATAAAAACCAAAAGAGATACACAAAATGTGAACAAAAAAACCATATCAAAATCTCCATGCAACAATAGGAGAAAATTCCCCATGCCACCACCACCAACAACTGCAAGAGATAACAACTAGAAACCCGAACCACCATCACGATACAACTTTCATTTACCTGAGTCAAACATAACAAGGTATACATACACCCAAAGGTGTATATAGGGTGTCATCCAAATCATAGTAGGATTCCACCCAATAAAATAGATTACATGACAAAACATTATAGGAAAAATTAACAGGAAATATTCTTAAAGATAAAATCAAGAAATATTTTTATAGAAAACATTTTAAAGGGAAAACGTGATTTTATTTTGAAAAAACCAACAAGGTGAACTATATTCTGAAAATAGGTACCATATAAAAAAATAGAACTAAGTCCCTGAAAAACCCAATAGGAAATATATAAAATGGGAAACTGGTAACCTCATCTCTCGATGAAACGTGGTATAGTAACCACAAACAACAACATTCTCATGAACGAACCACTATGAGGGAACATCCCAAGGGTCTAGTGGTCTCAAATCATCATCATAATTTAGTTCATGTTGTAATCCTCAATCCTTCTATATGAATCCAGGCTAATCCACTTCTGATTTAACTAGAATACTAGTCCTAGCCTGCCCACCTAGATACTTTTGTTTCCATTCGTGCTCAATTCTCATTTCTCATGTCAGATATGCATCACCACATTTACATGCACACCCAAGAAATGTTAACACACAAATAAAACCACCATTTATTAAAAGAAAAACCCCTTTCAAATTCACACGCACATGAATTCCACTTTAAAACATGTTCCACACCACTTTCACAATTTATTAAACCACTTTTATAATTTATAAAAACCTTCAATAGGCACAATAAGTTAAAACACTTGAAAAAAATAAATTTACTTTAGAAAACCTACTTTCACACCTTAAGCATATTAAAACCTTTCAAAAAACATTTCTTACCTCATACAAAATTCATAGAACAAAACCAAGAATCAATGGAAGCATATCAAAATTACCAAATAATGTTTAAGCATGGAACTACCTACCTCAAGTGTAGAAACTTAGAAATATTGATTCCAAACCACAATCACACATCAAGAGAACCCTATAAATGTAATATTGAACTATAAATATCAAGATTGAACCATAAATTACAAGATATAACCCTAAATAGGTCACCAAGACTACTGGAAAAGTGAAATTTGAAGTGAGGAGAAGAGAAACCCTAGAAAAGAGGAGAAACCAAGGTATAAGGGAACTTACATGAAAAATCATGGATAATACACATCAAATATGCCAAAAAAATGGATGTATAATGGAGAAATAGGGTTGGGGGAGGTGAATAGGACTGAAAATCCAAAATGGGGAAGAAAATGTGTGATTTGTGGTTAAATATTGAGAGGACTCAATGGTTTTTTTTTTCAAAAAACATTATGACCTAGAAAGTCGTACAGTTTTTGCACATGGTTTTACAAACTGTGTGGAAACTATGTAACCCTTACTTTCCAAGAAAAACATGTAACATATTTAGCCTTCATGGTTTAGAAACTATGCAGTTATCCACTATCCAGAAATTTCACCTAGCCTCATGGTTTCCTGGGAAAGGGCGCATGGTTTGACAAACTATGCGCCTACCATTTTCCCCATGTTGTAAAACCCAAAATATAATTTTTTTTTTCACCAAAACACAATGGATAGAACCATGGAATAGAAATGTATTTAAATTAAACAATGGAATACCTCAAAATAAAAATATATATTTGACAATTCTCCCCACCGTGAAAACTTTCCTTCCCTGGAAATTCAACATGAATATTAATCGGAGAACAAAAATGGATACTATTGCTAAACCCATGACTCCCACTCTTAGGTCTCATGCTCATCATTTCCATGATTCCGAATAACAAAAACCAATGGAATATACTTCCCATAGATAAAATTCTCTTGAGAATATATAATCTGTAATGGATGCTCAAACAAAGACAAATCCAGCTCTAACTCCAAATCTTCCCAATTCAGTAAATAAGATGGATTTGGGTTATACTTATTCAATTGCGAAACATTAAACAAATATTGATTTTATGTTAGCTAAGAAGTAAAATCCAACATGTATTCTACCTTACCGATATTCTCGGTAATCTAAAAAGGTCTGACATGCCTCTGAGTTAGCTTTCCATTTTTTCCAAAATGATGATGACCCAAGTATGGTGCTTCATTTAGAAACACCCATTCACCCAAAAAAACTCCAAAACTCACAATCTCTAATTGGAATAAGATTTATAGTGACTGTGAGCTATCAATAACCACTTCTTGATCATCTTTACCTTATTAGATGTATCATGCACAAGTTAAGATCTCCAAAGTGAGGTTTCACCAACCTCATCCCAACAAAAATTTGACTGACCTGGCCAACCATAGAGAACCTCAAAATGAGCCATTCAAATTGAGGATTGGTAACTATTGTTATATGAAAACTTAGAAAATACTAAATGGTTATTCCATGAACCACCAAAATCCAAAACACATTTTTAGAGCATGTCCTCAAAAATATGATTCTCCCACTCTATATGACCATCTGTTTGAGGATGTTTTTTCATGATTAACTTAACCTACAACCCAATTTCCTTCTACAGGCATTCCCAAAACCAAAAGGTAAAATGGGGGTCCCTATCTGAAAAAATTCCCATTGGTAAGATGATCGGTCACTACCCAAATATAATTCCTACTCTGGGGTGTATGAGGTAGGACAAAAATAAAATCCATGGAAAACTCTTCCTGCTTCCAGGTCAAAATAGGAAGTGGTTGAATCATATCAGACGGCCTCTGGTGCTCTGCTTTCACCTATTGATATGTATAACATCATGATACAAAATCATCCATATCCCATCTCATAAATGGCCACCAAAACTATTGATGCACATCATAATAAATCTTGGTAGCACTAGGATGAATGGTCCAATAAGAATGGTGGATATCCTATATCACCACCTTCCTCATATACAATGGTACCACAAGGAATCCCTGGAAGCATAGAACTCCCTAGGGAGACAATGACCAACCACAAGGTGTCTCCCCACCATTAATAAGTTGTATAGATCATTTACATAGCTCATTACTAACATTCTCTTGCAGAATCAACTCTTTAAGAGAAGGATCCAATGGAAAAAAATTTAATAATGTGCCTCCACTATGATACTTAGTCTCCAAATTCAACTGGTTGAAAAGACCCATCAATTCCCACTCATCATAGGACTCTTTCAATGCCAGAACTGGAACTTTTTTCCTCAATTCATCTGCTATAACATTACCTTTTCCTTAGGTATAAACTATATCAAAGTCAAACCCCTGATGGTACTCAACCCAATTATGATTCCTTAAATATACATCTTTTTGGGAGAAAATGTAGGCCAAAATCTTATGATCATAATAAACCACAAGTTTCTCCCCAAAAAGATAATGACTCAATGTCTTTAAGGTATGCATTACCACTACTAACTCTAGGTCATTGTTTGGGTAATTATTCTCATGTGGTTGTAGTTGGAGAGAATCACAAGCCACCACATGATCACTTTGCATCAATACATGCCCAAGAACTATACTTGAGGCACATAGTAAACCACATAACCCTTTCCAGATTCTTAAAAAATCAAAATGGGGTAGTGTTCAACCACTGCTTCAGCTTCTCAAAGGATGCATGACACTCGAGGATCCATTAAAACTTCAACCCTTTCTACTTGAGTGTCATCATGGATGAATCTAGCTAATATAAATTTCAAATGAATCACATGTAGTAACCTGTTAGTCCCAAAAATCACTTGATCTCAAAAACATTCTTCGGCTGCTCCCATGGCATAATTGCACTGATCTTCTCGGGGTCCACTAAAACTCACTTCTCTAAGATCTAATGGCCCAAAAGCATCACATCTTTGATCTAAAAGGTTCACTTTGGAAACTTCACATAGAGATGAGGATCATTAAGAGTGCCCAACATGATCCTCAAATATCACTCATGCTCTTCCATAGATCCAAAATAGACCAAGATCTCATCCAAAGATACCACGACATAGGAATTGAGATACTGAGGTAATACTCTATTAATGAGTCCTATAAAGACCACTGGATCATTTCTCAAATCGAAAGGCATGACTAAATACTCAAAATTTCCATATCTTCTTCAGAACACCATTTTCAGAACATTTGTCACTCTCACTCGGACTTGATGATACTTGAAACATGAATTAATTTTTGAAAACCACCTTCCCCCATTAAGCTGATCAAAATGGTCATTAATATAGGGAAAATGGTACTTTTTCTTGATTTTCACCTTATTCAGCTTCCAGTAATCAATACATAATCAGATAAATTCATCGTCCTTTTTCTCAAACAAGACTGGGGCAGACCAAGGAGAGACAGTCGGGTGAATGAATCCTTTGGATTCCTAATTATCCAATTGTACCTTTAATTCCATAAAATTGGTGTGGGTGATATGACACGTGGGAATAGATATTTATTACATTCCCATCACCAAATCGATAGATAACTTCACATCCCGCTATGGAGGCAAACCTGAAAAATCCTCTAGAAAAACCTCTGGGAACTCATCCACCATATGAGCTAATCCACCCTCAAGAGCACCACCATCACCCTATAATGTAATTGATGATAACTAAAAAAATATTTCCCAACTCTAGAAGTGGATTTCCAGCATTTCCCGACCAAGGATCCCACTCTCCATGAAAAACATTGTTACTGCCATCAAGTGCCACAAAACTCACTCTTAGACTATCAAAATTGAGGTGTGACTAAAAGTGAACCATCCAATTAATACATAGAATTTATGATGAAAATATTTATCTCTAAAATAAGGAAATCAATCCCTAACTCAACCCTTAATATAGTGAGTGCATAAGACAGACACCTGAAACCCTACTCTCGCTTCTTACCGAGTGGCGTTACCAACTCCATCACATACGACATGGGCTCAATTGAAATTTCCAAAAAATACACACAATAGGAAGAGATAAATGAAACAGATTCACTGGTGTCAAATATATTCACTAATGTGAATATATGGGACACTTTTAGTGTTTTTTTAAAGTAACACATCCTTATTAGAGTAATTCTAGATATGTGGCATCCAGGGGGATGTCATCCCAATCAAAACCACTAGCATGAAGCTATGACCTGAACAACCTATTAACAGAATATGATCCAACCATGCCACCAAAACCACTGAACTGAGAACCCATTAACCTAGATGGTTTTTATTGGGATGACATCCCCCTGGATGTCACATATCTGTAATGACTCTAATAAGGATGTGTTACTTTGAAAAAACACTACAAGTGTCCCATATATTCACATTAGTGAAATGTTCTAGGAGTATCTTTTCATGAAGGTCATATGTTCCCTACCCTCCCACACTGATGGCACACCACTAACCTAGCATCATAAGCCACATACAATGAAAACTAAGGATGGACTAACCCCCCCCCCCCCCCCTCTTCCCATGCATTCCTTTCTTACTCTTATTCCATGAAAAAAAACCACTTCCCACAACTGACACTAATATAGGGAAACCATGCTTTACTATACAATAAATTTATATAATCATGGAATGATCAACCACCTTAGTGTAGTACCTAAACTTAATCAAAAATAACTGAGAATAAATATCTAACTGCAATCCCTTGTTAAACCTCTGAGCATTCATTTATTCATTAGAAATGATCTTGGCTATGTATTGTCCCAACTTCATGAAGATATTGGCATACTCCATCACAGACATGTATCTCTAGTTAAGATCTATGAACTCTATAGACTTGGAGTAGTCTAAAACCTTTGGATAGTAATTCTCATTGAAAATGATCTTGAAATGTTTCCAACTCATCTTCTCACTCTTCCCAGTTTAAACCACTAAGTCCCACCACCTCTGACTGGGAAATTATAATAGAAATGAAACACATTTCACTATCACAGCCTCAGGGGTGATAATAAAATCAAACATCCTCTCAATATTCTCAATCCAATCCTCTTCTTCCTAATGTTCTGCATTGCCTCAGAAAGAAAGTATCATTTTCTTGAGAAACTCCTAAGATTTTTCCTTCCCCATACCCAGTTGAGCTTCTCTAACCAAATCAAGACCAGAACTCGCTCCCTATCTCAAATCCTAGATATCCCAAACCATAGCTTCTACTATTCTCTGTTCAATTGGTTAGGAAGAAATTTTCCAGACTCTTTCTACGATTGCATAAGAATTCTCTAAGGATGCATTTTTCTACAATAGGCAACGACCAAAAGAAAACTATTAATAAAACCATTCTAAAAAATTTCAAAAATATCAAAAAATAACAAAATTCCATAAATCCAAAAAAACAAACCCATCACAATAACATTACAACCAAACCACTCCATATCCACCCAGTTCCCATATACAGTCTATAGCCGGTACATATCACCTAGAAGAGAAGTCAAAAAATCCCAATACCCCATGGATATTGAGTTCTATCTTAAGGTGTGTTGGTCGAGTACCCTACTCATAACCAGAATACCAAGTCCTAATAGTTCAAGCTTCAGTATATCCAAACTCATCCCTATAATAACTTGACCCAAAAGGGTGTGACCTACTCTAATACTATTTTTTCACAAACCAAGTAAAGGTTTCATCCAACCCAACACCTGAATCGAATAATGGTATGGCTTGAAGGGAATTTCCAATCCCCACAAACTAGAAACCAATGTCTAGGTATTACTAACATACATTGGGATTGATTTCACTCATTTTAATAAACATAAACAATCAATAGAAATGAATAACACAACAATGAATAACCAAATTCAAACAAGGAATAAAAAATTTTATATTTAAGATTTTACAACTTTATACAAAAACCAAAATCACTACAACAAAACGGGAATAAAAAAACATCTCAAAATCTCTATGCATCAAGAGGATCAGCATCCCCATTCCACCAACACCAACACCGATAAGAGAGGACCACTAGCAACCTGAACCACCATCATGAAAATTCTTTCCTTTACCAAAGTCAAACATAACAAGGTCTACATACACCCAACGGTGTATTTAGGTTGGAAGACAAAGTCCAGTAGTATGCCACCCAATAAATATATTCTATGCCAAAACATTATAAGACAAATTAAGGTGAAAGTTGTATTAAAAGAAACATTTTTATAGAAAATATTTTAAAGGGTCAACATGATTTTAAGGTGAACTGCATGCCAAAGGTAGGAACCATATCAGAAAATATCACTAAGTCATGGGAAAACCCATAGTAACTAGCTCAAATGGGTCACTAGGAACCTCATATCTCAGTGAAATGTGGTATAACAACCACAACCAATAGTTTTCTCATGCACAAGCCACTAGGAGGGAACATCCCAAGGTCCTAGTAGTCTCTAATCCTCATCATAATTTAGTTAGTGTTGTAATCATCAATATTACTAGATGGATCTGAGCTAAGCCACTTCTAAGTCAACTAGAAAACTAATCCTAGTTTTCCCACCTAGATACCTAGTTTTCCCTTTGTGCTCAATTCCCATTTCTCATGTCATATATGCATAACCACATTTACATGCACACACAAGAAATGTGAACACACAAATAAAACCACCATTTATTATAATAAATCCCCCTTTAAAATTCACACACAAAAAATAAACTTTAAAACATGTTTCTCACCACTTTCAAAATTTATTAAACCACTCGCACAATTTATGAAACACCTTCAAAAATCACAGTAAGGGAACACACATTAAAAACAACTAAATTCCTTTATAAAAACTACTTTCACACCATACTCATCTTAAAAACTTTTAAAATAAAATTTTAAACTTCATACACAATGCATATATCAAAAATAAGAAGCAAAGCAAGCCTATAAAAATCACCAAATAATGTTTAAGCATAGAACCACTTGCCTCAAGTGTAGAAACTTCCTAAAATTGGTGCTAAACCACAACCTCTCCTCAAGAAAACCCTATAAATGTAATATTGAACTATAAACATAAATTTTTAACCCTAAAGAACAAGATCCATACCTAAATGGGTCAATTAAACCAATAGAAAAGTGAAACCCCAATAGAGAAGAAGAGAAACCCTTGAAAAAGGAGAAACCAAGGGAGAAGGGCACTTACTTGTAGAATCTTGGAGAAACCACACCAAATATACCACAAAAAATGGACATACAAGGGAGAAAGATGTATGGGGTATGCACCTAGGGGTGATTTTCCTGAATAGGGACGAAAAAAGTGATTTGGGATTAAATCTAGAGAGGAAACAAAGGTAATTTTTCCAAAAAAAATTATGACCTGGACAAGTTGCATAGTTTTCCCACAGGGTTTTCCAAATAGTACGGCAACCATGCACCAAATGCTATTCAAGAGGAATATTTTGCATGGTTATCCCCCCTTTATTTAGAAACTGTGTGTTAACCGTGCAGTTATCTACTGTCCAAAAATGTCACTCATCCACACAATTTCCTAGGCAAGGGTGCATGATTTGAAAATCCATTTGCCAACCATGTACCCCATGATATCAGACCCAAAATCTCAATTTTTACCAAAACTCGAGGGATAAACCCATGTATGAGCATTATACTAAAAGTAATAAACGGAATAGATAAAAATAAAAACACAGATGTGACATGGACAATACTTCTTAGGATACAATGGTGGGTTGATACTCTATATAAATACTTTTTTGAGAGTATCCCTTGAAAATATTTGGAAATAAGAGATATTTGAAAATGATTTTTTATTGCACACTAATAAAGTTCATTTCATGCTTGTAGAAAGTTTTTGAATGAATCTTAAACTTGATAGGATATGTTGGAATGGTAATTGGGTTTCTTAAATTTTAATTCATACTAAATTCATTATCTTTCCATCCAATAGGGACTCTAATTTATAGGTATTGTAACACCCATTTTGATAAGGTATCATGAAACTTGTAATTGGGTTGATTCCCCATTTAGAAATTCATGTATTTTATATATTTAATTATATCCATCTGATCAAACCCAATTGATTATGTTTCCAAGATCACGCTTGTTAGTGAACGAATATGTCTGTGAGATCTTAATTGATCTAGTTGACGGTCCAGATCATATATGTTTGGTGAAATGGTAGACCCAAAAGATATACATGTTTGATTATTGGGAAAACCCATTATAAACCACTAATATATTAGTAAATATTAAGGAACCACCAATTAACTCTCAGTGATGTGGCTTGTGAAAGGAATATTTCACTATAAAGGTACCACATTGTGTGTTTGTGGGTTCATGTGTGTGCACATGGACAGTGTGGTACACCGTCCCCCATAGGATTATTCCCTTTTCATTTATCATTTTCAAATAGTGATAAATATAATCATATTAATAAAGGATACCCCACCCCACCAAATCTTCAATGTGTTATTATCAAAATAACTTCCCCTTTAAAAAAATTAAAGTAAAACATTAAAATGCTTTCAAAGTATTAAAATCAAAAAATTCCCCACCATTTTAAAATATTTTATAAAAATTCTGAAAATCATGCATCATATTATATTATAAAGAACTTTCATAAATAAATGTGTATCTAAAATTTGAACCTTAATATAGTGGAGACAAATCAAATTTTAATAGAGAAATAGGTTGACATTTCCTTGGACTTGTAACTCATGTTATCAGTCGGATTCATCTTATACAAAAAATACTCAATTCTTAGTATACTACTAGAATCAATTATTTTTATGTGTCACTTATCCTTTCATGAATTTTTGAGATCTAAATTTATAATATCTTTATATCATCCTCATTTCTATATTTTCATAGGTGAAGAAAAAAAATTCCTATGTTTCAACACTTGTTTGATATCCTTAGTTAATTAAGAGTTTTAAAATCACCCTCATTTTTCTCATGGTCACCATACATAGATTTACAAATATTAAATATTCTATTGGTACTTCCTTCACACATATGATAGAATTTCCTATATTGAACTTATACATGTGAAGTTATCACATGTTACGTTGAGGTCCCATCATTGGTGAATTTTTAATAAGTAATTTAAACTCATCCTAAAGAAATTTATGTATATTAACTCCATTAAAATATCCATAATTATTTTATCTATGAAATTTTGGTATATAAAAAATTCCATAGTTATTATACCATCTTGTATCAACACTAATATAAAACATTCTTTTAACAGTGCTAGAATCGTCCTTTATCAGTGCTAGAACAGCAATGATAACCTTAGCGTGATTAAAAGTCCATCACTTTTATCAGTGCTAAAAAATCATTGATAAAGGGTATATTTATCATTGTAAATAAAAGAACTGATAAAATACCCCATTTATCAGCACGTTTATTTAGCACTGATAAATATTACCTTTATCAAAGCTTATAAATGGTGTCTTTTATCATTACTTTTATGTGCACTGATAAAAGTTTGATTTATCAGCACTTTTATTTGTGCTGATAAAAGTATGATTTCTTAGTGATTTTTGATGAATTGATATAGATATACTTTATCAATTCCTAAATAAGTGGCGATAAAGGATTTCTTTATCAGGGCTTCTAAAAGCACTGATAAAGGACATATTTATCAGCGCATTTAGAAGCGCTGATCTAGGTGAAAACTATAGTGTGATGCTACAGCACACTGCATCAACAGAAACAGGTGTAGTGTGATACAAAAACACACTATATAAAAAAGAAACAAAATCTAAAAATAAGTTACAAATACTGAATTTAAAAGAAATAAAAATTTTAACACAAGTACAAGAAAAATCAAACACTGTTATATAATATTTCAATTGATTTTTTGATTAAAATTAATGTCAGTTTTGAATAAAAAAAGCACTTGGAGTCATACTAGTTACATATTATATGTTGGGTTGAGGCACGGATGAATTTTACACATCCCAAATGACTCATGGAATATTTTCCTAAAGTATCAAAACAATTGTAATTATTTTGATCGGTTATGAGTATGTTAGTTGTTTTTTTATTAACATTAATGTCACTTTTGAATAATAAAAAAGACGCACTTAGAGTCATACCAGTCACACTGTACATCGAATAGAGGTGTGACTAATCCCCACATGTCACAAATGATGTATGGATAATTTTACTAAGGTAAAAAAATAATATGAATGTGTTTTCTTAGTTTTGATTATGTTAGTTTGTTTTACTAAAATTAATGTCAATTTTGAATAAAAAAGGTGCACTTGGAGTCATATCGATCACACTGTGTTTCAAGTTGAGGCACAGCTAAATGATACACATCAAAAATTACTCATGTATCATTTTTCTAAACTGTAAAAATAATAAGGATGTGTTTTATTGGATATGAGTATGTCAGTTGTTTTTTTGTTAACATTAATTTTACTTTTGAATAAAAAATTTGCACTTGGAGTCATACCAGTCACACTGTGCATCGGATAGTAGTGAGGAAGATCCCTACACATCACAAATGATTTATGGATCATTTTCCAAAGGTACCAAAATAAAAATAAATCATTTACTTAGTTTTGACTATGTCACTTGTTTTTTTACTAAAATTAATGCCAATTTTGAATAAAAAAGATGCACTTTGAGTCATACCAGTCACACTATGCGTCAGATTGAGGTGTGGCTGAATGATACACATCCAAAATGACTCGTGGATCATTTTACTAAAGTATAAAAACAATAAAAATTTGTTTTATTGGTTATGAGTATGTTAGTTTTTTTATTAACATTAATGTCACTTTTGAATAAAAAAAGACACACTTTGTGTCATACCAGTCACACCATATGTCATTTAGATGTGCGGCTGATCCCTATAGGTCCAAAATGACATATGTATTCTTTTCCTAAAGTAACAAAACAATCCAAATGTTTTTTCAAAATTTTGATTATGTTAGTTGTTTTTTTACTAAAATTAATATCAATTTTGAATAAAAAAGATGCACTTCGAGTCATACCGGTCACACCGTGAATTGGATAGAGGTGAGGCCGATCCCTACACATAAAAAATGACTTATAGATCATTTTTCTAAATTACCAAAACAATAAAAATGTGATTTATCTATTTTTAGAATTTCAGTTGTTTTTTTTACAAAAAATAATGTCAATTTTAAATAAAAAAGATGAACTTTGAGTCATGCTGGTCACACCGTGTGTCAGATAGAGGTTTGGATGATCCCTACATGTCAAAAATTATGTGTGGATAGTTTTCTTAAAGTACCAAAACAATATTAATGTTTTTGATCAGTTTTGAGTATTCAGTTGTTTTTTTTTCTAAAATTAATGTCAATTTTGAATAAAAAAGATGCACTTTGAGTCGTACTAGTAACACCATGCATCGGATTTAGGTACGGATGAATGTTACACATACCAAATGACTCATGGATCATTAACCTAATGTATCAAAATAATTGGAATTTTTTTACTCGATTTTGAGTATGTTAGTTGTTTTTTTATTAAAATTAATGTTAATTTTTAGTAAAAAGACACACTTTGAGTCATACTGGTCACACCGTGCATCAGATTCAGGTACATCTGAATGCTAAATGTACTTAAGGATTCATGGGTCATTTTACTAAAGTATCAAAACAATCAGAATGATTTTTCTCAATTTTGAGTATGTCGGTTGTTTCTTTGACTAAAATTAATATCAGTTTTGAATAAAAAGATGCACTTTGAGTCATACTGGTCACACCGTGCATTATATTGAGGTTCTTCTAATCCCTACACATCAAAAATTACATATGGATTATTTTCCTAATGTACCAAAACAATTGGAATGTTTTTTCTTTGTTTTGAGTATGTTGGGTTTTTTTATTAAAATTAATGTCAGTTTTGAATAAAAAAGATATACTTGGAGTCATACTGGTTACACCATGCATCAGATAGAGGTTTGGATGATCCCTAAACATAAAAAATGATATATATATATATATATATAATTTTCTTAAAGTACCAAAACAATCCAAATTCATTTTCTCAATTTTGAGTATGTCAGTTTTTTTTACTAAAATTAATGTCAATTTTGAATGAAAAAGATGCACTTGGAGTCATACCAGACACATCATGTGTCATATTGAAGAATGGATGAGTGATACAGGTCCTAAATGACTCATGGATCATTTTCATAAAGTATCAAAACAATCTGAATGTTTTTTCTTAGTTTTGAGTATGTCATTTTCTTTTTTTATTAAAATTAATGTCTGTTTCGAATAAAAAGACCCACTTGGAGACATACCAGTCACACCATGAATTGTATTGAGGTGATGTTAATCCCTACACGTCAAAAATGATGTATGAATTGTTTCCCTAATGTTACAAAACAAACCAAATGCATTTTCTCAATTTTTTGTACGCCATATGTGTCTTTTACCAAAATGTCATTTTAAATTGGAAAGATGCACAATGGATCTTATCTTCAATGAAAAGTGTTGTGTGCACTTTTAAAAAAATTCTCTCAAACACAAAAATGGTATGATATTTATTATAATTCATTTTTTAACAATTTTATTATTTGTAAGTTAGTGCTTCTTATCCTCCTCCACCTCAGTCTCCACCTCAGTCTTCACCTCTGCCTCCTCATCCACATCAATCTCAAACTCTAACTTTGCCTTTTCCATCACATCTGCCTCTGCCTCTTCCTTCGCCTCCACCTCCACCTCTACCTCCATGTTTTCCCAAATAAATTTTTGTTTGTTTTTCAGCGCTTCTAAAAAAATTGATTTCCTCCGTTAATATTCTCCTTAGGAAAGAGATCAAAAATAATATACAAGAATTCTGACACTAATTCTTCACACCCAAAATATATTTCGAAGGTCATGAATCATACTATATCACAAACATATCATGTAACCACCTAAATTTTTTGTCATCATACATTCTAAAAAAATTATGTTTCTCACTTGTCTCTAAACAAATTGATTTCTTCTTTTGATTAACTCTTGTGTAGGTAATCTTGATAGTACTATGAAAATATAAAATAATGATTATGAAATATATTTAATGAAATTGTAATTATCATTAGAAATTACCTGTTTGGGTATGCTGGTATTTTTATGTTGTGTGATTTATCTCATAAATTTTAAAATATAATATCCAAAATTTATTTCATTATATTATTTTAGACATTGTAGAAACATTGACCAAAATAAGTAAATTGTTTTGAAATGTTTTTATAGACAAATATTTCTATATATACCTTAATTTTTTCCATTTTTAGTAATCCATAGGTTCATCTTGTCAAACACCAACCTCATTCCATGATTTATCATGTATTTAGTGACTGCCCTATCATAAAAATACTCATTAAAACATAGAACGAACATATAATTTTAAGTTTATCTATGAAATTTTGATTCTACTATATTGAATATTCACAATACACATCATATGTGGTCTTTTTTTTGGAAATACTTGCATTGAATCTAAAAAATAAATATTTGGTGTGTCTATGCTGACTAATATCAGCATCTAGTGCTTCTTAAAAAACAATTAAGTAATGAAAAAATTAAAAATATATTTTATATTATTAAATCATAGATTTTTACCCTTGCATTGTAGGCATAAAAAAGAGTTTGTATTTTGATGATTGTTTATTAACTTATTCAAGTAAATTGTCTTTTTTCTTCTCTATTTCTTCATTTTCCAATGTAATTTATATTGAAGAAATGATACTGGGATTAATGAATCCAAATCATGCTTCACACAATTTTCCATTTACATAGTTGTAATATAAGATCTTGTACAAAATATTAATAGTTATTAACTTTAATAAACATATTTATATAACTATTTAGATATACATGTTATGAAAATTTACTTTATGTATATATTCAAAATTGAGACTCCCAACCATTCATGATTGAGAATCTCTTTTAGAGACTCGAGACCAATTACATCTGTAATGGAAGCTCTAAATGTTTCTTCTTCACAGTGAATTTAAGAAATAGATTTATCTTTAAATATGGTCTCTTAATGAAGTTGTAATGTAATTAAATGTTTCTATAGAAATGGCAGAGAGAAGGTACTCTCAGAAGTTTGTTTTGTTTTCTTGGTTGATTCACTATATTTTCTTGATTCGACCATTCATTTCATCATTGCTTTATCCATATGTAATATTATACCTCACTTCATACATTTTATCATCAACTATTACATGTTTTTAATATGAAAAAATTTGTTAAAGATACACCTCATGTATCTTTATAAGATTATACTTCCATGCTATGAAATCTCCAATAGCAGCTTTGACCATTGTAATATCTAGATCATCAAGTGGAACATGCAACTCGGAAGTTGGCTCATAAGATTCCTCAATCACCACTCCCATGTGATCTTTTGGGAGGGGTTGATTTTGTATCTATTATCCAAGGATATTATACATTTTACCCCTCGCAACACAGTGGTACATGGGTGTTGATAGAAAAAATCAAATACAATTACACCCTATTGAATTTTTGTATTATAAAGTTATCAGCAGTTGTTTGATTCACATTTAAGAAAAAGAGTAATGAAAAAATTGTTTACCCTGGGTAAGGTTTGGGGGAATGACTAGCCTCAAAGCTATTGGGATTATTTGGATCATGTGCGGATCCTTTCTCCATCACTAGTTCACTTTGATCTTTTCTTATACATTGGTCTGCCAAACCAGACTACAAAATAATATATTGTGGTGAGTCCATTTATTTCTGCATTCATCTCATCATATTATATGTATCTTTATTAGGTTTTATATTATTGAAATATGTTCGAGGAGATACTCCAAAACCTAATCCTCTAACATGAACATATTGTTCAGGCCCCTTTAAATCTACTGAAAGACGCTTTTCTTTTGGTATGGCTGTTACGGATTCTTATGTCTAAACCATATAAAAAACATAAAAATATTTATTTTATGTAATATTGTTTTAAATCCTAATGAATTACAATTATTTCATACTTACACATTATTCTCATACTTCTTTTGTTTTTTCATCAACTAATACACCATCCTTATTTACACGACCCTCCTTCCATAGCACATGATGTGGGATGGAAGTGGCTTCCGATTTTGATTCATTAGTCTACATATAAATATAGACACATATGTTTTTTAATATCACATAATTAAACTTTTATTATTGATTTAAAATACATACCAATTTCTTCTCTAATGAAGTGTAACCCATCATTTCTTTGTGATAGGGTTACACTGGTTTAGATGCATGTTCTTTATTTTCAGCACTCTTTTTATATTTCATAAATTACCAATTTTGAATCAAGTTGGATAAAATAAATATTGTCAAAAAATATATTATCGACCACAGTACACTTGAAATGATTTCTCATTATGATGATTTATAAATTAATTCCATGTTTCTTCCTTTATAATGTGTGCATAACAAAGTGGTGGGTGGGGATTTATTTTCTCCTCAATATCCCTAAGATGTAACTTTGTTAGAAGAGTCTGGAAGCCTCTATAGACTTTTCAAGCAGAAATTAGGACAAATTTCTTATGGAAATATTCTAAAATAAACGATTTCTACAAGGAATAATGAAAACTAAATCAACATGTCATTGTATAATTTTTCAATAAAATATAGAAAGTATATTATAACATTACTGTGATATCTTTCCAAAATATTTTCTTCATTATGGGTTGGACATGACATTATGATTCAATATCAATAAGTGCATTCATCCTCATTTTTACCCCAATACAACTAATTAATATTTACTTATTGGGGTCAATAGGTTGGCTGCATTGATTCAAACTAACCTCAAATTTTATACCCTGGCTTCTTACCTTGATAATTTTATTCAACATCGTTGTTGTTTTTTTTCATTTTTTTCATCAACATGTTCTTGATACCATAATAATTCTAAAATTTCATTATCAAAAGTCTATTCTAGCTCAGGATTGGAATCATCATAATTTTTATAATCCATTATCTGCATTAGTAGTCAAACATTAATTTGTCTTGAATAACAATAATGCAATACACTCCATGCATAAATGTCCACAATTTCCTGAATCTGGCATGAAATATTGAACATAGATATAATACTTCAATACAAAATTACAAATAACATTCAATACCTTTATTTAATATGTCCTCAAATGCTTGAATGCCTTCCATATCTTAATGATGGGAGTAAGGACAGTTTGAAATAGGGAGTCTAATCCATCATCGAGAGATGGAATACAATCAAGCATATAAGGATTAAATTTCTCTAGGAACCTACACTAATAGAATCACTCAAAAAGTATCCTAAATTGATATATAATAGAAATATTATATGGATGAAAAAATAAATAATTCATATCATAATATATGATATTGACATAGTACAATATGACATTTATTTATTTGAAAAACTAATAGATTAATACATTGTGTCCTTGAAGAACAAGTCTCGGATACCACTTATGAGTTTTAGGGTATCATCCTATGATCATTATAGGGGTAAAAACCTAAAATAGGGCTGATTTATCTCAAGGATAAATGTGGATGGAAACAAAGAAAAAATACATATGGTGTACTTTTAATATAATATTAGTGAAATCCATCTTTTAAGCTTCAATGGAATATGTTTGATTTATAACAATTAAGTAGCAAACAAAGTACTCTAGCCTTTGAGGAGATCACACTAGCCTTCAATCATAGAAATAATCCTGAGGACCCTCGATCACTAAAGGAGTGATAGTGCCTTAACCTAGTGATAAACAGTGATCAAAGTAGATGAGAATTTTGGATATGGAATGCAACAAAGGGATAATTACAGTAGGGGGATCGTATCTCTATTTTTCATTTTGGATATGGATAACAAATTATCATGACTTATAGGACATAAATATCCAAATCATCAGAAGTATATTTTAATCATTTTTTGTTCTCTCTATGGTTATTCACCATGTTAGATGGATTTTCAAATTATTTTTTTATCCTATAAATTAATTATCTCTATATTTAGATTAGTAAATATATTAATAAATCACATTTCATAGTTTTCTTGATCAACTATCCTACCATGGATAACTCACTTACTTTTGGGAAATACACTCTTTATATGTTGTTGTGTATTTCTAATTC
Source organism: Viscum album (assembly GCA_963277665.1). Taxonomy (NCBI): domain Eukaryota; kingdom Viridiplantae; phylum Streptophyta; class Magnoliopsida; order Santalales; family Viscaceae; genus Viscum; species Viscum album. The sequence goes on from OY728148.1 coordinate 171,201,723, forward strand.
AATTTACCCAATGATTTATCAATTATATCCAATCTAGGAAATTTTTAAAAAAAATGTTGATCATACTTTTCTCACCAAATAAATTCCCCATCACCCTTCGTAACCCGTGCTTAAATTTTAATAATAATCTTGAATTAATTAAAAAAACTCTCACAACATGAATCTCTAAAATAATTTTTGGAAGGTAAATAATTAATTTAATATTTTTTTTAATTAAATAAAAAATTATTCATCAAAATTATAAATCTAAATAACCCATTTAATGTATTAAAAATTTACATGAATAACCAAAATACAAAAAAAATGTTTTAATATTTTTTACACTTACCTTGGTCCCTATATGTTCATCACCCATAAATGAGGGCCACAACTTGGTATCCCCTAATACTTACAAACTCTCATAATTAAGCCTTTATAATCTATAATCTAGTATATAAGATGAATTAAATTTGAGAAACTACCTAGATTTTGGAACCCTATATTATTCAAATGAAGAGAAAACCAAGGGGGTGAGAGGTCTTCTTGTTAATGTCGAGAGGAGAGTAAACCATCTATGTGTGTCTCTAGGGAAAAATGGTATGGACATTCAAATAAATATGAAAGGATAAAAATAATGAAATAGAACCACACTCGTTGTATTTTAGTAGCGATGAGAAGAGATATCGGGTTATTCGTGTTTAAAAATAGTGAAAAAAACAAAAAACAAAACCCAAAACTTCGAACAACAATAGAGGAAGAGTATAAAATTACATACATCGGATTCTAGCCTTAATTAATCTGAGGGAATGTAGAGGAGTCACACTGGCAGTAGAGGAGTACCATGAGAGCTTAAGAATCACGAGTGATTGTGGCGTGGTTGTGGTTTTTCTAAATAGATCGGGGACACTTTTAACAGCGCTTTCAAAAACATGCTAACAAAGATATCTTTTATCAGTACTAAATTTATAAGAGCTACTAAAAATGCCTTTTATCAGGGATTTTTTTCTCTAATAAATAAAAAGATTTATCAACACTAAAAAAGCACTGATAAATATTTCTTTTAATAGTGTTTAGTTAGCACTGATAGAGATTTATCTGTATCAGTGCTACAAAATCTCTATTAAAGTTTTTAAATTATAATTATTTAAATAAAATTATTATAATATTATACTTATTTAAATATATATATATAATTATTTGTTTATAATTATATAAATATTTATTTAAAAAATAATTATTTATTTATTTATAATAATTATTAATATAATAAATATACATTTATTATTTATTTCTAAATACTTATTTTAAAAATATATTTTTAACATTATTAATGGAAATATAATATTAAATACATGCATTTTAAAAATGAGTGAAATTGAATAATTCAAAATGAGTAAACTTTAAAAATATTGTAAAAATGGATAAGTTTTATTAATTAAATATAAGTTATTAAAAAATATGGATATATATATATATATTTAAGTGGATGAATACATATTGAAAATACTAAAACATAATAAATATATATATATAAATAAATAATAAAAAATGATCGAATTCAAAAATAAAATAAAAATTTAAAAACCTTAAAAATGAATACCCTAAAAATAGTATTAAAAACAATTGACTAATTAAAAACATAATATACATTAAATGCATCGTGTTATAATGAAATTCTAAAATATACTAAAATTTGAATAAATTACATAAATATTAGGTGTATGTGTTTCTATATATTGCATAGATATATTTGTGTGTGTGTTTGTGTATAAAATTGCATTAACATATGTGTGTGTGTGTGTGTGAAATAAATGCAACACGCGACGTTTAATATAGGTTAAATGAAAAAATCAAACAACATTAAAAATGAATAATACATTAATATATTTTTAACTAAATATATATATATATTATACTTATTCATTTTATAAATCTATATTTAATATATAATATTTATTAATATTTATAATCTATATATTTGTATATTAAATTTATTCATTTTTATCAATAATTATTTAATTAATAAAATGTTTGATATTTTTCTTAATTTACTTATTTTATTTTTATTTTTTCATTTTTTCATTTTATTCTAGATTTTTATCAGTGCTAAAAAAGCACTGATGAAGGAAAACTTTTATCAGCGCTAAAAACACACTTATAAAGGACACCTTTTATCAGCACTATAAATAAAGCGTTGATACAGGTTTCCTTTATCAGTGCTAAAATAAAGTGCTGATAAAGGTTAACTTTTATCATCGCTAAAAAAGAAGCACTGCTAAAGGGTTCATTTTATCAGAACTTTTTTTAGCAATGATAAAGGGATCCTTTTATCAGTGCTTATTTTAGCATTGATAAATATGAACTTTATCAATGAATTTTTTGAGCACTGATAAATGCCAGTCCTATTATAGGCAGGTATTGTAGTAGTGAAACTACCTTTCATAGCTATGTTTATGACCAATGTGTCTCAAATTTACATTATAAGTATTTATATATTCTATAGTTATCATTGCTTAACTATCAAAGTGTATAGTAATTAGAGAAATAGGAATAAGACATAATTGTAGATTTAATTTAAGTGATATAATCCATTCTTCTTCTTTACTGATAACCACTAAAACAACCATCTTCAAATTGATTGTGGAGAATGTAATAAAAATATGTTTCTTTGATCACCAAGAGGTCTCTTCACCTCTAAGTGTAAAAACCCAACCAATCATAAAATAGTGATCCTCTAGATTTTTAATCCAACTTACAGTAGAAAAACCTTCCAACACCCTTGGGTTTCCATAATAACATATATAGTAATCCATATCACCCTTTAGATACCTAAGTTCTCTTTTAATTACATCTCATTATGAAAATCCCGGATTACTTATATACCTAATCAATTTTCTAATGTAATAATCACTATCAGATATTATGCTATAAAAACATGCATAAGACGCCTAATAACCGTGAATATTCTAGGGAGCAATTTCCCTACCATGATTTGGTATTATCCTACTCCCAGAAGCATATATAGTATAAACCATTGAAAAATCAAAAAAATTAAACCTTGTTACAACCCAAAATATCCATTTTTTTCAATGTATTTTGACCCCATGATTTATCCAAAACCCAAGTAAATCAATCATTTTATTTACTTTTAGAGATCTAGACATTAAACGATAAATTCATTAATATGGGAATTTTGAGTGTTTAATCAATTTTTTGGATTAATTGAAAGGATAAATTGATATTTGGACTTTGGAATTTCACTAATTAAAGGCTTTTAATTCTATTTAAAAAATCATCAATTTTGAATCAAATGAAAAAAATATGTATTAACATTTTTTACACTATGTGCTGGTCAAAGTTGAAAATTTGTAAAGGATCAATCAATCATAAGGCTAAATCAAATCCATAATTGATCCTCGATCAACCAAATGATCATTCCAAAATCATAAAAATGAATCAAATGAAAATTTCTCAAAAGTGGCCACACTAAGAGAACAATTTACCATGATGAAAATTATGTAAATAACATGATTGACTGGATATTGATTCAGATAATTGACTATATAACTATAGTGACTATAATAATTCCTAGATTGACCATAAGAACTCAATCTACTACATGATAATTTACATCTACAGGTCCAATATACCACAAAAGGATAATCTATAATAATATTCAAAGTGACGGTAAGTGAATACATTATCGATTATACAACTCAACTAATCGTGTGTGTCAAGAAACCACATGGCTATCCAAGCCATCTGATCGACTTTGATTTCAAAAAAATTGACTGTGAATTTCCTTCATGTGGATAATCCATGACATAACTAAAATATAATTGTGGGGATCAAAACTTAAATTTCCCAAAATGGAAAAATTCAACCTAAAATCAAAATAAAACAAATTTCCACCAGTTCCAAAAAATAACGAAGAAACTCTCAAGTGATCAACATTGAGTGAGTCTAAAAATGGGAGGAGGTGGAGATCATAGGAAGAATGAATAAGTTGGGAGAAGATTCATGAGATGAACTCACTTAGATAAATCATGACCCTAAATATGGGAAAGTTCTAATCATCCAAAAAATAAATATCTTGTGACACTAAAATAAAACCTAGAAACCCTAAGCTGAAGGATAAGATTTTTTATCTTACAGGATTTAAATTTTAAAATCCATTCAGTGTTTCAACCGCAAGAATATGGCGGTGGTGGTGACTCACTAAAGACATGGGTTGGGGTTGATCAAGATCAATGACTTCCCAATAAATAGAGATCCTCCACTATAAGGCCTTCGGGACCATCCTCATCCTTAGATGAGCAAGGTTCGCGAGGGTGAACATGTGGATCTGGGTAAAGGGTGGAGGCCACACCTCCCAGATTTATGATATCCATCAGAACATATCCAAGGATCTAGTCACATTCTACCAGAAGTACATCGATGAGCAGTCAAATAAGGAGATCGAGTAACTCCTTGTGTGATACAACCATACAGTGCACGTAGTTGATCCCAGACAGTGTGATACCAAGAATTTTGGTGGATATGGTGATCATAATGGGTTTTATAAGTCCTACCATTAAATATTTATCTAAGGTGAAGGCGAGACTTCTCTCCTTCCCTTTCCCCTTTCCTTACAATTGTATTTTTCTTATCATCATGACTATTTTGATTTTTGGTGTACTTGATATGAATTATTGTGTTCCCATCTAGATTTTTGGATTGATTCCAACATTTTCTATTTTTTATTTTCTACAACTACTCTTTAGTAACAAGTCTTTCTATCTAGTCCTTTCTTTAATGGTTTTTTCTATTTTTTAAAAAAAATTATGGCTATTAGTTTTCTTTGTAATTCCTTTTATCTTCTTATGAAACTAAAATAAAAAGAAATTCTCAAAGGTTTATGAGTTGTTTGAAGAAAAATTGGAGCCATGTTTTTCTCACATGGGATAGGTAGATACTGAAGTATAAAATAGAACCACATTCATCTCTTTAAAAAGGATAAGTTTTATTTAAAGGAATGGGTTTTTTTAATCATGTTTAGTTGATGCATTTATTTATTTCATTTTTGTTTTTTTTATGATTCTATAGTAATGATACACTAATCAAATAGTGGTTGAGGTAAAGAGATTATCATTACCCCTTGTTAATGAATTTGGTTTTTAATTAATAAATATCTTCTCTTGAACTCTATAAAATTATTTAATTATTTTATAAATTAGTATATTTCCTTTATTTTATGTATTTTGAATTATTACTCCCTTTTTCACTGGTTTGTACACACAAGGAACCTATATCTCATTCAATACCAATATTCATGAGTAGTGGTTGGATTAAGGGGTCATTGGAGATTTTTAATCACCATGATTTGTGAAGGTAGTGGGTACAGTGATGTTTGTGTCCCTCTACATAAGTTGAAATTACTCAAGGAGGGTGATCATTAATATTTTGTATATTCTAATATAGAATAAGAGAGTAACATAGAATAGTGATATAACAAGTAAGTGAGGGTATATATAAGGTTAGTAAACTATTTTTAATACTAAATCTAAAACTAAATCAATTTCATCCTCAATCAAATTCACTTCTATTTTGACGCACATTGAACCCCTAAACAAGATAATAACACACTTATAACACTCTTATCTCTTAATACGACTCGAGTACCACAATCGTTATATTAAATTAAAGTTCCAAAATTTGTTTTCTAAGGACTCTGTGACATGATCCAAATCAACTAGGAATCATTTTTAGGGAGGATAGTGTTTATAATTTTCAATTTGGCTCACTTAAAAATGATTTTGATTAATGAACATATCTAGTCCAAACCACCTCATTGGTTTCGATCAATAGGTTGAAAGAATGATACTGGAAACTTTTAGAACTCTAAATATCATTGAATGAGATAAAAGATATTAATTCACTATCCCATTGATAAATTTCCCATCCTCATACCCTAATTCTACAAGAGTTACTTTAGTTAGTGAAAACAATGATGACACCCTAGATCTACATCATAAGCCATTGAGAGAATTATATACTCCTAATTTAAACTATAATAAATGGATTCAACAACACAAAAAAACAATATAATTTTGAATTTAAAACAATAATGATCCCACTCATTCCAAATTTTCATGGTTTTATAGGATATGACCCTAATTGATGTTTAAGATAATTTATTGATGTTTTTAGAAATTTCAAACCTAAAGAATTACCCAAAGATCAGGTTAGCATGAAGGATTTTTCTTCTCTCTTAAAGGAGTGGCTCTAAAACCTACAACCTGTAGAAGTCACCACATATGATGAACATCATAAAGAATTACTTTAGAAGTTTTTACATGACTCTAGGATTAATTATCTAGTTAATTATATATATCATATCAAAATAGATTGTTTAGAAACACTCTAAAATTTTTAAGAGAGATTCAAATGGCAGAAACCCTCTTGCCCACATCAGCCTTTAAAAGACCATCACTTACTAGTATTATTTTACCAAGGGTTAATAGAAAATGACTTTAATATACTGGATGCTTCCTCTGGAGGATAACTGATATTCAAATCACATGCTAAATTTAGAGAACTAATTGATAAGATTTCCCAAAATTCCCAACAATTTAGTATAATAATTACTATTAGAGGATTGCATGAGGTAAAAAGTTCCAAATCACCTTTACTTAAAAATAAAATTGAATAACTAAATTATCTTGTGAGATATTTGTATTTGAATAAGTTTTAGGATGCTATATATTCTACACCCTCTATGGTCAGTTAACCTTTTTGTTGTTTTGAGCACTACATCAATGATAACCAGTAAGTGCAAGAGAGTTTTGATTCCATGTACCAGATATAGTACAAGTATAAACTAGTAATAAATAAAGTATTCTGATAGTATTTAAATACTATGTTTTGATGTGGAAATCATTTTCATAAAATACCACTTTTCTAGTAAGTTTATCAAGAATCTTTCCAGCCACCACCCTTTCAAAGGACTACTTCTCAAACTTTTACAAATCACCCCTAAGGGAAATATCAAGAATTATCCATAAAGGACTTACTAAAATAATATATATAATATCATAAAAATAAAAAATATACCATCATCACACATGGTTCATAGTTGATGGAGCTAAAGGAATAGTTCATCTAGATCATCTCCATCCTCAATAATTTGGTAGTCCAAATTTCAATTAAACTCCATTCTCAATAAATTTCAAACCCCAAGTGAAATGTTAGTTCCATTTCCATAAGAAGTGGAAAAGAGTTTAATAATAGTAAAGAATCACCATATCAAGACGAATTTGGATGTGGGTGGCCTAAAGAACCTGAGTAATTTTCCCCTGATGAGGAACAAGAAGAGGAACTCCCTTTGGATATACAACCTGTGAAAAAAGATAAGGTAAAGGCCAAGATAGAATACCTACATCAACCCAAACCTTTTTTCCCAATAAGGATAAAACTACCAAGATAACCAATAAAGAATAATTTCAATAAGAAATCATAGATATATTCAAAATATTCAAAATTTAAAATCCCTTTACTAGAATTTATCCACTAAATCCAATGACATAAAAAATTTCTTAAGGAAATGAGAACAACAAAGAGGAAATTACAAGGACGTGAAGAGGTAATATTAGGTAGAAAATTCTACATAACACCCTAATATTTTAGAATGTATATTTATTTAAATGAATAGTATTTTTTATAGTGTGTACCATAGACAATGTCAATCTTAAACAAACCACAATATTTCTATTTTAATATTAGAGTTATAACATAGTCATTGGATTTGTGGCTATGAATAGATGTAAGCAAACCATAAAATATCTGTATAAAAGTTTTCATAATGAAAATTTATTGATTAATTCTTAGGAAATATATACTAATTTATGAATGAAAATAATTAAATCACATAAGCTTCATAATAGTTAAAGTTAATTAGGTCATTTTTCTATAAATTTAGGTTTTCTTGGTATTTATATATTTCATTTGAAAGCTAAATTTATATTTTTAGGCTATTAAATTTATGGAAAAGATTTTTTTTATATATTTAAAATAATAAATTATAACCCATTCATTGATTTCAAATTTGATATTAATGAAGGTAAAATTAATTTATGGTGAAAATATATATTTTCTGAAAACTTTTTTTAAGTGCACAAAATATTTTTATCTTAATAAATTAAATTAACCACTATTTAAAAATGATTTTAATGAAATTTATTGATAATATATTCAATAAAATAAACTAAAAATCATCCAATGGTCATTACTAGGTTAGGAATGTAAGGAAAATAATTTTATATTTCAAAAAATATATTTTTTCTAAAAATGCTTTTTATGCCTTTTGTGTGTAAATATTAGAATTATTCTCTACCAATTTTAGAGATTTTATTTTATAAAATTGTTTTTATTTTTTATATCATCATATTAAAATCATTTTAGGGAGATTTCTTGATATTTTTTTGAAAAGATTTATTTTTTGTTGAATAGTGAAAATATCAATTTTTATAAAAACCGCCATTTATTTTTAATTATTTAAAAATTTGAATTCTATTTTCAATTGGTTTTAAAGTAATATTAATCCCCTTTTAATAAAAATATTCCAATTAATTTTCATATTTATTTTAAAAATAATTTCTTCTGCTTCTAAAAGTTGAATCTAGAAAAATGCATTTCATTTTTTGAATTTATAGTTTCAAATTTAGTAATGATTTTAATTTTATTTTTGGTCAGAATGAATACTAACCATGGTAAATTTTTATCACCACGGTAAAATGTAAAACAGGTTAATTAAGTTAAAACTAAGTGATAAGGCCACAAAATCTTAACTTAATTCTTATTGGATGATATTATTTCAAACCTTGTCATCATATATTTAAAATATTATTTATTTAGTTTCACTTTATTATGAGTAATAAATTTATAACATTTAAAAATTAAGAATAATTATACTCCCCCCACTTATAAAATGCAACCTTCTCTCCTCCCTTATTCACAAATATTGAGCACTCTAGATCATCCAATACCTGACCAAATACTTTCCCAACTCTCCTTCCCACATCATCGAGGTTCTGATATCTCCCATTGACTAACCTAGAAGGCTTAATGTGAAACCCAAATGAGGTTTTTCAAAGAAGAAGTATAACTCTTAATCAAGTTCTTTCATGTTTATTCCATATCCAACCTCCTTCAAACATATCATAACCATGAAGATATCATAAAATTAGTATCTAAACTAAAATAAAATTTTACTATGTTTATGGTACAAACCTTTTCCATCTCCTTTTCCATCCTATGTAAAATGAAAATATCACTAAAGCTTATGTGTGGACTACCACCTCCATGAAACAATGCATTTATTTTTTCATCACCACCTTATAATGTTATTTATAAAGATAGAATTAATGTATATATAATTTTTCTATGCAATTATTATTATTCTAAAAATAAATTATATTACTTAACTACTTACCCTTTCCATCTATTGAAAAATGATAACATCGCTCATGCATATGTGTGGAGTACCACATACACAAAGTGATGTGATTCATTTTACATTTAATCCTTACATGGTTGGTAATAAGATAAGAAATAATGAATAATTATGATGTGTATAAAATATACTTGATTTTGAAAAAGTAAAATACTATCTACTTTATTTCATTTCCACCTAATATAAAAATTAAAATGTCATCCAAGCTTACGTATAGACTATTGTCTTCTTAAAATTATGTGCTTTGTTTCTCATGGATTCCTTACATTGATGATTATAAAACTATATATATAATGTATAAATATGATAATTATAGCATGATTAAGATTATATATACAATTTAATCGTGACACATTTACCATGGTCAATACACCAATTTATTTTTGAGGTTATTAACCAAATGAACACAAAATGTACAATGTGAACTTACTGATTTTAGTAAATAAGTAAAACACGACTATGAATGAAATAAAAGAAATAATGATAATGTAATTTACTTGAAAAGGGATCTTAATTAAGTAAAAAAACTAATACAATTTTATTATTTAGGATTTATATAACTTATGAGGATTTATAGGACTTAAGTTATGATATTTCTCATCTTAATTTTTTTTCCTTTGAGACTTATACCATTTTCACCACATGATCTATTTTTCGTGGTGTATAAAATACCACATGGGTGTATTATATCATTAATTTACTGAAATTAAATTATTTTATGAATCACTTTAATGTTATCTCCTTTAATGATACATTGATTTAAAATTTACCAAGTTGTAAGTTATTTTCTTTAAAAGATTATTTTAAATTTATCCTTTCAAAATATTTCTCTTCCATGTCAATATTTATTAAAATGTTTCAATAATTTTCTTATTTAAACTTAAAATATAATTAAATTACACTTTAAAATATCCTTTAGTTTTTCCAAAGGTTTTAAAAAAGAATAATTAAAATGGTTTCCATATAGGTCACTTTTCACCCCTTTCACCAAATTAAAAAAGAATATTTGTTAACATATATGTCATGAATAGATTTTTTCCACCATTATTTAATTTCTCCATTATCAAGATTTCTATAAAATTTTATATTTTATTTTAAAGAAGATTATATTCCCATTCCTCTTGACAATTTTGGATTTGAAAACTTTTCAAAAGAAAATGACATTTCTCTTTATTTTTATGTGAAAAGGGAATGTTCTTTCACATATGGTTTCAAATGAATTTTCAAGAGTTTTATGATGAAAATTTTGAAATATTTCAATTTTTTATTAATTATATGGAACTTCATCATTATATATAATGATGGGTGAGTCTGTTATAGCTAAAAATGATGGGTGAGCATGATATAGATCTCTAGTACATTGGGTAATGATTTAGTCCTAGAAGGTGAATATATATTAAATAACCAAGTAGGATAGTCCTATTAAATTAATAGGAAACTATTTATTTCTAACATGGTTTAAAAATGAGTGAACATGGGTAATGAATATGAGCTCCAAGATAGATATTTTATGTGATTAAAGGGGTTTTATTAAAATATTTTTATTTCATGAGGTGAGGAAAGTTTATAAACTTTTGAAAGTGAATATTTTGTTTTTTAAAATAAATTATTTCATTGGTCATCATGTTACTCAGGATTCCTTCATGTTTTTCTATATTGTTAATGGGTTTCAGAAGGTTTTAAATTAGAAAATTTTGATTTCATGATGTGGGTATGATTTATTTATGTTCTCAAAGTTTTATTTTTAATAAGGTAATTATTAACATGGGTATCCAAGTTTTTCACTAGAATAATGGGATTCCTTTATTTTTATATCCTTTACAAAGATTTTTTTTATTATCACACATTTTTAAAAAATTAATTGGATCTAAGGATGTGTAAGAACTATATAACGGTCAATATTTCCACTATGATCACTCCTTGTAAAACATTTAGTGTATTAAATGAAATAAGGATATAAATCTGAGAACATATTTTTGTGGGAAAATGTACACTTTTTGGAAATGACCACATTTTTATGTAATGGTTTTCTTGGTTCTTTAAAACTGTAAACCTAAAATATTTAAGGAATATAAAAAATTTCTATCCTTTCAATTAAAATCATAATTACAAGTTGTTTAAGTTATTTATCCTTATAATTTGTATCAAAGGATGGGTTTAGAAAACTTTATAGGTTTTTATGATAATAGTTTAGTAAATCATGGTATTTATTCTATTTATAAGATGGATTAATAGGATTTGATATATTCACACTAACTATTTTGGTTCTAGTAATTGGAAATAGATAGAACCAAGTTAACGAGGGGTGTGAAGAACGTTGTGAAGGTTTTTTGAATGAGTAGTCAATTATAATATAAAATTCAGTAAAAAAATCTTTTTATTATGCTTAACTTGTTTTCTCAATTTATGATTAGAAACCTGAATCATAGTGAGTTTCATAATACACCAAATAAGAGAACGATGGAGTTTCATGGAAGTTCAGGTGATAAAGAATATGAAGGTAAAAAGATTCAAATTTATATGTGTCAATAATGTGGGAATAAGTACCTAGGTAAATATATAAAAGTAATAATAAGATGTTTTATATATGGTAAAGGGTTCATAGAGTAAAAAAGTACCAAGGAAAAAATGAAGAGTTCAATTAACACCATGAAGGGGAATGAAGTTCTTCCTAAGGTATCAATTTAATGTTTTAAATGTGGTGAGTGTGGTCATTATAAAAATTTATAACCAAGAAGAAAAATTTTAAAAGTGTATTAGAGAGATAATAAAAATAAATTTTTAGAAAAATCATAAGCTCAAGATAAAGAAAACTATGAATAAGATATAAAATGTATGGATTATTTAATGAGTTTTTCTTATTTTTAAAGTACAAAACATGATTAGATAGAGATTTAAGAATCTTAAAAAATTACTTATATTTTTATTATAGTATGTATTAAGGAATAAAATTATAAATAATTTTTGAAGGTTTATAAAGAAGTTGAATGATTAGAGTATCTATATATATTATTTAAAGATTTATAATGTAGTGGTATTTTATTTAATGGTTGATAAAATTAAGGATGATCATTTTTTTAAAGGTATTGATAACCTTTTTATGGTTTATATGATGTATATTTAGATTATTAAGGATACTTTGAAAGTCATTTGTTGGGTTTTAACACATGAATGATTATATATAACCCTTGGTTTAATCATGTGACATATTATGAAGGTTATTTGGGAATAATGTTATTATTTTAAGCATATAATGATAAAAATTAAGTTTATTTTGATATTTTATGTTGAGTTAATTATGGTTAATTGATATAAAGGGTTATTATATTTTGGGAACATATTTTTTATAGTACATATAACCATGGGGTTGAAAAGTGATTTGGTGACTAAGTGAGTAATGTTATTTTTGAAGAAGTTTTATTTTTTTTAAACATTATATGATCAATTTAAATAGAATTTCAGGACTAAAAATTTAATTAATTTATGGAATAACATATATTTTTATTTTTATTTTTATATTTATCTAGGTTTTTTATAAAATATTATAATATATTTGAGATTATATGATTATGACATATACATTTTTTATGTGTATTTATGAGTGATTGGTTCTATTTGGAGATAAATGATAAGTGACATTGGAAGAATATGTGATCAAGTATTTCTAATCCTTGGGTTTCATGTTTGGCCTGACATATTTTAAAGTGTTTTAAGGTTAGTTATTTTTAGAATGATTTATGTTTAACTATCAATGAATTTTTAAGGTTTTATAGATTTATGTATGAATTTTTTTTAATATTGGATATTATTATAACTTGTTATAACCATTTTTGTTTAGTTTAATGGATAGAAATATGAGAAATAACGTTTCGTTCTTTTGGGGATCCTATGATATGTTGAAATATTGTCTTATTTCTTCAGATGTGAAAAAATCCTCATGAATATTTATCATTTATAATATAAGATGAAAAAGAGATGAAAAAATTCTCAAAGCACAACCAAAGTATGAAATTTAGATTAAGGAATGGAAATAAATCAAGTAAGTATATTTCTCATATTCTGTATCTTTATGGTAAAATAATTAATCAACTCAAGAAAGAGAAAAATAAATATTTTGAGTCTTATCACTCAAATATCAAGGTATAATTTTAAAACTCTTTAATGATTATGAGTCTCATAATGTAAAGTTCATGGTTTAAGAAATATTTAGAAAATTTTAGGTTTCCTAGTCTTATATAGACATTAAAGTTCCTTTCAAAAAAAATGTTTTCAATGTGGTTTCCTTAGAATCATTTATAAATACTAAAATATATTTATTAACACATATGTAAATTTATATTCTATATCTTTTCCACTATTTTAAGGTTCCATTTTAAGGTATCCTTTTAAATTAATGTTTCTCAAAGTCATTTTCCACTCGTTGAAATTAATTCTGAAATTTTTTTAAACCCTTTTATCAGACATGAGATAAAATTATAAGGATTAAATTTATTTAAGGGGTATAATATTACACCTCAAAGTTTTATAATGTATATTACTTTAAATTAATATTATATTAAATTTAATGTACCACAAGAAACACTAAGTCTAAATGAACCATGGTATTATTATTTAAATATGAATGTTATAACATAGTCGTTGGATTAGAGGGTATGAATAGAAGTAACTAGATTATGAAATATATGAAGAAAAGTTTTTATAATAAAAATATATTTTTCAATTCCTAAAAAATAGGTACTCGTTTCTAAATGATAATAATTAAATCATATAATCTTAAGAATCATTAAAGTTAAAGGGGTCATTTTTCTACATAAGCATAGTTTCATTATATTTTTTATGTTTCATTTAAAAGAAAAATTTCTATTTTTAGTGAGTTAAAATTATTACAATATATTTTTTTATAAATTTAAACTAATGAATAATCATTCATAAATTTGTTATGAATTTTTTATAAATGAAGATAAAATCATTTGATGGGAAAAAATATATTTTTTGTAAAACTATTTTTAAGAGTGAAATGTATTTTTTATCTTAATAAATTAGATTAATAACTACTCATAAATTATTTTGATGAAATTTAATGATTATATATTCAATAAAATAAACTAATAATTGTCTATTTTTTACAGGCAAGAAATGTGAATAAAATCATTTTATGCTTTGAAAATACATTTTTTTCTAAAAATGGTTTTAATGCATTTGGTGCATGAATATTAGAATTATCTTATTAAAATTTTATAAATTTCATTTGATAAAATGAAATTAATTTTTGATATCAACATATCAAAATTATCTTAGGTATAAATTTTATTTTTATGAAAATATATTTTTGGGTGCATAGTGAAAATATCGATTTTAAAAAAAATTATAATTTCTTTTCAAGTATTTAAAAATTATCATTCATATTTGTATTTGTTTAAAATTAATATTAGTACCATTTTAATTAAAATAATCTAATTATTTCTATAATAATCATCATTATAATTTATTTGGGAATAAATTCATTTTTAGTCTTAAAAATTCATTTTAAAAAATAATTATTTTTGTTACGTTTTTCATTCTTGTTTTAAAATTAATTTATACAACTTCTACAAATTGAATCCTGAAAAATATATTTCATATTTTGAATCAATATATTAAAAATTATTATTTATTTCATTTACATTTTTGGTCATAATTATTAGTACCCATGGTAAATTGTTATCACCATAGTAAAGGGTAAAACAAGTTAATTAAGGTAAAAAAATTATAAGGTCACAAAATAAAATCTTAATTATTATTTAATGAGATTATTTAGAACCAAATGATAATATATTAAAAATATTATTGATTTATTTTCACTTTACTTGAAGTCATAAATTTATAATATTTAAAATTTGATAATAATTACAAGTGGCACTCCCCTCACTTATAAAAGGGAACCTCCTCTTCTCCCTTATTCAAAAACATTTAACACTATAGCTTATACAAGAGAAATAAAAATACCTTAAAAACTCTCCTTATCACATCCTAGAGGTTTGGTTTCTTCAAAATACCAACATAGAAGGCTTAAGATGTAAGTCACAAGAGGTTTTCCAAATAAGAGATATAACTCTTAACTAAGTTCTTCCATTTTTATTTCTTTTTCTACCACCTTAAAAATTATAAAAATAATGTTGATATAATAAAATAAGTATATAAAATATTTTTAAAACATATTATTTTGTATATTAATACTCTTTTTTATCTTCTTTTACATCCTATGAGAAATGAAAACATCGCATGTGCGTATGTGCAGATTACAATCTCCACAAAGCGATGTATTTCATTTTCCGTCATAGCCTCATGCAATAAGTAATAAATACTGAATTAATGAATATATATCATTTTTATGGAATTATTATGATTATAGAAAGATAATATATTACTTACCTTCTTACCCTTTATATCCATTAGAAAATGATAACATCACTCATGCACACAATTGGACTACCACTTTTAAGAAGCAATGTGATTTGTTTTTCATTTCTACCTTACATGGATGGCCATAATGATTGAACTAATGAATAAATAACACATTAATAATATATTTATTATTATTTAAAATTAAAATTAAATATTATTTATTTATTTTTTAACCATTGGAAAAAATAAAACATTGTTTATGAATTCATATGAACTTCCATCTAAATGAAATAATGTGATTAATTTTTCATTAATGCCTTGAATGGGTGATTATAAAAGAATATTTAATATATAAATAGGATAATTATAACATGATTCTTTTTATAGATATAATTTAACCATGGACCCTTTGACCACGGTCAATTCTCCTCTGCTATTTTATGATTATTAACCAAATAAGCACAAAACATCAGATATGAACTTAACCATTTTAATATATATAAAAAACATGGTAAAAATGAAATAAAAGGAATAATGATAATGGAGTGAACATGAAAAAGGATAATTAATTAAATAACATATACCTTTTATTATTCAAGAGTTATATAATGTATGAAGCTATATGGGACTTAAGTTAACAGATTTCTCATATCAATTTCCTTTCGTTGATACTTAATCCATTTTGACCACATTTTAAATTTTTTGTGGTGTACAAATTTATATATGATTGTATTTTATCATTAATTTACTAAAATTCAATTTTTTTAAAAATAATTTTTAAGTTATCTCAATCAGTGTTCTTTTGATTTATAAGTTGTAAAAGTGGAAAGGGGTTTTCTTTAAAACCTAGTTTTAAAGTTCTAATTTTAAAATCATTATCATCCATTTACATATTCTTTAAAATGTTTCAATAATGTTCTTATTTATAAAAAAAATAAGGAAATTTTCATCTAACCTTTAATTTTTAAAAAGGTTTTAGAAGGTAATCATTTAAATGTTTTCCATACAAATTATTGTTCATTATTTTTACTAAAGTTCAAAATAATTTTTTTAACATATATGAAATTAATGGATTTTCCCATTATTATGTCCTTTCATAATTATCAATATTCGTCTATAATTTACTATGGTTTTTAAAATAATATCCAATTCTCATTATTCTAGGATTTTATTTGAAAATTTTAAGAAGAAAAGGTTATTTATCCTTATTTTTATGTGAAAATGGAAAGTGATTTTTCATATGGTTTTAAATGAGTTTTTTAATGGATTTATGATGAAATAAATGTCAGTGTGGGAATTTTTATTCATGGTATGGTACTTGGGAATGATTAATGATTATATTAAATCATGATATAGATTATGATGATGGGTGAGTCCAATATAGCTCTCTAATGAATTTTTTAATGATTTAGTCTTCAAAGGATAAAATGAGGGTGATAAATAGGTAGGTTACGCCAATAAAATCAAATTTGCATCAATTATTTCTCACAAGGGTTTAAAAATGAACATAGGTTGTAAATATGATACTCCAAAATACCTATTTTAATCTTTAAAAGGGTTTTTATCTAAATATTTTGATTTCATGTTGTAATAAAAGTTTATTATTTTTTAAAAAAGAATAGTTTATTTTTTTTAAACTCATGACTTCTCATGTTCGTCATGATTACTTCATAGTTTTCAATACAGATAATGGGTTTCAAAGGTTTTCTTTAAACAAAGGTTTTTTCTCTTATATATATTTTTTTATATGCTCAAAGTTTATTGTGAAAAAGGTAATAATTAATATAGGTTTTTAGTTCTTCACCGGACTAACAATATTCCATTATTTTTATATCTCTTAGATTTTTTTCTCATACCATGTTTTCATTTGTTTTTCATGGGATAAATTTATTTTTAATAACTATATCGTGTTCAATCCTTCTACTATGTTGACTCATATTAAAATAATAATAAGATTCCTGAATGAAATAGGGGGTGTAAATTTAAAATGTATTTTTGTGGGAAAATGTACAATATGTGGAAATGTCCACTTTTTTATGTAATATTTTTCTTAATTATATAAAAATATAAAACTAAAATTTCATGGAAATATAATAAAAATAAATCCTTACTATTAAACTCATAATTATGGGTTGATTAAGGTATAAGTCCTTATAGTCTTCACCCGTTTACCCCACAATTACCTAAGAAATGATAAAACCTAGTACTTTCACTATCCATTACACCATAAGAGAACTTGATTTTCTAAATATATTGTAGTATTTTGGAACATAAATGAATGTAATTCCAAGATCTATTTTTTGTTATATATAGATAAGAGAGTTTAAAACCACCTGAGTGGTTATAAAACTTACTAACCGAACAATTTTCTGGTCTGTTGGAGTTCGAAAGGATGTTCTGGTAAGGGTTAAGGGATTGTTGTTCCCTAATAAATTATTTGTTCTAAACATGTAAGAATATGGTATTAAATCTCATTCAACCACAATTATAGGTTTTCCATTTATTAGGATTTAAAAATCATAATAAATGTTAATTAAGGAACACTTTCCATGGGTTTTAGGGAATATATATTGAACATTGGTATTCTTTATTAAATAAAATACATAAATAATGTATAATATATTTTTACACTAAACAATTCTAAAATTACTTGTTTTTCATAGGAATAATTTTTAATGTTTTATGATATAATTTTACTAGGATAATCTATAGATTCACTTGGTTTCTCTAATGATTCTATTTTTGAGAAAAAAACTGAAATATATTTTGTGTATTAAACAATTTAAAGAAGTTTGTGAGTAATATTTTGATGATTTAATCAATAATTTAATTGAAAATTCTACCTTAAATGTACAAGATTTGATCATAGAGAATAATGAGTTAAAACCAACATTAAATAACTTTCTCTAATTAGAACTAAAGTTGTTTCTATCCGACATAAGATATTCCCTCCTTAAAAAAACTTCTATCATAATATAAAAATAATTGGGACCTAATAAAGAGAATCAACTTCATTACATTATGAAACATAGAATTATGGAAATATTCTAGTTATTAAGATACATCCTTCATACTATCCCTACCACCTAAATACACCATATTCTTTTAGAATCTGAGTCTAAACCTATGAGTCATCTCCATAATAGGCTCAATATGACACTCATAGAAGTTATTAGAAAATAATTTGAGAGGATTTTAGGACCTGGAATTATATACCCCATATTAGACACCTAATGTGTGTGCCCTAATAAAATATTCCCCAAAAATATGGGATTCACTATTGCACAAAGTAAAAATAATGATTTGGTTCCCACAAGAATTCAGAATAACTAGAGATTATATATTGAGTACAGAAAATTTGATCATGTGACCCAAAAAGGACACTTCCCCATTACCATTAAAGACCAAATGTTAGAGTGTAAGTCTATAAATTTCTAATTCTATTTTCTTTATGGGTTTTTTATATATTTCCAAGTTTTAATGGCTCCAGAAGACTAGAGAAAACTACATTCACTTGTACCTTTAGCATGTTTCCTCACTAAAGGATTCCATTTTCATTAATAAATGCCTCGTTCAATTTTTAATGATGCATGTTAAGTATCATTTAAAACAAAATTCATATATTTTTTGCATTATTTCTATATGATTTTACTATTTATGGAATACTTTTTTATACCAGTTTGGTAAATCTTGAAAAACTTTTATGGAAATGGGTAGAGAAAAATCGGTTTTGAACATTGAAAAATGGCATTTAATGGTGGAAAATTCACTTTTTTAGAAAACAAAGTTTATTAATATGGGAATTGATTTGATAAGTCCAAAGTTGAAGTTATTTCTACACTGCCTTACCTCATGAATATGAGATATATTAGATCATTTTTAATCATGATACATTTTATAGGAGGTTTATTAGGGACTCTAACAATATTTTTTTCCCAAAACTAACCTACTCAATAAAGATATTAACATTTTTTATAATTCATATAGGGTGTCTTATAAAAGTCTTAATGAAAATATAACTACATCCCTTATTATATTCCCACCTAATTGGAATATCCCCCATTGAGATACTATGTGATACCTTAAAAAAAATTGGGGTGGTTTTAACCCAGATTATTGATAGGAACCAACAAGTGATAGCCTAGACATCTCAAACCCTAGAGATATCCCAAATAAAATACATAATAATAGAAAATTAGTTTTTTTCAATTGGTTTTTCTTTAAAAAAGTTTTATTCTTAGTAAGTAAATAAATTTTTTTATAATCACATGGTACTTAGGTAATTGATAGAAAAATAAAATTTAAATCCAAGGTTAGGGAGATATATGTTACTATGGTATGAATTTTAATTTGAGTTTAAGGGTAAGAAAGTCTGTGAAAATCTAATGGCTAACCACATAAGCAGGTTACCTCACACTGATGAGGTATAACCCCTATTATAAACAATATTTGATGACTCATTCACTTATGAGTAGATGTATAAAGTAACTCATGTGCCCGAGTATGCTGATTTAGAAAATTATTTAGTCAAATTAAAGGTAAATTCCTTATTTATTAAGTGAAAAACCCTTAATTTTATGTCTGAATCAAAGTTTTTTGTATGGGAGGACACTTATTTAAAGAAGATGTATATTGATCAAGTAATTAGAAGGTATTTCCTTGAAGAAAAAATTAAACCTATAATTTTATTTTTCCATGAACTTTCATGTGGAGGACATTTTGGACCTCAAAGAACAATAATTAAAGTCCCAAAAACTATAATTTTTTGGCCCAATATTTTTAATTATTTTCATAAATTATCTAAAAAATGTCAAAATTCTCAATTTACTAGTGGAGTCCTTAATGGATATTTAATTAACAAACAACATTATATTTTTTTGAAATATTTTATGTTTGGGTATTAGATTTCTTGGGTCCATTTTTTCTCCATTTAATTATACTATATTTTATAATAAGTGGAATTTTTTTCTAACTTGAAGAAAAATAAACATGAATATATGATTCTAATGTTGTGATTGAGTTTCTAAAATCAATTTTTTTTATAATTTTAGAAATCCTCAATCCAAAATAAATTACCATGGGACACATTTTTGTAACAAGAACATAGAATACATTATGGGGAAATATGAATTCCACCACAAGACCTCAACTACTTAACACCCAAAAATAAATGGTTAGTTTAAGGTCTCAAATAGAGAGTTTAAGAGGATTATATAGAATTCAGTGTGACCCACCCATAAGTACTATTGTAAGAAACTTAAATATTCATGATGTAAATACATGAATACTTTTAAAACCCCCTTAATCGTGTATCCTTACAAATTTGTTTATAAGAAATATTATCACATTCTGATTCATCTATATCACAAAGACTTCTATGTTTTTCAAGAGAGTTAACCTAGATTTTTGAAATTTTATAAAACATAGGAATCTATAAATGATATAAATTGAGGAGCACATGGGGGTGTAACCTAGTGGTAATACCCCCTTGATATCATCCAGACGGTTGGAGTTCTAACCCCAATCATGTCAAATTTTGGAACCCCAATTTAATTGGGGGTTCTTACATGTTTTCCCCACCTTTGGTGGGGTTTTATTTGGCAGGTTCTTCTTGAGAAGGCTCGTGTGGTGTACAGAATGATGGATCGATGATAGTGGAGGGCGTGTGATGTGACGATGAGGCGGATAGGAGGTGGGGATCATCTGTCGCAGTGGGTGGTGCAAGTCGCATGGTGTTGAGGTATTGTGGCATAGAAGCAGGGCTTCATCATTTCTGGGAATGTGAGGCGGTGGGGAGACCCTGTGCAGGGTGGTGCTAAGCAATGACGGGCAGTATAGGCTGCAGGTGGAATTTGGACAGGCATGGCTAGGCGAGGGATAATCCAGCAATAAAAAATAAAATAAAAAGGTAGATTGAGATGAGATACAGAGCTTCTAATCCCATATTTGGTCTATCATATTGGATGATCAAGAGGGTATGGAATTTTCCATCTAGACCAAGCACTGTGCACCTCTACACAAGAAAATTCTTGTTATGATGCCTTGTAGAGTTGGTGAGTTTATATAATTTCAATATATATTGGGTGGGTATTCTTCTGATGTGTATTTATTGTGCCTCCATTGGTCATGATCAGGCCTAAGTGCCTCCAAGGCTTATGATACATGTAAGGTTTATGCCTCAACCTAATTAAAAAGGGGGGATTCTTCAATTAAAAAATTAAGATCATTTAGGCTTCACGGTGTATGGAAATTAAGGAGTTGAGGAAGGACACATTTGAAAAAATCCTAGTAGACAAGTATTAGACAAGATCTATCTGTGACATAATCATCTAGGGTGGATTCATTCATGTTAGAGTTAAAGTGGTTTTATTCTCCTTAAGGATAAAGCTTATTCCTATTAAACTTTATTCCAAGTGGACTAGTATATATATAGTAACTAATAATTTTTCATTTGGTGCAGGTGACATTAAAGGTGTTAAATCAAATAATCCATTTAATTTTAATGGGTAGTAGTTGAAGATGTTTGATGAATAGTTTTATAATACCCAAAGGAGGAGTCCAATATCCTCCCTGCTATTTTTGAATAAAGAAACCCCAGGTTGTATCTTTCCTTTAAACTAATATAGGTACATTATTATTTTAAATTTTTTTTTCATGAGAAATACATATTTAAATTGAGTGGAGTTATGTCTAAGATAAGTGTGGGGAGAGAAAAAAGTATCTTAGGATGTAAATACTTATGTTTTCTTTCCTTTGTCTCTGTGTTTTTAGATCAAAAATAAATAAATAACATTATTCAAATCCTTTTTCTGTAAATAAAATTATTCAAGATGTTTACTTATATTTTTAATATTTTTTTATTTTTTTATGTAAGACATGAGCCTCAATATTATAAATCATATAAATAAATACCATTCTAGTTTGTATTAATTTCATTGGTTCTAAAATTATTATAATTATATGATTTTTGAGTGATCATAACTATTATTTCTATATAAATTGGGCTCTATAATTGGGTAAAGAGTTAAAAATGGATAATAACTTAGTGGTGTTGGGACTAAGTTGGATAGATAAGGAAGTAAGAAGAGTTTTTTGTTACATATTATTGTCTTTTTTTGTCAAAGAAGATAAACCAATTCACTTTGTAAAGGACATAAAAATCAGAAAATGCTTTTCGGATTTTTATTTCAAAAATATCATAAGTTAGAAGAACTTGTGATGCAAGCCTTATAAAGGAAAGGGGGTTACATGGTGATTCCAGCCATATTCAGTTTTTATTGGAATGAAAGATGCTAGTGGAACATAGGGAAGTTGTTGTACTTCCTATTGAAACTTTGATGATGCTAAAGATGATCTATCAAAGGGTATATATCACGATAGTGGAGTTTGTGAAGAAATATGAAGAATGGTTATGGAATTTTGTAAATAGATCCATGAAAAAGGAATGGGTGATCTAGAGGTGGCACAAAAGCACATTTTAAGGTGGCATCGTTTCCCATTGTTTTCCAAATTTTAGGGCCTGAAAATCGGGAGATGAAGAAATCTATTTTTCGAAAAGGATTTTGCGTGCAAGTTTAAAGATGGATTGGTATGATTCTTGCAAGTTTAGTTCCATGATCCAAACATCAAGATCTATCAAATTATAGGATTACATTCAAGATTGGTTTTTACACGCAAGATTGAAGGGACTTTGGAATCTTACGTGCAAGGCATGATTTGAGCTCCAAACTTTAAAAAATGGAAAAGGCATGAAGTGTGCAAAAGATTCAAAGAAGTGCATGAAAGATGAGGTTGGCGTGAAAGAAACTAACGCACCCAATGTGACGTCAAATGTGGTTTTGTGTGATGTGTGACTTACGCACTCAATGCAATGTCAAATGGGGTTTTGCGTGACACGTCAGGATCTTACGTGACCCTTTGGGGTTTTTGCGCGTAGGGGTTGATGAGGTCTATAAATAAGAGGTGAACTCTTTACATTTGTT
Organism: Viscum album; assembly: GCA_963277665.1. Lineage (NCBI taxonomy): Eukaryota > Viridiplantae > Streptophyta > Magnoliopsida > Santalales > Viscaceae > Viscum > Viscum album. The sequence goes on from OY728148.1 coordinate 171,225,558, forward strand.
AAGCACAATACTTAAAGAAATCTCAAGCTCTGAGGTGCATAAAATTATTAAGAAAAGGATAGTGTGTGAAATAAATAGAGTTGCGTGAAATAAGAATAAGTTGCGTGCAAGAGGAGAGGTGTGCACAAGATTGAAGTTGTGTGCAAGAGGTGTTTTGTGAAAAAAGTTAAATCTTGTGCACATGGAATAAAAGTTGTGTGAAAGACACATAAAATGGTGTGCGAAAGATTTGGGGTCTTCACGCGTATTCGGTTGTGCGTAAGATAGTTATTATCGGCTTCTGGGTAAAAAAGTAAAGATTTATACTTCAAAGAATACACATGTTCAATTGTAAAGAAGCACTGAAATACTGTAATTCCCTATTTGTGCTAAGAGGGTGAACACACACATGTGTATTGTTTTCCAAGTGCTGCATGAGTGTAAGGTTATATCCTACTCATTTTTTTCCATATCAAAGGATTGTTTTCTAGTGGATTGTGTTGTACTGGATTGTTTTTGTACCATACCAAGGACGTAGCTACTCTTGTTGAGTGGTGAACCTTGTAAATTTTGTGTTCCTATGGTTGTGTGTGTTTATAAGGGAAGAAAATCTTTAACAAGAGGTGAAGGTTCTTTAAAAAATAATACAACATAAAAAAGAAAAATATATCACTTATTCACCCCCTCCCCCTCTCAGTGATACTTAGATCATGACTGAGAACTTCAAGTTGAACCAAAATCATAGCATTATGAAACTAGACTGGTGAAATAAAACCTAAGTAACCTAACCTTAGTGATTTATCAGCACCTCATCTATCCTACATAAAATAAACTTGGTTGGATCATATGAACTAGTGTAAAATAAGAAGGTAAGAACTGATCAAGAAGTCTTCCTAAGTCAGTATAAGAATATGTGTGTGTGTGTGTTTTCCATCAAATAAGATTTAGAGAAAATTAACATCCAACTGAATAAGCATTTATTTTATTCCTTGACTATTACAATTAATCCTAGGGATACCTATTGTATTTAGATGGTTTATTTCTATGTTTAGTTTCACTAAAAAGTAATTTACACAAATATAGTTGGGAAAAATCAATAAGTGATAATTGATAAAGGGGATGAAAAGATTTGGAGATTTAGGAACTTAGATGAAGAAGAGGATGATGATATATCTAAATTTTATTTAATAAGTATTTAAGAATTATGAAAAGGAACTATGAGAAATAGAGATTAAGGGAAATAGATTTAGGAAGGAATCACTTGTTAAAATCTTGATTCCACTGATTTCTATTATGTTTATAAACAAGGAACTAGAACTAATTCTTAAATTCTAGTGGGGATAGGGTCTTAAATTCATAGAAGTGGCATGATGCTTCAAATTATGGATGAATCTATGATTTTATTTTTCCTTAGGTTGAGAACTTAATTCTAGTAAAGAAAAAACTTTTTAATAAATAGGATTATTTTTATTGTATGGGAGTGTAATAGTTTAAGTGTAGGGGAGTGAATAGAGTCAAAGTTTCCATATTTTTAATATATTTTTTATTATATTTTGACCCCATAATTAATATAAAATCTAAGTAAATTATTCATATTTTTTCCATTTGTAAATCTATATTTTAAATTATAAATGCCTTAATATATAAATTTTGATTGTTTAATTAATTTTTGGGATTAATTGGAAGGATATATTCATCTATATACATTTTAATTTCACTAATTAAAGGCTTCTAATTCTATTTTAAAATGTTTTGAATCAATTATAAATCAAATTAAAATCTCACACAATAATTTTGTTTTCACTATATGTAGGTTGAATCTAAAAAATGGAAAAGGATTGATTGACTATGGGGCTCAATCAACCACACAATTGATCTGGGATTGACCACAGGATCATTCAAAGCTATCCTAAAGGACTCAAGCAACCATACCACTAAATCAGCCACATTAATAGAAACATCAACCATACTTAAAATTATATGAAGGAAAATATTTACCAAATGTTTATTCAGATAATCAACTACATGAATGAAGCAATAAGAAGAAGAATTATTGAATCAACCATAAGCACTCAACTTATTGAAAGATCATTTCCATAGACTACATGTCTAAGATACCACAAATGTCCATGAATCTGCAAGACTTAAAGTGGCCATAATGGAGTACATGGTTGACTGTTCCACTCAACCAATTGTGTATATCAAGCAACCACATGATCAATTTTTTCCTTTGATCAATCTCATATTCAAACCAATTGACCATGATTTTCCTTCATGTGGTCAATCAAAAACTTAACTAAAATTTAACTATGGGCATAAAGGTAGAAAAAGCCTAAAATGGAAAATTTTTTCCTAAAATCAAAATTAATCATATTTACACTGGTTCCACTAAATCAGAAAGAAACTCTCAAGTGATCCATGTGGAATGCATCTAATGGGGGAAGGAGATAAAGATCATGGGAATAATGAATAAGTTGAGAAAATATTATTGAGATACTCTCACCTAGAGAAATCATCACCCTAGATCTAGGAATTTAACAATAATCTAAAGAAGAAGGAGATTATGACACTGAAATAGAGTAAAATGTCAAAGGTTTAATAATTATTTGAGGATAAATAGGAGGATAATTCTTCTTAAGTGGGATTTAGAGCCACTAAAGTTCTCAAGGGAATCTAACACACCTCTTTAAAAATGATAAATGTTCATTCAAATTAAGGGGATACCATAGATTGATCCAAGATTCTATATTTATTTATATCTTTTCTATTTTTCTATAATTATTCAATGATAGCACACAAAACCATTAGTGGATAATTTTAGGATATTCCCCTTACCAATTTATAATGGATTTGGTTTTTTAGTCGATGAATCTCTTTTTTTCATCTCATTAGAATTATTTTACTAATTATACATTATGATATTTTCAACATTCTATGTATTTTGGATTCTTCTTAATTTATTCACTAGTTTACACACATAAGAAAATAGGATCTCATTAACTTCCAAATATCTTCATAAGTGGCTAGATTCAGGGATGATTGGAGATTTGTGATCACTAGGCTAGGTGAAGGCAGTGGGTGTAGTGATAGGTGTATCCCTTCTATTAATCCAAAATTATTAGAGAATGGGAGATCAGTGATATTTTTTCTATTTTGAGAGAGAATAGTAAAGTAAAATATAATAGTGATCTAATAAGTGTAGATAAATCCAAGGTTAGGACACTATTTTTAATATTGAATATAAAACAAACTTAATTGAATCTTCAATCAAATTCACTCATTTTTTACACACATAGTGAAACCCTAAACAAGAGAAGAGCATGCCTATAACACTCTCCTCTCTATAGAAAACTTGAGTCTCACTGTAACTATAATAAATTTTGGTTTATAAACTTATTTGTTGAGGGCTCTGTAACAAGCTCCCCGTCAATAGAATTTAATAATTTTTCTATATAATGATATTGATAAAGTAGAATTAAATAATTATTTATAAAAAAATATTCCAAAAATAATTTTAGCTTCATATAATCCTTTTATATCAAATATTCTAGATAAACTAGAATTTTCCTCATTTACTTGGTTTATATCAGTTCTAAATATTTTTTGTTTATCAACATATAAACAAATAACCACCTCATGATTATTATGAAACTAACTATCAACAAATTTATCATCATGGTGAAATAAAAATCCATTTGATAATATTATTTAATTAAATTTCTCATGAATTTTTTTTTTGGAGATTATTTTAGACAAGATAAGGACCATAACAATTTATAAACCTTATTTTCTTTTCCAGGTATTATAAATCCTTCACATTGTTCCATGTATATTTATTCATCTAATTTATCATTTAAGAAAGTTTTTTTAACATCCATTTGAGGAATTTATATATTATATATATAAGATAAAGTACTAATAATTCTAATAGAGGTAGTCCAAAACATGAGATCATGCGTATCAAAATAATCAAAATCCTTCTTTTAAAGTAAATCCCTTTACTACCAATCTGGATTGCACATGAGCCTTAACCCAGTTGGTGAGGACTCACTAGGTGCATCTATGAGACCCGAGATCAAATCCGGGTGGAGCAATATTTCCAGTACTGTAGCAAGCACTGTAGCAGGCACTATAGTAGGCACTATTTAGTACTGTAGCAGCTAGAATTATTCATCCATATGGGCCTTTTTTCCACCGGTTTGGTCCTCAGGTCCTGCAAGGCTTTCGGGCCACCCAAGGCCTTCGAGACCAGTTGATTCTCAAGGACTTCGGGCCACCTTAAGGCCTTAAGTCCACCCCAAAGGCCTTCGGGCCTCATGAATTCAAGCCCCAGACACACTACAAAAAAGGAGCATCTCTAGAAGAGGATTCAGAGCAGGTGCACTCACCAAAGCAGAGCCAAATGGATTTTCAGAATTAGAGGGTATGGATATGCCATCGGTACCAGCATGTGCTTTCACGGGAAGCCTAGCCAGATGGTCATGAAAAGGTGGAGAGCTACTATCAGGATACATATGTTGGGGAGGGGAAGTTCCTTATAGATATTCTGGTTGAATTCCATAAGACCTTCAGGTCATGTAATCTCCTAAGCCTACGAACCATGTAGTCTCTAAGCCTACGGGCCTTGTAAGGGTTCCCCCTCATCCCTTGAAAGGGGGGTTATCAAAAATCAATAAAAATGAAGGCCTTCGGGCCATTCAGGCTAATCTAGATTTAAATTTATCAACTATACCAACAACTTTTTATTTTATTCAAAATACCCACTTAAAAATAATATGTTGTGAACCTTGAAGAATATCAACTAATATCTGAGTATTTTACCCAGTTATTGATCATATTTCATCATTTATGGGTTACGTTTATAGATATTCATCAGAAGATGACATAACTTCCTTGAAAGTTTTTTTGTATTGGGCTCTATATGGAGAAATACCATATTTTGGGGAATGTATCTATCATTAATAACTTATAATAAGTGAATATTGAAATTAGATACATATTTCATGGGTTTCTGAGATCATTTACTTTTACAAACCTCTAAGACCATATATTTTTGTGATTATTTATTATTTTTTATAGATTCATCTATTTATAATTTCTTGGGTAAAGACTTAAATCTAGATTCATAAAATATTATATCTCTAGATTCAATAACTGTGTTAATAAACACTAAATCATAATATTCTAAAACCATGAATATATAAACTTTTGAATGATCTATATTTCTCAGCACCTAATTTACCAAACTTTTCATTTTAGGTTATGGTACTCTTATATTTGTGTGACAACCCCAAACATTTAAATAATTTAGGTTTTGTTTTTTATGCCTCCATAACTCATATGGAGTCATATCATTCCTTTTTTAGGAACCCTATTTAAAATCTGACCCGCAAGTCATAATACTTATCCCCCAAATTATCTTGAGACACCCAAGATAAACATCATGTAATTAACTATTTATATTAATTTTCTATTATTTCTCTCAGCTACATATTTTTTTTGTGGTGTATTGGGAGATTTCACTTCATGTATGATCCCTATGGACTAAAAAAATAAAGGATTATAATATTCAAATCCCATATTGGATCTGAGGCATTAATTTATAATCCTTTATTGGTTTTTAACCTTTTTATTTTAGATACTAAATTTATTAATAACATCATGATTATAATTTAAAATATAAACATGAAAAAATATATAATAATAATAAATAAAATTTATAAATTAATTTTATTACCTATGGTGGGTGTAGCATAAAAATCACATACATCAATATGTATTAATTATAACAATTTAATTTTTCTTTCTACAATTGTAAATGGTTTCCTAACTATTTTAGTTTTCATGAAAGATACATATTAATGATCATTATTATCCATTATAGGTAATAAATAATTTTTGATATTTAATGCATTTTATTATAATTTATGTGGCCTAAAAGATTATGAAATAAATTAAATGAATTGATAATGTAATAAAAACATATTTTTATTTAATTTAAAAAATACATCATGAAAATAACCACTTCAAAAAAATATACCACCCTTAAAAAAATAAATTTATCTTCCTAAAATATAATCTTAAACCCATACTTGATTGAAAAGATCCATGAGACTAAGTTTCTATGAACATTGGGAACATACATGACATAATTTAAGTTGAAGATCATTAATATGGTAAACTCAAGATCAACCACACCATTCCCTTATATTTTAAATATTACAAAGTTCTCCATATAGATAGATACCCCATATTTTATTGATTACATCCTCCAAAATAGAGACTAATTATTGCACACATGTCATGTAGAACAAAAATCCATCTATTAAGAAGAGTTATCCTCTATCACATTCTCTTAAAATATCATGGCCACAAAGTTCTCCTTTAGATTTTTGTTTTCATATTTCTTCTTACAAATATGATAGGTCTATTTGAAAATCCTCTACATACCATAGAAGTATCACGCCCCTATATTCTTCTTGAATTTCAGTTTTCCTTTTGAAGGATGGTTTAGACCCTTTTCCCCTTTGAGGACCCAGATGGACTAACTCCATCCACCATAAGGACCTTGCATTTATCCTCATTAGTTTCATTTTTTTCATCACGATTTTAGTTGAGTTACTCATTGAGAATATTGTCTCCCTTCTTGTGCTTTATATAATTTTTAACATTATTACAAGAATGATAGAGATTATCGATGATGGGGGTGATAATAATGGAATCATCTATGTTCATCTTGTTTTATTAAAGTTCCATAAGAGGCATTATATTTCATATAAATTATCTATAATAGATCTGTTATATACTATTTTGTATGAAATAAAATTTCTTACTACAAATTTATTTCTTTCTATATCCTTATTGACGTACTTTTTTTTCAAAACATCCCAAATATCCTTTATGGTTGGAAGACATTGATATTTTTCAAATATTTCATAGGAAAATGTGTTCAGTATATTCCCTTGACACATGAGTTTATTTTTATTGCATTTTTTCCTTATGCATGAAACTTTAATAATATCATCTTTAGATGTATGTGGATTTGAATTTGAGAGTGCACAAACCACTTTGAGCATCATAAGTATAAAATGTATTCTTTTCTGCCACCTATAGAAATTGTTTCAATCAAATTTCTCCACCTTCATAGAATTATTAACCATCACCATATCAATATTTATAGAATATACTCTTAATATTTTTGAGTATTTTAATATATAATGGATATAGATATTTTTTCATATTTTTAAATAGTTATCATTTAGGCCTATTACCATACCACTCCCCAAAAGTGTAAATTCACCCCCACCAAATTGATATTATTTTGAGTTTCTTATGATTACCCTTTAGAATACAATGGTGGATCGATACTCCACATCTCTTAAGTAATCTTTTGAAATAATATATCTTTAAAAGGGATTTTTTTTTTGTAACTAAAAAATTGCCTTTAATTCTTATAGAAATATTTTAAAGTAATCTCAATATTTAGTGAATATTTTGGTATATTAATTCTGTTTCTTGGAATTAAATTCATACTAAATTAATTATTTAACCATCCAAAAGGGACTCTTATTTATAGGCATGAAACAAACCATTCGGACAAGGCGGAAAACCCTTTGGAATTGGGTTGTTGTACCTTTTAGAAGGTCATGTATTTTCCATATTTAATTTTGTCTCATTGATTTCACATGGATAAGTACCTCAGATCACATGAATTAGTGAACAGATATATCCATTAGATAATGCCTAATATGATTGATGGTCCAGTTCATACCAATTCAGTGAACTAGGCTAGCCCATCAGTTGAACTTGTTTGGTCCTCTATTCAAACTGATACAACCCACCGATCCATCATGAAAAATTAGGGTACCTCCTAGAACCTCTCATTGATGTGTCATGTGAAGTGAAACTTGTTCCATCAAAGTGACACATTGCATGTTTTCACACACGTGCATGGATGGTGTGGTGCACCATCACACATAGTATTATTCTCTTTTCTTGTTTAGTTTTTAAAAAGTGATAAATATACTTTCATTAATAAAGATGGCCCCAAACCACACACATTTCAATTTGGGATTCCCAAAATAACTTACCCATTAAAAAATATGAAATAAAACTTTTAATTATTTTTAAAACACTAAAATTTGACAATCCCCCACCCTTTTAAAATATTTTAAAGCACATTTTGAAAATTAAGCATAATAATCTCTTCAAAATAAATTTCATAAATAAAGGTATCTCTCTATTTAAACTTGTGTATAGTATAGACAAATAAAATATAGTTAGATAAATAGGTTGAAAATTCCTTTAAATTTTACTTCATGTTAATAGCCAGATTCATCTTACACAAGTTTTTTCAAACTCATCAGTTCTTTATCTACTCTTAGATACAATTATGGTCATGTGTCCCTTATCATTTCATTAATTTTTAAGATCCAAAGTCATAGGATCATTAGAGTGTACCCACTATTACATTCACATAGGTGAACTAAAAATTTCTCCTATGCTTCAACACGTATTTGATATCCTTATATTATTAATAGATTTAAACTCACCCTCTTTTTTTCATGGGCACCAAGAATCGCATTCCTAGTATGTAATATTCCTTTAGTGTTTCCTTTATGTATATGAAAGAATTTATGACATTGAACATATAAATGTGAAGTTATCACATGATAAGTTGAGGTCCCATCATTGGTTAATTTTTTACAAGAACTTTAAACCCATCCAAAAGGATGATTTTTATACTTACTCCATTGAAAGATCCTTTATTAGTAGATCCACAAAATTTTGGCTTGGTCTAAGAAAGTCTATAGTTATGATACCATATTGTTTCAACTACCTTGTATAGTTATTTATGTGACTAATGTTTATTTATTTTCAATTATAAGTACTTATATATATTATATAAATCATTACATCACTATCAAAATGTATAGAAAATGGAGACATAGTTATAGGGCACAATATTATATTTTAGAAAAGTGACCTAAGACAGTCTGCTTCTTTACCAGTAGCTAAGAAAGAAACAAACATTGAATCAATTATTGAGTCTATTATGAAAATTTTTTTCATTAATTTCTAAGATATTTCTCTACGTACATGTTTAAAAAACTCTAAATATCATAAAATGGAGATCATTTATATTTATAATCCATATTTCATAGGAAAAACCTTCTAACGCCCTTCAGTTTCCACAATCACATATATAATAATCCATAGAACCCTTTTGATACTTGAGAGATTTTTTAACCATATCCCATTATGCATAACCTAGATTACTTTTATACCTGCTCAGATTTCCAACAACATAAGACATATGAAGTCTAGCTCAAGTTATAGAATAATTAAGACACCAAAAAACCCTTATATATATTCAATTTGAGAAACAAAACTACTGGAATTTGATGGTGTCTTAATCCCATAAACATTTAAGGTAGAAACCAGTGAACAATAAAATTGTTCAAAACTATTTAATAATTTTTCAAAATAATTATATTTATAAATAAGAATAAAATTATTATTCCTAAAAAAATTCCCAAAATAACATTAGATTCACCTAAGTCTTTTAAACTAATGTTTCTAGACAAAATATAATTATCCTTATTTATTTGGTGCATATTAGTTTCGAATATTATCATGTCATCAATATATAAAAAATTTAACACACTATTATTATTGTGGAAACTATTATAAACATATTTATGAACATGGTTAACTATAAACCCATTTTATATGATTATTTAATTAAATTTATCATTCTATTTTTTGTGGCTTCTTTTAAGCCATATATTGAACATACCAATTTACAAACCTTATTTTATTTTCTAGGTTCCAAGAATACATCATATTGTTACATATATATATATGTATGTATGTATGTATATATATTCATCTAATTCACCATTTAAGAATTTTTTTTAACATTAATTTGTTGAATTTTAAAATTATATATGGAATCAAAAGTCAAAATAATTATAATAGAAGTATTTATATCCACAAGATCATAGATATAAAAATAATCAAATCCTTCCTTTTGAGAAAATCCTATTTCTACCAATATAAATTTATATTTTTCAATTGTACCGTCAACTTTTTTTCTTCTAAATACTAATTATAACCAATAGGTTGTGAAACTTGAGTAATATCGACTAAAATCCAAGTATTTTTCCTTTTTATATATTATATTTAATAATTTATGTATTCCTTATAAATAGATGCATCATAGTATAGCATAGATTCTTTGAATGTTTTTTGGTTCAGACTCTATATTAATAAAAAACCATATCTTTTATAACAATACTATCATTAGTACCTTCCAATGAGTACATATAGAAATCAAATCTATATGTCTTGGGTATTTTTGGTTGTTTAATTTTACAAACCTCCTTGATCATATCATTTGGAGAAACATTATTATTTGATCTAGATTTATCATTTCAACTTTCTTAGTAAAGAGTTAATCCTAGATTCATCAAAGATATCATATCTTGCTTTAATAAATATGTTAAAACATCTAAATCATTAGATTATACAACTATTATTATATAAGATTTTTAATTCCCCACATATCTAATAAATATGTTACCAACACCTCTTTTACCCTGTTATTCTCTTTTAGGTTCAAGTATATTTTCAATTGAATGACAACCCCAAACCTTTAACTAATTTAGGTTTTGTTTTTTATTCATCCATAATCCAAATATTATTCATATACTTCCCTTTTTTTGTAACCTTGTTTAAAATATAACACGCAATTAAAAACTAATTATCCCCAAAGTCCTCTTGAGATTACTGAGATAGACATAATTAAATTAACCATTTTTATTAATTTTTTATTCTTTCTCTATACTACATCATTTTTTTGAGGTATATAGGGATCTATCACTTCATGTATTGTAACACCCCAACCCAAACCATTGGGTTTGATCCAGGGGTGTCACATGACCTCATGCGTGCCACCCCATATGTGAAACGTTGTCAACTAGCAGTAAGGGACTAAATAATGGTGTGGTGAGGCTATACCCTCAGTACAAGGTGAACATAATATTTTAGCAAGGAATGGTAAGTAATAAATCAATAAATTTTAAATAAATGAATAACCATTATAGTATGATAAATTATAAATAAAATCTTGGCCATGTAGTATCAAAATGGAATTTCAGGTATATATACCAAAACAAAATATAATAAAATCCAGTATATGAGTAAGATAATAAAAAAAGGAATAAATATCTAGCCTAAGGTCTATCCAACATTTTTGTAACCTCTTGTTAACCTACTCAACTATCCACCATAGTTCTATTTCCCTTTACGGAATCTATATTCATGAAATATACAAGAGCATCAAAATTCCTAGGTAGGGTTTGAATACAAGACATAGTAGGAAACCACTAGAAAGCCTTAAAATAATTTCATAAGATATACAAGTGAATTCCATGAAAGTAAATAGGGTAAAGATGATATCAAGAATATATCACACATGTACAAAAAATATTTTAGGTCCTGGGAGAGCATCTCTACCTTCTTCAGCACCATGTTGAAAACAACAGTCTTCCTCCTAACACATTCCCCTCAAGGAGATAGCCCAGAAACATGTGTGATGCATCCTACCATTTGGGATATTCCAAGTACATGTTAATCAATTCTTGACACATCCCTTTCAGTGGATAGTCCAAATTGGATCGACCTATATGCTTAACTATAGATGGTATAGAGCAACACATATGATACAAGATACCAATGACATATCAAAATAACATTGTATTAAGTAATAATAATAATATATAATTAAACATATACAATCAAACATAAAAATTATTTCCAAAAGATACTCAAACAATCCTCGTGTGATCAATCATCAAACATAAGTCTCACTGGTATGCACAAGAATGCCAAAAACATTCCAAGAACCTGATTAAAACATGTGCTAACTTAAAGGGCTTCTAACATTAGGTGTGATGATAATTTTTAAGAAATGGTCACCGTCTAAATACATAAACACTTCAAAATCCTCAAAAATAATCCTGAATCACACAATTTAGAATCCTATGACCAGGGATAAGAGGAAACCACACCCTAAAGGTAGTTAAAGTTCGAACATACCTGAGATGATTCACTAACAATAAAAATCTTGGTAAAAAGGTTGTTCAAATTCCAATTCCTTCAATTTGGGTTCCAATTCAATTTAAAATTAATGAACTATCATTAGATTACATCAAACCCATTATATATGGTCGCGACATCATGGATCTAACCATTTTTTGATCAAGGAGAAGAGAGGGAGGTCGATATTGAATGAAGAAAAACTTACAGGGTGAAGAACACAAGATCAATTCATTATTCGAACATCAAATGAAGGTGTTGAAAGAGAGGGATATAGCCCAAAAAACATCAGTGAGGATCCCTATGGTCTTGGGAGTAAAATGGGGTCTAATAGAATAAGTAAAAATGAGTTCAGTTTGGGTTTTAAAAAAACCTATAAAATATGTATTTGTAATAGTTTTTGTAGATATACTCTATCTAGCCCGTGTCCACCACCATCTACCTAGTGGCCACTGGGTATATTTACCTCTACTTAGGAGCACCATCATCTAGCTAGTGGGGCTGTTCTAGTTATAAAAAACTATACCATATCCTCCAACCCATCCCTCCTTTCATTTATTTCCTCTCAAGCACCTATAACCTATCCTAAGTCATTCTAAACTATGCTCAAAATATATGTAAAAGACATAAATAGGTGCTCCTTGGAATTTATGTATCAAAATCCTCCCCCCCCCCACACCTCTTATGACTTTTCATCCTCGACAAGTATCCTTGGATGTATGCTCGAACAACTTGGGACACTGTTCTTGAATGTCAACCTCTCAATCCCATATCTCTTCCTAAACATGCTCATATTTCCATAGGACCTAATAAAGGGGAATATTCTTATCTCTTAGAACCTTGTTTCTCTATTCCACTATCTATATAGGTCATCCCACAAAATATGCTTCCTTTTCTAGCTCAACATTCTCACAGTTGAGAACATGTGTATGATCAGGCCTATATTTTTGAAGTTGTGACACATGGAACACATTTTTCATACCTTGGTACTATGGAGTAAGGTCCAAATGATAATAAATAATCTTGATTTGTTTGAAAATCTTGAATGGACCACTGTACCATGGTTCTAATTTCCCCTGCCTCTGAAAATGCATATGCCCCAACTGAGGGGACACCCTTATAAATACCTCATCACCTACAGTGAACTCCAATGGTCATCTCATTCAGCCAACATAATACTTCTTCCTATTATGACTCATAACCATCCATTTCTAAATAAACTACACCAGGTCTAGGGTCTCATTTACCATACTAGACCCAATCATTGATGATTCACCCACCTCATGCCAACAAAGAGTTGAATGAAAATGCCACCCATAAAAAGCCTCAAATACATCCATCTAAATCCAAGACTAAAAGTAGTTATTTTAGGAGAACTCCACTTGATCTAAGTGATCATACTAATCCCATTTGAAATTTAAAATACAAACTCATAGTGTATCCTCTAAAGTTTCAATTGTTTTCTATGATTACTCGTTAGTCTGAGGATGAAAGGTCTTTCTTAGATTCAACTGAGTAACCATCACCTTCTATAATCTTGTAAAGTATCATGAGGTAAATGGGGTATCTATATCATATATCATGCTTGAAGGCACTTTTTGAAGTTGCACAATCTCTTGAATCTAGAACCTTCTTAACTCGTCCATTAAGTTCATTTATCAAATTAGTTATTCAAAAAATATACTACCACCCAAACAGTGTCTTAGTATCTCGATGTCCTAGGAAACCCTATCACAAAGTCTAATGTCACCTCATCCAACTTACATAGAGGCATTAGAAGTGTCTATAGTAACACTTTTGGTCTTTGATGCTCATCCTTGATTATTTAACACATCATACAGTGGGAGACAAATCCTAAAATGTCTATTTCTATGTTGGGCCACCAGAACTACTACTTGACATCATGATACATCTTGTTTGACCCCAGGTGCACTGCCCATTGAGAATCATGGGAGGCTCTCATTATCTCATCTCCCATGGAATTTATAACCATAACCCTACCATGAACTAAAATAATTCCTAATATATCTAAATCCAAACTTAAACTTAAACATTTACTTACAACGTCTTATTTATCTCCCCAAACTCCATATCTAGCTCCTAACTGGACTTCACTCACTCTACTAATGAGGATGTGATCACTCCGGGTGCACAAACCACTACCCCTTGATCCTCATATTTTCCCACCTTCCAGTCTTCCATCAAGTCCACACTCTTATGTCCTTATTCTGAAATTTTTTCTCCCATGTCTTGTTTCTTCCTTCTCAATTCATATATAACTACATTACCTTTAATAGTTGAATATTATATCTCAAATATTAACGTCAATAGGTACTCTACCTAATGCCACTGATGAAGGTTTGGGTAACTCTAGTATAATATGTTCTTAAAACTCTTATGGTCAGTATAAATGAAAAATATCTCACCAAATAGGAAGTGCCAGCAACAATTATATGCATAGACCATATCTTCCAGCTCTAAGGAATGGGTAGGGTAGTTATGATCATGGGGTCATAGTTGAAAAGACCCTTAAATAACTAACTTATCAACCTACATCATAACATCTCTTAGTCCAATGCCAGTCACATTGAAATATATAATATACCCAACTTTATTCATGGTAAGAATCGGGATTGAAGACAATGCCATCACCTTATTCATCTCTAAGAAAATATTATTCATATTAATCTATCCATTCCAACTAGATTTCATTCTTGGTCATTATGTTCATGGGTTCCACCAAGAGAGAAAACTCTTGAATGAATCTTCTGAAGTACCCAGCTAACCCAAGAAAACTCTGAATCTTGAAAATATTCCATATCCATGATAAATAAATGATTATATCAACATTATCTAGATCAACTAATATTCCTTCTTGAGAAACCATGTGCTCATGAAATCACACCTTCTATATCCCAAACTTACACCACAAATACTTGGAATAAATTCAATGTTCCCTAAGTGTAATCAATATAATCTCTAGGTTCCTATCATGAGATTATAAAATCATGAAATATATCATGATTTCATTAATGAATGAAAAAATAATGGAATCCAAGAACAAGTGAATGATCTTGTTCATGAGGGTCATAATGACATCTGGAGAATTCATCAGCTCAAAAGTCATAAGGAGTTACTCAAAAAATCTATACCATATCCTAAACATTGTCTTCAGTATTCCATCCTCTATGGCCCAAAGATTATGTTATAAAAATCATAGATCGATAATATAAAACCATAGGTCTCCTCTCAAATGATTAAAAAAATGGTCTATTCTGAGAAATAGTAATCTTATCTTTACTATTATTTGATTTATCATTCAGTATTCCACACAAAGATGAATACTATCATCTACCTTCTTGGTGAAAACACCATAGCATACTAGGGGGAAGTTCTTAGTTTGATAAATCCTTTAGCCTCAAGATCATCCAAATGCACCTTAAGATCTTTTAACTCCATTGGTTTCATGTGGTACGGTAGAATAGATATGGGTCGTACACTATGCACAAGCTCAATATGAAACTAAACTCCCTTATATGATAGAAACCCTAAGAGATCTTTTGGAAAGAAATTTTGGTACATGTCCACCGCTAGAGTGAAAGAGGAGGTTTTCATCACCCGATCCACTGTGAGGATTAAACTATCCACTTAAACTAAAAAGGCTTCTTTATAATAAGGATCAGGTCCCAATATACCCACCTCGATGACCCATTAACCATTAAAAATGAAATTTTCCCCCTGAGGTGATGAAAAACTCACCCATATCTAATGAAAATCAATGATTTCAGGGTAACTAGCCAAATATTCCATGGTAAGTGTCACATCGAAACTAAAAATCTTCATAATTGTGAAGATGTAAACATAATCAAATCTAACAAACACCATTGGATATTCTAAATAGATATAAATATGATCTAATTTTCTTATTAATGGAATATTGATAAACAAAATCTTATTAGATAATTTGAATAGTAAATCCAACACATCAACTACTTGATCCAATATAAATGGATGGGATTATCCCATTTCAAACAAAAAAATATAGAGAGTATAATAAATTAATACCATACCTCACACTACGGAAATTAACTCTCCACTATATACTAAATCATGATAAACTATGTAAGATATTCCATTCACCACTCCATTAAACCCTAGAGTCTCTTGCATTGCCTAATTTAATAACACTTTTGGGGTCTAAACCTGCTGGTGAGGCCCTAAACCATATCCTATAGTATACATCCTCAAATCCCAATCACAAAACTATTTCATATTCCCTATCTTTCCACATCAATGACAAGTCTTAATAGAATATGTATAATCCTTGAAACAATTTCCCTTATTTCCATAGTTATAGCACCTATAAGAATCACCTCCCTAGATAGAGTTGAGGAACCTCTACTCTGATCTGTCTGCCAACCACCACCTTAGCATCTTTCCTATGAATTTATCTTCTTGTTTATAGAATTAGAAAATGGGACTACATTGGAGAAAGTACTCATTGATCCACTAATAGTCATAATAATACCTTCAACTTTTTCTACTTCAATTCCCTTATTTTTCATTGGTTTCTTACAAATAACTATGGCATAGGTCATCGTATTGAAGTTCCTAACCTGATCGTTCATCTCTGGGTGAAGAAAAATCTCAAAATTTCTATCCTTCCAGGCCTCATTTCCCTATATAAGGGGAGAAAATAGAATCAACTATATGAAACTTGTTGAGTAGGTGGATACTTTCATCGACACCTATTGGAGATCTATGAATCCTGAGCATGATCCAACTTCAGTGTGTTTGGGAAAAACTTATTGAAGAAAATATCAGTGAAGATTTCATAAGTTATCCCTTCCCATAAACAATCCTATATCATGGAATCTCGCCATCATTCAACCATATATTGAAGTATAAATGTTTTCATCTTGACCTTTCAGTCTTATGGGGTCTCTAATAGGTCGAAAATCCTCTTGATGGTGAAGGTCCTGGGCACAGTGGAAGCTCGTGGGTGGATGTTCCCACTTGACTTTTTGTCATTAGAAATGATCAATCCGGGATCAATACGAAGATAAACTCCAGAATCCATGGATCGAATCATAGAAATAGAAAAATAAGAATAATAGTCCTGAAACCACAAAGGAGGATCATCACTGGTTGATTATAATTAATTTAATTAATTGAAAAGAAGTACCCTTTATGGCGTTCTTTATTCATTGATATTTATGATCACATTCTGATATGATTCTTCATTGTGTTGCAGAAGCCAAGTGCAGACTTCCTCTAGCGGTGATCCATACATGCACCATGTATCTCTGGATGTCGCCAAAGGAATATCCAGGTGCTATCGTGGAGAGGACTTTGCTTGCGTTGTCCGCCTTAGATCACCTTGATATTATGGAGGATGATCTCTCTCGGTCTTGAGAGCAGTCTTGGAGAAAAGAGTTATTTTGGCCTTTAGAGAATTCTCTAGAATTGTTGTGCACAACAATTAGGGAAAAGTGTTGGGGTTGTGAGTATATTTATAATCGGTTTCGAGGTTATAGAGTTATGACAATAAGTAAACTCATTACGCATTTTATTTATTTCATTAACTCTTATTGAAAACCCCCATGTCGAATCATTAATTCCTTGACATGCGCCCATGCTGATTATAATAAATATCATTTAATAAAATGATATTATTTCCTCAAAATCCTGACTGAAAAAACTACATGGCATGTAATCATTAATATACGACGTGTACTCATTTTTCATTTTCTTTCCAAAATGAGAACTACATGGTGTGTACATTCAATGTATACAACGTGTATATCTTGTTTTCATTTTATTCTTCCTCCAACATTAAAACTATTTAGTCTTCCTTGAATAATTATTAAACCACATACGGGAATAATCTTTATTCTACTTAATATACTTGGATACACTTAGTGTGTGACCCTCTAGGCCTCTTTCTCAATGGAATTAGGCGGGCTTGCCTAAATTCCAAGATTACTGTCTAGAAATGGGTCAAGACACCCAAGAGAAAGAAGTTGACACTGCATTGATGTGTCACCTCATACAAATTCTTACCATGTAATTTAATCCCTTTGTCTCAATATCTCATCAAGCAGGTTTCATGGTAGTGTCATAAACCTATATGCGTGATCCGTCATTCTTTGAATTCCAGAAATAAACTCTTCGTGACACCATGGCCATGGAATTTGGGCCACAATTCTATTTCAATAAAATATCCGGAGATATCTACTTCCATAAATATGTAAGGGACAAATCCTTCCTGACTTATCCATTAACAACATGTCATTCATGACGCACCCAACGTACCCTACTTCCCGCCAACTGTCTTCGTGATGGTTTTCATCATCAAATATAAGTGTGCGAGTCATGAAATGAGTTAATGATAATCTTCCAGTCTAAGGACCATTACACACGTTTGTAGATATCAATGTCCGATGACACCATGACATGTGGAATTTCTACTGGCGGGTCTGTTCTCATAATCTCCCATCTTGGAGATTACCAATTACGAACTCTAAAAAGAGAGAGTCTTATCTTCTTATGAGTACTCGCACATGACGGTCTATATATTATGTGTCCTATCATAGTATGTCATCCAACCATGGAAATTTATTTAAGAATATTTGTTATAGCATTTAAAGGTTTTCATCATAGCGGGGATATGCCATGACCTTATTAATGCAACAAATATTCTAGGAAATTATTATATTATAGTCATGCAGAATAATAAACAATATATAATAATTGTACATTCATGTAATCAAAGTATAAACAGTTGGTTCTCAGGACACCAACTCTAACAAACTCCCACTTGGACTAGAACCAACTGCCTACCACTTTTAGTCCACTAGACCTCACATGATGATCATGTTTCTGCTGAGTCAAAGATTTGGTCAAGGGGTCTGCCACGTTGTCTTCCATAGAAATATTGCTCACTACAACTTCACCTATCTGAGAAAAATCCCTCAAGAGATGATACTTCCAAAGTATTTGCTTTATCTGATGATGTGACCTTGGCTCTTTTTCAAGTGCCACCGCTGCAATATTATCACAATAGAGTGTGATAGGATATTTACTGCTAGGTACTACATCCATCTCTTGGATGAATCTTCACATCCATATTGTATCTTTAGCTACCTCAGAAGTTGTAATATACTCAGAATCTACTGTAGAATCTACGACCACACCTTGCTTTGAGCTCTTCCAGCTCACCGCACGTCTATTCAAACTGAAGATGTATCCTGTCTACGACTTCATGTCATCTTGATCAGTCTGGAAACTAGCATCTACATGTCCTATGATGACTAGTTCCTCATCTCCTTCGTAAACTAGTAACATATCCTTAGTATGCCTCAGATACTTAAGGATAGTCTTGACTTCCATCCAAAGAAGGTCTCCTAAATCAGCTTGATATTTGCCTACTTCACTTAATGCGTAAGCAAAATCTAGCCATGTACATAGCATATCATATATGACTGACCCAATCGCGGATGAATAAGGGATCCTTACCATTTTATTTCTTTCCTCATGTGTTTGAGGACACATTTTCTTGGAAAGATGAATGACATGTGACACTGGCAACAATCCTCTCTTGGACTGTTCCATACTGAATCTCTTCAGTATCTTGTCAATGTATGTACTTTGACTCAGGCCCAGAATTCTCTTGGATCTATCATGATGGATCTTGATCCCAAGAATATATGCTACCTCATCCAAGTCTTTTATAGAGAATCATTTATCCAACCATGTCTTAACTGACTGTAAGACAGGTACTTCATTTCCAATTAGTAATATTTCATCAACATATACTATTAGGAAAACGACCACACTTCCTCTAAACCTTTTTTAGACACAAGGCTCACATTTTTTCTTAACAAATCCAAATTCCATTACGGCTTCATCAAAACGAATGTTACAAGACCTTGATTCTTTCTTTAATCCATAAATGGATTTTTACAACTTGCATACCTTGTTGTCATCCTTTAGAGTCACAAAACCTTCAGGTTGTGTCATGTAGAAATATTCCTGGAGGTTCCCTTTAATGAATGTTGTTTTGACATCCATTTTCAAAATTTCATAGTCATGGTAAGTGTCAATGGACAATAGGATTCTGATGGATTTTATCATTGAAACCAGTGAAAAGGTTTCATCGTAGTCAATTCCTTAACGCTATCTAAAACCTTTTGCAACCAGTCGTGCCTTATAGGTGCTGACTTGTCCCTCCATGTCCAGTTTCTTCTTGAATACCCATTTATTACCAACAG
Organism: Viscum album; assembly: GCA_963277665.1. Classification (NCBI taxonomy): domain Eukaryota; kingdom Viridiplantae; phylum Streptophyta; class Magnoliopsida; order Santalales; family Viscaceae; genus Viscum; species Viscum album. The sequence goes on from OY728148.1 coordinate 171,245,912, forward strand.
GCTTTACATCAAGTGGAGGATCTACCAAAATCCAGACTTAGTTTTGGTACATGGAATCCATTTCAGAATTCATGGCTTCCTACCACTTTGAAATGACTATGCCTTTAACTACTTCCTTGTAGGTAAGAGGATCATCATTGTCAACCAATAATTAGTCACCATCCTTAGTGACAAGAAAACCATATCGTTCTAGTTCTCTCACCTATCTCATTCTCCTACATAGTTCTTGTGTCTCTAGAATAGATTTTTCTTCCACAGGGATTTGTGGAATTTGTTCTTATACCAACTCTAGTGTATCTTGAGCCACGACTTCATCGAAGTCTATCTCAATCCCACTATCTCTTTTGGATATGTTCTCCCTCTCAAGTAATATGGTGTGTCTTTCCACTATAACCTTTTTATCTGAGGGGTTGTATAGGTAATATCCCCTTGTTTCCTCAGGATATCCTATAAAGGTACACTTTGTGCCTCGGGGTGAAATTTTGTTACCTGAAGAGGCCTTAAAAAATTCTTCACTACCCCACACATGTAAATTTGATAACATGGCTTTGTGTCCAATCCATAACTCGTATGGAATACCATTTATCGATTTAGTTTGTAATTGGTTTAGTATGTGTGCTGTATTTTGTAATGCATATCCCCAAAAGGATAATAGAAGACTCTCATGACTCATCATTGATCTCACCATGTCCAACAGGTTGTGGTTCCTCCTTTTACTTACACCATTCCACTGAGGCATGTAAAGAGGAGTGAGTTGAGATAGAATCCTGAACTCCCATAAGAAATCAATGAAGTCCTGATTAAGATATTCTCCTCCTATGTCTGAGTGGATTTTCTTAATCTTCTTACCAAGTTGGTTCTCAACATAATTCTTGTATTCTTTGAACCAATCAAAAGAATCTGACTTATACCTCATTAAGTAAATATATCCATATCTACTAAAATAATCAGTAAAAGTTATGAAGTACAAGAACCCACCCCTTGATTCAACTGGAAATGGTCCACACACATCTATGTGAACTAATTCTATAAGCTCTTTATCCCTTTCACCTTTCCCACTAAATGGGTCTTTGGTTATTTAGCCTTGTAGACATGCATGACATACACCAAGTGGTTTTAGTTCGAAAGAATATAAATACCCATATTGATGTAATTTTGTCAAATGTTTCTCATTGACATGACCTAGCCAGTGATGCCAAAGTTGGGTGTGGTATGAGTCATGTGAATTAACTTTTTCATTTATTGTCATTACTTAGTTTGTGTATTCTAACACATAAAGGTCTTTATATAAATTTGCTCTTCCAAAACAAATGCTATCTTTATCAAAGTAGCAACATTCATTTCCAATCTTGAAGATGAATCCATCAGTATCTAATCTGGATACTGAAAAAATGTTTTTGGTTATATAGGGTACATAATAACATCCTTTTAATACCAAGACCATCCCAGTAGGCAATGTGAGGTGGTAATCTCCAACAACTACAGCAAAGAGTCTGGCTCTGTTGGCTGCCCACAGATCCACCTCACCTTGGTCAATCTTTCTGAATCTATATGGTTCTTGTATTTGGATACATATGTGAGAACCACAAGCAGTATCTAATACCCAATTTGTATAAATAGGTATATTTCATTCAATAACAAATTCACTTGAAGCTTCTCCTTGCTTCCTTGGTTGGGTGCAGTTTTTCTTCCAGTGGCCCTTCTTGCCACATGTGAAACAAACAACCTCTTGTTCTCTTGCCTCCCCTTTGATCTTCATTTTATTGGAAGGCCTTGAAGAAGATTTGGGCTTAAATATCTTCACCTTACCTTTCCTTTTATTCACCATATAAGTACATAAGGCTTTTCACGCTTCATATTATTGTCCACTTGGCGAATGAGGATAAGAAGATCAGATAGAGACTTCTCAATGTTGTTCATGTTGAAATTTACAACAAAGTTAGAGAAGCTCTGGGGGAGTGATTCAAGAATGAGATCGGTACCCAATTCTTCGAGGAGTTTAAACCCTAGAACCTCCAAGAACTCAATGTAGCCAATGAGCTTGACTACATGAGGCCTAGCCGGCGCACCCTCTCCAAGCTTGCTCTAAAATAGAGCCTTGGAGATCTCAAACCTTTCCTATCTTGCTCTCTCCTAGTATGGACCACAGAGGTTCTTGAGAATGCTATAGGCATCCATGTATTCATGAGACTTCATGAGCTCACTAGACATTGATGACAGCATCAAACATTGAATGTCGTGTGCATCGTTCAAATTTTGATCATAGACCAGGAAATATTCATTACTCACCCCTTGGGCAGGTGAATCAGGAAGTGAGGACTCCAGTACATAAAACTTTCGTTCATGTCGTAGGATAACCCGAAGGTTCCTAAACCATTCCTAAATATTATTGTTGGTGAGGATATTGTCTTTATCCAGAATTGATCATAGAGAAAATGTGGTTGACAAGTTTTTCATATTGATTCTACAATTTAAAAGAGCAGATTTATCAGTACCTTTTGATTACATTTTATGAAAAATAATAAATGAATTTATTAATTCTCCCACTATTTTAGCATGTCCCAATGACCCCCACCATTGAACTTGGAATGCCTAGTTGCTATGAAATTCTAGTGGCAAGGATCCATATTCCACTTCGCATAACCCCAACAAGGGTTGGTCAAGCTATTTAAAGGTGTTTAGGTAGGTAGTTCTTTACCAACTATGAGCTTACAGTTCCTTGATCTGTTGAGTGGACTCCCCAATCCTAAAATCCTGACTTGGATTTCCTCAACACTTGCCTCTATTTTACAACAAGTCTAGTAAGGGCTACTCCTCTTGATGTAAAATGTTTAAGTCAGGCTGAAACTTTCATAAGAGCTTCCTTTATAAAAGTAAGTTTCCTAATATGGGTTGGTCAAACACATAGTTTTATTGAGTCTTTCCCTTAATCATGTAATGGAAGGCTTGGTCTGACTTAATATGGTATTTGAGGGATTTCAATCCTTTATTCTTAGTTTCTCATTATCACATGCTTGTTAATATTAAGTGATGCTTGATTAAGTGATTAACCATGTTCTGATAATGTTTACGCATAGTCTGATTTTTATTTTATTCCATATTTTCATGCTTGTTTCTTTCATTAACTATGTGATCATGAAAAAACATATATAATAAATAAACCATGTAATCAGAAAAAAATAAAATAAGATGGCATGATCATGATCTTCTATTGGTTAGCTTATCTAGCGGTTTTTATAAGCTGACTCTGACCTAGGGAAAAACACTTTGAACCTGATGGTCCATGTTTTGTAGCTCCCACCTGTCCACCTTTGTATCTTCTTGGGTTGTTTTCACCTCAGATTTGGATTTTGAACCGTCTCCTCTGGATTAGGAGATCCTCCAGTACATGGAGTTTATATTAAAGAAACCATGGTCACACAAGCCCTACATTTTATTGGAAGAAGGCTCGCAGGCTAATGAATTTGAATTTAAATAAATTTAAATGAAACCATACACACAAAAAGGGTCTTTGGTATAGCTCATGATCATCCATAACATGAAATGACATTTACACATATTTAGTATTCAAATTCTTTTAATCGTTCTTTTATTCAAGATAAGTCACGCTTGAATTCAATTAATTATGATCGTATAATTAATCAGTTATTTATCTTAAATTTTTTTCTAAATTTCCATAAGATTCTTCTCATCTATACTCCTTCTACAGGTCTTTTTACTTTGGAGGAAACCAGGTGAAATTCCATTTCTGGAAAGTACAAGGTGTGTAGGCTATATTACACAGTGTGTATTTGTTTTCACCCTTTATCCAAAGTACATGTCAGGGGCTTTGCCATGATTTTTGTACTTTCAAAATTTTTGAGTACATGATGTGTAGATTAGTCTAACATGGAATGTAATTCCTTGTTACGTGGTTACCAGCCTAGCAATCCAGTGTACACGGTTACACAGCTTCTCCTTGTACAGGGTTTCACTTGGGCCAAATCAGACTACACGGCGTGTTGATTCAACATACACGTCGTGTAATCCGGTTTCCATGAGCCATTTAGTTCTAGTCAACATGGTGTATTAAAAAACTTAGGTAAGATCAATTCACATGGCGTGGTTTGGCAGACCAATACTGGTTCGTTGAACCTAAGTACACGGTCTGTAGATTTCAATACACACTGTGTATTCCTATGTTGTACAGATAGAATGAGCGGCTCCTCCGGATGAGTTCCTCATTTTTATTTTAATCAAAATTAAAATTAAAAGGTTGTTTCTGTGATGTGAATCAAGAAAAGAAAGAGGAAGAACAGATCTCGTTCATTCAGTTTTATAGAACGATTTATCTTGACTTGAATCAAATATAAATGCGTAAATTATCAATGAAAATTAAAAAACTATAATCAACGTTTGACTCCTATGATACCACTTGTAGGTCTCAGGCGCAGTGGAAGCTCGTGGGTAGATGTGCCCACTTGACTTTTTTTCATTAGAAATGATCAATCTCTGATCAATACAATGATAAATGCTAGACTCTATGGATCAAATAACATAAATATACAACGAAAAAGAATAGTCCTAGAACCATAAAGGAGGATCATCACAGGTTGATTATAATTAATTTAATTAATTGACAAGAAGTACCTTTTATGAAATTATTTCTCCATTTATATTTCTGATCACATTCTGATGTGATTCTTCATTTCTTCGTAGAATCCAAGTGTATACTTCCTCTAGTGGTGATCCACACGTTCACCACATATCTCTGGACGTCACCAAAGGAATCTCCAGGTGCTAGCGTGGAGAATCCTTTGCTTGCGTTGTCCACGTTATATCACCTTGATCCGATAGAGGAGGATATCTCTGGTCTTGAGAGCGTTCTTGGAGGAAGGAGTTATTTCAGCCTTGATAGAATTCTCCAGAATTATTATGCACAATGATTAGGGAAACTTGTTGGGGTTGTGAGGATATTTATAATCAGGTTTGATTTTATAGAGTTATGATAATAAATAAATGTGTTATGCATTTTATTTATTTCATTAACTCTTATTGAAAACCCCCATATCGAATCATTAATTCCTTGACATGCGCCCACACTGATTATAATAAATATCATTTAATAAAATGATATTATTTACTCAAAATCCCGATTGGAAAAACTGCACAGCATGTAATCATTAATACACGATGTGTACTCGTTTTTCATTTCCATTCCAAAATGAAAACTACACGGCATGTACATTCAATGTACATGGTGTGTATATCTTGTTTTCATTTTATTCTTCCACCAACATTAAAAGTATTTAGGCTTCCTTGAATAATTATTAAACCAAATATAGGAATAATATTTATTCTACTTGAGATACTTGGATACACTTAGTGTTTGACCCTCTAGGACTCTTTCTTGTTGGCATTAGGCGAGATTGCCTAAAGTCCAAACTTACTATCTAGCAATGGGTCAAGGCACCCAAAAGAAAGAATTTGATGCCACATTTATGTGTCACCTCATATGAATTCTTAACATTTAATTTAATCCCTTTGTCTCAATATCTCATCAAGAAGGTTTCATGGAAGTGTCATAAACCTATATGCTTGATCCTTCATTCTTTGACTTCCATAAATAAACTCGTTGTGACACCATGGCCATGGAATTTGGCTGATAGTTATATTTCAATAAAAGAGCCTGAGATATCTAATTCCATAAATATGGAAGGTACAAATCCTTCCTCAACTTATCCCTTAACAACATGTCATTCATGATACACCCAACGTACCCTACTTCCTGCCAACTATCTTCGTGACGGTTTTCGTCAGCAAATCTAAGTGCGTGAGTCATGACATGATTTAATGATAATCTTCCAGTCTAAGGATCATTACACACACTTATAGATAGTAATGTTTGATGACACCAAGACATGCAGAATTACTACTGGCAGGTCTGTTCTCAAAATCTCCCATCTTGGATACTACCAAGTGAAAACTCCATGAGAGAGAGTCTCGTCTTCTTACGAGTACTCACACATGACGGTCTGTATACTATGTGTCATATCATAGTATGTCATCCAACTGTAGAACTTTATTTAAGAATATTTGTTATAGCATTTCAAGGTTCTCATCATAGCGGGGATCTTCCATGACCTTATTAATGCAACAAATATTCTAGGACATTATTATATTATATTCATGCAGAACAATGAACAATATATAATAAGTGTACATTCATGTAATCAAAGTATATTAGTTGGTTCTTAGGACACCAAATCTAATAGATGAGTCATATCCAATCCTCTAGGACCTATAAATATCCATATCCCTAGAAGGAAGAGGGATTATAAAGATAGAATTTGTGAGAAAAATAGAGCATCCTTAGCCCTCCCCTATGGGATCCTCCTCCCTAAACATGCATCAATCAAAATAGTCCTGACTAGAATAGTTATATTCCTTGACCCAATGGAGAAATTATGGGATCATGCTCTGTTGGATCCTCCTGAATTACATGGGTGAAATTTTTATACACAAGATGCCTACAAGGTGACATTTCCTACAATTCTAGGAAAACCCATAGGGAAATAAAATAGCTTAAATAAGAAAACATATAATCAAACTTTGGTGCAAAAAAGGGTTCACAGTAAGATCTAACCAAATAGGCTACCCATAAGAATAAGACATAACCTTCTAAGTACTCTCAAAAACCAATTTAAAGCCTACAGTACCTGTTAGTCACAACCATATGTATAAACTCAATCATAAAATATAAAAAGATCAAATAAAATAATTCAAAAAACAATTCACTAAATCACATGTCACAATTTCAATAAGAATTTAATTATTTAGGATCTATATAATGAAAGAAAAAGGTATGTGGGATGTGATCCTATGTGTCTATCATGATTCATGAACACACGCTAAATACTATAAATAAGTACAAAACATCATTTGCATTGCCCAAGTTGAATTTAATCAATAGAATATCAAACAACAAACACATAAAATCCCACTTTCCTAGTAACTCAGAGGTCCACTATACAAGTTTGGTCAGACACTGGCATAGTTCCCTTGCTATAGTCCCAAATACCATATCTATTATTTACCCTATCCCAAATCAAAAAAAATATAAGAATCAAGTTAGTGAACTTGGTTCTCTGATACCAATTTGTAACACCCCAACCTAAACCACCAGGTCTGAGATAGGTGTTCCATATGATCTCATGTACACCTCCCCATGCACATGAGGTTTCTGACTAGAAGTGAGGACCTAAAGAATGGAATAGGGAGGATATTCCCTCAGTTCCATGTGAAAATAAAATTATAACAAGGAATAATCTCCAATAAATAAATAAATATTAAATAAGAAAATTATTATCACAGTAGAAATAATTTGAAATAAAATCCATCCCATATGGTATCAATATGGAATGTAAGTTAAATAAAACAAAATCAAAAAAAAATATCCAGTGTATGAGCATGGAAATAGACAAAAGTAGCAACATCCACCTCAAGGACCATCCATTATCATTGAATCCTCTAACTAAACTTGTCAACTATACACCACTGGGACCTTTCCCTTCATAGGATCTCTCTTCCTGAAATCTATAAACTCACTAAAATGCCTAAGTAGGGTGTGAGGAAATGACTCAGTAGGACACCACCAATAACCCTTAACATAAGTTAATAATATATACAAGTGAATTACATGAAAGTAAACAGGTTACAGATATAATCAACAATATATCACACAAGTAAAAATTATATTTCAAGTTATGTGAGGCCATCTCTACCTACTTTTGCACCATACTTGAAGAAACATCAGTCACTCTCCTAATACTCCACCCCTGAGGAGATAGCCCAGAAACATGTATGACACATCTTGTTGGTTGTGATAGCTTAATTATATGTTGAACAATGTCTAAAACATCCCTCTCAAGGGGTTATTCTAGATAGGATCTCTCTACATGCGAAAATGCAGATGAAATAGAGAAACATGTATGATACAAGATACCAATGACAGATCAAAATTACATCATAACAATCAAAAATCATAAGCCATAATATAACATATGCAAGTTAACATAAAACATAATTTCCATTGGATAATAATTCAAAAAAAATCTAATTAGTCATAAAACATTGGTCTCACTAGGCTATACAAAAATACCAAAAAAACATTCCAAGAACACATATAAAACATGCGATAAGGTCAAGGGCTCCCTACCTCAGGTGCAATGATGATTCAGAAAAAAAAGGCCATTATCGGAGTATAGAAGCACTATCAAGTCCTAAAACCAATCCTGGATCCCATAATTTAGAATCATTGTATCACATATGTGATGAAATCATACCCTAAAGGTAGTTCAAGTTTGAACATACCCAAGATAATCCACTTCCAATAATGGTCTTGGTCTAAAGGTTGCGCAAATGTTAATTACTTTAATCCAGGTATTGATTCTATCAACAATTAACAAACCCCTTATAATATTCCATAAAAATACTTGTATATGATCAATACATCATAGATATAATTATTTTTTATCAAGGATAATATTTCGAGGTTGATCTATAATGAAGAATAACTTATCAGATGAAGAACATGGGACCAATTCATTGGTTGGGCATCAAATAGAGGTGTTAAAAGGGAGGGAGAGCATCCAAAAATCATTTAAGAGGATCCATGGTGTATTGGTAGTCAAATGGAGTCTGAGGTAATAAGTAAAAGTGAGAGTATATGGGTTTTAAAGTAAAAATCCTATAAAATTAGCATCCCCGGTGGGCTCTGTTGAAGTCGATTGGCAACCTAGTGGTTGCTAGGTAGATTTACCTATTCCTAGGGAAATAACTAGATGAATGGTGGGACTTATATAGTTTTAAAAACTATATATTATACCATATCTTATCCTTCATTTTGTTTTTGGCCTCCTGATCACCTCTAACCTTCCCTAAGTCATTCTAAAACATGCTCAAAATCTATGTGAAAGACTTAAAGAGGCATACTTTAAAATTAAGGTTTCATAGTATAATCCCATGGGATTTAAATAATAAATTACTATAATATTTACATCTTTAATGACTCATATTTTCCTCTAACTTATTTTATTAAATTAATTGGGAAAATACTGAAACTGTGCACTGAGATAGCATGAGATTCTGAGGCCTGGTGTGCCCAGAATAAATTTTCAAATAAAGTTTTGTTTTTGAATTAAAAATGCTTGGTGGATAAAATTGAATTTTTATAAATCCCAAAAAGGTTCCCATATTTAAAATATGAGGGCATCGTTGCATCATAAATAGTATTTTTACCTTAGGTAGGGCCTAACATCGTCTGACATGGGCCAGACAAAAAGTTAGATTTTGGACGTAATTGTCATTAAATATTTTAATAAAAATATTTTCATGATGCAACAGATTATGTTTCCTTTTTATTAAACCCAGGGGTAGGGGTCCAAGGTTACAATTCATAATCCTAAGATTTTCTTGAGAGCTCTGGTGAGAGGGAACCTTAGAAGGAGGCATTGGAAAGAAATGAATGGGAAATCAAGGATCATGATCGCTCATGGACGGATCGATGGTGGATTAGCGAACAACGAATGTAAAAGTTCTTCATCGACCGGTCCAATTTTTCTAATTATGGAATTGTTTTATTTGGTTTACTCCCCATTCTTGATCATTACTATAATGAACATGAATCGATCGACGAACGGATCGATTCACATATCGTCTGTCTTGCGGGATGGGTTAAACATATGGGGTTGAATTAGGTTAAATAAAATTTAGAATTTGTATTATTCCGCTCCTTGTTATTCATATAACTTGGATGAATCGAGGCTAATATGAATAATGCCATGATCAGTCTGTATTGGGAATTCTCGATGCTTCTTCTTTCCCTATTCTTTGTGCTTTACCATTGAACCCCTGTGGTCATAGCTCGATGATGGTTGGGAAGTTCAATACGCGATTGGACCCCCGGATCGAAGGAAATTCAACCACAAAGACCTAATTAGTTTAGATAGAAACCCAGGGATCTTGGATCTATGCCCGGATGAAATTTTCGACCAACAGTGAAGGAACGAGAGCTCACAGAAGGACCGCCGGTGTGGGAGGGCGAAGGTGGTGGCGTGTGACAGCACAGCCACCTGGTGGCAAATGGCCACCAGCTCGATGGCCACTAGATGACGCACCCACATCCATAGCTTCAGGTGAAGAGCATAGGTTCGTGGGTTGACGGTCATGGTGGTGTGAAGCAATGGTGCTAGAAGGCGTGCATCAGGCAGAGGAACCCACATCTTAGCTGTGGGTGTGTGTTGGCACATGGTTCACGTGACCGCGTGCGGGGGAAGCAATTGGCTAGCTGTCGAATACATTGACCGAGGAAGAATGTGACGCCCATCACCTCCTGGGAGGAGAATAACGGCCCACTCCAGTAGGCCAGGATGAACATGCGGGTCAGGGCCAGCGCAGCCGGTCGGGCTGCCCTAGTGAGCTGGGCTGGACCCAGTTGGTCCGGACCGGGTCAACCTAGTGGGTCGGGTCAAACTTGGTGGACCAGGTCAGACCTGGGTCAGGTTGGAAGAATCAGGTCTGGTCGACGGACCCCAATTCAGGTCATATTGAGTAGGGTTTGGTCGGCCTGGCCGGGTCAGACCAGGCCCGGACACAACCGACCCATTTTTACAAAAAACCTTGTAACTATGAAACCGTAAGTCAGTTTAAGGATCTTTCTATGTCGTTGGGACCCTTAAGATGGGTAATTCCTTTTAATATGTCTTTGGGGGTTTTGTTAAGGACCAGTGTAGGTGTGGAGCTTCCCCTTGGTTCTTTCCTTGAGGGTTCTGTACGGCATTGCATAGAAATCCCCTCGAGAGATAGAGTCCCGAATAGAGTTATGGAATCCTACTTGGGATGGGAGTGATACTATATCACCCCTGATGGAGTTATTTGGGTACTGAAATGAAATCCATGTGAAGGGAGTTAATCCTCCATCTAGTGGTCCGTATCAGTAGGGTTCACGGTATTCTTTGAAATCCCCTACATTAAGAGCTGCGTCGTAGGATTTGTGGTATTCTCTAAGAATACCCTATGTTTTGGGGTAATGCAGATTGTGTTCATGATATTCTCTGAAGATAATCCCCTATATTTATATTATGACACTTGACAAGTGTCTTTTATTTGGGTGGGCCCCAAGTTAGCTGAATTTTGTGGCAGAAGTGGTTGTGACGTATCCTTCTACCATATGGCTGGTTTTTGAGTGTATCTAGATATCCTTGGTATATGTATGGGAGTATACCTATATAGATCTGATTGTGAATTCTTGTGTGGTTTCGGGGTGTCCTATTAAGTATTATTTTACTCACTCATGCATGGGAATTTCCCGCATGTGTCGTGTATTGTGCAGACGACCGACGTTTCGATAGAGTTCTAGGTGGAGAAGGGCTAGGGCCATGACTGGACAGTGCCTTGTGATATCAGACGGGCTGAGGCATTCCTAAAAGCTTTCTAATGTAGCTTCAGTACCCTCATTGCAGGTCGGTCTTTGTATTTGTCTTTTATTTTTGGGCTTGTATTCTGGCCTCGGTTTTTAGTACAACACTTTACTTTCCGGTTTCAGTATGGTTGTATTACTTTTACATTTTGTGGTTTTCATGCATGGTGGTTGGTTTTTTCCCTTACTTTTAGATTTGTGGTACTGGGGACGCCTGCATATGTATAGGTACTTAGGATAAGGCCACCCATTTGTGAGATATGTCTACTCGGCGCTAATAGCCATCCCATGGCCTATTGGAGGCGGGATAAGGGTGGTCGCAGCATGGACCTCACTAGGACGGGTCATGACATAGTGGTGTCCGAGCAGGTCATTTACACATTGGGACTGGGAGTAAGTGAGATTGGTTTATGGAAACAGTGTTAAGTGTTTCAAGTTCGGCTTCTAGGTCAAGGAATCCAGTGTTGGTGCAGCGGCTGACATATCCATACACTAGGACTATGGGCACCTACTTTTCAACTCAATACATGAAAACACTGGTTGCAAGGAAATTAATGGAAAATGTGTCATATATGAATGGGTTGTGTTTTCCATGTCCTTCTTGAGTTTACTCTCCAGATATACCTAATTGACTATGGTTCATTTTGATCTATTTTAGGATGCCTCCATATAGATAGCTAGCCAGGATCCCGATACACAATCATGAGGATGATCTGCTTAGCAATGAGGCATCAGTGCTAGGGAATATGCCAGACATGGAACCCCCGAGTGGTCTTCCTGCTACAGTACCACCCATTGAGTAGCAGTTTCTACCAGTGCTACCAGTAGAGGATGAACACAGGCTCAGTGTGTTGCATGAGTTACAAAGGTAGTGACCTCCTAGGTTTAGGGGTGATACTAACCCATAGATATCCTAGGATTGGCTAGAGGTGGTTACACGTGTCTTCCTCCTTGTGAGGACACCACCTGATCAGATGGTAGTCTTAGCCATAAGCCTTCTATAGGGATCAACAAGATGGTGGTGGATCTTAGTGATCCATATGCATGAAGAGTCAACCCTTACGTAGACAAAATTTTATCACCACTTCAGGGAGGATTTATTTTCATAAATGTTGTGCTTTGTGCATATACAGAAGCTAACGCACCTAAAGTAGGGTAGCATGAGACTAGTGGAGTGCTCAGAAAGATTTACCGAGCTTTCTTGCTAATCCACAAACATGGTGCAAGACCCATTCTTCAGGGATCTATCTTTTGAGAACAGACTATGTCAAAATATCAGGGTGTCCATGGTGTCCTTTAGCATCCATACTCAAGCTAGATTACTAGAGTGAGCACTGATCATGGAGAGATTTCTGGCAGAGCAGATGCCAGAAGTAGAAGCCACCAACAGTCACCAGGTATCTGAGTCTTCGGTGGTGGTTACCTAATAGAAGATGAAGAGTATTAAGTTGTCTAAGTCCTTAAGAAGGCATCCCTAGGATATGGGATCAGTTTTGTGAGGCTCCCAGGGTATAGTGGGACAGCCAAAGGATGGACTTTGTTTTGTGTGTGGCAGTCGGGGGCACTAAGCTCATGATTTCCCGACATGCCATGCGAACAACCAGTGGGTGGTCAAGGGACCATCGAGGCAGAGGTAGAGGTTCGAGAAGGGTGGTGCTAGGGGAGGATAATGTGGAAGAGGAGTAGGTAGAGAAGCTGGTAGTGGATGGAGGTTTGACGTACTACCACCCCCACCCTCAAGTGGTCCACCATAGGCTCTGAAAGCCGGTGGATAGGGCCGAGTCCAGCTTCAAGAAGTGGGGGCTTAGGATCCTGACACTCTAGAGATGATTAGAGGTATGATCTGTGTCTTCTCCATCCTAGTTGTAGTTCTTATATACATAGGTTCTATTCACTCATTTTCTACGAACCTTGTTCGGATCTCAGATATTCTGGTGGAGCCGTTAGCTCAATCCTTATGTTTAGAGACTCCTAAGGAAGGAATTTGAAAATCACACACTAGTGTTGGAAGTTTGATTTTACTCTTGGATGTGATAGATTCAGTTGGGATATCTGAGAAATGGAGTTTAGGATTTACGATGTCATTCTGGGTATGGAATGGTTATCCATAGTCCACACTCAGATTGACTATTTTATATGCAAAGTGTGGTGTGTCTGTTGGGATGGGACCAGGTTTTCCTTTACTATATAAAGGTATACGCATGCAGCCCAATATGGGATTTCTCAGATGAGGGTGCATCCGATCACTCATTAGTTGGTTAGCCTCACCCTTGGTGTGGTAGAGGAGAGGCGTCCCCTAGTTTCTTGCAGTGGTGGATGAGTACGAGGACGTCTTCCCCAAAGATGTTCCAGGATTACCACCCTATAGGGAGGATGACATCTGTATTGATCTATACCTCGAGAAGGCATCAATATCCACACCTTCATATCACATGGATCCCACGGTGCTTTGGGAGTTGAGGGTATAGTTGGCGGATTTGCAGAGGAAGGGATTCGTGAGACCCAGCGTCTCACCATAGGTGGCCCCAGTTTTGTTTTCTAAGAAGGTAGAAGGGAATTTGATGCCATGTTTGGACTTTATACACCAAAAAACAAGTGACCATGAAGAAAAAGTATCAACTTCTTAGAATTGACAAACTCTTCAACCAGCTGAAGGAAGTGAGATGGTTCTTGAAGATAGACCTCAGATCAGGATATCATCAACTTCATGTATGGGAGGAGGATGTATTGAAGACATCCTTTAGGAGTTAGTATGGCCACTAAAAGTACTTGGTTATGTAGTTCGTCATAACCAATGCCTCATCTTTGTTCATGGGACTCATGAACAGGATATTCTAGCCATACCTTGATCGGTTCATCATGGCCCTCATTGATGACATTCTGGTGTACTTGGCATATGAGGAGGAGAATTCTATACACTTGAGAATGGCCCTAGACATGGTTTGAGAGAACCAAATTTATGGTAATCTCTCAAAGTTTCAATTCTGGAATCGGGAGGTCAAATTTCTGGGACATGTCATTTTGGAGGCAGGAATTTCGGTAGATTCGGGGAAGATTGATCCGGTACTTTCTTGGGAGCCACCTAGGAGTGTGGCCATGGAAAGAATTTTTCTGGGTTTGGCTGGGTATTATCGGAGGTTTGTGCACAAAGTTTCCAGGGTATAATCACCTTTTAAGGCATTGACATGGAAGGTACAGCCCTTCGTGTTGATAGAAAATTTCCAGAAGTGTTTTCAGGAGCTCAGAAAGAGGTTGATGATAACTCCCTTATTGAGGCTATCAGAAGTGGGTGTTGGGTATGTGGTCTTCGGTGATGCATCAAGGACTAGACTTAGATGTGTCCTAATTCATGGTAAAGTGGTTATTACCTATGGTTTACACCAGATTAGGCAGCATGAACAGAACTACATGACCCGTGATCTTGAACTGGCAGTAGTGGTCTTCGATTTGAAAATGTGGAAGAATTACATGATGGGGGACTGGTTTACTATCTACTCAGACCATAAGAGCCTCAAGTATATCTTTTCTAATAAGGACCTAAATTTGAGAAATATATGGTGGCTAGAGTTCCTCCAGGATTATGACATTGAGATTGTCTATACTCTTGGGAAGGGAAACATGGTGGCAGACGCACTCAGCAAGAGGTCCATCTTGTAGTTGCTCGGTGAGGCATCAGAGTAGTTGGTAACGCTATAAATATCCTTTGTAAATTCTGGTGGAACATCTTATCTCTAGTTTATGGTTGTCACCCATCCACTTCTATGGAAAGTTAGGGAAGCGCATCTTTGGGATGTCGACGGTAAGTCCCGATGTGCTCAATTTTCCACAGGGCAGGACCCTAATGGATATTTGATAGATGGGGAGCACATGATTATCTTAAGAGGGTACACGGTTGTTCTAGTGGCATTGTAGGAGGAGGTCCTAAGGGATTTTCACTTTTCCCCCCAAGAGGTACATCTGGGACTAGAAAAGATGTACCAGGACCTCTGATTCCGGTTCTGGTGTCTAGGGATGAAGAAGGTAGTGGCAGAGTTCGTTTCTCAGTGCCTCACTTGTCAACAAGTGAAGAAAGAGAACTAGGTTCCAATGGGCTTCAATCATCCACTATAGGTTATGGAGTGGAAGTGGGGTGGGATATTGATGGACTTTGTGAAGATTTTACCACATACATCTAGGATACATGATACCATCTGGGTGATTATTGATCAACTCACCAAGTTAGCTCACTTCCTACCTATCCAAGATCAGTGTTCCGTAGAGATATTGGGATGAATCTACATTAAAGAGATTTTTTGACTTCACGGGGTGCCTTCAATGATCATTTCAGATCATGATTCTCATTTCACTTTCCAGTTATAGAAGGGTTTGTTGGAGGATTTTGGGATGTAGTTGTGGTTGATCACATCGTTTCATCCCCAGATGGATGGTCAGACAGAGAGGACCATTCTGGTGCTAGAGGACATGCTTCGTGCCTACATCTTGGACTTTGGTCACAGTTGGGAGGACCACATACCTCTAGTGGAGTTTGCGTACAACAACATATACCACTCCACCATTGGTATGGAACTGTTCAAGTCCTTTTATGGGTGACCTTTCATATCACCGTTATGCTAGACTGCCCTAGGGTAGTCAGTACTTAAGGGCCCAAAGTTGGTGCGGGCTACCACCTAGAAGGTGCAAATCATCCAAAAGTGGATGAGGAATACACAGATCTGGAAGAATTATTATTCTAATAGAAGATGGAGTCCCTTATATTTCAGTAAGGGAGACCATGTCTTCCTTTGGGTCTCACCACGTTGGGGTTTGCGGATATTTGGTCGGGCCGGCAAGTTTTCCTCGAGATTCATCAACCCCTTTCAGATTATAAGAAGAGTTAGTGAGGGGGAATTCCACCTAGCTCTACCCCCATAGTTGAACTGGGTGCATTATGTTCTTCACGTTTCACAATTGAGAAGGTACAAGCACAACCCATCGCACGTAATCGATTGGGGCAAGCTGGACATTAACAAAAGGAAAAATTTTGCAGAGTACCTAGTGGAGATCAAGGATTAATAGGATAGGGTCCTTCGTGGATGGAAGATCCCTCTAGTGTGTATTCAGTGGAAGTATAGGAATATCCAAGATAGTACTTGGGAGAGGTAGGCTCAGATGCGTGCTCAACGCCCTCATATTTTTTTTGAGTAACCCTTGTTTTGGATTTCTAGGATGTAATGTCCTAAGGTGGGTAGAATGTAATGATTTGGATTTTCCTCTGATTCATTTTAATAAATTAAATGAGAAAATACTGAGATCTCATGCTAAAACGGCATGAGATTCCAAGGCTTGATGTGCCCAGAATAAATTTTCGAATAAAGTTCTGTTTTTAAATTAAAATTGCTTGACAGCTAACTTTGAATTTTTATAACTCCCAAACAGGTGACCAGATTGAAAATATGAAAGCATCGTTACATCTTGAATAGTTTATTTACCTTAAGCAGGGCCTAATTTTAAGAACCTGGACCTTCTTTTCAGGTATTTTTTCCCTTTTCTGGTCGTTTTTGAGAAAAAGAGGTTTTTTTCTGTAGGTTGTGCAGGGGGGTGCAGTTGGTGCACGGTCTGAGAAAACTATGCAGCCAGCCCAAGAAACCGTGCACCCTTGACAGTGGGCTCCGCACGGGTAGCGCACAGTTTTTCAAACCATGCGGGCAAGCTGTGAGAAGTCCCTAGGTGATACAGTGGCAACCGCACGGTTGGCGCACGGTTTGTCAAATCATGCGGGGTAACCATGCAGCCACTTAAATTTTGGATTTTTAAGTCCCGAGCCAATCGGGATTTCCCATTCCTTCACCATTCTTCCTCCTAATCATGGATCACATGGGAGTTACGATTTCCAGAGGTTGGGGGAGCTCCTTGGCTCATTTTGGAGGCAAATCAAAGGGGTTTCTTAGTGGATCGAATGCGGTTCTTCTCAGGTAAGTCCCTCCTTTTGGTTTCTCCTTGGTTTTACCTAGATCTTCTCTTACCTATCTCTAGGTTTTCTAGATCTACATCCATTTCATATAGATATAATGTTGAGTTTTCTTTGGGTGTTGATTTTAAGGCTTGTGGATGATAGGAAAGGAGTTTTAGAGTGGTCTTCCATGAAGCGGTTTCCTGGATTTGTGGGTGGGGTTGATTGTGGATCGTTTTCACCAGAACCCTAAAGGTAGGTGGTTTGTGCCTTTCGGTTTAAGGTCTATGAATTGTATGTGAAAAATCACCAATACCCATGAACGGGGTATTGCGTGTTTACCGTTCTTAACCCTGTTAATTGTCTTCTTTGCTGGTGTTTGTGAGTAGATATTATTTGTATGTGAATAGGGTTGTTTTCTATGCCTTAGAGGTGTTGTCCATGCATGTTCTGCTTATGACCGTTTGGTTCTACTTAGCCTGTTAGGCTACTTTGTTGTTTCCATGCATGGAATTGTGGGATGGAGTGATCTTGTTTATTTGATATTCTGATATGCTGTAGAATGATAGCCAAGTATTCCTTGAGGTTTACTTTGGCCGATACACGATGCTATACTTGTTGATTTACACAGGTCCGTGAGAACCTAGTGTAGTAGACCATAGGGAGAATTGACGTAAGGGATTCTCCGGAGTGTCTTTTATAATTTACGATGTGAGACCACAGGGGGAATTGACATTGAGTGCTTCCCCGGAGTTTCTTTAGTTCCTCAATGTGGGCCACAGGGAGAATTGATGTTGAGTGCTTCCCCAGAGTGCCTTTAGTACTGATACGAGACTATAGGGGGAATTGATGGTGAGTGCTTCCCAAGAGAGTCTATACTTTAGCTAAACCAGAAGGGTGATACTTTGTGCTCTTCCCAGAGGGTTTCTTGTATCTTATAGGTAGGACCAGAGGGGATAGGTTTTGAGTACTTCCCAGAGGGTTACTTGTTTGTGTTACTTGATTTGATTAGTTACTACTGGATAATTGTTACTGTGGATTGTTTACTATTGAGTACCTTCTTGTTGCTGTTTTCTATACTTTTACCTTCCATATACTCACTGACTGTTGGGCACAGATCTTGTGGTAGTTTCCTAATTGGATTCTTCTCACACCCTATTTGGGCCATGATTTTGGGCCCAATATATTATATTTTTGCAGGTATAGACAAGGGAAAGCGCCCTTTTACTTCAGGTACTTGATTTGCTGTGAAGCTATAGAGCATGGGACCAAGCTATGGCTTGTGATGCTGAGGAGTTTATCTGCTTTCTTTTGCACTTTGGTTTTGCACTGTTGTATTCCATCATTTTGACTTGTTTGGTTGTTTTTCTAGACATATATGTAGCATTCATCACTTTATATATATGTGATCCAGTTGTTTATCATTTTAGTCTTTTGTTGTTTACTATTGTTGGATATTACTGCTTCTGCTATTGTATATTTGTTTATATTCCATTGTGTTACTCTGCCAATGAGGGCATATTTTCCCCACAATCACACCCAAGGCCCTCACTACTAGTCAGAAGCCTCTGGAATTCAGGGAAATGCACTTGAGGCCATGTGACCAACCAGGTACGGGGTGCCTCTGGGTGGCTTCCGGAACTTGGACGTTACAAAGTGGTATCAGAGGGTTTCTTTTCTCTTGATTTACTATTTGGAGCCTTAAGCCAGGGATAGGAAGGAATAGTTACTTGGAATTAAGTTGTGCCTGGTAGTAGATAACCTGTGTACAGGGAAAATCCAATCTACCTCATTGATGCAATTTTTTGGTTTTCCAAGTTTATGGTTGCCTTGATTTTCACCGTTGGTGACTCACATGTTTTGTGCTGGTTATTATTTAAGTTATTGAGGTTATATTTCTATTGCAACCTGATGTGATGAGGGTATTCCATCTCATTCATCATATAGGCACTTTCTAGAAATCACATGCCATGCATTCTTGTCATATCATCTAGGATGCATTAGAAATTGCATGTTGTTGTGATAGATGTTGTGTAGAATATGAATGATGTTTTGATAGATGCCTTGATAAAAATATATTCTTCTTGTTAGAGCGGTGATTGTGTATGTTTTTATTTGAATGAGTGCCAAATTTTGGTTCTTGAGGTGTTATGGGCCCTCATGGACCGGAACTTGGTGGATCATTGACTTGTTTACCTTGTTTATAACTTGTGTAAGATGCCAATCTTTGATTAGTGGGGAGTATGGACCCTCACAGATCATAATTTGGCACTTTCAATGTTCTTTGCAGTGAATCTATGGGTTCCGGAGTAGTTTCTGAGGCTTACTATCCAGAAAAACCCAGAATTCACGTCGTGTAGTTTTGACTACATGACATGTGTTCTTCTATTCGGGAAGAAATAGTCTTTCTTAAGTACATGTCGTTTAATCTATTTACACGTTGTGTAATCCTATGTTTAAATCCCTGTTAATCTTGATCTAAGGTGTGCGCTTGACCTTGCAGAGTCATGCCACTGAGACGTCCTCCAGCTGTCCGACAGTTACATGGCAGTGATCAGACGCCGAATACGGCTGATCAGGGACTTCTAGCAGATCCTCCTATTGTGCCAGTCTTGGCACCAGCAGTTATACCTGTTACCGGTGTTTATGCAAAGTTTAAGGAAGGCTTCATGAGGATGATGTAGACCTTTCAGGGAAAGCTGCCTCTCTCCCCGTCGATGGCTGATCTGACGCGGGTCTTCCAGCAACAGCATCCTCCGACTTTTTCAGGGGAAGGAGGACCTCAGGCTGCAGAGTCATGGCTAGAATCCATGATAATGATCTTTGAGCATCTAGAGATGCCTCTAGAGAGGAGGTTCAAGTTTTATACCTATATGCCATGAGATTCTGCCAAGAGATGGTGGGATGTGATCTCACAGGCGGGTCAGCAGCAGGTTATGGCTTGGGAGGAGTTTCAATGCATCTTTTATGAATACTTATACCTGGAGACCTTGAGGGATGACCGAGCCCAGGAGTTCATGAGTCTGGAGTATGTTACTCTTTCTATCATGGATTATTCCTCTCGTTTCACCGAGCTTCAGTGCTTCACACCCTTCTAGGGAGGAGATTGGTTATTCCTAGTAAGGAAGTTTGAGGATGGCCTCAGACAGGACATCCACTCTTAGGTGAATATCATAAGGTTGACTTCCATCGCTTCCATCATCAACCAGGAACTGATCACAGAGCAGAATCTGAGGGAATCCAGAGTTGTGAGCCAGGGCGGCTTGACATCTAGAGTTAGCATTCCTTCTACTGATAGCAGGAATCACCTTAGGGAGTCTTCGTGCGGTGATCCAAGGAGGCGAGACACATCTTATGGTATCCAGGTGGTATGCTACCAGTGCAGGAAGAGTGGGAATATGAGGCCACAGTGCCAGAGAGACCCAGTGGAGTGACGATATTGCAGCAAGATGGGTCACCTTCAGTGCTTCTTTCAGGTCTTATCACCAGCTGTTGGTGATATGGATTCTTCTATGACTCTTCGTAAAGGAGCAGCTCTACCAGTTTCTCACCAGTCTGGGAACTGGAGTTCTTCAGGACGTTCAGTCCGAGGTGGAGGTCATGGCCATGGTGTTTAGTCACCAGGATACCAGCGAAAATAGGGTGGATCCGCTCAGAGTAGTCAGGCAGGGTCACAGGGCCGTAGAGCTGGCCAGACTTTTGCAGTAGAGTAGACCCGTTAGGAGCAGGATCTCGGCCCCTCTATGGTTCGAGGTACGATCCTAGTAGGCTCGGTTTTATCTTCAAATATTTTTGATACTGGTGCTATGCATAGCTTTATATCTGTTGCTATCATGGAGAGTCTTGGGCTCTGTATCTTTTATTCTGATGATGTCTTGATGCTAGACACTCTGTTGGGGACTAGAATGGATAGTGTACGTTAGTGTAAGGAGTTCCCTCTTGAGGTTGGTGGGTGTCACTTCCTTTGGGATATTTATGTTCTGGAGATGACCGGCTATGATTTAATTCTCGGAATGGACTGTCTAGTTCCCTTCCAGGAAGTCTTCGACTGCTACCACCGAAGGGTGAGTTTTATATCACCAGAGGGTGGATCTTTTCTTCATAAGGGTGAGTGGGATGTCCAGGAAAGCAGAGCAGGACTAGAGAATCATGGGTTAAGAGTAGTTATATCCCAGATTTCTAGTCTTTATTTGGATGACCAGGGGACTTCACAGTTAGAATTTCCTCCAGTGGTGGATCATTTCAGAGATGTCTTTCCAGAGGACCTTTCAGGTTTTCCTCCGGAGTGTGAGGTAGAATTTTCTATTGATCTTGTGCCCGGAGAGGCACCGATGTCCATTACTCATTATAGGATGGCTACACCTGAGTTACAGGAGCTCAAGAAGCAGTTGGAGGAGTTGTAGGAAAAGGGTTTCATCCGACCCAATACTTCTCCTTGGGGTTCGCCTGTCCTATTTGTGAAGAAGGTAGATGGTACTCTTAGGCTTTGCATGGATTATCAGAAGTTGAACCAGTTTACGGTCAAGAATTGATATCCCTTGCCCAGGATTGATAACCTATTTGATCAGATTTGAGTAGTCCGGGTGTTCTCAAAGATTTACTTGAGGTCCAGTTATCATCATTTGCACGTTAGACCATCTGGTATACCTCTCATAGCCATCCAGATAAGGTATGGTCTATACGAGTATATGGTTATGTCGTTCGGTCTCATGAACGCGCCTCCAGTTTTCATGGCACTGATGAACCGAGTGTTCCATCCATACTTGGACTCTTTCGTGGTGGTCTTCATGGATGATATCTTGGTGTACTCTCGCACTCGACACGACCATGATACCCATCTTAAGATCGTTTTTAGTACATTGAGAGAGCATCTGTTATATGTTAAGCTCTCAAAATGACACTTTTGGATGGACCAGATTTAATTCTTGGGTCATGTTATCTCAGAGACATGAGTTTCAGTAGACCTAGAGAAAGTAAGAGCTGTAGTTTCCTAGGAGCATCCAAATAATTTATTTGAGGTGAAGAGTTTTCTGGGGATGGCTGGATACTACAGACGTTTTATACAATACTTTTCATTCTTGGAAGCACCGCTGACAGGTCTGACTAAGAAGGGTGAGAAGTTATTATGGTCATAATCTTACGAGTCATCCTTTCAGGAGTTGAAAGTGAGGTTGACTTCAGCACCGATACTAGTCTTGCCAGAGTCGGGAATTATCTACACCATTTATTGTGATGCTTCAAGTATCAGGCTTGGAGTTGTTCTTATGCAGGGAGATGGAGTCATTGCATACGGGTCTCGGCAGTTGAGGCCATATGAGAGGAACTACCTGACACACGATTTGGAGTCAGTAGCTACTATCCATGCCTTACGCTGTTGGTGACATTACCTTCTGGGAGATCATTTTGTGGTTTTCACCGACCACAAGAGTCTCAAGTACATCTTCACTCAGCGTGATCTGAATTTGAGACAGTGAAGGTGGGTTGAGTACCTTCAGTCCTTTGACTTTGAGCTTGCCTACATACCTGAGAAAGGCAACGCAGTGGCTGATGCACTGAGTAGGAGGACTTGGATATAGGTCATTCAGGAGGCCAGCAGTGAGTGGAAGCTTATGGCTCTATTCTCTGATATGTATTTGGAGGTGCATGACAGGAAAGGGCAGATGTTTCTATCTTCGGTAGTTGTTACCTCTACTCTTCTTGATCGAGTGCGAATGAGGCAGTTATCAGTTTCTGAAGGCCTAGTTCTATGGGAAAGTGTATTAGGAGAGGACCCTATTTTTGGGTGGACCATAGACGAGGATAAGATCTTGCATTTCCAGGGATGCATATGGGTGCTATCAGATATACGTGAGGAGCTGATGCGGGATTTCCATTCCTCAATTTGGACAGTTCATCTTGGCGTCACCAAGATGTACCAGGATCTACCCCGTCATTATTGGTGGTCAGGTATGAAGAGGGATGTAGCTAGTTTCGTCATGAGATGTTCCACTTGTTAGCATATGAAGGCAGAGCATCAGCGACTAGCAGGGATTTTGCAGCATTTACCCATTCCTGAGTGGAAGTGGAACTATGTTGTGATGGATTCCGTGACCGGTTTTTCGAGGTCGCCCCGAGGGAATGACATAGTTTGGGTTGTCGTTGACAGGATCATTAAGGTCTCTCACTTCTTGCTGATCAAGGAAACCTTTAGTGTTGATGAGCCGGGACTATTGTACATCCGTGAGATTGTACGTCTGCATGGAGTTTCACACTCTATTGTTTCAGACAGGGGATGCTCGTTTTACTTCTCGGGTCTGGCAGGGGCTTCAGAAGGCTTTGAGTACACAGGTACTTTTGAGTACAACTTACCATCCCCAGACAGATGGCCAGTCCGAGCGTATGATTCAGGTGCTTGAGGACATGCTCCGATCATGTATCCTGTATTTTGGAGGTTCTTGGGAGAAACATATACCTCTTGTGTAGTTTTCCTACAACAATAGTTTTCAAGAAACAATTCATATGGCACCTTATGAGGCTTTGTACGGTAGGCCATGCCGATCACCCTTATGTTGGTTGGAGGCAGGAGAGGCAGCTTTGCTGGGACCTCATCTTGTTCAGGAGACCACAGAGCAGATAGAGTTGATTTGTAAGAGGATGTCTACTGCACAGTCTCATCAGAAGTCTTATGCTGATCAGTGGAGAGGACCTCTGGAGTTTGAGGTCAGGGATCAGGTTTTTCTACGTGTCACGCTGAGGTTGGGACACAAGAGGATTAGGAGGCAGGGTAAGCTTTCGCCGACATATGTTGGGTCGTTTGAGGTGTTGGAGAGAGTTGGTCTGGTTGCCTATCAGTTGTAGTTACCTCCAAGGTACCAGGCTATGCATGACATTTTCCACGTTTCTCAGCTCCGACGTTGCTTTTCAGACACGTTTCATGCTTTCCAACCCGAGGAAGTCAAGTTGGAGATAGATGTATATTTCGAGGAGCATCCTATCCATATTGTCAATCATAGTATGAAGGTTCTCTATTTCTAGCATGTTCCCCTAGTATGGGTGCTATGGAAACACGGGTGAGTACAGGATGAGACTTGGGTGAGGGAGGCTGATGCACGATCACAGTGGCTGGAGTTGTTCGGGGTTTCTTCTTCTATGCCATGCTAGGGAAATTTGGGGATTAATTTTTTTAAAGGGGGAATTTTGTAAGAACCCAGACCTTCCTTTCAGGTATGTTTTCCCTTTTCTGGTCATTTTTCAGAAAAATAGGTTTTTTATGGAGGTTGTGCAGGGGCGAACAGTTGGCGCACGGTCTGAGCAAACCATGCGGCCAGTCCAAGAAACCGTGCACCCTTGACAGTGGGCTCCACACGGGCAGCGCATGGTTTCTCAAACCGTGCAGGCAAGCCGTGCAAAGTCCCTAGGTGAGACAGTGGAAACCGCGTTATTGGCGCACGGTTTTTCAAACTATGCGGGGTAACCATGCAGCCACTTAAAGTTTGGGTTTTTAAGTCCCGAGACACTCAGGATTTCCCATTCCTCCACCATTCTTCCTCCTACTCGTGGATCATGTGGGAGTGGTGATTTCCAGAGGCTGGGGAAGCTCCTTGGCTCATTTTTTAGGCAAATCGAAGGGGTTTCTTGGTGGATCGAAGGCGGTTCTTCTCAGGTAAGTTCCTCCTTTTGGTTTCACCTTGGGTTTCCCTAGATCTTATCTTCCCTCTCTCTAGGTTTTCTAAAACTACATCTGTTGCATGTAGATCTAGTGTTTAGTTTGCCTTGGGTGTTGATTTTAAGTATTTTGGATGATAGTGAAGGAGTTTTAGAGTGGTCTTCCGTGAAGTGGTTTCCTGGATTTGTGGGTGTGGTTGATTGTGGATCATTGTTGCCGAAACCCTAAAGGTAGGTGATTTGTGCCTTTCGTTTTAAGGTTTTTGAATTGTATGCGCAAAATCACAAATACCCATGAACAGGGTATTGTGAGTTTAAATTTTTTAACCCTGTTAATTGCCTGCTTTGTTGGTGTGTGCGAGTAGATATTATTTGTATGTGAATAGGGTTGCTTTCTATGCTTTGGAGGTGTTTCCCATGCATGTTCTGCTTATGACCGTTTGGTTTTTCTTAGCCTGTTAGGCTGCTTTGTTGTTTCCATGCTTGGTATTGTAGGATGGAGTGATCTTGTTTATCTGATATATTGATATGGTGTAGAATGATAGTCAAGTAGTCCTTGAGGTTTACTTTGGCCGATACATGATGCTATACTTGTTGATTTACACAGGGCCATGAGAACCTAGTATAGTAGACCATAGGGAGAATTGAAATAAGGGATTCTCTAGAGTGTATTTTATAATTTACGATGTGAGACCACAGGTGGAATTGACGTTGAGTGCTTCCCTAGAGTTTCTGTAGTTCCTCAACGTGGGCCACAGGGGGAATTGACATTGAGTGCTTCCCCAGATCACCTTTAGTACCGATACGAGACTATAGGGGGAATTGACGGTGAGTGCTTCCCCAGAGAGTCTATACTTTAGCTGAACCAGAGGGGTGGGATTGTGTGTGCTTCCCAGAGGGTTTCTTGTATCTGATAGGTAGGACCAGAGGGGATAAGCTGTGAGTACTTCCCAGAGGGTTACCTGTTTGTGTTACTTGCTTTGATTAGCTATTGCTTGATAATTGTTACTGTGTATTGTTTACTATTGAGTACCTTCCTGTTGCTATTTTCTATACTTTTACCTACCATATACTCACAGACTGTTAGGCATAGATCTTGTGGTGGTTTCCTACTGGGATTCGTCTCACACCCTATTTGGGCCATGCTTTTGGGCCCAACAGATTATATTGTTGCAGGTATAGATAAGGTAAAGTGCCCTTCTACTTCAGGTACTTGATTTACTGTGGAGCTGGAGATCATGGGACCAAGCTATTGCTTGCGATGCTTAAGAGTTTATCTCCTTTCTTTTGAACTTTGGTTTAGCGCTGTTGTATTCCAGAATTGTGACTTGTTTGGTTGTTTTCCTAGATATATATGTATCATACATCACTTTATATATATGTGCTCCAATTTTTTATCATTTCATTCTTCTGTTGTTTACTGTTGTTGGATATTACTACTTCTGCTATTGTATATTTATTTATCTTTCCCTGTGTTACTCTGTCAAGGAGGGCATAGTTTCCCCACTATCACACCCAAGGACCTCACTAGTAGTCAGTAGCCTCTGGTGTTCTGGGAAATGTGATTGAGGCCATGTGACCAACCTGGTACGGGGTGCCTCTGGGTGGCTTCCGGAACTGGGACATTACACTAATATCATCTGGTGTGGGCTAGATGAAAAAGTTAGATTTTGGAAATAACCATCATTAAATATTTTAATAAAAATATATTCATGATGCAACATATTTTGTTTCCTTTTTATTAAACCCAGGGGCAGGGTTCTAGGGTTACAATTCATAACCCTAAGATTTTCTTGAGAGCTCTGGTGAGAGGGAACCTCGAAAGAAAGATTTTTAAAGCGAAGAATGGGAAATCAAGGATAATGATCACTCATGGATGGATCGATGGTGGATTGGTGAACAAAAAATTCAAAGGTTATTCATCAACCAGTCCAATTTTTCTAGGTAGGGAATTGTTTTATTTGGTTTACTCCTCGTTCTTGATCCTTACTATGACGAACATGAATCAGTTAACGAACGGATCGATTCACATATCATGCGTGTCTTGCATGATGGGTTAAAATTATGGAGTTGAATTAGGTTAAATAAAATTTAGAATTTGGATTATTATACCCCTTGTTCTTCATCTAAATTGGACGGATTGAGGCCGATACAAATAATGATAAGATCTATCCATATTGGGCATTCTTTATGTTTCTTCTTTCTTCGTTCTTCGCACATCACCGTTGAACCTCCATGTTCACGGTTCGATGATTATTGGGAGGTTATGTATGTGATCGGACCCCCATATCAAAATAGATTCCACCATATATACTAGATTAGTGTATATTATATCACGGGGATACAAGATCTATGCTTGGATGAAATTTTGGACCGAAGGCAAAGGAACGGGAGCCTGTGAAAAGAGAGTCAGTAAGGGGTGGTATCGGCGGTGGCACACGTCAGTGTAGCCACCCAGTAGCGTACGGTCATCAGCTCGACAGCTGGTGGTGGAGGCACCCAAGGGTGGTGAGCTGAGGGTCATGGATCAACGTCTGCAGCGGTGCAGAGCAGCGGCACCGACAAGTGCTGCGTTAGGTGAAGGAACTAGCGTCTTTGTCATGGGTGTGTGATGGTACACAGTCCGCATGACTGTATGTGAGGGAGGTGGTCGGCCAGTTTTCAGCCACATTGACTGTAGAAGGATGAGGCACATGCCACGTTCCAGGTGGAGAAGACCGGACTGCTCCATAGGGCCAGGTTGGACAGGTGGGTCGGACCCAACACAATGGACTGGATAGATCCCAACAGGCCGACTTGACCCAGAGGGTTGGGTAAGACCTAGAGGATCGAGTCAGACTCAGGTCGAGTCGATGAACCCTGGGTCGGGTCGGATCAAACCTAGACACAACCATACCCTTTTTAAAAAAACCTCGTAACTTTCAAACTGTAAGTCTGCTTAACGAGATATATATGTCGTTGGGACCCTTGTGATGGGGAAGTCCTTTTGATATGGCTTTGTGGGTTTTTGGTAAGGATCATTGTAGGTGTGGATCTTCCCCTTGGTTCTTTCCTTGAGGGTTCGATATGGAATTTCATATCAATCTCCTCGATAGATAGAGTCCTAGATAGAGTTATGGAATCCTCATTGGGACGGCAGTGATAATCTATCACCCCTGATGGAGTTCGTTGGGTTTTGACATGACCTCTGGTAGAAGGGTCTTAATTATCCATCTAGTGGGACACATTAGTAGGGTTCGTGGTATTCGTCAGAATCCCCTACATTACGATCTGCATCCTAGGGTTTGTGGTATTCTTTGAGAATCCCATAAATTATGGGGTAATACAGTTTGTGTTCATAGTATTCTCTGAATATAATCCCCTATCTATATATTATGACCCTTTACAAGTGTCTTCTCTTTGAGTGGGGCCTAAGTTAGCGGAATCTTGTGGCTAAAGTGGTTGTGACTTATCCTTATACCGTGTGGTTGGTTTTTGAGTATATTTGTATATACTTGGTATATATATGGTTATATACCTATGTAGAGCTGGTTGTGATTTTTTTTGTGGTTCCGGGGTGTTCTACTAAGTATTTTTTTACTCACCCATGCACGGTCTTTTCCCTCACATTTCGTTTCTTATGCAGATGACTAACATTTTGATGGAGTCCTAGGTGAAGAAGGACTAGGGCCAGGACTAGACAGTGCCTTGTGAGATCAAATGGGATGAGGCATTCCCAGTATATTTCTACCGCTGCTTCATTACCCTCGTTAGCAGGTCAGTCTTTGTAGTTGTCTTTTGTTTTTGGGCTTATATTCTGTCCCTGGTTTATAGTACTGCACTTTACTTTCTGGTTTCACTCGGGTTGTATTACTTTTATATTTAGTGGTTTTCATGCATGGTGGTTGGTGTTTTCCCTTCCTTTTAGCTTTGTGGTATTGGAGATGCATATGTGTGTACAGGTACTTAGGCTAATTCCTCTAATTTGTGAGATATTCCTACTCATTGATAGTCACCATCCCCTAGCCTATTGGAGGTTGGATTGGGGTGGTCGTGGCACGATCCCCAATGGGACGAGTCATGATAACCTCTCCTATCAAATATAAGGAATTTAATTATAATCTCCCATTAGTAAATTTATATATAACCTCATATTTACTAAATAATATATAAATATGAAAAAAACATTTAATAATCATTAATAAAAGTTACAAAGTACTTTTTATTACCTATTGTGGGTGTAGCATGAAAATCAATTACATCACTATGTATTAATTATAAAACATTAGATTTACTTTATATAGTTTCAAATGGTTTTCTAAACATTTTAGTTTGCATATAAGTTACACATTTATGATAAAACAGTGTTACCTTCCTCAAATACATGCTTAAACACAATCTTGTTTAACAAAATCTCTGAGACTAAGTTTCTACAAAGTTATTGCACATACAAGACATAATTTAAGGTGAGGATCTTTCCAAAGGTAAATCCAAGATCAGACACATCATTACCTTATAGGGTAATGCTTACAAGTTTTTCTATATAGAGAAACATCCCATATTTTATTGATTACATCCTCTTGAAGATAGGTTTTTTGTTACATAAATTTCATGTATCATTGGAATCAATCCACCAAGAAGTGTTATCCTTGATCAAATTAAATTTAAATATCATATTCAAAAAGTTATCATTTGGTTTTTTAGTTCCATATTTCTTATTATGGTGAAAAAATTCATGTTTTAAGTGTTTGGATTTCTACAAATGTATAATTACACTTTCTCGTTCTTATATTTATCCTTTCCTTTTAAAGGATGGTTTAGACATTTTTACCCCTTTGAGGACCTAGATAGACCCACTACCTCTTCCATAAGGGCCTTGGATTTATCATTCTTAATATTATTTTTCTTCTTTTTATTTTTATATTCATCTTAAATTTGTAATTAGTCAAGTAACTCAATGAGGGAAATATCTAACTGCTTGTTCATTATATAATACATAACATTCTTCCAAGAAGGGAGGAGCTTATCAATGATGGATGTGAAAATGATGGTTTCATGTATATTCATTTTTTTTTTCTAAAGGTGTTGTAAAATATGTTTTATTTTATGTAATTTATCTATAATACATTTATTATGTACCATTTTTGTATGAAATAAATTTTATTAATAGAAATGCATTTCTTAACTCATCTTTAATGATATAATTCCGTTCCAAATTATCTTATATCCTCTTTATGGTTGGAATATGTTGATATGGGTTGAATATTTCCTCAGTTAATGTGTTGATTCTATGTCCTCAAAATATGATTCCATCATTCTTCCATATTTTTTCTTGTGTGGGAAACATAAATCCTCTCATCTTCTAATGTAGGGGGATTCAGAATTGAGATCACTACACCACCTTGAGTATTATAAGTAGTAAATGAATTCTCTTTTTCCACCTATTGGAATTATTATAATTGAATTGCTTTATCTTCATCACATTATTTTGAATCACCATATTCATGGTGATGAAATATACTATTAATATTGTTAGGGATATCAATGGATAATGAATATAGATATTTTTTATGGTAGTGGATAGAGCTTACTAAGGTATGTTATATTGTCTCTCTATTTTTATGTGTATATTCACCCTCAATAAATCAATAGTACTATGAGTTGCTGTAAAATCCTCTTTAGGATACAATAGTGTCTCAATACTCTGTAAAATTATTTTACTGAGAGTATCCCTTGAATAAGATTTGGAAAAAAAATAAAGGGATTTTTTTTGTGCACTAATAAAGTTCCAATGATACTTGTAGATTTCTTTTGAAGGAATATAAAACTTGAGAGGAGTTTTTTGGAATGTTAATTAAGTTTATTCGAAGTGAGTTCATAATGAATTCATAATTTGTTCAACTAATTGTGACTCCAATTCATAGGCATGGAAGAACTCATTCGGATAAGGAATCATACACCTTGGAATTGAGAAGATTCCCCTTTTAGAAAGGTATAAATTTTACATATTTTATCCATCAAATCACACCAAATAAATTAAGTGGATTATCTCACATCCACTAGTGAATGGATAAGTCTGTTAGATAATGACTGATCTAATTGATTTTCCAGATCATACTCATTCAGTGAACTAGGTCTAACCACCGAACATGCCAATTTGGGCTTGGTATTAAACTAGTATAAAATAGTAATACATCCAGAAAAATATAGGAACCTTGCATAGATGTGACATGTTAATAGTAAAGTGTTCCATTAAATTTACACTTGGTGTGTTTTCACACACACACGCATGTCCATGTGTAACAACCACAACTCTAGTAACCTAGAATTGCTATCTCTTTTATTTCATTTTCATAAGATTCAATGGATCTCATCCTGAAGTAATTATCAATTTAGTCGTATTGAAGAACTAGATAAATACATGATTCTCTTTTTTACATTGGAAACATAATATAAAACATAAAAAAATAAAATATTCAAAAATCCTTGAAAATCATTCAAATATTTATTCTTCATATCCTATGGAAAATAAATAAAATAAGGGTGGTCTCAAATGGTTGGTAAGTGTTAAGTACAATAGATTATATTGTGAGTAATTAATTTATAATCAATATGGGAATGTAAATAACTAAAAATACATGACATTTAATCAATAACTTGAGCACGAAATGCACCCATGGATAATTTCAAATGCAATAATCTCATAGATAATAATAACTAAATAATCAATGATGGAAATGAATAATTATGGACTTCATGATCTCAAACAATATGATATCTTTATTATCAATTCCTTGTACCAAGATAGTTTAAACTATGGGAACACATACACTAAAAACCCATTTAATAATTTTGGAAAATTTATTTATCTCATGAGACCCATTGATACATAGAGGGGATGTATAATTTTGGTCCCCACCCAACACTACATGTCCAATTCATTCCTCATATATTTAATTATCAATTTAATTCACAAATAATATACCTTATCAACAAATATTTGTATTGAGTAAATAATATGGATTATCAATATTTCTTAAATCCATCAAATAGATTTCAAATTAAAACAATGTGTGTAGAAATTATATATGGTTTAGGAAATAATCATATCCATGATACATAGAATATGGATATTTAAGAGAAATGTAATATCCAATGATCATAAGAAAGTGAATGTTTCAAGAGAAATTTAATGACTGCAAAATTAATATGAGATAAAAATGGCCATCAATGAATCAAAAACATTGGTTTCTTAATAAAATCATATACCCTCAAGAAATGAAATTGAAATATTTAAATATATTTTATTAATTTTTTTTTATAAACCCGTTGAAAACAAGTATAAGAAGTTAAATATCATAAAATGGTTATGATGGCTAGAAAATCTGTTAATTTATTATATGTTAAAAAAATATTCCTTTTGACTTTTTATAAAGAAAGTTGAAAATAAAATTTTTGGAAAAAATGGAAATATTCCTTTAAAAAAATTTAAAAATTAAAAGATAACATAAAATGTCCTTAATAAATATTTTTAGTAGATAAATAATACTTTTTAAAAAAATCAAAATATGTACATGGAAAAAAATAACCAATCAAAATAAAAATAAGATAGGCTTTTATTTTAAACATTTATTTTCTTGATCCAAGTTATAGTGGGAGAAAAAGTTGAAAGAAAATATTTAAACTCATTAAATATTTAAAGGATTAGAAAATATATAGAGTTTATAAAGGATATTTTATAATATTCCATCAATGAAAATAAGAGAAACCCCAAAAAATGATATTGTAAAATAAATCCTTACCTCTTTAGTAACTTCAAAATTATAACCCATTAAAAATTTAAACTTGAAATGAGAAATTATTAATTTAAAATAGATATATATTAATTTTAAATACATCAAATGTTTATTATATACACCGTAAAAAATAAATAGGTGCATAATACCAAATATGTCTCAATGGAGTGGAAATTGAGATGAAACCCCTTATAAAGATCATATCATTAAAGTGAGAATTAATAAATGAAGGGGATATGTGTAAAAAATGTAATTATAGAAAAAATAAGTAAAAATATAACATAATACAATCATTGGTCACTTTAGACATATTCATGGAATAACATAGTCAATGAAGTTGAAGTATAACTGAATGAATAGAAATTGAGTTAAGAAACCCCTTACCTCACATTTCCCCTTAGTTGAACACGAATTAATCTCCTATGTAATGGTTTTAAACATATAATTAATTTATACCATAACCATATTAATATTTTTTATAACATATATGATCATATTATAACATCTTATCACTCATTCATTAACTATATTTTATTATTATCATTGCTTTGGGTGTTGATAGTTTATTTTCTCATGCATGATTTGTCACAAAAGTTCTGGTCCTTATAATTTGATTATAGTTCCATAATATATAGAATATTAATAATGATAAAAATATCATATATATTCATTAATTATATCCTTATTACATTAAATTTAAATTGTAAATGAAAAACTAATCGCATCACTTCATGGAGGTGGCAGTCCACTCGTACACACGAGTGACACTATCATTTTCCAATGGGTTGAAAGGTATGAAGTTATATATGATATTATAATTATATAAGAATATTTATTTTCATAAATATCATATATATATTCATTAGTTTTATATATATAACCATCCATGTAAAGTGGTGATGAAAAATGAATTACATTACTATGTAGAGATGGTAAGTTGTACGTTTGCACGAGCGATGTTTTTGATTTTCATAGGACAGAAAAGAGATGTAAAATGGTTGTACCATAATAATTTTAAAATATAATTATATTTATAATAAAAAATTTATTAATTTAGGATGTTTACAACATATTTATAGGAAGTTTAATAGGAAATAAATTTAAAAGGGTCAATAAAGATGATTACCTCTTCTTTGAAATAACTGCTTTGGATCTTCTCTTAAGGGAACTAGGGTTGGTATTTTAGGAAGAAAATAACCTACATAACTTGTAAATGGATGTTGATAATTTTTTTATAAGGATTTTTTAATGATAATAGGCTCTCAGGGGGTGTATATAATAGAGGATAGGTGGTTCCTTTTATAGTGAACGAAAGGACACACATGAAATTAATATAAAATTAAATATAATAAATTCATTTCCATGTATAAGTGGAACACTATGTCCATAATTTTGAAGATAATATAAAATATGGTTTAAATACCTTCATATAATAAAATTTTTATTGGTTTAATTGGTATTTCATGCCTTATATTTTGGTTTAATCCCTACATTATACAATTTTAACCTTAATTGTGATAAAAAAACTTTTTCAATCTTAAAGGATTATAATATTACTTATAAAGTAATAATTTGATCATAAATAAACAAGGGATAAAATTATAAACCATTTATTATCCTATATTTCCTATTTAAATATTTTTATAATTTTAAAATAATTTAATAAAATATTATTTTTCATAAAATATCAATAATGTCATTTTCTACACTATTCATTTAGTTTGACTTTAAAGATGTCAAAAATATATATAATTTGACTAAAGTCTTTTAAAACATATATAATATTTCATATATATCTATATAAGTCATGGTTCAGTGTAAATCACTTGAAAAATATTACTTTTAGAGTTTTTTAAATAATTTATTTTATTTTTCTATTAATTGATTAAATATTGGGTGAATTTTCATAAACATTTAAGGTAATTATTTCAACCCTAAAAATTAAAAATAAATTAACATTATAAAAAAAATAATCTATATATCAAATAAAAATTACTAACTGAACATAATTTATTTGTATCCCTATCATAAAATATTATAGATATTAAAAGCGAGATAGTGACATTTTTAACTTTATACTTATTTAAAATAATATAAATGTTATAATTAGTGGAAAGTGGTAAGAAATTTCCATATTATATAATATTTAATATTAAAGTTTGAAAAAAATATTAAATAATATAAATACAAGTTTTAGGGACATTTTTACACCTTATCATATTCTTTTTAACCTTAATTACATGATTTACCATTTCCCAATGTGATAAATTTTTCCACGTTTACTATTCATAATGCCTAAAAATAAAAGGGTCCTATTTATCAAAGTTGAAACTAATAATTAAAAATATTTTATCCATTTTTCAAAATTAATCTCCTAGAAGTGGCAGAAGTTAATTTAAATATAAATGATTAAAAAGCAATAAAAAACATTTTTTAGAAAAATGGATTTTTAAGCATTACAATTAACTTATACCAAAATAATCAAAATTATTGATTTAGATTAAATTATTATAATTAAAATGGATTATATTTTATATTAATACCAAAAAACAAAATATAATGGTAGTTTTAAATTAATTTATTTAATGAAAATAAATTTCATTATTTGAAAAATTAGTATTTTTCACTATTCACTGAAAAACCAATCATTTCAAAAAAATCCAAAAATTTCACCCCAAATTAATTTTTCTATATTGATTTAAAAATGATTTTAATTTTAAAAAACTTAATTTCTAGATGTTTTAGAGATTCATTATAATTTCCACACACAAAATGAAAAATAAAACTATTTTTGAAGAAAATGTATTTTTAAAGTATAAAATTATTTTATTGAAAATTAAATAATTATTTATTATTAATAAATACATTATATAAAAAATTTATGCATATTTTGATAATGTGTTTAAACCTATCGATACCTAAAAATTCATCTACTATGTTATAATAGTTATATTTAAATAATTACATTTCATGATTTGTTTAAGCTCGGTGTCGCGTGTTATATACGCTATCAAACATAGTATTCTTTCAAAATCTTAGGGTCCTACATTCAAAACCCTTCAATAAATTGTGTCCTCGAAGTTTGAACTTTTTTCAGTAATAAAGGGTTTTACATTTAAAAAATTCTTCATTTAAAACCTACATTTTAAAAAGGGTTAATGAAACTTCATCTTAAAAAAAGTGAGTGGGAAATAAGAATTCTGTTTGTGATAACACAAAACTTTTTTCCAAATATAATAACATTAGTGGGAAGAGAAAATATAAACATAGAGGAGAAAACTAAATCCCAAGGACTAATATAGAGTGATATAGAACATGGTTAGGTAAAATTTAACGACCACAAAAATATAAATTTATGATGCATGAAAAGATCATAAATTCATCAGAAATGATTGTAATATGATATTATTTTTTATTCAAGACCCTTTTCCTCAATTTGATGAATTAATTTACCATACAGAATAAGAAAATAAGGAAATATACTTACTTGAAAAGTATAATTTCATCCTTTAATCAATTTCCACCACAATTTCATCCTTTCTCAAAACAATGTGTATTCAGGATGTATTTTTCATTTTTAAAGCACTAAAATAAACTTATAATATATCACATAATACAAAAAAGGATAACAAACTATTCCTACTATCTTTAAATTTTGACTAAAAATGAAATGGTTACCACAAGGTAAGATAATATCTAAAATACATAATCTTTTATATAAATAAATAATATATTTTACTTCAAAATTTCTATAACAACACCCAAGATTAAACTTATATTATTCCACAAATAAATAACCACACATCCCAAATATCCTAAATAACCTCAAAATTAAATAATTTTTTAACCCCATCTGCTATCTCATATCTTTTATCTTATATTCCCAAAATTTAATTTCATTCTTCCCAAATAATATTTCATACTAAACCACATGTTAAACCTAAAGGTTTCATATACTTAAAACCAATTAAGAATCACAAAAATATTATAAATCACCATGATAAATCAATATATAATCTTATAGTGTTGTAAAATTCACCAGAATAACATGATTCAAATATAGATACTTGTTTGAAAGGTAATCCTAAGGTTAACCATAAATATACTTGAAAACATTTCCTTGTCAATGAATCACCTTTTAACCATCAATATTATATTTATATTCCATTATCAAATATACCATAACAAATAATATACTAATATAAAGAATTTTTTAATCCAAAATAGTGTATTCTTCCTAAAACCTAGTGAAAGTTCCAAATCACCTCAAAATATCATCACTTAAACCCTGAAAAGGGTTATCTATTCCTTTAAAAATATGGAAACCATATACTTATAAACCTATGATTATATGCATAACTCTTAATTTAATACCCAATGAAAAAATATGTGCTGCAAAAAAATAGCACAATAATTATTCTTAAAATAAAATCATAGACTATTTCCATAAATCCAAAAATGCAATAAACTTCATCAAAGATGACCTAAATCACTTTATCACAAAATCACTAACCAATTTTAAGGTCACCAATACGATCCCACTTTCTTCATCAATGTGAATAATTCCTTTATCAAAATATATAATCACTTCAATCCTTACACTTTAATTATTGGAATAGTATAGGTACTTCCTTGGTTTATGAGTTAACCCTTGGATTAGAGAATTGGCATGGATAGTGCCCATATTCCACACACATATGGAATTGAACTATATATGGTAATTTGTTATGAACTTCATATCCCTCCATCTAACTCTTCATTTTTCCTTGATAATTAATTGATCTATTACCTGATTTTTTACAAATAAAAAAACATTTTCCCATTCCTTTGATACATTCTATGGGGTGTCTCCTTTCACATTTCTAACATAAAGGAAATTAATCTTGCTCTACTCCATGTCCTCCACCACCCGAGATCTCATTAGACTATATTCTTATCTTTTTTGGTGAGTCTAAGTGTTTTTTTATAGTGTATGTAATTAATAATATATCATGATAACTGGTCATAAATAATCATAATATCTTTCACTCCAATTAAATTTGGCTGCTCATAATCACTGCATTTCCCATCACATTCATTTTTAACATGATTCCTCCTAGTTGCATCCATTGACAAAACCAAAAATCATAGTATGAGAAATAATATTAATCATAAGAAAACAAAAAACCTATAAATTCTCAAAAAAATTGGATTTTATCCTATATTTAGAATTATCCTCAAAGTTAGTCATAGGGTTATGTTCCCAAATATATATTTTCTTAAATACAGTTCTCATGGTTTCTATTAAACTTCCTCTGATACCAACTATAACAACTCCAAATATAATAACATAAAATGAGTGTCTACTTTATTATATTGTTATAAGATACAAGGGACCTCATTTAGAAGGAATATTCAGTTTAGTAGTCTTGAAGAACCAGATAAATAAATGATTCCCATATTTATATTGGAAATAAAACATAAAACATAAAAAACGAAAATGTTCTACATCATTAAAATTAATTCAAATAATTATTCCCCATATACTGGCTAAAAGAAACAAAATAATCATAACCTCAAATACTCGATAAGGGATAATTAAAATGGATGTTATTGTGAGTAAATAAGGCATAATAAATATTTCATGGAAAATAATTGAAAATGCATTCCATTTAGTTAATAACGTGATCACGAAATGAATCCATGGATAATTTCAAATGATATTATCTCATAGATAATAATA
This sequence comes from Viscum album, assembly GCA_963277665.1. Lineage (NCBI taxonomy): Eukaryota > Viridiplantae > Streptophyta > Magnoliopsida > Santalales > Viscaceae > Viscum > Viscum album. The sequence goes on from OY728148.1 coordinate 171,284,440, forward strand.
ACTAAATTATCAATGAAGTAAATGTATAATTTTGGATTTTATGATCTCAAACATCATTATATCTTTACTACTAATACCTTATTCAATGATAGTTTAAGGTATGAGTAGGAATAAACCAAAAACCCATTTGATGATTTTGGCTAACTGATTTGTCTCATGAGACTTGTCAATTCATTAAGGGGCTATATAATTCTTATCTCCACCCATAATTTCATGTCCAATTCCTTTATCATATATTTAATGAACAATATACATTATCAGCAAATATTTTTATTGAGTAAGTAATATGGATTATCAATATTTCCTTAGTCCATCAAATAGCTTTCAAATTAAAAAAACACGTGTAGAAATGATATACCATTTAGGAAAAAACTATATCCATGAAATAATAAATATGAATATTTAAGATAAATTTAATGTCCAAAAATCATACAAAAATTAATGTTTCAAAATAAAATTAATGACCAAAATAATATAATTAAATAAAAGATGATCATCAATTCAATATAAATATTGGTTTCATAATAAAATAATTTCATTTTGAGAAATAAAATTGAAATATTTAAATATATTTAACTAAATTTTTTTCTTTGTAAAACCATTTAAAACTTTTAGAATAAGATAAATAGAATAAAATACTTATGGAGGTGGGAAATTTTTTTAATGTTGTATACATTATAAAAAAACATTCCTTTTGAATTTTTATAATAAAAGTTGAAAATAATCTTTTCATAAAAAAATTGAAATATTACATTAAAACTTTTCAAAAAAAATTAAATACAACATAAAATATCCTTAATAAATTTTTTGAGTGAATAAAGAAAATTTATGTAAAATGATTTTTCAAAATATGTACATGGAAGAAAAATATACCTGATCAAAAGAGAAATAATATTGAACTTTCTTTTAAACATTTATTTTCTTGATTCAAGTTCCAAAGAGAGGAAAAGTTGGAATAAAATATGGAAAATCCTTAAATATAAAAAGTATTAAAAAAATATGGATTTTATGAAGGATATATTATAATATCCAATTAATTAAAATATGAGTAATCCCAAAAAATGAGATTATAAAATAAATTCATACCTCTTTGGAAAATTTTAAAAATTTAACCCTTTGAAAGAGTAAACTTTAAATGAAACATTAAACATAATTAATAAATATATATTCATGTTAAATACATCAAAGGGCTAGTATATACACCACAAAAAAATAGGTGCATAATACCAAATATGTCTCAATGGAGTGGAAATTGAGAAAAAAATTTCATACAAAGATCATATCATTGAAGTGAGAATTAATAAATGAAGTGATTTTATGTAAAAAAATCCATAAAAATAATTAGAAATAAAATATATTAAAATAATAGTTCATTCCACACATAATCATGGAATAATATATTCAATGAAGCTTAAGTATAACCCAATAAATGGAAATTGAGTTAAGAAATGTCTTACCTCACATTTCACCTTAGTTAAAAATGATTTAACCTCATGTATAATGATTTTAAACATGTTATTAATTTATAAAAAAACAATATTAATATATTTAATATCATATATGATCCCCTTATAGAATCTTATCTCTCATTTTTTAATAATATTTCATTATTGTCATTATTTTGGATGTAAACTATTTTATTTTCTCATGCGTGTCTTATCACAGAAGTTCTGGTCATTGTAATTTAAATATGGTTCCATAATCTAAAATTTTTTAATTATGATAAAAATATAATATATATATCAAATAAGTATATCCTTATTACCTTCCATTTAAAGAATAAATGAAAAATGTATTGCATCGCTTCATGGAGGTGGTAGTCCACAAGTGCACACAAGCGACATTATCATTTTCTAATGGATTGGAAGGTAAAAATGTATATATGATATTATAATTCAATAATCACAATTATGTAATAAATATAATATATATTAATTATTTCAATCTTTATAACTATCCAATTAAATTGTAAATGAAACAATAATTACACTGCTTTGTGGATACAGTAAGTTGTACGTACGCATGAGCAATGTTTTTACTTTCTATAGGATGAAAAAGAGATGAAAAATGGTTGTACCATAATCATTATAATATGTAAATATATTTATAATATTTTATTTATTATTTTATTATGTTTAAAACATATTTATAGGATGTTTAATAAGTAAGAAATATGAAAGGGTCGATAAGGACGATTACCACTTTTTTGAAATAGCTCCTTTGGATCTTCCCTTAAGGGACCTAGGGTTGGTATTATAGGAAGACAGGCACCTCCAAAACTTGTAAATATATTTTTAGAAGAATTTTTTGTAGGGTATTTTTAGATAATAGGATCCATGGGTTTATATAAGAGAGGATAGTCGGTGCCTTTTATATTGAATGAAAGGACATATATGGAATTAATAAAAATATTTAAATATAATAAATTAATTTTCATGTAAAATTGAAACATTATGGACATAAATTTAGAATATAATATATCAAATGGTTTAAATACCTTTAACCAATAAAATTTTTATAGGTTTAAGTTGTAATTTAAACATTATATTTTGTTTTAACCCCTTCGTTAAATAATTTTAACCATAACCGTGGTAATGAATTTTTCAATCTTAGCGGTTTATAATATCATTTACAATGTAATAATTTGATAATAAATTGGAAAGAGATGAAATTTTTGACCATACATTATCTTAATAATACTATTTTAATAGTTTTATTATTTTTAAATAATTTAATAAAATATTATTTTTTATAAAATAACAATATTGTCATTTTTGACACTATTCATGTAATTTGACTTTCAAGACGTCAAGGAAAATAAGTAATCTGAATATAGACTTTTATAACATCTATAAAAAGTCATATATATCTATAAAATCATGTTTCAGTATAAATCACTCAAAAAATATTACTTTTATAGTTTTTAAAATAACTTATTTTGTTTTTATATTAATTGAATAAATATTGTGTCGGTGTTGCATAAGCATTTAAGGTAATAATTTCATCACTAAAAACTAAAAAAAATTAACATGATAGAAAAATAATTTATATCTCAAATATTAATTTTGAACTAAAAAATATCTATTTTTTATATCTGTCACAAAATATTATAAATATTAAAATTAAGAGAGTGACATTTTTGACTTTATATTTACTTAAATTAATATAAATGTTATAATAAAAATAAAGTGGTAAGAAATTGCCACATTTTAGAATATTTAATATTAAAATTTAAAAAAATAAACACCTAAAACAATATAAATACAAGTATTATGGATATTTTTAGGCCTTATCACATTATTTTTAACATTAATTACCTGATTTTCCCTTTACCGATGTGATAAATTTTACCGTGGTTACTATCCATAATTACTAAAAATAAAAGGGACCTATTTATCAAATTTGAAACTCCTAATTAAAAATATGGTATATATTTTCTAAGATTAAATTTCTATAAGTTTCATAAATTAATTTTAATATAAATGCATAAAAAGCAAAGAAAAAACGTTTTTAAAAAAATACATTTTAAGCATAAAAAATAAATTATATCAAAATCATCAAATTATTGATTCAAATTAAATTATTATAAATAAAATGGATCATATTTTACTTTAATACCAAATATAAAAGATAATGGGACTTTTAAATCACTTTATTTAATAAAAATAAATGTGAGTATTTAAAAAATCTATATTTTTCACTATTCACTGAAAAATAAATCATTTTAGAAAAATCACAAAAAATATACCCTAATTTAATTTTGATATATCTATTTTAAAAATAATTTTAATTTTATAAAATAAAATTTCTAAATTTTGAATAAATTAATTTTAATTACCACACATAAAACACAAAATAAAAGCATTTTTGAATAAAATATATTTTTGAAGTATAAAATGATTTTACTAAAAATAAAATACATATTTATTATTAATAAATACATTATATAAAACCTTTTTACATATTTTAATAATTTTTTTAACCCTATTCATATTAATAAATCCAATGTATAAGTTATAATGGTTATATTTAAATAATAATATTTCATAGTTCATTTAAACTCAGTGTTGCGTGTTGTATACGCTATCAAACATAGTGTTATTTCAAAATCTCAGAGTGTTACATTGTGCATATGGAAGGTGTGGTGAACCATACCCATAGTATTATCCCCTTTTCTTGTATAATTTTTTAATAGTGATAAATTTAATCCCATTAATAAATGATACACTATTACACCAACTTTTCAATGTGGTATTCTCAAAAGAACTTCCCCATTAAAAACATAAAATAAAACATTTAAATATTTTATTAACTTTAAAATCCAAAAATTCACCAACATTTTAAAAATATTAAAAGAAAATTTTTAAAATCAATAACTATACTCTCTTGGAAATAACATGCATAAATAAAGGTATATCTTGATTTGAACCATTATATAATCGAGGAAAATAAAAGCTGCATAGAGAAACTAGTGGACACAACCTTGAACATGTAACTCATGTTATCAATCAGATTCATCCTACATAAGTCTATTCAAATTCATTAGTTCTTTTTCTAATCCTAGATACCATTATGACCATGTATCACTTATCCTTTCATAAATTTTTTCAATCCAATTTCATAAACTCTTTGGAGAATCCTCACTCCTACATTCACATAGGTCAATCAAAAAGTGTTCCCATGATTCAAAACTTGTTTGATATCCTTAGTTCATTAAGATTATTAAATTCACCCTACTTTTTCTCATGGTAACCAAAAACTACTTTACTAGTACATAATATTACTTCAGTGTTTCCTTTACACATATTATATAATTTCCTACATTGAACTTATACATGAGAAGTTATCACATGTTAATTTGATGTCCCATAATTGGTGATTTTTTAACAAGAACTTTAAACCCATCCCAAATAAAGTTTTATATAATAACTACCTTAAAAATCCTTTATTATTGGATCCACCAAATTTTGGATTGATCTAACAAAGTTCATGGTTATGATGCCATCTTGTATCAATTTCCTTACATAGTTATGTCTAGGACAAATGTTTTTCTATTTTCCATTATAAAAATTTCTATATTACCTAGATATAATTTATTAACTATTAACATGTATAGAAACTAGAGACATAGGTGTAGTATAAAATGGTGTATCTAATAAAATTGATCAACTCCATTCCTCTTATTTACCAGCATCTTCTAAAGCAACAAATTCAAATACCATTATGTAGTCTATTATACGAATTTTTTTATTTGATCCCCAAGAGATCGCTCCACCTCCATGTGTAAAAACCCAACCACTCATAAAAGTTATATCCTCTAGATTTTTAATCTAAATTTTATTTTAAAAACCATCCAACAACCTTGGGTTTCTATTGTAACATATACAATAATCTATTGTATCCTTTATATACATGAGTGATCTTTTAACTAAATCTCATTGTAAATATATTGATTTATTTGTATACCTATTAAAAATTCCAAAAACATAAGAAAAATAGAGTATTATTATAGTAATAGAATATATAATACACCCAATAACCATTACATATTATAGTTGAGAAACTTCCATACTAGGATTTGGTAGCATCCTACTCCCAGAAGCTATGGGCTAAAAACCGGTGAACAATAAAATTGTTCGAAACTCTTTAAGATTTTTTCAGTATAATGAGATGGATAAAGAAAAATAACATTATTATTGTGAAAAAAATTATTTGTAAAAAAATATTATATTCACATAAGTCTTTCATATCAATATTTTTAGATAAAATAGCCTTATTTTATTAGTTCAAATCAGTTCCAATTATTAGTATTTAATCAACATATAAACAAATAAATACTCTATAATTATTATGTAACTTAATATAAACACATTTATCATATTGGTTAGATAAAAATTAATTTGATAATATTTTTTAATTAAATTTATCATTCCATTATTTTGGAGCTTGTTTTAAACCATATAGGAACCATACTAATTTACAAACCTTCTTTTTCTTTTCTAAGTACTATGAGTCCTTTTTATTGTGCCGTATATACCTATTCATATAATTATCTATTTATGAATATTGTTTTAAAATTAATTTTGTAATTTTAAATAGTACATATAGAAGATAAAGTGAGAATAATTATAATAGTATAAATCATATCCATAGGGTCATAAGTATCAAAACAATCAAATCCTTCCTTTTGACTAAATCACATAGATATCTGGATTAATATTTCTCAATGGTTCTATCAACTTTTCATTTTCATTTAAATACCCACTTATAAATTATAAGTTTTAAACCTTGAAATATTTAAACTAATATCCAAGTATTGTTCCTGGCTATAGTTTATTGCATCATTTATGGATTAATTTCAAAGAGATACATCTGAACGTGATATAACTTATTTTAATGTTTTTAGATCAAAATATATATTAATAAAAACAATAGTTTTTGTAATGATAATATTATTAATACCTACCAAAGAGTACATATATAAATCATCACCATATAAATTGGGTATCCAAGTTCATTTACTTTTATAAACCTCCTCATCCATATATTCTTAAGATGATTTATTATTTGAGGTAGACTTCTATATTTGGACTTTACTAGGTAAATATGTAAACATGTATTTATCAAAGATATCCTTTTTTTATTCAATAACGATGTTAACATCTACTAATTCATTTCATTCTATAACTATGATTCTATAAGATTTTGAATTATTCACATTCCCATAAAATATGTTATTAATACCTATTTTACACAATTTTTACTTTTAATTTTTGGTACTCTTATAATCACATGAAAACCCAAAACCTTTTAGTAATTTAGGTTTTTTTCCTATAATTACATGATTCATATGGATTCATATCATTTCCTTTTGTTATAACCCCATTTATAATACGAAACTTGATTAATAATACTTATCCCTAAAATCCTCTTGAGAGAACCAAGATAAACATCATGGAATTAACCATTTCCATTAACATTCTATTATTTGTCTTTGATAAACCATTTATTTAAGGTTTATAGGGATATTTAACTTCATATATAATTCTTAGATATTAAAATAATGAAGGAATATAATATTCACCTACCCTATCAGATCTGAGACATTTTCTTGTAAGCCAACATTGGTTTTTAACCACATTTTTTTGGAAACTAAAGTTATTCATCACTTCATCTTTATCATGTACAAGATAAAAATGTAAAAATATATAATAATCATTAATAAAAGTTAAAAAAATATTTTTATTACCTATGGTGGGTGTATCATCAAAATAACATACATTTTTATATATTATTTCTAACAAATTACTTTTCCCTTCCATATTTTGAAATGGTTTCTAAACTACTTTAATTTACATGAAAATTACACATCTGTGATCCTTATTATTCGTGCTAGTTAATAATTACATTTTTTATATTCCATGGATTTTCTTATAATTTATGTGACCCAAAAGATTATTACATAAATAAAAAAGACTCTATCAAATAAATAGAAATAACATTTGTATTTAATTTTAATAATACATCTACAAGTGAACCTTTCCAACAAAGATCCCCCTTGGATAAAATAAAGTTACCTACATCAAATAAAATATCAAACCCATGCTAGTTTAGTATGATCCCCAAGAATAATTTTCTAAAAACTTTAGGCACATATAAGACATCATTAAAAGTGATTATCTTTTATGAGTTAAACTCTAGATTAACCACACAATTCCCTTATATGTTTATGATTATAGTGTTACCCATGCAGAGAAATGTACCATATTTGATTGATTTTTTCCTCTTTAAGAGATATTTTTTTGTTGAAAAAAAGTCATGTAGCATCCGAATAAATCCTCTAAGATGGCCTATCCTTGAGAAAATTTACTTTAAAGGTCATGGCCATAAATTTATTCTTTGGATTGTTGTTTCCATCTTTCTTCTTACAGAGATGATGGTATATTTTGAAGTGTCATGTCATGACACAGAATTAGCATGAAACTTTTTTATTCTTAAATTATACCTTTCATTTTTAAGGATGGTTTGAATATTTTCCACCTTTAACAACCCTTATATACCCACTCACGCTACCATGAAGAACCTAGATTTATCATCCTTAGGTTTGTTTGCATCCTCATTATTTTTATATTCCTTCTCAATTTATAAGTATTTTAGTTTATCATTAAGGTAAATATCTTCCTTATTATGCTATGCATAATGTTTAATATTTTTCCAAGAAGGGGGATATTATCAATGATGGATATGAAAATGATGACATCATCCATGTTAATCTTGTTTTTCCTAAATTTTTGTAAGATGAATTTTATTTCAAAAAATTTACACTATAATAAGTCTATTATCTATAATTTTTTATGCAATTAACATTATTTTTAGGAATTTATTGCTTTCCACATCCTCAGTAATGTACCTTTATTCCAAATTATACCATATATACTTTATAATGGGAAGATGTCGATATGCGCTGAAGTGGTCCTTGGTTAATGTGTTGAGTATGTGTCCTCAATACATGAGTTCATAATTGTCTTATTTTTTCCTTATGTGTGGAAATTTAATTGTCTCATATTTATATATAGTGGGATTCATAGTTGAGATCACATACACCACTTTGAGCTTCTCAAGTAGAAAATTCATTCTCTTTTATAATCTATTGAATTTTTTTTCCATCGAATTGCTTCACCTTCATCACATTATTGAGAAACCCCATATTCTTGTTGATGGAATATACACTTAAGATTATTGGTTATATTGGTGTATAATGGATAATTATATTATTAGATTATAGTGGATAGAGATTTCTAGGTCATGTTACATTGTTTCTCTCCTTAAGAATATATTATCTATCACAAACCAAGTCGGGTCTCCATCTGACCCACCAGTCTGCGACATAGCCTGAGGGGCATTCCCGATCCCCATAGGTTGGCACAATTACCTATGTATCAAAACAGTACAAGGGAACTATTTACCTGAAATAATAAAGATAAAACAACTAACTACTTTAATGAAAAATAAACTTATTTTTATACAACCAAACATGCCCTTAACACATTTCAAATTTAAAGCTTACAACCTGAACCAAATCCCAAATAAAACTATAAAAATGGAAAACCAAAACTCCCACTCAAAAATCTATGAAAAATGAGGAGCCATATCCCCAAACTTCCAACACCCAACCTGTAGGACAACACCATCAGCAACCCAAACCACCATCACTAAGCATGATTCCATAACCTAGAATACATATGGAACAAGGTCTACATACACCCAAAGGTGTATGTATGGTGTCAGCTATGAGCCCATTAGGAAGTAACCCAATAAAAAGGTTAAATTCCACAACATCTAAGAGATAATTTAATTTGCTTATTCAAAATAATGCTTTTAAAAATACTTTTAAGGAAAGTATTCACATGCTCAAAATTAAAAAGGAAAACTTGAAGAAAAAACATTTCAAAAACACTACTTTAATATGGATGAGAAAATTTATAAATAATACACATATACACAAGTGGTCCTCTGTATACCAATGGAAGGCACCACATCATGAATAGTAGACCATTGTAGGTAAATCCCCTAAGGTAGCTAGTACACGTGAGATGCTAGAGACATCATACCTCAGTGTCAATGTGGAATAGAAACCACGATAGTCTATGTTCTCATTCACAAGCCACTAGTAGAGAAACACGTCCATAAACTAGTGGTCTCTAATAATTATAAATGTTTAGTAAGTGTTGTAACATCGATCATGCTAGATGAAACTGGGACGAACCACTTCTGTAACATCTAGTGTACTAGTCCTAATCTTCCCACCTAGGTACATGGGGTTCCCTTTTTGTGCTCAAAAAAATTTCGCATTCACATAGTACATTACTTTTATATTTCACAAGTCAAGCAAGGCATTACACACACAAAATTTACCACTTGCATACCCACATCTCCTTTGAAAATCAAACACACACGAAAGTACCTTTAAAAATACATTTTCTATTACTTAATCATTTCACCAATCCCAATTTGGAAACACTCAAAGAATAATATAATCAATTTGCACAATTTAATAACCATGGTTCATAATTTAAAAACCACTTTCAACATTCACCATAAGATTTTACACTAAGAAATCACCCAATTCCTTTCTAGAAAATCCTTTTTAAAGCCATTAACATAACATAACCATTTAAAAATAGGGTTTTGCACCACCCATAAATTTTATCAAATACACTTAAGGCATAAAACACAGAGGCACATGAGTAATGCAAAATTAATATAGCTCATTTTCTCAAAGAATCCATTTTCTCAATGCTAACACACTTTAAATCTCCTCCAAGTTCAACTTTCACCCTAGAAAACAACTCATAAGACCCTTTTTAAGAAACATACCATTAAAACACACACATAACATGACCATATTTCATTAAAAATCCAAACCAAACACATAGTCATACCAAACCCTCCAAAAATATATATTTACATCACTCACACCATTTAAAAAACCATTTATACAAACCAATTTCACACCTAATATAGGTTCTTCATTACTTTAAAAAAATTATTCACAACTCATTAAATAAAAATGAACAAAAAATATGCCAAGATGACCCTTTTTTCATTATAAATCCCTTTTCATCACACACGTGTCTCAAGTTCCCATGAAAACATATTTTTCATCCCCCAAACAATTCATTAAACACTTCCAAGCACTTATACAACACACATATAAACAAAAAGACTATACTATTTTGGAAATACAATTTCATCAAATGAGTATAGAAAAACATTCTAAAACATAGTTTTCACCATGAAATTAAACCATAAAACATGTTAAATATAACTAAACAAACAAATTAAATTATCAAAAAAATGCAAGGGCATGGAACCACTGACCTTGGTGTAGGAAAACCCCAAATCTCAAGGAAAAGCACCAATCACGCACCAAGAGCACCGTAATCAACTAAAATAAAACCTAAAATCAATACATCGATCCAATTACACCAAAATTGAACCAAATACAAACAAAACTCTAATCTGATAACCTATCAAAGGAATAAATTGACCAAACAAAGAAGAATTCACCTGCAATGAAGGTGCGGGAAGCTAACCAAGCACATTGGAGAGGTGTCGGAGGTACTTCACACCGGTCAGAGTAGTCAGAAGGAGTCGTCGCCAGTCAGAAAGGGGGAGGGGGCTCCAGACCAGGATGCAACTAGTAGGGGGAGGTGCACTAGATGTGGGTTGTGTGGGGGAGGCAGGGCATCGGGGGGTGGTTCGTTGGATGGAAGTCAGACAAGGGGAGTAGGTGGCGGCGCAGCTAATGTCAGGGAGAGAGGCTAGTCGTGGGAAGCAGCGGTGCACCGGACTAGGGTTCCAGGGGGGTGTTATGGTGCAACACCAAAGGAGGGGAAAGGGGGTCTGATAGGATAGATAGAAAGGGGAGGAATAGAGGAAAGAAAAGAGCGGGGGGAAAAGATAAAATTAAAAAATAAAATAAAACCTAAAAAAAGTAAAATGGAAGTGAAATAATAACAATAATAATAATAATAATAATAATAATTAACATATTAATAATATTATTATTAATAATTATTTTAATAATAATAAAAATTACCATTTTTATTATAATTAAAAATTAATTCCTTAAACTTCATTTTATTGTTTTTATTTTAAAACATCGGGCAACCATGTGGTTACTGCACGCGACCCATAAAAATTTTAATAGGATGATTATAATAATAATAATAATAATAATAATAAGTTAATAAAAATTTTATATTCTTAACATTGTTAATAATAATAATATTATTATTATTATTACCATTAGAACAATTCATCAAGTTATTTACACTTTTATTATTTTACTTTATTTTCATTTTATCACTAATTTATTTTTATCTCTTTATTATTAATTCATTTTATTTAATTTTTTGAACATAGAATAGGTCACATGGTGACCCAGGAGAGGCCGCGTGGCTTCGACCGCGGTGCGTTGGATGCAGACAAAGCCAAAATATGCATTTTTAAATAAGAGCTCAAAATTTTATGTTGGAATTTAACATGAACTACTCGATGCCCAGAAAATTAATAAAATAAATAATTTAAAAGTGATGGGTGTGACAATTATCCCCAACATAAATATTTATGTCCTTAGAAAGCAACAACTAAGACTGAACCCTAAAGTAGAACGTGATACCCCCTAAAGGTTCAAAAAGGAACCCTATGAAAAACAAGTGAAAACAGGAAAACGCATCATGATCAGAAAAAGTGACATAAATGACAACATCAAGAAACCCGTAAAAGAATTTTCGCTATAAGTCACCTGCCCCAAAGATCTATAACATCTCCAGTTGATTGATCAAGGAAAGGATATCTCATACCCACGTAAACCAACTTCACAAACTGAAACACCTCAAACACCAATAAATGGGAACCACGTCATTTGGGAAAACCCAAAGGGGCTCCCCACCATTTGAAACCTACTAGTGTCTGAGAAGAGACTGTAAAACTGATACAAGGAGGCCCAAGAAGACTCCCTGCCATTATGAAAAAGTCCAACATCGATTTATCCCAATGAAATTTGAGTGAGATCCATTGTGGGTCTCCCCATCATTAGAACTGACAAAATATATAGAAACTTCAAAAATTTCCCAAAAATGACCAAACACCCCCCCACAAGGGGCGGGGAGGGCAGGCCCCAACTACCAGGGTGCCAAAACCATGGACGTAGAAAACCAACAACTTCACATCCCTAGATAATCATGAAATAAATTTTGGACTGATTTACCCAAACAGACCCCATAAGCGTCGTTAAGTAGGGGCCTACGCCTCGTGAGACACAACCACTAGGTTTTCAAGAAAATGAAATAACAAAGCCTCTACATACCCAAGTGATAAAACTTAAATTCAAATATGCCACAACATGGAAATGGGGTCCTCCCTCCACTCTCCACCGAATAAGAACAATCAAAATTGGATAACAACACCAGAGGTTTAAACTATTCCTATCTTCCCCACTGAGAACAGAAATTAGACCCAAGCCATTCACGACCCTAGGTTTTCCCTCACTACACACCAGCTTCACTCTGGGACTTGCGGCTAGAGCTCAGATGACTGAAGCATCTCCTACCTTGCAGTCAAACTGTAGAAACACCAGAATGGGACTTCTTTTCCCCATGCCACTAGCTACCCCACGACAACCAAGACAACACCAACAGACATAAGGAAACCAAAGTTTCATTCAACCCCTCTCGCATCCACCCTCCCGATGTGAGAGGATCCACTTGATTAGAAAAAGGAGAGGTGGATTCAATTCCATAATTCAAGAATAGAGTCCTTTAATCAACTAGAGGGTTGGCCAATGGAGAATTGACCATGGACACACTTCAATCGCATGTTAACGCTTTATGGGGGCGTACACTAGTCCAAAAATAAAACCATAGACCCAATAAAATTGGTCCAATGGTCAATACATACTGCAAGAGAACACTGAACATGTAGGGGAAACCATTACAAGGGCTTCCTGAAGAACTTTTCAAAAGAATCCACTATCCACATGCTTTCACACCAACTTACCAATAAGAATTCAAAATCAAGACCCAAATTATCAAAAAAAAGATTCTCGGCTAGAAACATCTCTTGTAAAACATTCCTACAATATAAGGACACACCACACAATCACCAGTTATTAAAACACCAAATTTTATTTTAACAAAAAAAATTAAAATAAATGAAGTTTGTGGGTTGAACGAACACCAATGGTGTCCTGTAAGCCTTACACATGCATGTTCTCATGCCACACTATCACCCACCTCATGTCCATCTAGGCACTCATCTTCTCATACAATTAACCATTTATCTTTCTATACATACCCATGCATGTGGTTTCCAATGAGAACACCAAGGATCAAAACTAGAACTTTCCATTTTTCAAAACTAAAATATTCAACCCACACTTTTCAAACCTCACATGTCATTCTCTTTTTAAATCACTTCATTTCAAAACATTTTTCAAGACCAGATAATTTTTACTTAAAAACCAGATTTCCATGATTCCAAAACAAAGAGACGTGGAATGATGAAAGAGGAATATATCATTAGTGGATGACTAGGAAATATGTTTGGCGGCCATATTCCAATCACACCACCACCACGAAGAGTATTCTAGGATAATGTCCCCAAATCCACATGGATTTCCAGGCCCTGCGAGCTCACTGGTACCACTAAACCTACTCCATTTTCATTTCCCCTAAACAAGATTAACCACAAGGACCAAATATTTAGAAAAAACTCAACTTACCTTGGTGACTTGAATTTCGTCATGAGGTGTGATGTCTAGGCACACTACATGTAACCGGAATGTCAAGTCACAACAATCCTAGCTCTGGTCTGCCCAGACTCTTTCCCAAAGAAACACGACCCAAGAGAACTAACCTCCATTGATACCAAATGTAACAACTGGGACCCGTTAATAGCACAAAAACCCCGCCTTAACATGGTCATCAGGTCTGGGCCTGGCAGGTACCATTAGTTTCCCCATAGACATGTGGTCTACACCTTGGGGCACACCCACATGCCCGAACAGGTCATCAAACTGATTATTGTCCCCACATGCCAACACATGTCCTTTCTAGTGTGTTTTTTCCTCACTCACACACATCTTGAGAAACTTTACAGAAGGTCACCCATCCTGATCACTACTCCATGCCAAACACACTAAACTGTGGAGTTCTAATCAGTTAGGCTCCCAAAAAGGAAGGTTCACCTTGTTAACATGAGTCATATCATTTATTCATTTAACCATTTATCTTTCTTGGGTGTTAGAATCACCCCCCCCCCCCCCAGAGCACAACGTCCTCATTGTGGGCCCTACATCTCAACCCAGGAAGTGCACTACACTTAAGGATGGGTTCCTCCTTTGATACCTTTGTATCATGAACCATGTCGGGTCTCCATCTGACCCAACGCCCAAATCGGTCCATGACATGGCCCAAGGGGAGTACCCGATCCCCGCGGGATGGCACAAGTAATCAGGTATCAAAATAGTACAAGGGAACGATTTACCCAAAATAATAAAGATAAAATGACTAAATACTTTAATGAATAGAAATTGATTTTTTTATAACCAAATAGGCCCTTAACACGTTTCAAATTTAAAGCTTACAACCTGAACCAAATCCCAACAAAGTAAGACCAAAGCTCCCACTCAAACCTCTGTGTGAAATGAGGAGCCACATCCCCAAACTGCCAACACCCAACCTATAGAAGAATACCATCAGCAACCTGAACCACCATCACTAAGCATGATTCCACAACCTGGAATGCACAAAGAACAAGGTCTACATACACCCAAAGGTGTGTGTAGGGTGTGTGCCAATAGCCTAGTGGGAAGTCACCCAAAAAAAGGTTCCATGACACAATATCTAAGAGATAATTTAATATGCTTATTCAAAATCATTCTTTTAAAAATACTTTTATATAAAATATTCACAATCTCAAAAGTAAAAAGGAAAACTAGAAGAAAAATAATTTCACAAACACTACTTTAAAGTGGATGAGAAAATTTACAAATAACACACTCATACACAAGTAGTCCTCCCTATTCCGATGGAAGGCACCGCGTTATGAATATTAGAGCACTGTGGGTAAATCCCCTAAGATATACAGTATGCTTGGGATGCTAGATACATCATACCTCAGTGACAACATGGAATAGAAACCACAAAATTCTATGTTATCATGCACAAGACGCTATAAGGGAAACACATTCATAACCTAGTGGTCTCTAATCATCATAAATGTTTAGTTAGTGTTGTCACGTTGATCATGCTATATGAAACTAGGACAAACCACTTTTGTAACATCTAGCTTACTAGTCCTTATCGACCCACCTAGGTACCTAAGGTTCCCTTTTTGTGATTGAACAAATTTCACATTCACATAGTACATTACTTTTATATTTCACAAGTCAAATAAGGCATTACACACACAAAAGCTACCACTTTCATACCCATGTCTCCTTTTGAAATGAAATTCACACCTAAGCACCTTTAAAAATACATTTTTTGTTACTTAATCATTTCAGCAATCCCCATTAGGAAACACTCAATGAATAAGATAATCAATTTTACAATTTAATAAACATGATTCATAATTTAGAAAACACTTTTGATATTCACCACAAGAGTTTACACTAAGAAATCACACAATTCCTTTTTATAAAAACTATTTTTAAAGCCATTAACTTAACAAAACCATTTTAAAAGAGGGTTTTTCACCACTCACAAATTTTATCAAATACACTTAAGGAATAAAACATAAAGGCATGTGAGTAACACAAAATTAATATAGCTCATTTCCTCAAAGAATCCATTTTCTCAATGCCAACACACATTAAATCTCCTCCAACATAAACTTTCACCTAAGAAAACAACTCATAAGACCCTTTTTAAGAAACACCCCATTAAAACACACACACAACATGACCATCTTTCATTAAAAAATCTAAACCTTACACATATGCATACCAAACCCTCCAAAAATATATTTTCTCATCACTCACACCATTTAAAAAACCATTTACACAAACCAATTTCAAGCCTAATATAGGTTCTTCATTATTTAAAAAAAAGATTCACAACTCATAAAATAAAAATTCACAATAAACATGCCAAGATGACCCCCTTTTCATTTGAAATCCTTTTTTAGCACAAATGTGCCACAAGTGCCCATAAAAGCATATTTTCCATCCCCCAAACAATTCATTAAACACTTCAAGGAATTTATACAAAAAAACACATATAAACGACAAGACTATATTATTTTGGAAATCCAATTTCATCAAATGAGTATGTGAAAAAATTATAGAACATAGTTCTCATCATGAAATTAAATCATATAACATGTTAAAACTAACTAAATAAACAAATTAAATTATCAAAAAAATGCAAGGGCATGGAACCACTGACCTTGGTGTGGGAAAACCCCAAATATCAATGAAAAGCACCAATCGTGTGCTAAGTGCACCGCAATCGACTCAAATAAACCCTGACATCAAGACATTGATCCAATTACACAAAAATTGAACCAACATCAAAAAAATTGTAACCCAGCAATCTATCAAAGGAATAAATCTAAAAAACGAAGAATAACACACCTGTGGTGAGGGTGCGGGAAGCTAACTGATCACATTGGAGAGGTTCTAGAGGTAATTTGTTCTGGAAAATCCTTTCGAGAAGGGATGTGCATCCAAGGGGGTTGTGTGTGTGGGTTTTGTGAGAGAGATAGGGGTGGCATGTAGCTGTCTGTCGAGGTGGAAGAGGGGCGTCGGTCATAGTAGCTGAAATGAGGTGTTTCCAGTCAGCAAGGGGGATGGGCTTTCGGACTAGGCCACATCCAGCAGGGGGAGGTAAGCTGTATGTGGGTCCCGTGAGGGAGGTAGGTCACCAGGGGCAGTTCGTCAGATGGAGGTCAGCCAAGGGGAGCAGGGGGAGGCACAGCGGGTGTCCGGGGGAGAGGCTGGTCATGGGAAGCAGGGGCGTAGTGGAATAGGGTTCCAGGGGGTGCTACAGCGCAACACCAAAGTAGGGGGAAGGAGGTTCTAATGGGATAGAGAGAAAGGGGAGGAAGAGAGGAAAGAAAAGAGAGGAAAAAAAGATAAAATAAAAAAAACATAAAAAACTAAAATGGAAGTGCAGTAATAATAATAATAATAATAATAATAATAATAATTAACATAGTAATCATATTAATAATAATAATAATTTTAATAATAATAATAATTACCATTTTTATTATAATTAAAAAATAATTCCTTAAACTTCATTTTATTGTTTTTATTTTAAAGTGTCGGGCAACCGTGTGGTTACCGCACACGGCCCATACAAATTTTAATAGGATGATTATAATAATAATAATAAGTTAATAAAAATTTTATATTCTTAACACTATTAACAATAAAATTATTATTATTACCATTATAACAATTCATCAAGTTAATTAAACTTTTATCATTTTACTTTATTTTCATTTATCACTCATTTATTTTTATTTATTTATTATTAATTAATTTTATTTGATTTTTTGAACATCGAACAGGTCACACGGGGACCCAGGAGAGGTCGCGTGGCTTCAACTGTGGTGTGTTGGATTCATCCAAGGCCAAAACATGCATTTTTAAATTAGAGCTCAAAATTTTAAGTTGGAATTTAACCCGAAAAACTCGATGCCTAGAAAATTATTAAAATAAATAATTTAAAAGAAACGTATAGCATCCCGCCTTTTTATCACATAAACTTTCATTACATTTTACAAAACTGAGGATCTTTACGGTTTAGTGTCTTGGAAACCAGGAACTTAAAACATGAAAACATACAACATTCTTGTTAAACACTTGAAAGGCTTCTCCTCATGTTCATCCTAGGTTCATTACTGCATCTCAAACCTGGGGACATACATCAAAAGAAAGGGTGAGCAGAAGTCCCAGTAAGGGAAACAAGGGGAAACATTTAACATGTGAACTTGGGATACATCAATAATGTCATGAAAATAACTTTATGGCATGAGAAAGAAATCATGAGATATATCATAATAAAAATAACATTTTTCATAACTTGAAGATGTGGCTAAAAAATTTAATATTGAAAATCATTTCGATTCACCAAGGTCCATCCCCAAGGTGTCATTAAAATTTACCAAGGTTATTCACCAAGGTATCAGTCTAAAAGGTCATCTCTAGAGATTAAGTCTTTACCCAATGCATTGGAGCGCTATCTGGGTGCACCCTTGACATGTCTTTATTATCATGTGAGACAAATATATCATCATCAATAATTTCATAAACAACCCATATAGCATAAAATAAATGAGTTTCATTTCATAATCATAACGTTTTAACAACTGCTTTAAAGACATGATCTTTATGTCACTTTAAACCCACGGAAAAGGGAAAGCGGGTTTCATGTATGTAAATCCCAGAATTTAAAATAGAACATTTTGATATATATGTGAATACCCCTATAGAAATAAGAGCTTTGAGTATTCACTTAATAAGATAAAATAATTTTGAGGTAAAGAGGGAGGCATTTTGAGACGAAAACTATGCAGCATAACGTCTACGATACATGGTTTTAGGAAACATTGAAAAGAGAAGGGGACATGGGTCACCCACTCAAAAATAATACATAAAACAGTAGGGGAACATAATATATAGTATTTAAGAACATGGTAATGAAATTTAAATGATATACCATATGAAACGAAGAACTTGAAAGGAAGACAAAAAATAAGATTTCTCTTATGAAAATTCGGCAGCCTAACGGCGTCACTTAAAACTTCCAAAAATGGATTGACGAGATCAAATAGGGTGTCTCATCATATGAACATAAATGATCAGTATGATAGATATAGAGATCATACCCCAACATAATAAAAAGGAACTTTAAAGACTTTACATGAAAGTAGATCTTGAAAACGAGAAGGGTGAAAGAACCCCTTAGAAATTCGGCAGCCTAACGGTGCCACTTAAACTTCAACAAAAATGAATTGATGAGATCAAATAGGGTCTCTCATCTTATGAACATAAAAGATTAGTATGATAGATTTAGAGATCATACCCCAACATAATAAAAATTATCTTCCAAGACATGACATGGAATTAGAACTTTGAAAAAGGAGAAAGGTGAAAGAACCACTTAAAAATTCGGCAGCCTAACGGCGCCACTTAAACTTTAAAATACTGAATTGAAGAGATAAAATGGGGTCTCTCATCATATGATCATAAAATATCAGTATGATAAATTTAGAGATCATACCCCAACATAATAAAAAGGAACTTGAAATACTTTACATGAAAATAGATCTTGAAAAATGAGAAGGGAGAAAGAATCCATTACAAAAATTTCGGCAGCCTAACGGCACCACTTAAAACTTCATAAAAATGAAATAATGAGAGTAAGAGGGGATATATCATTATATGAACATGAAAAGGGAAGTAAGAGTAGTATAAAAGAACATCCTTTAACCTAAGAACATGGAGCATAAAAGAAATTACATAAAAGAGATTTCTTGAAAAGAAAGAGAGAGGTCGGATCCCTTACCTTAAAACGTAACTCTTAAAACTCAACGTTTCGGACCTTGAGGGTTTGGGGGCACCTTGGGATGACTCCTTGGGAGGTAAGGAGACCATAACTTCGTTGAGAATGATTTTGGAGTCCAAAGGATGAGAGAATGGCTTGGTATTTATAGGGAAAGTTAGGGGACAAGGCATTAATGGCCAAGGGACACCTCAAAAGTGGTTTCTCAAAACCATGTGCTCTCCCATGATATTTCCCATGAAGTTAGGACACATGGGGCCCCAAATAAAATAATTAATCAACTTTGGTCGACCAACCCTTAAAATATCTCATGAAATCATCATGAAACAGTTATGATGTCATTAAACATACCGAAACCCTAAAACGGTATTTTTACTATTCACTGAAAATTTATGTTTCTCAGAAAAATCCCAAAATTTCACCTTAACCAAATATCAATGCTCTGATTTCTTATAAAAATAATTTTCTAAATATTTTTAATTTATTTTTTAAATAAATACACTATTCACCGAAAATTCATTTTTTTCAGAAAAATCCCCAAAAATTACCTTAACATAATATCGATGCTCTGAGTTCAAAAATGAAATCAATTTTATGAAAATAATTTTCTAAGTATTTTTAATTTAATTTTTAATTAAAAAACACTATTCACTTGAAAAAAACTAATACTTGAATAATAATTTATGAAACCGTTATTTAACCATTTTATTGAATCACATTACTTAATCAAGGTGCCTAGATTATATTAATACTTTCATTAAGTGAGATTACTAATCCATTTGGTCACATTACTAATCCTAAGCATAAAATCACCATTCATAATTTATTATTCATCAAAAATCAATTTGATCTTATTAGACTCTAAATTTCCTACTGAACATAATTGTAGAAGACCATTTTTTGAAAATCATTACACATTTTTAATTATTTAAGGTTTACCTAAACATTTTTAAAATATCTTTTTTCTAAAATTCATCAAAAATATGCATATTATATTTATTCGGACATTTAAAAATTCATAAACTTCATCATAAGAAGAAATAAAAATTTTTATTTAAAACAAAGGGTTACACAAGGCAGTTATGGTCTCCTTACATAGCCCCTTATCACACCAGCATAGGACCTAAGTTTAAGGTGTGCTAAGGTGAGAGAATTGGAGGGAGGCTCGGCCAACGTTGCACGAGTAGTAATTTCTATCAGGTTGAACTTCTCGCGAAGGCGATTCCGTTCTAGCTTCACACGATAAAGTTCGGCTTTGGTTTGGTCCAGAGCAAAGCCCAGTGGTGCTACCTCCTTCCCAAGTTCTGTTAGATGGGCTTCGATCGATCCAAGACTACTGGGTGAGGCCATCGAATCTTCTTTCTATAATAATTAACCAAGATTACTTGTATTTAGAGACAATAATCAAAACGTTTAGTTTCCAGCGGTCATATTAACCAGTGGTCATATACTAGTCAAAACCCAACGGTCTCATTTTAATTATACTCATGTTATCAAATGAAACATTTTTGTTGAGTATAAAAATAAAATAAAATAACACATAAAATTAGGAAACAAGATTTATTCAAAATTTCGGGTCGTTACAATCTTCCCCCCTTAAGAAATTGCATCCTTGCAATTTTTAAAATTGGGTTTTGAAATTTCATTGAAAGTCCCACATTGGAAAAGGAGTCAGTAAAACTATTAGTTTAAAAGAAAGAAAGGGAAGTACAAAGGTCACCCGAGTTAACCCACACTAGGATTCCATGTAGGAAAACATGGACATGGAGGAGAAAACAAAGGGTCAAGTTCTGAGGGATAGTGATAGAAAACATGATTAGGAGAAAGTTAACCATAAGAAAATCCCAAACTTATGATGTGTGTAAACGGTCTTTGATTACCTAGTAGGAAACGTAAACCAACAATGTTTTTGTTTCACGTTCCTTTTCATAATTTTGAGGAATTCATTTACTACATAGAAAATATACCTACCTTTATGTAGAGTTTCATCCTTTAATAAGTTTCTACCCAAAACTAATATTTTCTCCAAACGATGAGCATTCAAAACTACTTGGTCTCATCAAAACACAAGAATCATCTTCTAGAGAATCACATAATCCACAAAAGATTAACTATCTATTTCATTTATCATTAAACATTATCCCAAAAACAGAAAGGGTAAGGTAAAACAACTCTTCAAAAAGAAAGAATCCCATAGGAATGGAAACTACTTTTAAATCTTCAAAGTTCCATGGTACTACCCAAAGTTCATCATAGACCATTCCATAAATAACGGTCCTTAAAATTCCTCAAAATAAACCAAACTAAGATTGAAACCCAAATAAAAGAGGGATTTGATAACATAGTCTTACAAAATAAACTTCATTGTTCATCTCCAAACAACATCAACCACACCTAACATCTTATAACAAAAGTAGATAACCTAAACATATTTTACCCAAGATAGGTTAATCATTCCCATAAGTAACCTAAATTACTATAAGTCCACCTTAAATTCATCGATTCTTTAAAATATAAGTCAAACTTACTCCTCAATGAAAATACCGTAGTAATCTATTTACCTCGATCATATAGGGTCCACAAAATAGTGAATGTCTTCCAAAATAATAATCATCTTTTAATCCCCTAAACATCTCTATCATATTAATATGGAAATCGTCGCATTTCCTATCACATTGGTTGTTGGGACATGTTCTTCCATTTCCCGCCATTAACTAAGAAAATAAACTAAACTTAAAGCATATAAGGATAACTTGTAGAAGAAAAGTATACCCTAACTTGTGATCCCCTAGGTTCCCATATAGGTTATCCATGATCATATATTCTTATGTGAATCTTTATTTTATTTTATCTTTGTTCCTTTAATAATGGTTCATACTAAGTTTATGAATTTACCAAAGCATATCCCCCGGGAGTGTCGTAACCAAGAGTGCAGCAAGGCCCGTTGTTGTGTACCAGTTCCCGTTTGAGTCTATCTCAAAGCGGTGTTTTCAGGTTTTACCCCTATGTACATCTGTGCCAGAGCCACCTCTACCTACTCGTATCCAGACAGGGATGTATTTACTTGGAAACCCATTACTCAATACTCACCAAAATACCAGGAAGATTTCCTATATATAAACTTTTCTATAGGCTTCTTCCTAAAGTTTTCATATCCTAATTTCCATAAATAACTAAACCTCCCTCTGATACCAACTATAGCATCCCGCCTTTTTATCACATAAACTTTCATTACATTTTACAAAACTAAGGATCTTTAAGGTTTAATGTCTTGGAAACCAGGAACTTAAAACATGAAAACATAAAACATTCTTGTTAAAAACTTGAAAGACTTCTACTCATGTTCATCCTAGGTTTATTACTGCATCTCAAACCTGGGGACATACATCAAAAGAAAGGGTGAGAAGAAGGCCCAGTAAGGGAAACAAGGGGAAACATTTAACATGTGAACTTGGGATACATCAACAATGTCATGAAAATAACTTTAAGGCATGAGAAAGAAATCATGAGATATATCATAATAAAAATAACATTTTTCATAACTTGAATATGTGGCTAAAAAATTTAATATTGACAATCATTTCATTTCACCAAGGTCCATCCCCAAGGTGTCATTAAAAATTACCAAGGTTATTCACCAAGGTATCAGTCTAAAAGGTCATCTCTAGAGATTAAGTCTTTACCCAATGCATTGGAGCGCTATCTGGGTGCACCCTTGACATGTCTTTATTATCATGTGAACCACATATATCATCATAAATCATTTCATAAACAACCCATATAGCATAAAAGAAATGAGTTTCATTTCATAATCATAACGTTTTAAAAACTGCTTTAAAGACATGATCTTTATGTCACTTTAAACCCACGGAAAAGAGAAAGCGGGTTTCATGTATGTAAATCCCAGAATTTAAAATATAACATTTTGATATATATGTAAATACCCCTGTAGAAATAAGATCTTTGAGTATTCACTTAATAACATAAAATAATTTTGAGGTAAAGAGGGAGGCATTTTGAGACGAAAACTATGCAACATAACGTCTACGATACATGGTTTTAGAAAACATTGAAAAGAGAGGGGACATGGGTCAACCCCTAAAAAATGATACATAAAATAGTAGGGGAACAGAATATATAGTATTTAAGAACATGGTAATGAAATTTTAATGATATACCATAAGAAACGAAGAACTTGAAAGGAAGACGAAAAATAAGATTTCTCTTATGAGAATTCGGCAGCCTAACGGCGTCACTTAAAACTTCCAAAAATGGATTGACGATATCAAATAGGGTCTCTCATAATATGAACATAAATGATCAGTATGATAGATATATAGATCATTCCCCAACATAATAAAAATTAACTTGAAAGACTTGACATGAAAGTAGATCTTGAAAATGAGAAGGGTGAAAGAACCCCTTAGAAATTTGGCAGCCTAACGGCGCCACTTAAACTTCAACAAAAATGAATTGATGAGATAAAATAGGGTCTCTCATAATATGAAAATAAAATATCAGTATGATAGATTTAGAGATCATACCCCAACATAATAAAAAGTATCTTTCAAGACTTTACAAGGAATTAGAACTTTGAAAAAGGAGAAAGGTGAAAGAACCACTTAAAAATTCGGCAGCCTAACGGCGCCACTTAAACTTCAAAATATTGAATTGAAGAGATCAAATGGGATCTCTCATAATATGATCATAAAAGATCAGTATGATAAATTTAGTGATAATACCCCAACATAATAAAAAGGAACTTGAAATACTTTACATGAAAATAGATCTTGAAAATGAGAAGGGAGAAAGAATCTGTTACAAAAATTTCGGCAGCCTAACGGCGCCACTTAAAACTTCATAAAACGAAATAATGAGAGTAAGAGGGGATATCTCATTATATGAACATGAAAAGGGCATTAAGATGAGTATAAAATAACATCCTTTAACATAAGAACATGGAGCATAAAAGAAATTACATAAAAGAGATTTCTTGAAAAGAAAGAGAGAGGTCGGATCCCTTACCTTAAAACGTAACTCTTAAAACTCAAAGGTTGGGACCTTGAGGGATTGGGGGAACATTGGTATGACTCCTTGGGAAGTAAGGAGACCAGAAATTAGTTGAGAATGATTTTTGAGTCCAAAGGATGAGATAATGGCTTGGTATTTATAGGGAAAGTGAGGGGACAAGGCATTAATGGCCAAGGGACACCTCAAAAGTGGTTTTCTCAAAACCATGTGCTCTCCCATGATATTTCCCATGAAGTTAGGCTACATGGGGCACCCAATACAATAATTAATCACCTTTGGTCTACCAACCCTTAAAAATTCTCATGACATCATCATGACACAGTTATGATGTCATTAAACATACTGAAACCCTAAAACGGTATTTTTATTATTAACTGAAAATTCAACTTTCCCAGAAAAATCCCAAAATTTCACCTTAACCAAATATCAATGCTATGATTTAAAAAATGAACTCCATTTTATAAAAATCATTTTATAAATATTTTTAATTTATTTTTTAAATAAATACACTATTCACCGAAAATTCATTTTTTTCAGAAAAAATCCCCAAAAATTACCTTAACATAATATCGATGCTCTGAGTTCAAAAATGAAATCCATTTTATAAAAATAGTTTTCTAAATATTTTTAATTTAATTTTTAATTAAAAAACACTATTCACCTGAAAAAAACTAATACTTGAATAATAATTTATGAAACCGTTATTTAACCATTTTATTGAATCACATTACTTAATCAAGGTGCCTAGATTATATTAATACTTTCATTAAGTGAGATTACTAATCCATTTGGTCACATTACTAATCCTAAGCATTAAATCACTATTCATAATTTACTATTTATCAAAAATCAAGTTGATCTTATTAGACTCTAAATTTCATACTGAACATAATTGTAGAAGACCATTTTTTGAAAATCATTACACATTTTTAATTATTTAAGGTTTACCTAAACATTTTTAAAATATCCTTTTTCTAAAATTCATCAAAAATATGCATACTATATTTATCCGGACATTTAAAAATTCATAAACTTCATCATAAGAAGAAATCAAAATTTTTATTTAAAACAAAGGGTTACACAAGGCAGTTACGGTCTCCTTACATAGCCCCTAATCACACCAGCATAGGACCTATGTGTAAGGTGTGCTAAGGTGAGAGAATCTGAGGGAGGCTCAGCCAACATTGCACGAGTAGTAATTTCTATCAGGTTGAACTTCTCGCGAAGGCGATTCCATTCTATCTTCACACAATGAAGTTCGGCTTGGGTTTGGTCTAGAGCAAAGCCCAGTGGTGCTACCTCCTTCCCAAGTTCTATTAGATGGGCTTCGATCGGTCCAAGACTACTGGGTGAGGCCAACGAATCTTCTTTCTATAATAATTAACCAAGATTACTTGTATTTAGAAACAATAATCAAAACGTTTAGTTTACAGCAGTCATATTGAACAATGGTCATATACCAGTCAAAACCCAACGGTCTCATTTTAATTATACTCATGTTATCAAATGAAACATTTTTGTTGAGTATAAAAATAAAATAAAATAACCCATAAAATTAGAAAAAAATATTTATTCAAAATTTCAGGTCGTGACACGACGGGTGTGACAATTCTCCCCACCATAAAGATTTCTATCCCCAAAAATACACAACTAAGACTGAACCCCAAAGAAGAACATGACACCACCTCAAGGTTCAAAAATTAACCCTACGAAAAACAAGTGAAAAGAGGAAACCGCATCGTGCTTAGAAAAAGTGACCTAAATAACAACCTCAAGAAACCTGTAAAAGACTTTTTGCTATAATTCACTTGCCCCAAAGAGCTATAACATCTCCAGTTGATTGATCAAGGAAAGAATCTATCGTACCCATGTAAACCAACACTACAAACCAAAACACCTCAATCACCAATAAACAAAAACCACATCATTTGGGAAAACCCTAAGGGTCTCTCCACCATTGGAAACCTACCAGTGTCTGAGAAGAGACTCTAAAACTGATACTGGGAGGCCCAAGAAGACTCCATACCATTATGAAAATGTACAACATTGATTTATCCCAATGGAATTTGAGCGAGATCCATCATGGGTATCCCCATCATTAGAAATTAGAAAATATATAGAAACTTCAAAAATTTCCCAACAATGACCAAACACCCCACCACAAGGGGAGGGGAGAGCAGGCCCCAACTATTGGGGTTCCAAAACCATGGATGTAGAAAACCAACAACTTCACATCCCTAGATAATCATTAAATAAATTTGGGATCGATTTACTCAAACAAACCCCATAAGGGTCATTAAGTAGGGGCATGCGCCCCGTGAGACACAACCACAGGGTTTTCAAGAAAATGAAATAACAAAGCCTCCACATACCCAAGAGATAACCCTTACATTCAAATAGACCACAACATGGAAATGGGGTCCTCCCACCACTCTCCACAAAACAAGACCAACCAAAATAGGATAACAATTCCATAGGTTTAAAATATTCCTATCTTCCCCACTGAGAACGGAAATTAGACCCAAGCCTTTCATGACCCTGGGTTTTCCCTGACTACGCGCCAGCTTCACTCTGGGACCTGCGGCTAGAGCTCAGATGACTGAAGCATCTCCTACCTCGTAGTCAAACTGTAGAAACCCCAGAACAGGACTTATTTTCCTGGTGCCACTAGCTACCCCACAACAACCGAGACAACACCAGTAGACATAAAGAAACCAAAGTTTCATTCAAACCCTCTCGCATCCACCCTCCCGATGCAAGAGGATCAACTTGTTTGGAAAAAGGAGATGTTGATTCAATTCCATAATTCAAGAATAGAGTCCTTTAATCAACTGTAGGGTTGGCCAATGGATAATTGACCATGGCCACACTTCAATCACATGTTAACGCTTTATGGGGTCATACACTAGTCTAGAAAGAAAACCATAGACCCAATAAAATTGGTCCAATGGCCAATACATACCACAAGGGAACAATAAACATGTAGGGTAAACCATTTCAAGGGCTTCTCGAAGCACTTTTCAAAATAATCCACTATCCAAATGCTTTCACACAAACTTACCAATAAGAATTCAAAATCAAGACCCGAATTAGCCAAAAAAGGATTCTTGGCTCGAAACGCCTCATGTAAAGCATTCCTAAAATATAAGTACACACCACACAATCACAGGTTATTAAAACACCATATTTTCTTTTAAAAAAACTTTTTTAAAATAAATGAATCATGTGGGTTTCACGAACGCCAATGGTGTACTGTGGGCCTCACACATGCATGTTCACATGCCACATCGGCACCCACCTCATATCCATCTAGGCACTCATCTTCTCATACCATTAACCATTTCTCTTTTCATATATACCCATGCATGTGGTTTTCCATGAGAACACCAAGGATCAAAACCATACCTTTCCATTTTTCAAAACCAAAACATTCAAGCTACACTTTTCAAACCTCACACAGCATTCTCTTTTTAAATCACTTCATTTCAAAACATTTTCCAAAACCTGATCATTTTTACTTAAAAATCAGATTTCCATGATTCCAAAACAAAGAGACAAGGAACGATGCAATAGGAAACTAGCATTAGTGGATAACTGGGAAATATTGTTGGCATCCATATGACAATCACACCACCACCATGGAGAGCATTCTAAGATAACATCCCCAGTTCTACATGGCTTTCTAGGCCCTACGAGCTCACTAGTACCACCAAACCCACTCCCTTTTCATTTCCCCTAAACAAGATTGACCACAAGGACCAAAGACTCGGAAAAACCTCAACTTACCTTGGTGACTTGAATTATGTCATGAGGTGTGATGTCCAGGCGCACTACCCATAATCAGAATATTAATTCACAACAATCCTAGCTCTGTTCTACCCATACCCTTTCCCAAAGGAACATGGCCTAAGAGAACTAACCTCATTTTGATACCAAATGTAACAATTAGACCTCACTGATAGCACAAAAACCCCACCTTAACATGGTCGTCAGGTCTTGTCCTGGAAGGTACCACCGGTTTTCTCATAGACATGTGGTCTCCACCTTGGGGCACACCCACATGCCCGAATAGGTCATCGGACTGATGACTATCCCCACATGCCAACACTTGTCCTTTCTAGTGTGTTTTTTCCTTACTCACACACATCTTGAGAAAATTTCCATAAGGTCACCCATACTGATCACTACTCCAGGCCAAACACACTTAACTGTGGAGTTCTAATCAGGTAGGCTCCCAAAAAGGAAGGTTCACCTTGTTAACATGAGTCATATAATTTATTCATTTAACCATTTATTGTTCTTGGGTGTTAGAATCACCCCCCCCCCCCCTTAGAGCACAACGTCCTCATTGTGGGCCATACATCTCAACCCAGGAAGTGCACCGCAATTAAGGATGGGTTCCTCCTTTGATACCATTGTATCACAAACCATGTCGGGTCTCTATTTGACCTGGTTCCCAACCCGGTCCATGACATTGCCCAAGGGGAGTTCCTGATCCCCACGGGATGGCACAAGTACCCGGGTATCAAAATAGTGCAAGGGAATGATTTACCCAAAATAATAAAGATAAAAAAAACTAAATACTTTAACGAATAGAAATTTATTTTTATACAACCAAACAGGCCCTTAACACATTTCAAATTTAAATCTTACGACCTAAACCAAATCCCAACAAAGGAAGACCAAAACTCCCACTCAAACCTCTGTGTGAAATGAGGAGCCACATCCCCAAACTGCCAACACCCAACCTGTAGAAGAATACCATCAGAAACCCGATCCACCATCACTGAGAATGATTCAATAACCTGGAATACTCAAAGAACAGGGTATACATACACCTAAAGGTGTATGTAGGGTGTGAGCCAATATCCCAGTAGGAAGTCACCCAAAAAAAGGTTCCATGCCACAGTATCTAAGAGATAATTTAATATGATTATTCAAAATCATGATTTTAAAAATAATTTTAAGGAAAATATTCATAAGCTAAAAATTAAAAAGGAAAACTAGAAGAAAAACCATTTCACAAACACTACTTTAAAGTAGATGAGAAAATTTACAAATAACACACTCATACACAAGTGGTCCTCCCTATGCCGATGGAAGGCCCCACGTTATGAATAGTATAGAACTGTGGGTAAATCCCCTAATATATACAGCACGCTTGGGATGCTATATACATCATACCTCAGGGACAATGTGTTATAGAAACCACAAAATTCTACGTTCTCATGCACAAGACACTATTAGAGAAACACATTCATAACCTAGTGGTCTCCAATCATCATAAATTTTTAGTTAGTGTTGTAACATTGATCATGCTAGATGAAACCAGGATAAACCACTTATGTAACATCTGATGTACCAGTCCTAATCCACCCACCTAGGTACCTGGGGTTCCCTTTTTTTGATCGAACAAATTTCACATTCACATAGTAATTTACTTTTATATTTCACAAGTCAAACAATGCATTACACACACAAAAGCTACCACTTGCATACCCATGCCTCCTTTTGAAATGAAACGCACACCAAAGCACCTTTAAAAATACATTTATTGTTACTTAATCATTTCACCAATCCCCATTAGGAAACACTAAAATAATAAGATAATCAATTTTCACAATTTAATAAACATGATTCATAATTTAGAAAACACTTTCGACATTCACCACAAGAGTTTACACTAAGAAATCACCCAATTCCTTTTTATAAAAACTATTTTTAAATCCATTAACATAACAAAACCATTTTAAAAGAGGGTTTTTCACCACTCGCAAATTTTGTCAAATACACTTAAGGAATAAAATACAGAGGCGCATGAGTAACACAAAATGAATATAGCTCATTTCCTCAAAGAATCCATTTTATCAATTCCAACACACTTTAAATCTCCTCCAACTTAAACTTTCACCTTAGAAAACAACTCATAAGATCCTTTTTAAGAAACACCCCATTAAAACACACACACAAGATGAACATCTTTCATTAAAAAATCTAAACCTTACACATATGCATACCAAACCCTCCAAAAATTTATTTTCTCATCACTCACAACATTTAAAAAACCATTTACACAAACCAATTTTACGCCTAATATAGGTTCTCCATTATTTAAAAAAAAGATTCACAACTAATAAAAGAAAAATTCACAACAAACATGCCAAGATGACCCCCTTTTCATTTGAAATCCTTTTTAGCACACATGTGTCTCAAGTTCCTATAAAAACATATTTTCCATCCCCCAAACAATTCATTAAACACTTCCATGAATTTATACAACAAAACACATATAAACGAAAAGACTATATTATTTTGGAAATCCAATTTCATCAAATGAGTATGCCAAAACATACTAAAACATAGTTTGCATCATGCAATTAAAGCATAGAACATGTTAAAACTAACTAAATAAACAAATTAAATTATCAAAAAAATTCAAGGGTATGGAACCACCGACCTTAGTGTAGGAAAATCCCAAATCTCAAGGAAAATCACCAATTTTGTGCCAAGGACACCGTAATTGACTCAAATAAACCCTAATATCAATAAATTGATCCAATTACACCAAAATTGAAC
Source organism: Viscum album (assembly GCA_963277665.1). NCBI lineage: Eukaryota > Viridiplantae > Streptophyta > Magnoliopsida > Santalales > Viscaceae > Viscum > Viscum album. Next base: position 171,316,128 of record OY728148.1, read on the forward strand.
CAACATCAAACAAAACCGCAACCCGACAATCTATCAAAGGAATAAATCAAAAAAACGAAGAATAACGCACCTGCGACAAGGGTGCGAGAAGCTAAATGGGTACATTGGAGAGGTTCCATAGGTATGTTGTTCCATAAAATCCTTCCAAGAAGGGATGTGCATCCAAGGGGGTTGTGCATGTGGGTTTTGTGAGGGAGATAGGGGCGGCATATAGCTGTCTGGTGAGGTGGAAGAGGGGAGCCAGTCAGAGTAGCCGAAATGAGGTGTCGCCAGTCAGTAGGGGGGGATTTTGGACTAGGTCACAGCCAACAAGGAGAGGTGCACTAGATGTGGGTCCCCCAAGGGAGGCAGGGCACCGGGGGCGGTCCGTCAGATGGAGGTCAGCCAAGGGGAGCAGGGGGAGGCACAGCGGGTGTCTAGGGGAGAGGTTGGTCATGGGAAGTAGGGGAACAGTGGAATAGGGTTCCAGGGGGTTCTGCAGCGCAACACCAAAGTAGGGGGAAGGGGGTTTTGAGGGGATAGAGAGAAAGGGGTGGAATATAGGAAAGAAAAGAGAGTGAAAAAATATAAAATAAAAAAATAAAATAAAACCTAAAAAACTAAAATGGAATGGAAGTAATAATAATAATAATAATTAAAATATTAATCATATTAATAATAATAATAATTTTAATAATAATAATAATAATAATTACCATTTTTATTATCATTAAAAAATAATTCCTTAAACTTCATTTTATTATTTTTATTTTAAAGTGTCGGGCAGCTGTGCGATTACCGCGCGTGACCCATAAAATTTTTAATAGGATGATGATGATAATAATAATAATAATAATAATAACTTAATAAAATTGTTATATTATTAACACTGTTAATAATAATAATATCTTCAAATAATATTATTATTATTACCATTAGAACAATTCATCAAGTTCATTACACTTTTCTTATTTTATTTTATTTTCATTTTATCACTCATTTATTTTTATTTATTTATTATTAATTCATTTTATTTAATTTTTTGAACATATAACAGGTCACACGGTGACCTAGGTGAGGTTTAGTGGCTTCAACCATGGTGTGTTGGATGCATCTGAGGCCAAAACATGCGTTTTTAAATAAGAGATCAAAATTTTAAGTCAGAATTTAACCCGAACTACCCGATGCCCAAAAAATAATAAAATAAATAATTTAAAAGCAGCAGGTGTGACATTATCTCCAGAAAATCCATATTACTATGATTTTTAGATGAATCCTTTTTGGGATACAATAGTGACTTGATACTCTATATAAGTACTTTGTGGAGAGTATCCCTTGAAAAATATTTAGAAATAATAAATATTTGAAATCCCTTTATTGTTCGACCCAAACAAAGTTCATTTAATGCTTATAAAAATATTTTAAAGGAATATCAAATATGAGAGGATATGTTAGAAAGGTAATTTGGTTTCTTGGAATGGAATTCATACTAAACTAGTAATTTATCTATCTATTGAGGAATCTGATTTATAGTCATCAAGGCACTCATTCAGATAACGCATCATACACCTTGGAATTGGGTAGATACCCATTATAGAAAGGAAATTATTTTCCATATTTAATCATATCCATATGATCACACCTAATTTATTAAGTATACTAGATCTCACCTAATCTAATCAATGATTCATATCATAATCATTTAGTGAACAAGTTTGAACCACCATACGTACTCGTTCTGGCCTAGGCTTGAACTAGTATGACCCACTTGTCGTTCCCCAACCCTGAAATATTAATTATTTTTAATCATTTAATTTTTTTATCCTTGATTTTGAGTTTTGGCCCGGTCCTGGTATATATTTTAAAATTTTGGTTTTTTATCATGGGCGTGCGGTTGGTTCATAGTTAGTAAGAACCGTGCGCAACCAGTGTGAGCCCATATGTAGTTTTGAAAAATCCAAATCTCATAGATGGAATACTTTTTTCCAAACCATGCAGGTTGACCATCTGTGGTGCTCTAGAGGCCCAATTAGGGATGCATGATTGGTGCACAGTTTTGACAATTGTGCACCTAAACCATGCATGGTAACTATTTTTCAGAAAAATTAAAAAAAATAACAAAAAAATTAAAACATAAATCTAACCTTTCTTTTCCTACATGTTGTAAATCATACCCATTTCTCCTCTCCCCTCTCCCAACCATGCGAGCAGCCCCCTCTCATGGTGCATGACCTCCTCCCCTTCTCCTAATATTTGGCCATTTCCTCTTCTGATTTTGGGTGTGATTATCTTCGGTTACTTCCTTTTATAACCCTCTTCCTCCTTCTTCCTCTATTTCTTGGTTTAATTCTCTCTCGAGTGGTGCGTGCGACTTAGCCAAAACCCAACCCTATTTTTGGGTAGTTATTTTGTCTTCTCTTGATGTTTAGGGCTCTCGGGTATCAGTGAGGCTGCTTCTATCCATCTCTATTAAGGGAAGTTGGTTATCCATCAGTTTCGGGCAAGGTTTCCTCCATTCATTCACTTTGTCCCAATTTTAATTGGGGATTTTGTAATTTTTAGGTTTCTTATGTTTTTATAGAGTAATTTAGAACTCATTGATGTGGATTAAATCTTCCATTATCGATGGATACTTACATGTGTATGTATAGGTAGGCGTATACATATATAAGTTCCCCCTTTATGTATATTCACTCATAGAAATAGGAATATATATACATTGGGAATAGGTGTGCATATATATATATATATATATATATCTGTGTGTGTGTGTGTGTGTGAAAAATACATATGTCTCTAAGTGTAAATGGGTATATGAAAATATAGGCATATATATAAGGACCCCCTTGTACATATTCACGGATGCACAAATATGTACATTAGGGCTAGGTGCCCTTAGATATATGTGAAGGTTCCTATGAATTTAGTCCTAAAAGAGAATATTCAAGTGGATATCATCAAAAAGAAGGGTATATTGAGGTAGATTCCCTATTCCTAGATATTTAGTTTGAATTCCAAGATTGTTTGATTTTTTTTAAATGCGTTTTTATTATTATATGAGATTATTATACTATAAAAAATGGTTGTGATGCTTGGTATTGGACTTTCCCATGTTTTTTGTGTTCTATATGTTTTGAAATATGTATTCTCTATTTAAATATGTTTTTAATCTAGTTAAAATGTTCAACATGTTAAATGCTCAAAAAAAGATTCTAAATTTTGTTGTGTGTAAATGGTGGTTTTTAAGGATGTGTGTGTGTGTAGATATTTGGAGATATGGTACCTTTCTTAAAATGGTTGAAAATGGTTGTTGAAATGAGATTACTTGAGACTAAATGGGTTTAATGTATTATGAAATAAATTAAAGCACATAGGAATCCTGGGTATCTAGGTGAGTAGACTAGGTCTAGTATACTAGGTGAGTTATCATATTCAAGGCTCGGTCTCCCAAGTAGGATCATGTGAAAACACTAACTAAACTATGATGATGGGGATTGGTTTTCTGAATCATGAGACAAACCATCATGTCTAGGACTGATCCTTAAGAGTACAAGGATCCAAGGAACCTGCTAACCCTAGTTTCTTAGGGATTTCCCATGTTTCTTCCTATCATTTACCCCTATTTTTCTATGGGAATACTTTATTAAATGATTTATGATCATTTTTCCTTACATTTAAAAAATAATGAGAAACATGTTTTACTTTCCACTTTTGTATATAACCTAGTGAAATGATTCCGTTGCTACATGCTCTTTTATATTAATGGTTTTTTAGGAAGAAATTGTCCCCTTCCTTTAAAAGGTTTTTATGGTAAAGGAGACAAATGGTTTTCATAATCTCTATCATGTTACTTGTTTTGGAAAGGATAGAAAATATTATTTTATTTATTTATATTTTCAAACTAGCATGACTCGGATTTGTTTTTAAAGTTAAGGCATATGAAATAGTTTATCCATGAATGCCTATTAAGTTTTAATACTCACGTCTATAGCTCTATCTTTTTTAGCTCTGGTGATACTTCCAACTTGGTCTTGGTATTCATGGAGAAATTTTGGATCAGTGGTTGATGGTGACCTATGGGGTCACATGGCGATATGCCCATTTTTATTTTTATTTCTGCTACCAATTTAGTCTTATTTGTTCCATTTTTATTTATTTATTTATATGTTGTTCATGGGATAAATTATTCCTAAGTGAATTTTTTTATACCTTCCTAGTTTCTATCCCAAGAGGATTGGTAACACATCTCGAGCCTTATCACAGGCCGAATCGGGTGATCGGTTTGGGGTTGACTTGGGTTGGTTCATGAAAAAATGGTATCATAGCATTATCTCATTTTATTGGGAGATGTCTGATAGTTCAGAGCTAGGATTTCATTAGAATTCAAGTGGTCAGTCATGGGTAGATTCTTGATCATCGCTTATTCTAAAGGACGCTTCAATTGATATGGTTTTCGAGGATGGTTATGTCTAGAAATTTGGGCTTGGATCTCATATTTTTTTGAGGTTATTGGTATTTTTTTGAGTGTTTCTAATCAAATTATAAATTTATTGGGATGTTTTATGAAACTCCAAAGGTTTGAATTGACTTTTATAGGGACTCAGTGAGGGAATGGTTATTGTACACAGTCTAGAAAACTATTTGTAGAATGTGAAACTTCCTCTGATGAGCTCTAATATGTTGTAACACCCCAAGATTTTATGAGATTTATTATTTTTAATTTTTCTTCATATCTTCTATTGTACGCTACACCAAGATTATATTGAGCCATACGCAACACCATATTAGCTTGCAGTATACACAACACTATTCTTGGATCGTGTTACACACAATTTCAAATTCGTTCGATAGTAGTTATTCTACGCAACAATAAGTGTATATATATATATATATTCAATGTATAAATAAAATATGGTTGGATTCTGTTATAAGCAACAACAAAGGAGTCTTTCACTACACGCAACACTGACATGGATTACATTACACGCAATCGCGACCTTCCACGATAGCATGTGTTGTACGCAATACCAAGTTTCACTAAACAACGATATGTTATTAAAATATTATATAAACTAGCCGTTATGAATAGTAATACCCAATTTTCGAAATTTTATAAATTTTATCTTTCAAAATGGACTTCATTTATGGATTTGGAATATCAAAATTAGTCTAGGGTGAATTTTTTGTATTTTTCTGAAAACTTTCAATTTTTGATGAATGGTGAAAACACTGGGTTACTATTTAAAAACCGACTTTTATTTAAATAATTATTTATTTTATTTTTATTTTAGGTCAAAATTGATACATAATACCTATATAATTTCAATGTAATTCATTGGAGTCATTTTATAAAAATTTTAGATATGTAAAAATTTTATTGAACTTTTCACCGTCTTTTACCCACCTCCTAGGAGAATTTGAAAATTTACATAAAACTTAATTTTACTACTTCTGTGAGTGGAATTTAGAAAATCTGAGAGACACGGTTAATATCAAGGAGTAAAATGTGGTTCAATAAGATAAAAATATTTTTTTGGTGAATAGTAACTTTTTACTTTTATTTACCACGGTTAAAAGTAAATAGGGTAATTAAGGGTAAAAATGATATTATTATTACCCTAACACATGTTCTAATTCTATTGGATAAGTATAATTCGACCAAAACAACCTTAGTAATATAATATTATCATTTATGTCCACTTGGATTAGATTAAGACATTTATTATTATTTTATTTAAAGAAGAATTAAAATAGTTAAAATCAAAGTTTAATAACTAAAAAAAATTAATATAGGGTTATACATACGATAAATTCGACTATAAATATTAATTATAAATATAAAAAGATTTCCTAAATAATGGTATTTTATTTATAATTTTTAGACATTAAATAATTTAATTTATTTATGACACAATGGTGATGCAGTAATTACCTAAATAATGAAATATTAAAATAATTAATATTATAAATACCCAAATACATGTAATTTGAGACTTTTTATGAATTACACTAATTTCCTAGGTTAATATGACATGTTAGTATTGATTTAATTAAATTTTTTCGAACTAATAATTTTGTTATGATTTTCACAAAAATCAATTACCAAATAGTGTCAAAATTGACATAAAATAGTTTTTAAAAAACATATTATATTATTAATTGTTATAATATTCCTAAAAATATAAGGTTAGGTAAAATGACTTATATAAGGATATATATATTAATAATGAACCACTTGGGGTTCTTTTGGCTTGTTATAGTAAGTTTATTAACCATATAGTGTAAGAAAACAAGAAGACACGGTAAAAGTTAAATTATTTAACTTAGAGTTAAATCTAAAAGATAAGGTTAAAATAGTAACCTAAACTTGTCCAAAACCTATTGGTTGAGATTATTTAGACCCATACCACTTTATCTTAGAAATAAATCAATTTGGAGCTATTTGAAACTGAATATGACTTTATTATAAAATAATATTTTATGTTTTTCCTAAGGTGCCCCTCTCCTCCCTTATAAAAGGGAACCTCCTCCCTCTTCTCTTTACACAACTTTGAGCCTTAAATTTCGTCCAACCCCTGCCAATTTCTCTTCTCCACTTCCCTAGTAATATTCTAGAGGTCCTGTTCTTCTTCAAAGACCAATTTTATTGCCCTAAGAGGAGGTTTCAAAGAGGCGTGTCGAAGAAGAGGTAATATTCGTTACCGATTCTTGAAATTTATTTCTTCTTCTACTTCCTCTTACTTAGTTGTTTCATTATGAAGTAATAACATCATTATCACTCATATACTTATATGTTATTATAAATATTAAACAACCATATTTAACCTTCTATCCATCCTATGAAAAATGAAATCACCGCGCGTGCGTACGTTCGGAATACCGTCTCCACGCCGTGGTGTAATCTGTTTTCGACCACCACCTTACTTGGATGGCTATAATGGTGTAAAAAAATAACTATATATGATTATTGTAAAGTGATATTGATTCTAAAATATTATACATACACTTAAATACAATTCCAAGATCATGGTAATGATATCATCGCTCGTGCGTACGTACGAACTACCGTCTCCACGACGCGATGAGATTCATCCTCCATATTAACCATTCATGAATGATTATAAAGTATATATAATGAATAATAATTAAATATATGAAATAATAATGATACTGGATTTATGTATATATATATTTATGTCATATACTTAATTCCATTCAATTCAATAAGGAAACGAAAATAGCATTCATGCCTACGTATGGCCTACCGTCTCCATGAACAGTGTATTTCATTCCATTTATCGATCTATCATATATATATGTATATTATAAATATATATTATATATAAATCATTTTTTACATTCTTGAATTAAGTAAATCAGGATGTAAGTAATAATATCAAGAACAACAAGTCGAAACACGTACAATAAATGAAACGAGTTTACCCAAATCGCTGCTTTTACATCGAATTTACAAAAGAATGGGTAAAATAAAGTCATAAGTAAACCATATATGATATCATAACAATGAGTATGATTCTGGAATAAGTCAATGACATTATTCAAATCATTATACAGGAGGTTCGGACACTTACGAAGCAAATCAGACCTAAGGTAAGGGAAAATCTCGCAATCTCATTTTTATCCGAGATTGTTTATACTTAAAAATTTACTGGGGAATATTTATCATCCACATCCATATTTCCTCAATATGTAATATTATTTATATCCTACTACAATTTTTTAAATCCAATTTTACCCATTTGTGAGTTTTTAGTAAAAGATATGAAAGGAATATTTTGTCGTTTTTAGTACGAGGTACTTTTTGACTTTTCCGGCCAAAGTACGAGAAGAATGTTTTTTTTAACTTATACGGCATGAATGGATTTTTATGATTTCATAGAACATTATTTCCATGAATCTTCCTTTAGAAGTTTTCAAGTTTATTTTTAATCAACTTCTTTTAGTTTAAAATTGTATGACATGTTAAGAAAGGAAAAATATTTTTGAAGTATAAAGGATATTTTCCTCAAGAATGGAGTTCAAGTGTTTTATCAAAATTATTTTCCATCTAAGATAATATAGGGTTCTGTTTCTATCCCTATTTTTACATTGATTTGATAATTTTATGATGGAGTTAATTTAATGATGTCCTTTTATCTTATATGGATTATGTTATGATGGCATGATGTTTAAGAATCCCATTTTTATTACATGGGTTATGCTATGATATATGATTTATGATTTTGTGGAACACATAAGAATGGTTTCATTATGAGATGAGTGGGACCTATATCTCCCTCCAATGCATTGGGTAAAGATTTATATCTCATGAGATAGACATGGCTGGAACGGTAAGTTAATCTAGTTCAGTGATACAGGACTAGAACGAGGAGTGAACTCGATTCAGAAAGGGACTTTGTCCACTAAGATGGTCTTGGCATAAATGTATTGGATAATATGGAAATCATATCATGTTCTTAATTATTTTCCACAATTACATGTTTTATTCCCATGCTATTTTATCATGATTAATGTTTCTTTATGATCTATGCCTTACGTGCTGCCATGTTTTATGTCATTGCTCAAGATTTTGTTGTTTAAACATTATGTTCATGTTTTTTGTTCAAATGTATATGATTTGTTTTATTTTCTCCATGCTTACCCTTACTGAGAATTTGAGCTCACCCTTTATATGTTTTCTTTTACCCTGGATTTAAAGAATGGTTTTAGGTAAGAAAACCAAAAAGGGGAAGATCTTTATGGGAGATGTTGAAGATCTTTCACCATGATTAGAAGATTGCGTTCTGAGTTTCCAAAGACAATAAACTAATATGGTCTTTGGGCACCGGTTTTTGTCATGTATTAATTATTCTATAAAAGTAATGTAATGTCCATGTACATCAAGCTTTGGGTCTCTACAGTTGGTATCAGAGGAAAGGTTTAGTTAACCTTTGGAAACTATGATGCGAAAACTTTAGTGAGATCCCTAGAGATATTTCTAAGGTATGTCTAGGGATGTACCTAAGGATAAGTATACGTATAGGTTATAGTCCTAGAATTATGGTAACGATCTTAGAAATATACCTAATATGTTAGATATTGAAGGTATTCCCCCTTTATTATGTTGTTTTCTCTAGCGTGATTTTTTCCCCTCACACTATTCCTTTTGGGTTTTAGAAAATGGATGGAAACAGGAAGATTCACGATAATGGAGGATATGATGGACAATGGAATGATATTCTTCATGAGAAACCAAATGAAACAGGATTTGGAAGTCCAAACATCGTTATTATGCCTAATAATCAATCTCATAATATGATCAATAATCTCAACTTTGGTAAGTTTCCCGACTCAGCTAATAAGAGAAAGATGGAGTTTCATGATGATCATAGAGGAAAGAAAGTTCAATTTCGCTCATGTAAATCATGTGGGAAGAGGAATCAAGGAGAATGTTTCAAAGGAACTGGAAGATGCTTTGGGTGCAGAAAATAAGGACACAAATCTAGCAAGTGCAAAGGAAAGGTTTAGTTAACACCATGGAGAAGGATAATGGTATTTCTACGACATCAAAAATGATTAGATGTTTTAAATATAGAATGAATGGGAATTATTCAAACCAATACCCTAAGTGAAAATCTCATGAAGAGAATCAGCATGGTCATATGGGTGGTATTTATGTGGATGATGATGAGGAGACTAAAAATGATATATGAGATGAAAAAATTGTTGAAGCTTGGTCAATGGTTTAAGAAGGTAGTGTAATTATTGTATGTTTATCAATGGTTATGTTGTATAGGTAATTTAATGGTACTATGGAATAAAGAAACATCAAAGGATTGTTACACTAATGTTTTTCCTAAAGTATTTGAAAGTATATTTTGAATGGTACTGGTAACCATGAAATTTTAATTCATATATTTTTGGAAAGTAGATGATATGCACATAATGAAGGGATAAGGAGATAATGAGATGTTTTATATTATTTATGAGCTCATGGTTGATATAAGGACAATGTGATATCATGGTTTGAGTATATAGAAATTTTGGGACTTTGGTATGTGGAAAGAGTTAACTTTTCACAGAATTCATATTTTCACTAAGGTTCAATTGGTATTCATTTTTCAAGAGAATGCATGATTAAGGTATTCACATGTTGGGAATGTGACCAACAAGATATATCTTATGATATATGGGGGAAAATGAAGGAATTCACATGCTCGGTAGATGAAATTTCTAGTAATTGGGCAGAAGTATTTTCGATAATCCTAAATGTTGGAATGGACATCATATAGTATTGGTTAAGGATATAACTTTTTATTTTTGAAATCTTATGATAGTATAGTTTTAGAAAAAGGACAACCTGCAGAACGGGCGACAACCCGTCGCGTCGGACAAGGTTGCGGGAATCGAACCCACAACCGAAGTGCGACAGGCCTTTATCGCCTACCTCTGGCCTACAGGAAGTCTGTGGTTAGTAGAAACTAGTTTTATTATATTAAGTAGTATGATATATGAAGTATAAGTCTATTTTAGGAACCATATATGATTAATCTCACTATAGATGGACTTATGTATATTTGATAACTTTTGCTAACCTTATGTTTGATATAGATGGAATGACCTATCATTCTATCGCATGATCTGCTAACACTTTACGGAAGACAAATTCAACTTCATTTATTTAATAGATGAAGTGGAAATTGTTCAAGGCACAAACAACAGTGAGATTGTACCAAAATCAAGTAAGTATTTCTTTTTATTCAAAAAATATTCAACATTTGGGGAATGATCTTGAAAACCAAAAATGTTTTCCAAGTTCCCTCATATCTGATGAATCAGATGGTACCTTAGATCATCAAAATTTATGGCTTTGTGATTGTTGGCTTTATCATGGCCATGTCCTCTACCACTCTCCATCAGAACTTGATGTTTAGATTTCTCTTCCATATCCATATTTTCACCTAGGTTATCCTATGTGGAAACCCAGTGATTAGTTAATTTGGGTAACTCTTATGTTTCATACTTTAGTTTTTAAAGATAAGTTTTGGTATTCCTTTTTACGATGTGGGTTTCTATGAAAGAAACTCTCATGTAATAATCCATTTATAACCCTGACAAATTTCGAGGGCGAAATTCATTTTAAGGGGGGTAGAATGTAACACCCTGAGATTTTATGAGATTTATTATTTTTAATTTCTTTCATATCTTCTGTTGTACGCTACACCAATATTATCTTGCGCTATACGCAACACCGTATTAGCTTGCAGTATACACAACACTATTCTTGGATCGTGTTACACACAATTTCAAGTTCGTTTGATAGTAGTTATTCTACGCAACATTGAGTGTATATATATATATATATATATATTCAATGTATAAATGAAATATGGTTGGATTCTGTTATATGCAACAACAAAGGAGTCTTGCACTACACACAACTCAGACCTGGCTTACATTACACGCAATCGCGACCTTCCACAATAGCGTGTTTTGTACGCAATACTGAGTTTCACTAAACAACGATATGCTATTAAAATATTATATAAACTAGCTTTTATGAATACTAATACCCAATTTTTGAAATTTTATAAATTTTATCTTTCAAAATGGACTTTATTTTTGGATTCGTAATATCGAAATTAGCCTAGGGTGAATTTTTGGTATTTTTCTGAAAACTTTCAATTTTTGATGAATGGTGAAAACACTGGGTTACTATTTAAAAACCGACATTTATTTAAATAATTATTTATTTTATTTTTATTTTAGGTCAAAATTGATACATAATACCTATATAATTTCAATGTAATTCATTGGAGTCATTTTATAATAATTTTATATATGTAAAAATTTTATTGAAATTTTCACCGTCTTTTACCCACCTCCTAGGAGAATTTGAAAATTTACAAAAAACTTAATTTTACCGCTTCTGTGAGTGTAATTTCGAAAATCCGAGAGACACGGTTAATATCAAGGAGTAAAATTTGGTTAAATAAGATAAAAATAATTTTTGGTGAATAGTAACTTCTTACTTTTATTTACCACGGTTAAAAGTAAATAGGGTAATTAAGGGTAAAAATGATATTATTATTACCCTAACACATGTTCTAATTATATTGGATAAGTATAATTTTACCAAAAACAACCTTAGTAATATAATATTTTCATTTAGGTCCACTTGGATTAGATTAAGACATTTATTATTATTTTATTTAAAGAAGAATTAAAATAGTTAAAATAAAATTTTAATAACTAAAACATTTTTAATATAGGGTTATACATAAGATAAATTCGACTATAAATATTCATTAGAAATATAAAAATATTTCCTACATAATTGTATTTTATTTATAATTTTTATACATTAAATAATTTAATTTATTTATGACACAATGGTGATTTAGTAATTACCTTAATAATGAAATATTAAAATAATTGATATTATAAATATCCAAATAAATGTAATTTGAGACTTTTTATAAATTACACTAATTTAATAGGTTAATATGAAATGTTATTATTAATTTAATTAACTTTTTTCGAACTAATCATGCTGTTATGATTTTCACAAAAATCAATTACCAAATAGTGTCAAAATTGACATAAAATAGTTTTTAAAACAAATATTATATTATTAATTGTTATAATATTCCTAAAAATATAAGGTTCGGAAAAATGACTTAGATAAGGATATATATATTAATAATGAACCACTTTGGGTTTTTTTGGCTTGTTATAGTAAGTTTATTAACCATATAGTGTAAGAAAACAAGAAGACACAGTAAAAGTTAAATTATTTAGCTTAGAGTTAAATCTAAAAGATAAGGTTAAAATAGTAACCTAAACTTGTCTAAAACCTATCTTTTGAGAGGATTTCGACCCATAACCACTTTATATTATAAATTAATTAATTTTGATCTATTATAAGTCGAATATGACTTTATTATAAAATAATATTTTATGTTTTTCCTAAGGTGCCCCTCTCCTCCCTTATAAAAGGGCACCTTCTACCTCTCCTCTTTACACAACTTTGAGCCTTAAAGCTCGGCCAACCCCAGACAATTTCTATTCTACACTTTTCTAGTAATATTCTAGAGGTCATTTTCTTCTTCAAAGACCAATTTTAGTGCCCTAAGAGGAGGTTTCAAAGAGACGTGTCGAAGAAGAGGTAATATCTGTTACCGATTCTTGAAATTTATTTCTTCTTATACTTCCTATTATTTAGTTGTATCATTATAAAGTAATAACATCAGTATCACTAATATACTGATATTTTATTATAAATATGAAACAACCCTATTTCACCTTCTATTCATCCTACGGAAAATGAAATCACCGCGCGTGCGTACGTATGGAATACCGTCTCCACGCCGTGGTGTAATCTGTTTTCAAAAACCACCTTACTTGGATGGGTATAATGGTGTAAATAAATAACTATATATGATTATTTTAAATTGATATTGATTCTAAAATATTATACATACACTTCAATACAATTCCACTATCATGGGAATGATATCATCGCTCGTGCGTACGTACGGACTACCGTCTCCACGACGCGATGAGATTCATTCTCCATGTTAAACATTCATGAATGATTATAAAGTATATATAATGAATAATAATGAAATATATGACATAATAATGATACTTTATTTATGTGTATATATATGTATTTCATCTACTTAATTCCATTCAATTCAATAAAGAAATGAAAACAGCGTTCATGCGTACGCACGGCCTACCGTCTCCATGAACAGTGTATTTCATTCCATTTATCGATCTATCATATATATATGTATATGATGAATATATATTATATATAAATAATGTTTTACATTCTGTAATTAATTAAATCAGGATATAAGTAATAATATCAAGAACAACAAGTCAAAACACGTACAATAAATGAAACGATTTTACCCAAATCGCTGCTTTTACATCGAATTTACAAAAGAACAGGTAATATAAAGTCATAAGTAAACCATATATGATATCATAACAATGATTATGATTTTGGAATAAGTCAATAACATTATTTAAATCATTATACTGGAGGTTCGGACACTTACGAAGCAAATCGGACCTAAGGTAAAGGGAAATCTCGCAATCTCATTTTTTTCGGAGATTGTTTATACTTCAGAATTTACTGGGGAATATTTATCATCCACATCCATGTTTCCTCAATATGTAATATTATTTCTATCTTCTTACAATTTTTTAAATCCAATTTTACCCATTGGTGAGTTTTTAGTAAAACATATGAAAGGAATATTTTTTCATTTTTAGTACGAGGTACTTTTTGACTTTTCCAGCCAAAGTACAAGAAGAATGTTTTTTTAACTTATACGGAATGAATGGATTTTTATGATATCATAGAACATTATTTCCAAGAATATAACTTTACAAGTTTTCAAGTTTATTTTTAATCAAATTCTTTTAGTTTAAAATTTTATGACATGTTAATAAAGGAAAAATATTTTTGAAGTAGAAAGGATATTTTCCTCAAGAATGGAGTTCAAGTGTTTTATCAAAATTATTTTCCATATAAGATAATATAGGGTTTTGTTTCTATCCCTATTTTTACATTTATTTGATAATGTTATGATGGAATTAAATTTATGATTTTCTTTTATCTTATATGGATTATTTTATGATGGCATGATGTTCAAGAATCCCATTTTTATTACATGGGTTATGCTATGATATATGATTTATGATTTTTTAGAACACATAAGAATGGTTTAATTATGAGATGGGTGGGACCTATATCTCCCTACAATTAATTTTTTAAAGATTTATATCTCATGAGATAGACATGGCTGGAACGGTAAGTTAATCTGGTTCAGTGATACAGGACTGGAACGAGGAGTGAACTTGATTCAAAAAGGGACTTTGTCCACTAAGATGGTCCTGGTAGAAATGTCTTGGCTACTATAAAAATAATATCATGTGATTAATGGTTTTCCACAATTACATGTTTTATTCCCATGCTATTTTATCATGATTAATGTTTCTTTATGATCTATGCCTTATGTACTTCCATGTTTTATGTCATTGCTCAAGATTTTGTTGTTTAAACATTATGTTCATGTTTTTTATTCAAATGTATATGATTTGTTTTATTTTCTCCATGATTACCCTTACTGAGAATTTGAGATCACCCTTTATATGTTTTCTTTTTCCCAGGATTTAAAGAAAGGTTTTAGGTAAGAAAAACCAAAAAGGGTAAGATCTTTATGGGAGATGTTGAAGATCTTTCACCATGATTAGAAGATTACGTTCCGAGTTTCCAAAGACACTAAACTAATACGGTCTTTGGGCGTCTGTTTTTTTCATGTATTAAGTATTCCGCAAAAGTAATGTAATTTCCATGTACGTCAAGCTTTGGGCCACTACATATGCTCACCCAGTTAGTGTACAGCCTTCCAAACCGTGAGACCAATCTATTTGTAGTGATTGTTCCTCTAAGATTTTGGGATTTTTTATTAAGTATTAGGATACCTTTATTTGTTCTTGGTAGTGGTTTGAGTTGGTTTTAGGGTGTTTCCCTTGGGTTATATAATGGTAATTGGTTATTGAAATTGGATTTCCAAAATAAAAATCTTGGGATCTTTGAAAATGAAATGGGTTTTTTTAAATTGGAATTGTTTTAGAAATGGAATAATTTTGTAAAATGTTTTGTGGATTTTTTGGGATGTTTTATAAAATGTTAAATGAAATTTTTATGAAAATGGAGAATTTGGAAATTATTTCTTTGGGATTATAAATGGTGGCTTCAAATTGGTTGATAATTTGAGTTTGTGTTAAATGTTTTTTTCTTGAAATGGAAAATTATTTTGAATTTTCCCTTGTTATTCCTATTAGTGATCACATTGTGGATTTTCATAATTGGTAGGTGTATAGTTGGTTATTATCATGTGTGGATGGGTGATTGAGATAGAAAAAGGATGTATATATGTGAGGCTTCGTGAAATACCAATGATGGGTACCTAATCTCTTAAGATTGTTGTGATTTCTAAAAATAGTTTTCAAAAATAGGGGATTTAAATGTTTTGAAAGGTGGGAGTGGTGTGGTGTTTCCCATTTTGTGTTTGCAGTTTTTATTTTTGGGGATTTTTTGGTTTGGATTTATTGGATTTATTTTTGAGGTGTTATTTGAGTTGGGTCATTTATTTGTGATTGGGATATGGAATTTTTTCTTTTTATGCATTTTGATTTGGTTTTTTATTTATTTTCATTGGAGTTTTCCCCCAAAAAAGTCCCAATGAGGATTAGGTGGTTTGTCTTTGGGGTTCCTTCCTTCATAGTCTAAGTGAAGGTTAGTTTTGGAAATCAATTTTGTTCTTTGTTTAATGGTTTGATCCTATCAAGTTTTAGGTGGTTGGAGTCTTTGATGAAATTATAAATAAGTGTTTCTCTGGGTATTCTCATTGATAACTCTACCTAGAATATGAATTGAGTGGTGGAACTGGAGCCTTTCCTGAATTAGGATAACACCTGAGTCTTCTTAGTTTTTCTCCCATATTCATTAGCTAAAAAATAGAATAATACTGAATCCATAGTTGGTTTATGAAAATATTTTTTGTTTAGCATGGAATCTTAGGTCATATAAAAGTGGTTCTATAATTTGTGATGTCAAAAGAGGAAGTTTCATTTGGGGATATACACCTTCTTAATGTGGGTTAAAATATGCTTTAAAACATCAGGGCTCTAACCATAGTTGTCAAAGTGAAAATTTTCATATAGTAGAGGAGATTCTATGTGTGGTAGATATGCAATGAGCATGTTGTCTCTAATGATGAAGTGAAAACTATTTATGTATACCCATGTTCTGGCATCTTGTTTTTAAAACTTCTTATTGGGAGATCTTTGTGGCATCATTTTCTTGGGATTTATGTGTTTGTGTCTTGTGGATATGAACTCATGAATGGTTGGCCTTATTTTGGAATGGTTTTGGTTTTAGGTGTCTTCTTCTTGGAGATGATCTATCTTAGGGAATTATGAATTGTGATTAGGTTCAGGTTGTTGTTTCAGTTGGTTCTTAAATAGTGGAGAGACCCACCAAGTATCTTCTCTTTGTTTTCCCTAGAGCTGGATGATTATGGAATGGGAAGTCGAAAGGCCACACACGGGTTTTTAGCTTTCTTAGACTTTATGTTTGGTTTAGAGGTTTCATTCCATATAGAGAGTTCTACTTTTGTTCCTCATTTAGGCTTGGAGATTTTTCCTAGGAACCTTCTCTCCTTTTTCCCATTATTATAAATTTTGGTTTCAATGGATGTATCTTTTGGGTATGAATTTTGATTATTGTAGTTGTGAATGGAAATATCTCTTTTCTCATGCCTCGTCTTTTGGGAGCTCGTTCCAATTTGAGGAAACTATTTTGACTAGAGTTTTAAAATGGTAGGATACCCCTATAACACTTATTCATGGTGAACTTAGTCTCCAAGGAATTCATGATGGGATAATTCCTTGTTTCTACTATCTCTGACCCCGATCATGGTAATTGGTTTTAGGTAAGAATAATACAAATATACATAAGAGGGGGTTGAATTGTGTCTTTTCAAAAATCTCTATAGATTCTATATTTTAAATATATTTTTGATTTATACAGATATGAATCATTATATTATGTAATAATTATAAGCATTAGATAAAAAAACGTATCCACTCCACCAATGTTATCTCTATGAGATTAAGTAATTTCACTAGAAAGGTCCTCTTATCATAAGACCTTCAAATCCACAACTGAGTACAGGAAGTTTACACCTTTATAACATGGATAAATAAAGCCTTATATTTATTTTATAGGGAACCATTTATCCATAGCTTATACTGATAAGTTGATACTCCACCACGGTTGAGTCCAAGTAGTAAAAACTTCACTAAATCAAAAAAAAAATTGATGATGGTTTGGGTTAAACTTTATAGTTGCAACAGCAGCAACTGATAGTAGATGGATCTTATTCTTCATAAAATAAATTCTTCAAGAAATACTAACTCTGAAGTGATCCAGGTTGAAAATTATCTAATAAAAGTATCAACTAACAAGAAGTATTTCTATGTATAAAATGTATGTCTCCAAAGTGTAGCCTCTTTCAGAAAAAGAGTTTATCATTCATTGCATCAGCACTGTAAAAGATAGTCCTAGGTATAAAATCGTATGTGTGTTGAATCTTTTAATACCCTTTCTTTAGAGAATACTCCATTTATATATATATTATTCTGGTTGAGTAGATCCAATAAAATCACCTAACAGATCACAGATATTCAAAATATGAAATAATCCGGGGATACATAACTTCCCTTGAGAGTAGGAGTGATTTTCTCTGATGAATATGGTTCTTTTAATCTATCAAAATGAGCCTTTGAAATGGTTCTAAATGATCTTTTATCATATCTTTAATTCTATCAAGATCATTGAAAAAATCCTAGATAAAATCAGGGATTTAAATTTCTGATGTTGAATAGTCAAATGTGGGGTTCCTTCATAAAACAACAAAATACCAAATGTAGGGTTCAACTGTGTAATGTTCACTCCCAGAACATAAGTTTGATAATATAATTTTGATCATAAAAGTATGTTGATGAACCATATGTTTGTTTCTTAAATGTAGGGCTCCTTACTTACGTAGGGTTCCATAACCATACTTTATTCTCTTAATAAATGTAAAGTTCCATCCAAACATAAAGTTATTTAACCATAATTTGACAATAATTTAGGGTTGATGATCCATATGTAATGTTCTGAATGTAGGGTCCATTCCTTATGTTGCATTTACCAACATAGGGTTTATTCCTTACACATTGTTCTGAACGTAGGGTATGAACAGTGTTTCTAGAAAACATAAAAACACGTTCCAAATGATTTGATTAATAATCCTTGGAGATTAATAACTTGAATATAATTCCAAAATAATTATTTCAAATAATATTAATTTCCTAAAATACACTTAAATTAATATCATTATTAAAAAAAATAAGGGTATTTGTGAGCATCAAAATAAATAAGATTTATAGATTATTTTTTAGACAATACATGCCCAATAATATCTCCCTTTTTGATGATCATAAAACCCATAAAATAATTTATAAAAAAATATAATTTTGTAAACACTAAATAAATAATATTTTAAATAAAACAATTGTTGCTTTAAATAATAATTTTATCAAAGAAATATTTCAATTACACATAACTATTTCAATTTAAAGAATATTTTAATGTTGTGTTTACCCAATTTTATCCCCCTTTTTGGGATATCAAAAATAAAGTATAAGAAAAAGGATTTAAAACACATTTAATTTTTTCATAGAAAAATAAATGAATGTTATAGTGTACTATTTAGAAAAATGATACATCAGTTCTGGTAGTAGAGATAAAAATATGATAAAATATAGAAATGAATCACAGAATGTAAAAAATAAAAATGTAAGTTTTATTATAAAAATTGTACCAATACAAGAGGGAATTTTGTTTGAGGAAAAAATGGTTTAAACAAAATGATTGGTAGATGGTGAAAGGTTTTTATCAGGAGTAGTTCCTGGTTCTTGTAAAGCTTGAGTAGCCTAAAAAAATTCTTTCGACTCTACTATCTAACCTTATAACCTATCTGGAATATTATCTGCCAACTTCCTTATCAAAATTATTGAATCTTGAATTATATTCAGATTTTCAATCAATTTGACTTTCAAAAAGTCATATAAATTATCATATATCTGTAGAAACTGAGATAGATTATAACTGAACTTATTAAGTAATAACCTGATGTCAGGTTCACTTGAATTGAGTTTCTCAAAATTATATTTTTGATTCTCCGATAGAATTGATAAAGTTTAACTATTAAATTGAATCCATTTATGTTTGTCATTCATATTATCCATTATTAATGTGATATATTGAAATATTTTGATCAGAACTGGTGATGTTGGAGGTGCAGAGGTAGAAGATATGGAATTATTGACACTCCCCTTAATTGATTCAAATTGACTTCCCAAGTTCCATTTCAAATCAAAAAAAAATTAGAAATAGATTCTGATTTCAGTTTTCCAAACTGATCCAACAAATCTCTCATGAATGCATCAAAATCTCTTTTTGACACAAAATTTTCTTTGAGATCTTGAAGCTGAGTTAGAACATACTCTAATTCCATCCTTAGAACAAATTAGTTTCTTAAATCATCAAAATATTTTCTTGATGCTTCCAGTTCTTGTTGAAGACTATAGTTATCCTCCTAAAACTTATTAAACTTAATTATAAGATCTTCAATATTATTTTTTAGTGAATTAGATTTTCCTTCATCATGATTCTTTGATAGAGGATCCTCTTTAAAAATATCTAAGGGATTAGCTAAACAATTCTCACTTGAAAAATACATACCATTAAAGACTTATGTTCTTTCTCCAAAGAAATATGTGGTTATTTCTATGGAATAGAAAATGGATGAAACTGCCTAAATTTCAATGATCTTAGTGATCTTAGTTATAAATTTATGAACCTTATGATCCACTTGAGTAGTTTTTTCTACTAATCTAGTTGAGGAAAAACCTGAAGTTCTTGAGCTTTACTTTAAACTTATTGAATTGTAGTAAGATCAAGTTTTTTCAAATGGATTGAATGAGTTACATCTCTAGATCCTAACATTGGATCCTTATGTTGGGGTTATTCTCTATTCTTTGGTCTTAAGATAGGTTCCTCGCTATTTAATTCTTCTGAACCTTCTTCAGCAAGATCAGTATCATCATATCATAGCTTTATTTTAGTAGGTTGAGAAACACCTTCTATTCTAGATTCTCCAACTTCTTCATTTCTTAATCAAGATGAACCTGCATACTTGAGGTTTCTTTACTCCCCCTGAGAAAAAGATCCAGATTTTTATTATTCATCCACACCAACAGGAAGTAGTTTACCTTTTAATGAACTCCAAAAGAAACCAAATTTTCTTCGAGTAACAATATTCAAAACATGGTTGCGATTACATTTTATTCGAGAATCAAAAAGAGGAATCCAATTTTCCCTAAACAAAAGAAGAGAAAGGATACATCCATAAGGATAGAATGAAATCCTTGCCTTTGAATGGAACCAAAAACTTTGATATCTCAGCATATTTTGGGGAAATTTCAACTTGATGTCACGAATAAACAAAAACATAATATACATGTCATGGTAAAAAATGTTCTCCATTTAAGCAACCCATAGAGTGATAGAATTTTTAATAAACTTTAGAAAAACATTCTAGTCTTCTTCAAGATCCCTTATAAGCATTTTACTAATATTCGTTGAACTAAAAAGAAACGATATTATATCTTCATATTTTTTATCTTAATTTCTCATTGATTGAATATCAAAATGTAATACTCCTTCATGAGGGTATTTTAAAATCTGATAAATTCCAACTAAGGAGATCAAAAATTCCTTATCTTCTATTCAAGAAGTTATCATATCTTTTTTCCCTAAATATAAACAAAACATTGCTATAAAACTACTTCATTTATATCTCAAAAATAAAATTTATATTCTCCTCATTAAACAGAAATTTCAAACCTTGAAACACAATATCTTTCTGGAGTAAAATATTTATCTCATACAGCCATTCAAAATATACAACTTTTCCTTGAATAATATTCCTAAAGAGGGAATGTTGATGCTTTAGATCACTTCATTCACCTTCATATGTTCTCTTGGTCTTCATAATTTCTAAAACTTTGAAGGTTGAAGGTTTTTAGATTTTAGGGTTTAGGAGAAAGACGAGGGCTCTGGTAGGTGAAGCGGTTTGAAAACAACGGGTAAGGAAAGTTGAAAGGTTTTTTGATATATGGTGACATGATCCAGTTTCTCATGCCAATTACATAGGGTAATCATTAAATTTTTAGTTTTTGAAAACACGCAGATTAAAAACTAAAATGACCAAAATTTATTTAAAAAAATAAATAAAATAATATTTTGAGAATGAAAATAACACATTAAAATAAATTAGATTAAAAATGAATAAAAATTATAAACAAATTTAATCGAAATAAATTGATAAACATTTATTTAAAATTAAATAAACCTTACTCCCCTTTATTAAAATAAAAATTTACAATGGGGAGTGGTTTAGTAAAAATATCAGCTAATTGATATTCGATATTTACAAATTCTAAATATATATCCTTTTTAAGAATGTGATCCCTTATAAAATGATGTCTTATATCAATATGCTTAGTCCTAGAATGAATTATAGGATTTTTTGAAATATTTATTGCACTAGTATTATCACAAAAAATAGGTATATTATTGAAATTTAGTTCAAAATCTAGTAGAGTGTGTTTCATCCAAAACTCTTGTGCACAGTAACTGCCAATAGACACATATTATGTCTTGGTTGTTGACAGGGCAACTGAGTTTTATTTCTTACTCGACCATGATACTAAATATTTTCCTAAAAAGTGATATATTCCTGAGGTTATTTTTCAATCTATTCTACAACCTCCAAAATCAGCATCTGAATATAAAATTAAATTAAAATCAGAAGTTTTGGGGTAAATAAGAGATTGAAAAACAGCTCCTTTTAAATATCTAAAAATTATTTTCAAATAAATAAGATGGGATTATTTTTTATTTTACTAAAATATAGCACATAATAAAATGGAAAACATTATGTCTAGTTTTCTAGAAGTAAGATATAATAAACCACCAATCATACCTCTATATAACTTGTTAATCAATTTTCCAGCTTCATCCAAATCAAGTTTTATATTTATACATATGAGAGTTGTATAGATCATATTGTTTTCAAGTACAAGCTTTTTCAATAAATCAATAACATATTTATTTTGATTTTAAACATTCCCATTATCTTTTTTTATAAATTTGAAATCCAAAAAAACAGTTCTCCCATCATACTCATTTCAAACTATTTTTGCATTAGATTTTAAAAATCATTACAAAGAATTTTTCTTGTTGAACTACAAATAACATCATCAATATAAATGTGTACTAATAAAATATTGGAGAAAACGATTTTCTTAAAAATATTAGGATCCAATAATCCCAAAAAATCTATTTTCCAACAAAAAGGATCTCAATATTTCATACCAAGCTCTAGGAGAATGTTTAAGGCCATAGAGAGCTTTAGTAAGTTTAAAAATAGAATTTTGTTTATAAAGGTTTTCAAAATAAAGGGATTGTTCAACATAAAATTCCCTCATTAAATAACCATTTAAAAGGGCATACTTAACATCCATATGATATAATTTAAATTTCAAATGAGATACATAAGCTAAAAAGGATTCTGATGACTTCTAATCTAGCTAGAGGGGAAATGGTTTCAATATAATCTATACCTTCTTCCTGATTATATCTTTTAGCTATTAATCTATATTTTTTCTAGTTATGATCCCTCGATCATCTTGTTTATTTATAAAGATCCATTTAGTTCCTATTATTGGATAATCTGATGGTATTTCCACTAAATCCCAAAATTCATTTATTTTGAATTGGTTTAGTTTTTATTTCATGGATAACAATCAACTCTCATCTTCTAATGCTTCTTCAATAGACTTAGATTATAATTGAGATACAAAGGTAGAGAATTCAACTAGGTATCCTATATTTCTTCTAGTTTTAATTCCTATGTCTAGGTCTCCTGTAATAGTTTTTAAAGGATGGTTCTTTAATATTCTAAACTATCTAGGTAAAACAATTTCAGGTTCTTCAGTTTCATGTTCATCTAAACTTAAGTGAATTTTATTTAAATCATTTTTAAAATCAGATTTAGGAGATTCAAGTCTCATATTGTCAAATTAGTCAGTAATTTCATCTATTTGAACTTTCTATTTATTAAAAGGGCCAGTTTTGTAAAACTTCACATGAACTAATTCTTAAACAATCTTTGAATTTTTATTAAACACTCTATGTTATTTATAAGTATTAGGATAACCTATAAATATTCCTTCATAAACTTTTGGATCAAATTTACCAAGATTTTCCTTAATATTTAAGATATATACCTTATATCCAAAGACTTTAAAGTACTTTACTTTAGGTTTTCCATTATTCCAAAGTTTATAGGGTTTCTTTTTAATAATTGGTCTTATTAAAACTCTATTTGTGATATAGCAAGTTTTTCTTACATATTCTTCCCAAAAATAGGTAGAAGACCATATTCATTCAGTATAGTTTTTTTCATTGGTTGAATAGTTTTGTTTCTTCCTTCAACAATTCCATATTTTGATGTGTTCTTGGTGTATAGAAGGTGTGTTTAATACATAGATTTGAGAAAAAATAATTAAATTATTGATTCTAAAATTCTCCACCATGATCACTTCTCAATGAAATTTTTTTAAGATATTTTTCATTTTGAGAAATTTTTCAAAAGCTTTCAAAAATAGTGAATACTTTACCTTTGAGTTTTAGAAAATAAACCCAAGTAAATATAGAAAAAAACATTAACTAAAATATAAACATATAATTTACCATCTAAACTTTCTACTTTGTAAGGTCTAAATAAATCCATATGAATAAGTTCTAAGGGTTTAGAATTAGAAATTTTTTTAATTGATTTTAAAGATGATTTTTGTTGTTTGCTGATTTGACATGCATCATAGAATCTATCATTTAAAATTTATGACTAGGAAAATCAGAAACTAACTGTTTCTTAGATAATTTATGTAAATAATATATATTATAGTGACAAAATATTCTATTCTATATCCATGAATCATTTTTCTTTGTAGTTAAATAGTTCAATTTTTGTTTATACAAGGAATTAAGATCCTAAGTATAAACATTCTCAGTTCAATGTTCTCTAAATTTAAGCATTTTATCTTTGAAAACTAAGAAAGAATTATTAGAGAAATCAATATAATAATCATCATCCCAAAGTTGATAGAAACTTATAAGGTTCTATTTTATCTCTTATAAAAACAATAAATTATTATTTGAGATAGTTTTTGGATCTCTAATAGTTCCAACTCCAACAATATTTTGTTTTCCATTATCACCAAAAGTAACTAAACCTCCATTCATTTGAGTCAATGTATAGAAATTGGATGAGCCTCCACTCATGTGTCTAGAGTATCCACTATCCATATACCATATGGTTTTTCTATACCTATGGATTTTTTCCTACAAAATTAATTAAACATGTGTTTGTTTTGGTACCTATATTTTCTTAGGTCCAGTAGTGTCAGCAAGAAATAATCTAGGAATCCAGATCTACCTAATTTTTCAAAAAATTTAATTATTAGATTCAAACATATTTTTAAAAATAAATGCCTTTTTAATGCCACTAATTTGAGTATTTATCTAGTAATAGTTTTTTTTATAATGACCTTTTATTACATAGTAATAACAGGTAGCATTTTTGAATTGGGCACAAAATAATTTTTATATAATTTTGATTTTTCACCCTTGCTTCCTATTTCAATTTTTTCTATTTTAATAACATTTTTTCCAATAATCTCATTTATATAATTTCCTTCTTTTTTTAAAATAATTCCATCACTTTTATAAGATTCAAATTTATCTTGCGATGCTTTAATCCTTTTTTCATGATCAATAAAGTTTGATGTAGATGAATTGAATTTTCTAATTAGATCTTGATGTTGCTTTAGAATTGTGTCTCTTTCACCAAAAATAACATTATGTAATTTTTTTAATGATTTATGTTTCTTTGTTAAAGAATTATATTTTTATTCTATCATAGAATAATAAGAATCCAATTTACCATTTGAACAACTATCAGAGTTAGAGGTGGAAGAGTAATAAGTTTGTACCTATTCTTCTTCCTTAGCCATAAAGTGCGTATTGGATTTTAGATTTTTTGTCTCTTTCTCTAAATCAGATTTCAAAGAGCCGTTAGAGTCTTAATATACACTCCATGTAGATTTCATAGATATTTTTTCTTTATGATTATAATTTGTATTATTCTGATATTTATTTTTTTGTATCGTCTTTCATCTTTTAATTGGGGGAAATCGGGTCTAATGTGACCCAAATTTTTCATTCGTAGCATCTCACTTATCTTGGTTCCTTTTCATCCTTCTTAAAGGATTTTATAAATCCTATATTCTTTTTGTATAATTTACTAAAATATCTTGATAACTGAGCCAGTTCTATTTTAGAGTTTGAGGAATCTTAATTTTTTCTTTTGAATTCTTATTTTGATTTTCCTTCATGAATCTAAGATGTCACCTTAAGGGAAGTGTTTTCCCTTTTTGTAATTATTCTTTGATATTCAGCTTCATCTTTCATTTTAGATTCATACATAATCAATATTCTAATCAGTTATTTCATAATCAAATTCTAGAATGGTGTTGATTGTCTAATTTTAGTATATATTACATTCCATTTATAGGGAAGTACTCTAAGTACTTTCAATGATTTATCAGATTTACTGATGGGATCTCCCAATATAGTAATATTGTTGGAAATATTTGTTAACAATCCATTAATTTGTGTAATGCTTTCACCATCAAACATTATAAAGGTTTCAAAATTTATTTTTGCAGTAGCATACCTCATTTTTCTGATATTTTCGGTTTCTTCATAAGAAACTGAGATTGTCTGCCACATCTCATAGGCAGTAGGACATTGTGATACACGATTGAATTCATCAGTTCCAAGACCATAGATGATATCATTCATTTACTTTGAGTTTATGTCATATTCAACTTCTTTTGTAGTATCCAAAGTTTCTAGATTTTTAGAAATTTCATAAGGAGTAATGATTTTTTAATAGACTTTATATCCCATAATTTTCAGATAAAGGATCATACATGATTTTCATCATTCATAGTTATCACCATTAAAATATAGATCATGAACCATAAACATACCTTATTTCAGATCCTCTATTTTCATCAATTTTTTATAGACCTTATACTTTTTATCTTGCTATAGATTTATTAAAAATTTCTCCTTTGATACCAATTTTTAGGTCAGAATAATACAAATATACACAAGAGGGGGTGAATTGTGTCTTTTTGAAAATCTCTACAGATTCTGGATTTTAAATATATTTGTGATTTATGCTAATATACATCATTATCTTTTATGATATGAATGGGTATCAGATAAATATAAAGTATGAACATAGTAATTTTATAGTGGTTCATAGCACCAAGATCTCCTTGTCCACTCCACCAATACTCTCTCTGTGAGCTTGGTAAATTTCACTAGAAAGGTCCTCTTATCACAAGACCTTCAAATCCATGACTGAGAGTAGATAGTTTAAACCTTTACAATGGGGCTAAATAGATCCTTCTATTTATTTTTTAGGGAATCGGTTATCCACAGCTTAGACTGAGAAGATGATACTCCACCATGATTGTGTCTGAGTATTCAAAACTATAATAATCAAAAAATATTGATTTGATGATGGTTCAGGTTAAAATTTACAGTTTCAGCAGTAGAAATGGACTGTAGATGGAGATTATTCTTCAGAAAAAAAATCTTCAAGAAATAATAACTTTGAAGTGATCCTGGTTTCAAATGATCTTTAATAAAAGTAGCAACAAACAAGTAGTAGTTTGAGGTATAAAATGTATGTCTCCAAAGTGTAGCCTATTTCAAAAATAGATTTGATCATTTATTACAGAAACACTGTAAAATATATTCCCAAGTATATAGTTGTATGTGTTTCAAATCTTGTAACATTCTTTCTTTAGATAATACTTCATACATATATATATTCTTTTGGTTGATTAGATCCAAGAAAATTACCTAAAATATTCCAGATATTCAAAATATGAAATAATTAGGGGATATGTAACTTCCTTTAAAAATAGGAGTGATTTTATCCAATGAATATAATTATTTGAATCGATAAAAATGAGCATTTGAAGTGGTGATAAATTAGTTTTTATCAAGTCTTTAATTATATGAATACCATTGCATAAATCCCCCATAAAATTGCATATTTAAATTTCTAATGTTGAATTATCAAACATAGGGTTCCTTTATAAAACGAAAAAATTCCAAACATAGGGTTAAACTTCATAGTGTTCATTATCCGAACATAAGTTTTAAAATGTATGGTTGATCATAAAATTATGGTTGATTAACCATATGTTTGTTTCTTAAATATAGGGTTCCTTAGTTACATAGGGTTATATGACCATACTTTCTTCTCTTAATAAACGTAAGGTTCCATCCAAATGTAAGGTTCTTTAACCATAATTTTTTTATAACATAGGTTTGATGATCCATACATACTATTCTAAATGTAGGGTTCATTTCTTAAGCTATGTTTACCAACATAGGGTTCATTC
The DNA here is from genome assembly GCA_963277665.1 of Viscum album. Classification (NCBI taxonomy): domain Eukaryota; kingdom Viridiplantae; phylum Streptophyta; class Magnoliopsida; order Santalales; family Viscaceae; genus Viscum; species Viscum album. The sequence goes on from OY728148.1 coordinate 171,344,361, forward strand.
CTTACATGCTGTTCTAAACATAGGTTATGAACAATGTTTCCAGAAATCATAAAAAATTATTCCAAATGATTTGATGAATAATTCTTATAGATTAATAACTTAAATATAATTATAGAATAAATATTTCAAAGAATATTAATTTCCTAAAATATACTTAAATTAATATCATTAGTAAAAGGGTATTTTGAGCATCAAAATCAATAATATTCATATAGTATTGTTGAGACAATATGTTCCCAACAATTGGTTAGCCTGGATAGTGGGTTGTATGAGGAATGCTTGTGGAGATCCCAAATAGGACCTGATGAATTCTAAGTCAGGGGTTAGGGTGTTTGGTGTGGTGGTGGTGTTTGGTGGTTTGAGATTCTTCATTAAATCTTTGTCAGGATGCTCGATTTATTGGGTCTCAGTTGTTCTCTATTACGGTGTGGGTTCGTTTCTTTGGAGATAACCTCTCTAGTCTCCTTTTTAGGATCGTGGTTTTGTGATAATGGTGATTATTAGAACTTTAAATTTGGGTTTTAAGAACCTCATATTTTTTAGATGTGTGACTTCATCTAATGTTGTGACTAACTAAACCTTTAGGACTTTCTAGGGGCATAAAGTTCCACGTTTGGGAGAATTGGCACACACCATCCCTGAAATATTAATTATTTTTAATCATATAATCATTTTATTAGAATTTTTTTGAGTTTTAGGTTGGTCTATGTTTAAATTTTAAAATTTTGGGTTTTTATATTGGTCGTACGGTTGGCGCACGGTCAATAGAAACCATGTGCGACCCGTGTGATCAAGTTTGTAGTTTTGAAAAAGCCAAATCACACGGTTAGTGCATGGTTTTCCAAACTATATTGCTTATCTGTGTGAGGTTATCTAGAGGTCTAGTGAGGGGCACATGGTTGATTAACATTTTGGCCAATCGTGCATCCAAACTGTGCATGGTATCCGGTTTTCAAAAAATAAAAATAAAAAAATAATAAAAAAAAATTAAAAACATAAATCTACCCTTTCTCCCCCCCCCCCTAACTTGTTGTGAACTATCCCCCTCTACCCTCTCCTATTCGCATGAGTATCCTACTACCATGGCGTATGACCTCCTTCCCTTTCCCTGATTTTTTTCCATTCCCTCTCCCAGTTTTTGGTGTAATCATCTCCTATTAGTTCCTTCTCTTCTCCTCTTCCTCCTTATTCCTCTATTTCTTGCTTTCCTTCTCTCATAGGTGGTGTGTGTGACTTATCCAAGCCCTAACCCCTCCTTTTTGGGGTATTTCTTTTGTTGTAACTTTATTTTTAGGGATTTTGGGTCCTATTGAGGCCGTTTATATCCACAACCATCAAGGGTATTTGGTTTTCTATTAGTTTTGGGTAAGTTTTACTCTATTAATTAACTTTTGACTAATTTTAATTGGTTATTTTCTAATTTTTGGGTTTTTTATATTTTTATAGATTATGTTGGGTCTCATTGAGGTGGATTCGAGACACCATTGTTGAAGGTGACTTAAGTGTGTATTGTAGCACCCATAGTTTCTAGAAAGTAACCCTTTATTTAAATATTTTAAGTATGTAAAGTGTTTGGGTAAAGTTATGTAGGGTTTGGAATACTATTTTAATGTTTTCAGGTCTTTTATAAAGGTTCATAGTTTGATCATGGTTATTGGAAATTGTGCTACTCCTATAGGAAACCATGAACAATGAGATAGGGGCTTCTAAGTAGGAACACAGTTTGTCCAAACCATGCAGACACCTATGAGTAACCATGTGAAGTGGTACATAAGGCTTATTCATGGTTTGTTCATGATTAATCTAATATTTTGGGCCAATTATTATATTTTCTCCTTGAGGTGGAGTCTAGCACACAATTAGAACACTATTTTCCTAACTGTTCGACTAACAATGCACAGTTTAAAAGTGAGATCCTAAAAAAGTGGATGTCACTAGGATTTACCACTGAGACTCTTTTTCCTCCTAATTTTAAAACCTAATTCCTTTTTTCTTCCTCCAAAAGTCTTGGAGTCTATCCCCTTCAAAGCAGAAACAATCTGAAGGCATTCTTTGGTGCATTGATGCTCGATTCCCTTACTAAGTCTTCATTTGTGGTAGTTTTCTTAGATGCACTTTCCTCCCCTCTCTCAAAATCCTATATCTAGTCTATTAGGGATATATATATGATTTTTTATGATAATAACGATGATATATGGTTGTTTGGACATTATGGAAAGAGATCTAAGGTGAGTTTTTTGAGATTCAACCTAGTTTTGTTGAAGAATTTTTGTCGTTCTTCATTTTCACCATAAATTCTGAGGTAGTTGGATTCACTCTAGACTCCTATTATTATAACTTGAAGTATTAGTTTCAAATTTATTTAATTTCATGAAATTGGTTGTGAAAATTATGTGAAAATCATGGTATAAACCCTCTTTAGTGATGGTTTTTGGTTTTGTGGAAATTGGTTATTGTGTAAAGTGCTTATGTTTATGAATTTTAAAATAATGATTTTAAAATGTGGATTTTTTTGATTTATGGAAAAAGGTTTCTTGGAAAAGTTTTCAAGAAAAATTATTTTTTATTAAAATGGATTGAAATGGTTTTTTTTCATGGTTTTGACATACATGGGTTTGTTTGAGTTCTTTATTTCGATGTGACCCTAAATAAAGAACACATACTATTAGGGTACAAAGGTATGTGACCCTATATAAGGGTAATGTGTCATTGGGGAATAAGTATATTGGCCACTAAGTGATGACTTAGTGGATGTATGATAAACCTCTCATGATTATGAAATTTTCCATGACACATGCATGTGTGGGTGTATGCATGAATCACGAAATTGGCATGCCAAAAAGAGAATGTTAAATTGTTCAAAGAGTTGTTTGGTTGATTTACTTGGAAACTTGCTTGGTATGGAAATTTTTTTATATAATAATATAAAAAATTTCAATTTTTTTATATAAATGTGCTAACATGGTCTATCCTAGTGGAATAAGTTGGGAAGTCATTTGAGGAAAACCTATTGAGTTTCATTACTCACCCCTACTTTGGAACTTTAGAGATTTTGTAGATATTGTTTATTAAGACATAAGTAAAGGTAAAGTATCACACTTAGATAGTGGTGCATCAAGACACTTTAGGCTATATGGTAGAGTTAGAGCATGGATCATGTTTGAAGCTATGGAGTAATGTCTTTAGAGTCTTTGAGATTTGTGGTTTAGTCTTCTTCTTTGGTACTCTAATTTTGGTCCTGGTGTAGTTTTGGTATTTTTGTCTTTTGGTATTTCTTTGAGTTGTATTACATTGTTATCATGAATCATATAGTGGTGGTTTTGTTAGAGTATGCTTGGTTGTGTTTGTTTTATTTTCAAATGGAAAAATCATCCCCCAACTATACTGAATCCCTTGGAATTTATTTTCAGCCTTTGGCATTATGGGGGTGTCTCTTAAGTCCAAGTAGAAAATTCCACCTCGTCTCAAGCCAATGATTAAGAGTGGTATTTCACATTTGGTATCATCATGTTCTATCCTTTTATTACAAATGGCATCGGTCTTGGTCAATATGTATTTCATTTTTTGTTAAATGGTATTTGTTTCCAGCCTTGGATTTGAAGTTCATTTGGGTTTAGTCCATGAGTTGGGATGGTAGAAAGGAATAAGATTGTTGTGAATTGAAATGTAGAGTATAAAAAACATATCTATTTTTTATGATAAACTTCAAGTTATCAGGGAGTTTGGTATATAAGTTTTTTAGAGACACTTATAGTAGTTATAATCTCATTATCATGGGTTTATCTAATGAGAAGAGAATGACATGCATTATATAAATGACTTCCCACTATGATTACATATTTCATTTTGAGTAATGATTTATGATTGTGTGCAAAAATTTTGATTTTTTAAAAGTATTGAATTTTTTTTCAAATGTGGGATTTTGAAAAATGAATGATATGGGTATTTTTAAAATGGGTTTATTTTCAAAATCATGGTTAAATTTTCAAATATTGCTGAACATAAAAATGTGTAATTTTGGGAAATCCTTATTGTGATATGTGTGATATGGTAGAATTTAAAATTTTTAAGAATTCAGTTTCTAGAGAGTGAGAATTATGTCGTTTGTTGTATTTATAGGAAATGGCACCCGATAGGAAAAGAAGAAACCAACCAAAAGAGGCTGCTAAGAATGTGGTTGAACATGAGCCACAGGTGAACCAAAAACTAGTTCAGAGTATAGTCCAAGATTTTCAGGTTGTGGATAGAGGGATCTGATTGGATGAACCAAGGAAAGTGGATCATTCCATTCAGTTTCAGAAGCAGAATCCACCCATATTTCGAGGTGATTCAAAACTAGAGAAGGTAGAGGTGTGGATAAATAGGATGAATTGAATCTTAAATTTTCTTCTCACACCAATAGATATAAGAGTCAAGATGGTGATATATATGCTAGAGGATCTTGAACACCAATAGTAAGATTTAGCAGTTGTGGATAAATTAGACCAAGACATTTCATGGGGGGATTTTGAGAAATTTTCAACAAAAAATTCTATCCTCACACAATCCATCTTACAATAATGATGAAATTTTTTAGCCTGAAGTAGGAGAACCTGTCATTGATAGAGTATGCAGCTAAATTCTTGAATTTAGTCTGATTGGCACTCAAATTTTCTAAAAGTTCATCCTTGAAGGCATGTATCTTTGAATTAGGGCCAAGTAAAGAGATTCACTTGAATATTGTTGTGATTGGTATAATGGATTGAACAGAGATGTTCAATAGATCGACAGTGGAAGAAAGGGACATATTAGGAGCTACGGGTGGATGAATCATGCTGATACCTATGGTAAATGGTGGGAACTATAATATTGGGAGTAAGAGGAATAGGGAAACCTATTTCTAAGGTCTCTAGATGACTCGGAATCAGACAAATGGATCAGTGAATATTACTCTAAGGCCCAAGATTAAAGATGGATGTTTCCAATGTGGTTCTTTAAACTACATGAAGCGAGGTTGTATGGAACCACCTAGAGCATGCCACAATTGAAACCAAATGGAGAATATTTATCACTATTTCCACTGTTCTCCAAGGTCGGGTGTTTAGGACACTTCTCATGTGTCGAAGATGTCGTATGCTTTGACAGGATGAGGGAAGAAGGATAATCCTCATTTTAAAAACTAAGATAGATATGGTGATTATAGAAATACCATGATTCCTTAGGTAGTGAAATATCAACAGGGAAATAAAGAACAAAGTTTAGTGAGTAAGCAGTTATATGGATCTGAGTAAGATATTATGGATGATCAGTCTGGACCATCGATGATGAGAGGTATAATTATTTTTAATTCTACCCTTATAAAAGATTTTTTTGACATGGGTGCATCTAATAAATTAATTTCTTCTCATGTTGTTGATCTTCGGGGTTTAAATGTTGATATGATGACTTCTATTTTGAAACTATAAACTCCTCTTGGTCAAAGAGAATGTCAACCCATTATGTTTAAATAATGTTCTATAACTATTGATGGATTTGTGTTGATATGGGATTTCTCAGTGATGGAGATGGATGACTAATACATAATCCTGGGTATGGATTGGTTGAATATGTTCAAGTCTTGCATCAACTTTTATACCCAAAAGATTAGTTTTATGACTGAGGATGGCGTCAATCATCTCTTTAGAGGAGACTGAAATGTAAATGTAGGTGCAACAAGATTGTTGAAACCAGTAGTTGGAATGATATCATACCATTTGGTAGTGTTGACTTTATCATCGATGGAACATATCAATAATATTAGTTTCCCAATGGTTGTCCATCAATTTATGTATGTTTTTTCTGAGAAGTTCTCAGGGTTTCCACCCACAAGAGAAGTGTATTTTACAATTGATCTCCTTTTAGGGACCAATCCTATTTCCATTCTATCTTACCGAATATAAAAAACATAATTAATGGAATTGAAAGCGCATTTAGAAGAGCTTTAAATCAAAGGGTCCATTCAGAAGAGTATGTCTTCGTGGGTATCACTGGTCTTGTTCGTAAAAAAGGTGGATGGAACTCTTAGGTTGTGTGTCGATTATTGTAATATTAACCAAGTTATGATAAAGAACAGATATCCACTTCAATGAATTAATGATATTTTTGATCAATTGAGGTGATCCCAGTGGTTCTCTAAATTTTACTTTCAATTAGTACACGACTACTTGTGAGTTCAGAAATAAGATATTCAAAAGAAATCTTTTAGGAGTAGATATGGACATTATGAGTATGTAGTAATTTATTTTTGTCTTATGAATGAACTAATAGTCATTATGGAATTGATGAATTTGTTATTTAAGAAGTAACTAGATTCTTTTTTGTTGGTGTTTGTAGATTACATATTGGTTAATTCAAGGATAATGGATGATCATGAGAAATTCTTGGAAAAAATGTTGGAAATCTTGTGGGGTCATCTTTTGTATGCCAAATTGACAAAGTTTTATTTTTGAAGACAAGAGGTATGTTTCCTTGGACATGTTATCTTATAAAGAGGTGTTTATGTGGATCCATAAAAGATAGAAACTGGTATCTCTTAGAAACTTCCAAAGAATATCTTTGAGATACACAGTTTCCTTGGTCTAGCTAGTTATTACCAACATTTTGTTTGTGATTTCTCATGAATATATTTACCTAGAATTTATGTGTGAAAATTTTCTATTCCAATGGAATGATTGATATCATAAGTCTTTATAAGAGTTAAAGTTTTCCATACATCAACACTGATCTTGATATTTTCAGAATTATGATGAGGGTATGTGGTGTATTATGATGCTTCAAGATCTATTTTAGGATGTTTTCTCATGTGGGGAGACCATGTTGTTGATTATGGCTCAAGATAGTTACAATTTCAGGATAAGAACTACCTGACAAATGATTTTTATTTATCTTTCATAGTCCATTCTTGAATACATGGTGTCATTACCTATTTGGTGATAAATTTATAGTTTTAATAGATCATAATATCTTAAAACATAATTTATAACAAAGGGACTTGAATATGAGACAAAGAATATGGACAGATTATCTTCAAATGTTTGAATTTGACTTTATGTATACACTGAGTAAAGTCAATTTGGTGGAAGATTAATTAAGAAGAAATTCATATTCTCAGTTGAAAAGACATGCTTCAGATCACTAGCAGTTGATGTCGGTCATAACCAACATGTTCTTAAAATGTGAAAACCGAGGTAATTTTGTGGTTTTATTTCCTGTTTCATTTTTTCTTGATTTGGTGAATATGGTTAAATAGGTATAATCCAGAATGTGTTTCTTTGAGATCAAAACTCAATGGTGGGGAGATCATTGAGGAATGGAAAATGGATGAGAATTCAATTTTGTGGTTTCAAAATCATATGGTCATAATTGTGGCTTGTTAGTAACAACTACTTCATGCTTACCACCATTCAATATGGGTTGTTCATCTTGGAATACGAAAGATGTCTAAGGATTCTAAAGCAGAGTTTTGGTGGGTTGGCATGAACATGAAGGTGGCTGAGTTTTCTTCGAGATTCTTAACTTGTTAGTAGGTTAAATCAGAGTATCATTGATCAGTAGGTATGTTACAGCCTTTACCTATTCCTATTTGGAATTCGGAGTAGATAGCCATGGATTTTGTAATAGTCCTCCCAAGAATAGTTTGGAAACATGATTTCATATGGGTGATAGTAGATCATCTCACAAATTTGATCCATTTCATTTCTATTAATGAATCTCATGCGATAGAGGAATTATCAAAAATATATATCTGAGAAGCGATAAAAAGGAATGGCATACCACTTTCAATAGTATTGAACTGAGATCCAATATTTATATCTTGTTCCTAGAAATCCTTACAGCAAGACCTTGGGAATCGGTTAACAATGAGTGTGGCTTATCATCCTCAAATGGATGTATAATCCAAATAGATGATAAAAATGTTGGAATACATGTTTCAGAATTTTTTAATGGATTTTGGTATCTCATGGGAGGATCACATACTATTAGTGGAGATCTTTTATAACAAAATTTAGCAAGACTCAATACATATGGATCATTTTGAAGAATTTTTTGGGAGTCCTTATCATTCACCACTTTTTTGGGTGGAAATAGGTGAGAATTAACTAGTTGGGTTGAGCCTTGTCCAATAGACAACATATAAGATTTAGTTGATCAGGAAAATAATAGAGATAGATCAAAGTCGTTAAAATTCATATGTGGATCATTGTCAACGGTTGTTGTAATTTAAGGTGAGTTATCATGTGTTCTTGAGAATCTCTATAAGGCTTGAGCATCGTCGTTTTTGAAAGAAAATAAATTTATCTCCTTGAGACATAGGCCCTTTTGAGATACTTGAACGTCTTGGTGAGGTGGAATATCGGTTTTCTTTTCCCCCACAGTTCAGTGTAGGGAATAATGAGTTTAATGTATCTTATTTGAAAAGGTATTATCCTGATCCTAACCATGTGATTTGATGGGATCACATTGACCTAGATCTAGATGCTTCATTGGTATACATGCCAGTATGTATTGTGGATAGGAAATAGAAAGTCTTGCATGGAAAAAAGCATCAATCTAGTGTGGGTTTTGTGGAAACATGGTCTAATTTTGGAAGAAACTTTGGAATTGGAAAAGGAAATGATCAATTAATGTCCATAAATATTTTATATCAATGATGGTTTTCTAATTTCTAGGGATAGAAAGGAAAATGGTGGGGAGAATGTATCACCCTCGGTTTCAAGTAACCCTTTAGTTATGTATTTCAAGTATGTAAAGTGTTTGGGTAAAGTTTGGGAGGGTTTGGGAGACTTTTGGAATGTTTTTGGGGATTTTCTAAAGGTTAATAGTTTGATCACATTTATTGGAAACCATGAAACTCTTACAAGAAACTATGCACAGTGAGACAAGGGATTCTGGACAGGCGAACAGTTAGGCACACGATTTTTCCAAACCATGTGATCACCTAGGAGTAACCATTTGAAGTGGGAAATAAAGATTCTATATGGTTGGAACACCTTTTTTCAAATATTGTGGTCTAACTATGTGAGGTTCTCCTTGAGGCGAAGTTTGGCACATAGTTAGTGCATGATTTTCCTAACAGTGTGACTAACCATGCACGGTTTAAAAGAGTGATCCTAAAAAAGTGGATCTCACTCAAATTTACCTCTAAGCCTATTTTTTCTCCTTTTAGACCCTAATTTATTTTTTCTTCCTCCTAATGTATTTAGAGTCTCCCCCATTCAAATCAGAAGCAAACCAAAGTTAATTCTTAGTACGTTGAAGCCCGATTCCCTTGTTAAGTCTTCCTTTGTGGTAGTTTTCTTAAATATACTTTACTCCCCTATCTCAAAATATTATATCTTGTCCTTTGAGGATATATATATATATATGAAGTTTTATTCCAATAATTATGATATGTAGCTATATAGATGTTAGGGAAAGAGATCTAAGGCGGGTTTTGGATATTCAACACAGTTTTGTTGAGGAATTTGTGTCATTCTTCATTTTCTCTATAACTTCTGAGGTAGATGGATTCACTTGCGACTCCTATTCTTATAAATTGAAGGATTAGTTTTAAATTTATTGAATTTCATGAAATTTTTTGTGAAATTGATTTGAAAATCATGGTAGAAACACTCTTTAGTGATGGTTTTTAGTTTTGTGTAAATTGGTTATTGTGTAAAGTGCTTATGTTTATGAATTTTAAAATGATGATTTTAAAATGTGGATTTTTTTGATTTATAGAAAAAAATTTGGAAAGGTTTTCAATAAAAATTATGTTTTATTTAAATGGATTTAAATGGTTGTTTTGGAATGGTTTTGGTATACATGAGTTTGTGTGAGTTTATGCTTTCAATGTGACCCTGAATAAGGAGCATGTACCATTGGGGTACAAAGGGACATGGCCCTGGATAAGGGGTGTGTGTCATTAGGGCACACAGATATTGTCCACTTAGTGAAAAACTAGTTGATGGGTGAGAAACTTCTCATGAGTATGGAACTATCAATGAAGCATGCATGTGTGGGTGTTTGCATGAATCATGGAATGAGCATGCCAAAAAGGTAATGTTAAATGGTTTAAATAGTTGTTTGGTTGCTTTACATGGAAACTGTTTTGGTATGGAAATTGTTTTATATTTTAATATAAACTATTTCAAATTATTTTATATAAATTTTTTATATAAATGTGCTAAAATTTTCTATCCTAGTGGTGTGAGTAGGGAATTCATTTGAGAAAAAACTACTGAGTTTCATTACTCATCTCTGCTTTGAAAATTTTGTGATTTTTCATATATTATTTATCAAGACATAATTAAAGATAAAGTATCACACTTATTTAATGGTGCATCATGATAATTTGGACTATATAGTGGAGTTTTAGCATAGATCGTGTTTGGATATATATAGTTATGTCCTTGGAGTCTGTGATTTATGGTTTAGTCTTCCGCTTTGGTACTCTAGTTTTGGTCATGGTGTAGTTTTGGTATTGCTGTATTTTGGTATTTATTTTAGTTTCCTTACATTATTATCATGCATCATATAGTGGTATTTTGGTTATGGTATTCTTGGTTGTGTTTGTTTTATTTTAAAATGTAAAATCATCCCCCAAATATATTGAATCTTTTTTCACTTAATACCAGCATTTAGCATCTTGGGGATGTCACTTAAGTCCAAGTAGACAATTATGTTCTGTCTCAAGCTAATTAGGAGGGTTGGGATGTTACATGTATGAAACGGTAGGAATATACATATATAAGATCCCCCTTTATATAAATTCACTCATGAAAATATGAATATATATATATATATATATTGGTCCTAGGTGTGAATATATATATATATATGAAAATTGCATATCTGTGAAAGTTTCAAAGTGTATATTCAAGTATAGTCATATATATATAAGGACCCCCTCGTACATATTCATGGTCATGTGAATATGTAAATTAGATATAGGTGTCCTTATATATATATGAAGGTGCATATGTGTGTAAGATGAAAATAGAATAATCGAGCTTCCATCATAAAAAAGAAGTGTGTATTAAGGTAGGTTCTATATGCCCAGACCTTTAATTTGAATTAAAATATTTTTTAATTGTTTTAAAAATATTTTTTCATTATTATATTAGATTCATATACTATAAAAAATTATTTTGATTATTGGTACTAGACTTTACCATGTTTTTTATGTTCTCTAAGTTTTGACATGTGTATTCTCTATTAAAATATGTTTTTAATCTAGTTCAAATGTTCAACATGTTAAATGCTCAAAAATATTTTCTAAATTATGTTTTGTGTGTAAATGGTGGTTTTTAAGGATGTGTGTGTGTATAGAAATTTATAGATGTGCTACCCCTCTTGAAATGGTTGAAAATGGTTGTTGAAATGAGTTGAATTGAGACGTAAGAAGTTTAGTAGATTGTGAAATAAATTAAAGCACCTGGGAATCCTGGGTATCTAGGTAGGCAGACTATGTCTAGTATTTTAGGTGAGCCATTAGGTCCAAGGCTTGTTCTCCCTAGTAGGATTATGTGACAAAAATAACTAAACTATGATGAGGGGGTTTTGTTGGATTGAGCAGGAGATAGACCATCATGTCTAAGATTGATCCCTAAGAGTAAAAGGATCCTAGGACCCTACTAACCCAAGTTTCTTAGAGATTTTTTATGGTTCTTTCTATCGTTTACACCTATTTTTATATGGTATTACTTTATTAAATACTTTATGCTTGGTTTTCCTTTTATTTCAAAAATAATGAGAAACATGTTTTTCTTTCCACTATTTTCTATCACCTAGTGAAATGATTCATTTATGGAACTCTCCTCTATGTTAATGGGGTTTTGGAAAAAAATCATCCCCTTATTTAAAAAGGTTTTTATAGTAAAGAAGAAAAATGGTTTTCAGAAGCTCTATCCTATTACTTGTTTTTGTAAGGATAGAAATCCTTATTTATTTATTTATATTTTCAAACTAGCATGACTTAGATTTATTTTTAAAGGTAAGTCATAGGGAATAGTTTATTTGGGCATGTATAATGAGTTTAAATAAACATTCCTATAGCTCTATATTTTTTTTTAACTCTAGTGTTGCTTCCAACTCAGTCTCAGTCACCATGGTGCGATATTGGTTCAGTGGTTAATGGTGGCTTTTGGGGTAACATGGAGGTATGTCCATTTTTATTTCTTTTCCGCTTCTAATTCAGTATTATTTTGTTCTATTTTTATTTATTTATTTATTTATTTATCTCTTGTTCATGGGATAAATCATTCACAAATGATTATTTTTGATGCTCGACGCTAGTTTCTAGCCCGTGAGGATTAGGAATGCCTCTTGGTCCTTATCATGGACTGGTTCAGGGTTGACTTGGGTTGGTTCATGACATACTAATCTATCAGAAAAAATTAATCCACCTCCAAGCACCAATTTAGTGTGTGAAGTGTAAAGTTCACCATCAAAGAGCCACATTATTTGATTGTGTGCATGCATGTGTGGATAGTGTACTTCACCATCCCCCACATGATTATTTCTTTTTCCTTTTTCATTTTTAAATATTGATAAATGCACACCTATTAATAAAAGTGACCCCAGTCTATCCACTTTTCATTTTTTTATTCCCAAAATAACTTCCCCTTTATAAAACATAAAATAAAACATTTAAATATTTTTTAAAAAAATAAATATTTTAAAAACATTTAAATAAAACAATCCCACCACCAATTTAAAATATTAAAATATTGGAGCATATTTATTCCCTAAAGAAATATGCATATGTTTCATACTTCTATAATACATATATGAGTTATATCTTATTGTAAATATATTGAGATGCAAGCATGAAATAATATTTCATGAATTCAAATCCCTTTAATGGAATGAGCAATTGAATATTAACTGTATTAATATTTGAATGGGTCAAATTCAATTAATGTTATCATTTATTAATATGTTACATGAGATGTAAATAGTGGATTTTATATTCATTATATGAATACACTGTCCATGGAATTTACCCATGTGTTATTAACTCATGAGTAAATGTAGTAGAAGTTAAATATTATCTTCAATGGTCTATATATAAAATTACCATATGATGGTAGTGGGTATAGATAATTGCATAATTATTCAATAAAACTTTTAATTACCCAATTCTCTCTTATTTTACCTCCTTTATGCATGAGATGCTAGCACATAGAGAATTAAGAATCTCATACTTTTGATGTGAGAGTATAATCGAACCATGGATACCTTATAAGAGAGGATGTCTTTGTATGCTCTTAGTTGTCTCTTTCAAGCCTATGTGATGGTGATCGAGATGGTACAAATTCTCTTTGATGGAAGGTATGCCAAATTTATAGTATTTACTCACTTCTATTTATACACAGTTTCATATTTCATCCATGGGTGATCCTATGACAAGGGTTTAAATTGATTCCACTTGGTCTAATTAGTATTATCAGTATCATTTGAAACTCTTCAGTGGTATTAATGGTACACATGTTTTATATTTTTAAAAACTTACATTGAAATGAAGAATAAAAAAAATTGATCATTATTTTTCAGGATTTTTGAAAACCTGGAAAAATGGTTTACCCTTACATAGCAAGGCTGAATAAAGGTTACCAAGGACTTACCTTTTTATGAATAATTTCACATAAAGGTAATTTTATTTTTTAAATTATTTTGTAAAGATAATGAAGGTTCTACGTAAAAGTCCTTAATTATTACCTTTACACAACATAAGAAAATTTAAGGTTACCCTTACATAGAAGATTTCTACATAAGGGTCACCCGATCTACCTTTACTAACTAAAAATTATAATTTTTATTATTCAGAGAAAAAAGAGAAAAACAAGTCAAGATGGAAAGGTAAATAACATGTTAAATTGATGTAGTTGGAGGTCTACCCTTATGTAACATTTATGAAACAGGTTATACCATGATGTGAAAGCTCCAGAATCAGATTACCATTATGCAAAGTGTTTTCATAAGAGTAGAAGTATATTACCCTTATGTGGAATAGGTATTATTTTTAAGGGTATATAGTGACCCATAATTTTAATATATAGATATCACATCTTAAAATATGAATATTTATTACACGATATTACGATCCATTCCAAAATCACATAGGTTTAGTGTCTTCAGAAACTTGGATGTGTAAAAAACTTTTTTATAAGATATCGACATCATATCACATTATTTATTCATAACTAGCACCCTTATTATACATATCATACTTAATACATTTTTTCATAACTTAGGGAAAGTAAATATATGAAAAGATGATATCAGATGCTCTGTAAGGGTAAACAAGGGATATATCAATGATCACTTAAACATGCCATGAGTATATAGACATAACAACATGATATTAAAATTTTAAAATTATACCATAATTATCAAGGATAATAATCTTGACTCATGGAATAATGTTTTTTGGTTCATATGACATGAATCCTAAGGAAATCAAATAACATGAGCTACGGGAGAATAACATTGGAATAAGATATAAGTTTGTGTCATAAAAATTATCATATAAAATAATTTACTTAGTAGCCAAGGATCACTACCAAGACTATAATAGTGTATTGGGTTCACACTCTAGACCATCATATACTTATTCAAGGTTCACTCTGAATATCATCATAGTGGACAGAGTCCCATACTGAACTTGGTTCACTCTTCATTCCAGTCCATATTATCTCATGAGATATCCATCTTTACCCTATGAATTGTAGGGATATATAATTATGGTACCATCCATCATATAATCATGATACATTCATATATGTGTTATAATATCATAAATAATTCATCATATATCATAACCCATGTAAAGGAAATGATTTTCATAAAAATTTAAATAATTCATTATAACATAACTCATGGAAAATTAACGGGTTTCATAAATATCTTTCCATCATAATAATAAACCATCTATAGAAATAATAAGGATGGTATCATTGGATCATATACCTATTAAATCATAATTAATATCAAATAATTCCATCTTAGATGAAAAATCATTTAAAATATAACATGGAATATTTCTTGAGTAAAATACCATTTTCACTTTAAAATCACTTACTTAAAATCTAAAAATTTACACAATATTATGGAAAACATTTTATTTGGAAATATCCTTGAAAACATGTAAAGGAAGAATAAAATTATTAATTTTTTATAATAATGTAAAATTCCATTCATGCTGTATATGTTAAAATAAAGTTTCCTTTGACATTCTTGATAAAAATTCAAAAGTACCTCATTTGGAAAATAACAAGAAGATTCATTTTAAACCATTTTTTAAAATGTAAAACATCATTAAAAATGAATTTAAAAAATCATTTTATAATATTAAATTATTCATGAAAATATTTTTATAAAACATGGACATGAAAGAAAAATCATTTTTGACTGAAGAGAGAAATAAAGTTGTATTTCCTTAAAAATATTCTATTAGTATCTTGAGTACCTAAAAAAGGAAAAATAAAATAAAAACGTGTAATTCATAGAAATAAATAGAGGATAATAAAATTTTATGGATTTATTCAGAGGTATATCATGAAATTTTATCATTGGAAACTTAATCCTAAACAATCCCTATAAATAATGAGATTTTAACATAAATCTTTTACCACTTTGGTAACTTTTGAGTCATAAGCCCCATGTAAAAATAAATTCTAATGAAACTTCAAATTTAATGTAATTTAGTAGAATTTTTTTATAACATGTAAAAGGGTTCGTATATACACCTCACAATGTAAACAAGTGGTGAATATGGCATATATATAACAGAAATAAAAGTGAGACGAGAAACCTCTTACCTCAAGATTGAATTGCTTTGAAAGTTCTTTAACCAATTACATAATAAATTTAAATTTTTTATAATTTTATAAAATAATAATTTAAATTATTAAAACCCCATATATTACCCACTTATAAAATTTTAATACCCATTTATTAATAATTCCTATTTAAAATCATCGTTTCTATGTGTTAACTATATCATTTTTTCATGAAAATTTTATTTCGATGGATCTGGTCCTTGTACTTTAATTAGGGTTACATAATATATTGAATTTAAATTATGGTATAAATATCATACATATTAAATTAATATATATTTAGATTCATCCATAAAATTTAGATACATAAAAAATGAATTACACTGTTCATGGAGACTATAAGACTTACATACGCATGAACGTTATTTTCATTTTTAACTGGATGAAATGAAAGAAAGGTAAATAATTTTTCAACTTTAAAGGATCATTTTAATATCATATATATCTTATATATTCATTAAATATATACTTTTTACCATCCATGTACAATGGAGATGAAAAATTAATCACATTGCTTCATGGAGGTGGTTGTCCACACATACGCATGAGTGATGTTATCGTTTTCAAGAAAATGGGAAGAAGGTGTAAAATGAACATTTCATCATAATAATAAAAATTTATTATATTTAATATAATGAATTAATTATTTTATAATGGATACCAAATATTTATAGGTGGTATAATAAGAAATAAAATTGAAAATGCTCGGTTAAGAATTATACCTATTTGTTGAGAAACCTCCTTTGGATTACACCTTAAGCCTTAAGAGGATATACTTTTGGAAAGAATATAAGATCTAGGATGTGTGTAAGGAATATATTAAGGTATTATGGTATTAATTATCCAGCTAAAAGGAACATGAATTATGGATAATAGAAAAGTGGTGGTATCCCTTTATAGGAGAGGTAAATGAAACAGTTGGAATTACTTAAAAGATTAAATAATATATATATATATATATATCATAATCATGTAAAGTGTAAAAAAGGTAGAAAAAATAGAACATAAGATGTTATAGGGTTTAAATAAACTCAATCGATCGCATTTGGGCCAGTTTTGGATACATTTTAAGCCTTATCTTCTACTTAAACTACTTTAAACTCATTTTAACCTTAATCGTGGTAACTTAAATTTCTATTATGATAAATTAATTATATGACCAAAAATAAAAGGTAAATTATAAAAAAATACCTTGAGATTATAATTTTTTAATCCATTTTATTAGATTTAATTTCTATAGGAGGTAGAAATTAATTTTAATATAAGAACAAAAAATGCATGAAAACTGTTTTTAGGAAAATATCTAATTTAAGAGTAAAAATCATTTAACCTTGGAATAAAGTAATAAATTGGTTTAAATGAAATTTTTTGGTAACATAATAAAAAAATAATTTTTTATACTTTTTTTGGAAAGACAATATCAAATTTAATCTTCCAACCATCCCATTAAATGAAAAGGTCCAAAATAGTTTTTAATGTGAACAAAATATAACTTATCTTAAAAAAATATCGGGTTTCTAAATTCAAAATAATTATTTAAAATAAATTATTTAACTACTTAATGATAAATTTGGTTAAAAAACTCATAAAATAGGATAAACGTAAGTTTAAGGTTATTTTAATATTTTACCCCATGGTTTTAACCTAATTCTACCTCTTTTAGTGAGGTGAAAAATATTTATCATGGTCACTCATCATAATGAAAAAAATTAGTTTATCCACATTATATTATATTAATTATGATAATTTTAAATATTGAATTAATTTTATCAAATCCAATTCATATAAGTGTCAGAATTTAATTTAAAATGAAACCCTTAAGACGCAACGAAAAGTGGTTTTCAAAAGAAGAAGTTTCCTTAAGTATAAAAAGTTTTCATATAAAAATTAAACATAAAATTGATTATAATGACCTAAATTGTATTATTAAAAACATAATTTAACTAATGATACTTTTTAAACCATTTTTAAAAAAATTAACTTTGTAAATGCTTTAAATGAAAGGCGGTTTTCAATAAAAGTCAGTATTTTCACTATTCATCAAAAAAATAATTCTTTTTTGAAAATTATTAAAAATTAAAATTAATATAATTTAAAAATGTTAATTTAAAAAATAATGTTTTTAAAACACATTTTTTGAAATTGAAAAAAAATAATTATTTTATTTTTCTAAAAAAATAAAAAAAATTGAGGAAAATGTATTTTTGAAGCATATAAATACTTTAATAAAAATTAAGTACTTAATTATTAATATGTTTTATTTATATAAAACCATTTTATATATTTTCTATAAATTTTTTATTCTTATTCATATCACCACTTTTAACATCTTTGTTATAACGATTGTGTTTAAATAAAAATATTTTAATTGTATATCACGGTTTATTTAAACATGGTGTTCCATGTAACAAAAGCTATCAAATAAATCAAAGTTATTTAAAGAGGAATATATTATAAAATCTTAGGGTGTTAAATTCTATCCCTAGTAAAATTAATTTCACCCTCAAATTTCCATCACTTCGGTATAAACAAATGAGGATATCTCTATTTCATTACATCCTCAGGTTCCTAAGTAACTTATTTGAATTTATGGTTCTTCCAGAGAAATTTTAAAAAGTTAGTAGTATTATTACATAGCACTTTATCTATATGGTCCAAGATTTATTCAGTTTATTCCTCATATGAATGATCATTCTCTAGTACTATAATCTTTGAGTTCAATACATGTAAAGGATCGGGTATGTACTTTCTCAAGAGAGATACATGGAACACATCTTGAACTTGAGATTGGTTTAGTGGAAGTGTCAAGTGATAAGCTACCAGACCTACTCAATCGAGAATCTTAAAAGGGACAATATACCTAGGGATCATCTTTTCTTTCTTTCTAAATCTCATAAACTTATTCCATGAGAAATTCATAGGAATGCTTGTCACCAACTTTGAATTATATATCTCACTGATGATTGTCAGTATAAATCTTTGATCAACTCTTAGCTTCCATTTTTTAATGTTTTTTTATTAAAAATTTCTCTATCATTTCCTCAGATAGCTCAATTCCCAATATATTTCTTTCTCCAACTTCATCCCAGTACATTGTAGTTCTTCGCCTCTTACCATAGAGGGATTCATAAGGATCCATCAGAATGATCGAGTGAAAGCTATTATTGTAAGACAACTTGACTAGAGAATGTTGTTTATCCCAAAAACCTTTTTAATACATATATTAGGATATCAGCATATAATTTAGGGTTTTAATGGTTCTCTTAGACTAACCATATGTCTAATTATGATAAGTAGTACTAAAACTTAACTCTGAATCCAGAGCTTGTCGAAGACATCTCCATAACTTTGAGATAAACCTTGAATCTTGGTCAGATAAAATATAATATTGTACTCCATGAAACCTTACCACTTTATTAATGGATATTATAGAAATATAATAAATATTTAAATCTTCTCTGATATAAATGAAGTGTGTTGACTTTATAAGTTGATCGACTACAACCCAAATAACATTATGTCCTATAAACATTTTTGGTAGTCCGGTGAAAAAATCCATGGTGATTTTTTCCCATTTACATTCTAGTATATGTAATATTTTTTATATCACCTTATACTTATATCCCTTATCCTTAACTTTCAAACATACCAGGCACCAAGATATATACTCTGTAATATCTCTCTTCATGTTTTCCCACCATAAATACTCTTTCAAATATCTATACATATTCGCAATTCCATGATGAATAGATAATGATTAACTATAAGCCTCGTCTAACATCTACTTATTCAAATAAAGTATGTATGAAATGAATATGTGGTTCTTGAACCTTATCATTCCATCATAATCGAGGTTGAACTTAAGAACATTTCTGACCCTCTTCTGTAGTCCCACATCTTCCTTCTATACCTCTTTAATCCTCACATGGATAGATTATTGAACACTAATTTGATAAATATAATATTTATCCCCTTAATTCAATATTTCTAGGTCTGTTATTTGAAAATATATAAATATTAGATCTTTTGTGACCCCCCTCATAGATAATCTAGCATGATACTTTTGACTCAAAGCATTAGCCACCTTGTTCACTTTCCCATGGTGTTAAAGTATTGAAAAATCATAATATTTAATCAAATATAACCCTCTTATCTAATTCATATTCAAAAATTTATGAGTGAATATATAATTTAAAATTTTATTATTAGTATATATGTCACACTTTATCCATAAATATAATGGCTCCATATCTTTAATGAAAAAAATACCACAGCTAAATCCAAATAATGAGTTGGGTAATTTTTCTCATTAACCTTCAATTATCATGAGGTACAAGCTATCACTATATCATTCTACATGAGGATTAATCCCATTACCTTATTTTATTCATCACTAAAGATCAAAACCCCTTCTCCACTATAGGGTAGTGTAAGTACTGGTGTACTGACTAACCTTATATTATGTTCCTTTAAATTTTCTTCACATTCATTTTATAAAGGAAATTATCTCCCTTATGAGTTAACTTAGTGAGTGGATTATATAGTATTGAGAAATTCTCCAAAAAGATTTGATAATGTCTATAAAAACTAAGAAAACTACAGATCTCAGAAACATTGATTGGTATCGACCAATGTTCAATAACTTTATTCTTTTATGGATCCATTGATATACTCTCACTTGAAATTATATTACCCAAAAATAAATTTTTTATAGCTAAAATTTACATTTAGTAAATTTTTCATACATACCCTCCTTTATTAGGGTCTTAAGTACAATCCTATAGTTATCGAAAGCTCTTCCTTTCTATTTGAATATATCATAATATCATCTATAAAGACTGTCACAAATTGATCGAGGCAATCTCAAAAAACTCTATTCATTAAATCCATGAATATATTGGGGAAATTAATAAGGCCAAATGGAATCATTATAAATTTATAGTTTCCTTACCTTGTATAGGATATTGTCTTGGGTATATCCCCCTTATTAACCCTCAATTTATGGTATCCAGAATGAAGTTCAATCTTGTAAGAGTATTGAGATTCTTGAAGTTGATAAAATAAGGTATAAGTATGGGAATAAGATACTCATTCTTGGTTGTGATCTTTTTAAGTTCCTAAAAATCAAGGAAGTATCCCATTGATCTATATTTATTCTTAACAAAATAATAGTTTCACCACAAGATAACACACTAGGATGAATAAATATCTTTTCAAGATTCTCCTAGAGTTTATTCTTTAATTCCTGCAACTCAATTGACACCATTCTATATAGAGTCTTTGAAATAGGTGTATCACTAGGTATATGTTCTATATAAAACTCAACTTCATGATTTAATACTAGAAAACTATTCTATAAATACATTAATAAACTCCCATACAATAATCATATATTAGATATTGAGTTTTTCTACAATAATCTGTGATAAAAACCCCTTATGAATAGGAATCAAGACCCAAATAATGGATTTAATTTCCATAAAAAGTTTATATTTATCATCACACTAATAAAAAATAATATCCTTATTTGAAATATAAAATGTGGATTTCCTTTCTCATAAATTGATGTGGGATTTATATAAAAAAAGTCAATCTATGACTAAGATAACATCAAATTTAACCAGATGGAGAATAATGATATTTATAGGAATCATATTCCCACAAACTTCAATATGATAAGAATAATATACTTGAGATGTGATTATTATACCATTAGGGGGTTTCACTACTAGTTAAACATATAATAATTAATTATATAAATAAACATCCCTATAGAGTTTTCATGTATAAAGGAACTAATATAAATAATATCAAATAGGATTCTTTAATATTGGATCATGTTTATCACCACCTCAACTTTATCATTATATCTTCAACCCCTTAATAAAACCAATATGATTTGTTCAACCATCAAACAACATAAATTAGAGTGAGAAGTCATATAATCATGAAAAATCGTTCATATGATGCCTAAATCATGACACCTTCTTTTCAATTTATGAAACCCAAGGTTTAACCTGGGTTATTTATGATCATTATCTATTCAAATCCTTCATAATGGTTCATAAATAAGATGTTAATTATCCCAAGAATATCCCCTAAGAATGTAAAAATATGTGCATGGTAAGGGAATATTCATCATGTACTAAAATGATGGTTGAGATATATTTAACCAACCCTTTTTGAGTTTATTACCCCTAGATGCATTTTTTTCAAAACCACATCCACTTGTAGTATCCATATAGATATGTATTGCTAGAAAAACCACATAATCTTTTACTTAACAAAACTTTAGTATGTTATCATATACTTAGACATATCCCCAAGGTTCTCACTAAATTTTTCTCATCCTAGTTTCTAAAGGTAACTAAACCTTTCTATGACATCAAATGTATCATCCCATACTTTTCGTACATAGATATCATATCTTAGTAGATGAATATTCATTATACAACATTAAAATGAAATCCAAAATAATATAGTTTTAGTATCTTTATAAACTTGGATACATAAAAAACTCATTAATAATATATTTAAATTATCTCCCACTAATTTCTTAATAACAAGAACCCTACTTTGACATATCATACTTAAAACATTTATTCATAACCTGGGGAAAGTGAATATAAGTAGGGATGATCATATATTCTTAGTATGTGTAAATAAGGAATATATCAATGATCACTTCAACATAAAATGATAATATGGGTATGAGAACATAATCTTACTATTTAAAAATCATGAACTACATATGAAATATCATAATCCTAATTCATGGCATAAATCATGGCAGTTTATTAGACATAAATCATAAAGTAATCAAAGAACAAGATCCATGAGAGCATAAAATTAGAATAATATATAAGTTGGTGGCATAAATATAAGAATATAAAATCATTTACATAGTATTAAAGGATCACTTCCAAGACTACTATAGTGTATTGAGTTCACTCCCAAAACCATCATATCCTTAGTCAAGGTTTATTCTCAATACTATCATAGTGGACAGAGTCCCTTACTAAACTAGGTTCACTCCCCATTCTAGTACTTATTATCTCATGAGATATATATCATTACCCAATACATTGGAGGGATGTATAATTATACTCCTACCCATAATATAATAATAATTCATTCATATTTATTCCTTAAGATCATAAATAATTCATCATATATCATAACCCATGGAAAGAAAATGGGTTTCATAAACATTTCAACATTTCATCATAACATAACCCATAGAAAATAAATGGGCTTCATAAAAATATTATCATCATAATTATAAATAATATAAAGGAATAATAATGATTGTATCATTGGATCATATCCCATGTAAAGTACAAGTAACATATAAGGATGTCATTTTAGATGAAAATGACTTTAAAACATCACTTGGAACATTTCTTGAGGAGAATACCATTTTCACTTTGAAATCACATATTTTATCTCTACAAATTTACAAAATATTATTTTATTTTTTTTGAAAAGGACCTTGGAAACTTATAAAGAAATATTAAAATAATAAACCAGTCATAAAGGAGGTAAATTCCATTTATTCTATATACGTAAAAACAAAGATTCTTTTTTACATTTTTGGTAAAAAGTCAAAATTACCTCATTTAGAAAATGACAAGATGGTTCCTCTTAAACCATTTTATAAAAATTAAAACATGGGTAAAAAATGATTTAAAAATCATTTTATAATATTAAAAATTTCTTGAGAACAATTTATAAAACATGGACATGGAGGGAAAAGGATTTTCGACCAAAGAGTGAAATAAATTCGGATTTCATTAAAAATATTATATCAGTATCTTGAGTATATAAGATAGGAAAATTAAAAGAAAATATTTAATATATATAAATAAATATAGGATAATAAAATTCATGATAATTATTGTGAGGTAGATCAGGAAATTTCATCATCAGAAACTTAATTATAAAAATTCTTGATAAATGATGAAATTGTAACATAAATATCTTTCCACTTTGGAAACTTTTGAATCATAAGCCCCATGTAATAATAACATATAATGAAACATTAAATATAATGAAATTTAAGAGAATAATTTTATAATATTTCCAAGGATAATTATATACACCTCCCAAAGTAAATAGGTGAATATGGCATATGTCTCATAGAAATAAAAGTGATACTAGAAACCCCATACCTCAAGTTTGAATTCCTTTAAAAGAAATTTGACCTCATGGTTAATAAATTAAAATTTATTATAATTATATAAAATAATCAATTACATACTTATAATATCATATATTATTCACTTAATACATTTTAACACTAATTTATTAATAATTCCTTATTAAGATCGTCATTTACATGTGTTAACTGTTTTATTTTTTCATGAGAATTTCGGTTCGCTAGTTCCAATACTTGTACTTTGATCATGGTTCCATAATATAAAAAATTTAAATCATGATATAAATATCATAAATATTAAAATTATTTATATTTAATGTCATCCACAAATGGTAGAGATAGAAAAGGTAAATTGCACTATTCACAGAGATGGTGGGTAGTACGTTTGTATGAACATTGCTTTCATTTTTAGATGGATGGAATGAAATAAAGATAAATATTAATTAACCTTTAAAGATAATTTTTATATAATATATATTCTATATATTAATTAAATTTATTCTTATTAATATCCATTTAAAATATAAATGAAAAATGAATCGCATCGCTTCGTGGAGGTGGTAGTCAACACGTATTCACGAGCAACACTATAATTTTTGACTGGATGGAAATGAGGTGGATAATGGTTATTGCATCATTATAATAACAATTCAGTATATTTAAGATAATGAATTAATTATTTTATAATGAAAACCGCAGATTTATAGGAGTCATAAGAAGAAATAAAATTGAAAATTATTTGTTAAGATTTATACCTCTTAGTTGAGAAAACTCATTCAGCTTACACATTAAGCTTGAAAGGATTGTATTTTAGCAAGAATATATGCTCTAGGATAATAGAAATAAAATATTAAGGTATTATGTTAGGTATTTTCTATGATATAATTCTCTAGAAGTGTGGATAATAGAGGATATGTGGTGTCCTTTTATAGGGGAAGGAAATGTCACACTTGGAATTACTTAAAAGATAAAATATTATTTATATATATATATATCATAATCATGTAAAGTTGAACCATGGAAATATAAATTATAAGATAAGATACGATAGGGTTTAAATAAACTCAACCAATCTCACTTGGGCAAGTTTTAGATACATTTTAAACCTTATCTTTTTGTTAAACTTCATTAAACTCATTTTAACCTTAACTGTGATAACTTAACTTTTTACCATGATAACATAATTATATGAAAAAAATAAATGTGATAATCTAATAAAATTTAGAAATAAGGATTAAAAATTTAGAATCCAATTTATAGTAATTAATTTATATATGTGGTAGAAATTAATATTAATATAATAACATAAAACGCATGAAAAGAGGTTTTTAGAAAAATAGCTGATTAAGAGTAAATATTTTTTTACATTAAAATAAATTAATAAATTGGTTTCTATGATTTTTTTTGTTTAAATAGAAAATTAAGTATTTTATACTTTTTTATAAATTGAAAATAAAATTTCATCTTCTAACCATTCCATTAAATGCAAAGCCCCAAAATAGTTTTTAATATGAATAAAATATAACTTATCTTCACAAAAGTCAAGCTAGGGTTCCCAAATTAAAAATAATTATTTAAAAATAATTATTTAACTCTATGAGGATAAATTTTAGGTAAAACTCATATAATATGATGAAGGTAATTTATATGGTTATTTTAATGTTTTACCCCATGGTTTTAACCCAATTTTACCTCTTTTACTAAGGTCACAAAAATTTACCGCGTTCACTATTCATAATTACAAAAAATTAAGTTTTCCCTATTAAATTATATTATCTAGGATAATTTCAAATATGAAACCCATTTTATAAAATTAAATTCACGAAACTTGTATAATTTAATTTAAAATTAATCCCATAAAACGTAATGAAAAGTAGTATTCCAAAGAAAAAGTTTTCTTAAGTATAAAAAGTATTTATCTAAAAATTTAACATATAATGAATTCTAATTACCTAAATTACATTATTAATAGTATAATTAAACTAACTATACTTTTAAAACCATTTTAAAACAAAATGGAACATTGTAAATTCTTTAAATGAAAACATAGTTTTCAATAAAAAACAGTATTTTTCACTATTCATCAAAAAACAATATTTTCAAAAAAATAAAAAATGTTATCCAAGATAATTTTAATATGATGATTTAAAAAATTAATTTAATTTTTTCAAATATATTTTCCAAAAAAATCTGAAATTATTTATTTTATTTTCTTAAAAAAACAATAAAAATCTTTTTTGAGGAAAAATGTATTTTTGAAGCATAGAAAGACATTAATAAAAATAGAGCATTGAATTATCAATATGGTTACTTTATCTAAGACTATTATATATATATTTTTATAAAGTGGTTATTCCTATTCACACTACCAATTTTAATGGCTTGTTTATAACATCCACATTTAAAAAATAATATTTTAGTATTATATCGTGGTTTGTTTAAACTTGATGTTGTATATAATGAAAGTTATCAAAAAAATAAAATTTATTTAAATAGAAATATATTCTAAAATTTTAGTGTGTTATAGTTAAATAGAATTGTTCTAAAAATTATTTAAAAATGTTTTTAACGTAGGAAATTTTTTAATAGTTTATAAAATGTTTATAAATTATATTAAAAAGTTTTGGGGAATTATTTAATATATAAAAAAATTTATAAATTATTTATTTATTTTTAAATGGTTTATGATTAAGTAAATAAATATTTATGAAACATTATATTCCCAAATACTAAATGTTAATATTTAAATACCTTTTAAATAAATTATATGGTATGACTTATGATCTAAAAATAAACGTGTTTATTTATAAATAATAAGTGATAATTTATAATGGTTTATAAATTTGGTAATAAGGATTAAATATAAAATGTTTATATTAAAATTATAATTTTTTTAAAATTAATGATTTTTAATTGTTCAAAATAAGATGGGGGAATTATTTAGATATTATTTAAGATGTGTCAAAAATATTTTTGATGAATATTGTGATCATGGTTTAAATAATGAAAAGGTGTATGATATTTAGATTATATAAAATGTTTAAATAATAGAAAACTAGATTTAAAATTGTTTATAATTCATAAAATTTCATATATTTAAAATTAAAATCCCATATAATGAAGAATATGAAAGATTTTATATTGAAATGAATATCAAGGGTTTATATTCAAAATCATAGAATGGCCATATTCTTAAAGTTTCAATTATAAAAGGGATTATAGTTATATTTTATTTATGAATTTTTCATAAATTGTTATCCCATGTCTAAATATTTGAGTTTTTCATTTATTTAAAGGTTATTACCTATTTTATTCATGGTTATAAATTGTTTATATGATAAATATTGTATAATTTAGTTTAAAATGATAAAATAATTCAAGGATATATATCCTTGAATTACATGCTATATATGATAATGAACTTAGTTTTTATTATACCTAAACCTGAATTTTTAATTGATTTTATTAGATTGAAATTAGTAATTGAATATAGATTGTGTATATTATATTTTAGAGTTATGATGAATTGGATTCCTTCTTGAGTAAAGAATCCCTGAGTAGAGGGACTTGGGGTCAAACTACGTAATTACCTGGAGGTTTATACCTTGTCTAATAAAGTGAATGGGGTTGGATATTTTTTATTTAGGATTAATCATGTGTGTAACACCCCAGGTAAATAAAGAATATGACATTTTTATATTTATCCCTTTTTTTTAATAAAATGTTAATATTAATTTAAATGGAACGCTATGCTTGATGGCTTACCCAATACGCAACAACGAGTTCCTTTGAAATCTTACGTTGCACTCTAATAATAAAATAAAATTATTTTAAATGTTAGTTAACATGTAGCCGTTGTATTGGCAGGAATGAATATAAATAACTAAAATATGATTATATATGTTTGTTAAATGTTTTTACATTTATCTAATAAAGGATAAAGGCTTAAAATACGAAAAGAATTCAATTTTAGGCATATATACTCTAATTTTCACTAAAGGTGCACTTATCAACTTTTGATGGAGAACCGTCATTAAATATAGTTTTGGTCACTCTTATAAATTCTATTGGACCAAATAAAACTCTTCTTTATAATCGGGACATCAAAATTCACTTTGTGTAAATTTTTTGTATTTTTCCGATAAAGATCATTTTTTAATAAATAGTGAAAAATGTTGTATTTTAATTCAAAACCTTTTTTTAATCTAATTTATTTATATGATTAGATTATCTTTTTAATTGGTTTCAAAGTTAAATTAGAATATATTTTTACCATTTAATCCAATAGTGGTCATTGGAATTAATTTCATCTTGAAATTGGACTTAAACTAGTGTCAATCTTTTGATATTTGTTGTTTCATAAAAACACGCTATTTGCTCTGATAGCGGGAATTAATTATTAAATTAATTAATGTAACTTATATGTTTTGAATTTTTTAAAATAGACATCATTTTTGAATTTGGAATATCAAATATATCCTAGGGTAAATTTTTGGTAATTTTCTGAAAAACTTCAATTTTTGATGAATAGTGAAACCACTAAGTGGTAGTTAAAGAAACTGATTTTTTCGTTTAAATGAAACTTTACCAATTCTGTGATTTGAATTTCAAAAATCCAACATACATGCTTGTCATTAGGAAGTAAAATTTGGTTCAATTGGATTAAAATAATTTTTTGG
The DNA here is from genome assembly GCA_963277665.1 of Viscum album. Classification (NCBI taxonomy): domain Eukaryota; kingdom Viridiplantae; phylum Streptophyta; class Magnoliopsida; order Santalales; family Viscaceae; genus Viscum; species Viscum album. The sequence goes on from OY728148.1 coordinate 171,373,040, forward strand.
TGAATAGTAACTTTTAAGTTTATTAATCGCGATTAGAGGTAATTAGTGTAATTTAAGGTAAAAATAATGTTTTAATAATATGAAATGACCTAGACACATGTCCTAACCTCATTTGATGTGTCATGGCCGACCAAGAAAATCCATGGGTCAACTTGGGGACCCCATGGAGCCACTTTGGAAGGAAATTGACATTAATACCTTTTTATTTAATGTTAAAATTAAAATGTCACAAACATGTGTTATTTTACTAAAACAATTTTTATATGGGGTTATACAAGTCAGATTTTTTTACTATAAATATTCATTGGAAATATAAAGAGATTTACTACATCATAGTATTTTTTTTATAATTTTTAGACATTAACTAAACTAAATTATTTATGACACCATGATGATGCAGCGATTACCTCATTATTTAACGATTTAAATAAAATGGAATGATAATGTAAAATCTAAGACCTACACATGTCCAAAACCTATTGGATGAGTGGATTTAGAACCCTTATCAACTTATCCTCAAAACAAATCAATGTGTGACCTTTAAAATCCGAAACTCATTCTAAAATAAAGTAACATTTCCTTACTTTCCAAGAGTGCCCCTCCTCTCCTCTTATAAAAGGCCCCCACCTCTACCTCTTTACCAACACCTTTCAAGCCTTTGGATCGGCCAAACCCTGCCCATTTTGTCTCTCCACATCCCTCTATTACTCCTAGAATCCTCACTTTGTGCAGAAGTCTTCCCAAGGAATCCTTTGAGCTCAAATCAAAAAGAGTTACCCGATTTAAAGGTAGTGTCTTCTTTTGTGTTCTTTTGTTTTATTTTGCTTCTCCAACCCCCTAAACTCTTTTTATTCTTTTCTTTTGTAACAACTCCAGTATCTTAAATATACTAGGATGATTTTATAAGAATAATTAGAGCTACAATTACACACACCTACATCTAATGGTTAAATAACATACTGTTTCTGTGGATGGTGAATTTCTGCCTCACGAAACGATGATTGTTCAACACTCATATAACACCTTAAAAGGTGGCCATTAAGATGTCAATATATTTATATATGATATATAATATTTTTATATTTTACTTAAGCTTCTGTATTTTTCTTTTGTGTCATACCTTTATGGTTTCCATTGTGGGTAAAACACGATAATTTCATTTTAGGAAGTGCGGACTACCGCCCCCTCAAAGTGATTTGATTCGTTAATGCCATATGTGGGATGTATAAAGGATGGATTTAAAGTTATTATATATGATGTATGTTACATATAAATGATGAATATAATTCTGGAATTAAAATATACATACCTCTCATTTGGTTTTAATTCCATTAATATGACATAGAAATGAAAGTAGCGTTCATGAGTATGTACGGCTTACCGTCTCCATGAACGGTGCATTTCATTTATTACCTCTAAATGATTATGTAATATTATAAATACTTGTATATTATGTATATATATGATATATATGATATCAAAATCATTAATATCATTCTGTATGTAATGAACCTTTCACCACATGAACAACATGTAATTGTAAGAAGTCCCCTTTCGACTTAAGAACCAAATATCGACAAAACAAACATTATTAACTTAAATCATTACAAAATGCTTATAACATTGAAATAAGTGATCTAAAAGGAATAATTAACTTGAAAAGGGTTCTTAAGAAAGTTTAAATTAACTCAAGTTTATTATTCATGATGTTAAAGAACAATCGAGTCAAGTCGGATCCGAGGTAAGGAATCCAACCTCTCTCTTTCTTTTTATGTACTCTCTTTTATGTCATTTCTTTTAAGCCCATATTTCTTATGTTTGGGGATGTTATTTTATATTCATCATACTTTACTTTTTATGTTCATATTATGGGAGACCCTATTTGATCTCATAAATCCATTTTTGGAAGTTTTAAGTGGTGCCGTTAGGCTGCCGAGTTTTCGTAAGGGATTTTTCATCTCACTTTTATTCCCATGACATTTATGCTACGTTTGACACTATTTCCTTTGAGTGGTGTATGTACTGCACATTATTATACACTTTGTGTATTATAATTTCATTTATGGGTATTTACATCTTCATTGTATGACCCTTTTTCCATGGGGTGTACTTTTCGAAAGTTACCCAACTCGGTAAGGGGACCTTTCACCCTCCTTTTTTTTAAAAGACTTCTTTTGTTATGTCTTTTAATTCACATACTATTATGTTGGGATATGTTCTTCTATATCCTTATTTATTTAAATTTTATGTCCAAGTTATGAGATCCCCTTTATCTCTCTCATCAACCCTAATTTGTAAAATTTTATGTGACGTCGTTAGGCTGTCGAATTTTACCAAGGGAACTTCTTAACCCAATTTCGATTTCTTTGGGTTCAACATGTAGTTATTGAATATTTCATCCTTTGAATATGTGTGAATGACCTTTTATTTTTTTTACACTTAATATCCACTTATATTGGGTGTATTTATATTTGTCACACATAATTATGAGATTGATTTATCCTTAATTTAAGGATACCTTCTTTATAATGGATTTCATCTCATTTTACATTTCTTTTGAGACTTCATTGTTGTTATTCACCAATTCACTCTTATATGGTGTGTATACTGTCCTTTGACATATTATATCATGAATACCTTTATTCTCATGATATTATAAAGTTCGGATTAAATGTTATTCAGCAATTATTTGTATTCAAGAGTCTCTCATTTTGTTAAAAACTCTTTAACAAAAATATCATTTTAAATGTTTTAAAGATTTATTATTCTAAATCTTTATCTTTAATGTCCATTTTTTCAAAATGGTTTTCAGTATTTATTTATATGAACATTAATGTTTTAAAATTATAATTCCAATAAAAGCTTCAAAGTGTTATGGGACACTTTGATTCAAAAATCTCTTTTAAATGATTTTTGAAAATGGATTGATTAATTCAATATCTTGGAATTACTTATTTTGATTGAAAATGAAATGTTGTTATTGAAATGTTTATATTTTCAATATTTTATGTGTAATGATGGTACTTAGACATTTTACGGGTGGTTAAGTGATAAACCATATGACAGGTGGTGTCGTGAATACTAGGACGGGTGGTTACGTTATAACCTCCAATGCATTGGGTATAGAAGTCGGCCGTATGGCTATTCCATTTAAGTATGTTTATGTCCCAAGTTACCTTTATATGTTATGTGTTCTTTATATGGGTTTTATGGTAATCTTTTGGTTATAAAAGGGTAAGTAATGATATTTTATTCAGTGAAGAGTTTTTACTACTTCCTAAAGGTGAAAGGTATTACTTTGATAAAGTATACATGGTTTACTTGTTGCTTTGAAAAACTAACAGTTTTCATTCTTTGTGTATCCCTTTCTAAGCTTTTTATGCTCACCCCAAGTTTTTTTTGAAATGTTTTTCACAGTACTTAATGTGGAATAGGGTCAAGGATGGGATCAAGGGAAAGTCATGATATCTAATACATGGAACTAGATATGTTTCTTTTTAAGAGTTTTTATTTTATGGAAATTTAGTAGAAGTGACTACTTTGTAATCTTTTGAGATGTAATAGTTATGTCCTAATTCTCTAAAACTCTAAACCTGAAAAGATCCTCAATGTGAATTATTCATTTAATTCAATATTAAGTAAGTTTTAAGGTCGGGGCCTTATAATGTGTATATTTTCAATCACATATAATTTTAAAAAATTACATAAAGTGTACATGTACCGTATGCATATAATGCATTCAGATATGTTTGAATATATCTGACTTCAAATTGTGGGTGGGTAACACAAACTTGTGTGTTGTGTAAAGAGTTATAAATAAATATGGTTTTAACATATTGGTTTGGTATAGGGGATATTATAATGACCTAGGCTTTTCATTCATAAATATCACATATCTTTAGATGAATATTCATTACATTTCATAAACACATGCCTAAAGACAATAATAGTTTAGTGTATTTGGATACTTGAAACACAATATTCTTATTTCGTGAAAGATATGAAACATATCCCACAAATATATTCTCATATAGTACTCCTATTAGGAATACCCTACCCAAACCTTCCTTCATAACCTGAGGAAGTAAAAATAAGAAAGAGTGAGCTCAGATGCTCAGTAAGGTTAAAAATATGAGATGTCAATCTATGATCATAATAAATAATAAGATAATCATACATGTGTGTGATCATGAACATAAATTACGAAGTTCATACCCAAACTATAATAGATCATAAACATGATTCTTGTAAAAAACATTATCATTTTAGAAAACATGGGCTATAATAGTTAGAAATCCTAACAAATCAATCATAAACCATAATCTCATGTCATAAAAGTGTGACGCCATCATAAATATAGAAAATAATTTCATGTATTAAGGTTAAATACCAAGAACATAAACATAGCAGATCAGGACTCATCACATATTTCACATTATGGATCAGGACGCGCCTGTTTCCCATAGTGGATCAGGACATACTTGTCTTCCATAGTGGATCAGGACTCACATGTTGACCATAGTGGATCAAGCTCATCAACTTATTTCCTACTGTTATCTCATGACATATAAAACTTTTCCCAATGCATTTGAGAGGATTATATAGGTTATGTCCACCTCATAATTAAAACCATACTTATGTGTGACACAATTTCATAAAACATTCATCATATCATCACATCATAACCCATGTAAGTAAAACGGGTTTCATAAACATTAAATAAATTCACCATAGCATAACCCATGAAAAATGAATGGGTTTCATAAAAAATTCATCACTATAAACATTAACCATATAGAGAAATAATAATTATGTTATCATTCAATCTTATCCTCAATAAAGCTTAAGTAACATTAAAGGATTCCATCTTAGATAGAAAATGATTTTGAAAGATTACTTAGAAAATTTCTTAATGAATATAGCATTTACACATTTAAAAACACTTTTTAAAACATAAAACATTTTCAAAATAATTTTATAAAAAAATATCCTTCTAAAATTTAAAGTAAATTCAATTAAAACTTTTCTTGAAAAAAATATACTTTCCGCATTGAAAAACAATTTTTAAAACATAAAAAAATTCAAAATAATTCAATTTGAAAATAACCATGGAAACATATAAAGTAATTTTCAAGGAAAATAATGTTCATGATGGCAAGAAATTCCATTTTTTCATACATGTTAAAATGAAGATTCCTTTCACATTTTCAATAAAATCCAAACAGGACTTGTTTGGAGAATGGAATGAAGATTCCTTTAAAAAAATTGTAAAAATTAAAACATGGGTAAAATTTTATTTAATGAATAATTTTTAGAATATTAAAAAAATTAAAAACGTTTTTAGAAAACATGATTTCTAAAAAAAATGGGTTTTCAACTGAAGAGAAAAATAAAGATGATTTTTTGTAAACATATTCATTTGAAATCTTGAGTATATAATGTGAGATAAATGAAGGGGAAATTTTATTCTAATGACATAACTAGATTATAAGAAAATTTATGATTTTATTGAGAGATGTATCATAAGATTTCATCATCGAAAGCACAATCATAAACAATCCCAATGAATAATGAGATTATAACATCAAACCCTTTCCACATTGGTAGATTTTGAATCATAAACCCCTTTAGAGAATAACATAAAAAGAAACTTTAATTATCATGAATAGAATTATATTTATTATATAACATTTCAAAGGGTCTGTATATACACCTCATAAAACAATATAGATGCATAACATAACATATGTCCCAAAGAAGACAATTTGTGATAAGAATCTCTTACATCTTTACTAACTTTTGAACCTTAAACGCCCTAAAATAGAGATAATAAAATGGAAATGTAAATCCAAATAATTATTGTTAGAATAATAATAAAATAAATTCATGTTCATTATATACATCACATAAAATAAAGTGGTGGTGAATATGGCATGTGTCTCACAAAAGTAAAAAAGTGAGACGGAAATCCCTTACCGCTTTAGTAATCTTTTGGATCATAATCCCCAATAAATCATAACATCACATAAAAATTTATGTATCATAAAAATAATTATATTAATGATATAAAATTTAATAGGGTTAGTATATACACCACACAAAATAAATGAGCGATAAATTTTCATTTGTCTCCCATAATAAAAGAGGGACTAGAAATCTCTTACCATAAGTCTCGAATTCCTTAATACACATTCAAAACTACGGTTTAATAAATATAAGTTTATTATAAATGAATTATAGAACCATAAATATATATATATATATATATATATATCATGATGTATATTATTTACTTATGACCTTTTATTACCCATTTATTAACAGTTCCATGATAAAGTTGTGTTTTGGTCAATAAATGCTTTGTTTTCATGTATGTTTTGATTTATTACTTTTAGTCATATTACTTTGATCATGGATACATCATCTAAATAATTATAACCATGATATAAATATCATATATATTTATTATTCATGTATTTAGAGTGATCCATAAAAGTTAGAGATAGAAAGTGAAATACATCATTCATGGAGGCAGTAGGTCGTGTGTACACATGAATGTTGTTTCCATTTTCCCAACAGAAAGAAAGAAAGGAAATTAAATAATATATTAATATTTAATAATATTTTTTATATCATATATATCATATATTCTTATTTAAATCATCCTTATACCTTCCATGGAAAGCGTGAACAAATTACATCGCTTCGTGAGGCGGTAGTTCGTCGTACACTCAAATGACGTTATCATATTTCCAAATAATTTAAAGTAAGAATAAAATGTGATATCATGATTCCAAAATCATAATAATATCATAAATTTTATATATAAAAATTAAATCCATCATTATATCCATCTATGTGAGGTGGTGATGGAAAACGAATAACGTTGGTACGCGAGGCGGTAGTCCGTTGTACACATGAATGATGATTATGTAACCCATTTTATGGAATATGAGAAGGATTTAGTTATAAAATTAACATAATAAAATATAATTATATGTAATATACTTATTTTATTATATAATCATGATTTAATAATAATTTAAGGAGGTGGAGGAAGAATAAAAATAAAACGCTTGATTAGGGACGTTACCTCTTCTTCATACAACTTCTTTTGATTTGCACCAAAATTATTATTAGTTTGGATTTATAAAAAACATAAGGATTATATAGTGAGATTGTGGAAATAATTAAGTGATTTTGGTAGGTATTTTCTAAACCAATGGGTTTTTGAAGTGTGAAGAAAAGAGGATAGGGGTTGGACTTTTATAAGTGAGGTGAGTGGCACACTTGTAATTTTTGAAAAGAAAAAGGTGTGCCCACATTTTTCACATGAAAAAAGGCTAAAAATGAGAAATTATCAAACCTATAAGATATAATATCGAAATATGGCCAAAAATTGGTGTTGGAAAATTTTTGGGTCATTTTTAGCCCTTATCTTTTTAGTTTAACCCCACGTGAACCCTTTTTTACCTTAAATATAATTAATTATGGTAAAAAAATAATTTTAACTTATTAGATAATATAAATTATGATGAATCAAGATATGGAATCTATTTTTAAAATTTTAAATCACAAAAAGTGGAAAAAATAATTTAAAATTAATCTCGCAGATGTGATGAGAAAGCGAGTTTTCAAATAAAAAAAAATAAAACATTTAAAACATTTTTATATAAAAATAAATATGAAAATAATTTAAATTTCCTAAATTGGATTAATAGATATATAATTAAACTAATTTTTCTTTTATAAGTATATTAAAAAAAATTAAGTTTTTAAATTCTTTAAAATAAATGAAAATTCTGAATAAAAACCAGTATTTTTCACTATTCATTGAAAAAATTATCTTCTTATAAAATTATAAAAAATTCATCCTAAGATAATTTTGACATTATGATTTAAAAATGAAGATTTTTTTTCAAATAAATTTTTTAAAATGTGAAAAAAAAATTAAAATAAGTGCACAAATGGCGATAAAATTGTTTTTTTAATATAGTTTTTAATTTAAAAATTAGCTCAATTATTATCTCTTGTCTAGAAAACACATAAGATGAATATAAACATTTTATTGAACATATAATATATATTAATTTAATTAAAATCATTCAAAAAAGGTGATTTGTTTAATTTATTGAGGTAAAACTTGTTTGTGTGCATAAAATAGTTTTTCATAAGAATATTATCTTTATTTTAAAATAGTTTTTATTTTCTTTTCTAATTAATTGGTCACCAAATAATTCATTTTATATACAGATGTAGACCATATATTTTCATAATTTATTTATTATTATTCATTCCCACCATTCTAATGGCTAAGTGATAATTATCATGATAATATTTTAATAATATGTTATATTTCATTTAAACTTGATGTTTCACATACCACAAGTTACATTCAGTGTTTCCTGTAACGAAAAATATCAAAAAGATTTATTTTTTTTGAGAAAAACATACATTTCAAAAAATAATTGGGGTGTTACATTCTACCCCCCTTAAAATTAATTTCCCCCTTAAAATTCATCCCTTTAGTACTACCAACTGAGGATAATTATACCACATTACATCCTTAGGATCCCATATAAATTCCTCAATATGTTGGTTTCACCATAAAATCATTGACTAGGTTATTGGTCTTGTTTTGTATAACTTTCCCTATTTGATTCTAAATCTCTACTGGTTATTCCTCATAAGAAATATCATGATCCAGCTATATGACCTCTGATTTTATTAAATGTGATGTATCAGTTATGTACTTTCTTAGGAGATATACATGGACCACATTGTGAACCTAATAGAGGTTTGGTGGAACTTCCAATAAATAGGATACCATCCTGATATGATCAATAATTTCAAATGGATCAATATACCTAGGTATTATATTTCCTTTATATTATAAGCACAATTTCATCCTTTAGCTGTGGTTCAATCAATTTCCACTTTATCTCTTACTCCAAGAAATGAAGATTGTATTTTTTTATGCCTAAATTACTAATGGATCACAATATCCATAATATAATGATAATTCATTCATTATATCTTTAGTTATAATAAAATGGTTAGCACTGGTTATTTAATATAAAAAATATTCATATGGTGAAGTGATACATTGATCTCTAAAACCTCATACAAATTTCAACTTAAACCATCGTAAATGGTTAACCTTATGAGCCTTACAAAATATTAAAATCAAAAACTTTAAAAATAAGGTCACTAAATTTCCAAAATGAACTTATCATTAATCCACCTAACAATAGGAAGTAGCTCTTAATTGTCACAAACCAAACATGGGAATACCTTCATCATATATTCTCTTAAAACATGGAGATAACCTAAATTACCATAAAACCTTAATGAAAACATACATACTTCCTCATTACTTGAATAAAACCACATATTATTGAATATACGCCATAAATACAATAATGTTGTAAGCTCCATCAATGATAACAATCATGTATTTATCCCAACATAATTATCTCAACATCAAGAACATATTAAGGGTTATCTTTCCCTAAATAATGTGTTTTTCATAAAATATCACCTTACCATTAAATCAATTTTCTTAGTCATCAACACCATTTAACATATTATTTCAAAACCTTAATGAAAAAACTAAACTGAAAAATATTTATATATTCCATAATTCATGAATTCTAATACATAAACACTTCAATCATTCTATATCTTTATTAAACCACTAACTAGACTTCATCATCTTTTCCATGATACCTCTTTCATTTCATATGTAATTTTTAGTCCCTTCACCATCAACAAAAAAATATTTACTTGTAACTATTTTATAACCCTATTCTTGATATTTTCACCTAGGAAATTTATTTTTATAATTCCCATACTTTCTACATTTATAACATTTAACCATAGATGATGCCTTAGGTAAACCATTATTCTCATCCATTGCATTAACTGGACTTTTCATTTTTTTTCTTGGAAATAGATTACTCAATGTCCTTATTCTCCACACATAAAACATATTCTCATTCATTTGAGGAATTCCATATAGTGATTCTTCCCATATTCTAGACATATAGGAAACTGAGTCTCCTTTACTACATGTTTTCCATCACTTGAACTCTCAATGAACTCTATCCTTATCTTATTTTGTGATTCTAATAGTTGGTTAAAGTGAAAATTATTAATCATATATCATAATAATTTTTTAGTAATAATCAAAACTTTCTTCACTCCAGTCATAATCCCATTTGATTTCTCATCAAAATATTGTTTATCACATTCTGGTTCCTTCCTTTGACTAAAACCAAAATTAATAGTGTAAGAAACATGAATCATAGTGGGTAACAACATTATCATGAAAAAATAATTATATTATGTCCAAATCATGACACCTTATTTTTAATATATGAAACCTTAGTCTTAACATAGGTCCTTCATTTTCATTATCTATTTAAATCCTTCATGATTGTTTGTAAAGAGTGTGAATTTCTAAAGTATATCCCCAAAGAGTGTTTAACCATGTGTGGAACAAGGCCCATTTTCATTCACCAGGTGATGATTGAGTCTAACTCAATGTTCTATTTTATGATTTATTGTCCCTAGGTACCTCTATGTCAGATCCACATCCACTTGTAGTATTTATATAGAGATTTAATTTCTTGGAAACCACTCGTTATTTCCTTTATCAAAATTATGGGAAATTTTCTATTACTTAGAATCATCCATAGACTTTTCCTTAGACATATCCATATAAATATCATTAGAAATATCCCTAGGGGTTTCACTAATGTTTTCCCATCCTATTTTACAAAGGTTAACTAATCCTTTCCTATGGTATCAACTATAACAACCCAGGACTTTAATATATAAATATCATATGTTTTTAGATTAATATTCAATACATTTCATAAACAAATGATCAAGGACCATAATATTTTAGTGTCTTTGGATACTAAAAACACAATAATATTATATAATTAAGGATATTAAACATATCCCACAAATATATTCTTATATATTACTTCTATTAGGTATACCCTACCTAAACCTTGCTTTATGAACTTGGAAAGGGAACATAATAAAGGGTGATCTCATATGCTCATTAAGGGTAAACATAAGAGATATCAATCCATTATAATATGAAATAATAAGATAATTATAAAGGTATTTTATCATGAAAATAACTTATGAAGTTGATACCCAACCTTTCATAGATCATAAACATGATTCAAGGCATAAAATTTTATTATTTCAAAAAACATGGGCCATAAAAGTGAGAAATAATCAAAAATCAGTCATAAAGGATAAGATCATGTCATAAAATTGTAGCACCATTATAAATATAGGAAAAAAATTCATATGTAAATTTTAACTACTAAGCCCATAAATATAGTAGATCAAGACTCATCATCAGTTTCCCATTACAGATTAGGACACACATGTTTCCCATAGTAGATCAGGATGCACCTGTTTCTCATATTGGATCAGGACTCACATGTTTCCCATAGTGTATCAATAAAATAAACTTGTTTCCCATTTTTTCCTCATGATATATAGTGTTTTAACCAATTCATTTGAGGTAGATATAGGTCTCATACATCTTATAAGGAAAACCATTCATATGTGTGCCAAAATATCATAAAATATTCATCATATCATCACATCATAACCCGTGTAATGAAAATGGGTTTCATAAACATTTCATCAATTAACCATTGCATAAACCATGAAAAATAAATGTTTTTCATGAAAATTTCATCAACATAAACATTAGCCATCCAAATAAATAACAATTATGGTATCATTAAATCTTTTACCTAGTAAAGAATAAGTAACATCAAAGGATTTCATCTTAGACGGAAAATTATTTTAAAATATCGCTTGGATAATTTCTTGAGAAATATAACCTTTACACTTAGAAAAACACTTTTTAAAACATAAAACATTTTCAAAATCATTTTCTAAAAAATTAACATCGGAAACTTATAAAGGAATCTTTATAAATCATTTAAAACATTTATTGAGGAAAATATCCTTTCCGCTTTCAAAAAAAATTTAAAACATAAATAATTTTAAAAATACTTTTATTTGAAAATAACCTTAAAAAATTATAAATAATTTTTCAAATAAACTAATGGTAATGATGTAATGAAATTCTATTCACATTGTACACATTAAAACAACAATTCCTTTCACATTTTCAGTAAAAGCCAAATGGGACTTGTTTGGAAAATGAAATGAATATTCCTTTTAAAAAAATTAAAAAAGTAAAACATTGGTAAAATTTTCATTAATAAATAATTTTTATAATGTTAAAATATTTTTGAAAACATTTTTAGAAAACTTGGTTTTCAAAGAAAAATAGGTTTTTGTTGAAGAGAGAAATAAAGAAAATTTTTCTTAAAAACATTCCTTTGAACTGTTGAGTATATAAAGATAGTAAAATTAAGCTAAAACATGTATTATGATTACATAGATATAGGAGAAGAAAATTCATGAGTTTATTATGAGATATATCATAATATTTCATCATTTAAAGCACAATCATAAATAATCCCAATGAATATTGAGATCATAAAATCAAACCCTTACCACATTAGTAGATTTTGAATCATAATATACGTTAAATAATAAAATAAAAAGAAACTTTAATTGTCATGAATATAATTATATTTAAGAAATAACATGAAAAAAAATTTATGTACACCTCATAATAGAATATATATTCATAACATAACGTATGTCCCAAAGAAGACAAATTCAAACAAAAAACCCTTAAAGCTTTGGTAACTTTTGAACCCTAAACCCCATAAAATATATATCCTAAAATAGATATGTAAAAACCCATAATTTTCATGAGAATAATCATAAAATAAATTCATGGTTATTATATACACCACATAAAATAAATAGGTGGTGAATATGGAATGTGTCTCACAGAAGTAAAATGTGAGACAAAAATTACTTACCGCTTTAGTAATATTTAGGATCATAATTCCTAATAAATAATAAAACAAAAATAAACTTTATGTATCATTTAAATAATTATATTCATTATATAATATGTAAATTTGTAATTATATACACCATTAAAAAGAAACAATTGGTGAACTTTCATATGTCTCCTAGAAATAAAAGACTAGAAATCTCTTTCTATAAGTCTTGACTTACTTCATACACATTCTAACCTCCTATTTAATAAATATAAGATTATTATAAATCTATTATAGAACCATAAATATATATATATATATCATACCATATATTATTTACTTATGACCTTTTATTACCCTTTTATTAATAATTCCATGTTTAAGTCATGTTTTGGGCAATAAATGCTTTGTTTTTCATGCATGTTTTGATTTTAAATTTTTTATTACTCTTAATTTTATAATATTTAAATAATATAAATAATTTTAACCATTATATAAATATCATATATATTCATTATACATTTATTTATAGTGATCCGTAAAAGTTAGAGATAAAAAATGTAATACACCGTTCATGGAGATGCTAGGCTATATATATGCATGAATGTTGTTTCCATTTTCCTAAGTAAAATAAAGAAAAAATGGTAAATAATATATTAACATTATATAATAATTTTTATGTAATATATATCACATATTATCATTAAAAACATCCTTATTACCTTCCATGGAAATCATGAATGAATCACATCGCTTTGTGAGGCGGTAGTCCACTGTACACATGAACGACGTTATCATATTCTCACAGAATAGAAATTAATAAGTAACATGTGATATAATGATTAAATAAGCATAATAATATCATAAATATAATATATAAATAATAAATCCATCATTATGTCCATCTGTGAGTGGTGGTGGTGAAAAACTAATAACATCGATTCATGGTGTGGTAGTCCACCGTACAAAGAAATGATGATTTCGTAACCCATTTTATGGAAGAGAAGAAAGATTTAGGTTATCCCATTAAAAAAATAAAATCTTATCATATTTAATATACTAATGTTATTATATTATAATGTACTAATAATAATTTATATAGATGGAGGAATAAATAAAATAAAATGCTTGATTAGGTGTATTACCACTTCTTCAGAAAACTTCTTTTGGTCCGCACCAAAAGGCTTATTGGGTTGGATTTATAAAAAAAACAAGGCTTATATGATTAAATTTTGGAAGTTATTAATTTATTTTGATAGGTATTTTTGAAACCAATTGGTTTTGGAAGTTTTAATAGGAGAGGATAGAGAGTGGCCTTTTATAAGTGAGGTGACTGGAAAACTTGTAATATTTGAAAAGAAAAAGGTGTGCCCATGTTTTTCACATGAAACAAGGATAAAAAATGATCCATTGTAGAAACTATAATATATAAGGTCTAAATGTGGATATAAAATTGTTTTTGGAAATGTTTTGTATCATTTTTAACCCTTATCTTTTAGTTTAACCCCCAAGTAAACCCATTTTTACCATATCTGTGGTAAATAATTTTTATAATTTTTACAGTTCATTATGGTCAAAAATTAAGTTGAAATTATTATATGATATAAATTATTATGATTACAAATATGGATTACATTTTTCTAATTTTCATTCATATAAGTGGAAAATTTTAATTTAATAATAATCTTGCAGATGTGATGAGAATGCGAGTTTTCAAAGAGAAAATGTTCAAAAGTTTAAAATGGTTTTATATAAAAATTCAATATAAAAATGGTTCCAATGACCTAAATTGGATTAATATATATATATAATTGAACTTATTTTTATTTTAAAAACTTATTAATTTTTTAAAAAAAAATTAAATGCTTTAAAAGAAATGAAAATTCTTAATAAAAACTAGTATTTTTTCACTATTCATTAAAAAAATTATCTTCTTAGAAAATTATCAAAAAATCACTCAAATATAATTTTTAAATTATGATCTCAAAAATTAATTTTATTTTTTAAAATAAATTTTCTAAAAGTGTAAAAAATTAATTTTAATATAAGTCCACAAAAGGTGACAAAACTTATTTTAGAAAAATACAGTTTTGAGTGAAAATTGGATTAATTATTATCTCTTGTCTAGAAAGCACATAAGATGGATGTTAAAAAATTTATTGAATTTATAATATATAAATTTTATTAAAATAATTCACTAAAATTGATTTTTTTAATTTATTGATGTAAAACGGGTTTGTGTGCATAAACATATTTTTTGAGAAAAAAATTTCCTTTATTTTTAAATAATTTTTATTTTCATTTATAATTAATTGGTCACTAAGTAATTCATTTTATATATATTTGTAAACCATATATTTTCATAATTTACTTAGTCATATTCATACCCTCTATTCTAATGACTAGTTGATAACTATCATAATAATATTTTAATAATATGTCGTGTTTCTTTTAAACTCAATGTTACGTGTATTGAAAGTTGCACTCATTGTTGTGTGTAATGAAAAATATTGAAAAGATTATATTTATTTGAAAAAAATCACAAAGTATAGGGCTGTTAGAAATATAATTCCAAACTAAATTACTAAAATCATGCATACATAAAAGAGAATAACATGAGATAAGATGATGAGATTAAAATACCCTTTAAATACTAACAGTGAGATTCCTTCCAAATCAATACTTTTCAAGTCCTTGATCATTAAACAAGGTATTGTTGAGCTCAGTACAAGTACCCCAAGATTATATTATATAAGGTAAGAAAGTTATAAGTGAATGTGTATTATCTTGGTGGTATTGTTGTGCTTCTCATGAGTGTCCCTTTATTGTATTTTTTTGTATTATTCTTGGAATTTTATTTGAGTTGCACTAGTTGGGAAGGCCAAATGGTTAGGATAAAAGATGAATAGAGTTGATTGTATCCATATGATATATTGTACAAAGTGTTGTTTGGTCAACTATAATATATGATATGATTGCTAATTTTTTATACCAAATATTGTCATGTCTTGTTTATGTGACAATTGATGTAAGTCATGGTGAAATATGGATCTAGACCCACTAATGGATATGATGTTTCTAAAAGGGGTAATCATTTTAATGGGAGTATATTTAGTATAATTCCTTATTAAAATGTTTTAATACATGATACTCATCTGATAAATGATTTTGTTGTATATAAATATCATCATCATCATCAAACTAAAATTTTAAATTAATACTTGAAGGAGAATATTAATATAAGCAACTCCTAAGACTAAAAAATTAATAACAGTTATTAAATAAGGATTGATGATTTTATAAAAAAAATAGTTCTGAAGGTAAATTCTATGTGTGGGAATAGTTCCTTCTTAAGTAACCATGTGTTGAAATTATTAAAAAAGTGAATATAGATACTTATATAAGCATATATTTATTCATTCAAGGTTAAAACTGTATTAGATAAAAAATTACCAAATTAATCTTAGTCTCTACTTATGTACTCAATATGATTGGGTGCATTAATGATTTAAGTAATTTTAGTGTCATATACTCAATATTATTAGGTATGTGAAATTATATTCAAAATGATTTAATATGTTGAGGAATTGATGAGACTAAAGGTTTCCTTAAAACTTTATTGGTTATAGAAATCAATAATATTATTCAGACAGATAAATGAATTCAACTCTAAGTCTTACAAAGTGTTGTAAATATAAGGTTATAATATGAAAAGAATTTAAGATTGAAGTTTTCTTTCAATTAATAGACCAAATGAGTTGATTTATTGATAACATGGATACTTAAAGCGTGAATAAAATATTAATAAAATGTGTATTTCTATCTCATCTAGATCTTAATAAAATCATGTAAAGAATATTTGTTTAAATTAAATGATATGGGTTTTTTAATACATGGGTTTTATGATTTTTTTAATTCTATAATATTCTTTAAGTAGAGACAAAAAATGGCTTGTTATGGTTAAGGAATTTACCCTATTGTCATCTATGGAAATGTTCCAAAAATATTATTGAATTCAAGGAACATTTACCAAATATTATCAATGTGTTTGGAATATATATGAACTAGGCATATGATGTATAGTTTCTAAAATACTATATATATAGTACAAATATGTAAAATTTCAAACCAAAATAAGAAAAATTGGTTTAAAATTTCAGTAATATTTCTTTATGAAGTCAATCAAGGTCATTGAAAACTATGGTTTTCATGAAGGATGTGTAATAATTCAATATGATTATATTGTCTAAGATATACCTAAAGGATTTTTTTGAAAATCCATGTAATTTCCATGTTAGGCATGGATGTTATAGAAATTAATTCATAGATTTCACTAGTGCAAAAACACATTTTAACATTGGTTTTTTTTTTATTTTTGATGTCAGTTTTTAACCGACGTCTATAAAGGCAATGTAAAAAATAGTATTTTCGGCATTGTTTTTCTAAAAACTGATGCAAAAAATCATTTTTGTTGAGGGTTTTGGCATCAGTTTATTAAATAAAGTGACGCTGAAAATCAAACAGGCTTGGGTTTACGGCATCGGTTTTATAAAAAACCGATGCTGAAACACCTTTTTTTTAAATTGACATCGGTTTTTAAAATAACTGACGCCATAAGTTAAAAAAAATTAGAAAAATTAGAAAAACTACAATTCTAATTAAATCGAAACCCCTGTAAAAAACATAATATACACAACAATCAAACCGTATTTATCATTCAATAAAAATATATAACTTACATACTTTTATCTAGTTAATCAAAAAATTATGTACACATTTGTATTATAAAGTAGAATTAAAATACACATACCTGCAATCAATGACTTCTTTCAAAAAGTTTGTGACCTTTTTAAGTCCCACAACTCCAGCATTTTTAGTTCTCGCACCACCCAACTATTTTTTAATATCCAAGACAATACATTTGAGTCATTGAAAAATTTACATAGATTCTAGTTAAAGATCAATGCATTAATAAATATTATAAAAAATTAAACAAAGACATTGTAGAGGAACTTGAGAGAACTCAATGAGTTCTAGTATCAAATGTTGGAAGAATATATTGTTTTAGGCAATGCAGCATCTGTGGTTAAGGTTGAGTGGGATGGTTTGATGGTAAACTATGCTAAAATGGATGATCAGATAAAGTAGGCTGATAATGAGATGGCTAATTAATATACTCGATGGAAGATCTTCATTATTCACTTCAAATTAGTGATTTTTTTCCTTTTATGTGCATGTTGGTATCCCATGATGGCTGAGTGTATGTACATTTATTATAATAGATGTATACTAGGATATATGTTTAGGGTTTTTATGATTTAATACCCAAATTACCATGTTTCCAATTTCATAGAAATACGTGATATGTTAAAAAATAATTAGGGAAGAAGTAGATAAATATCTTATATTTCATTTTTATTTGAGTGATAAGCTGAAAAACTAGTTGAATAGGATACCTCATCAATCTGTTACCACTTGGGGTGATCATATACATTGGAGGGAATGACATTCATTCTATGCATGTTATTTTATTTTTGACCTCTAGTGGATTTGGAATATATCTAAACATTTGTGTTTCCAATGTGTCCATGATTTTTATGTTATGCACAGTGGTGTGTGTGTGTGTGGCCTTAAGAGACGTTTCCTGATATGGTAACTAATGTTCATGTGTAGCCCATGAGACCATATTTGATGTTTGATTCCCTAAAAATTCTTATTTAAATTTTTACCATGTTACATAATTATCACATGTTTATGTATGTTTCTACAGATATCTCATGATGACATGTATTATGATTCCTTTTATGATATTTCTTGTTGAATGTATTACCATACCTAGGGAATCATTATTTGGTAGTTGGAACAGGTGGACCATCATGATATGATTATACCAGGGTGGTTTACCTGACACGAGACAATGATTATGATGTACCTATGATACACATCAATATCATTTCCCAGTTGTTTTGGTTTATAAATCATCAAACTCATCATAACATATTTTTTCTTCATACATAGATGTGGCGACAAGTTGTAAACTACCAGAAAAATAGGCCATGAACTATGTTGGCTATTGAGGCTCCGATAAGGATTCATTCCATCAGTATACAATCCCATTCTTAGATTTCTAACTTCACTTCCAAAATCATGAAAATTTTTATCAAAACTCTTCCAATGTGGTGAATCGATAGGGTGACATGAGTTACCATCAGAGATGCGCTCATCTGAATGCCATTATAAACTTTTTGTGTCAATTGAATTTCTAAATAGACGCTTCAAATGAGGAATTATTGGATGGTACCAAATTACTTTAGCATGAGTTTTAATTCTGGTAACTAAAAATGAATCACAATTGAAATATCATAATTGTATGCAAAAAATATTAGATGATATCATTAGAAAGAACAAAATTGATTTTTCATGATGTTAGATGACATCACCTTATAATGAATCTGAGTTGACTTTCCCATTTATCTTATAATGTGATGTCCCACATGTAGGAAAACTTGATAAATATTCATTTTCTTTCCTATACAGTACACAATCATTGGGGTAAGCATGTATCTTTTTATACCCCAATCCCATTGGGAATAATATTTTCTTTGCCTCGTAATTGGAATCTGGAAGCTTGTTGCCTTCTGGGAGTACCTCTTTTAAAATCTCAAGTAATATAGATAAACTTTTATCACTCCACCCATTTTTTTATTTTAAGTAAACTAATCTCAAAATTGGTGATAACACTGTATATTTACTATAACCTGGGAATAATGGTTTCTCAGAATCTCCATACAATCGTTCAACAGTTGCTATTTTTTATGGTTTCAACACCTAAATCATGAATTAATTCTTCAATATGATCCTCTACCTCATTATGAATATTGTCATCAACATTGGATGTTGAATTTTTATTTCTTTCACCATTCTAGATCCAATGTGTATAATTAAGGCTAAAACCATACCAAATGAGATGGTCCTTGATTTCTCTAGAGTTTAACTTTCTCATATTTAAACACATCACACATGGACAGAAAATAAAATCAATGTTTTGAAGATTTCGTTTAGAAAATTCCAAGAATTCATCAACTCCTTTTTCATATTCACTAGTGGTTCTTCGTAATTGTATCCAATTACGATCCATTCAATATATGATATCACAAAAATAATTGGTGAATATATTAAAACATATAAACATTTAAATATATATATATAGATAAATTGTAAATAGAAATACATTTAATAAAAACTATTTATAATCAGATAGAAAACACCAGATATGAAACACCTTTACAAATAGTAAACATTTTATTTTCATATTATATACATGTGTTATATTGATATTATAATTAAATTATAATATCAATCTTCTAAAATTTATTAGTTCATTTTACATAGTTGTTGCATTATTTTGATGTTTCATGTATCAAAAGTATTGAAGATTGCATTAATTTAAAGGGTGAAAAATTAGTTATTATTAGTAATATGAAATAATAATTAGGGTAAATTTTCATATTATAAGTGAAATCAATCCTAATACTCCCAAAATGATGACAGATGAAATTAAATACATAACAAAATTGATATATCTTACAACACATTTGGGTGAGAGAACAATAGAATCATTTGAGGTATAATAAGTGGTTATGGATCCATTACATGTTCTAATGAGTATATACATAGATTATTTGTTTTTTGGTATAATTTAGGTAGACATGATTCAATCCCCCCAACCCCCACCTCTCTCAAGTGTATTTTCTCAATCCTATGAGGAATAATATGTCAGATAAAAATATTGTTAGAACATTATTTAGTCAATTGGTCAAGATAAAAATAATTTCAGATAAAACAAATTCAACACATTGACTAATACAATTGGTCAAGAACATTGACCAATACATTTATACATAATGTTAGATAAAAATAATGTCAGATAAAAATAATTCAATTTTTTTTTGTATAATTTATTCAAGAACATTGACTAATACATTTATACATAATGTCAGATAAAAATTCATAACCTAAAATCATACAACTCTAATCCATATCAAGAACATTGACTAATCACTTTTAGGGATGACTATTAACTATGTTCCAACACATTTTAAATAAACTATAAACTAATATTTTAATCAAATCAAAATTAATATTAAATTATCAATAATTTCACTTCAAAATTTAAAAAAAACTTACAAAATTTAGAGTTTAACTTGAAAATAGATCTCTAATCCAAACTTTGATCCGTATAAAACTTTGGAAAATTAAGCATTGTAAGATCTAGAAAAAAAATCGATTGTAATAACAAAAAATAAGATAAACAATAAATTAAAATCAAACCATCGTTGAAAGTCACTCAAAATAGCATTAAGGAGAATAAATAATCTATAGACAATCAAAGAAGACCATATAATCACTACTGGAAAAACTACCTATACCCACGGTTCAAAACCGTGGGTATAGCCTCCAAAACTATGGGTACAGCCTATACCCATGGTTTTGGGAACCGTGGGGCTGAGAGGCACCACAATAGGGGTCTTAACCTTTAACCACGTTTTGGAAAAACTGTGGGTATATATAGGTGCCACAGGTGGCCGCACTGCTGTACAGTTGGCACAACACTTTTCCCACAGTTTGAAAACCATGGGAATTTATATTCAAAATATGAAGCAGGAAAGGTTCGACCGCAGGACGCACCGCACACAGGCCAGCGTCACTGACCAACCGAGCTGAAGAGGCGTTCTTTACATATATATATATATATGTAAATATATTAATATAGCCGCAAATCGAAAAATGATAATGGCGAGGATCGAACTCGGGACGCACCGCACGCATGCCAGCGTCATTGACCAACCGAGATGAAGAGATGTTCTATTCGTATATATATATTTATGTAAATATATTAATATAGCCACAAATCAAAAAATGATTAAGGCGATGATCGAACCCAGGACCGGTGGAATAGCGGTACCTCGCCTGACCGACTGAGCTGTGAATGTTTTGTTAATATAACCATACATCTGTTTACTTATATTATTTAAACTCATTTAAAAGAAAAAATAAGTCACCGAGATTCGAACAGGAGACTGCGTTCAAATACATGGATGTCCTGACCAACCAACCTACGTTTATTAGTTGTAAATATATTTGTATTTTTGTAATTATATTAATCCAAACCGTGTTCCTGCCAATTTTTTTGTTGTCCTGCGTAATATTTTTCCCCACCATAAGGCGGGAAAGCTATACCCACGGTTTTAGAGAACTGTGGGTATAAGTCTTCCAAAAAAACCCCAATACCCATGGTTTTTCTAAACCGTGGGTATAGGTCTTCTGAAAAAACTCTATACCCACGGTTTGGCCAAAACCGTGGGTATTGGTCTTCAAAAAAAATCTATACCCACGGTTTTCCAAAACCGTGGGTATAGATCCCCATATTATCCCTATACCCATGGTTTTTTGCAAAACTGTGGGTATAGGACCATTTTCCAGTAGTGAATGAAGAACGCAGACCACAGATCATGAAAATGGAAGAAAATCATTAACAGTGGTGGTTATAAATCACAAATAAGGCTTCGAAGTCGTTGCAAGTTGAGAGGAGCCTCCACGGTTTTCAATTTTGAAGAATAATAAAGATGAGGGTTTACTGATCCTGACAATTTTTAAATGACTTTTGGCTTCAGTTTTTAAAAAACCAACACCTAAATTTTAAAAAAAATCTGCATCGGTTTTGGAAAAAACCAACGCGGAATTTTTTTTTTTAAATTTTGGCATCGGTTTTGGTAAAAATCGACGCTGAAAGTCTTCAGGGTTATTATTTTTAGTGTCAGTTTTGGGGAAAACCGATGTTGAAAATAACACCTATGGTGTCGGTTTTCCTTAAAACCAATGCGGGAAAACTTTTTTTTTATTTTTGGCATTGGTTCATGTTAAAACCAACACCAAAAATCAGCACATTTTGGTTTTTTGCGTCAGTTTTTAGTAAAACAGATGCAAAAAATCACTCATTAAAATTTTTGGCGTCGTTTTTTAGTAAAATTGACGTCAAAAATTTCTCACACAAACTATCGGCGTCAGTTTATAAAAAACCGACGTTAATAATTTGACGTTAAATCTCGTATTTCTACTAGTGTTTTGAAAGTTATGTGGTACCAAATTTATATTTTACAAAGTGTTTTAAATATATATAAGTTCAAAATCAAAGTATTAATTGATTTAGTTTTTAGTTTATATTCATGAGTTGAAGTAAATAGTTACTAGATCAAGGATTTAAATGTAAAATATTTTATCAATCTCAAATAAATCTAAGTAAAGGATGTGTATCATAATTTATCTTATATGAAAACAGATGTTGTTTGATAATAAAGAGTTGTTGTGAACAAGTATGAGATGATTAAATGTATATAAATGGTTTATGATTCATAAAAAGCATGTTTTTAGAAGAAGATCTCGATAAAAAAATTTATCTAGGATAAAGTGTTTATCTAGGATAAAGTGTTTATCCATATGTTTGTTAAAATATGAGGGAATGTATTCCCTCCTCCCATAGGTGGTGTATTTTAACAAAATATTCTTTTCGAAATTAAATATTCCTAACATATAGAGTTTCATATATGTAATAGAAATAATATTTTATTTGTTAAATTTTCCTACTAAAAAGTAAATAAATTTTATTTCCTAACAGAAAATGGTTTTTTCATATTAGAAAGACATTATGAAAATAATTTAATGTCTAATAGTCTTGTGTGAGTATGTTTAGACTTAAAGAATATCATAGCTTAAAAATAAAGGATTCCATTGATCTTAAGTTGAAGTGATTTCAAATTTTTAACCTAAAATGTTTAGGATATGTGATAATAATAAAAAATGTAAAGTGTTGAATTTAGTTACCATTTAAAAAGTGAGTATCACTATTTTCTAAAGGATTATATTAGTCTAAGTTAAAAGATAATTTTAGTTAATATATTAAAAGTGATTAAGTGATATTAGAAAACAATATTTTAATTAGTTATATTATTTTAAGTAAATTTATTTATAAAATAGAGTTATAAAGATGATGATGATAAACTTAAAAGGTTCTAAGTAGATGGTATAAATCTACATCATAGCATTTGATGTTGTGAAGTTAAGAGGTTTGAATATGTTTAAGTAGTTGAATAATGAGGAATTTTATTCCTAAGTCTCACTATTATTCAAACTGGCCTACTTCATAGATGTGTCTCACTAAAGATTTCAGTGAGAGGGTTTCATCATATGGTCATATCAATGTAATAGGGATTAAATATGATGTAATGTATTAAAAAATCCAAAAAGTATTGAAAATAATATATTGGTATGGAAGTTATCATATATGATATGATAAACCAATGATTATATTGGTTTTGTTTATTATTATTGAAGAGTTTAAGAATATTAAAATGTATCATGTTAGATAAAATCTCTACTTTATCATTTTTTCTCATTGGTGTATAAATTTATATATAGAAATACATTTTCTGGAGAGAAATGTTAAAAAAACCTATCAAAGTATGAATTTTGGTTTATCCAACTAAGGTTTTTCATGAATTATTATAGGTTATAATGAAATTTTAAGGTTGGCATGAGTAGGGTTCTCATATAGAGATACAGAGTATGCTCATGAGACACAAAACAAAGAAAAATATTATTTATGAATGTTGGATGACCTACTATGTATACCACTTAGAGTTTCATAGAGATATATTTGGTATACTAGGGGTGCATGGATCATATTTGAGTTTTTTATATTATATGGCCTTTTATGTATAGAATATGAAGTGTCATACAGATATATTTTTTATACAAGGGGTGCATATATCATATTTGAGTCCATATTACTTGAGGTTGGTGAGATACCTAGCATGAGAAATTTTATACTTTGATGCTCAACTTACACAAGTCTATATATAAAATTTTCTAATATGGGGGTGGTGGGTATGTTTTTTATCATTTATTTGGTTTTAGCTTTACCAATATGGTATTTTTCCTCTTGTATGATGAGTATACTATTTGGTTCCTCGATTGAAATCGGTTATAGGAGTGTGTGGATGCACCAAGATATTATATATCTATCCAGATAAGGTACATATATTGTGCTTATCTATAAGGATGAATGAAATATAGTGTATCCATAAATTAGATCATTCCACACTCTAACAATCAAGAACATATGAGTTGGCTATATGGGATTGAGATGCTTCATGTACCATGGTTACTCGATGTCTTGGTCAAAGAGAAAATATGAGAATGCATGTTTTTATATGATACAGATTGGTGGAAACGAGTATTTAGATATGTGTGTTTACTTGATATCACACCATATCCATTTATAGTTTGGGTAGAATTGATGATTTTTTAGATTCCATTTTTTTCATACACATATGGATCCATAGATTCATATTTTTATCAACACTATTAAGTCTCATGAGGTCACACTTTGTGATTGACTAAATGGAGATTGAGATTCACTTAGAGAGATTCTCTAAAACAATTTAGAGTTAATTCAAATGTATTTTGGATAGTAATTTACAAAGTATTGAATATGATGTAATATAAGGTTAAGTTATGATTGCTTCCCAAAAGTGTTTTGGAATATATGAAAATGTAGTTTTTTAAATAATTTTACAAGTTATTGTTTACGATACAATATAAGGTGAAATGGCACAAAGTTTAATAGGATTTATTATAAGTGGGATATTAAATTATATATATTCCCTAAATACATATACATGAAATGTGTATTACCCACCATAATACATCTATGAGTTATTTATTATGATAGATATATCGAGATGCATGCATGAAATAAGATTTCATGCATGAAATTTCCTTTAATCGAATGACCAATTGAATATTAAGTGTGTTAATATTTGAATGGTTCAAACTCTCTTAAAGATATCATTTATGAATTTTTTACATGTGATATAAAGTGTTGAGTTTTCATTCATGAGATGAATGCACTAGTCATGGCATTTACTCATGTATTATAAATGCATAAGTAAATACAATAGAAGTTGAAGAGTGTCTTCAACATTCTATATAAACCATTTCCATATGATGTTAGTGAGTATGAAAAATCACATAATTCTTGGAAAAATTGTATATTACCCAAATATACATTCTTCTACCACCTTTATTTAAGAGATGTTAGTACATCATGGAGGATGGAGAATCCCACATATGTGATGTGTGATTCTGATCGACTCATGGATACCTTTGGAGAAAGGATGTATTTTTTCCACTCTTAGTGATATATTTTAATCCCATGAGATGGTTATCATGATGATACAGATGATATTCGGTGAATGGTACTCCATATTTAAAATATTTCTTCATTTATGTTTATATTCAGTTTTGCATTTCTTGCATGGGTAATCCTCGAACATGGGTTTAAATTACTTCTTCTTGATCTAATAATTTTTATTAATATCATTAAAAACCCTTCAAAACACATTTTTAAAATAAAGTATCATACTATCATGGAAAGAAATTTAGTAAATAATGGTTTCTATCGATTTGAACATTTATAAACTAGAAAAAAATCAAAGAAGAATAGAGAAACAAGTGTACATTTTCATGAGTATGTAACTTATGTTATCTTCTAGATTCATCCTACACAATTTTCTTTATAGTTATCAATTCTTAATAAAATACTAGAAACCTTTATGGACATGTGTCACTTATACTTTTATTAATTTTTTAGAGATAAAGTTATAATCTATTTAGAGTGTCCCCACTACATTCACATAGGTGTACCAAAAAAGTGTTCACATGTTCCAGCGCATGTTTGATATCCTTTGTTCATTAATGTTTTTAAACTCACCCTATTTTTCTCATTTGAACTAATAACTGCTTTCCTAGGATGTAATATTCAACTCCCTTGAAATTTCCTTTGTTAGTGGATCTGCCAAATTTTGGATTGATCTAATAAAGTCTACAATTATGATACCATCTTGTATCAACTGCCTTACATAGCTATGTATGTAACCAATGTGTCTCAATTTTCCATTATAAGTATTATTATATACCATAGTAATCATTTCTTAACTATCACAATGTATAAAAATTGATGACATAAGCATAATCCACTATGATAGAACTTATAAAAGTTATATAATCCATTTCTTTTCTTTACCAGTAGATGTTAAAGAAAAAAACTAAGAAGTCATCATGGATTCCATTATAAAAATTTGTTTCTTCGATCCCCAATAGTTCTCTCTATCTCCAAGTGTAAAAACCAGCCACTCATAGAAGAGTAATCCACTAGGTTTTTAATCTATCTTGCATTATAAAAACCTTCCAACAAACTTAGTTTTCCACAATAACATATACAATAATTCATAGTTCCCTTTAGATACTTGAGTACTCTTTTAAATTCATCCTATTATGAATAACCTGAATTACTTTTATACTTTATAAACATTCAAACAACATAATAAATATTAGGTTTTATGCTAGTGATAACATACATAATACACCCAATAAACCATACATGTTCTAGTTGAGCAACTTCCCTACCCAGATTTGGTAGCACCCTACTCCCAGAAGCATATAGGGTAGAAACCAGTGAATAATAAAATTGTTCAAACATATTTTAGAGTTTTTCAATATAATGAGATTTGGAAAGCATAATAAAATTCATATTCTTAAAAACTAATTCCCAAAATAAAATTAGGTTTACCTAAGTCTTTAAAATTAATGTTTCTATATAAAATGGACTTGTCCTCATTTACTTTGTCCATATTAGTTCCAAATATTAATATTTCATTAATATATAAACAAATAACCACATCATTATTATTATGAAACCTAATATAAAAAACATTTATCATCTTGGTTAACTATAAATCCATTTGATAATATTATTTCATTACATTTTGCATGCCATTATTTTGGAGCATATTTTAAACCATATAAGGACCCTAGAAATTTAGAAACATTATTTTATTTTATAGGTACTGTGAATCTTTCTGGTTGTTCCATATATATTTCTTCATCTATTTCACTTTTTAATAATGTCATTTTAACATCCATTTGGTGTATTTTCAAATTATATATGGAATATAAATAAATTTAATTCTAATAGAATAAGTACTAGTCACAATATCATAAGTATCGAAATAATCAAACCCTTCCTTTTGAGTAAATCCCTTGGATACCAATCTAGAATTCTATTTTCAGTTGTAATGTTGACATTTCACTTTCTTCTAAATGCCCACTGACAACCTATTGGTTGCAAACCTTGAGTAAAATCAACTAATATCCAAGTATTTATCTTGGTTATAGAGTCTATTTCATCATTTATGGACTCCTTACAAATATATTAATCAAAAGATGACATTTCTTATTTGAAATTGTTTGGATCAAACTCTATATTGATAAAAATTGAAGTTTATATAACAATACTAAATTAGTACCTTCAAAAAATTACATATAGAAATTAGATCCATATGTCTTGGGTATATGAGGTCATTTACTTTTACAAACCTCCTTGATCCTATCTTCTTGAGATACATTATTATTTGATCCATATTCCTCTATTTGGACTTTCTTAGGTAAATAGATAAACCTAGATTCATAAAAGATAACATCTCTTTATTCAATTATTGTGTTAACAACTACTAAATCATTATATTATACAACCATTAACCTATAATCTTTTTAATGCTCTATATATCCAAGACATGTTCTATCAATACATATTTTACTTGACTTTTCCTTTTTTAGGTTTAGGTAATATTAAATTTTCATAGCAATCCCAAACCTTTAAATAAGTTTGGTTTGGTTTTTTATGCTTCCATAATTCATATGGAGTCATATCCTTCCCTTTTTTGGGAACCTTATTTAGAATATGATATGAAATTTATAATTATTCTCCTCAAAATCCATTTGAGATAACTGAGATAAAAATCATGTAATTAACCATTTCCATTAATGTTTTATTCTTTCTATTAGTTACACCATTTTTTAGGTGTATAGGGATTTTTTTACTTCATGTATAATCCCTAAGGATTCAAATAGTGAAAGAATATGATATTCACCTCCCCTGTTGGATCAGAGGCATTTAATTGTTAGCCCAAACTCATTTTTATAGATATAAAATTTACCTATAAATCTATCTTTAGAATATAAAAGATAAACATGGAATGATCTAATCATCAATAAAAGTTACAAGGTAATTTTTATTGCCTATAGTGGGTGCATCATGAAAATCACATACAAACTTATGTATTAATTCAAACAAATTACTTTTTGATTTTATAGTTGGAAATGGTTTTCTAACTATTTTAGTTTGTATGAAAGTTTCACATTTATGATCATTCATATCTATACTAGGTTATAATTCCATTTTTGAACTGTTATGTATTTTCTTATAATTTATGCGACTTAAATGATTATGATATAAGTAAAAATACTCTAACAAGTAACTAAGAACAACATTTGTATTTAATTTTAATAATCCAATATATAAGTGACCCTTTCAAACAAAGATTCCAGCCTCCCCGAGAATAAGTTTATATGAAATTTGAGTACATATGAGACATCATTTAAGGTGAGTATATTTCTTGAGATAAAATTGAGATAAAAAACACTCTTCCCTTATATGTTTATACTTATAGAGTTCCTTATGTAGATTGATGTCCCATCTTTGATTGATTATAACCTCTTGAAGAGAGATTTATTATTTCACACATATCTTTTAGAACTAAAATTGATCCACCAAGAAGAGTTATCCTTGAGAAAATTATCTTTGAAAATTGTGGTTGTAAATTTCTCATTTGGAGTGTTATTTCCATATTTCTTCTTATGGAGACGGTAGTCCTATTTGAAGTGTCCTGACTTGCTATATAAGTAGCATGCCCTTTTCTTCTTCTTGAATTCCACATTTCCTTTTGAAGTATATTTTGTATTTTTTTCCCTTTTAGGACCCATATGGACCCACTCCCTCCACCATGAGGATCTTGGATTTATCATCCTTAGGTTTTTTTCCTCATTGTACTTTTTATATTCATACTCAATTTGGAAGTAGTTGAGTAACTCTTTGAGAAAAATATCATCCTTATTGTGATTTAAATAATGTTTAACATTCATCATTATTCAAATAAGGGGGAATATTATTGATGATCGATGTGGTAATGATGACATTATCCATGTTTATCTAGTTTTTCTTATGGCCCTGTAAGATGTGTTGTATTTCATTGAATTGATCTATGATAGATCTACTATCTACCATTTTGTATGAAATAAACTTCCTCACTAGGAATTTATTTCTTGCCTCATCACCAGTGATGTAAGTGTTTATCGTTTAATGTGTTATGTATTTTTCCTTGATACGTGAGTTCATTATTATTCCATTTTTTCTTTATGATTGAAACATGATGCATCTTATCTTTGAATATATGGGATTTGGAGTTGAGAGCATATACACCACATTAATCATCACAAGTATAAAATGCATTCTATTTTACCACATCTTGAAATTGTTGTCATCAAATTTTTCATCGTATTTTTTAGCATCTCCATATCCATATTGAGGAATATACTCTTGAGATTAGTAGTTATATTGGTGGATAATGGATACAGATATTTTTGGATGTTGGTAGATGTGTTGGAGTTAGTTCCCTAGAACAAACATATGTATAATTTATGATAACCTGTATTCATATTTTTTTAATATTAATAAACTTATTATCACATCATGATTGTTCTTTTTCATAACATAGTATATGATAATGTCCCAATAGTAGTTGTCCCACTAAAAGGTCATAGCAGTTCCTCGAAATGATGAGAGACCAGAAGTGCTACAAAACTATTCCTAAATATATGTTCTATAGCCAGATGATATCATTTGAAGGATACAAATGATATAATCTATCAATGGTGGATAATCATAGGACTTTGATTCACCTTCTCATGGTGTTTTCCATTGGTAATATCCAGTAGGATATTATGAGAACGAGACTCACCAGTAGGAAATCGACATTTATATGTTTCATTGGATGTTCTCATCTATGGATGTGTATATTAGTCCTTAGACTTTAATATTATTATTAATGGGTATTATGAGTCATGTACTTTGATGTATTGATGAAAACCGTGATGATAGATGTTCATGGTGGGGTAGGATATGTTGGGTACATCATGGGTAATATAGAATTAATGAATAATGTGATAAAGGATTCATCCCTTATATTCTTTAAAAAAAATTATATCTCAATCCCTTTGATGGAAATGATATAGCCTAAATAAATCCATGTTCATGGTGTTTTATAGGAAAATTTAATTTCCGAGAAGTGAAAAAAAGATACATCGAACACATAGGTTGATGGAACCGGTATGTAACCCACTTGATTAGAGATATCATGATAAAGGGATTATAATACACAGTAAGTATTTGTATGAGGTATTATTTCATTATGGAATTAACTTCTTTCTCTATGGATTCCTTAGAGTGTTGTTAGACACTAACCTTGGAATTTAGTCTAATTCGCCTAATGCCACTGAGAATGAGGCTTAGAGGGTCACACACTAAGTGTATCCAAAATATCAGTTAAATAATAATATTATTAATTATTATTTAACAAGTTTAATCAATATTATTCCTGCATGTGGTTTAATAATTATTCATATTTGCTTGATCGCATTTATTCCATCATAAATTATTCGAGATAATATAATGTGAGCGGAATATTAAATAAATATATTTTTTCTATTTAGTGAATATAATATTTATTTATTGGTGAATAATTCAGTGATATTTATTTAATAAATAAATATTCATTATTCAAATCCTAATAAATATTTTGAAGGAATGGAGGACTGAGTTTAATGGTCTGGTGAAAAATAATAAATAATAAATATTATTTGATTAAATAATATTTAATTTAATTTTCAAGTTAAGCGCATATCAAGAAATAATAATATTATTATTATTATTAGTAGTAGACACGGGGTTCTGTAGGGATTAAATAAATAATAAAGGTTACTTGTGCAATTATTTTACTTTAACCCTATCATTATATAAACCCAATTATATTATTTTCTAATAGAGCTAATTCATTTTTTTGGTTGTGCACAATGGATTTGGAGAATCCTATCAAACCCTAGAGAGCTCCCTTCTCCAAGAATGCTCCCAATAATGGAGAGAGATCTTCCTCCACCTCCCACTCTCAAGTCAAGATAAAACTAGGAGAATTATTTGGAAGCGGTTCTCTAGGTGATCAAAGGTGAACAGCGCAAGGGATGGGATCAGCCGTGCTAGCACTCGGAGACTCCTACGGCGATGTTTGGAGATTTTTGTAACACGTGTTGATCACTACTAGAGGTAATATACTTTTATTCCTACAATTCAATGATGGTATAACCCGTATTTGTTTTCAGATACATCAATAAAGAAATAGTTCCAATAAGGTGATTATTTAATTAATTAAATTGATTATAAATAATATATGATGATCCTCTCTCTGTTTTTAGCATTTTATCCCTTGTGTATATTCTTTGATTCAATTCCTTATATAATGATGTTTATTATTGTGTAAATCTCAGATTGATCATCGATCATGATAAAAAGAAAAGTTTGGCATGACCCATCGCATGCTTCTGTTGTGCCCGGAGCCTAAAAGTGGTGTTAGAGGGTTCATATAATTATTTATAATTATTTAAAGATCATTGATTTATTTAAAAAAATTATTTAGTTTTCAATTCAATTTTAGTCATTATTTTAATATGAATTGAGAGATATGCTTCTTCCTCCTTCATTTTTCATAGATCTAATCAATAAAATTAACTTTATGAATAAAATAAAATCGAAGATCTCATCTAAAGGTTCCAAGAATTTTGGTCATATAACACAGTAGTGCATGTCATGTAACCAAAGTTACATGTTGTTTACTTGTGTTCAATGCATTAGGAATTAATTCATAAATTAATTCAAACCATGTGCATTGATGACACGTGGTGTATTTATTTCTTACACTACATGTTGATCGGGTTGGAATGGAACACGGTCAACTGGAGTACATGCCATGTAACTCATGTACACAGCATGTAGTCCCATTGAGTCATAGACGGGTTTTTTATACATGGCCTACCTGAGGTGGCCATGTAATAAGGAGACCACACATCATGTAGTCAATTATACACATCTTGTAATCCAATTTTTTGAGGCACAGTTTACACATCGAATCCCTAAGAGTGTCACGCGGATACATGGTGAGAGATGTACATGTCGTGTAGCTTGTATATACACACCGTGTACTTATACCAAGTTATGTAGATTTAAAATTTATTTATTATACTATGTAAACCTTATTGGCATGTGCTTACGTGTGGTCATTAATTTGATAGGACACTCCATGTGATGGGTTTTAGTATATATATATATATATATAATATCTACGTAATGTTCATATATTCATATCATGTATAAGTCATATTACAGTTTTTACTCTACATGCATTAAACACATTACAAAAAAATTATGTAATTCGTGTAATCATTAAGTTGATATTGCACATCATGAATGTACGTGATAATTCATGTATGCTATATGTCATAAAGAATAAACAATATATAAGAATAATACATGTTGGGTATATTTGGATGGGTATTCACTATGTTTCCTCCAAGGTACATTTATGTACACAATTAATTTTAAATGAAGTTGTTTAATTTTTTTAAAATTACGATGGATGAGAATCTCGGGGAAATTCAGATGAGAATTAATATAAAATAATTTATTAAATAAAAAAGATAATTAATTAATTCGAGCAAAATTTATCTTAAATAAGGATTATTAAAAATTGAATTCTAGTTTTATTAAATGCATAATTCATTTCATGAATGTAGATGCTCATGGTCATATACTAGGCCTTTGTATGTGATTGGTTTCATTTAATTTATAATTAAATTAAATTGTTGGTTTGTGTGTCTTCTCTCCTCTTATCATATAAGGGCATTCATGCCCATGGTTTGTTTTATTTAAACCCTTTTCCCCTCACCTTCATCTGGGTAAAATAATATGTAATGAATGGAAATTCCAAGCTAGTGGAGGTTGTTCAAGTTTGGAGTTGAGATGAAACCAATCCAAGAGAGATACATAAGTGGACAGGTGGAAAGCAGTAATAGGAACCTTAATTGGTTCAAGGTTTTTTTCCCCTAGGTCAATGGTTAGTTTATCAACTACAAGATAAACTAACCATTAGTAAAATCTTATGATTATATCACTTTATTATTTTATTTCAATCAAGTTTCATGGTTATTTCATTATGGATGTTTTTTCAAAATCACATGAATTAATGAAATTAATGATCATGCAAGATAGAACTAAAATAAATTGTCTTATGCATAAATATTATCTAATACATGGTTAATCACTTGAGTATATCCACTTAATATTAAGAAGAATGTGATAAATATAATAATTGTAAATTTAAAAATAAAATTATAAAATCCCTCAATAACATAAATTAAGTCAGTATAGCCTTCCACTACTTCAGTTAAAAATAACCAGCCAAAGTTGGTATACTTTCAATTATCAAGGAATTCTAAATTAAAGTTTTTGGTTGACTTAACTTAGTTTACATCAAGGGTTGACTACCAAAGTAGGACTTGGTGTAACTGAGAGGCAAGGTTTGAGTAAATCCAATTTAAGTATTTTAGGATTGGGCAGTCCACTCAACAGATCAAGGAACTGTGAGTTAATGTGGTTGGAATTTGGAATACCTACCTAAAACCATTAAATTTTCTTGACCAACAAAATTTGGGGTAATGAGAAGGGGAATATGGATCCTTTCCACTAGAATGTCCAAGAAATAGGATATTACAAATCCAATGGTGAGGGCTATTGGTTTTGGATAAAATAGTGGGAGATTAATAAATATAATATTTACCTATTTGTCTAAATTATATTAAATAGAGTATTATAATTATTCTAATATTATTTTTAGAAACAACATTAAAATGACTTAAAACATATCACTGTGGTCCATACTTGAGAAGGATAACATTTTCATTGGCACAAATTTCCAATAGTGGCAAAGGCTCTTACGCGTTATCCTTCACCATGAAAGGAAATTTTATGTACTGGAAGAACATATTATTGATGTGCCTGGTAATGAGAAAAGTGATGAATATTTATCACTCTATGAGAAACATTTTAATTATTCCATATATGTTCAATGTTTCATGCTATCATCCATGTACAATGAGTTTTTGAGGCAACATGAGGACATGAATGCGTATGGAATGATGTCTCAACTTTGGGATCTCTATCAAGAGAAGGTGAGAAAAGAGAGGTATGAGATCTCAAATTATTTGTTTATAACTAATCTTAGAGAGTATGTGTTAGCTATGTCTTATGTAGTCAATATTATTGGCTACATTTAATACTTATACATCTTATAGATTAATTTTCTGGATGAGTTGCTTACAAATATCATACTTTCATCATTGCCTAAGACCTTCTCTAGTTTTATTGTTAATTACAATATGAGAAATAATGAGAAGAGTCTTTCAAAACGTATTACCATGATTCTCCAAATGGATAAGGACATGGGTCGTGATAAACCCGCGGTCCTTGTGGTGAATGAGAAAAGCAAGAATAAGGAAATGGGGTCCGATACACATAATATGTATAAATCTCCCAAGCATTGTACTTTCATGAAGAGGAAGATCCAAAGGAATGGTAAAGAAAAGGAGGTAGTATGTTTTTCATGTGGCAATCCAGACCACTAGAAGAGGAACTGCACTTAGAAGCAAGGGTAGATAAATGTGAGTTTGTTATCGAGTTTAATCTTTCAATATCTACACATTAAGTATTAGATACAACTTATGGTTTTCACATCTGTATCAAAATATAGGAACCAATTAGATTCTATAATATTACTAGAGGAGAGGTGGATTTATGAGATGTCAATGGCGTGAGGTTGTATGATCTATCCAATGGTTACTAACACCTTTCATTACCAATGGTAATGATTTTGATTTTAAAATATTGTTATTATATACCGATGGTTACCAAGAACATAATTTTTGTATCATGCCTAGATACAGATGGGTTTATTTTGATGTTTGTAAATAAAAGTTGTTTCTTTCATATGAAAAATATATGTTATGGTATGGAACATTTAAATAATGGTATTTATGTATTTAATTATGAAAATAAAGTTTTGGTAATTGATAATGAATCATGTTCACGTGACTTATATAACACCCAATTATGGAATCACTATCTTGGTCATGTAAACAAGAAGTATTTGATAAAGCTCTATAAATATGGTTATTAAGAATCTTATGAAATAAAACCACTTAAAAGATGTCATTCTTGTTTATAAGGAAGAATGAACAAACCACCATTTGGTGGACAGGGTGAAAGGACCACATAACTTCTAGGATTGGTACACACTAATGTGTGTAGACCATTTTCAGTAGAATCTAGAGGTGGATATTATTAATTCATAGCTTTTACTAATGAATTTAGTAGATATGGATATGTAGACTTAATATGGTATAAGTTTGATTCCTTTGAGAAATTCATGGAATTCAAGAATGAAGTTGAGAATCAACTTGGTAAAAAGATAAATAAGATTTGATCAGATCAAAGTGGTGAATATCTTAACCAATAGTTCATCGAATTTCTACAGGATTTAGGGATTCTATATCAACTCACCCCACCTTATACACCATAATGGAATGGTGTTAGTGAAAGGATGAACCATACCTTGTTATAAATGGTAAGGTCGATGATGATTCGTGAAAATATTCCATTATCCTTTTGGGGATATGAATTACAAACTGCATCATACACATTAAACCAAGTACCAACTAAAGCAGAAAATGGAATTCCCTTCGAGATATGGAGTGAAAAGAAACCCATTTTTTCACACACATGTATGGGGTTGTGAGGAGTTTTTTAAGGCCTTATCAGGAAACAAACCATCACCTCAGGGAACAAAGTGTATCTTTATAGGGTATCCCAAGGAAACAAAGGGATACTGCCTATAAAACCCCTCAAACAAGAAAGTGATTGTCACTAGACAAGTCATATTTATTGAGAGGGATCACATCCTAAAAAGGATAGTGGGAGAAATATTTACTTTAATGAAGTTGATACTCAAGATACATAAGAGTTAGTACAAGAAAATATTCCAAAGGTCCCCATGGAAGAAGTAGTTATGGAAACACAAGTATGGTGTAATAGTGTAAGAGAGGTAAGAGAACCAGAGAGATATGTTTTTCTAGTCACCAAATATGGTGACTCGTTATTGCTTGACAATGATGAACCTCTATACTACAATGAGGTATTAGAGAGATTGAAATAACATTGTCGTGGGTGCCCTCAAATGATTAGTGGTTTTTGGGTACTTAGGTACAACAAAGTGGCTGACCAAGGTCGTCTCTCAAAGGAGGAAGTAAATTAAAACAACTTCTTAAAGTTATTATAAAAGTAAAATAGAATAGAATTAAAACACTAATTGAAAGGATGGGGGTGGTTTTTTATAGTTTATAAAACTTTAAGAATTTTGCTGGAAGAAGATTTCATTTTTTTGTTTTTAATTTTGAAATGAAGTTTGATTAAAAAGACACAGCAAGAAGATGTTTTTTTAGAAAATATTTTAAAAGGAGTAATCGATCTAACTCTACCTATTCATTTACTTATTAATCATTATAATTTAAATCAATATCCACTTAATTATTATCCCCTAATTTGTTAACCCTAAAACCCTACTAGAGTTAACTTAACCACAAAGATGAAATTACTTAAACCCTAGGCTAGCTTCGGAACACGCAATCGCAGCACCCTGCTTTGATTATTGTTCTAAGGTTAGCTTATGTTCAGTGGTTAATTATAGCACATATCTATTCTGTAAATGATGATGAATTGTGTTTAGGGATTATATTTGAACTCTATAAATTTATCCCATGTGGTCTTGTATTACTGATTAAGATCACGCTCTCACAATTTACACAAAATCTCGACCTCGTGTGTTTTTGTGTTAATTGTTAAATTGATTGATTAGTTTATTATAATTTAAAAAACACAATTCATGGATCATATTAATTTAATTACAGTATCTCAATGATTCAAAATAATTAAATTAATAGGGTAGAAGATAGATCGATCACTAAAAAACTACTCTTCCATGGGCGGTGTGGTCATCGTGGAGACGTTTTGCATGAGAAAAGGATTGAAAGGGTAGAAATAACTCTCATCTCTACTCTTGATTTTAGCCCAATTAATAAGATTAATATAAGAATAAAAATCAAGAACACAGAAGATTATTTGAAGAAAAATTCAAGATACAAACATGAAAGAAAAGAAATGCAAAGAGGAGGTGGGAGAGGAGAGCCTTTTTGGAAGAGAGGTTTGCACAAAGCCTTACTTCTTACAAGAGTTTTTAGGGGCTAACAAGAGACACCCTTTAGTACACACCTTTAAAAATACTCTACCAGCCCTCCCAAAGAGTAAAAACCCCCTTTAAATGGATTTTGTGAGGGCTAGGGTTACATAACTTTTTAAGTGTGAAATGAAAACTCGGACAAATATTTTATTCCAAGTTTCACCACATATTTGACCTCCAAAACGCGTGAATTGGCCGTCCTTATAGAAGGATTATTTGTTCCAAATCTTGTCCCAGATCTTTTATCAAAATTTGGGCTCAATCAAATCCCAGATGAAGAAGATACGTCCCAAATGGTAAATTGATATCCAATCTGGATAGTTCAGTCCATCTTTGTCTTAATGGCCCATTTAATCCACCCATATGCACGATCCAGCTCCCAAGTCCTGAATAGAATTTGTATCCCATTAAGTCAGTAACACATTTAAAAAAATTAAGTCAAAATAATTTACTGAAAAATATTTATTCCCGAAATACTACAGTGAGTTTTAAAAGGGTAAAAGTAGAATTTTCATCAAATTTGCAAATGAATGATATAATCCCAAATATTACATAATTGAACATATATAGCATAATTTTAGGAAATTATATCATTTATTATCAATAAAATATTCAAAAAAATAGTGTTTTATTAGAGCTCATAAACTTCAAGATGGAAAGAATCCATGAATTCTGAAAATTGATTCCATGTGTTATAACCAAGTTTGGGTCCT
This sequence comes from Viscum album, assembly GCA_963277665.1. NCBI lineage: Eukaryota > Viridiplantae > Streptophyta > Magnoliopsida > Santalales > Viscaceae > Viscum > Viscum album. The sequence goes on from OY728148.1 coordinate 171,412,067, forward strand.
GGTCAATGTGTCAGTTGATGTAAATATCATTGGATGTAAATGGGTATTTAAGATGAAACTGGACATGGAAGGTAAATATAATATCTATAAAGCAAGGATAGTGGCTAAAGGGTTTAAACAGCATCAAGTAATTGACTACGATGAAACATTTTAACCAGTTTTAATGTTTAAATAAATTAGAATTCTACTTGTTATAGAAGCTTACCATGACTATGATATGTTTTATATGGATGTAAAAACTACATTTCTTAATGAGAAACTTCAGAAAGACTTATATGTGACACAACCAGATAGGTTTGTGACTCTAAGTGATGCCAAAAGGATTTTCAAGTTGCATATATCCATTTGTGGATTGAAAAAAGCATCCAAGTCACAGAACATTCAATTTGATGAGGCCATAAAAGAATTTGGTTTCATTAAGAATGAATGTGAGTTGTGTGTTTACAAGAGGTTTAGTGGGAATGTGTTCATTATCCTAGTAGTATATGTTGATGACATATTACTTTTTATAAATGACATATTAGTCTTACAGTCTGTAAAGGACTGGTTAAACAAGTGTTTCTCCATGAATAACTTAAGTGAAGTAGCCTATATTATAGTGATCAAGATCATTTGTGATAGATCCAAGTGACTTATTGGACTAAGTCAAAGTACATATGTTGACCAGATACTAAATATATTTAATATGGAACAATCCAAGAGAGTATTGTTTCTAATGTTACATAGTTTAAATCTTTCTAATAAAATGTGCCCTCAGACACAACATGAGAAAGAGAGAATGAGTAAGATATCATATGCTTCGGTGATAAGATCAATCATGTATGTCATATTATGTGCTAGACTTGATGTTGCCTATGAATTGAGAATTGTAGGAAGATATCAAACTGATCTAGGAGAAAAACATTGGTTTACTATTATAGATATCGTTAAGTATCTGAGAATAACTAAGGATGTATTCCTAGTGTATGGAGGAGATGAGGAGCTAGTCATCAGGGGATATATTGATGTAAGTTTTTAGACAGATCAGAATGATATGAAGTCATGGTTAGTATATGTTTTATGTCTCAACGGAAGAGAAGTGAGCTAGAAGAGTTCAAAATAGCTAGTTGTTAATGATTCTACAATGGAATCTGAGTATATAGCGGCTTATGATGTAGCCAATGAAGATGTTTAGATTCGGAACTTTATCTAGGAACTTGAAGTGGTACCTATAAGTAAAGGCCTTATCACATTGTATTGTGATAATACTTTAGTGGTGGATATTGCAAAAAAAATCCAAGGTCACACCAATAGATAAAGCATATACTCCAGAAGTATCACCTCTTAAGGGATTTTTATCAAAGGGGTAAAGTTGCAGTAAGAAGAGTGCTCATACAAGAGAACATGGTTGTAAAGACATGTATATTCCATATAATTTTTTTAAAAAAATATTTGGGATTATTATGAGTCTACAAAAATTGATAGCACATGATTCCAAGGCCCAATGTTCCCAAAATGGAATTTTGAAATTTTTTAAGGTACGTTCAGTAAATGTGCGAGCAGGAATTTCTAACTTTTGAACTTGTGCTTGAAATTGAAATCTGAAGGCATCATTGAATTCGCAACACCAGGATTCACTTAAGGGAGGATTAACTTCGACCGTAGAAGGTCGAGGGAAAAATTTAGTTTCATGTACTTTTTGAAAGAATAATAAAATAACATAATATGTTATTTTATTTTTCTACCACCTCTTGAGTGATGGTGGTGGGGACCAGGAAGTTGGTTGGACTTTTAATGAGGGAAATTAAATGTTGGTTACACATCAATTGTGTAACCACTCCTCCTTTAATTAATGTGGTTCATTAATTACACCAATTAATGAAACTATTAATTGAAAGGAGAGTTAAACTCCTAAATCCTCCTTTTAATTATTCAAATGTTGGAAAAAAGGAGGATTGGTGAGATATTTTAGGAGAACTCCGATGAAGCACCAATGATCAAACCTTCCAATGAAGAACGGAGGCTTGGATGACAACGTTGGGGAAAATGATTCGGGATCGACAAACGTCGGCGGCTTCAACGAATGTGGATTCTTCTTCCACAACCGTGACATCCCCTACATTTTCAAGGTAGGGATTTTTGTTTAAATACAAGTGATTTTATTATTTCAAACCCTCGTTCTAGGAAAAACATGACGAATGCAGATCAACCAAAACGAGTTGATCCACAATTTGTATGAAACTGTGGGTGGTTGTTGAGGGAAAAGTTTGAATGGGGTTAATCATTATCTGTGTGATGTATTGTTTACTACACACTTGATATGAAGCTAACACGGAGGGTGTAGGCCAAATGAACAAGGCTCGGACCCTCCACCGCTTCGGTTTTTTTTGCGTTCTTTGGGGGCAGATTTTTAACTCGATGGAATCTTGAATCTGGGAGCCACATAGGGACGGGAGAATCTCGGGAGTCTCGTAGGTGCAATTAGAAGGGAAAACGGACCACCAAAGCTCACATGGTGGCCCGTAAAAGCCCCGTCGGCACCGGCGGCCTATGGCGGTGGGAGACGGAGGCGGGCAACGACGGCGGGCGATGGGGGTGGGTGACGGTGGCGGGTGACGGCGGCGGGTGACGGTGGCGGGCCACGGAAGTGGCGGGCCACATCGGAAGGTGGTGGCAATGGCAGCGGGTAGCGGCGGCGGGCGATGGCAGTGGGCGATAGCGGCGGTCAGCTCACGCCAACCGCGAAGGAGAGGCGGCACTGTGGAGGATAGCAGGGGTGACCGGTACGTCATCACGCGTTGCGGAGGCAGGCCACGACTTTGAGCCGTGGCGGAGAGGTACCACACCCCATGGGTCCCACTAATATAGGGCAACGCCATGTGGTGCTTCCGTTGTAAACTGAATGGAATTTTGTCCATTCGGGAGGGAAAGTGACCCCCGCGCGGGTCACACCCAGCCAAGGCGGGTCGGGTTGGTCCCACAGCCTAGTGGGCCGGGCCTGCCTCAACTCTGCTCATTCGGGCTGGCCCATCCAGTTCAGGATGGGTCGGGTCAGACCTGGACCGGGTCGGGTTGGACCAGGTCGGGGCGGGTCAGGTCGGTCTGACCGGGTCGGACCGGACCTGGACCCTTTTCGGCCTAGATACGCTTAAAAAGTCGTATCTCACAAACCAGAAGTCTGTTTGACAAACCGTCTATGGATCTAGAATCCTTGGAACAAGACAGTCCTTTTGAGATACTGCACATGATTTTTAGAAAAAGTTTGAGTATGGTTGGTTTGGATCGAACCCGAATCAAACCATGCCCTCGGTACTAAAACGCTTATAACTCACAAACTGGGAATCCGATTGATGTGTCGTCTCTCGCGTTGGAACCCTTACAACATGGCGGTCCTTTGGGTTACTCTTTTTTGGAACTTTGTAGAAGTTGAGGCATGACTGATATCTTGAGGAGCAGATTCTACAGAACTCAAGAACACTGGGTCTAGGGAATCCTGTGGTTGGATGTCAATTGAAGAGTGACCCTGTGTGGATCAGCATCATAGCGACCCTATGTGGATCAGAATCATAGCGACCCTGTGTGGATCAGCAGTGTACAACCTGATGAGGACTAAACTTAGAGAGGCCCATCATGGATCAGTGACATACAACCCTGTGTGGATCGACAACGGAACAACTCCTTCATGGTTCAGTTATGGAAACTTCTTAATGGAATAAAATGATATATCGTAAGACTAATCATCTTTATTCTTGATCTCTGGGTTGTATACCTGGTTTGAGTTGAGTCTTTTTATTTGTGCTTTGTGATTGAGATCGTGTCTTGTGGTTTTTCCTTTGTGGAATTCTGAGAGACCTTCGGGGGTCTCGGGGTCCCTACTGGGTATTGTTATACTCACTCATACACGGGCTTCACCCGTACCTTATCATGTCTTGTGTAGACGATGAGCAGCTTGGCTGAGACCTTAGGGAGCTAGGACTAAATGGTATATGGAGGTGACAGGTTGACGTGGAGAGCTGTAGAGATGAGTTGTACCTACCCTTCAGGTAGGATCCTTGGAGAGAAATCTCATGAGTTGTTTTCTATTGTAGTTGTTTTTATTTCAATTGGGCTTGTATTATGGCCCCTTTACTCTCAGGAGTTGTGTGTGTGTATAGGTATCCAGGAAAATGCCTCCCACTTGTAGGTTTATGCCTTCGGTGCTAGTCACTAGCCCCTGGCCTTCGGGAGGCGGGCTTGGTGTAGTCACATCATGGGCCCCATGGGACGGGTCGTGACAAAGTGGTATCAGAGGAGTCAGTTCTACCAAAGAACTAGGACTATGATCTTTCCAATGGAGAAATAATGTTAAGTTTTTTGTGTGTGGTTTTCAATTTGGGGAGTCTGGTGTTGTTATGGTGGCCGACGTATCCATACACCAAGACCCTGAATTCTGATTTCCAACTTGGTGTACAAAAACACTGATTGCGTGTGTTTTGGAAATGTTTTAATTTTGATATCTTTTGAGTCATCTCACCATGTATAACTTATTGACCATGTATCGCCTATTTCTTTTTAAAATTCCACCACGTAGATATCCAACTGGGATTCTAGAGAGAGTTCACGATGACGGCCCACCGAACGATGAGGCTTTGGTGTAGGGACCTCTTACAGCGATAACACCTTCATGTGGTGCACCAGTAATACCACTACCTGTTGGTCAGTAGTTTCCGCCATCCCCACTGGCAGATGGTACACACTGACTGAGTGAATTTCACGAGTTCCATCGGTAGAGGCCTCTAAATTTTTGAGGTGAGACATATCCTTAGGCAGTTGAGGACTAGATGGAGGCTATGGCTAGAGTTTTATGCCTAGTTGGGACACCAGTAGAGCAGATGGTGATCCTAGCTGCTAGTCTTTTCCAGATCATGGTAGGGAGATGGTGGAGCCTGGCACTCCAGTTACACGATGAGGCAAACCTCACCTGGACAGACTTCAAGAGCCTCTTCAGAGCGGAGTTCATTCCAACGACACTATGATCTATGCGTATTTAAGAGCTCCTACACTTACAGCAGGGTAGCCTGACAGTGGCCCAATACTCGGTGGGATTCACTGACCTCTCTCATTACTCCACTAATATGGTACGAGAACCTTTCTTCAGGGCTCAGACCTTTAAGCAGGGTCTCCGATGGGAGATCAGACCATTGATGATATCGCTCAATATCCCGACGCAGGCTGTAGTGCTCGAGCGAGCATTATTGGTGGAGAGATTCTTAGCTGAGCAGGCACCGACGATGAGAGCCACCACCGAATGATGGGAATTTGAGTCATCTATAGCAGGAAGTAGGTAGATGAAGAAGAGGTCCAAGCAGGCCAGACCTTCCATAGGACGACCACAGGATGCAGGGTCAGAGGTGCGAAACTCTTGAGGTAGAGCAAGCCAGCAGAGGAGCAGACTATGCTTCATGTGCAGCAGGAAAGGCCACATGGCTCACAACTGCCTGAAACATCGTACCGACAATTAGAAGACGGTTGAGGGAATTTTGAGGCAGAGGAACAGATTTGAGCGAGGAGGTCTACAGGGCAGAAGACGTGGAAAAGGAGCAGATCATGTAGAAGATGGTGGGAGGTGATTTGAGGTTCTACCACCACCACCTCCAGGTGGTCCACCCCAACCTCAGGGAGCAGGCGAACAGGGACGAGAACAACTTCAGGAAGCTAAGGCATATGACCACGGTGCTCCAGAGATGATTCAAGGTACGACATGTGTCTACTCCACCCTAGTTTCAGTACTTATAGACACAAGTTTCAGTCACTCTTTCATTTCCACGGATCTTGTTCAGAGCTCGGAGATTCCGGTCGATCCATTAGCTCGATCCTTACGATTATAGACTCCTACGGGAGAAGATTTGATTATTAAAAACTGATACCGACAATGTGAGCTAACTCTAGGAGGCGAGAGCTTTGGATGGAATCTCCCAGTAGCAGTGTCAAGGCCTTACTATTTCATCTTGGGTATGGAATAGTTATCCACAGTCCATGCTCAGATTGACTATTTTAGGTGCAAAGTGCGGTGTGTCTGTGAGGATAGAACCAGGTTTTCCTTCACTGGCGAGAAGGGAAACTTTGCATCTCAGGATGGACTTTCCCAGATGAGGGTGCATTCGTCACACATTAGTTGGCTAGGCTTACCCTCAGAACAATTCGTGATAGGAGTTTGAGATATCCTATAGTGGTGGACCAATATGTTGATGTGTTTCCTAAGAATGTTCTGGGACTACCTCCTCATAGAGAGGTAGACTTCAACATCGACCTGTACCCTGGGATGGCACTGATATCTAATCCAGCATATCGTATGGCTCTCGCGAAGCATCGTGAGTTTCGGGTACAGCTAGAGGACTTGTAGAGGAAGGTTCGGTACACGACATGTTTCACCAAGGATTTCTCAACCCCATGTCTCTGCCCACACAGTCAGTGACACAGTTAGAGACTACATGGCGTGTACATACATTAAACGGTGTGTACTTAAGAAAAACAGTTCCTTCCCGAACATAAGGATGTATGGCGTGTATTAATCATTACACAACGTGTATTCTGGGTTTTTTTTATAGTAAGCCTCAGAAACTACTCTAGAACCCAGAAAAACACTGAAAAGAACATCAAAGTGACAAATTCCAATCCGTGGGGGGCCCATACTCCCCGTGAATCAAATCTTGGCATCTTATACATGTTATATAAAAGCATAACAGTGCAATGATCCACCAAATTCCAATCCATGAGGGCCCATAACACCTCAAGAACCAAATTTTAGCATTCATTCAAACGAAACCTTACACAATCCAAACCCCTATCAAATAGCAGGTATTCTATCAAGTCATTTATCAAAACAGCATGCATATCTAGCACAACATCTATCACAATAACATGCAATCAGTAATGCACCCTAAATGGCATGGAAAGAATGCATGACATGTGATCTCTATCAAGTGCCTATATGATGCATGAGATGGAATACCCTCATCTCATCAGGTTGCAACAGAAATAGAACCTCAATATTATCAACAATAATAGCACAAAACATGTGAATCACCCAATGGTGAAATCAAATCAACTGTAATAATTGAAAAACCAGTAAAATCACAATATATGAGGTAAATTGTCTTTTCCCCATACACGGGTTAGCTACTCTCGGGCATAGCTTATTACCAAGTACCTATTCCTTCTTTTCCCTGGCTATAGGATCTAAATAGTAAGTCAAGAAGAAAATAATCCTCTGATACCACTTTGTAACGTCCTGGTTCCAGGATCCACCCAGAGGTGCCCCATACCCGGTTAGTCACATGGCCTCAAACACATTTCCCCAAATGCCAGAGGCTGCCGAATAGTAGTTAGGGCATTGGGTGTGATAGTGAGAAAACTATACCCTCATTGGCAGAGTAATACATCAGAAATAAAAAGATAACAATAGCGGAAGTAGTAATAACATGCAATAAGTAAACAGCGGAAGAATGGAGGTAATAAACAACTAGAGCACACATATATATAAATGATGCATGATACATATGTCTATAAAAACAGTCAAATAGGTCACAATGCTAGAATAAAATACTAAACCAAAGTACAAAGAAAACAAATTACTCCAACAACATTGCAAGCCTCAGCTTGGTCTCATGCTCTCCAGCTCCATAGCAATCAAGTACCTAAAGTAGAAGGGCGTTTTTCCTTATATATACCTATAGTAATATAATCTGTTTGGGCTCAAAAGCATGACCCAAATAGGGTGTGAGACGAATCCTAGTAGGCAACCACCTAAATATCTGTTCTTAATAGTTAGTGAATATATATGGCAGACAATAAGCAAAATGAATCATTAAACAAGGAAGTACTCAAAAGTAAACAATCCTACAGTTCAATTTCATTCATTTTCAAATATAAAGAAAGAAAGTAATTAAAAACAAGTAACCCTATGGGAAGTACTCACAACCTATCCCCTTTGGTTCAATCTATCAAAAAAATCAACCCTCTGGGAAGTACTCATAGTCTAACCCCTTTGGTTCATCTTTAGTAAAGACACTCTGAGGAAGCACTCACCGTCAATTCCCCCTATGGTATTTTAATGGTAAATAAAGACACTCTGGGGAAGCACTCAACATCCAGTTCCCTATGTGGTCTCACAATGTGAATCTATAGACACTCTGAGGGAGCACTCATGTCCATCCCCCCTTTGGTCTCGCAATGTGAAAAGTAAACAGACACTCTGGAGAAGCCCTCAGTGTCCATTCTCCCTATGGTCTAACACACCAGGTTCCCACAGCCCTATGTAAGTCAATCATGAACAATGATATTTAATAGTCAAATTAAACCTTAAGAACTACTTGGATAACATCTTTCAAGAACTTCTTGGCTAACAGCTACAAGCATAAAACAGCATCAGATAATATCAATCCATCCTAACAACACTATCCATGGAAAACAAGCAGCCTAACAGGAAAAGCTAGACCAAATGGTCAATATCAAATCAGACATGGGAAAGCACATCCATAGCAAGGTAAACAAGCCTAATTAAAATAAAAACCCATACTCGGGAAAACAAGGCATGACAGACATTAACAGGGTTAAAATCCCTAAACACGCAATACCCTGTTCTAGGGTATTGGGCACTTTTGCACATAAATTTCAAAGAATAACTACGGAAAGGCACAAACCACCTACCTTAACGTTGTAAGATTGATATACTCCATCATTGGACCTTGAATCAAACTATAATGAGATATATCTACAAAAAGGTCAAAAAATTTCATCATTGAATATCTCACACAAGAGGAGAAATCAAGATAATGGGATCTATAAGAATAAAGAACTCATTGTGGTTATTCCAACGCAATCGACGATGGTCGATTTGGATAACGGACGGTGAGTCGGAGGCCTGGAAAATATTTTTCGGTATCCATCGCTCCTGGATGAGACAGACCTAGAATAAGAGGTTTCTACCGATTAGACGCAACCCTGGTCTGACATAACAATTAAAAAGAAAAGTACATGGTGTGTTCTTTAAAAGTACACGGCGTGTACTTGCCTTAACCGGCCTCTGATTTAGTCGGTCTCTAGGTCACCCCACACGGACATATACTCAGTCGTTACATGTGCATGTACTCGTCCTTTACACGGCCAGTACACGGTCACCTGCGGCAACCGGGTACACAGCATGTACTCCTTAAATTTCCAAAAACTTCTCTTTTTCTTAAAAACACCAGAAATCAAGATTCATACCTGAGATGAAGATTTGGGTTCTTACAACACCACGCACCTGAAGATAGTTCTGGATACACTCTAAGAGCACCAACTTTTTGGAAATCTCTCAAAGTGCCAGTTATGGATACGGGAAGTCCACTTCCTAGGGCACGTTACCTCAGAGGCTGGAGTCATAGTGGATCCGGGGAAGATAGAAGCATTACTTTCTTGGGAGCCACCCAGGAGTGTGGTCGAGGTTCGGAGTTTCCTAGGATTGGTTGGGTAATACTGGAGATTTTTACCCAACTTTTCCAGAGTTGTGACACCCTTGTTAACTTTTTCAAAGAAGGGATAGCCCTTCGTGTGGTTGGAGAGATTCCAGCAGAGTTTTCAGGAGATGAGGTAGATACTGATGAGTGCCCCCATCTTGAGGCTATTGTAAGAGGTTTTTGGGTATATAGTCTACTGTGATGCATCAGGGACCGGACTAGGTTGTTTCTTGATGTAGGAGAGAGTGGTGATCACCTACAGCTCATGGTATTTAAGACAGCACGAGCAAAACTACGCTACTCATAACCTAGAGTTAGCGGTAGTTGTCTTTGCACTGAAGATGTGGTGGCACTACTTGATGGGCGAATGTTTTACAGTCTACTCCGATCACAAGAGTCTCAGGTATATATTCTCGTAGAAGGACCTGAACCTAATCCATTGACAATGTCTAGAGTTCCTCCAGGACTATGACTTTGGGATAGTCTACACTCTTGGTAAGGGGAACATGGTGCCAAATTCACTCAGTAGGAGGTCTGGTCTATAGTTTTTGAGTGAGGTGATAGAGAATCTAGCCGTTTTGCAGTTATCTTTCATGGATATTGATAGAGCAGCTTACCTCCAATATATGATAGTTACTCCCCCACTTCTTCATCGAGTTAGGAAGGCATGGCTTGGGGACGTTGATTGCGAGGCTCGACGTGCTTATATATCCTTAGGATAGGATCCTGATGGATTTTCTAAAGGTGGGGAGCACGTCATCCTCTTTAGAGGACGCACTATGGTACCAGTGATGCTATGGGAGGAGGTGTTGAGGGAGTTCCATACATCCCCTTTGGCGGTACATCCTAGTGTGGAGAAGATGTACCAGGACCTCCGGTGTCAGTACTGGTGGTCAGGGATAAAGAAAGCGGTGGCGGAGTTCGTTTCACGATGCCTCACTTTTCAGCAAGTGAAGGCTTAGCATCAGGTTCCATCAGACTTAGTGAAACCACTTGAGGTTCCAGAATAGAAGTGGGATGGTATATCCATGGACTTTGTGACAGGGCTACCATGTACGTCTAGGGGCCATAATTCCATCCGGGTGATCGTTGACCGACTCACCAATTCGGCCCACTTCCTACCCATTCAAGAGCAGGGATCAGTAGAGATCTTGGGAAGCCTCTACATACAGGATATAGTACGACTTCACGGGGTTCCATCAACGATTGTCTCAGATCGTGATGCTCGTTTTACATCTCTATTGTGGAAGTGATTGCAAGAGGCGTTCGGGACTCAGCTATGTTTGAGCACTGCCTTTCATCCTCAGACAGATGGTTAGATGGAGCAGACCATATAGATGCTTGAGGACATGCTTCATGCTTGCATCCTAGATTTTGGCTGTAGTTGGGAATATCACTTTCCCTTGGTGGAGTTCGCATACAACAACAGCTATCACTCCACCATCGGCATGGCACCGTTTGCGGCCTTGTATGGGCGACCATGAAGATCACCAATATGCTGGACAGACCTAGGGTAGTTAGCACTTATGGGTCCAGAGTTGGTATAGGCTACCATATAGAAGGTACAGATCATCCAGGAGAGGATGAAGACTACACAAATCTGACATAAGTCTTATGCCAATAAGAGACAGAGACCCTTGGATTTTGAGGAGGGAGACCATGTATTCCTACGGGTATCACCCCGATAAGGATTACAAAGGTTTGGCCAAGGTGGCAAGATATCTCCAAGGTTCATCAGACCGTTATAGATCCTCAGCAGAGTAGGAGAGGTGGCATACCGTCTAGATCTTCCCCCACAGATGCACCTGATACATAATGTTTTCCATGTGTCGCAAATGAGGAGGTACATGCATGATATATCGCACGTTATCGACTGGGCGAGCTGGACATCGACGATGGGGCGACGTTTGCGGAGTTATGAGTGGAGATAGAGGATCGATAGAAGTGGGTCCTTCATGGGTGGTCGATTACTCTAGTGCGAGTTCGGTGACAGTGTGGGAACCTCTAGGATAGCACATGGAAGCGGGAGGCTCAGATGCATGCTCAGTACCCCTATTTGTTTCCCTAGTTTTTTTATAGCTTCCAGGGACTAAAATCCTTAAGGTGGAGAGAATTTTAAGACTTGTAAATTCTATATAATTTTTTTTAAAATTATTTGGGATTATTACGAGTCTGCGAAAATTGAGGGCACGTGATTCTGAGGCCTGGTGTGCCCGGAACAGAATTTTGAACTTTTTTTAAGGTACGTTTAGTAAACGTGCGAGCAATAATTTATAACTTTTGAACCAGTACTTGGAATTAAAATCTGAGGGCACAGTTGAATTTACAATACTGAGATTCACTTAAGGGATTCTTAACTTCGACCATAGGAGGTTGAGGGAAAAAAATAGTTTCACAGACTTTTTGAAAGAATAATAAAATAACATAATATGTTATTTTATTTTTCTACCACCTCTTGAGTGATGGTGGTGGGGACCACGGAGGTGGTTGGACTTTTAATGAGGGAAATTAAATGCCGATTACACATCAATTGTGTAACGACTCCTCATTTAATTAATGTGGTTCATTAATTACACCAATTAATGAAACCATTAATTGAAAGGAGAGTTAAACTCTTAACTCCTCCTTTTAATTATTCAAATGTTGGAAAAAGGGAGGATTGGAGAGATATTTTGGGAGAAATCCAATGAATCACCAATGATTAACCCTTCCAATGAAGAATGGAGGCTTGGATGACAACGTTGGGGAAAATGATCCAAGATCGAAAAACGTTGGCAGCTTCAATGAATGTGGATTCTTCTTCCACAACCACAACATCCCATACATTTTTGAAGTAGGGATTTTTGTTTAAATCCAAGTGATTTTATTATTTCAAACCCTCGTTCTAAGAAAAACATGATGAATACAGATCAACCAAAATGATTTGATCCATGATTCCTATGAAACTGCAGGTGGTTGTTGAGGGAAAAGTCTGAATGGGGTTAATCATTATCTATGTGACGTATTGTTTACTACCCACTTGATATGATGCTAACACGGAGGGTGTGGGCCAAACCAACAAGCCATGGACCATACTCCGCTTCAGTTTTTGTTGCGTTCTTTGGGGGTGGATTTTCAACTTGACATAGTCTTGAATCCGGGAGCCACGTAGTGACTGAAACATCCCGGGAAGCCCATAAGAACAATCGGAAAGGAAAATGGACCACTAGAGCTCACCTGATGGGCCGTGGAAGCCCCGCTGGTGTGGCACTGGTGGGAGACGGTGACGGCTGACCCTCACCGTCTGCAAAGGAGAGGCGGCACTCGGAGGTTCCACGACAGACAGTAGGGGCAGTCAGCGTCATCCGGCTGTGGTGGTAGCGGGTGGTGCGCCATCACGCGCCGTAGAGGCAGGCCGCAACTTCGAGCCGCGACAGAGGGGACCTGTGCCCTGCGGGTCCCGCTGACAGGGGGTGACGCTGTGTGGTGTTTTCATTGCAAACTGAACAGGCTTTTGTCCATTTGGGAGTGGAAGCGACCCCCGCACGCGGTCATGCCCAGCCAAGGCGGGTTGAGCTAGTCACGCGGCCCAGCAGGCCGAGCCCGCCGGGACTCAGCTCATTCGAGCCGGCCCAGCTGGTTTGGTCCAGGCCAGGTCGGACCCAGGTCAGACCCGGACCGGGTTGGGTTGGCCCAGGTTGGGGAGGGGTGGGTCTATCTGACCGGGTCAGATCGGACCCGAACCCTTTCAGCTCACATATGCTTAAAAGGTCGTATCTCACAAACCAGATGTTTGTTTGACGAACCATCTACAACAGTGGAATCTCTGGAATAGGATGGTCCTTTTGAGATACTCCAACTGAGTTTTGAAGAAAGTTAGAGTATGTTCGGGTTGGATCAAACCAGAATCCAGTCGGTCCCTCGGTACTAAAATGCTTATAACTCACAGACCGGGTGTCCAATTGACACGTTGTCTATCACGTTGGAACCCTTACAACATGGGAGACCTTTGGGTTACTCCTTTGTGTAAATGTGTGGCAGTTGAGGCATGACCAATAACTTTAGGAGCATATTTTACATAACTCAAGCGCATCGAGTGTAGGGAATCATGTGGCTGGTTATCAATTGAAGAACGACCCCATGTGGATCAACATCATAGAGACCCTGTGTGGATCAACATCATAGTGACCCTGTGTGGATTAGAATCATAGTGGCCCTGTGTGGATCATCATCATAGAGAACTTGTGTGGATCAGCATCATAGCAACCCTGTGTGGATCTGCAGTGCGCAACCCGACGAGGACCGGCCTTAGAGAGGCCCATCATGGATCAGTGACATAGGACCCTGTGTGGATTGAAAATGGAACAACTCCTTTATGGTTTAGTTGTGGAAACTTCCTAATGGAATAAAATGATATAGCTTAAGACTAATCATCTTTATTCCTGATCTCTGAGTTGTATACCTGGTTTGAGCTGAGTCTTTTGCTTTGTGTTTTGTGATTGAGATCATGCCTTATGGTTTTTTCTTTGTGGAATTATGAGAGACCTTCGGGGGTCTCAGGGTCCCTACTGGTTATTGTTATACTAACACCTACATAGGCTTCGCCCACACCTTATTGTGTCTTGTGAAGACGACAAACATCTTGGCTGAGATCTTAAGGATCCAGGACCAAGCGGTACACAGAGGTGATAGGTTAATGTGGAGAGCTGCGAAGATGAGTTGTACCTACCCTTCAGGTAGGATCCTTGGCGAGTGATCTCATGAGCTATTTTCTATTTTAGTTGTTTTTATTTTAGTTGGGCTCGTATTCTGGACCCTTTACTTTCAGTTGTACTTTTACTCACTTTTTCAGTGGCATGTTATTTCTCTTTTGTGAGTTGGGACTTGGTTGGGCATGTGTGTACATACAGGTATCCAAGAAAATGCCTCCCACTTACAGGTTGATGCCTTCGGCACTAGTCTCCAGCCCCTGGCCTTCAGGAGGTGGGCTTGGGGTAGTCACGGCACAGGCCCCAGGGGACAAGTCGTGATAGTGGAAGACCCCTTGACTAAAGGTTTATCTCAGTAGAAGCACGAGTTCAAGTGAGACCTAGTGGACCGAAGTTTGTTAGCAGTTGGCTCTAGTGCAAATGGGATTCTGTTGGAGTTGGTACCCTAGAACCAACTTCTGTGTACTTTATAATAACTTGTATTCGTAGTTGTGAAAATTAATAAACTTCTTATTACATCATGATTTTTCTTCTGCGTAACATAGTATGTGATAATGTCCCAAGAGTACCTGTTGCACTAAAAGGTCACACCAGTTCTCCACTATGATGAGAACTCGAAAGTGTTGCGACATTTTTATTAAATATGTATTCTATAGCTGGATGATATCATTTGAAGGACACAGATGATACAGGCTATAAGGGGTGGAGAATCATAAGACTTTTGAGGCACCTTCTCATGGTATTCACCCTTAGTAATATCCATTAGGATATTATAAGAACGAGACGCACCAGTAGAAAATTCACACTTATATGTGTCGTTGGATGTTCCTATCTTCGGACGTGTGTATTGGTCCTTAAACTTTAAGATTATTATTAGTGAGTATTATGAGTCTCGTACTTTGATGTATTGATGCAAACCGTGACGATGGATGTTCGCGGTGAGGTAGGGTATGTTGGGTGCATCACGAGTAATATTGCATTAATGAATAATGTGAGAAAGAATTTTTCCCTTTTGTTATTTAATGGAAGTTGATATCTCAGACCCTTTGATTCAAATGATATAGCCTAAATAAATTCATGGTCATGGTGTTCTATAGGAATGTTCAATTTCCAGGAAGTCAAAGAAAGAGACATCGAGCACATAGATTGATGGCACCGGCATGCAACCTACTTGATTATAAATATCATGATAAAGAGATTATATTACACAGTAAACGTTCATATAAGTTATTATGTCATTGCAGCATTAACTTCTTTTTCTATGGGTGTCTTGGCGTCTTTTTAGACGCTATCCTTGGACTTTAGGCTGATTCGTCTAATGCCACTAAGGAAGAGACCTAGAGGGTCACGCACTAAGTGTATCTAGAATCTCAGTTAAATAATAATATTATTATTTATTATTTAACAAGTTGAATAAATATTATTCCCACATGTGGTTTAATAATTATTCATGTTTGTTTGATTGCATCTATTCTGTCGCCAGTTATTCAAAAAAAATATAATGTGATCAGAATATTTAATAAATGTTTATTTTCTATTTAGTGAATATAATATTTATTTATTTGTTGACAAATATTACAGTGATATTTATTTAATAAATAGATATATATTATTCAAAGCTCGATAAATATTGTGGAGGAATGGAAAAATGAGTTTAATGGTCCGGTGAGAAATAATAAATATCGAATATTATTTGATTAAATAATATTTAATTTAATTTTCAAGTTAAGCGCATATCAAGAAATAATATTATTATTATTATTATTATTTGACATGAGGTTCTGTAGGGATTAAATAGATAATAAATGTCACTTGTAAAATTATTTTATTTTAACTCTAGTAATATATAAACCCAAATATATTATTTTCTAATAGAGCCAACTCATTTTGTTTGGTTTTGCACAACAGATTTGGAGAATCCTCTCAACACCTAAAGAGTTCCCTTCTCTAAGAACGCTCCCAAGAACGGAGAGCAGTCATCCTCCACCTTCCACTCTCGGGTCAAGAGAGATCCATGAGAATGCTTTGGAAGCGGTTCTCAAGGCGATTAAAGGTGGACAATTCAAGCGATAGGATCTGTCGTGCTAGCACCCAAAGACTCCCACGACGACGTTCAGAGATTTGTGGAACACGTGTGGACCACCGCTAGAGGGAATTTACTTTGATTCCTACAACGCAATGAAGATACAATGCAGATCTTTTGTCAAATCCATAAATTGATTATAAATAATATGTGATGATCCTCACTTTGGTTTCGGTGTTGTCACATCCTGACCTTTGAAATCATTTTATTTTATTATTTTCTTGGCTTTGGATATTCTTGTCAGTGTTCGGGTTGAGTCCCGGTATAAAATTTTGAGTTTTATTTGGAAATGGGTGTTTTGGGATTGGCGGTATCTGGCGCACGGGAAGAGCACAGTTTGGAAACTGTGCGGCTTCACCCAGGAAACCATGCGGCCTACCTGTCTTCGAACATAAAATAAAGTTAAATGAAAGATGAAATAAAATAAGAAAAGTAAAATAAAAATTAAAAGAATTTTTTAATAATAATAATAATATTATTATTATTATTTTGGGGTTAGGGTTTCCTCCTCCCTCTCTTTCCCCTCTCTCTCACGCACCCCCTTCTTCCCCCTTCCCTATCCTGCTCGCGCCCCCTACTAGCCAAGGGCTCTCCGACGACCTCCCTCTCCTCCTGACAAGCCACCCTCTAGCACACCTCTCCTTCGACGGCTCCTCCTCGCACGGTTGCTCTCCCCCTCCATGTCGCGCTGCTGACCCCTCCCCCTTCTCCCTGCTCGGGCACAATGCCGCCCGAAAGGGTTCCCTGGCCGCTCGTCGCTCCTCCTCTCCCTTTGCTGTGGGTGCGGCCTACTCCGAGTAAGCCTCTCCCTTGTTCTAGGGTTTTGCTTCCTTTTCTTTGGGGCTTTGGTTCTCCAGCATGTAGGGTTGCGTAGGTGATTTCGTGTTTAAACATTGTTGACAAATTGACTATGTTTGCTTGTGAATTTTGATATGTTTTGTGGATTATATGCGTGGTGTGAAACTAATTTTATTAAGGATTCATTATGCAATTGGTTTTAAAATGAATTTTTCATGTGAAATTGGGTGTGTTTCATGTATAAAAATTTGTTGTGTCACTTGGTATTATTTAATAAACTGTGCAATTGGTGATTTAAATTATGTAAGAGATGCAAATGGTGTTTGGAAAAGGGTTTTAGTGTGCGTTTGATTTTAAAGAGAGGATTTTGAGTATGATTTTAGTGTGAAGTCTTGTTGTTCATCTTGGAAATGTTTTATTAATTATGTAAATGAGATTTTTATTAATTATGTAAATGATTCGTTAAATTATTTAAGTGATGCAAATCATGATTTGAAGTGGTTTCGGTGTGCGTTTGATTTTCAAAGAGGAGTTTGGGTGTGCAAGTGGTGGCTTGTGTTATGAAATGCCTTGTGTGGTTGATGCAACGTGGACGTGGTGTGTTATGTAACATGTGAAACTTGTTTGAGCATAAAGGGAA
This sequence comes from Viscum album, assembly GCA_963277665.1. Classification (NCBI taxonomy): domain Eukaryota; kingdom Viridiplantae; phylum Streptophyta; class Magnoliopsida; order Santalales; family Viscaceae; genus Viscum; species Viscum album. The sequence goes on from OY728148.1 coordinate 171,429,731, forward strand.
TCCCAGGTATTTAGGTGGGCAGACTATGACTAGTATGCTAGTGATATGGAAGTGGCTACAACCCGGTTTCACTTAGCAAGATTGACAATGACAACACTAACTAAATATGGATGATGATTTGAGACCACTAAAATTTTGGATGTTGCTCCTCTCTAGTGGTTCGTGCGCGAGAACGCTGTTGGTCGTGGTTTTTATGCCACATTTCACCGAGATATGAGATACCTAGTGTCCCATTGTTAGCTAGTGTTTAGTAGTATTTCCTGTGACTAGTGCTCATTGGCTATATCGCAGTTACCGTTGACATACAATATGTTTGGTTGGTAATTTCAAAAGCAAGTGTGTTTTCTTTAAAATTGTTGTTCTTGTAAAGTCGGTTCCCTTAAAATTGTTCTAGCATTTCTTTCATTTATAAAACTTGCAAGTTTATTTGTCATTTAACGTTTAGAGCATGAAATCCATTTTGGGTGGCATCCTACTGGGCAATAGCTCACACCCTGCTTACACCCTTGGGTGTAAGCAGACTTGGTAATGTTTTATGCAGGTAAGAGTGTAATGATTTTAGAGATGGTGGTTCAGGTTGCAAGCGGTCATCTTGGTGTGGTGTTGTGGAGAGAGCTTGGGGGGGTTGCACCCTTACGCCATGTGGTGGTTTGAGTTGTTTTTTGGTTTGCTTATGAATTTTCGGTTTGTGTTTATTTATATTGTTGGTTGTTTCATGATTGTTTATTCGGGTAAATTGTTTCCGCATGTTTTATTTGATACCCGGGCACTTGTGCCACCCAGCCCTTGGGGATTGGGAACACCCTTCGGGCTTTGTCACGGATCGATTCGGGTGACTGGTTTGGATGACGACCCGATTTGATTCGTGACAAAGATTCTATCCCTTGTCTATATTATTTGATTCAATTTTTGTAGATTATGACGTTTATTGTTGTGTAAATTTCGGATTGATCATCGATCATGACAAAAAACAAAGTTGGGTACGACTCATCGCATGCTTTCGCTGCGCCCGAAACCTACGGGATGAGGCTCGTCGAGCCACGTTACGTTGTCACTCTTCTTAAGAGTATATTCACCCCACCAAATTGGTGGTATTATGAGGTGTAAGTAGTTTGTGAAGAAAATCCATTCAAGAAGCTTTGGAAATAAGAGTGCTTTGAAATCACTTTGTTGTTGTGCACTCATAAGAGGAGATGTTGGAGTGGTAATTGGGTTGCATGAAATTGAATTTGTACTGAATTCGATAAATAGTTTTATCTCCAACACAACAAAATTAATTAAATTCATATACCAATGACTTAATTTCAACCTAAAAGTCACTCAACTCTTCCAGGTTGCCACATACGAAACTCGTTGCTCCCCGAGTCTTCGTTCTTCACGATAAACGCTGCAAACCACAAAAACATGACTTGTGTGATTCTGTCTTCGTTTTCCCCTAATTCGAAGCGCTCCATCATCAAACAATCCCCTCATCCCTCTCGAGCCCCAACCTCACCCGTCTCAAATCCCCACACAAAACCCTTTATCCTGCCCAATCTTCTCTCCCTGGCCCTCACCCTATCCCTAAATTCTCCATCGTCATCCCCTGCACTTCCGTCGCTCGGCTCTCTCCTCGCCACCCCCTTTTCCCAATCTCAAAATCTGCAAGTCGGACTGGAAGATGGGTATGTATTTCCTATTCTCCTCATTTCCACGGAATGACGTCGCTTCCTCTTTTCCTCCCCGTTTGTTTCTTGCAGGAAAATCAGACCGTGCCCGTCGATGAATCCACGTTGCGTTTCCACGAATCCCAAGTCGGCTTCGATTGCGTTGCCCTTGACGATTCCGCCCAATTCCTCGGGAAATCCTCTTGAGGTTAGCCGTAAAAGAAAACAAATCCTCTTATTATCCATGGATTTCGAGATGATTTTTTTAGGGAACACATCCCGATCCCGCGCCCCTTCGATTTGATCGGTAACTGGATTCTCCCCTTCTTCCTATCTTGAACTGGGGCTGGGTGGGGTGGAATGGATCGGGATGCCCACAGTTCGTCATCCATGTCTAAAGAAAACGTGCTTTTGCTGCCGCAGAAGCTGCAAGTGGCGATCCTGAGAACCCAGAAGAACGCGAGGATCGAAGCAAGCGAATCCACCCCGGAAGGTAGCGGGCCCCTAGCATTGAACGGGAAAAATGGAATGCATTGATGCGTTGCTGTGTGGATTTTGGAAATGCAGGGGGGTACGTGAGGGCGGAAGTGGAGGGAGGATGGGGAAGGGAGGTGATGGAGTTCTTGGTGAAGGGCGAGGCGGTGGGGTACCGATGCGTGGCAAGAGGCGTGAGTTTCATCTACCCGCTCACCGCGCCCCTGGGCGATTCCAAGGGGCAGGAGCAACGGTTGATGAGGGTCGTGGATGAACTTGGCTGGTATGCTCCCAGTTTTGATTCCATGGATTAGGAGTCGTCGTCATCATCATCATCTGCTGTTGAAGATCGTGGATGTCCTTGGCGGGTATGTTCCCAGTTTTGATTCCATGGATTAAGAGTCGTCGTCATCATCATTATTTATGGTTCGGTTCTGCCCTTTCTTCAAATTCGTGCGCTTCCTGTTGCCTTAGAACAGGAATGCCTGACCAGGAAGAACAACTTTACCTGGAAGTGTATATACATACACATCTATGTGTATTAGCAGGACAATATGTTTATTTGCATAGAATATGGTATATATGCACATTATATAATATATATCTGTTATGTTTATGGAAGAAACATCATATGCATAGGATGTATTTATACCCATGTGGAACATAGGATGTTCAAAAATGGAGAATGATATATATATATATTTTAAGTGGTTGTGTTTGCTGTCAATCTTATTGGATGAATCGTGACTATGATAAGAAATTTGAAGGTGTTTGGGAGAATGAATCAAAAACCACGTTGTAATATTCATTGTGATTATTTCAAGGAGTTTTTGGAAATTCATTGTGATTATTTCAAGGAGTTTTTGGAGTTCCATTGAATTATGCTGTAATATCGCACAATGATTTGTGGCAGTAGTCCTATTTTTTCATTGAAGGGTGAGGTGGGTGGCCAACCCCACCGGAGAGGGATGAAGAGAAGACTATAAAAGGAGGCATCCATCTGGTCGGAGGATTACAGTTTCCGAAAGAGACTCCTAGATATTTCTCCTTTCTTCTCTCTTTGTTTCCAACACAAATCTGGAATTCCACTCTCTTCAATCTTTCATGATCCTCCTTCCATTTTTGGTAGAGATATATCTCTTCAATCTTGAGAGAATCTCCAAATCACCCTCAATTGATCTTTAATTCTTATTGATTAAGATAGGAAAATTTATCCAAAAAAATCTTTAATTTGGAATGAACCTTCCATAATTCAAGTCACAAAAAATCCCTAAAGATAAAAAATTTAAATTCTGGATATATTCTGTTTGACTCAAAATGATTGTGACCTGACTATCAGCTTTATAGTGCAATGCCTTCCCTCACTTGAAAACTCAGATTCATGCTATTGCCAATTTCAACATCACCATAACATGACTATCAACTTCAAAACATAACCCCCTTCAACTCTGAGTTTCTTGGATCAGACTCCTATGTTTACTGTGTGGAGAAATAATAGAGAAATAATAGAGATGAACTTTGACAAACCCTTTATGCCAGGAGACTCTTTCCACAACATGCATGCCAGGAGACTCTTTCCACAACATGGACCCCATCTTCTGGGCAGATCACCATAATTCTACTCCAACTACTTCATGGCACAATGTCAACATTTTCTTTGTGACTTCCCCTCTAAGTTTCTTGGATCAGACTCCTACGTTCACTGTGTGGAGAAATAATAGAGATGAACTTTGACCAACCCTTCATACCAGGAGACTCTTTCCACAACATGGACCCCATCTTCTGGGTAGATCACCATAATTCTACTCCAACTACTTCATGGTGTAGTGTCAACCTTTTCTGTGTGATTTCCCTTATAGCTCCAGACATAGTTTCATTGAACCTTTATGAGGTCATGTTCATGACGTGAATCACCGATCACAATACTAACTGACAGAACTAGTTAACTTGACATAACTCGTTTGCGGCGTGACATAACTCATTATGGTGTTATATGGTGTATGTTTATCTTCTATAGGTTTGAGTTATTCCTACATATCCTTGAACTCACCTTATGTAGGCTCTGATCTAATCTTCCATAGGTCCACTATGGCTCAATTTCATTACTCACAGTACAATCACTATTCTAGACACAAAACTTTAATATGATGTGAAACATGCTAAAGCGTGATACATATAGTCGCGATGTGGCTTCTTTCCTACAGATAAAACTTCTCCATCTTTCTTTAGCTCCTTCTGATCACCTCGAAACTTCATGGTATCAAGTCTTTATGTCTTCTTGAATGTCTTTGAAAGTCTCTCCATCAACTTTGTCAGCAAACACAACCCAGGAAAAATCCATGGAGATTTTTTCTAACAATATCCCCACTTGTGTTTGTTGACAACCATTCAATACATTTGAAACATATTCATATAAATCCTCCAACACCAATCAATAACCAATAACACCAACTAAAACATATTCTCTTTATATAGTGTATCAATGAATCAACAATCACCCACTCTAAGCTCACATGAGTTAAGAACATTGTGAGAAACAAGAGTTAGATGAAAAGTTCCCCATGAAAACACTTCTTCAATAATCATACCCTTTAATATATCTTAACCAAACTTCTCCTCTTGAATATACTTTCAAATATTCCCCCTTTCTAGATCTTTAGCTAAGATAACTCCCCATTTATCAATAAGAAAGAACAATTCTAGTTGACTCTAACATCTCTAAATCATGGAAAACTTCTCCCCCTTTTGTCAAAAAACCCAAATATAACTTCTTTAAAAGTTCATAATTGAGAGCTAGAAATCCAAATAATTAAATCACTAGAACCATTATACCTTTCCCTAAATAGAAAGTTTCATAGGGGAGTTGGGGTTCCTTCTCCAAACTATCTACTTGGATGGAGATGGTTGGACTCCTAGAGCTTACTGATTCCTTTCAAAACCATACTTGGGTAGTGCCTTTGTCATGATGTCCATAACTTGATTTTGTACAGACACTTACTCCAAATTCTCTAGTCTTTGTTCAACCTTCTCCTTGATGAAGTGATACTTTAACTCAATTTTCTTTGTCCATGAGTGAACATGATTTTTTATAAGATTGATAGCACTCGAGTCATCACACTTGATTGAAATATGATATTTCACAACAACTCCAACATCTCCATTTCTTCATCCATAGCAATTGAGTACATTCTTGAGTATCCAAAATATACTCAGTTTTTATAGCGCTCAATGAAATTTTGTCTTACTTCTTACTTAGCCATGAAATACATAACCCTCTAAGATATAATGCACCACCAAATGTTGAATTGTGACCATCCTCTGAACAATCCCATTTGTATTAGTGAATCCCAACAGCTATTGCTATGAACAATCATTTTAAAACAATCCACAATCCACTATGCTTTTGACATACTATAGTATCCTTTTTTTTACTTCTAGCAAGTGGATTTCTTTGAGATTTCTTTAGTATCTTGCAACTTGACTTGTGGAAAACACAATGGAGGGTTATGTAGCCATGAGATACAATAGACGCCTATTGATTTGCCTATATTTTGTCATATCAACCTCTTTTCCATCACCATCGCTTATCGACTTCATTTGGGTGGCTAGCGTTGTTTTAATTATCTTGGAATCTTCCATTACAAATCTTCTGAGTACCTCTTTTGAATATTTTGATTGTGTAATAAAAGTTCCACTCCTTATGTCACCAGTAAACCATGGAAGATTTTTCTCACTAATCAAATACATCTCGAACTCATACCTCATAAATTCCAAAAACTACTTGCATTGTTCCTCGTTCAATCCTTTGAATATTATGCCATCAACATACATGATCACCATCATCCTTTGATCATTATCTTTTTTGATATAGAGATTGTGATCAACTTATCCTCGTTGAAAACTGATCTTTTTTACATATTGATCAAGTCCAAAATACCATGTTCTTAGGGCTTGTTTCAGTCCATACAATTCTTTCTTCAACCCAATTTTTTTTCCAATATCCTCATGAATAATAAAACCGTATGATTATTCAGCACGATGTTCACTAAGGATTAAGAGATTGACTATGGGTCTGTGTACAATAACCAATACTCTAACCTATGTATATAGACATGATTATATAATTTATCGGGTTAAACACAGGAAGATATTATTGTGCATAAAAAATCCACTCTAGAGAGAACATTCTCTAGAATGATCTCAAGAATGGAGAGATTTGATCATCTTCCCCCATCTCAAGCCCCATGAGAACTAGATTGAATCCTTGCAGTTTAGAAGGAGTTTTATTTTCGATCAATGGCAACAACACAAGGGGATCGATCTTCGGAACTAACATGAAAAGTTCCAAGCATGACATTCTAAGGTTCATGGGACATGTGTGGATACCGCTAGAGAGACTCAACACATGAATCCTTTGGTGCGATGACAATACAATAGGATGGTTCCAATCAATTTGACAATGAAGAAAGAATTGTGAGCAAAGAAATTTATTCTTTATATAAATTAATTTTAAATTGTATGTGAAAGATCATGTCTTGAGGATTCTGGGGTTGATATCTATCCATTTATGAGGAGAAATGTCAGGTAATCGACAAAAACCATTATTGATCATGAGCCCAACCACTTTCACAGTACCCAAGAACCTTCAAGTGGTATTAGAACAGTCACATAATAATTTACAATTATTTATTAATCATTGATCGATTTATGCATTTGATGTTAGTTTTTCATTTCCAATTTAATTTATTCTTGAACTGAAATTCTATATAATTTATTTGTTCATTTGATATGACAAAGTAAATGACAAGAACAATTAAAGAAAAACTAAAGATACTATTCAGAGGTGCTAGAGATTCTGGATGGATAACATGGATACACAATGTGTAATTGAAAATACATGTCATATATCTATGTTCACTACATCAGGATGAGTTGCACAAATATCGACTCATCATATAGGAGAAAAATACGCAGCGTTATTACACCTCACATACTAATTGGGCCATATGACATGCAGATTGATTGGTTATACAACGTGTATCTGACATACACACTATGTAATGCACATGATTTTCCCCCATGGAAATCAGAGGGGCTATGTGGTAAACTTACACAACATTTATTAATTACATACTACATGTTGAACGCTAATTGAGCAATATATGCCTGATGGAATTACATGGCTTATAGCGGGCGTACATGTCATGGAACTCATAATTCATGCAGATTACACATCAAGTCCCTAGGCATGAGTCATAGATGGCCAAAGAACAAAATACATTGCATGTAACAGGTTGTACATGCATGTAACTCGTACCCATTCATGCATAGTACATGCTAATCTAGGCTCTATACCACATAAATTACTTACATAGAATAAAGATTAATTATAACATTAAATCTAATATTAAATGCTTAACTTAATTTATCTTCACATGATTTTTGGAACAACACACCATGTATGGTCATTGTACATGCTGTGTACTACACGTGCATTGTTAGTAGTACATGTCGTGTATATTATAGGCATGTCGTGTAGTTATAAATGTTGCGCAATCTATGTATCTTGACTCAAGGGACTACATGCCGTATAATATCATGACACTCAATGTATGCTACATGTTGTGTAAGTATATGGTACATGATAAGGACTACATGGGACACTATATAGTACAGAAGGGTACACACCATGTTGCCTCCAGTATACAATGTGTACTTAATTAATTAATTTTATTTAAAATTATGGGTATCTCAAGGAATATTGGGTGAACAATTAAGATAATTGAATGAATGAATTAATAAGATAATTAATTTATTAATTTGGGAAATTTATCTAAATAAAAAACAGATAAAGATTGACCAACCAATATACGTGTTGAGAATCTATTTAATTTAATATTTATTATCTAGATTTTTGAATGTGATAAAAGTTTTATTAAATTAAATATTATAGACTAAAAGTTATCCCTCCCACCTTTATTACGTAGGAACTTTTTTTCCATGAATTATTTTATATAACCCCATACCTTGGTTCCCCTTACCTGTGTGTGAGTAAATACATGTAAATGATGGATATCTAAGGAGAGGAGATAGTTCAGAACTCGAGCATAGGTGAAACTAACCAAGAAGATACATTAGATCCAAGAGGGAATGCCGCAACTCAAAACATGCCTGATTCTAGGAGTAATTCCACTAGGTTTAAAGGTTAGTTTATTTTCTTCTCAATAAACTGACCATTAGAAAATATCATGATCATGCCACATATATTTATTTTATTTCTTCTCAGTACATGGTTATTTATTTATGTTATTGGATGATTAATTACGATCATTTAAAATAAATAAATTAATAAGTAATGGTTAAATAATAATATAAAATCCATATAATATTACCAAAAATGGAAAAGATATAAAAAATAAATATACACATATGATAAAAAACCTCAAATAAAATATTGAGTCGGTATAGCCTTCCGTTACTTGAGTTAAAATGAAACCATAGTTTAAAGTACCATCCTAGCCTCCACCAGAGTGATTTCAATTATTGTGGGGTTTTAATGAAAATTTTGTGTTTATTTAACCTAGTTTTCATCAAATTTCGATCACCTCCATGAGACTTGGTGCAACTAAGAGTCAATTTTTGAGGAAATCCAACTCTAGGATTTCTGGATTGGGTATTCCACTCAATGGATCAAAGAGATTCCAATTAATGTTGTTGGTAAGTTTTCCCACCTAATTCAAATAACTTATCAGGCCTCCATCTAGATTATGAGAAGGGAAATATGGATCCTTATCACTAGAATATCCACACTAAAGAATATTCTATGTCCAATGGTGAGGGATATAGGGACATGATAAAATAGTGGGATACTAATAAGATAATAAAATTATTATGTCTCATATTTTGGAAATCCAAATAAAGTCCTAAAACATGCTCTTATTTTTTATATAAAATTGAAAGTAAGGATAACTCAATATTATCACTGTGATCTATACTAGAGAATGATAATCTCATCACCAGTAGTAACTTCTATAAGTGTTATAGCCGCTTGCACATCATATTATGCCAAGAGAAGAAGTCTTATGTGTTGAAGTCCTCTATTCCCGATGGGACTTATAAGGAGGAGAGTGGGGAAGAGATCTCTTTCTACCTGAGACACCCGGATGATATTATAGATATCCATTGTTTGATGATATCATTGATGTCTTGTTAGATCCAAAATATTCTTGAAAATGTGGATGCATACAAAATTTTGTTTCATCTCCATGATCTTCACTAGGAGAAGGTTAGGAAAGAGTGGTATGGGATCTCTATTTCACTCTTTATGTGAAATCTTAGATAAAGTGTGCTATTTGGGATTCATGTAGTTAAGATGATTGGTTACATTGAGAAACTAGATATTCTAGGGTTTAATATTCCCAATGAATTACACACATATCTCATTCTTACTTTACTCTCTTAGAGATTCTCTAGTTTTATTGTGAATTTTAATATGAAAATCATTGATAATTCACTCCTGAAAATCCTTACTCTAATTGGACTAGTGGACAAGGACATGATGCATGAAAAACAAGAAATACTTATAGTGAACAAGAAGAGAGAAAAGGTAAAAGTCTCCAAGTCTAACTCCAAGTCTAAGGCTCTTATGCACCACTCAACCAAGAGGAGGATGATTTAGAGGCAAGCTAATAAAAAAGATGCATAATGTTTTTCATATGGCATGGAGGGCCTTTAAAAGAAGAATTGTACCTCTATAAAGAAACATGGGAAAGATTTTGGTTTGTTTAATATAGATTGTAGACTTTCTATTTCTATAAGTTTTTTATTAGATGTAGCTTTCCCCCCCACATTTTTATTCAAATATAGGAACCATATAGATTTAGGAAATTTTCCAAAGGAGTGGTGGATCTTCAAGAAACTAATGGAGCAGGACTGCTAACCTTATCTATATGAGACTACCACCTTACATTATAGATGGAATTTATTTTAGTTTTAAATAATTATTATCAAATGACTAGTGTTATCAAGAACATTATATCTATGTTCAATTTTTACATGGATGGACTGGTATTCAAGTTTAGGAATATATGCACATGAGCCTTAGCCCAGTTGGTGCGGTATCCTTAAGTGCATCCACGAGACCCAGATTCAAAACTAGGTAGAGGCATATTTATGGGGTACTGTAGAAGTACTGTAGAGGAACTATACACTGTGCAGATACTGTAGCAGAACTGTACACTGTGTCGGTATTGTAGCAGAACTATACACTATGCGGGTACTGTAGTAGGTACTGTTCGGTACTGTAGCAGTTGAAACTATTCACCTTAGGCTATCGATTTAGGCTTGGAGTCCTTAAGGATTTCCAACCACCCAGGCCTTCGGGTCAGTATGGATTTCGGGCCACCTTTAAGGCCTTCGGGTCACCTCAAGGCCTTCGAGCCACATGTAATTGCCCCAGACAGACTCTACAAAAAAGGAACAGCCCCAGAAGAGGATTCAGAGCAGGTGCACTCACCAGAGTAGAGCCAAATGGATTGTCAGAATGAGAGGGTATGACTATGCCATCGGGAACAACCTGTGCTTGCGCGAGAAGCCTAGCCAGATGGCCATGCGAAGGTGGAGAGCTACTATCACGATGCAGATGCTGGGGAGGGGCAGTTCCTTGTAGATAGTATGGTTGAATTCCCTAAGACCTTCAGGTCATGTAATCTTCTAAGCCTATAGGCCTTGTAATCTCTGATCCTATGGGCCTTGTAAGGGTTCCCCCTCATCCCTTGAAAGGGGGGTTATCAAAATCAATAAAAAAGAAGGCCTTCAGGCCATTCAGGGAAGTTTAGGAATATATGATACTACTTTTATAAAGATAACATTTTTTATACTACGGAACACCTTAATAACAATCATTATATACTAGAATATGAAAACCAAGTGTTGGAAATCAATGAAAAGTACAATTCACATGATTCATATTACACCTATTTATGACATCACTAACTTGTTCACGTAAATGAGAAGTGTTTGATGATGGTCTATCGAGATGGATATTTAGATTCTTCAAACTAAAACCACTTAATAGATGTCATGCTTGTTTATAAGGAAAAATGACCAAACCACGTTTTGTTGGTAAGGATGAAAGAGCTACAGAGATTCTATAATTGTTACATATATATTTTTTTATACCTTCTCCAATTGAAGTTAGTGGTGGATATTCATACTTCATAACATTTACTGGTGAATTGAGCAGACATGGATATATCTATTTAATGCGGTTTAAATTTGAATTATTTGAGAAATTTAAGGAGTTCAAGAATGAAGTATAGAATCATATTGTTAAGAAAATAAATATACATTGATTAAATCAAGGTAAAGAATATTTTTAAATAATAGTTTTTCAAATATCTAAGGGTGTTTTGGATTCTATATCAACTTACTCCTATTTATACAAAAAAGTTGAATGACATTAGTAAAAAGTGGAAAACACCTTATTGGATATGGTGAGTCCAATGATATTTCATGCAGATATCCTATTATCCTTTTATGGATATGAATTACAGGCTATGACAGACATACTGAACTGAGAGGAAGCACATCTTCGAAGGAGATATGTGTTGTCTCATTCTCATGTATGGGGTTGCAGAGAGTTTGGTAAGGATGCCTGTGGAAATAATAAGGTATGGGGTTGTAGAGAGTTTGGTAAGGCTACTTATGGAAATAAGAAGGTAATATTGGAATGATAGAGGTAATAGTGGCATGACATCTCATATTCCTTGAGAGAGACCACTGTACAAACGAGATAGTGGGTGAAAGATTGACTTCGATGAAGTTGATTCTAAATATACATAGAAGTTTACATAATAAAAAATTCCATAGAAATCATGGAAGACGTTTTCTATAAGAACAGGTACTATATAGGAGCACTCGAGAGGTCAAAGATCCAAATAGGTATGATTTTATAGGTCATCGAGGATGGAAAAAAAATTTAGTTGATATAAATAAACTTTTATCCTATAAGGAAGTAGTAAGTGGCTCAAAACCTACCAGATGGTAAGAAGCCATGGATTCTGAGATGGATTCCATACACCAGAACCAAGTCTAGGTTTTAGTAGATCCTCTAATTGATGTTAATACCATTGGTTGAAAATGGGTATTAAAGAGGAAACTATACATGGAAGGTAAAGTTAGTACCTATAAATCATAACTAGCGGTTAAAGGGTTTGAACAACATTAAGGAATAAACTATGACAAAAAATTTCCCCTAATTTATATGATAAAATCCATCATAATTATGATTTCCATAGAAACTTACCATGATTATAAGTTTTTCAAAGTGTATATCAAAAAAACTTTCCTTAACAGAAACCTTATGGAATATATCTTTATGACATATCCCATTTTTTTGTGATTACATTGGATGTCAATAAGATATAAAAGTTACAAATACCCATTTATGGTTGAATAAAGCATAAAGATCATGGAATATTTTCCATGATAAATCCATAAGGGAATTTGGTTTTATAAAGAATGAATGTGAGTTCTCTATCTATAAGCAATTTAGTGGGAGTGCAGTCATTTTCCTAATAGTATATGATGATGGCATATTAGTAATTAGAAACGAGGCATCCGTCTTATAGTTGGTTAAGAAGTAGTTAAAAAAGTGATTTTCCAAGAATGAATTAGGTGAAGAGGCTTATATTCTAGGGATAAAGACCATTCTTGATAGATCTGAGAGGATTCTTGGACTAAGTAAGAGTATATATATTGACAATATACCAAAGAGATTTGGTATGGGACAATCTAATTGGGTAGTGGTTACCGAATCTACAACAAAGTCTGAGTATATTATGACTTCTAATGTAGCTAAAGAAGAAATATAGATATTCAAATTTGTCAAGGATTTTAATATATTTCCTAGTAATACAGATTCTATCACATTGTATTGTGATAATATTGTAGCGATGACCCCCATCAAGGAACCAATGTCACATTAACAAACAAAAGCATATATTTTGAAAGTATCACTTCTTGAGGAATTTTTCTCAAAGGGGTGAGGTAATAGTAAGAAAATTTTATGTAACAACCCAAGTAATTATAGAATAAATAATTTTCATATTTATTAATATGAATTAGATATTTATATTGATTATAAAAATATCAAGTAATCAAAAAGGAGATTATTTTAATTAAACACTTTTCTTATACATTTTTATTTAAAATATTAATTTTTAAATTTTAGAATTTTAATTTAATAAAATTAATATAATTTTTTATGTCAGCATATTAAAATTTACTTTGGGTAAAATTTTAGGATTTTTCAGAAAATATTGATTTTTTAGTGAATAGTGAAAAATACCAATGTTTATAAAAAGCATTTTATTTTTAATAAATTAAGTAATATAAGAGTCATAATATGTTTGGAAAATGTTTTCATGTAACCTAAAGATTATTTTTTATATTTAATCCACTTAATTAATTTTTAATAATCTTTATATTGGTTTCTAGTATAAGTTTATTTTTGGGTTTAAAAATGGGTTTTTCTAAAAACTATTTTAAAATGCATAATGTTTCTCCCTTTTAATTAATTAAAATAATACCTAATGGGGAATGTTTTAAATGAAATTTAAAGATTATATATCATTAAATATTAATTGAGTTTCATGTAATGATTTTTATTAGTCATGGAGTTAATATAGAATCATTTTTTTCTAAAAAATACTCTTATTAAAAACCTACTCTCTCGCTGTGTTTATGGGATTAATATTAAATTAAAATTTTCCAATTATGTTAATTTAATTTGGAATAATGCATTCCATATTTTAAATCAGAATAATTCATAATTTCTAATAGGGTCAACTTAAATTTTTACCAAAGAGATTAGTGAAAACAATTAAAATTAATCACAATGATTAAGGTAAAAACAAGTTTTCTTAGTGGTTAAAATTTAAATTTAAGGAGTCAAATAACCTAGAAACTTTTCCAAAACCCATTAGAAGGAATTATTTATACCTTTTACTTTATATGCTTTATAATGGAAAATTATTGGGGCTTTATGACATGAAAACAATGTGGGTTTAATTCACTCTTTTAAAAAATTACAATTGCGCCACTCACCCCACTTATAAAAGGCCCCCCACTCCTCTATTCACACATTAAAAACCAATTGGTTAAGAAAAGACCTGCCCAAATCACCTATAATCTTCCATAATCTCCTACTATAATCCTTAATTTGGGAAGAAATCCAACCAATGAAGTCCTTTGGTGCAAACTAAAAGGAGATACCCAGAGAAGAGGTAACGTTCATCAACGAGCGTTTTTGTTTTATTTCTTCCTACACCCCTTCAATTATTCATATACCATGATTATATAATGAACTAAGTATCTTTAATATACACATATATTTTTTTTGTTAAGGGTATGACCTACACCCACACACACTTCCATCAAATGGGTTACAAAATCATCATTAATATGTACGACGGACTACCGTCTCACGAAATGATGTCACTCATTTTTTCATTACCACCTATGAAGGTTGGGTATGATGATGGATCTAAAGTTTATATATGATATTTATAAAATAATTATACCTATTGAGTCCTTATATCATATATACCATTTTACATTCCATTTCATAAGGGATATGATAATATTGCTCGTGTGTATGGTGGACTACCACATCATGAAGAAATGTGATTCATTTTTCACTAACGAGTTATGTGGAAGGTAATAAGGGTAAAGATAATAAATATATATGATATAAATGATATATTTATTATATTAATGAAATATTTATTATTATATAAATATAATGTATCATTTTTGTTTTACCTTTTCACTCATCGAAAAAATGATAACATTGTTCGTAGACGTGTGGACTGCCGCCTCCTCGATGCGATGCGATTCCTTTTTTTATCACCATATAAAAATAATGATATATATAAGTATATATAATTAAATAATATGGTACTAATTATATAATTATTATTCTGGTAATATAAAATATGACTTTTTTTCCAAAATGATCATTGGAAAATGAAAACATTACTAATGTGTACGTACATACTACTATCTCCATGATTGTAACGTTAGTTCATTTTCCATAACTGTATTTAATGATTATTTATAAAAGTGTAAGTTATCTATAAATATAATAATTATTTCATTATTATTATTCTAGTTATGTTTATATAATGACCTCTTTGACCATATTTTACCTACCAAAGTCGATTTTGACACATAAGCCAAATATCGTCAAAACATCCAACGTAAAAATAATTGATTAAGTAATTGTATACAACCATGTAATAGTGAGAAAAAAGTAATAATATAATTAGAAAAGGTTCTCAAGAAATAAAATAATTAACATAATTTTATTATTCTGGAAGATAAAGACCCACATGACAAATCAGACTCAAGGTAAGGGACTTCATTACAATCTCCTTTTGTTGAGGCATATCATTATTTTATACACCTTTATTTCTTTATAAGGTGTATATACAACCCTTTTGTCATTATATATCATTAATTTATCTATTATACTGGTATTTAATGTTTTGTATAATTTTATTCTTTCTTGGGGTTATGATTTAAATATTTACAAAGTGACAAGGGGATTTTCTTCTAAATAAATCCCCCTTTTAAATTTTTTCCTTCAAACTCGCTTTCTCTTCTGTGTTCATGTTTTAAAAATATTTTTGATTTTTTTATATAAAATATTTATAAAGTAAATTTTATAATTTATTTTCAAATGTTTTCAAAAGGAATCTTTTTACATGTTTTATGTGGAACGTTTAGACAAACAATAAAATGAATTATTAACGTACACAGTGATAATGAATTTTCCTTCGTCATTACCATTATGTGATTTCCAACATCCTTTGAAAATTTTCACATTTACTTCAATTAAAAACCCCTTTCCCTTTTTATGGGTTATTTTATTATTGAAGTTGGTTTCTCAAAAGAAAAGGGTATTTTGGTATTGAAAATGGGTTTTTAAAAGAAAAGGGTATTTTGATATCCGAAAGTGATTTGTTTACGAGTTTAAATGAGTTTTTCAAAAGGAAAAAGCATAAAAATGTTTTATTAATATAATGGTACTTGAGAATTATAAATTATAAATGAGTGTGCCCATATATCATTGTGTGATCATGTTACATCTTATATGATGGGGTGACCCAAATAGCACCGGGTGAGCTCGTTACAGCTTATACGATGGAGCTGCCCTAATAGCACTAGGTGAGCCCATTATAGCTTAAATGATGGGTGTGACCAGATAGTGCTCAAATTCATTAAGTAATGATTATATTGTAATTTCTCTGTATGGTTATTCCAATTAAAATGTTTTTAAAAGGGTTTTTTTGAATATGATTCTCTAAGTCACTGAAAAGGAGTTTTAATCACTTGATATGGGTTTTAATGATTTTCATTAAGAAAAATGTATGTGTGTGTTTTCAAGTGAGAATGTTTTATTTCATATTCTCAAATAATTTTAAAGATAAAGGTAAATTTTATATTATTTTTAATGTTTTTCACAGGACCAATGATTTCCTTTCTTTTATTTCCCTTACCAAGATTTTTTTGCTCAACCCATGTTTTTAAATATTTTTTATAGGATGGGTAAGGGAAGGGATAAAATAATGCTTAAAGTAATGAAGAGTTTTCATGAAATAAATAATGTTTTATTTTAAAGAGTTTTATATTATAGAAAAAATGGATACAAATCTAAAGTGTCCACTTTGCAATTTTATGGTTTTTTATGTATGAGTTATGACATAGTTCTCTAAACCTCTAAACCTAAAAGGAAACTCAAAGTGAAAGAAAGAAAATTCTTAACTAAAACTAAAGATTATATAATGTTTAAGGCCAATGCCTTATAGTTGGTTTAAAAGGTCGGTTTATATAACTTTAGAGGTTAGGATAATGATAACAGCATGCCCTTGAAATATTTTACCTTATCATCAAGTTAAAATGATATATAATTTGAATATTACCATGTTTATTTATCTAAACTATTTTTATTCAGAATGGTTTTCCACATAGAAAATAGGGAAGTTGTAGTGGGAAGGCACCGAGAGGAAAATATCCTTCCAAACCAGCTTCCCGATATGGTTGGAATTAGAATAGAATAGTTTTTTCAGTGATGGATTAGTTGACACAAGATATTAATGGTGGTTATATCCATTCTAGAGAGGAACCCAATATACCATAAAGGAACATGTCTATAGTGGATTATTTCATGAGGAAAAATACCCCATATTTCAGTGGATCATCTGACCCTATGATAGCTGAAGGATGGATCAATGATATGGAAAAGATATTTGAAGTCATGGGATGTTCAAAATTTTAAAATGAAACCCTTTTCATTTATCATTTTGAAGGTGAAGTTGATCGATGGTGGTCTTTGGTTAAAAATACTAGAGAAAAAGATGATCTTGATTCCATGGAATAAGAAACATTCAAGGATCTTTTCCTTGAGAAATATTTCAATAAGGTTGTTCAAAACTGGATGAAAAAACAATTCCTAGAACTAAGGTAGAAAGATGAAGATTCGGTAGCTGTATATGAAGAAAACTTCACAAGATTGGCCAGGTATTTGTAGATTTTATTTGGGAAACATATAGTAAAATTAATAGATTTTACTCAGGATTGAAACCAATATTATAAAGAGCATTATCCACATGATAATTTAAAATTTAGGAGAAATTGGTTCATTATGCTGAGAAAGTTGAGATGGATTTTTCTAACACGTATGTTCCTTGAGATGAAAACAATATGAAAAGGTCAAGGTGGAAGGAAATTGATAAAAAAACTAGCTAATAAGTATAGAGGTAAGCCCCCAAAATGTTCCAAGTGTGGAAAACAAAATTTAAAGGAATGTTTTATGGGATATGGTAAGTGTTTTCATTATGGTAATTTTGGTCAGATGACTCATGAATATAAAGAAAATATCCCTGAACAACCAAAGAATAGGGTAACCAAAAACCATCCAATAGTGATTTGTTTTAGTTGCAATGAGTTGGGTCATTATTCTAATACATATCCGAAGTTAGTTGCACAAGATAAAAATCATCATGATTGAAAAAATAAAGGTGTAGAAAAGTTGTTTTCTACTACTATAGTTGATGTTAGGCCATCAAATGAAGTGATAACAGGTATGTTACTTATGTATTCAAATTATGTCAATACCCTGTTTGACTCTGGATATTTTCATTCTTTAATTTCTGAGAAATTTTTAAGTAAATTGGTAATATCACCTCATGAATGTAAGATAGTAATTTTGGTGAAAAATTTGGGTGAAAGTATTAAAGAAACTAAGATTTGTTGGAATCTTCCTATTGTTATCAGTGGGATGGTCTTTCCTAAAAATCTTATTGAACTGTCCATATTAGAGTTTGATACCATTCTTGGTATGGATTGGATCTCAATTTATCATGCTAAGATAAATTTTAGTGCTAATAAAGTTGTGTTCAATGATTTAATGTCTTTGACAACTTACCCAGAAGTTGAGAAATTTATTGGAAATGGAAGTTAAAGTTACGAAGATCATATTGTTGAAAATAAAGAAACTATTCAAATTAGTGATGTTCCAATATTAAATGAATACTTGGATGTTTTTCCAGATGATTTTCCTAGTTTTATTCCTGATCGGGATGTTGAGTTTACTATTGACTTAGTGTCTAATGCTAAGCCTATTTCCAAACCTACAAATCAAATGGCTCAAGTAGAAATTTTTGAAATTGAAAAATCAATTATAGGAGTTATTAAATAAAGGATTCATTCGACCTAGAACTTCACCATGGGGTGATCCTATTTTTTATGTTAAAAAAAATATGGTTCAATGATACTTTTCATTGATTATAGATCCTTGAAAAAAATCACTATTAAGAACAAGTATCATTTTCCTCATATTGCCATTTTTTTTATCAACTCCAGGGAGCACATTATTTTTCATGGGTTGGCCAAAGGTTGGGGTACCATTAGTTGAATGAGAAGGAAGCATAAATTTCAAAGACTACATTTCATACTAGATAAGGGAACTATGAGTTTGTAGTTATATCATTTGGGATATATAATACACCTACTATATTTATGGACCTTATGAATAAAATTTTTCATGAGTTCTTGGACAATGTTGTAGTTTTTTTATTGATGACATTTTAGTATATTCTAAAAGTCAGGAGGAACAAAAAATAAACCTAAGGATTTTTTACAAACCTTTAAAGAAAAGAAACTATATGGGAAATTTATAAAGTATGAATTTTGGTTGCAATAATTTTCATTTCTTAGTAATATTGTTTCTAAAGATGGTATAACTACTAACCCTGCTAAAACCAAAGTTGTTGAAGAATGGCCAAGACCCAAAAATATCATATAGATTCATAGTTTTCTAGGATTAGCGGGTTAATACTGGTATTTTTTTGAAAAATTTACTCAGTTTACTAGACCAATGACTAAGTTGACTAAAAAATGAGTTAAATTAACCTGGAAAAAAGAATGTAATGATTGTTTTCAGGAACTAAAAAGATGATTGGTGAATGAACTAGTTTTTAAATTTCCTTCCAGAAATAGAATTTTTTTCATTTACAATAATGTTTCTTTAAAAGGAATTGGTTGTGTTCTAATATAGAATGATCAGGTAATTGCTTATGCTTCACATTAGTTGAATCCTCATGAGTTAAATTATACTATTCAGATTTGTAATTAGATGCTGTGGTTTTTTGATTTAAAAATTTGGAGGCATCACTTATATGGAGTAAAGTGTGTAATATATATAGATTAAAAAAGTTCTAAGTATATATCCACTCAGAAATAATTGAACATGAGATAGAGAATATGTCTAGAACTAATCAAGGATTATGATTACATGATTCATTTCTATTAGGGAAAACAAAACAAATTAACCGATGATTTGATTTGTAAAAGTAATGATACATTAACCATGTTATGTTTAGAATATGACCCTTTGGTCAATGATTTGATGAATTATGGTCTAGAATTTGTGGATATAGGTAAATACTCTATTTTTTTAGGATTCCGTACAATTAAATTTTTCAGAAATAATTAAAATATCTTAGATAGAGGATCAATCTTTACAAGAAAACATAGAATCCTTTAAGAAGGGTAATCTTTATGATTTTAATATTGATTAATAAGTTGTTTTACTATTTGAAAAAATACTACGTGTGCCTTGTGATTCCTAGTTGAAGATAGAGTTATTGAGTGAATCTCATAGTTCTCCATTTTCTATTCATCTAGGTAGTACCAATATGTACAGAGAACCTCAGGAGTAAAATTGGTGGGATGGAATGAAAAGAGATATTGGTGGATTCACCATGAAGTGTTTGACTTGTTAATAGGTTAAAGTAGAATGATAGTTATCAAAGGGGATGCTCCAACATTTTCCAGTGCCAGAGTGGAAATGGGAAAATATACCAATGAATTTCGTGGTAGGATTGTGAAGTAATTCTCAAGATCATGATCCTAGGTTCATATCTAATTTTTGGAAAGGACTTCAAATGTCATTGAGAACTGAATTAAATTTCAGTACAAATTTTCATCCTTAATCTGATAGACAATCTAGACAAAAGATTCTGACCATGGAAGATATTTTTAATTCTTGTTTAATGAATTACCAGTTATTTTGGGATCAACATCTTTCTTTGGTTGAGTTTTCTTATAATAACAGTTTTCATTCCAGTGTACAGGTGGTACCATTTGAGGCATTACATGGAAAGAGGTGTTGAACACCAAATTTTTTGGATGAAGTAGGAGAAAGTAAGTTTATGGAACTATATTTGATAGATTAAATGGATGATAAGGTGTATTTGATTTAGAAACATATGAGCACATATCATAGCAGAAATAAAAAAGTTATGTGGATAACCAGAGGAAAGATCTTTATTTCGAGGTAAGTGATTATATATTTCTTAAAGTTTCCCTATGGAAAAGTGTAACACATTTTGGTAAGAAGGGGTATTTAAGTCCATGTTTTATTGGAACATATTAAATCTTGGAGAAATTTGGATTAGTTTCCTACTGAGTGACCATACCTTTGAGTTTATCTTATGTACACAATGTATTTCATGTTTTAATGTTAAGGAAATATGTTCCGGATTCATATTATATTTTAATCCATGAAGTAGTTTAGTTGGAAGAGAATATTTCTTATGAGAAAAATTCAGTTTAGGTTCTTGACCATAGAGATTAATTTTTTTAGAATAATGTGATTATCTAGGTTAATGTTTTATGAAAAAAACCATATGGTTGAATAGGAAACTTGGGAATCTGGAAATACTATGAGGGAAATATATCCCCACTTGTTTAATAAATGAATAAAATTGTGAGGATAAAATTTCTAAAAGGGGGGAAGTATGTAAAAACTGAGGTAATGATATAATAATTCATTTTCATATTTATTAATATGAATAAGATAGTTATATTAATTATAAAAATATCAAGTAATCAAAAAGGAAATTGTTTTAATTAAACACTTTTCTTATAAGATTTTATTTAAAATATTAATTTCTAAATTTTATAATTTTAATTTTATAAAATTAATATCATTTTTGAATTCAATACATCAAAATTTACTTTGGGTGAAATTTTGGGATTTTTTGGAAAATATTGATTTTTCAGTGAATATTGAAAAATTCCAATTTTTATAAAAAGTATTTTATTTTTAATAAATTAAGTAATTTAAGAGTCCCAATATGTTTTAAATATGATTTAACGTAACATAATTATTATTTAGTTATATTTAATCCACTTAATTACTTTTTAATCAACTATATATTGGTTTTTATTATAAGTTTGTTTTTGGGTTTAAAAATGGGTTTTTTAAAAACTGTTTTAAAATGCATAATGTTTCTCCTTTATAATTAATTAAAATAATAACTAATTTGGAATGTTTTAAATTAAATTTATGTATTATATATCATGAAATATTAATTTAGTTTCATATAATTATTATTACTAGTCTTGGGGTTAATATAGAATCATTTTTTCTAAAAAATGTTGTTCTTAAAAACCCGCTGTCTCGCTGCATCTGCAGGATTAATATTAAATTAAAATTTTCTACTTATATGAATTTAATTTTTAAAAATTAATTCCATATTTTTAATTATCATAATTTATAAATTATAATAATTCCAACTTAAAATTTTACTAAATATATTAGTGAAAGGCATTAAAATTAATTACTAGGATTAAGGAAAAAATGAGTTTACTTAGTAGTTAAAATTTAAGATTAAGTGGCCAAATGAGCTATAAAATTTTAAAACACACATTTAATAATAATATTTATACCTTATATATTATATCCTCAATAATGGTCCATTATTGGGTCATAGTTACATGAAAACAATGTGGGTGGAATTCACTCTTTCAAAAAATTACAAGTATGCCACTCACCCCACTTATAAAAGGCTACCCCCTATCCTCCTCTCTTTACAACTTGAAAGACAACTAGTTTAGACAATACCTACCAAAATAACTTATAAAATTCCCTCTTCTACTCATATAATCCTTACTTTGGGTATCAATCTAAACAAGGAAGGCCTTTGGTGCAAACAAAAATGAGATACCTGTATAAGAGGTAACATTCATCAACAATCGTTTTTGTTTTATTTCTTCCTCCACACCATTAAATTATTCATATAAAATGATGATATAATAAACTAATTATATTCAATATAATTATATTTTGTTATGTTAAGGTTAAAACCTACACCCTTACATACTTCTATTAAATGGGTTATGAAATCATTATTCATGTGTACGATGGACTAATGCCTCATGAAACGGTGTCATTCGTTTTTACATTATCACCTCTCACAGTTGGGTATAATTATGGATATAAAGTTTATATATGATATTTATTAAAAAAATATACTTTTGGATACCTTATATCTTATATACCATTTTACGTTCCATTTTGTAATGGATACGATAACGCTGCTCGTGTGTACGATAGACTACCGCCTAGTGAAGCAATGTGATTCATTTTTCAATAACATGTTAAGTGGAAGGTAATAAGGGTAAAAAATGTGATATAAATGAAATATTTATTATATTCATGACATATTTATCATTTTTTAAATATAATGTATCATCTTCTTTTTACCTTTTCACTCACTGAAAAAAATGATAACATCATTCGTGGATGTGTGGACTACTGCATCCTCAAAGCGATGTGATTCCATTTTTCATCACCACATTAAAATAACGATATATATAAGTATAAATAATTAAATAATATATTATTTATTATATAATTATCACTTTTTTAATATAAAATGTTACTTACTTTCTATCCAAAATGATCATTAAAAAATGGAAATGTTACTTATTCGTATATATGGCCTACCTTCTTCATGATCGCAACATTAATTAATTTTTCATAACCATATTTCATGATTGGTTTTAAAAGTATAATTAATGTATAAATATGATAATTATGACATAATAATTATTCTGGATATGTTTATATAATGAACTCTATGACCATAGTCAATCTACCAAAGTTAATTTTGACACATAATCCAAATACGGTCAAAACATCTGATGTAAACTTAATTGATTAAGTAATTGTATAAATTTTTTTAATAATTAAAATAAAAGTAATAATATATTTTAAAAAAGTTACCAATTAAGTAAATAATTAACATAAGTTTATTATTCTATAAGATAAAGACACACGTGATGAATCAGACTCAAGGTAAGGAACTTCGTCTCAATCTCCTTTCATTGAGGCATATCTTGATTTTATACACCAATATTATTTTATAAGGTGTATATACAACCCCTTTAAAATTATATATCATGAATTTATATATTATAATGTTATTTAATTTTTTTTTATAATTTTACTCTTTCATGGGGGTTATGATTTAAATATTTCCAAAGTGATAAGGGACTTTTCTTCTAAATAAATCCCTTTTTTAAAATTTTCCTTCAAACTCTATTTCTCTTCCAAGTTCATGTTTTTAAAATTATTTTTGAATTTGTTTATAAAATATTTTTTGAAATTAAATTTTATAGTTTATTTTCAATAGTTTTTAAAATTAATATTTTTAAATGTTTTATACGGAATGTCTTGAAAAATGACAAAAGGAATTCTTAACATACACGGTGACAATGAATTTTCTACCACCGTGACCATTATATGATTTAAGTATTCCTTTGAAGGATTTCATATTTCCTTCAATGAAAACCCATTTTCCCTTTTCTAGGTATTTTAGTATTGAAAATATTTTCTGAAAAGAAAAGGATATTTTGGTATTGAAAACGGGTTTTTAAAAGAAAAGGGTATTTTGATATCCAAAAACGATTTATTTATGTGTTTAAATGAGTATTTCAATTTTTTTGGCATAAAAATGTTTTATTCATGTAATGGAACTTGATAATTATAAATGATAAATGGGTGTTCCTAGATAGAAATAGGCGACCCCATTACAACTTATACGATAGGGTGACATTTATAGCATCAGGTGATCCCCTTAAAATTTATATGATGGTGCGACCCAGATAGCATTGGGTTAGCCCATTATATCTTAAATGATGGGTGAACCCATATATCATTCCAATACATCGTGTAATGATTATATTGGAAGTCAACCATATATTTATTCCAATTAAAATGGTTTTGAAAGGGTTTTATGAATATGATGCTCTAAGTCACAAAAAAGGAGTATTAATTGCTTGCTATGAGTTTTAATGATTTTCTTTGAGAAAAATTTATGTGTTTTTTTCAAGTGAAAATGTTTTATTTCATATTCTCAAAGAACTTTTAAGATAAATGTATATGTTATATGAGTTATAATGTTTTTCACTGGACTAATGATTTTCTTTATTTTATAACCCTTATTGATATTTTTGTGTTCATCCCATGTTTTTAAATGTTTTTCATAGGATGGGTAAGGGAAAGGATGAAGTCATGTTGAGATTCATAAATAGTTTTCCTGAAATAAATAATGTTTTGTTTTGATGAGTTTTATATTACAGGAAAAATGGATACTAATTAAAAGTGTCCACGTTTTAATTTTATGGTTTTGTAATGTATGATTAATGACCTAATTCTCTAAAACTCTAAACCTAAAAAGATCCTCAATGTGAAAGAAAGTAAATTATTAACTAAAAATCAAGATTATGTATTGTTTAAGGTTGGGGATTTATCATTCCCATAGAGGAGAACATGGTGTACCTGTTGACTAAATCCAATCTTAGCATAAGCATGGATATCATGTGAGATATGCAGTCTGAATGTTAATATCAGTTGACTCTGGTCCAAGAGGGAGTTTATTTGTGTTGTTTCCCTAGAACCAACTACTTTTTTACTTTTTATTACATGTATATTTATAGACTTTAATATTCATAAATATATTTTCATATGATAAGTATTCTTCTATATAACATTAATGTGAAAAATTATTAGAGTATTTATTGCATCAAAAGTTCACAATAGTTCCCCTCTATAATGATAACCTTGAAGTTCTATGGTGATATTCTTGAATATATTCTATATGGATAGATGACATCATCTGAATAAACACAAATGATATACAATATTAGGTGTTAAAGGCTCATAAGACATTGAGACTTCTTATCATGAAGTTTTCACTTGGTAATCTCCTAGAGAGGTGGTTATGAGAACATACATGTCCATATGAATTCCACATGTTTTACATGTCATTGGATATTCCTATCTATAGACACGTGTATTGGTCCATTGAATTGAGATTATTATTAATGAATATCATGAGTCACATACTTATATATATTTTCAAAATCTATGATGCATATACTCATGGTGAGGTTGGATACATTAGGTGCACTACGAGTGATATAACATTAATGATAAAGTAAAAAAATGTTTTTTTCTATTCTAAGTTAATGAAATTATACATCTTTAGACATTTGATTGGAGTAAAAATATCTGATTAAGTCCATGTACAAGATTATTTTAGCGACAAGTTCATTTCAATAAAGTTAAAGAAAGATATTTAATCATATAGGTTGATGAAAAGAGTATGAATATTTCTTTAGAAGATATCGAGGTAAAGAGATTATATTACATGGTGAGCATCTATAGAAGATTTTTAACATTATTGAAGTGCATAAGAGTTGAATTTGTTGTCAATATGGATTTAAGTGCATAAGAGTTTCATTTTTTATTATTGAGAAGTAAATATGTGAATGAAAGGTATTGATGAATAATTTGGTGAAGCCTTGGAGAATTGTTGTTAATTTAAATCATTGAATACTACACTTAATCAATTCTCCAAGAAGATACAACTCTAACGATTATTGAACTGGTCTTAAGTTCTAAGACATGTATCAATTTAATACATTGTTACAACACATAAATAAGACCATGCAATACTCAATTGCATGAGGGGTAAGAATATCAAACCAATGGATTCTAATGGGACGAAGGTTGTTTACAATATCAGATGATTGTTTGAGCTAGTCCCCAAAGTCTAAGACATGTGTTAATGTAGAACACATCCCTCAGAACAAGGAGATTCCATGCATTATGACTTAATGCATGAGTAATGAATAAATGATCTGTGCATCATCCATGATTTGATCAACAACATATGGAAGATCATTTGGAATTTATGATCTAAAAAGAAAGGAATGGATGATGCTTGAAGATGAAGATGAAGAAATGAAGCATGCATGGGATTTGAATTAAGAAGGATGGTTTGTCTTTTTAAGGAGGAATTCATACTTGGTTTGTATACAACTACTTAGTATATTCCTTTACCAAAAAAATTAGGGCCGATATTGAAGGCCAGCTGAAGCCCTCACCCAAGGCATATGTGGGACCCAAGGGTCTACCATACCCAACGAGAATTCCTCGAAGCCAGCCTGAAAGAGGCATGCATGAAGGCCGTGTATAAGACTACAGAAGCATGCACGGTGATCAACCCGTGCGTGCAACATGCATAGTGGGTTCTTGGTGCACACCTGAGGAGCAGAGTGGGAACTAGAGCACGCCCGCAGGGTGAACACAGTACGAGGTGGTACTGTGGAGGGAGAGAGGAGAAATATGAACAGTTGCCACTGCATCTTGATACTTAAACCTTGAGAAAACTATAGCCCATTTCAATGTGGGATGACATTTAAAAAACATAGATGCGATCTGCGCCGTTCATCTGATCCTGCGTCTGATCTGAGTTGCACGATCCATCCCGCATCCCGCGTTATAATATCCACCGTCCGTGATTGATCCAACAACCGAGGAGAGACCCCAAGGTTATCTTTAACCTCCGAACATCCCGCAAAGCTCTCTCGCCATCCACAAACCAACGATGATGCCGATCCACCATGATCGAGCTTATGGCCACCGTTGAATCTCAAGTCTCTTGCATGATGATCATTTGGATGTAATTAAAACATACATGCAATTTCATTTGCATGCATGCACAAAAATAAAGAGATAGCATGTGGCCAAAGCAAATGGAGTTATGAGGCCACATCATGAAGTTTGACGCATTCTAAAAGATGATTCTTATGCATTTTTACGCACATGCATGTGATGTTCTCACCAAGAAAGAATGATCCTTGTTGAATGTAAACAAGCCAAGATATGCAGAAAATCCTTGATCGGGTTTGAACAATTCAAATCTGAGGATCTTGTCTTATTCAATGAATAAATCTTATCGGGGTTTTTAATGAGATTTGAATGCAGATATACACATTATTACTCACTTATAAATATAGATCCCTTGATCAAGGCTCTATTGTTGAAAATATTGAGAGAAAGCTCTTGTTTCTTTGAGAAACAGAGCACTGCGCGAAAGGTTTCGTGCATCCCTGCTACGCAAAGAAGAGCCGCACAACTCTTGCATGAAGCAATCCCGCACATCCCTTCCGCAAATATAAGAAGTGATAACTACCCCGGTTCACGAAATAAGCTAAACACATGACATGTTTCTTTGAACCCTCACCGTGCTTCGTGCGTTAAGAAGATACCGCATGTAAAAAAACCGGTGCCTCGACACCCTTGTTGCACCTTCGCGAAGACAGAACCGAGAACCATTCCTTGGTTCTGTGAATGAGATCTTCACAAACCTTTTGTGTGAAGAATAAAAACATGATCCAAGGATTCCTCCCTTGTTTCTAGAAGAAGGAAGAACCTGTGCTCCCTGGTTTACCTAAAGAAGAAGAACCGTGCCCTCCTGTTTTTCATGAAGAAGGGACCCTAGAAACTTTCTGAAGAAAGGATAATGCATGCATGATACACATGCATGCATATGCCTGAATTGGTACACCCAAGTGTACATGAACAAAGCCACACATTGAATACACCCATTCGGGTTTGAAAAAGAACACAAATGAAAGAAGGATTGTGTGTGCACATTTAAATGAGGAAGAAAGAAGAATAACACACAAAAGAAACACACCTATATTGAATATAAATCAAATAATAAGTGTGTGTGTGAAAATAACCAAAGAGAAAAGTGTGTGTAATATTAAGTGAGAAAAATAAAGAGGAAGTGTGATTGCTCAAAAGATTACACCAATTGGGGTTTAAACACAAGAGAGAAGAAAGAGATTGTGCATGCATGAATTCACGCACATGTACATGTGAAGACACTTAAAGGAAGAGATTGTCTGTGTGTATATTGAGAAAGAAGAATCCAAGAAGATAGTGCATGTGAAAAAGCTTTATACCCATGCATGCAATCATGCATGAACATATGCACGTGTATCAATTCAGATGATGCCAAGTGAGCTGATATTCAGTGTTTGAATAATCACATAAGTGTATGTGATTCTTTCCAAGTAAAAAAGAGTAAGTTTTAGTACATTCTATTATTGCACTAAATAATAAGAAATTGAGATATCCAAATACAAGAGGTATTGGATCCCATGCAATCCATGCATGAAGTAGATGAGTTTTGAGACTGAAGCCAGATAGAGTAAATAAGATATTTTATCTGAGTGTTATGTAATTGAGAATCCAATAAGAAAGATAGTGCTGATATTGTGAAAGATCATTCTTGCATATTAATATTCTTGAAGAATTTGTGTGCACCATTGGAACACATCTATGTGAGGACAGGTCTTCATCAGATGAAGAAATAATTGCCTGAGCATTATTGAACTGAGCACTAATCAAGAAATTGATCAAAATTATTGAGCAAGGCCAACAGACCTTACCAAAGGATGTTGAATATTCATGAAGAGATTCACAGGCAAGTGTGATTTAGAAAGCCTGTGTCGGAAGATCAAAAGATTATCTATAGTGAATCAAATAAGAACTTAAAGAAGGAAGTTGCTCGTATGACTCGAGAGCTAGAAGAACCCTACGAGATTCAGGGAGGAGAAGAAGTCTTCAGTGGGACTCTGAAGCAGGCCAGTGGGACTCTGGTAACACTATGTGAAGCAGTATAAAGAACCTCCTATGGGACTCAGGAGAGATATAGTATGACTCTGTATTTACCATTGTAATTACTAACAAAATTATAGTGGAGAATCTATGTTGGGGAGAATAACCAACATAGAAAGGAGTAGGTCTTTGAACTGAACTTTGTAAATCCTTGTGTTCAGTGCCTTTACATTTACAACATCATTAGAGGTAAGGATGAGAGATACAAGAAGTGTGGATCAAGGATTTAACCATCCATAGAGGTTTAATTGAAAAGAATCAATTAGTAAAAAGATTTAAATGGATCACTGATTCACCCCTTACCCTCTCATTGATTCACACTGATCTGGGAACTTCAATTGGTATCAGAGAGAAGGTCACCTCTAAAAGATCTAAGGGAGTATTTATGAAGAGAGGATTTAAGAGATGAGTGAAAAAACTAAAATGGAGATATCTGCCATGACTCAGAAAAATAGAAAGAAGAAACATGCAAAGAAGATAAATAAGAAGCTTACTACTAATGGGGAGACACCTTCTACTAAAGGAAATATGAAAGATAAAACATGTGATAATACTTATTATTCTTCTAATGAAGCCTGCTCAAGCTATGATGATGATAGAGCAATTAATGATCTTCAAACTAAACTCAAAGATTATATGAAGAAAGTCCCTAGAGTAGTGGAAATACACATTGATTCAAGAATTAGTGCTCTTCAAGATGAAAAATTATAGTTGGAAGAAGAATCTAATGCCTTGGAAGAAGCATTGGCTAAAAAGGTTGGCATATCCAACACTCTCACAAAACTAGTGAAGGAAAAAGAAGAAACAATTTCTCTTTTCAATGAAAGGCATACTCAGGTTACTGAAGAATTACAGGGAAGTATTTGTGAGAAATAATTCTTTGAGATTGTATTTGTAGATGCTTTCCATGCATTTGAAAAGCTACACAAAGTTTCTAAGGTTGTCAAAGCTACTCAACTATAATACAAAGAGAACAAGATAAAGGATCTTGACATCTCTTTGAAACAATTAATAAATGTGCATGAATAAAAAATAACAATGCTGAAGGAGAATTGGGAAAGTAAACTGAGATCAGTTTAGGATGAGAAGAACTCTCTCAACATGAAATGTTTAGAATTGGAGGTGAGATTGAAAAATCAACAATCACCCTAAGCTGAAAATTACAAATCAGATGAAAGAAAAGATGTTTCCACTCAAGTTTTAATTGAGGAACATGATTCCAAAAGGAACATCAAATCATCCTCTAATCCAAGGGAAACATCCTCCAAGAAGAAGGTATCCCATAACCCAGTTATTTCTATTTCTACTAATGCAATTTCATATGTAAGTGCAGGTTCAAAACCAAAATATGGTAAGATGTGGATTGATAAAAATGTCAATACATCTATAAAAACTTCAAGGGTGGATACTGGAATAATTAAGAAGAGAAACTCCCAAATGATTCTCTAAATAATTAAAGACAATTCCAGAAACAAAAATGCACTAAATCTATCCAGACGGATACTATAGGTAAAAGAAGGAGTTTTGTTGGCTATTGTTGGTGTTGTTGGAAGTTTGGTAATCATACCAATGATTGCTGAAATAATATGTTAGCATATGAAAATTGTGGAAGGTATACATTCAGGGAAAGTAGATGTGAAGAAATGAAGCATCCTGCAAAGCAAAGGTAGAAAACTTAGATGAAGAAGAGTCTGTCTGTCAAGAACAGATTTGTGTATCTTGAAGACTTCTATGATAATTGCAATAGAAGTGGTCACAGTTATGATGAGTGCCATTTTAGTCCTACCATGCCTCAGGCATATGTTGATAATAAGAACAGACCACAACAAAGGTAGGAGAAAGAAAAAGGAGTTTAAAATTCTTCCATTGGGAATATGCAATATTATGAATTTAAGAAACTAGTGAAAGAAATTATTCCCAAGAAGAAGTTTAAGTTGGATTCCAAGAATGTAATATCAACCAAGAAAGGATGATTCTACTGTGAAAATAAAGGTCATACCATGGATCACTGCAAACAAGCCATGTAAATGAATGGAAGAAAGCTGAAAATAAAAGGAGAATCAATCTAGAAGATGATGGGATTGATTGAAGACGTTTCTGAAGATAATCTTAATAATTTTCCTAAGAAAGGTAACTTGAAGACAATGAAGATTCCATGTGGAAGCTCAAAATTAGAAAATGGTAAGAAAGAGTGTTTAGTTATCTAGCCCAATCAATTGAAAATTTCTATAGAACTGCAAAGTGATGAAGATGAAATACTAGGTAAAGCTAAGGAAAAGGAAAAACATGTCATTCCACATGAAGAATAATTCGAATTTCATGAGAGGTTGTCAACACATGATAACCCAAGTGTCTCAAAGTTACTATGTGGAAGGTGCAATAAGGATGGATATCATGAAAACAAATGTTTAACTATTTTACCAGACCAAATGGAGTAAATTGAACAACATGCACCAAAAGCTACTTCACTACTGACAGAATTGAAGAAAAACAATCCACCCAAGTTCTAGGTGAATGGAAGTAAAGAATCCATACTAACAATGCAAAATAAAAATGCCAAATGGAGATGAGACATCAGCATGAAGAGTACCAGACACTTTAGAGCTACAAGGAAATGAGTTCTTGGGTTAAGAGATAATTCTCAACCCCAATGCTTCAATTAAGAATCTCACAAGTGTTCCATATTATTCCCTTATATTTTATTTTATATGTGTGATTACATTTCAGGAAATTGAAGATGAAGGTCATTCTCAAAATGAGAATTGAATGAACAAAGTGGATAACTACAAGTTGGACTCATTATTCATGATTTGATAACTACTTGAAGTGTTTCATAGTGGAATATTATCAATATGAATATCTTGAAGGTCATCTAATGATTATTTTCCACAAAGGAAAATCAAAGGAAGTGCACCCCTTGAGGGGGAGAAAACATGAAGAAGATGATATCAAGGATTATGTCATGACAAACCTTGAAATCCATCTCATCTCAAGAAGTTTAAACTTGAGGTATTCTAATCACACTTTCATCCCTTGTTCTTAATTGTATTTATCATGTCAATTAAGAGGTAGTGCTTGATTTATGGCAATATGGGATGAAATGGGGAGCTTTATCTTGCACTTGAACTTTTAAATATGTTTGGTGAAGTATGTGTAGGATTTAGTATTTCATTGATAAATCTCATTAGCTTCAATCCCTTGGTCAAGAATTGATACACTCTAACCATGATTTCATATGTATGGTTGTTTATAGATAACACTGAATTACTTGGTCACATCTCTCTTGTTTTCTACACTAGGTTAGGCCAAGTAGGCTTAGAATTTATTAACTAAAGTCTCTTTGCCAAGTGAACCATGTGACATCATCCCTCTCTCAGAAAAATTCCAAAAGATATTATTTAAAGGGAGGATGACATGTTTTTGAAGAGACCCCACTAACACCTTTGCATCTGGTTTCCAATAAGGGGGAGAAAATTTTGGTACACATATTGACCCATTCAAAGTGTGCTTAAGTGATATTAAAAAAAAATACAAAGGGGTAGATTGAAGTGCATAAGATTTTCATTTGTTGTTAATATGGATTGAAGTGCATAAGAGTTGAATTTTTTATCAATGGGAAGTCAATATGTAAATTAAAGGTATTGATGAAGAAGTTGGTGAAGTCTTGGAGAATTGTTGTTGATTCAAATCATTGAATACTACACTTAATCAATTCTCCAAGAGGATACAACTCTAATGATTACTAAACTGGTCTTAAGTTCCAAGACTTGTATCAAGTCGATACATTGTTAAAACACCTAAATAAGACCATGCAATACTCAATTTCATGGGGGGTAAGAAGATCCATCTGATGGCTTCTAATTGGATGAAGGCTGTTTACAATATCATATGATTGTTTGAGCTAGTCCTCAAAATTCAAGACATGTGTTAATAGAGAACACATCCCTCACAACAAGGAGATCCCATGCATTATGCCTTAATGCATGAGGAATGAAAAAATTATCCATGCATCATTCGTGATTTGATAAACAACATATGGAAGATCATTTGGAATTTATGATCTAAAAAGAAAGTAATGGATGATGCTTGAAGATGAAGAAGAACAAAGGAAGAATGCATGGGATTTGAATGAAGAAGGATGGTTTGGCATTTTAAGGAGAAATTAATACTTTGTTTTTATATAACTACTTAGTATATTCATTTACCAAAAAAATTAGGGCCAATCTTGAAGGCCAGCTGAAGCCCTCACCCAAGGCATATGTAGGACCCGAGGGTCTACCGCACCCAAGGGGAAGGCCTCGAAGCCAGCCCGCAAGAGGTGCACATGTAGGCCGTGTATAAGCCTGTAGGAGAATGCATGGTGATCAACCCGTGCATGCAATCATGCATAGTGGGCGATAGGTGCGCGCTCGAGGAGTAGAGTGGGCTCTAGAGTGCGCCCGTAGGGTGAACATGGTACGTGGTGGTACTGTGGAGTGAGAGAGGAGAAATCTGAATAGTTTCTGCTGTAGCTTGATTCTTAAACTATAAGAAAACCATGGCCCATTTTGATGTGGGATGATATTTTAAGAACATGGATGCGATCTGCACTGTTCATCTGATCCCACATCTGATCTGAGCCACACGATCCACCCTGCGTCCTGCGTTATAATCTCCACTGTCAGTGATTGATTTAACGACCAAGGAGAGACCCCAAGGTTATCTTCAACCTCCAGACATCCCACAAATCTCTCTCTCCATCCATGAACCAACGATGATACCAATGCACCTTGATCATGCTCCTAGCCACTGTGGATGCTCAAGTCTCTTACATGATGATCGTTTGGACGTAAAGAACACATAAATGCAATTTCATTTTCATGCATGCAATGAAATAAATAGATAGAATGTGGCCAAAGAAAATGGAGTTACGAGGCCGCGTCATGAAGTTTGACGTGTTCAAAAAGATGATTCACATATATTTTTATGCATATGCCCATGATGTTCTCACTGATAAATAATGGGCCTTGTCGAATGGAAAAGATCCGAGATATGCAGAAAATATTTGATAAGGTTTGAACAATTCAAATATGAGGATCTCAGCTTATTCAATGAAAAAAATCTTATCATGGTTTTGAATGAGATTTTAACACGAATATACGCGTTATTACTCACATATAAATATAGAGCCCTCGACCGAGGCTCTATTGTTGAAAATATTGAGATAAACCTCTTGTTTATATGAGAAATAGAGAACCGCGTGAAGGGTTCCTTGTAGCCCTACTACGTGAAGAAGAGTTGCACAAATCTTGTGAAAAGTAGTCCTGTGCATCCCTTGTGTGAAGATAAGAAGTGTGAACCACCCTGGTTTGTGAAATAATCCAAACATACAACAGGTTCCTTCAAACCCTCACCATGCTTCGTGCGTGAAGAAGATCCCACGGGTAAAACAACTGGTGCCTCAACACCCTTGTTGCACCTTTATGAAGACAGTGATGAGAACCATTCCTTGGTTCGGTGAA
Source organism: Viscum album (assembly GCA_963277665.1). Lineage (NCBI taxonomy): Eukaryota > Viridiplantae > Streptophyta > Magnoliopsida > Santalales > Viscaceae > Viscum > Viscum album. The sequence continues at coordinate 171,464,746 of OY728148.1, forward strand.
GGAGATCTTTGCACACATTTTGTGTGAAAAATAAAAATTCGAGTTGAGGATTCCTCCCTTGTTTGGAGAAGAAGGAAGAACTAGTGCTCCCTAGTTTGCTTGAAGAAGAAGAACCATGCCCTCCTATTTTGCATGAAGAAGGGACCTATGCCACTTTGTCGAGAAAGGAGAATGCATGCATGATACACATGCATACATATGCATGAATTGAGACACCCAAGTGTACATGAACAAATCCACACATTTAATACACCCATTCGGGTTTGAAAAATTACACAAATCAAAGAAGGATTGTGTGTGCACATTTAAAGGAGGAAGAAAGAAGAATAACACACAAAAGAAACACACCAATATTGAATTTAAATCAAATAATAAGTGTGTGTGTGTAAAAAACCAAAGACAAAAAGTGTGTGTAATAATAAGTGAGAAAAATAAAGAGGAAGTGTGTGTGATAAAAAGATTACACACATTGGGGTTTACACACAAGAGAGAAGAAAGAGATTGTGCATGCATGCATGCACATGCACACATGAAGACACTTAAAGGAAGAGATTTTATGTGTGTATATTGAGAAATAATAATCCAAGAATATAGTGAATGTGAAAAAGCTTTAGAACCATGCATGAAATCATGCATGAACACATGCACATGTATCAATTCAGATGATGCCAAGTGATCTGATCTTCAGTGTTTGAATAATCACATAAGTGTATGTGATTCTTGCCAAGTAAACAAGAGGAAGTTTTAGTGCATTATGTTATTTAACTAAAGAAGAATAAACTAAGATATCCAAATATAAGAGGTATTGGATCCCATGAAATCCATGCGTGAAGTAGATGAGTTTTGAGACTGAATCCAGACAGAGTAAAGAAGATCTTTTATCTGAGTGTTCAGTAATTGAGAATCCAAGAATAAAAAGAGTGATGATATTGTGAAAGATCATTCTTGAATATTAATATTCTTGAATAAATTGTGTATACCATTGGAACACATCTAAGTGAGGCCAAGTCTTCATCAAAAGAAGAATGAATTGCCTGAGCATTATCGAAATGAGCACTAATCAAGAAAGTAATCAGAATTATTGAGAAAGGCCAACAAACCTTACCAAAGGATGTTAAAGATTCTTGAAGAGATTCACAGGAAAGTGTGATTTAGAAAGCCTATGTGGGAATATCAAAAGATCATCTACAGTTAATTAAATAAGAACTTAAAGAAGGAAGCTTCTTGTGTGACTTAAGAGCTAGAAGAACCCTGTGAGATTCAGGGAGGAGAAGAAGTCTTCAGTGGGACTCTGAAGTAGGCCAGTGGGACTCTGGTAACACTATGTGAAGCAGTATAAAGAACCTCCTGTGGGACTCAGGAGAGATACAGTGTGACTCTATATCGACCATTGTAATTACTAACTGAATTATAGTGAAGAATCTGTGTTGGGGAGAATAACCAACATACCAAGGAGTAGGTCTTCGAACTAAACCCTGTAAATCCTTGTGTTTAGTGCCTTTACATTTACAACATCATTCGAGGTAAGGCTGAGAGACACAAGAAGAGTGGATCAAGGATTTAACCACCCATATAAGTTTAATTTAAAAGAATCAATTAGTAAAAAGATTTAAATGGATCACTAATTCACCCCTCCCCCTCTCAGTGATTCACACCGATCTGGGCCCTTCAATTATGACATTAATTTATTTCTGTATGGGTGTCTTGATGTATTTCTAGGTGCATATCTTGGACTTTGGGCGAGTTAGCCTAATGCCACTAAGAAATATGCCTAAAGGGACACATGTTAAGTATATCCCGATTCATAGTTAAATTATATTTTAATTTAATATTATAATCAACATTATTCTCCTTTCCCATGGAATAATAATTATCTGGGTTATGTCGATCAAAATATTCAGTTACCAATTATTTGAGAGAATATATATGTGGGTTGAATATTTAATAAATATTTACTCTCTATTTTATTGAATATATTTTTTATTTTTTTATTGAATGAATAATGAAGTGATGTTTATATATTTAAATAAATAGTCATTATTCAAATTTCGATAAAAACTTAGGAGTAATGAAAGACCAAGTTAAAGATCCATTGGGAATGATATATTTAATATCATTTGAATAAATATTAATATATTTATTTTAGAAATGATATTATAATTATCAGTGAGTTTAGTGCATTCCAAATAATAATAATAATAATAATTATTATTATTTGAAGTACCTAAGGGGTTATATTGATGAAGTTTTTTATTTTTTGGCAATGAATCATGAATAATTTATTGAATTTAAGAGATTGAAGAAAGAATTTGAAGCGTCCTATGGTTATTTCAATAATTAATCCACAAGAAGTGCATACACTGAAAGGTGGACCCATCAGTATAAGGAACACCAGTGGATGTTTGTTTCATTACTAAAAGATGGAACTGAGGATGTGAATAATTATATATTACTAGAAGTTTAACATTGTTGATTGTCCCCAAAAGTAATGAATATATGTTAAGAAGTGCTGTTGATGGATGAATGTGAATTCATTGAGGCAATACCCTATTCAGAAGTAGTTATAACATCTAATTATTGTTGAAAAATTCTTCAAGAAAATGAAAAGTACTAATGATTGAGAAGTTCTACTATTTACAATAATTTTATGAACATTTATTGGCTGATAAAAGGGGATATGATTTGAAGACTCATAAAGTAGTTGGGTGGATGAGTGGTTGTTTACCCAAAAGTTACAAGATGAGATTATGAAATAGAATTCTGCCACATATGTGAATATAAAGGAGTATCTAAAATAAGTGTGATAAAGGTAGACTAATTAATATGGATTTCAAGCTCACAATAGATAAAAAGTGTCTATGACCATAACTTTATGATATATCAAAAGATAATATGTATAGGAAGACTCTTATATGACTTAAAGTCACTCAATAAAGAAAAAATGAATCCATGTTGTCCAAAAGACGCGTCCAGATGATTGAAAAGTTTAAAGTTGGAAAAGGCATGAAAACCCTGAGGAAATTATTCACATTACAAATAGAGTATTTCCAATACAATTGGTAAAGTCATGAAGCTTACTAAAAATTAGGTTACACATATAGAAGAATCACTACCCGAAGATATGTTGGAAATAATAAGTTGGAAGGTATTCAGAAGACAAAGCTATTAAGTGACCGAAGGAAGACCCAGAAGATGAATTCAAGAATAATCAAGTTAGTGATTCCTGTATTTTTTTTAATGGAAAATAAATCACAATTACTTGTAAATAATTTGGTTAAATACCAATCGATTGAAATTTAAGTCGATCAGAAGAAATTAAAATGAAGGCTTATGTTTAAGGATTCAGTAGAAGAAACTATATGCGATATCACCAAAAGCTATAGAAATTATAGGTGAGGAATAGGTTGAATCATATTAAGTTGAGGTGGCTAAAAAGAAACTCAAATATAAGACAATAAAAAATAGTAGAAAAACCTGGAATATGGTTATAAGTTAAAGAACCTAAATTTAAATAAGTCAGTTAGGAATATGGATTTCTTTGATGAAAAGGAAAAAGTGTCATAAGTATAAATGATTGATCAAGGGTAGATAAGATGGAGGAATGATAATCTCATGATGAAATGACAAAGAGCCTATAATGTGTAACTAGAATCTAAACCAATGAACACTATGGATTGTTTTAAATAAACGTGAATAAATAAATAAATTCCATAGGTTTAAGAAAGAAATGGAAAAGTTGATACTGGTGATTGAAAGTTAGGAGTTGAGTTGATCAGAAGATATCACCATCATATGATAGGTGAAATCATAAATGGACTAAGTACATATGATTAGATGATGAGGTGATTGAAAATTATGTTGATTTTATTAGATTCTACAAGATAAAATTTGAACATATGGTGAAGAAAAAAATGAAAAACACCAGATGCTTAGAAAACATGTTAGAGTTAATTTAAGGTTTCAAAGGATGGGGAGAGAGAGTTTAGTGAAGCAGTTTCTAAGATTAAGGAAAATATATAAGTGGAAGATGCTGAGTACAATATATTGAAGTTTGTCTGCTAGAAGATTCCAAGAGATTTTACTTTTATATGAAGTAAAACTAATTGTGATGATGATGAATAGGACATTCAAATATTTAAAATTCAACAAGGAAATATCATGATTCTAATTGAGATTTTCAGAATAGTTGAAGATAGATGACATTGAGTTTTTCATAGGTTTTGATGAATTAAATCACCGATATATTTAGAATCATTCAAGTTAGTCACCTAAAGATTTTGATTTAGCAGGAGTTTTATATTTTGAGAATGAATTCCCCTAGTTTTATAAGAGGATTCTTAGTTATATAAAGGGGGAGAACTGTTCAAAAGAGAAACTAGAAAAGAATGAGTTACTGCTGGCATTCTAAGTGTATAAAATAGAGGGTTAAACTAACTAGTATATTCCAAAAGATATTCTAGGTTGATCTTTTGAGAATACTATAACATACATTTCTGAGGAAGAAGTGGGAGGTTTCTGGAATTTCAGAAACTAGAAGTTGAGTTCTATACTAATGTCATGTAGAACATGCAGAAGATCTGGGTATCGAAGTTCTTTAAAGTTTGAGGGAACTAAAAATTAAGTTTTTCCAAATTATAGGACAAGTCAAACATGCATTATGTTATACTAGAATATAAATTTGTAGTCATATATCTGTTTTTAGATTTTGTGAAGAACCCTTGAAGATAGGTAGTACCAGTATAAACAGCACCATAAATTCAGTGGGATATTGGAAAACACAATGGGATATTGTGCAAGTGTGGGATACATAGTGGGTCTTGGATGATAATGACCCCACACCACTTTTAAGTGATGATAATATTTTTAGTGGAAGAATCTATGACTTGGGATAATAAATGAACTTATAAAGGAGTAGGTTTCCCACATTGGTGTTGAAAATAAAAAAACTTTATGCTTATGTGCCTTTCATTATCTTCATTGAATATGAGATAAAGTGGAGAGGTTTCATAATAAGATACATACATCTTAATCAACATAGAGGTTCTAAAAACTTTGAAGGGGGTAAAATTTTAAGTTGGATTTATTCAGTAAAAGTTTGTACCCTGATTCACCCCCCCTCAATGTAACTGAATTATCCCCTCAAACTAATAAGTGGTGTCAGAGTGAGTTTCCTCTAGTCGGATCTAACATTTTCCTATCCCAATTTTTTTAAATCGATTCACATTAAGTTAAGAGTTTAGGAAGATAAAAAGTTTCCTCATCCTAAGGATAAGGAAGTTATATAGATGCATTAGTTGAATAAAACAAAATATATCTTTGCAACTACTAACATGGAGGTTTCGACCAAAGTAGTGTAATACCAGATAAAGAAAGAGGATCAAAATTTATAAAATATAGCTTTCCAAAATTAGTGTAAGAAGGATCCACCACCACTGGAAGATAAAATATGTGGTAGTTTTTCTAATAAATATTTTATGAAAGATCCTCATTGGGAATCCAACTCAAGTTGTAAATATCCATAGACTATTGAATTTATTGAATATTTTTACTCATAAATCAATGCTTATATAAAAAATGTCATTGATAAATTTATAACACACATACTTTCATTTATTAAGGGTCTACAAGAGGAAAAATAATAGATGAAATCAGAATTTTATGAAATGGAAAGTGAAGTAGTTAGGAAGATGAAAAAGTGAGATACTCTCACAAAACTTATAGAAGCCAAGAATATATCATACTTTGTAATAAATGATTTTCTTTAGTTGAAGAAGATTTAAAAATGATGGTTTGTGAGAAATATATTTATGGAATGTTTTTTTTAAAATTTTTATGCAATAAAATCTTTAGTATAATTCATGAACTCTTAGTTAGAGGTTAAAATGAGAAGAATAAAATAGATTGGCAACTCTTTACTCCTGAAAATTAATATGGATGAAGAGCATGTTCAGAAATTAAAATACAAATTTGAAGAGGACTTAAAATATATTAAATATTTGTTTAATTCATTTATTCATAACTTTTTTTCTACTCCCTTGAGTAATTTTCATGTAAAAGTGAATAATTAGTGTAAAATACCCATAGTTTACTACTAAATATAATTTTTGAACATTATTTTAATTAATCCAATAAATTCATATTACTATTTTAATAATAATTCTCATATTATTGATCCAAATTGTGTGAATCTTATTTTTTAAGGTTCCTTATTCAATTTACAACATATCATTAGAAGGAATATTTAGATAATTCATCCATTTGAATGGTCATATGGGCCACATAAGAAGGCCCAAAGAACCTATGAAGAAACTAGACTAGCCATGAATATTGAATTTCTGGGCTCAATACAGAAGTCCAAAATAATTTATTCTCCACCAAATGTTTGGGGAAATAAAATTCATCTTGGATAAAAATTTTTATGCCCAAATCTACCAAAAAAGGGCCCAAATGATTCTATGATGTCCAACCCACCATTCTGTTCGAGAATTACAACCATCACAGAATTATGGAATGTTTCTCATGATATAGACATAAATTAGAGATTTGGTTTTGAAGTGTGAAAGAAAAGATATATATGGCCTATTTTTATAAGAAATTATCTGTATTTGAGGGAATCTTCTTATTCAAAAACCCATTTACATTATGGCATTTGAAAAAGTCTAGATTGAAATGGATAGATTAAAATTGTTTAATCAAACTGCCATAACTTTGGAACCTTTAATCCAATGGACATAAAATTTTGAGGATAGACTATCAAAATTCATATATAAAACTTTTAATTATAATATTTCTCTAGATTCAGCTATTTGAATGGTCAAATTGGTGATACAAATGGAGGGGAAGATTTGGAATGCAAAAAGTCCACCACCTTGGGCTATAAATGCATCCCCCTCTTCTCCTTGAATGAAGTTGGAATTTCAAAACTTAAGGAAGAGTTTTGGCATGAATATATCCTTTCCAAGATCTTTTTAGGACTTTACTTGATATTTTTTCAACAAGAGAGACCTCTCATCCACTTTCATTTTCTTGTTTGTTTTCAGTTGTTTTTATTTGTAATCGTGTAAGTGTGTTTTCATTTCAATAGAATTTTAATGCAGGTTTCTTCTTCTTCATCTATTATTTTCATAAAACTTCTATTTCATAATTTTCATGGTCTTAAAATAGTTTAAATCAAGTATAAAAACCTTCCCTTTTCTCACTTCTTTATTCAATTGAAAGTCCGTATTTAATTATCTTCATCGTTTGTGTGTGTGTTCGACACACTACTCTTATCTTATACCTTTCTTTTTCTTATCTTTTTAACTTGTGAACATAAAAATATTAAAACAGATTAATAACCATATCAATGGATGAGTAAATCTACTATTGGGGTGAGTCATTATTTGGGGATATTAAGTGATTTATGGATTTTTCTTGTTGAGTATTCTTTAGGTTAACATTGTGTATGTCGAACATAAAATATCATGGATTAATGACATGTTTTGACTAACGTGTGGATTACATGGATTATTGTAACTATAAATACACTACCATAAACAAGTTTTAATTGATATTAGAATCCTATTTAAGTTAAGTCTTGTATTAACGCCTTAACACTTCGGTATTCTGATCAAAATTATCTTGTGAAGTGGGTGTTAATTTAATGCAATAAAAATAAAAGCTCAAGGATATCATAAGCTTAAATACCCAATAATGAACTCACCCCAATCATTTTCAAATTATTAAATCAAAAATCATTAATCAATAAATTTAATCAATCTCTACAAACAAACCCCCCTTTTTAAGAAGACATAAAAAAATAATACACTATTAAAAAAAAGCACCATTGCCAAGGATTCGACCTGAGTGATACTATACACATGAACAGAGCACTGAACCTTTGAATGGTTGATAAGAAATAATTTACCATACTTAAAATTCCATCATTGATGGGGATGGTGTGTTAAGTAGTCGGTGGTTTTGGATTTTTGTAAAACAAAACAAAAATTTAAAAAATAAACCAAAAAGAAATTCTGAAGAAAACCCACCTTCCTCATAAAAATAATAAATGAAAAAAAACAAAAATAAAAACCCACCTTAATTATCATTTAAAACTTATTTGAATGCCTCGTATCCTCCCAAAAAATCCCTTGGACCTTTCTGACCCTGAAATTGAGTGAAATATTTACTAACTTAGGAGGACCATTAGGGATAATTAAATCAATCCAGAACCATTCATTACTCAACCAATTGAACTAGAAATGACCAATCCTAGGGAAAAAGACATTAAAGAACTTACTGACCCTGATATGAATTACCAACCCCTTGGTATTAAATATCTAAATATTGAGGCTGATTTGAAACTCAAATTGGGTTTGATTCATCTTTTACCTCATTTCCATGGGCTAGACAGTGAGGATCCACATATTCATCTCAAAGAGTTCCAAGTGGTGTGCTCTACCATGAAGCCTCAAGGGGTTTCCAAAGAATAAATCAAACTCCAAGCATTTACTTTCTTCTTATATGACTCTTCCAAGTCATGGCTATACTACCTCCCTCCTGGTTCCATAACCAAATGGAATGACATGAAGTGACTCTTCTTAGAGAAATTATTTCATGCTTCTCTTACTTCTTCCATCCTAAAGATAATTAGTGATATCCATAATTTCCCTAACGAATCACTCCATGAGTACTAGGATAGGTTCAAAAATCTTGTGGAAACCTACCAACACCACCAAATCCCTGACCAACTCTTTATCCAATACTTCTATGAGGGGTTATTAGTTATGGAGAGAACTCTCCTTGATACCACAAGTGGAGGTTCTCTTGTTGAAAAAACTCCTACAACTTAATGGGATATCATAAGTAATATGGATGCAAACATGCAATAATTCCATACTCGAGCATATGATTAAGTCAAACAAGTCCAAGAGAATCAATCCATAGATCCCAACAAGATAACTGAGTGGATGATTAAACTTACAGGTATTGGTTGTAACGCCCCGACCCCAGCTACCCAGAGTCGGTGCATTAATTACATAACATTGGCATGATCACAAGAAAGATCAAATCCCGAAAGACCGATTGGTTTAGTATCCTTGGAAACACTAGATATAATCATAAAGTTTTACATTACATTTCAAAGTGAAAAACTACTACAACAACAAAGTATTCATATCCACACTATTAACCCCTCATAATATCCCTGCAAGTCATTCATAATTTACTTCTTCACTACCTGGGAAAAATAAAACATAGAAAAGGGGTGAGCTCAAATGCCCAGTAAGGATAACAATATAGAGGAAACTTTCATAAATAAAAATAAACATTTAAGGCAATGTATAACTAAAACAAAAGCCTTTTAAACTTGAACATTTAACATAGTACGGCATAAATAAAATGAAATAATGCCATTTACTTATTCACATGGATATTCTACTAATCGAATAATCACATGCAAAAATCAATAACCACTTTCATAATGTTGGAATGCATAATGCCCGACTATCATAACCACATAGCCAAGGCCTCGTGCCAAGACTACAAATAAGATTTTGTCAAGGCCTTATGCCAAGACACTAGTTTGTCTCATGAGACCTACCGATGCATCGAGGAGCTATAGCGGGCTCCACCCGTCACTTATTAAGTCCAATGCATTCCCATATGAAAAGGTTTAAACATAACATAAACATTCGTATTAAAACTAGCATACGAAATGTCAATAATTTCACCATAAACTATGAATGGTATAAAAATAGCACATCCATAGTCAAACATATCACAAAACCTTCAATACAATATAGAAGTTTTGTATCATAATAAATCAACTTCAAATAATCTTAAAATCCATCAAAGGATGTTGACATAGATGAAATCAAAATTCTTTTTAAAGAAATATCTCCTTTTATTTTGAAATCATTTAATATCCATATAAAATAAAACATTTTCTTTGAAAATATTCTTATAAGCTTGTAAGGAAAGCTTTTAAGATTTTATAACGGCGTAAAATAACCGCACCCGCCGTATAAGTTAAAAAAACATTCTTACCTCAATTCTGTCGAAAAGGTTAAAAAGGACCTTGTTTTGAAAACGACGGAAAGATTCCTTTATAAACCTCTTATAAAAAGTCAAACAAGGGTATAAATGACTTTAACCCATATCCTTGTAAATAGTAAAAATGTTTTGAAATACATTTTTAAGAAACATGGATGTGGATGATAAAGATATCCCAGTAGATTATTACGTATAAACAACCTCGGATAATGAAGAGATTGTGAAATAAACCCTTACCTTGTACTTTTCCTTGGTTGGGGTAGGTTAACCTCCTGTATAATGGTGAAATAATTGTTATTAAATTATAAAAGAATCATATACATTAATATGATATCATATATGATCTTTTAATATTGATTTGATAATAATATCTTAGTATTATCGCTGTTTCATGTGTTAACTTACTCATTTTCTTTTATATGTTTTGTTACATAAGTCATGTTTGTTGTATCTTATTAATATTAAGAATGATATCAAGTCCTTAAAAATCATTTTTAAATCATTAAATGATAATCATACTTGAATGGATACGATGAAGAATGAATCTCATCGCGTTCGTGGAGACGGTAGTCCGTACGTACGCACGAATGCAACTTCCATTTAATTTTTATTTTAAAAGAATCGAATCCAAATGATACATAGGTATATTACTATTCCAGTATAATATAATATTTTATATATGTTACTTAAGTTCATTAACACCATCCTTTATACGTTCCATGTGTGGTATGAACGAGTCATATCATTTTAAGGGGGCGGTAGTCCGCACTTCCTTAAATGAAATTATCGTATGTATATATAACATGAAACGAATGATGGTATGAAATAAAATGGAATTACAGAAGCTTATATATAAAATATATATCATTAATATCATATTTAATTACAGTGCCATCATAATGGCCACCATGAGAGGCGGTAAGATGTTTTTGAACAATCATCGTTTCGTGAGGCGTTAGTTTGCCATCCACAGAAACATTATGTTCATCATCCATTAGATGGAGTTGTGTGTATGTGTAGTTTGAATCCTTCTTATAACAACATCTTAGTATATTGAGGATACTGGTGTTGTTACAAAAGAAAGGAAATAAAAAGATTTTGGGGGTTGAAGAAGCAAAATAAATGAAAATACTTTAAGAGAAAATGTTACCTTTAATTTAGGTAACTCACTTTGGTTGGAACCAAAGGACTTCTTGAAATGCTTTCTGCCTAAGGGGAAGCTTCAAGGAGGAGGAGAGGGATTTGGGGAGCTTAGTTGGGCAGAGTTTGGACGAGCCAAGTGGCTTGAGAGGTGTGAGGAAAAGAGAAGGAGGAGTGCCCTTTTATAAGAGGGGTGAGGGGCACTTTTGGAAGAGCTAGAAATATTAATTTATAATAAATTCATATTCGGTTTCCAAAGGCTCCAAAGTTGACTATTCAAAGGATGAGGTGGGGATATGTCGAAAACAACTCATCCAATAGAATTTAGACAGGTTTGGGTACTTATATTAACCTTATCTTTAAGTATTAACTCTAAGTTAATTAGTTTCACTTTTACAATGTCTCTTTGTATTTTTATATAATATGGTTAATAAACTTACTATATACATCCAAGCGACCCCCAAGTGGTCCATTAATGATTAACCTATCATAATATAAGTCTTTTGGCCGAACCTTAGATTTTTAGGAATTTAATATCAATTAATAATATAATATTTGTTTTAAGAACTCTTTTATGTCAATTTTGACACTATTCAATAGTTGATTTTTGTGAAACTCATAACAGATTGATTACTTCGAAAAAAGTCAATTAAATAAATCCTAATATATCATATTATCCTAGAAAATTAGTTTAATTCATTAAAAGTTTCATATTATATTTATTTGGGTATTTATAATATCAATTATTTTAATTTTCCACTATTATAGTAATTACTGCATCATCATTGTGTCATAAATAAAATAAATTATTTAATGTCTAAAAATTATAAATAAAATATCATTATGTAGGAAATCTTTTTATCTTTCTAATGAATATTTATAATCGAAATTCCAACATGTATAACCCTATGTAAAAACTGTTCTTCTAAAAGATGTAAGCTTATGCCATTTTTATTTTTATTTTAACTTTATTAATATAATGTGTCATTATCACTTACAAGTGGCTCCAAGGGGTCCCCAAATTGACCCAAGGATGCCCATGGTCGGGTATGTGTACACCAATAAGGTTAGGACACGTTTTAGGGTAATTTTGTATTATTATAATATTATTTTTTAACCCTTATTTACCGGATTTACCCTTTAACCATGGTAAATAAAATATTTACCGCAGTAATTATTCAAATTGTCTAAAAATAAACGTTACCTATTTACACAATTTGAACATCCTGATTCCAAATATGGAATCCATTTTCCTAAATTCAAAACACATAAGTGGCAGAAATTAATTTAAAATTAATTCCCGCTGTCAAAACAAAAAGCGTGTTTTTTTAAGAGATAATAACTATCAAAAGATTGACACTTGTTTATGTTCGGTTTAATTGTAAAATTATGTCCAATGACCAACATTATATTAAATGGTAAAAACATATTCTAAATATACTTTAAAACCACTCAAATTCACAATTTATCACTATTAATTATTTTGATTAAAAAAGTTGTTTTTAATTAAAATTTAGTAATTTTCACTATTCATCAAAATATGAAAGTTATCCGAAAAGTACCAAAATTTCACCTTAGGCTAAATTCGATATTCCGAGTCCAAAAATGAAGTCCATTTTCAAATATAAAATATATATAATTTCAAAAATTAGGTATTACTATTCACAACGGCTAGTTTAATTAGTTGTGGTGTGTGTTAGAACTCGAGGTTGCGTACAACACACGCTATCGCATTATTCGAAGGGAAACGTACCGTAGAAGCTTGGGGTGTTACATTCTCCCCTCCTTCAAATAATTGCGTCCTCGCAATTTCTAGGGTATTACTGCATAAAAAGACTCGGGTGGTTCTTCATCATAAGTTCCTCGGGTTCCCACGTTGCCTCTTCCATCTTATGGTTTCTCCACAAAACTTTTACCAGACGCGTCGTCCGGTTTCTCAGTACTTGTTCTCTTGTATCAAGAATCCTGACGGGCTCTTCGCAATAAGACAGATCGGGTTCCAGTTCTAATTCCTCATAGGTGAGTACATGCGTTGGGTCAGGCATGTACTTTCTCAACAGAGATACGTGGAACACATCGTGAACTTTGGAGAGACTTGGCGGCATTGCCAATCGGTAAGATACAGCCCCAATTCGTTCTAGAATTTCGAAAGGTCCGATGTACCTGGGACTCAATTTACATTTCTTAGCAAAACGTATGACTCCCTTCCACGGAGATACCTTCAGGAAAACATGATCACCGACTTGAAATTCCAAATCCTTCCTTCGATTATCGGCATAGCTCTTCTGCCTACTTTGAGCTTCTTTAATGTGATTTTGGATTACCTTCACCTTTTCCACCGTTTCCTCCACCTGTTCTGGGCCTACAAGTTTTCTTTCACCAACGTCATCCCAACAGGTTGGTGTACGACATCTCTTTCCATATAATGCTTCATATGGTGCCATCTGAATACTTGAATGGAAGCTATTGTTATAGGAAAATTCTACCAGTGGTAAATATTGATCCCACATACCCTGAAAATCAAGTGAGAAAGATCTCAACATGTCTTCTAAGGTTTGAATAGTCCGTTCTGATTGTCCGTCTATCTGAGGGTGGTAAGCAGTGCTCAAATGAAGTTCAGTATCCAGGGATTTCTGAAGACTTTTCCAAAACCTTGAAGTAAAACGGGGATCACGATCCGAAACAATTGATAGGGGTACTCCATGAAGTCTCACAACTTCATTAATATATAGTCTTGCTAGACGTTCCAGGGGTAGATCTTCTCTTATAGCAAGAAAATGTGCTGACTTGGTAAGACGATCAACAATAACCCAAATTGCATCGTTCCTTCTAGGAGTCTTTGGTAGCCCCATGACAAAGTCCATCGTAACATTGTCCCATTTCCACTCCGGTATGGGAAGAGGTTGCATGACTCCTCCAGGCTGTTGCCTTCCAGCTTTCACTTGTTGACAAACCATACATCTTGACACAAAATCAGCAATCTCCCTCTTCATGTTGTCCCACCAAAAATGTTCCTTCAAATCTCTATACATTTTGGTGCTCCCAGGGTGTATAGAGAAATTGGAACTATGAGCATCATCCAGCAATTCCCTTTTTAGATCAGGTATATTGGGAACACAAAGTCTCTTCCCGAATTTCAAAAGTCCATCTTCATACACAAAGTCTCTCAATCTCCCATCATTCACAGCTTTAATCTTCTTCTGAAATTCTTCATCATCGGTCTGGGTACTCTTAATCCTTTCTAGTAAAGATGGTTTGGCAACCATTTGAAAAAGCATTGATGTTTCACCTTCCCTGGTTATTCCCATGTCCATCTTCACTAGCTCCATGAAAATTGGATCCCTTTCAATTCTCATATTGTTCAAAACTCCATGGTCTTTTCTACTCAAAGCATCTTCCACCTTGTTTGCCTTCCCTAGGTGGTAGTGTATCGTACAATCATAATCCTTGAGTAATTCAAGCCATCTCCTTTGCCTCATGTTGAGTTCTTTTTGTGAGAAAATATACTTCAAACTCTTGTGATCAGTATAAATCTCACATTTTTCACCATAGAGGTAGTGCCTCCATATCTTCAAAGCAAAGATCACAGCTGCTAACTCAAGATCATGAGTAGGATAGTTTTGTTCATGAATTTTCAACTGTCGTGATGCATAGGCAATAACTCTATCATTCTGCATAAGGACACAACCAAGTCCTTTCTTTGATGCATCACTATAAATAACGAACCCATCATTCCCCGATGGTAGAGTCAATATAGGAGCATTGACTAATCTTTTCTTCAATTCTTCGAAACATTCTTCACACTCTTTTGTCCAAACAAATTTAACCCCTTTACGTGTGAGCTTCGTTAATGGGTTAGCCAATCGGGCAAAATTCTGGACGAAACGTCGATAATAACCTGCCAAGCCAATAAAACTACGTACCTCAGTTATACTCGTAGGTGCTGGCCATTCTTGGATTGCTTTGGTCTTAGAAGGATCAACAGAGATTCCATCTTTTGAGACAATATGGCCAAGAAAAGAAATCTCCTGAAGCCAGAATTCACACTTGCTAAACTTCCCATATAATTCATGCCTCCTCAGAGTCTTCAAGATAATGCGCAAGTGATTTTCATGATCTTCATAGGTTTTGGAGTATACCAAGATATCATCAATAAATACCACCACAAATTCATCGAGATACTCCTTGAAAACTCTATTCATTAGATCCATGAATACAGAGGGTGCATTAGTCAATCCAAACGGCATTACAGTAAACTCGTAATGCCCGTACCTGGTTCGAAATGCTGTTTTCGGAATGTCTTCCTTCTTCACACACAACTGATGGTATCCAGATCGAAGGTCAATCTTTGAAAAGTATTGAGCTCCATGCAGTTGGTCAAATAAATCATCAATACGAGGTAGGGGATACTTGTTCTTTATCGTTATAGCATTGATCTCCCTGTAGTCGATACATAACCTCATAGATCCATCTTTCTTTTTAACAAAAAGAACAGGGGCTCCCCATGGAGAAACACTAGGGCGAATAAATCCCTTATTACTCAATTCCTCTAGTTGTTTCTTTAATTCGACTAACTCTACAGTGGCCATTCTATAAGGGGTCTTCGATATAGGCCTTGATCCAGGAATTAAATCAATGGAAAACTCTACTTCTCGTTCTGGAGGATGTCCAGGTAAATCTTCCGGAAATACATCTACAAACTCTTTCACAACAGGTACATCCTCTATTTGAACATTCCTTTCCTCACCCGCAGTTATTTCATTCTCTTCCTCCCCAATAATTGAATTTAGTTGAGCTACTGGGGGTGGATCTAAATAAGAATTAGGTGGTGACGATTCTGCTCTAAAAATAAGGTGTTCCTTATCATTATCATCAAGAATCGTAACCTCTTTCTTCTTACAATAAATCTTCGCATCATAGTCCGAAAGCCAGTCCATACCGAGGATTATATCAAACTCAATCATAGGTATGACGATGAGATCAGCAGATAAAGAAAATTTATGTGCTCTAATGGGGACTGATTCACAAAACTTTGTTGCAACGATACTTCCCTTAGGAGTTTTAACTGACAACTCCCTTATTAAATCAAATTGGAAATATCTAATTTTCTTAGCAAACTGGGAAGATATGAAACAATGCGATGATCCAGAATCAAATAATGCATTTTCTAAACTTGAGGAAACCATTAAATTACCTGCCACCACGTCTTTCGGAGTTTCTACCTCAGCAGTAGTGATAGCATAAGCCTGGCCTTGATCCCTTGGCCTTTTCTGAGGTAAGTTCTCCTGACGCTTAGGACATGAATTTGCATAATGCCCCATCTCCCTGCAATTGTAGCACTGAACGTTGGTAGCTTCCTTCTTCCCCTTGCAATCATGAGCTTGGTGGCCTTTTTCACCACACTTGTAACAGACTCCCATTCCCTTCAGGCAAGCACCGGGGTGTTTCTTCCCGCACTTACCACAAGATGGATATTCAACCTTTCCCTTCTTCCCCTTATTTCCATTCCCAGATTGATCAGCAGGTCTCTTCTTCTCTTGCTTCGCTTTAAAGTCATAAGACTTAGAGAATTCTTTTTCGGTCTTGATAGCACATGAGACAATGTCTTCGTACGATGAAAAGGATTGTGAGACTAATGCTCTACGGAGAAATGGTTTTAACCCATCAAAGAAACGATCAATATTACTTCTTGGGTTGCGAATATAATCTCCAGCATACCTCGCTAACCTTGTAAAGTTAGCCTCATACTTTGTGACATTCTCATCCTCCTTTTGTCTCAGACTCAGAAATTGCCTTTCCATATCTGCTCGATGGTCGCGAGGAAAGTATTTTTCTAAAAACAGATCTTTGAACTCCCTCCATTCCATGTTTGATACTTCATCATCTTCCTTCATGTTTTTAATCAATGACCACCATTGATCAACATCTCCAGTGAGGCGGTAAACTGCCATGGTAACTTTTTCCCTTTCACTACTCCCCAAAGCCTGAAATATTTTCTCTAGGGAAAATATCCATTGCTTAGCTACTAAGGGATTTGTACTCCCATTGAACATTGGTGGTTGTTGTCTCATGAATCGATCTAACATTGATCCTCCACGCTGCGGATCAGGGTGCTCCATACGGGTAAGGTTATTATTCATAACATGAGTAAGTTGTCCCAGTATGGTGATTAGCTGATCAGCACCAGTTGCATCACCAGCCCCACTATAATTATCTTGAGCAGGAGGGAAATCCCTACATGGAGTGCGTGCATTGATACGGTTTCCATTTCTTCCACTAGGCGCCATTTCTAAACAATGGCATAAACTAGATCAGTTTATGAATCAAAATACATAATCCCATACTTATAAAACACTTAACATAAATTGAACTATTTATGGATATATTCCATAATCATAAAAATGTTTTCTTTGAGGAAGTATATACTCATAAACCCTTCATAATGATTTGTAAATAAAATGAGAGTTATCCTAAGCATATCCCCCGGGAGTGTCGTAACCAAGAGTGCAGCAAGGCCCGTTGTCGTGCACCAGTTCCCGTTCAAGTCTAACTCAAAGCGGTGTTTTCGGGTTTTACCCCTAGGTACATCTGTGCCAGAGCCGCCTCTACCTGCTCGTATCCAGACAGGGATGTATTGCTCGGAAAACTCACAAAATCTCTACAATACCAAAATTCTAGGAAGTTCTTCTATACTGATCCTCAAAGTTCATCTTAGGTCTACGTGCTCTAATCAGATTTTATCTAAATCTAGCTTCTAAGGTTTGTACTAAACTTCCTCTGATACCAACTGTAACGCCCCGACCCCAGCTACCCAGAGTCGGTGCATTAATTACATAACATTGGCATGATCACAAGAAAGATCAAATCCCGAAAGACCGATTGGTTTAGTAGCCTTGGAAACACTAGATATAATCATAAAGTTTTACATTACATTTCAAAGTGAAAAACTACTACAACAACAAAGTCTTCATATCCACACTATTAACCCCTCATAATATCCCTGCAAGTCATTCATAATTTACTTCTTCACTACCTGGGAAAAATAAAACATAGAAAAGGGGTGAGCTCAAATGCCCAGTAAGGATAACAATATAGAGGAAACTTTCATAAATAAAAATAAACATTTAAGGCAATGTATAACTAAAACAAAAGCCTTTTAAACTTGAAAATTTAACATAGTATGGCATAAATAAAATGAAATAATGCCATTTACTTATTCACATGGATATTCTACTAATCGAATAATCACATGCAAAAATCAATAACCACTTTCATAATGTTGGAATGCATAATGCCAGACTATCATAACCACATAGCCAAGGCCTCGTGCCAAGACTACAAATAAGATTTTGTCAAGGCCTTGTGCCAAGACACTAGTTTGTCTCATGAGACCTACCGATGCATCGAGGAGCTATAGCGGGCTCCACCCGTCACTTATTAAGTCCAATGCATTCCCATATGAAAAGGTTTAAACATAACATAAACATTCGTATTAAAACTAGCATACGAAATGTCAATAATTTCACCATAAACTATGAATGGTATAAAAATAGCACATCCATAGTCAAACATATCACAAAAACTTCAATACAATATAGAAGTTTTGTATCATAATAAATCAACTTCAAATAATCTTAAAATCCATCAAAGGATGTTGACATAGATGAAATCAAAATTCTTTTTAAAGAAATATCTCCTTTTATTTTGAAATCATTTAATATCCATATAAAATAAAACATTTTCTTTGAAAATATTCTTATAAGCTTGTAAGGAAAGCTTTGAAGATTTTATAACGGCGTAAAATAACCGCACCCGCCGTATAAGTTAAAAAAACATTCTTACCTCAATTCTGTCGAAAAGGTTAAAAAGGACCTTGTTTTGAAAACGACGGAAAGATTCCTTTATAAACCTCTTATAAAAAGTCAAACAAGGGTATAAATGACTTTAACCCATATCCTTGTAAATAGTAAAAATGTTTTGAAATACATTTTTAAGAAACATGGATGTGGATGATAAAGATATCCAAGTAGATTATTACGTATAAACAACCTCGGATAATGAAGAGATTGTGAAATAAACCCTTACCTTGTACTTTTCCTTGGTTGGGGTAGGTTAACCTCCTGTATAATGGTGAAATAATTGTTATTAAATTATAAAAGAATCATATACATTAATATGATATCATATATGATCTTTTAATATTGATTTGATAATAATATCTTAGTATTATCGCTGTTTCGTGTGTTAACTTACTCATTTTCTTTTATATGTTTTGTTACATAAGTCATGTTTGTTGTATCTTATTAATATTAAGAATGATATCAAGTCCTTAAACATCATTTTTAAATCATTAAATGATAATCATACTTGAATGGATACGATGGAGAATGAATCTCATCGCGTTCGTGGAGACGGTAGTCCGTACGTACGCACGAATGCAACTTCCATTTAATTTTTATTTTAAAAGAATCGAATCCAAATGATACATAGGTATATTACTATTCCAGTATAATATAATATTTTATATATGTTACTTAAGTTCATTAACACCATCCTTTATACGTTCCATGTGTGGTATGAACGAGTCATATCATTTTAAGGGGGCGGTAGTCCGCACTTCCTTAAATGAAATTATCGTATGTATATATAACATGAAACGAATGATGGTATGAAATAAAATGGAATTACAGAAGCTTATATATAAAATATATATCATTAATATCATATTTAATTACAGTGCCATCATAATGGCCACCATGAGAGGCGGTAAGATGTTTTTGAACAATCATCGTTTCGTGAGGCGTTAGTTTGCCATCCACAGAAACATTATGTTCATCATCCATTAGATGGAGTTGTGTGTATGTGTAGTTTGAATCCTTCTTATAACAACATCTTAGTATATTGAGGATACTGGTGTTGTTACAAAAGAAAGGAAATAAAAAGATTTTGGGGGTTGAAGAAGCAAAATAAATGAAAATACTTTAAGAGAAAATGTTACCTTTAATTTAGGTAACTCACTTTGGTTGGAACCAAAGGACTTATTGAAATGCTTTCTGCCTAAGGGGAAGCTTCAAGGAGGAGGAGAGGGATTTGGGGAGCTTATTTGGGCAGAGTTTGGACGAGCCAAGTGGCTTGAGAGGTGTGAGGAAAAGAGAAGGAGGAGTGCCCTTTTATAAGAGGGGTGAGGGGCACTTTTGGAAGAGCTAGAAATATTAATTTATAATAAATTCATATTCGGTTTCCAAAGGCTCCAAAGTTGACTATTCAAAGGATGAGGTGGGGATAGGTCGAAAACAACTCATCCAATAGAATTTAGACAGGTTTGGGTACTTATATTAACCTTATCTTTAAGTATTAACTCTAAGTTAATTAGTTTCACTTTTACAATGTCTCTTTGTATTTTTATATAATATGGTTAATAAACTTACTATATACATCCAAGCGACCCCCAAGTGGTCCATTAATGATTAAACTATAATAATATAAGTCTTTTGGCCGAACCTTAGATTTTTAGGAATTTAATATCAATTAATAATATAATATTTGTTTTAAGAACTCTTTTATGTCAATTTTGACACTATTCAATAGTTGATTTTTGTGAAACTCATAACAGATTGATTACTTCGAAAAAAGTCAATTAAATCAATCCTAATATATCATAATATCCTAGAAAATTAGTTTAATTCATTAAAAGTTTCATATTATATTTATTTGGGTATTTATAATATCAATTATTTTAATTTTCCACTATTATAGTAATTACTGCATCATCATTGTGTCATAAATAAAATAAATTATTTAATGTCTAAAAATTATAAATAAAATATCATTATGTAGTAAATCTTTTTAGCTTTCTAATGAATATTTATAATCGAAATTCCAACATGTATAACCCTATGTAAAAATTGTTCTTCTAAAAGATGTAAGCTTATGCCATTTTTATTTTTATTTTAACTTTATTAATATAATGTGTCATTATCACTTACAAGTGGCTCCAAGGGGTCCCCAAATTGACCCAAGGATGCCCATGGTCGGTTATGTGTACACCAATAAGGTTAGGACACGTTTTAGGATAATTTTGTATTATTATAATATTATTTTTTAACCCTTATTTACCGGATTTACCCTTTAACCATGGTAAATAAAATATTTACCGCAGTAATTATTCAAATTGTCTAAAAATAAACGTTACCTATTTACACAATTTGAACATCCTGATTCCAAATATGGAATCCATTTTCCTAAATTCAAAACAAAGAAGTGGCATAAATTAATTTAAAATTAATTCCCGCTGTCAAAACAAAAAGCGTGTTTTTTTAAGAGATAATAACTATCAAAAGATTGACACTTGTTTATGTTCGGTTTAATTGTAAAATTATGTCCAATGACCAAAATTATATTAAATGGTGAAAATATATTCTAAATATACTTTAAAACCACTCAAATTCACAATTTATCACTATTAATTATTTTGATTAAAAAAGTTGTTTTTAATTAAAATTTAGTAATTTTCACTATTCATCAAAATATGAAAGTTATCCGAAAAGTACCAAAATTTCACCTTAGGCTAAATTCGATATTCCGAGTCCAAAAATGAAGTCCATTTTCAAATATAAAATATATATAATTTCAAAAATTAGGTATTACTATTCACAACGGCTAGTTTAATTAGTTGTGGTGTGTGTTAGAACTCGAGGTTGCGTACAACACACGCTATCGCATAATTCGAAGGGAAACGTACCGTAGAAGCTTGGGGTGTTACATTGGTGCATCAACTAGATATGGCTGCCAAATCCTCAACCTCATATTATCCACAATCTATGTTCCCTGGACCTATCAAAAATCATGAAATATGCAACTCACTAGCTCATCCAACCGACTCAGGTCCACAGCTTCAAGACGATCAATCTAATTCTTCTAGTCCAATGGAGATCAATGCAGCATATGCTCAGAGGAACACCATCCCTCAACAATCCGGTCAGTCCATCAAAAACTTCAACCAAACCAACTCTAAGCTCTTCTCTTCTACCTTTAACACAGTCTTGAGGTATGGTAACCCCATTTCTCATCCCCCTCAATTCCCTCCTTAAAACCCAAACCAATTACAATATGTTCAAGGTGTTGGTAACTTACAACAACCTTAACCTTTTGTTCCTCAACCTCAAAGGATCAATACTCCTCTTGCTCCTCCTTGATTACACTATTCTAATGAGCCTTCGCAAATCAAAACCTAGTATAAACACTTTCCTAATAACCAAAATCAAGGCAATACATATTTGAGGAAAACCTATTCTTCCAAGAAACCATGGGAAAGTGTAGTTTAAGATCTTTCCACCTTCACTCATTCTAGCCTTAAAAATATTGAAACCCAAATTAGTCAACTTGCATCCCACCTTATCCAGAAACAACTGTCCAATTATTCCCAACTCCCAAATCTACCATTACCCAACCCCAAGGGTAATTTAAGTGAAATTTCACTTAGATAAGGAAAGAAAATTTCTATTCCTCATGACAAGTCCTCAAAATCCCCTTTAAATATTTACCTAGAAAATGAAAATAAAAAGGAACCATAAAAAGAACTTGAATCCATTACCTTATCTTTTTTCATCCCACTAAGGAACCCAATTCCTTTCCCTAAAGCTATCTATAATCCAAGGAAGTCCTTTGAACCCGATCCTAAAATGCTCAACATGTTTAGATGTGTTGAAGTGAACATTCCTCTCTTAGATACCATCAAAAAAATCCCTAAGTATGTAAAGTTTATTAAGGATTTATGCACCTATAAGAGGTATCTTAGGACCATTGAAAATGTTTCAACCCAGTATTCCATACCCTTGAAGTTCAAATACCCAAGGAAATTTACTATTCTATTCCAAATAGGCAGTTCCAACTTTGATGATGCACGTATATACCTAGGAGCCTTGATAAATTTCATGATAAAATCCATCTTATCTAACCTTGGTCTAGGTACCTTGAACTCAATTAGTGTTTTTATCCTGTTAGCTAATCAAATCACAACTATTAATGAGGGAATACTTGAGGATGTCCTTGTCCAGGTCAATGATATTATATTCCCAGCTGTCTTCTATGTCCTTGACATGGAAGGTGACACAATTTCTTTTATAATATCCTATGATTCTAGGAATACATTTCCTCATGACATCTAGAACCAAAATTCATGTCCATTATGTAATCTTATCCATGGAATTTGGTGAAAAATAGGTCAAGTTCAATATTTTTCATTCCATGTGATACCCATCAGAGAATCACTATGTATTCTCTATCTACAATTCTGAAAGTCTCTATGAGATAATTTTGAACCCTAATCCATCATGTTATTATTATTCTAATGATAGAGGAGTTTGTGAATATTGAATCCTCACTAACCAATTCATAAATTGAGAAATTTATGTTAAAATTACAAATGTAAACTCCATTGATCTAAAGGATCTTGAAATCTCTTTGGAATCCCACCTCACCTCTAACATCCACTGCTCCAAATTGGATGGTATTGAGTAAAATGAACAAGAATTTTCATTTTTTGATTCAAATTAGATTATACAAAATTCATCATTTACCATCTATGATTCTGAAAATTCTCTTGTTTGTGAGATGAACCCTGAAAAAATGTGTTTATATTGTGATGATGGGAGTGAAGGTTGTGATATGTTTTACCTAATTAATAAAGTGATCACTGGTGAGGTTGAAATTTACCAGTCTTTGGAAAAAAATTGATATAAAGGATACTGAAAAATTTATTAAATCTTATGACTTCACTGATCCTCATTACTGTACATCGATAACTAATGAAATAAATGAGTTAAAAACAATTGGGATCTCATACTCTGATTTCATATTATATAAACCATACATAAATATAACATTATAATTGAAACATTTTCCTAAACTTCCAAGCATAGAAAACCAACACTCAGTGGGCTACATAATACCTCAAGTTGAAGACCAAAGATAGGATACCCACATTCTCTTTCCAACCCCATTGAATTGCAAGTGCATCAATAAGGATGGGAAGAAATTATCCAATGAACAACTGAGCATCCCAAAGGAGATTTTTTTGGCAGTAAACTAGAGTTGAGAAAATATGGTGTCCACCATCGGACTATGAGTAGTCCACTACAATTATCTAACTATAGACAAATAAATTAAGTGGTTCTTGGGAGGAAACCCAAGTTTTCTTTTTTTTCTTTTCATTTATGCAATTTTAATTTCTTTTTAGTTTCTCCTTAAATTAATAATGTTTTTTTCTCTTATAAGTAATAGACATTTTCCAAAGATTCACCAAAGAGGACACATACACTAGGATCCCCAAATTTTATAGTTGACTAACCATTGGATGGATATAGTGACCCACCAAATCCAACCCATGGGGCACATCTTTCCCTTTAACTTATTTATCTCTCTCTCTCTTCTTCTTACTCTCCCATTCTCATTTTTTACCACTTTCCTCAATTTTATTTATTTATTATTTATATTTTTTGTTGGTGTGCCATTATAAAAAACAAAAAAACATAAAAAACTAAAAAAATATGGAAAAATATTCGTAATTACTCACCATCCACTTTTGAAATTCTGTCCAACCATTTTAGGGAGTCCAAATACATGTTTTCATCTCATTTTTTTTGTATTTTCATCATAAATCTGTATAAATAATCTTGTGTCAAAACCAACACATTTTGAATGCTCAATTTTTTATTTGGAAAATTATTATTCCCCAACCATTAGGAACAACATTATATTTCATGCCAAGGTTAACTATGACCATTTTTCATTTTGTGTGTTTTTTACCCCTGATTTTGAGTCTTTAAGTTGTGGAACTTTGAGTTGAATTTACCACTTTAGTGTGAATTAATATGATAGAGGCATTTTCTAAACCACATGAGAATCCCAATAGCCAAATAGCCACCCATTAACCTTACATTAATCATCCTTTTGAAAGCATCTTTGAGCCTATGAAAACCTTTTATTTTATATCCACATTACAAGACCTATACCTTGTCCCAAACAACATCTACATGGAATTATATTGCATAATTTTTTGAAATTTAAGTGTGGGGGGGAGATGGATTTAATTTTGGGTATCTATTTATTAATTTTCAACGTGTTATTATATACTTGAGGGAAATAATCTATTTAAATGTGGGGGAGAGGTTTTCATTCGGTGATTTTGGGGAATGGATTTTCCTTTATGTAATTTTGTAAATGTTATTGAAAAGTGTTCAAAAAAATGAAAAAAAAATCAAAAAAGAAAAGATTGTTTTGTTTCTTGGGAATGTCAAAAATCACTCTTCTTCAACCTTTGATCCTGTTATAACTATTATAATTAGTGTCATTAGGAGATAAAACATGGATTTGGAGATGAATGTGAGATCTATTTCAAGTTCAACTTTAGAAAAAATGCAAAAAAATAAAAAATAAAAAATAAAAAAAGAACAATTATATCATTGGGAGATGTTTTGTGTTTTGTAAATATTTCATCTTCTCAAACCCTTCAAATTTTCTTCCAACTTTGTGTCTTGATTCACACAATAATTACCTTGTAATTATGTTTTTCCATTTCCTTCCATGTTTTATTTCAAAATAAATTGTTCTTTTTTTACCCATGCTGGCATTTTACCCCTATTTTCCACTCTTTTAAACATTAAATTCCTACCATCCCATAGCCATAGAAAACCCCCTAAAAAATAAATCTTGATTATTGTGCACTTTAGGATAAGGAATGGTAGCTGAGAGCTCTTTCAAACTCTAAGATTTTCACTTTTGGTTGGTGAATGCGTGAACCTCCATAAATAAATTTTTATCATTTTGGATGGAGTGAATTTTGAGTGACCACATTTTCCATTTATAAAATTGAGCATGAAAAATGAATGATTTTTAGAGTATTGTTTCAGTATCTATTTGTGGTGGAATTAAATATGGATGAGTGAAATGGTCTAAACCTCCCTTTATTGGGGAAAACAAAATTTTAATATTTATTGGTGTGTGAGAATTAATTTGTTATGTTTTTATATTT
The DNA here is from genome assembly GCA_963277665.1 of Viscum album. Taxonomy (NCBI): domain Eukaryota; kingdom Viridiplantae; phylum Streptophyta; class Magnoliopsida; order Santalales; family Viscaceae; genus Viscum; species Viscum album. The sequence goes on from OY728148.1 coordinate 171,490,949, forward strand.
GTTGCACATGAGAATATAAAAAAGAATAAGTGTAGGGGATTTGATGTTATTAATTTATTCATAACTTTTTTTCTACTTTATTAATTTTCATGTAAAAGTGCATAATTAGTGTGAAATACCCATGGTTTACTACTAAATATAATTTTTGAGCATTATTTGAATTAATCTAATCGAGTTAGTTTACTATTTTAATCATAACTCTCATCATACTGATCTAGATTGGTGAATCTTATTTTTTTGTGTTTCTTATTCAATTTTAACATATAATTAGAAGGAAGATTTTTCCAATTATTCCATTTGAATGGTCATATGGGCCATATAAGAAGGCCCAAAGAATCTGTGAAGAAACTGCACTATCCATGAAGATTGAATTTATGGCCTCAATACAAAGGTCCAAAATTGTTGATTATCAAATAAAAGTTGGGGTACAATAAAATACATCTTTGATAAAAAATTTCAAGTCCTGAATCCACCAAAAAGGGGCCCAAAAGATTCTATAAAGTCCAACCCACCATTCTGTATGGGAATTAAAACTAGCACACAATTATGGAATTTTCTCCTAATATAGATATCAATTGGATCTTATATTTTTCATTATGAAAACAATATATATTTTGATGACTTTTTAGAAGAAATTATTTGTATTTGAGGGCATCTTCCTATTCAAAACCTCATTCACATTATAGACTTTTAAAAATTATTGATTTAAATGGATAGATTAAAATTGTTTAATAAAACCATCATAAATTTGGGTCCTTAAGTGCAATGGCTACCAAATTTTGAGGGTAGAATTTAAAAATTCACATATAAAACTTTTAATAAGACTATTTCTCCATATTCGGCTATCTAGATGGCCAAATTTATGAGAAAATTAGAGGGGTAGATCTGGAATGAAAACAACCCACCACCTTGGGCTATAAATGCATTCCCTTATTCTCCTTGCGTGAAGTTGGAATTTCAAAACATAGTCATGACTAGATCCTTTCCAAGGGCTTCGGAGGAATTTACTTGATCTTGTTTCAAAAAGAGATGCCTCTCCTTCACTTTCTTTTTCTTGTTTGTTTTCGGTTTTGTTATTTTTAATCATGTAAGTGTGCTTTCATTTCAATAGAATTTTAATGAATGTTTCTTTTTATTCATATCTTATTTTAATCCACATCATATTTCATAATGTTCACGGTCTTAAAATATTTCAAATCAATTAAAAAAACCTCCCCTTTTCTCACTTCCTCATTTAATAAAAAGTCCGTATTTAATTCTCTTCACCGTTTGTGTGTGTATTTGGCGCACTACCCTTATATTGTCCCTTTATTTTTCTTATAATTTTTACTTGTTTCCATAAACATATTAAACCAGGTTAATAACCATATCAATGTATTAGTAAATCTAATATTTGGGTGATTCATGATTTTAGGATATTAAGTGATTGAGGTATTTTTCTTGTTGAGTATTCTTTAGGTTAACATCGTGTATGTTGAACTTAAAATGTCATGGATTAATGACATGTTTTGTTTAACATGTGGATTCCATGGATTATTGGAACCATAAATACACTACCATAAATAATTTTTAATTGTTATTATAACCCTAGTTATGTTAAGGCTTAGATTAAATCCTTAACACTTGGGTATTCCGATCAAAATTATCTTGTGAAGTGGGTGTTAATTTAATGCAACAAAAAAAGATTAAAGATATCATAAGATTAAATACCCAATATAGAACTCACCCCAATATTTATCAAATTATTAAATCAAACACCTTCAATAAATCAATTTAATTAATCTCTTCAAACAAACCCCCAATTTTTAAAAATTCAAAACAAAAATAATCCACTATTAAAAAAAAGTATCATCACTGATGATTCGACCTAAGTGCCGCTATACACATTAGCAGAGCATCAGAACTTTGAACAGTCAATATGTGACAATCAGTCATGCTTTAAAGATCATAAAAACACTTTGAATTTAAAGTGATTTGATTTTGATATAAATGTGAGAAATATGAAAGTGACTGATGTTGAATCATCATAAAATTATAAGAGATGAGATACTAGAATAAAATTATCACAAAATAGGGTAAAATTCAAAAAGACTTAATATAGTGGTAGAAGAAATGTGAAGTAATTGGAAGATACAAATTCTGATATCATGACTAAAATGGTAACCCTATATTCTAGTAAATATATATGCACCAATTCCAATTTTCTAAATGGTACATGATACAATTTAAATTCCAAAATTGAATGGGTGAAAAAAATTGAATAATTGACCACTTCCATGAAGGTGGAGGAAAATAATAATAGAGGAAATTCCTCCCATAAGGAATCCAAAAGGAAGAAGTTCACACTCCATAACTAGAAGATACTTCCACCATCTAGACTAAAACTCCTTGCAAGAAAATACTATTTGTGGGATACTTGTAGTGTCGTGGAAAGTTTGGACGCTTAGTAATTAACTACTGAAATGACATGTCAACTACTAGAATACAATGGTGTCTGAAATTAAGGGGAAGAAAAGAGGAAGTTAAGTGGAGTTTAACTAAGCATAATCAAAGTTCATAGAAGAAGGATAATATATTTACTTCAAACTGATGTTTAAATATTGAAAAATTCATTAAAATTTATAGAAGAATGGTCATTTTGATGAGTAGTGATGGGATATAACTGCCAAGCATGAATCAATTTCATCCAATTGAAGGAGGCCACAACAACTAAATAAACATTAATAGAAGATATATTGTATGTCTACCTTAGGGTTTAATAATACAAAAGTTACCTGGTAGAGTGAACCCATGAAAAACATAATGGAATATGTCACCCTTAATAAGATGCTTCTATTGTTGAAGAAAAGGCCACTTAAAGGAAAGTTTAATACATTATATGAACATTTACACTAAATAAAGATACCTAAAACTATAATATAAATCAATCCATGAATGAAATAAATATATTTTATTTTTGGGAGAAGTCTTTTTTGAAGAAGATTAAGATCACTAGAAGTTACCAATAAAGAGTAACTTACCAAAAGAAGAGAAGTTTTGTATAAGATTTAAGAAGACTGATTAATCTATTGAAAAGTGCATGATAATGTTGCTAAGGTAGGAAAATATTGTGAATAAAAGGAATAAAAAATTAGAATATACAATTGGTTCTCAATAAAGAAATAAAGTGGAACATTATCTAAAGGTTTGTATGTCAATTTAGTTAGATCAAATGGAAGTAATAAAGAAGTTAGAAGAAAAAGAAAATAAGAGCGTGTAATAAACCAACCCTGGTTAACTAGACAATTCATCCAAGAAGGTCTAACACACGGTGAGGTGCAAAAAGACATAACAAGTCTCATGTATAACTAATGAACAAATAAATTACTAAGAGAAAGAAGAATACATATCAATGAGAAAAAATTTCAATCCAAAAGGACTAGACCTGAAAGAAAAAAACTAGATCTAAGAGCTGAAACTCCATGTGGCCAATTTTCACCACCATGCCATATCATTAATAAAGTGATAAAAACTAATAGAAGCTGGTGAACTACATGACACCCTTCAATTTACTTTTTTCCTGCAAAACCACAACTATAAACACCCAAAATAAAAATTAGGGTGTGAGCATAAATCCTAGTAGGATTTCAATAAGGAATATATACAAAGTTTAATATCATGAAAACATTACCTATAACTTTAAAAAAAATCCAATTTATAAATCATTTTCATAAGATAAAATATTTTTGTAAAACACAACTTTTTTTCATAAAATTATTTCATATTCACACAAGGAACTTGAAAAGTAAATATAAGAAATCATGAGAGCATAAGAAAAATAAATCATGGATACTCCATAAGATAATCATGTGAGAAACCAAACATTAAATATACCATCATGTTTAAAACCAAGCATAAATGATAAAGCACACTATTTGGGATATATCCTATGGAAATATGTACTAGACATAAATGAAAACACTAAGCTATAGTTTAGATGAATCCAACCAATATCAAGTCATGGTCACAGTCTATCAATATAAAAACCTCCAGAGGTGTTACATACCATAAATTAACATGCCCAATTCCTGATGTACCCAAGGTTACCAATGTTATAAGCTAGTCAAAAACCATTTGAAAACAATTTTCACAATTTTTAAAATATTTTAATAGAGAATAATTACATCTTTTATGCTTTAAAACCCATTTTAAAATCAAAACCACCCTTAAGGTATTTCACAAAACCCATAGTGTGCACAGAACCATTTTTAAAGAAAAACCTCTTTAAAAACAAAAATCTCATGAAGGAGATTCACCTTGATATCAAATATAACCTCTTTATAACATAATAATAGGTATTGAACAATAAAATAAAGTTATTCAAGAATTAAAACCTTTGTATAGAGACACCTACCTCAAGAATGGAGAAAATAAACCAAGAATTTATCTCCTAAAGATGGGGTACAAAGCCAACCAAAAGGGGATTCAAGGGCCTTTAAAGAGATCTCTCAGGGAGATAGGAAGTTAGAATCAAATATAATTCATAGGTTATTTTGGTATTTATACCAAGTTTGTAAAATAAAACACCACAACACAACCTATTAGACCACGATGAAAAGGTTCTAGTAGAAGCCCTTTCTACGGTGCAATGTGAAGGGCCACACTGCAGACCATATGGTCAAAATTATGTCCAAGAACCCCAGATCCTGATCCTATTTTCTAGGAATGGTGGGGATATGATGTAGTCAAGGCCACCATGATATAGAGATCCACTACCAAAGGGAGTCTATGCCACAACCTACCCCCATGGTGCAACTACCCCCAATTTGGAAGAACGAAAAAACCCAGACCAAACTCACCCCAGAAGGAATCCACACCATTTCCTTTTTCTTCACACTACACAACTAAATCGAATATAAGGCATATGTTTCAACCCCTTATCCACTGTATATCCTAGTTGAAATTTGTAGTTGAATCAAATTTCTACCTCTAGGACCTCAGGTTGCATCCAACTCATCCACGCTGTAGCGATCTAACTATATGCCACAAATGAACCCTCTATAGTTCATTCCCCGAAAAAATTCAATGAAAAATATAAAAAACTTAATCTCACTTCCAAAACCCCAGGAACTCGAAATAAAAACCCTAAAAAATTATGAAGAGAATACTAAAACCCAAATAGAATTATAATTCTCCCCACCATAAATGATTTCTTTCCCTAGAACATGCTCAAGAACCTAGACTTGAAAAAATATAAGGCCAATTCTACCTCAATGATGATTCTTGTTTCCATGTATTGTGGCTATCTCGTATGCACTATCACTATACATGGACTAAAGGAATCATTTTTCCATACAATAACTTATCTTGTTGATCCATAATCTGAACTAGTTTCTCAATCACAGTGGTGTCAGGCTCAAGATCAATTCTCTCACATTCAATCACATGGGAAGGGTTTGGTTGATACCTCCTCAGTTGGGAAACAAGAAACACATCGTGAATCAACATCAAAATAAGTGAAAAGTCCAACTAATACACCACCTTTACAACTTTCTCCATGATCTAGAAGGGGAGAAAAAACCTTGATGCCAACTTACACTGCTTACCCAACTGATGGTGCCCCAACTGAGGTGAAACTATGAGAAAAATCCGATCACTAAACTAAAACACTATCGTTCGAAGATTATGGTCCATATAGAATTTTTGAAAAATTTGTGCCATGAATAATCTATTGTAGATAAAATATACCTTTTACATCATCTCTTTAACAAGGATTAGACCAACCAAGGACCATTCTCCCAACCCTTCCTAGTATAAGGGAGATATACATGGACACCCATACAATTCTTCAAAGGGAACCATATTAATCAAATACTGATAAATATCGTCATAGGAAAATTCAACCAAAGGAAGATGATTTTCCTAGAAACCACCAAAATAAATCACACATGGTCAGAGCATATCCTCAAGAATCTGTATAGATCTCTTTGTCAATCCATATGTATGCAGATGATATTCTGTGATTAAATTCAATTGGGAACCCATCGCATCCTATAAAACTTTAAAAAAACTCGATGTGAACCAATTTTACCTATCAAAAACAATCATAGAGAGAACCCAATTAATTCTGACAACATCTCTAACATACATGTACCCATTTTTCTCTACCTTTATCATCTCCTTGATAGGAAGAAAATGATCTGATTTTTTAAGTCGATCAATGATCACCCAAATCAAATCCTTACTAATAGGAGTCCATGGTAAAACCATGATGAAGTACATAGAAATCTCATCCCACTTATATAATAGAATGGGGAAAGGTTTCAATAATCTAATAGGTCTATAGTGCTCCACCTTAATTCTCTAACACATAAGGTACCAACACAAAAAATCTCCGATCGACCACCTCATCCCCAACCACCAATATCGATGTATTAGATCATGATACATCTTGGTATCCCTAGGGTGTATAGACCAAAAATACTAGTTTCCACTATCCATCAATTCCTGCATTAGATATATAGTAATGAACAACCTTACTTGAAAAAAAAGAACCCACATGTGACTGAGATCACTCACCCAAGGTCTCACCACTATTTATGATTTTACTAAAGTGCTTCCAATTTGTGTCTGACACTTTATTGAGATAAAAATGCCCATAAAATGATGATTCAACCTTTAATGATGTTAATAAAACCTGATCACCATCCTCTTCCACTCCCAAGATCATCTCAATGAACAAACTCAACAAAGACCACTCCTCCACTGATTCCTTTATGGATTGAGTCGGTAGTTTCTTGTTAGATGCATCAGTGACCATGTTCCCTTTCCTGAGAGTATAAGAAATATCAATATCAAAAGTATAGATATACAAATCCCAACATCTCTATCATAAGCTCATACCCCTCTGAGTAAAAATATACTTTAGACTCTTATGATCAGGGTATACCATAATCTTCTCCCTAACCACTACCAACTCAAGGCTGTGGGCCTGGTAGTTATTTTCATGAGGGAATAATTGGAAAGAACCATAGGTAACCACTTGATTACCCTACATCAAGATACACCCCGAACCTATACTATAAGCATCGTATAAAACATCACAACTTGATGCCAATTCTGTAATAATTAAAATTCTAACTGAAATCAGTTCCTAAAAAATCTAGGACACTTGTCATTCCATTCAAACTTAACACCTTGCAGGTCGAATTTTCCATTGGAGATGAAATGTTAGAGAAGTATTGAAAAAAACACCCATAATAACCATCCAAACATAAGAAAATATGGATCTCAAACACCTTTATGGGCTACTCCGAGGACATTACCACCTATATTTTTCAAGATCTATTGAGATACCTCGCTTAGATATGATAATCCATAGATCCTTCACTTTTTGAATCTATAATTAACACTTAGAAAGATTACTATACAATTGATGTTACATCCTAATTCCAAGAATGATATCCAAATGATCTCAGTGCTCCTCCTCTGACCTAGAGTACATGAAAAACATCATAAAAAAATAAGTCATGAACAAGTAAAAAAAACTAATGGAAGATCTGGTTCATCAAATCCATGAACACCATAGGATAATTAGTGATACCAAATTACATAAATAGAAACTAAAATTTACCATACCAATAATCCCCTCCTAGTTGATCAATGAGATTATCAATTATCAACAAGGGATACTTGTTCTTAATGGTCACCCAATTTAGCTTTCAATCTCAATTTATAGTCCGAGGCTTGTGTCTTCTATCTTACAGAAGAGGATAGGTGATGCCCAAGGTGACATTATAGGATGAATAAATACCTTAGAATCATGGTTCACAAGATGTATTTTAAGTTCCATTAACTCAGTAGGTGTCATATATTAAGATGACATAGAAATGAGAATCATTCCAGGGAGATGGTCAATAGTAAACTTGACCTCTCTCTATGGTGGTAAACTAGTAAAATAATCCAAAAATAACTTGTGATATGAAATAACCACTTCAGGATGAGGAATGATTAAGTGAGAGAAAAAAATATTAAGGAACATCTCTAAAAAATAGCATGAGATCACCCTATAATATGGAATAATAGTCCCCAATATCCCAGATTTAGAATCCCACTCACCCTGAAAGACATTAGGGACTCCATTAGGAGAGAGAAATTGTGCCCAATGATGATAATAGTTAATCTGGTCCATAACAATGATCATCCAATCCATATTAATAACCAGGTTGAAGATATCCATATCAAGAACCAATAAATCTCACATCACTTCAAATTCGGCTATCATCACTTGACACACGTGATGTTTGAAACCTTATTCAGACCTCTTCCTTAAAGGAATGGAAATATCCAATAATAATGGAATAAGTTCCAAACTTAAGTATAACAATTAAACTAACTTTTATGATATAATACAATGAGTGTAACTTGTATAAAAAAATCTAGCACTATAGAAGATGAAATAAACACTTTACCTATAATAGTTGATGGCCTTACCTCAGATTTCTCTAGCACATACTCAACTGCATAAAGACAACCAATATCATATCCTACCGGATATTTTTTATCTATGTGAATAACCACTTATCCCGAGGATAAATCCCACCACTCTTGGAAGTATCAGAGAAAACCTACAAACCCTTGGTGACATTGGATCCAATCTTACTTCCTTGGGACATCCTACTATAAAAACACTTTAAATGTCCAGATTGTCTATAATAATGACAAGTTTGGGGTGATTCTATACAATTATTCTTGGTATGAATATGCCATCCACATTAATAGAAAACATCTTACTGTTATCCTGAAAAAGCCTTGGAAACTGGTCCCAAAGAAAACTGATCACCCTTAAATTTCCTTTTCTGTCTAAAAGACACACCCTGGATAATATCTGCATTAACCAAATATCTACCTAGACCCATTCTCTCAGATATATCTACCTTATATATAGCCTCTTTATTGTCCACCTCCAAAAAGTTTATAAGGCCTAATGGAATCAAAATCTACCAAATATAGGCCCTTATAACCATCTTGAACCTCTGAGCCTTAAGGTAATCATTTGAAATAAGCTCAGGTTATAGGTGAACAAACTCAATGAAATATGTGGAATACTTTAAAAATGTATTCTATCCTAGATCTAAGGTTAGAAATTTATAGGTCTTTAACACGTGAAATTTTTCAGGATAAAATTTCCAGTTGAAGACCTTAAAAGATGTCCAGGTAAGATCCTAATGAAACTTAACTTAAACAATAGAGTCGCACCATCTTCTTCCTAGTACTTAAAGCATATAAATGGAAAAAACCACTTTATCATCCTCATTATTTTTCAGAAAATAGAAGATCCTTTAAATTTTATCAAGCCATTCCTCAAATTCCTAGGGTTCTTTTCCACCACAGAATATGGGTGGATTTTACTTAGTAAATTCCAAGCCATGATCCACCACTCATCCTTAGTTTCCACTAACCGTCTAAACCAGAGTTTGAATAGTTTATATTATAGTTTACATGAAATAATAGTCCACCGAAGGATTATCCTACAAAACTTGTCTCACAACTTCCTCTCTTAGATTTGAAAGTGTTCTTCTAAGAGTTAATTTCTAATAAACACAATAAAATAAGCAATAAATTTAATATAAAATTCCTAAATCATAAGACCAACTTCAAAAATCTCTTTTAATTCCATTAAGAAACAAGAATATAAAGAAATCATGGATTCTATGAATGAAAGAGAACACCTTACAAAGGAATAAGTATATTTAAATAAACTCTCAAATCTAGTTTATTTAAATGAACTCAAACACCAAGTATCAAGATTGGTAAAAACTCTCAACCACCCATGGTAACTTGAGTTTAAACAAAAAAGTGAGATAGCTATGCACCTTTTTGAACATACTACCTGAATTCCAAGGGTCCTAACTTCTATATACCAAATACTATGAACCAAACCCTGACAGTGTCATAATACTTCAGGCTAGGTAAACCCCTCTAATACCATTTTATAATGAACCTACCTAGGCCCACTAGAGAAGTCACCTAAGATGGTCTGCCACATGGTAAGTTGAAATAAAACATTACAAGTAACATTTAAAATTGAAGAAAAAATAGAGTATAAAGAGGAATAATAATACCTATCCATGAAATAAGAAACATGAATCCCAAAGGACTAAACCATAACGAAAAAAATATGAGCCAAAAGCTAAAACTCCATGTGACTAACCCTCACCACCACACCATATCACTAAGAGGGCGAAGAAAACCAAGAGAAGTCAAAAAACTACATGATACCCTCCCCTTTACTTGAATCTTGAAAAACCACATCTAAAAATTCCTAAAGGAAAAATTAGTATGTGAGAACAAATCCTAGTAGGAATTCACCAAGTAATCTATAAAAAGTCAAATACCATGAAAACGTTATCCATAGATTTTAAAAAAATCTAGTTTATAAAGAATTTTCATAATATGAAGTTTTTTTTTATAAAAAAACATTTAGTTTTTTCATAAAAGTCTTTCGTATTCACATAATAAAGTAATATGATAGTTATATGTAAGAAATCATGAAAGCATAAGAAAAATCAACCATGGATACACCATAAGATACGCATGTGAGCAACTAACCATGAAATTTACCATCATTTGTACAACCAATAATAAATTATGAAGCATACTATTTGGGATCTAACATGTTGGAATACGTATTAGACTTAAAAGAAAACACTAAGCTCAATATCAAGTGAATGTAATCGATATCGACCCCCTAGTCAGGGTCCATTGATATTAGAACCTCTAGAGGTGTTACACACCCTAAAGTGACATGTCCATTTCTTAATGCACCCAAGGTTCCCAATGTGATCAAATTATGAAAACTATTTAAAAACCATGATCACAATTTGAAAAATGTTTTCATAGAAAAACATTACTATTATATGCTTGAAAACCCATTTTTGAATCAAAACCAACCTTAAGGTATTTCACAAAACCCATAGTGTACACCAAACCATTTTTAAAGAAAAACCCATTTAAAAACATAGATATCATGAAGAAGATACACCTTGATATCAAATCCAAATTTTCATAACATAAAACAAGGGATTGAACAATAACATCAAGTAATTCCATAATTAGAACCATTGTATAGAGACACCTCAAGAACAGAGAGAATACACCAAGAATTGATCTCCTAAAGTGGGGTTGAAAACCAACCAAAAGGAGATTCAAGGGAATTAAAATGTTTATCTTGGGAGATTAAGGTTATATATAGAAATTTGGAATCTAGGATGATTTGAAGGGGCTTGAGATATTTATATCTAATCTGTACAATATAACACCACAAAAAAACCTCTTAGACCACGACTCAAAGGTATTGGTAGAAGACCTTTATACAATGTAATTTGAAGGGCCATGCCGTAATCCTTATGGTTAAAACTATGTTTGAAGACCCTAATCTGGATCCTATTTTATAAGAAAGGGGGGATACCGTTTAGTTGAGACCACCATGCCACATATCCCCTCTTCCAAAGAGAGGCTACACTGTATCCTACTTCACAAGATGTAACTACCCCCAATTTTGAAGAATCAACTAAAACTGACCAAACTAAACCATGTAGGAATCCACTCCATAGCCTTTTCCTCTATACCATATATCTCAATCAAATATAATTCCTACACCATATCCCCTTCTCCATAGTACAACCTGGTCAAAATTAGAAATGGCACTAACATTTTACCTCTTGGACCCCATGCTGTATCCATCTTGTGCATGATGTAATAAGCTCACTCTACACCATATCCGACCACTTCATGACATAGCCCCTTTCAAAATTCTAGAAAACTCATGCACACCTCCAAAACCCTAGGAACTCAAACTACCAAATCCTAAACACCAAAGGAGAGCATACCGAAACCCATAGGTTGTTACAATGTGTATGTAACTTACTAGTGGAAGTAAATAAGAAATATACACATATAGTAAAAAGTTAAGGTAAAAGGAAAAAACCAATACTGCCTAAGAAGATTAATTATTGGGAAATAAAAGGTGATAACATAATGAAAAGTTAATTTAAAGAGAAGGGAGTTTTTGGATTGATAAGAACATATTAATCTAATTTATCTAACTAATGGGTAAAGGAAAATCCACATTATTCCATCATATGTTTAAAATGGTTCATTGAGTAGAGAATTAGAGGTGATAGGATTCATGGTTAGACTAGAATCAATGAATTCTGTGTAAGTATAACAGTATTCAGAAAGGTATCTATAATAGAGTACTCTACTTTGATCAGAAGCGTGATGCCCCTATAGAACACTTTAATTTCTATCAACCATGATGAAGAAGTAATATAGAGTTCACTCCTTCAAACGAGTAGAAAATGAAGTTGGTGAATATGGAGAGTCGATGAGTTGTAATGGAAGATACAAATTATATAAAACCATTGAACATAAGTCTTGATTATTCTAGATTTGGATAATAGAGTGCAAAAAACTGTTCTTTTGGTAGATTAATGTAACTAGAAGTATAATATCCAGATGAGGATGATAAGGTTATGAATATTTAAATTTTTAAGATTAAACATTTTATCACTCTTGAGGAAATAAGATGAAAAAAAATTTTCTTCTGAACAACTCTTTGAAGAAGTATTTTTAAGTTGGTATATCTCATAAATTTATTATGGATAGATCTGTTGTCAAAGTTAGACACACTTTATTTGTACATCGATCATGGCTCACATAGACTTAGAGATGGTTAACTTTTGGATCATTACTTTAAGGAAAGTGATTCCATCCTTCTCTCAAGAAATTCAATGTTATCCTTCAGTTCAATAGAAGATAAAGGGATAAGAAAGAAAATAAATAAGTGTAATATCAATGTTCCCTCACAAGTTAAACTTTGGTTTATTTTCAATAAGGGGGAGAAGAGATCATTGGATTTAATATGCATTTGGTATTGAAAATAAATTCAAAGGGATATATTAAAGTATCCAGGGGTTATGATGATGAATTATTGTATTTTTTGTCAATAGATCATGAATAAGTCAATGAATTAAGGATATTGAAGAAATAAGTTAAATATACCTATAAGAATTATGGTAGTTAATCTACTAGAAGTATATACACCAGAATTTGAAACCATCAGAAGAAGGAACATCAGTAGATGTTTTTTATAACACTAGAATATTTCCCCGAGGATGTTCCAAATAATTTATCACTAGAAGATGAAAATTATTGAGTGACTTTGGAAGCAATGATGATATGATAAGAAGTGTTGCTTATGGATTAAAGTGAATTCACTAAGTCAAAACTATATCTTGAAGCTTCCATAACATTTGATGGTTTCTAAACTATTCTTAAGAAAATGGCTAGTATTAATAATTGATAAGTGGTAATATCTAAATCAATGTTAAAGAAATTGATTGAATAGTTACAGGGAAAATAATCAGTAGACTCATGAAGTAGATTTCTTAATGATTGGTTATTTTTTTAGAAGTTACAAGATAATATTATGAAAGATAATTGTGCCAAAAATTCAATGAAAAATGAGAATCTAAAATAAGTGAGATAAAGGTAGACTCATTAGCATGTAATTTAGGCTCACAATAGATAAAAATAGGTTATGACCACCGGTTGATGCACCACTGGAATATATTCAGTCTGAGAATACATTTAGGTGACCATAATATACTCCACGAAGAAAACAATAAGCTAGTATTTTTGAAAGATTAAAAATTTTAAAGTTGGAAATATATTGAAAAAATGTGAGGTAAATATTCACCTTACAGAGAGAGTACTATCAATAAAATTGGAAAAGGTATGGAGCTTACTAAAAATCAAGTTATACATGTGAAATCAGTACTACTGAATAGTACAGTGGATATAATAAGTTAGAAGATCTCAGAATAAAAATATATTAATTGACTAAATATAGACCCAAAAGATGATTTCTTAAGGAATTAATTCAGGTGATTCATGCGTTATTAATTAAATTAATAATACATAAAAATTACTTATAGATATTGTAATTCAAGCTGAGTCAATTGAAATTTAATTATATTGAAAGTAATTCAACTGAAGGATGATATTGATGTCCCTAAATTTATGTGATAGGAAGAAGGAAATGTCTATAATATCATAAAAAACCATTGAAATATTAGGTGAGGTAGAAGTTAAAGCATCATAATATGAGGTGGTTCTAAATTATTTTGAAGTTAGGATGATCAAAATACTATAGATCAATCTTGAGAATGATTGTAATCCAAATTAGTATAAGTTGAAGTAGTTAGTTATGTAGATTAATTTTCCTAATGAAATGGAAAAGTGTATAAAGTATAAATGAGTGATACATGTTTGGAGAAGTTGGAGGAACCATGATATTAGGAGTAGGCATTTGGGGTGGTTCATATGTGTTAATACTCTATAATCCTACATCCAAATACCCAGGTTTAAAACTATATAGGGTCTATTTCTGATATGGATCCACAGACCTATGATTTGGGAGAGATGATAGGGAAATGATAGTGGTGATGGTTTATGGTGAGGATTATGGGGGTAGACATAAGTGATGCTATTCATGGGACATAAGGGGTGATACGGGATACCAAAAGCCTCAGGTCATGCAGGCATAGGTGGGGACTAAACATTATTCTAGTCATACCACATAGGATTAGGTTTGAGAGGAGGAATCAGAGTAATGGAATCCACTAGATTAGAGCTAACCAGATTGATAATGAAGAGAGGGTATGATACACTTCCATCGACACCAGGATCCATATAGATCTTCATGAAGCGATGCTATCCAATAAGCTATGCATGTTGGGGAGCTAGGTTCTATCAATGAAGCAGATGATAGGGATGGGTAGTTCTAGTGTAGTTGAGTATTTGGGCCTTTAGGTTATTTTTTTGGGCCTTGTTCCACTGATCCTATGAATCATGTAAGAGTTTCCTCTCAACTAAATAAAAAAATGTAGATTATCCAAAAATAAACAAAAAATATAAGGCATTCGAGCCATTCTAGGCAGGAGCTCGGGAGTATAATTTAACAAGTCTGTAAGGTGTAACTAGAAGGTGAACCAATGAACGTTATGGATTATTTTAAGGAATTATGTATATAATGAAAGTTTAGAGAATAAATCAAAAAAATTTAAATATAATGTCGAATATTGGAATTCAAAATATGAGTTGATCGAGAGATATTATCATTTGATGATAGGAGAAATCAGAAATGGCATAAGTCTAGATGATATGAATATAAGATGATAAAAAATTACTTCATGTTTTTGAGATGATACAAGATGAATTTGAAACATATATTAGAGAAATAGTTGTAGAACAACAGATGCTCAAAAATTATGTTAGAGTTTATTTGAAGTTTTAAAGGACGATGAAAGATTTTTAAGGGAAGATATTACTTAGATGAAGGAAAATCTATAAGTGAAGGATCCTAAGTACAATTTATGAAAGTTAGATTGTAAAAAGATTCCAAGAGACTTTACTTTTAGACTAAGTAAAACTCATTTTTATGATGTTGTTCTAGGCATTCAAATATTCCAAAATTAAGAAAAAAAGATCATGATTCCAGCCAAGAATTATAGAATAGTTGAATATAATTGACATTGAGTTTTGTAGAGATTATAATGAAGTCAATATATGATATCTTCAATAGCATTGAATTTGGTTTAACTAAGTTTTTGAGTTAGAAAGAATTTCAAATTTAGAGCTTGTTTTCCCCTAATTTTATTAGAGGATGATTGGTTATATAAAGGGGGATCACTATTCAAAAGGGTAACTAAAAAAATGAGTTGCTGCCAACATTCTGAGTAAAGAAAAGAGCGGGCGAAACTAACTGGTATGTTCGATAAGATCAATTGAATTAATATTTCAAGAATAATAGAATTAAAATTATAAGAAATAATAAGGAGGTTTCTATAATTTAGGAAACAAAAAGTTTAGTTCCAGACTGATATCAAGTGAAACATGTAGAAGATATGGATGTCTAAGTTCTTAGAAGTTTGAGGGAATAGAAAATTAATTTTATCAGTAGCATAGGACATGACTGATGTGCATGATATTATATGGGATGATAAGATGGTATTCAAAGATATATTTATTGAGTTCATGGAGAATCCTTTAATATTTGTGGTACAAGTGTAAACAATGCCATCAATCTAGATGGATTCTGGATGACATAATGGGATTTTGTTTAAGTACAACATGGACTGTGGGTCTTAGATGATAATGACCCCACACAACTTTTAATTTATGATAATATTATTTTTAGAATAATATATGAATCAGGATAATAGCTGATCTTAGAAATGAGTAGGTTTACCAAATTTTGGCCGAACCTTCTAATTTTTTTGATATTATTCCTTTCATTATCTTCAATGCATAAGAGAGTATATGTTGATTCACATCATAAGATCCATGAATCCTAAATGAGATAGAGGTTCAAAAAACATAAAAGTGGAGTGTAGGTATATATTGGTTATATTTAGTAAAAATTTGTCTATACCCATTGACCATCCTCTTAGTGTAACTACACTATCCTCTTTGGCTAACAAGTGGTATCAGAGTGGGTTTCCTCTATTTGTATTTAATGTCTTTCTCTCCTAGTTGTATTCATTGATTTACTTGATATTCATATTTTAGGAAGATGTAGAGTTTTCTCATCTAGAATATAAGGAAGTTATAGAGACACCTCAGTTGAATAAAAAAAAGGTATGTATGTGGCTACTAACATAGAGGTTTTATCCAGAATATTGAAAACCAAAAGAAGAAATAAAATCTAATGTTGTGAAAGATTGTTTAACAAAATCAGTGGAAGGAAGATCCACCACCAATTAAAGCCAAAAAATATGGTAATTTTTCTAATAAATATTCTAGGAAAGATAAAATTATAAATTCCTACTCAAGCTATAAATATTATGAGTTTATTGAATCTATTGATGTTTTTTTCTCATAAATCAACTCTTACATGATAAATGTCCCTGATAAAGTTATAATACACATATAGGGGTCTATAGGAGGAAAAATCATAGATAGAATTAGAAGATGAAGAAATGGAGATTGAATTGGTTAGTAAGTTTCACAAGTGAGATAATACCACAAAACTTATTGAATAAAATAAATAATATATCCTACTTTGTAATAAATGATTTCCCTTAATTGAAGAATATATTTAAAGGATGGTTTGTGAGAAATATATAAACTGGAATGTTTTTTAGAAGTTTTACATGCATTAAAATCTAAAGTATATGTGAATAATTCTCACTTAGAGGTTAAATATAGAATAATAATAATTACTGATAACTCTCTACTCATGGAAAGTAAGATGGATGAAGAACAAGTTAAAAAGTTAAAAGATGAATGTGAAGAAGAATTAAAATATCTTGAAGATCATAAAAACATTTTGAAATTAAAGTTTACTAAGTTGGGGATAAATTTGAGTAATAAAAAAGTGACTCAATTTGAATCTTCATAAAATGCTAATAGAAGAGAAAATGGAACAAAAGTATCAAAAAAGAGTATAAATTATAAAAATACTCAATGTAGTGGAATGAGAAATTTGAAACAATCAGAAGCCACGACTTCTGATAGTATGAAAAAAAGTTAACCCGATGTTTTGGTATATATATATAAACTATTTACAATTCACTAAATGGTACATGATAAATTTTTTGTTCCATACTAAATTTCACAGTGGATCATGCAGGTACACTGGGGGGGGTGAATCAGCATACACAAATTTTACCAATATTTCTTTTTTATTTTATCTTACCCATTTTTAACTCGAACCTATGCACTTGTTAGAGTGAATGTATCTTCTCTGTTGAAAAACACAAATATAACACATGAAATATAGAAAGTAAATGAAGCACAAAACATAGTATTTTTATAAGGTTTCCCTCGATGTGGGTGACTACGTCCATACTGTGTTTGGGATAATCCGAGACACAGATTATCCATTATGAATCAATCTACAATTACAAGTGGATTGGTCAAGTATCACCCTGTAACCATGGTGGGTAGGTATGAACATTTTCCCAAATTATACTGGTATCCCACCAGTGTTATTTATACTATAATCCAACTAGTGTTTCATAATTATAACACTAAATACAATGAGAAAGATCATAATATATTCAAGCTTCTAATATAACACAAAAATGATATTCCTCTTCGAGCCACTGAGAATAAACCAATTCTTCACTTGCTCACTTCAACTGATTTTTTTTCTTCCACTAAATCTGATCAACAACATTATATTCTAGTCAATTCAGTATACTCTCATAAATTATAGAAGATAATACTTTCAATTCAACTCACACAACTAAAGATTCTCTAATACTCTGCAAGTTGACTTCTAATATAATGCTCTGACTTAATTCTCAAAAACTCAATTCACACATGTCATACAATGTATATTTCATATACCTAATGAATGTAAAATTCAATGCATGATATTCTTATTATTTAATGCATTCATTATTTCATTTAAATATAAATACAATCATTGTCTAAACTTCCTTCATGCACATATATCATGCACCGTCTCTTCACTATTCCATTATGTATTTTAGATTTGTTTGAAATTATTTTTATTTTATGAACTTAGTTGGATGAATTCACAATGTTTTTATACCTTCAATACATGAGATTATAACTACCCACAATACTACCTCTTCACTATAATATGATGCACACACACACACACACTAAATATTCATACTTCTTTCTTGGAAGTTGTTCACTATCGATTAAATAGATCTGAATGAGAGTGTGCACTATTTTGTTTCTCTTGCACAAACCTCTTTTGCACACACATGAACTGCCTATGTTCAAAGAATAAGTATCATGAATGTGCGTTCACTTTTTATTTTTCACACAATCGGATGTATGTTCACTGCACTATTTCTTCACACACAATTGAGATGTTCACTTATTCCTTGTGCATATTACTGTCTTAAGAGTGAGTACACATCCTTCTTAACACATGTCAAGTACACACTGAACACATGAAAATTATCTATGAAACATTTATACAAATACTACATACACTGCACCAGCTTCTCTATATAAAGTAATGCACCCTTCACATAGATCGCGCAAACAAAATACGCAAGAGACTTTCTTTCATTCAATACATGTTGTCTGTATGTAATTGACAACATATGTATATGCAGTTTCTTTCTCAATCTTGGCTTAATAGTGTATACATAGGTTCTCTGTTTCTTCATGGAATAAAAATGAGTAACACATTACATGCTAACCCGATTGCTTCACGAAAACCAGTTTCATCGTGAATCAATCTGAGTGTGAAAAGCACATTTCGAACACTCGTAGGTTCTAGTCTTTTTCACACAAATAGTAGTAGTGAGGCAACCTTTACAAAACATAGAGATGTGATGGCTCTCCATTTCACTAAAAATAAATACCTCTCACCCTTGGTAACAAAAAATGAACCCACCCTTGGTCATTTATGGGAAACATAAGTCATCTAAAAACCTTTTAGAATCAAGGATGAACTTCTCTATTCATGTTTGGTATTGTGAAAGATCACCATCACCGAAGATTTCATATTTTTAAAGTACAAAAAATCTTTGGTTTGATCTATGATTTATCATGAAAATGAATTCTCAGGCAATTTAGATCATCTTTCAATTTTCAAAACTATAAAATAAGGATTATAAGCTTGGATTTAATTCTCTCTTGACATGGATACATGGAGATATCCCAGTGAATAGATAAACAACTAGGATGATTAGATGTAGAGATTGGATGGTTCTAGTTAATTCAGTGCAATCCCACATCAAAATGCCTTAGTGTTGATAGTCTCTTTATAATACTCAACATGAAAACCATCAACGAGAAATATCCTCTCCCTCCTATGATACTGACCCATACTAGTTCTATGGGAAAGATTCAATGACCACATCCTTCGCCACCATGCCACCTTGCATGGTGATTGTGAGGCATATTCATGCACCCTAATGGTGTACAAATTTGTCCACCATGCCTTGTAACATGATATCTAGGCTACCTCAACAATGGTGCAACATGGATGACCATTTTTTGGATAATTTTTAATATTCTAATCATTAATATTATTATTCAAAAACCTTATGAAGTTCAATTCAAACAAGACAACCTTATTAAAGACTCTTCATCCAACCTTAATGAATTAACATTTTTATTTTTGCATAATAATTCCATATATTAACTTATTCATGCAATAAAAATTTCATATTGCATGTAATTCTTCAATCTTCTAAGAAATGTTGTAAGAAATGTGTCCTCTAACACATGCCATTAAAACTTACCGAATAGTTCTAAAATAATCACACATAAATTGTTGCTTTATTTAAAGAAACTTATTAAAATAAAAATATCCTTGAAAACATATGAATAATTATCTAGGAAAATTCAATGGCTGATTACCAAAATACCAACCTTCAATTACTGACACATTTCCTTTTTATAAAACAAGTGTATTGACAACAATTACAAAACACAATATTACTTTCAACCAAATTGGGTTCTTCAAACTCCTGCTTTTAATTTGTTTTCAATACCCATTTCACTTTCAAAGTCAATTTTTTCTTCTCCTCCTTGACAATAAAACCAAAAAATATGTATATGAAGGAATTCAACTCATCTAGTTATGTAATAACTGAACTTATTTCTTACTCCCTCTCAATATCCTCATTTCATAACAAATGTAACTTGTTAGAGATTCAAATTTTTTTGGTTGAGAAAAGGAAAGAATCACCTTTATTAAAGCAATGAGTCACTAATTAATCATCTCTGAGTCTACATGGGCTAAAACAGTGTATAAAACAAGAGAAATAAATATAGACATCAAAGATATCAGTAAATTTTTCAGAATGTGATTCCATCACTAAAAAATTATTTCATGGGATGTTCAATTGCAAGAATGTACTTCCCCTTTAGCAATCCATTTTAATTTTTCCATAAAGTTATAAATTTATCCACTTCTAATTCAGAATTGTTATTTATAAAGATGTAAGAGAACATACCTTTTCTTAAATTACAAGCTTCAATTTTCAAGATTTGAAAATATCAAATAAATCCCTTACTAGAACTGAAAATGTTCATGTCATACCAGTTGAGATATTCAACTCTAGTAATTGTTCATATTTTCACCCCCTAAAGGGATGAGCTTCATTAATTTTATTCATCATGATTTACTTTCTTCAAATATTTTCTTCAAGAAAAGTTTTAACAGCAATTGAAATAAATAATTCCATGATGTATGGCCTTCTAAATATTGTATAATATTTTTCACATCACTCATATTTTTAGGACTCCCACTAAATATATACACCACCTTCAATTCCATACATAAAATAAAAAAATAATAATATACATGGTAATAAGGTGGTTCTTCAAGGATTTTTTTTAGTCAGAGCAACGAGGATGAGATCTATCTCTCAACCTAGAGACTCCTTTCATTTCTACACGATATTCTCAAAATATCATCATGGTTTCCCCTTATTTAACTTTATAATGTTTATCATTTAAGGGCAACATGGTCTTCTTGATTTCTTCAGCATTCAACTTAGATGGAATAGGATTATTCACATTAACAAGTACCGCACTTCTATTCTTCCGTTCCTATTCCAACTTTCTAACCAATTATAGCTAATCAATCCATATGATTAAGTACTCTTTTGGTATATTCTTAGACTTATTCTTGTGTGTAGATTCATTATCCACAGTATAATTTTTAACATAAGAATCCATTAGTGATTTACCTTTGTTCTTAACTAGTTCTATTTGTTCTAACAACCATGTCATGCATTTATCAGCAATATGCCCATCCATTTTTCACCTTATACACAAATATTTAGAAATCATAGGGTTATTGTTTTTAGAAAAACTCTCATGATATTCATGTTTTTCATCTTGATTGACATGTATAAAATCAACCATTTCATTTTATTTTTAGTTTAATTTATTTTTATAATTCAAATTCCTTCCACTAGAATTGGTTTTTATGAACTATTTTCAATGGTCTATAATATGAAATTTTCTTCCATAGTAGAAGCATATTTTCATTGGGGTGACATTCATATCACCATTATTATTGGGTGCAACTTGCTTCTTAGTTTTCTTAAATTTCTTCTCCTACTTATATCCCAAGGAATACTTTTTCTTCTTTTGTTCTTTGACTCTAATTTTTTTTCAATCTTTTCTTCATATCAGTATATGCATAATGAATAGTTGGAACATACCTGCACTCATTATAATTGCGATAAATTCTATTTCAATAATCACATAAGTATTCAAGATAATAAAATATATTCTTGACATACAAATTCTTCTTTATCTATAAATTATACTTCAAGTTATCAAAATTTATTTTTACATCAGATATGCTCCCCCTTATGATGGCCTCTTGTAATTATCATGCATAGACAAAATTACGACAACAATAAATAGCTCGATACCCAAATTTCCAAAAACACCAACAATAGACAACAAATATTGGTTTCTTATTCTATGCTATAACTTGTCTAGTTTGACATCTTGTTGATTCTGGATAATATGATTATTCAACTAATCTCTTATGGGAAATAATAATTATCATTCTTATTTATATCCACATTTGATGATATAGTGGATTTTTCATCAGTATTATCTACCCATGTTTGACTAGAATTACTTTTGGAAATTGTACTCGTAGATGAAATAATATTAATAAAAATAGAAAATTATGGATCAAGGGTTACCTATTTCAATGAGCTATTAAGAGATTTATCTTTAGATAATATTAAGCACTTATTTTCACTTGAGTGAGTCTTTCCAGAAGTAATATTCTTTTCAGAATTACTCTTGTAAGATTTTTTGATCTTAGTATTTTGTGAAGATTCAGCTTGAATATTCTTATGATTTCTGAACTTATCCTCCAACTCAAGATATTTCAGATTTATAGAATTATTTTGATCTTCAAGTGATTTCACCATATCTTCAAATTCTTTCTGGGAAGTCATTAATTGCGTTTCCTTAAAAATTTTCAAATTTACTTCCATTTCAAGACACTTCATGTTGAGTAAATTTTTCTCATCTTAAATAGCTTTCATTTTGTATTCCCATCGACTCTTCATTTTTTGAACCTGATCATCCTGAATTTGAACTAATTCCAATAGAGAATTATTAATCTCATTAATTATAATTGTCTTAACCTCAAGTTGGGATTCTCTAACATTAATAAAGGTTTTGTGTAGTTTCTCCAATGCACATATCACTTCTAAATGAATTTTCTCAGTCACATCCTTTTCAAAAATAGTCCTTTGTAATTCATCTTCAATCAAAGTGAATATTTCATTGCAATGCAATGAAATTTTTTCTTTTTATTCCAAGTGAGAGTCCTTAATATTGATAATAGCTTTATGAGATTATTCAAGTATATGTATCATATCTCTAAGGACCTTCTAAGTAAATTATTTCTCACACACATTTCTTTTCAATTGTTATTTGACACAAGAGAAATGTTAATTGTGAAGAGATATAATTTCTTCTTTGGCATCAATAATTTTTAAAAGAAGTTTATATCTTTTAAATTTCTTTTCCAAAGACTCCTCCATATCCACAAATTCATTTTCCATACTGTGGCTTTTCATCATATAGTCCCTTGATAAAAGAAAATATGTAAGTGACAACTTCAATAGGAACATTATTCAGATATATTTTTTTGATTTATGAATAAAAATCACCCAGTGATTCAATAAATTATTCTTCATCAATGATTAAACCATACTCATCAAAATAATCTTTATCAACTGATTTAACAGATAATGTTGACAGACTAACACTCTGAATACATCTAGTTTGTGATGTATCCTCTTCATTCATCTAATTATTTCTTATCTTTCTTGCCTCTTTATTCTTTCTATTATTCATGGTTTTTGAAGAAGCCTCCTTATTGGCACTGACAGAGAAAGGAACTAGATTATTCATTTAAGAAAAGTATGTTACTTATTCAAATTCAAATATTCACTTCATACAAGTATGATAAAAATAATTGGGACAATAAGATAGATCCAATCAGAGGTGTAACCTGTGCCTTGATACCAATTGAAGCACCCAGTAGATCATACATGTACATTGAGGGGGAGGGGGGGGGGGTGAATTAGTGAACACAAATTTACTAATATTTATTTTCTTTTATCTTACCCATTTTTAAATCGAACCACTACACTTATTAGAGTGAATGGATATTCTCCATTAAAAAAAAAATATACCACATGCAAGATAGAAAGTAAATAAAGCACAACACACATTATTTTTACAAGGTTTATCCCTAATGTGGGCGACTACATTCTTATTATGTTCGGGATGATCTGAGACACAGATTCTTCACTATAAATCAATCAAAAATTAAAAGTGAGTTAGTCTGGTATCACCCTGAAACCATGGTGGGTAGGTATGAACCTTTTCCCAAATTATACTGAAATCCTATTAGTGTTCTTTATAATAGATTCCTACCAGTGTTTCACAATTACAACACTAAACACAATGAGAAATATCAAAAGATATTTAAGCTACCACTACAACACAAAAATGATCTTCCTCTTTGAGTCACTAAGAATAAATGGATTCTTCACTTTTATCACTTCATCTAAAACAATTAAACTTTCATTAAATCTGATCAACAACACTATATTCTAGTTGGTTCAATATACTCTCTTGAATTTTAGAAGATAATACTTACAATTCATTTCACACAACTAAAGATTCTCCAATACTCTACAAGTTGACTTCTAATATAATGCTTTGGCTTAAATATCAAAAATCAATTCACAATTGTCATGTAATGTATATTGCATATAACTCATGCATGTAAAATTAAATTCATGGTCTTCCTGTTATTTCATGTGAATGTGAATAAACTCACTTTCTAAACTTCCATCATGCACATATATCATGTATTGCATCTTCACTATTCCTTCATGTATTTTAGAAATGTTTGAAATTATTAATAGTGTATGAACTCAATTGGATGAATTCATACTATTTTGTTTCCTTCAATACATGAGATTCTAACTTCCCACAATACCACCTCTTTACTAAATATGACACACACACACACATACAAAATAGTCATACTTCTTGAATGAAAACTATTCACTACCGATTGTACAAATTCAAATGAGAGTGTGCACTATTTTTTTCCCTTTGACAAACCTATTTTTCACACACATTCACTTCATGTGTTCAAAGAATAGGTATCATGCATGTGCATTTATTTTTTATTTTTCACACACTCAAATGTATGTTCACTGTACTATTTCTTCATGCACAAACGAGATGTTCACTTATTCCTCATGAAACTTACTGTCTTAAGAGTGAGTACACACCCTTCTTAACACATGTCAAGCACACACTAAACACATGAAAATTCGATTTGCAAACCTTGTTTGGATATTGCATACACTACACCAGCTTCTCTGCATAAAGCACTGCACCCTCAACACAGATCATGCAAACCAAATTTGCGAGAGAATTTCTTGTGAAAAAGACACACTTTATATGTGTAATTGATAACATATGTATACATAGTTTCTTTCTCAATATTGGCTTAAAAATTTTATGTGTAGGTTCTCTATTTATTCATGCATGAAAAATGAGTAACACATTACATGATAACCCGATTGCTTCATGGAAACCAGTTTCATTTTGAAGTAATCTGAGTGTTCAAAGCACATGTCAAATGCTTGTGGGTTATATTATTCTTCATGAAAATAGTATTAGTGATATAAAATTCTCTAACTAGATAGATTATGGTGTATCTCTATTTCACTAAAAATCAATACCTCTTGTCCTTGGAAACCAAAACTGAACCTTCCCTTGGGTATTTATAGGCAATGAAAGTCATCTCATAACCTCATAAAATCAAGGAAGAACTGCCATCTTCAAGTTATGTACTACAAAAGATCACCATCATTGAATATTTAATATTTTTTACACACAAAAAAGATTTGGTTTGATCTTCAATTTATTATACAAACAAATTCTCAGGTGATTTAGATCATATTTGAATTTTAAGAACTATAAAATGAGGCTCAAAAGCTTGGGTTAAATTCTCCGATGACATGGATATATGGAGAGATCATCATGAACAGAAGAGATTATCAGATGGTTGAGGTTGAATATGAGATACAAGAATAGATCTAATGAATCAGATCAAATAGATCGGGTGGCTGTTGTTCTCTATGAGTTTTTTTTAAAAGTGGATGAACAGATCAATGACCCGGACAATCAGATGTGGAGATCAGATGGTTCCTATAAATTCAGTGAAATACTAAATCAAAATGTCTCAGTACTGAGAACCTATTTATAATTATCTACATGACAACCATTGTCCAGAAATATCCTCTCCCTCCTCTGGAACTGCCCCGTACCGGTTCTGTGGTTACACTCCAGCGCTCACATCCTTCGCTACCGTGTCACCTCACATGATGATTAAAAGGCCTATACATGCCCCACTTTGGTGCACAAATCTATCCACCATTACATGTAACCTACTCACTGGGCCACCTCAAAAGAAATGTGACATGGAGGGCCATTTGTTGGTTAATTTTTAATATGCTAATCATTAAAATTCTTATCCAAAAAACCTCATGAAGTTCAAGTGAAAAAATATAACCTTCTTAAAGACTCTTTATCCAACCTTAATGAAATAACATTTTTATTTTTGCATAATAATTTCATCTCTTAACTTCTTGATGAAATAAGAAGTTCATATTGTATGAAATTATTCAATATTCCAAGCAATGTTGTAAACAATGTGTCCTCTGACACATCTCATTAGAACTTACTAAAAAATTATATAATCATCACACTTAAATTGTTTATTTATTTAAATAAAATTATTCAAATCAAAATTTCCTTGAAAACATATGGATAATTCTCTAGAACAATTCAATGGAAGATTACCAAAATACCAACCTTCAATTACTAACACATTGACTTTTTTTCGAACAAGTTCATTGAAAACAATTATAACACAAAATATTACTTTCAACCAAATTGTGTTCTTCACATAATAGAATTGGTAAATAAAATTGAGAAACCCAACACTTTAATGAAGGTATAGAAAAATAATAAAGTAGGAAGTTTTCCGATACAAGGTATCCAAAAGGAAAAAGTTCATTCTCCAGAATAGGAATATACTTACACCAGCCTGAGTAAAACCCAAAGAATGGAAAGAATATTTGTAGGATAATTCTAGTGTTATGGAATATTTTAAAACTATGAAATTAAATATTTTCACAACATGTTAACTATCAGAAGAAAAAGGTTGATTTTATTTAGGGGGATCAAAAATATTTTAATAAGAGATCAATTATTCTTAACCAAAGTTTACATAATAAGTATAATGTGAATAATTGAAATAGATTTTCAAATCATGAAAAATTATAAGAATTTTTTAGAAGAAGTGATCATTATTATGAATAGTTTTGGGTTATAACTACCAAGAATGAATCTATTTTAACCAATGAAAGGAGGCTACACCATTTGAATATAGATTAATGGAAGATATCCTATATGTCTTCCTTAGGGTGTAGTATAATGAAAGTTACTAGGAAGAGTGAATTGAAGGAAAAATTAATGGAGGATGTTACCCCTAAGAAAATATGATTCTATTATTGAAAAAATATGTCATGAATAGTTACAAACTTTCCATGAACAATTAAACTAACAAAATCAATCTTAAACAACTAGATAAATCATTCCATGAAAGAAATAAACAGATTAGTTTGTTGGAATAAATATTCAATTAATAAGTTAAAGCTCACCTGAAGTTACCACTCAAGAGTAAATTAATATAAGAAGAGAAGTTGTGTGAAATATGTAAGAATACCAATCAATCTCTTTAAAATTTCATGACAATGTTACCAGGGTAAGAGAATATTGTGAATAAGAGGAAGAAAAATTCAAAATATATAAGATGTGATCAGAAAAAATAAATAAAGTTAAACATGATTTTAAGGTTTGTGAGATTTTTTTTCTAGATCAGTTAAAAGTATCAATGAATTTTGAATAAAATTAAGAAAAGGAAAATAAGAGTGAAAGTTCCTTGCAAGAATAAGTAATGAAGAAAGCTCTATACAAAGTAAAAAAGTGAAAATAAATGAAAGAAACCCATGATTCCTAAGAATATTAGTACTTGTAAAATAAATGGTGATAACATGAATGCAATTGAATCTAAAGTGAATGGATTTTTTGGATTAAGAAACACATATCAATCCTATTTCTCTAACTAATAAAAAATAGAAAATCCATCTCATTCTTTTATATGTTTCAAATGTTTCATTATGTGATGAATTTATGGTGATTTAATTGATTGTGAGACTTAAATAAATTAGTGTTGTAAAAAATATAACAATATTATGGAAGGTATCCATCATAGAACACTCTTATTTGATTATAATCATGATTCCCCCATGGCACACTTCTAAAACCTGATGAAGAAGGAAGTTGAAGTTCACCCCTTTATGCTAGTCTGGTTGCATGCTAGTCTGGGAGACAGACACACACTTATTAAGATGGGTATTTCATATAAGTAATGTGTGTTAATATATTAGATTTCCACATGATTTTTTCATGATACATGGGTGTCATGTGAGTTATGTAATTTCACACTAATGAAGTTTCATGAATGAAATGCTGTAAATATCAGATGAGAAATTTTGAGTGAAAATTGGAATTTTTTTCTAATAAATATTGACCTAAAAACTCATTAGGATTTAATTAAAATTTAGAGAAGGATTAAAATACCTATAGTAATGTAAGACATGCCTTAGCACCATCACTTGGGTGTAAGGGACTTGAGTAAATCCATTTGGGTGAAAGAGTAATGCGAAGAAGGTATAATGAGTTGGGAAGAGAAAGGGAGGTTGCATGATGTGATTTGAGGGAACCTAAAAAGGGTGAAGAGACTTGAGTGAATTCACTTGAGAAAAGAGAGTAGTGAAAACCTAACCAGAGTGAAGTGGGTTGTGTGAACGAGCTTGAGTGAATCAACCTAAGTGCACAGAAGCTGCACAATGAAACCTAGGTGAACAATGCAGGGAAAAGGGACCTGACTACACCCTAGTGAAGCTATAGAGGTTGGTGAATTTTTATACCTGAGTGAAGGATGAACATGGGATACAATTAAAGGGATACTAAAGAGCTTAAAAAATAATAATTTAGTGATGTAATTATCAATAAAAATTAATTTAGATTTAGAGGTTTCCATAAAGTTGTTAAACTAATGAAGACTTCATCCAAAGTAGTGAGAAAGAAAAGGCTGATAGAAGTTATCTGAGGTTTTCAGTGTACTATCCCTAAATTAAATATAAAAATAGTGATCCTAGAATGAAGTAAACCTATACAAATATTATAATCCACCAAAACCTGGGAATAATTTTTGGATTCTAATATGACTGACTCAACATCAATGCATTCTTCTTAGACTATCCCTTAGTGGTGCACCAAGTAAAAATTTGTTATTTTACATTTTAATTTTTGGTTTTGTGGTTGTGGTAAATGAATAACTCAATTAAATGGGTTTTATTAATTCCTACTAATATAGGGACAAGATATATCAAAACCAAAGAAAAATGTGAAATTTTGATTCACCTCTCCCCTCTCAGGATTTCCTAGGTTTTAATGTAATTACTCAACCTATAACACCAATTAAGATAAAGCTATATGTTTCCTTAATTTCACCTCCTCATATTCCAAAGGCTACCATCTATTAGTGAGGGCCTAATCCATTCAATGGGAAGACTATACCCTCAAATAAAAGTTGAAAACACAACTGAAATAACCAAACAACATCCAACCTGGAAATTAGAGTACCAATAAATAAAAAATCACATTTCTATAACAAATGTACAATGAGGAAGCACATAGTCATAAAACACTTGATTACCCACTACGACAATCATATATATAAAACAAACAAAATAAAAAATGTAAATAGCATGCCCTACTATTATCCACCAAACACACTGCACACCCAATCTCCAAATACCCATTGAGCTAGTCAAGACCTATCCAATAAACAACCTTTTCTCAACCTAAAACAAACATAATTTCTTCACACACATCTAGGTTCCAATGAAGGGTGTAAAAAATACATATCAGTAGGGTTTCACCATGTTCCCCAAGTATACTCTATCATATATGTGTATACATGATGAAAAAATAAACATGTATCTCAAGAACATTGGATGCCATAGCTAAATAGGTCATCATTCCACCATGCACATCAGGTAATCATGTACTAAACAAGACACCAAGACATCTGATCATACCAACTTCAACACTATGCTCGAATCCTATTGTTGCATCATTCCATCATACCCATAACCTAGTACATACCCGAAGAATCAGTGGAGGGTGTCCACCAAGTCCTCGACTACTCCTTGAACAAGAAGCAAAGTGTCACTCATCCATGTCTTATACCAACCCTTATCACTCAAGGTAGGTCATCCATCAAACTTGGGCTACTACATTATCACTCATGGAAGGTCCCCTCATCCCCGTCCTAAACCACTACCTTATCACTCAAGGTTAGGTCCATAATCCATGTAACACATAAAAAAACCAAACTATCCTTCTCACTCAAGACTATTGTGTATCCTAATCCATGCCTTTTCAATAAAGGCTAGGTCCATGAAAACACTTTCTCACTCAAGGAGAAGCCAAACCGATATTAAGAAATACAATCTCACCCAAGTTATAGCTAGAAATCATGAAAGATGACTCTATCTCACACATGGTAGTCCATAATGTGCCTTTTCACTCAATAAAATTCTATGACTCATGATCCACATACCACATTACAATTTTTCAACTATCATAAGCATACAGTAAATCATACACATGCAATGAAAAATAGGGTACATAATCTTTCATATAACTCACCAGATCATCAATACATCTCTTGCAAATAAAACATTGATAGAACCATATAACATAGGATCCTATAAGATATACCTCATGATTGGGTATAACATCATAAAAACCCTCTTCAATCCTAGTCCTTCTACCTAGGGATTTCCCCATGTTATGTGCTCTAATCCCATTGGAAACCCTATGTTAGGTCTTAAAAAATTCCCATGACCCACAATTGGGTCCCATCTCACATATCTTAATAGAAATCACTCATCCCTTAACCTATAGGGAAACCATCTCTATCATACATCGTCTAGTCATAGAAGACTCATCCCACTCACAATGCTCACCAAGTCTCAATCCACCCTAAATAATGTGTCGATAACCTAAAATCAAATGTATAACCATATCACCCATCATCACAAAGACTAAGAATTACCATTCCTACCCAATTATCCACAAGTAACCAGCCAAGGCTACCCATGTCTTATATCAAACCACAAGATCCACCCATGCTGTCTTGTCAACTAATCTAACACCCTTTCCCCTTATCGACATATTCACCCGGCGCTCATAAATTACCCTAGTATTAAAAAGAACTTATTTTAGGGAACTAATGAACCATATTCATAAACCTAGTACCACAAAACATAAATTAAGGTATTAAATTATGTATAAAAATTCATATGAATTTATATTAAAGGTACCACCTACCTCTAAAATAGAGTTACAACCCAAGACTTACTCTATACACCCTCAACCAAGCCTATCAATGCCTCATAAAATCCCTCATAAACTCTTGAGATCTTGTATCACACCATAAGATATAAATAATTAATTATAACTATTTATAATTAGTTATTTAATTTAACCAAAGAGTAATATTCATTGAAAACCCCCTGAAAAATAATCACTTCACTGAAACCATGCCTAAAAACATGCATTCAACCTTCTAGGGCATCCTCTAGCTGATATGAGAAAAATTCCCAACATATTCACTAGATTCCTCCATGATCTAGTGGAATTAGTTCCAAAACCTATTCCAAAATTGACCCAAAATAAAGGGATAG
Organism: Viscum album; assembly: GCA_963277665.1. Classification (NCBI taxonomy): domain Eukaryota; kingdom Viridiplantae; phylum Streptophyta; class Magnoliopsida; order Santalales; family Viscaceae; genus Viscum; species Viscum album. The sequence goes on from OY728148.1 coordinate 171,522,898, forward strand.
AAAAGGGTAACTAAAAAAAGGAAGTAATAGGAGAAACATACACTTGATTTACACCTAATCACACTAAAAAAATCCCATTATCATGGGGGATCCATGGGAGGAAGGGGAGGGGAGTGACTGATTGAAATGGATCTCCCTCAAGATCCCTGGTTCTCAAATACTCATGGGTTATAATCCCGAAAGTATTGGTTTACCCTTAATTAAAAAATAAACCCAGACATCAGTCACAACATGACTAGGAGGGTTGTGGCATGATATGAACCTTATCTCAAAATTTTTATGGTGTAACCAGTGGTAATGGAATGATGATCTATAGTTATAGGGATCAACCCTAAACTAATTTTCCTCATGGTGTAACCTATTATTCATGTCACAAATGATTATGCCATCATAAAAGTTATTATCATGGTGTGAGTTCCCCCTTCACTATGAAACTCACTTTGTAAGGGTCATCCCTTTTCCAAAACCCCATGAGACTCCTCATGTCATGAAGCCCTCAGCCATGGTGCAACCTACCTCCCTACTATAAAGACCTTAACCCCAATTTCTCAGAGTTAGTGGTTCAAATATTACACTGGAATAAGATACAACTAAACACATCCTAAAGGACTGAATATTTTAGTAGTCTTGGTAACTAGATACATAATTGAATCTAATTTTACAAATGAAAACATAAAGGAAAAAAGGCATTTTCTTCAAGTATATCATTATTTACTCTAACATAACACTATATATCAATCATAATACTCATCTTGGAAACCTAAGTAAAGAAACATAATAAAGAGGTTAGTATAAATGCTCCATAAGTGTATGTATACGATGAAAGATATCATTAATAAATAAGAATAATCAACATGGAAAGGTAAATAAATTTAAGGCCTTTGATTCAATCAATTACATGAGCATAATATAATAAGAATAAATGATGATCAAATAATTCCATATAAATAATCACATGAGACTGAAACTTAACCATGGATATTATAACTAATTGAATAATCATATGGAACATCAATAAATAATATCATAATTAGGTAATAAATAATGTAGTACATCATAACCATATAATTAAGGCCTTTTTCCAAGACATCTTACATAAATGGGTATGGTATTGACCAAAAACCCAAGCTAGTTTGTCTCATGGGACCTATAAATGCATCGAGGAGCTGTAGATGGACCTTACCATCACTTATTAAGTCCAATTCATTTCTCATATTAAAGGGGTGAAACATAATCAACATAAAAATGCATATTTAAAAACTATCATATGAAATGTTAATACCTTCCCCAATCAATAAACATAATCATAAACCATTAAGAGTAATTTGGATAATGGTATCAAAATAAAACATCCCAAGTCAAACTGATCATAAAACATCTAGAGAAATAATAAGGATGGTACAATTACAACATATTCCTAGTGCATCATAATTAAGATAATGTTTTTTTCGTTGATGAATAGAAATACCATAAAAATTTCATTAAAAACATACTTAAGGAAAATAACCTTTTTAATTTAAAAATTATTTTAATACTAAACAAAAAATATTTTAAAAATAATTTTATTTGAAAATAAACTTTTAAAATTATATAAGAATATTTAAAACATTGAGTTTTTATAATGGTGAGAAATTCTATTCATGTCGTACATGTTAAAATAAAGATTTCATTCATATTCTTGGTAAAAGAAAAACATGACTTATTTGGAAAATGACATGAATATTAATTTCAAAACATTTTTTAAAATTAAAATATGGTTACAAATTTATTTAATAACTCATTTAGATAATGTTAAATAATTTTTTTATTTTTTTATAAAACATGGTTTTGGAAGAAAAATGACTTTTGACCAAAGAGAGAAATGAAGTTAGATTTTATTTAAAACATTTTATCAATCATTTGAAGTGAAAATAGAAGAAAAATGGAACTATTACTTGAAAATTTCATTAATAACCAAAGGATAAGTAAATATATATTGTTTAATATATAAATAAAAAATAATTCCCCCAAGGGGGACATAAACATAAACAATCATGAATAATGATGAGGTTGTTAAATAAATCCTTACCACTTTAGTAACGTTTGAATCATAAGTAACATGAAATAAATATCATCAAATGAAACTTTAAATACCATGAATATAAATATATTCATGATATAACATATCAAAAATGGTTGTATATTCACCATATAAAGGAATAAATGGTGAATATAGAATATGTCTCATGAAAGTAAAAGTGAGATGAGAAACCCTTACCTCATGTTCAAATTCATCTGTATTCATAAAAAGATCCATTATAATAGATATATGTTTATTATAAACATATTAAAGAACTATTATATTATATTTCATACCAAATATTATTTACTTATAGTCTTTTATGACCTGTTTATTAACAATTCTTTGTTAAAATCACTATTTTAAGTGATAATTGCTTCATTTTTCACGCATGTTTTGATTTGATATTTTTGGTCCTTGTAATTTTATCATGGTTATGACTTATAAATAATTTTAGATATTATATATAAATCATATATATTCATTATTTATGTATTTATAGTAATCTATAAAAGTTAGAGATAGAAAATGGATTACACCATTCATGGAGACTGTAGGCCGTATGTATGCATGAATGCTATTTCCATTTTTTGAGGTATGAAATGAAAATAAAATAAATTTTAAATAAATTTTATAGAATAATTATTATTTATTAAATACATCCTTATTATAATCCATGTAAAAATAAAATGGAAAACATTTCACGTCGCTACGTGGAGGTAGTAGTCCACACATACACATGAACGATGTTATTGTTTTCCAATGGATGGGAAGGTATGAATTTATATGTGATATTATTTTTTAGAAATTATTTTTTGGGTCCTAAATATCACAAATATTCATTAAATTTATCTTTATTACCTTCCATATAAAGCGTAAGTGAATAATGAATCACATTGCTTCGTAAGGCGGTGGTCCACTGTATACACGAGCAACATTATGATATCACATACAGAATGGAAAGCAAGAAGGTATAAATGATATCATAATTAAAAAAGTATAATAATATCATAAATATCATATAAATAAGTGAAATACATCATTATATCTATCATTTAAAGGTGGTTACGGAATACAAACTACATTGGTTCACAAGGTAGTAATCAGCCGTACACACGATTGAAGGTTTCGTTTTCCATTTGTTGGAAGTGGAGATGGATATAACTTATTCAATTAACATAATTAAATATTATTACATGGGATATTATTTTATTATATTATCATGACTGAATAATATTTTAAGGATCTGGAAGAATAAATAAAATGAAAACACTCCTTTAAGAATGTTGCCTCTTCTTTGGGGAACTTAATTAGGTTTGCACCAAAATACTTCCTAGTACAGATTTATGATAAATAAAATGAATTTAGGATATTGAGATAGAAGAAATTAAGTTATTTGGTAAGGTATTTTTTTAACCAAATGGATTTGTAAGTATGAATAGAGGAGGAGAGAGGGTGTCTTTTTATAAGCGGGGGAAAGGATATACTTGGATTTTTTGAAAAGAATTATTTGTACCCATGTTTTTAAGATAAAAAAAGGATATAAAAAGAATCATTATATAACCTTATATATTATAGGGTCTAAATAATTCCATAAAATGGATTTTAGATAAGTTATGGGTTACTTTTAACCCTTATCTTTTTAGTTTAACCCCTAGTAAACACATTTTTACCTTAATTGTGGTAATTTTTTTGTAATGTTTTCACTATTCATTATGGTAAAAAATTATGTTGAAATTATTAGATAATATAAATTTTTCTGATTCAAAATATAGAATATATTATTTTAAATTTAATTTATAGAAGTGGAAAAATTCAATTCAAAATTAATCCATAGACGAAAGAGCGGTTTTTGAAAGAGAAAATTCTCATAAGTATAGAATGTTTTAATATAAAAATTCAATATTAAATTGGTTCAATTGAACTAAATTATTTAAATTTTAATATAATTAAACTAATTTTACTATAAAACCAATTTAAAATATAATTCAAATTTGTAAATAATTTTAAAGAAAATACAGTTTTCAATAAAAATTAATATTTTCACTATTCATCGAAACATTAATATTTTCATAAAATTCTCAAAAATTTAATAAAATATAATTTTGAAATGTAGATTTAAAAAATGTTTTTTATTTTTTTCAAATAGATTTTATAAAATTTATAAAAATTAATTTCATATTATGTGCACAATGTGTGACTAAACTGTGTTTTATAAAAACACAGTTTTTAGAAAACATTTCTTTTATTTAAAATGTTTTTTATTTTAATTAAAATAAATATGTAAACATTGAATTTATTTTATACCATATAATTTTCATAATTTATCTTATCCTATTCATACCCACCAACTAAACAAATTATCATGTTTAAATAATAATATTTTAATAGAGTATTGCCTTTAGTTTAAACCCGATGGTGCGTGTTACACAAGCTATCAAAGAAATTGAATTTATTTAAAAATAAATATATCATAATATCTTGGGGTGTTGCATTCTCTTAAAATCTTGGTGTTATGTCTCATATATTCTATCAAACACGATGCTCCTATTTTAAAATCTCAGGGCATTATAGGTGCAGCCTATCATAGCATGACCTACAGGTTGTAGTTCGAATTGCTGTTGCAATAAAATTTTGGCAAGGCTTTCAGGTCTTGCTCTAAAACTTCCTTGGGAACCCGAATCACCAATTAGGATTTGATCTCCATCTAAAAACATCTTCATGAGATGTTACAAACCTTAAATTCTAGATATGAATCCCCTTTGTCAAAATGAACCCTACACTAGGATCAAAATTTAAACTCCATTAGAAAAGTAATACCCCTAAAATTCATAGGTCATTAAAAACTCCCCACCATAAAACTTCTCAACCTCAATAAGTCATGGTAGTCATACTAATAAAAAACCTGAACTATAATTGTTTCCAACCCATGAATAACCCATTGTGTCCTATCTTTAAATGTATTATATTATTTCATTACACAACTCTAAACACTGAAATGTACTATTCATTATAACCTGAGCCAACCACTATCCAACAACTATAACACCGAGATAATGATAAAACACACTGGTATTTACCAACACACCACAATGTACTGAAATGATTCACCCCAAGGCTTATGATGCTCCCCACTATAAGATTTTCCTCGTAATGACTAGTTCTAATACATGATGCTCCATACCATAAGAATCTATTATCAACAATGCACTTTCAGTAGCCAAATAACACGATCGATGCAGTTTCTAGCTCACCACATTCAATCATGTTCCAAAACACTGGTCAGAACTCCTTTGGATGACCTCTCTCAAAGATGTTATACCTCAACCACTGATGCATCATCACACCACCTCACCCAATAATTTTTTTAACACTCAGAGGCATCATGAGATCATTTCACACCCACATTGAATTATAAAACCAAATCTATGTATAATTCCATGATTGGATTACAAACTAAAAAAACCAATCACCACTCTCTCTTCACAAGCATTGGAAAACACCTGACTAGACTCACTCTCATATCATATCAGTTCCACCTAAGCCCAATGCCAATACACTAACTTCACCCAACACTGCATCTGAATTCCAAATCTTGTTTTCATCAAAGAACCAGATCACATAAAATCTCCCCACATATTGACATATAAATTCCACCATGACCATCCAATGAATAATATCACAACACTCAAAACCCTACCAACACTACGGTCATTCACATTTAACCAATTCGATTATGATCACCATGGGAGTATCATCATAATCATCACTTCACCAAACTAAAATTATTGATCTATTTTTCCCACATTCTACCCATCACTAAACATAATGATCAGATGTGACTATCCCACTCATACTTGAGTTCCAATAAAAAACAAAAAGCATTGTACATCCCCAAATCACCAGGAATTTCGCCCTTAACATCCAATAAAAATTCATCTATAATGAGGGTCACAAGATCCAACATCCAATGGTGTGCTCCCCACCATATAGCTTCCCTTACACAACTCCTTGAGCGTTGACCCGAATGATTTCTAGTATCATATTCATGTCACTCTTCCTAAGCCACATTCATGCATCCTATCAATCATTGACACCATACATCCATGATGTCACCATCAATATTAGTGGTAACACCTCATATTATTATTCAATACCCAATTCTCCCATGATTACAAGTTTCCATTAAACCCCCCAGTCCTTAGTCTGCACATGTCCATTAAATGATCTAAAACACAAGTAGGCACCCTACACACTCCACACACACTTACCCCTACACAAAAAGAGTTTTTTTCAAAAGCCTCACAAGCTTCACTCTCCTACTCAAATGGAAGAATGATCCTCAAAATAACCCTATCATAAGTTCTTACTTTAGATTTACCATAATCTCACCAGAACCTAATGGGTTTATGCTTCTGTATAAATAGATCATAAAACTAGACTCATGGGAACATGATTGTCGTCCTATTGAACCAAGAATCATATTCCCAACCCACTAAAAAAGTTCATATCATATACCAACCTTGCATAACTGAAGCATACCTCAATTCATCCCTTTTTATGGCCTGTGGAATCTCACTCATTGAAAGGCCAACCCCAATACCACCCACTAACCAGGAATCATTCCAAGGAAACCCATGCCCATCTTTAGATCATGTTCAAGGCATACAATGCTCGAAATAAACCCATAAGGATTACATCACTGAGGAAATAATTACCTTCACCAACACACTATGGGTAACTATACATCCCTCATATGAAGGTAATATATAACCACCATTGGAGAATATATTTCACCATGATCTATATGTCCTATCATCAGAAAAGATACCATGATTTAGATGAGTAGAATTCCACTGAAAAGTTATATTATAAAATACTGTATAAGTTGTTTTTGACACTTGAAACAATGAAACCCATATCCGTGAAATAAATCACACCCAATGTCTCATATGTTATGTGAATCCTATATTCCAAATTTGATATAAAAAACCTCTTACCAATAGTCAAAGAGACAAAACAATAAATAATAACCATAAATAACAAATCATATTTGATAAAAATCTAAACCATATCAAGAGAACAAATAAAATTAATCCCATATAATAGGTAACTAGAACTTACCACTATAAATGTGTTCAAGGCTCTCCTATTTGAGGTCCACCATAAGGTTTGACACATTCCTTGACCACTAGTCTACTATCTCCCCAAATAGTAAAACAAAACAAAATGATATGATACTACTATGTAAAAAATTTCCCTAGAACACTGTTTAAGATTTAGAGACACATGGCCTCAAACACACATCCCTATATTCTAGAGGTTTCCGACATATAGTGAGGGAATAATCCATATAATAGGGAGACTATTTCATTGAATTAGAGTCAAACACCAACACAAATAACCAAAAAATGTCCAACATACACATGAAAGTATTCATAAATAAATAATCACAATTCTATAAAAAAACATACAATGTAGAATCATACAATTATATAATAGTTTATATCCTTTAGGAAGATCATATATAATAAATAATAAAATATGCATAGGCCCTACTTCCATCCCTGTACCACACTACACACGTCGTATCCAAATACTAATCAAGTTACTCCATTCCAATCCACTAAAAAACCTATTATCAACTTAAATACAAATTTAAGGCCTCCATGTTCACCTGGGTGCCTATGAAGGGTGTCATAAATACATCTCATTAGAGATTCACCAAGTTCCCCTAGTATACACCATCATATAGATGTATACATGAGGAAAAAGAAACATGCCACACAAGTGTGTCAAACATTGTGTGCTAACTAGGACACCGAAAATCCATGTGTATCAGGTCATTATGTGTTAACCAGGACACCATGAAACTTGATCATACCTACTTAAAAACCATGCTAGAATATCATCATTCCATTATGTCACTATACCCTTAACCTAGCTCAAACATGAATAATTAGGGTAGGGCATACACCAAGTCCGCATCCACCAACCAAAGGAAAAGGGTAGGGTCCCTTATCTAAGTTCTTGACCAACCCTTATCACTTAAGGGAGAACATCCAACTACTTTAAATTTGGAATATTACCAAAAATGTAGCCACACAAAACGTTCATATGGCCATAGCGGGGATATAGCAATGGTGAGGAGCTGACTATGGCTATAAGGTTATTTGGAGAGAATAAGACCATGGTTAAGACACAACTATGGCCATATGCCTTTCCCAAACCACCATATGAATATTTTTTTTCCTATTTCAAAGGCATGATAAAGTCTTGAAATCATATTAGGATCCCCACTATGGCCATTTTTTTATAAGAACCCTATCACCAGGGTTGTCTCCTAATCATGGTTATTGGGGGCATGGTAGACTTATAGACATGGTTGGGATTAGACAGTGGATACATGTGTTATTAATATTATTAATAATTTCATAATAATACTAAAATATATTTATATTTTTTCATATATATATATATGTTAAATATATATTTATAAATATGTTGTTAGTGGAGTGGTAAAGTATTGTGCTTTGTAGAATATAGATCCAAATTTAAAACCTGATGGTGTAAATTTTTTATCCCTAGTTGTCCTTGGTAATAGCCACCATGGGATGCCTGACCGTAGATATAACCTATAATGATAGTCTGAAGGGATATTTTTATGGGAATAACATGTGGTAATAGGTAAATTTTCTACCAGTGTCTATTAAGCCACAACCAGTCCTTTATCATTCAACACTACCATAAATTTTAACTTTATCAATGGTCAAACCTGATTATGACCATAGGGGGATGGGGTAGAAAACAACATATAACCATGGTCAAACCCTACCTTGGATTAGGTTTTCACACACTTGTATGAGAAAATTTTATTGGAAATGAAATTCCATGGGAAATCTTTGATAGCCATAGTCAAAAGTGACCACAACCATATGATATTTTATAGCCATGGTTAGGTTTGAAATAATATTAAAATATATTAATAAATTCTTTCACACACACACACATAAATGTTATATATATATTTAAGATGAGTGTGTTAGTTGAGTGAAAAGTATTATGAGTTCTATAATGGAGATATAGGTTTGAATCTCACTAGAAGAATTTTTTTACCCTATAATCATAATCAAAACATTAGTGGATATTGTTTCTACTGGTGACAGAGGCTATAGTCACTAGCATTTCTCATGGATAAATCCTGTTCACTTGTGCCTATAGCTCTAAGGGATATTACAATGATGATAACTTCTACAAGCAACCTAACCATGTATATAACTTATATCCATGGTTATAATGTCTATAACCATAGTCATGGATTGTGAAAAAGTCCAATTTCCACTAGTTTAAGGTAGCCCCCCTCATCCATGACCCAATACACTACTTTATCACTCAAGGTAGGGTCCATCATCCATGTATCACATCAAAACACAACCAGACTAGCCTTCTCACTAATGACTACCAACTATCCTGATCCATGCCCTCTCACTCAATTCTAGGTCCCCAAAAACTCTTTTTCACTCATTATGAATCCAAACCAATATCAATCCATATCTTCCTAGTCAAGGTATGTCCATACTTCATGCACAAGGACTCCATCTCACCCATGGAATTTCAACTAGTTCCTTATCACTAAAGGTGGGGATAAGCCTCAAGATCCAAACCCCCATACTAGAATCAGTCACCCATCACAAGTACATAGTCAAGAATACATATACAATAAAAAACATGGATCGTATCCTACCACACAACTCACCAAATTATCAGTAGAATATTAAGTCCGTCATACCTTAGTGTCACCTGTTAGAGTTGGTGTCCTAGGATAAACTATTTGTACTTTTATTACATGTATATTTGATGAATTGAATATTAATAAAACATCTTATTACATATTGGTCATTATTATACATGAATCTAATGTAATAATGTCTTAGAGTATATGTCACATTAATAAGTTTATAGTAGTTACCCACTATGAAGAGAACCTTGAAGTTCTATAATGATATTCTTAAATATAGTTCTATGGCCAGATAACATACTATGATGGTACATATAATATATATATTATCAAGTGTGAGTACTTACAAGTGGATGAGGATTATTCTCATGAAATTCATACTTGGTAATATCTAAGATGGGAAATTATGAGAGCATACCCACCAGTAGAAATTCCACATATTTTGGTGTCATCAAATGTTCCTATCTATATATGTGTTTATTGATCCTTAGACTTTAATATTATCAGTAATGAGTTTTATGACTTTCACACTTATATTTTATGAAAAAAACATGAATACATATGTTCACAACAAGGTAAGGTATGTTGGGTGCATCATGATTGAAATGTCATTAATGGATAAGTTGAGGAAGTATTTTCCCTTTTATATTTAAGGAAGATAATATATCATCCCCTTTGATTGGAAAAGAACCATTATCCTAAATTCCATGTCCATGGTGTAATGATGTGATTATTTTAGATAGTCAAAGAAATACATATTAGATAAATAATTTGGTGACACATATGTGAAATATACTTGATTAGATATTGTGACAATGAGATTATATTACACAATGATAATTTTCATGCGGTTGTCCTCATTGTAGAATTAATTTATTTATCTCGGGTTCCTTTACCCACAGCTAGAGATTAATTTGGATTTTAGGCAAGCTCTATTAATTCCAATGAGAAATAATCATAGAGGTCCACTCAATAAGTGTTTATGACGACATTTATTAAATTATATTTGAATTTAATTAATTGAATACATATTATTCTAAAGATTGAGGGATAATTTTATTCTTGTTTTATCAATAAAAAATATTTATTTATGAATAAAATATTTAAATTAAATATTTATTTAGGAGTTCAATAAATGCTATAGGATTTTGAACAGACCAAGACTATGTCTGGTGAAAAATATTAAATAACAGTTTAGTTAAATAATATTTTTTATTGTTCAAGTTGGCGCATTCCACAAAATAATAATAATAATAATAATAATAATATTATGTGGTATAAGGTTTATTAATGATTATAATATTATTTAAGGCCTGAAATGAAATTAAATAATATTTTAACCTAAACCATAGCTCTATAAATATACAGTTATGTCTATTGTGTATTGCATCAAAAAATTGTAACTTGAGAATCATTATAGACAACAAAACTCTATATTGACTCCTCATTTACCTCTTCCTCTAAAGAACAAGAATAAAAAGATACTTACCTTAAAGATTGAAGGACGAGCAATCAACATGAATAACGTAAGATAATCGATTTTCTGCACTAGCACCCAAAGATTGATTGGTGTTACCTAGAGATTAACGGAGCACGTGTAGTTCACTAATAGAGGGATTATATCCTTGGATCCTCACAACACAGTTAAAGCAAACCAAATGGGTCTTTTCAAATGATTGACATCTACATCGAAGAATGAATCCTCAAATCATCTATTCATTTCTTCTAATACTAAATAATTTAAATATAAATTTGACATGAAAGATCCTATCTTGGGGTTTTTTCCAACTCAATATTAAAATAAATTTTAATATATCTTCCACCATCGCATGATTCTACTATGATCAGAACTAACAGGTGGTATCAGATGGGTCACATTTAAATTTATAATTATTTATTTTATTGTTTATCCATATACAATCATGTTTGAATTTTCATTTTATATTATTCATTTTTTAATCCATTTTGAATTAACATGTTATTGATATATTAACCATGTTAGTTAAGTGTTTAATTTTTTTAAAGGTATAAGAATAAATGAATAATAACAAGAGATGCCATTGGGAACTACCGAATTGTTAGTTGGTAAGACAAAATTACATGGTTTTTAGCCAGAGTATACACTGTGTACTCTAGTATGCTACACCTTGCCATGCCATGGGATAAAAAACATGAAACACAATTATTACATGTGGTTTACACCATGTGTTGACTGTACAAATTGGCACATAGTATGCCATATTACACTTCTTGTATACGGTGTACACACAATGTAGTCTACACGGGTTAGCTGCATAAATTGTGCATCCCGTGTGGTCATCATACTTAGTCAAACAACATGAGACTGAAAACTTGGATCATTTATGTTATACATGACATGTATGTGGTGTAAAAATCATATAGTTCATCAATTAATGTTTTTGAGATACATACTGAGTCCTCGGTCTTGTGATATGGACCCATGAAATTAGATATACATGATGTGTAGTGGAAAAACCATCGTGTATTCTCTCACCTGATAACACATTGAGTCTCTCAGTGAGTTGAATGGGCACGTGACATTTAGACCACACAGTATGTAGCTGGTCTGTACACAACAAGTAATCTTCCATGATACATGCCAAAGTCTTAGGTGATTATTTCAGGTACATGACAAGAAGATATATGACATGAAGCTGACATATACACGCAATGTATTATGGTTGAGTCAACATGCTGAAGCCCCAATAATGTAACCTAGATACATGAAAACTGAGGTATGCAGAGTGTAACTGGGTAGTAAATTCCATGTACTATCCCAATTTTTGATAAAATTAAATTACATTAAATTGAAAATAGAAACATTTAAACCTTATTTCTTTGATTGGAACCTTAAGTATTTGAAAATTTAATAAGAGTATTAAATAATTTTAAATGATAAATTAATTTATTATTATAAATATACAACTATTTGTTCTTCTATTTATTTTCCATTAATTACTTTATTATGGTTACATCTAAATGAATTTTTATGGTCATTAAGAAGAAAGGGAATTAATTAATTAATTAATTAATTCAAGGGTTTTTATATTAATAATAAAGAATGGACAAATAAATGAATTTTATCCATTTAATTTTTCATATAAATTGCATGCATGGCCATTAATGAGCTAGAAAAAGACCAATGTATGTTTTTGGATTAATTTAATTTAATTTATTTCATGGGTTTGCAATGATTTATTATTAAATTAAATTTGATAGCCTGTGAGTCATCCCTCCTTCAATTATTATGCTGGACCCGTGTATCCAAAGATATTTATGTAATACCACTCTGAATAATCCTTTGGTTCCCCTCACTTATGTGTGAGTTATAAATACTTGTAATTAATAGATTTTCCCAAGGCACTTATAGGAAATTCAAGACAGAACCATAATGATGTCAACTCAGGTGTTACAAAGGTGGATAAGTGGAATGTTATAACTCATGATTATACCAAAAAAAGGATTTATTTCTCCTAGGACATAGGTTGATTTAATGTATTATCATTAAATAAACCATTAGATAAATCCCATCAACATGTTATTTAGTTAATTAATTATTTATGTCTTTGTATTATTTAATTTTATGGATGAAAGACCGAAATCACATAAATGAATGAATTAATGTGAAAAGATAGAATTTAAATAAATGGATTATGTGTAAATGTTTTATCCGTCATGGATAATTAGTTAATTAACATCCACTTAATATTAAAAAGACATAAAAAGGATAAAAAAAGATAAAATTTATGTATAATAAATTAAAATCCCTCTAATAAAAATTATTTCAGACTTGTCCTTTCATCAATTAATTAGAAATAAAATCCTTAGAACTAAGTGTTTGACCAACCCTCACTGGGACACTTAATTTTAACATGGAGTTCTTATAAAGGTTACAGTTTGACTTAACCAGCTTACATTAAGATAAGTATCCCTCGCTAGACTTGGTGTAACTTGGAGGAAAGTTTTGAGAAAATCCATGTCCATATTTCAAGATAAGGGAGTCCACTCAATGAATCAAGGAGATGCATGTCCACATTTGGAAAAGTCCTACCCACCTAAATACATTCAAGTAGCTTGAAAAACCCTCATTGGGGTTATGTGAAGGAGAATATGTATCCTTTCCACTAGAATGTCCTTGAAACTTTACATTCTGAGTTCAATAGTGAGGGCTATTGGGACTTGATAAAATAGTGGGAGATTTAATAAAATTAAAATAACATATTATTTCTCACAAATTTGTAATCAAGAAAAGTAATAAAATAATATCTTTTAATCATAGAATAAAATGATAATTTCTTCATCCACACAATCCCTTTGATATATATTAGAGAAAGAAAATCTTCTCACTGGCTGTAACTTCCATGAATGGTTCAGACACCTTTGAGTTATGCTACATCATGAATGGAATTTCTATGAGCTAGAATCCTCAATTCTAGATTTTCCTTCCCAAGAGGCGAATTATGAAGAGTCCTTGTCTATGAAATAAATTTGAGCAACTTGGTTGATGATAAATTTTTAATGATTTCATCTATGTCTAGTGAACCCATGAAGTCTCTTGAAAACATGGATGTGTATAGCATGCTTAAGTACCTCCATGGTCTTTAATAGGAGAGAGATAGATAAGAATAGTTTGAGATTTCCAAGGAACCCTTTTAGAGAAATCTTGGAGAGGGTACCCTAGATGGGACTTACATAGTCAACATCATTGGATACATTAAGCACATAGATGTTCTAGAGTTTAAACTCCCCAAATAACTAGGCATCGATCACATTCTAGAATCACTCCCTCATAGCTTCTTTATCTTTTTTGTGAATTTTAATATGAACGACATTGATAAATCTCTATCAGATCTTTTCACTCTTCTTCACAAAGTATATAAGGAGATGAAGCATAAAAAAACTTTGGCACTATGTAGAAAAAAAGAAATGGGAAAGCAATGAACTTTATGCCCAAATATTCTTCACACCCTTCAAAGAAGAGGAATATTAAGGGGAAATAAAGGGATAAGGATACTATTTGTTTTACATGTGACAAGAAGAGCTACTGGAAGAAAACCTGAACCTAATCAAAGAAGAAATAGGAAGATTCAAGTGAATTTGTTATCAAGTGAAATTTATCTATTTCTATAAATTGGTTATTGGGTACAAATTGTGGTACTAACATATGTATTCAAATATAGGAACCATTTAGATTCAGAAGAATTGACTAAGGGGAGGTATATCTATGAGAATCCAATAGAGTTAAACTTTTTTTTGTCGCTATCAAGGACTATCACCTCACATTAATGACTAAAATAATCCTAGTTTTAAAGCTTTGTTATTATGTGATTTTAGTTACAAAAAACATTATATATATATCTGGACTTGATATAGATGGATTTATTTTAATGTTTATAAATGAATGTTTTTTACTTTAAAAAGATAACATTTTTTATAAGAAATCACATTAAAATAACGGGCTTTATATGTTGGATTACACAAACCAAGTAATTGAAATATATAACAAAACTACTTCTCATGACTCGTACCACACCCAACTATGGAATCACCATCTAGGTCATGCAAATGAAAAGGACCTGACTAAATTATACCATGATGGATATTTATATTCTTTAGAACTAAAAACTTTTGGTACATGTCACATATGTTTACAAGGTAAAATGACAAAAACACCATTTAGTGGAAAAGGATAAAGGGAAAAATAGCTTCTTGAATTAGTTTATATAGATGTGTGTGGATCATTTCATATGGAGGCAAGGGGTGGGTACTCATACCTCATAAATTTTGCTTATGATTTTAATTGATATGGATATGACTACTTAATGAGGTATAAGTAAGATTTGTTTGATAACTTTAAAGAATACAATAATGAAGTTAAGAATAAGCTTGGTAAGAAGATTAAGAAACTCCACTTAGACCACAGTGAAGAATATATTAATCAAGAATTTATTGATTACTTATGGGAGTTTGGGATCCCATCTCAACTCAATACATATTATACACCTTAGTTGAATGGTTTAAGTGAAATTAGTAACCAAACCTTATTAGTCATGCTAATATCAATGATGATTCATGAGAGTCTTTCATTATCCTTTTGGGGATACACATTAAAAAAATCAACACAAATACTAAACCAATCACCAACTAAAGTGGAATATGGTATAAAATACCGTTTATGGAATGGAAATAAGCCCATGTTGTCATAACTACATGTGTGGGGTTGGAAATAATTTGTTAAGGCCTCTTTAGGTAACAAAATTTCATTTTGAGGCACAAATTGTAACTTTATAGGGAAACCCAAAGAAATAAGAGGATATTACCTATATGAACCCTAAAAGAATAGTGGAAAGACAAAACATATTCCTTTAGAGGGAGAAAATATCTAAAAAGGATAGTGGGAGAGGGATATACTTTGATGAAGTTGTGGCTAAAGTTACACAATATTTGGCATAAGAATAGATTCCAAAAATCCCCATGGAAGAAGAAGTTGTTCTAGAGACACAATTTCTACACAGGAGCACTAGAGAGGTTAGATAATCCTAATGGTATGATTTTCAAGTCACTAAGGATGGTGAATCACTATTGGTTGATAATAATGATCCTCTAACCTATAAAGAAGCAGTAAGTGGAACATATGTTTCCTATTGGAAAGAATCCATGAATTTTGAAACAGATTCAACGTACCAAAACCAAGTCTATATTTTGATAGATCCTATAGTGGATGTAAAACCCATTTGTAATAAATGTTCATTAAAGAATAAAAAGTACATGGAAGGACAATTAAATACCTATAATTAATTATTGGTTGAAAAAGGGTTTAAACAACATTAAGACATTGACTATAATGAAACCTTTTCACCAGTTGCAATGCTGAAATCCATTAGAATACTACTTTCCGTTACGGATTTCCATGACTATGATATTTGGAAAATTTATTTCAAAACATATTTCGTTAATGGGAACCTTCAAGAATATTTATATATGACACAACCTGAAGGGTTTTTGACTCCAAATGATTCCAAGAAGATATGAAAATTTCCAAAAATCAATTTATAAAATAAATCAAGCATCTAGGTCATGGAACATTCATTTTGAATAATCCATAACAGAATTTGGTTTCATAAAAAAGGAGTGAGTGTGTGAATTGTGTATACAAAAGGTTTAGTGTGAGTGAAGTCATTTTCATAATAGTATATATTGATGACATATTACACATTGGAAGAAAAATACCAATCTTACATTATATTGATGCGTGGTTAAATAAATGTTTCTCAATGAAGGATTTGGGAAATGATGCATATATTATCAGGATCAAGATCCATAATGCTATATCCAAGAGGTTTCTCAAATTAACACAAATTGCATACATTGAGAATACATAGAAGAGATTCAGTATGAATTAATCCCAGAGGGAAAATTTTCCAATGTCACATAGCATTCATTTTTCCCAGAAAATGAGTCCTCAAAACCATGAGTAAAGAAATAAAATGGAAAGGATTCCATACCCATTAAAGATTGGGTCAGTCATGTATTCTATGATATGTACTAGTCTAGATGTCACATACACATTAAGTGTGGTATGAAGATATCAAGATGACCCAGGTGACCACCATTGAATGCCAGTCAAGATTATCCTTAAGTATCTGAGGTGTAGTAAGGACATGTTTTTGGTTTATGGAGGATATGAGAAGATAATCATAAGAGGATATAAAAATTATAGTTTTCAAACTGATAAAGATGACATAAATTCACAATCAAGATTCATTTTCACTTTTAATGAAGGTTCTATGAGCCATAAGAGCTCAAAATAGGCTATGGTCGTAGATTCTACCATAGAGTTTAAGTATATTATTACTTATGAGTTATCTAAAGAAGCAGTATAGATGCACAAATTTTTTCAATAGATTTACATGATACCTAGCATTAAATATTCTATCACACTATACCATGATAATACTATAGTGGCGACTCTCATAAAATATCAATGGTCACATCAATGGACAAAGCCCATACTTTAGAAGTATCATCTCTTAAGAGATTTTTCTCAGAGTGGTAAAGTTGAAGTGAGTAGCATTTCTATGAAAGAAAACATGGAGGAACCCTTTAATAATAACTTAACTTGGAAGAAACATGATTATCATGTGATTTATAGTGGTATGAAAGTCATAGAAAGTTGGTTCTTGTACAAGTGGGAGTTTTTTGGAGATTGTATCCTATGACCAACTATTTATACTTTTATTACATGTATATTTGATGTATTGAATATTAATAAAACTTCTTATTACATATTGTTTATTATTATGCATAAATATAATGTAATAATGTCCTAGATTATACATCAAATTGATAAGGTCATAGCAGTTCCCTGCTATGATGAGAACCTTGAAGTTATATGATTATATTCTTAAATATAGTTATGCAGTTAGATAATATAATAAGATGGGACACATAGTATATAGACTATCAAGTGTGATTACTTTTAAGATTATGAGGCTTCTTCTCATGAATTTTACACTTAGTAATCACCAATATGGTAGATTATGAGAACATACCTGCTAGTAGAAATTTTTCATGTTTTGGTGTCATAATATATTCCTATCTACAAGAATGTGTAATGGTCCTCAGACTTTAATATTATCATTATTGAATCTCATGACTCATATACTAATATTTTATGAAAAAATCATGATTTCATATGTTCTAAGTGAGGTAGGGTATGTTGGCTGCATCACAATTGACATTCCATTAATGGATAGGTTGAGGAAGGATTTGTACCTTCCATATTTATGGAAGATAAAATCTCACACCTTTGATTGGAATAGAACCATCACTATAAATTCCATGGATATGGTGTAACAATGTGTTTATTTCAGATAGACAAAGAAAAAAATGTTGATCAAATAGGTTGGTGACACAGAGGTGCAATATGTATGATGAGATATTATGACCAAGGGATTATATTACACATTGAGTGTTCATATGTGTTTATTGTTTTTGAGACATTAAGTTATTTATATTGAGATCCTTGACCTATTTCTTGATAGTAATATTGGAATTTAGGAAAGATATCTTAATTCCAATGAGAAATAATCTTAGAGGGTCACACACTAAGTGTTTCTGATGATCTCGATTAAATTTTATCTGAATTTAATTAATTAAATAAATAATATTCTCAATACTATCGATCAAAAATAGTTATTGATGCATGAAATATTTAAATTAAATATTTATTCAGGTGTTAAATAAATTATATAGTATTTTTAATAGAGCAAGACTATGTATTGTGACAAATATTAATTAATAATTTGGTTAAAAAATATTTGTTATTACACAAGTTAGAGCATGCCCAAAAAATAATTATTATATAGCATGGGGTATATTAAAGATTATAATATTATTTAAGGTATGAAATGAAATTAAATAATATTTTAACCTAAAACCTCACTCTATAAATAGATGGTTATGTATATTGTGTATTGCATAAAAAAAAAACCAAAACCCGAGAATCAATACGGACAACAAAACTATATCTCGAATACTCCTTTCTCTCTTCCTCTTGATAAACTATATATATATATATATATACAATGGATACATTTATTTAAGTTTTAATCATGATTTATTTGATAATATAGTGGGTTTTTATGTGTTTTTTTCCAGGAATTAGGAACTCAAGACTCAAAGGAGGACATGATGGAAAACAAAAAAATTTAGACATCACACATCGTGAATTCAAAGTACACGATGTGTATTCCTCGAGGATTGAAATTTTGAGAAAAATTTCATCCTTTGAATCCAATTTACAATACTTTAACCAAATACATGATGTGAATTTCATTTAAACTTCATGAAATATTGAAATATGAAACTTGAGATACACGATGTGAGATCAATACATGATGCAAAAAGTTTGAATTGTGAATCCCACCAAAGATATAGGCTATAAAATAAATGATATCCAAAATCTTTAGATATATTTTTGGATCTGAAGAACACAACATGAAACCCAACTATATGTCATATAAAATTTAAAATAGAAGTCACTTAAAGAAGTTACTTGATGTGAATAACTTGCATGTCTTGAACTGCTCAATCCAATAAATATGAAGTTATACCTGACATGGACATGATCTTGGGACACCAACAAAAATTTTCCATTTATTATTCTTTTATTCTACATTTTCTTCCCAAATTATTTCTATTGATTTCTTTTACCATTTTAATTATTAATTTTTTACCTCTTACTATTCCAAGACTCATTCATTTCTCTTTTTCTATTATGACATTTGAATCCAATTATGATTGTCATTCAATACCAAAAAATTTGTGAATTCTTCATTGTTTCTTCATTCAAGTATGTATTTAATTAATTTTTTATTGTTTCAATCATGGATTTCATTTATTTTAACTATTTATTTATCATTTCCATCATTTTTACATTTTCCCTCTTTTTGTTTAATACTGCCATGCGTGGCTAGTATGATTAGGGTTAGTGATTGAGAGTAAGGGTGACTTTGAATGTAATGAATTTCTATATCAAAACTTGGAAACCCTATGGCTAGTAATTAGTTTAAAAAATATTGATAATCCCATTCTTTTAAATAACCCTGACCATGATATATGTAATCAAAGGACCCAACCTAGTTGGAGTTGAGCGAGCTAAGACTAATGGCTTGTGATACTCTCTTTCTAGAAGCTAAGATTATTGCACCTAAGTTATTGAATATCTCAGGACTAATGAATAGTTTCAGCTTAGGTAGATCCAATTGGTTGGACTAAAACCAATTGTTGACCTTTTCACTACTTTACAACCTAATCCACATGTCTATCCTAAGCTAGATTTAGGATTACCCTTTTTACTAAATCATGAAATTAACCATTATCCCTTTTATATTTACTAATGTAAACCCATGCTACCTATTTCTTAGTAAAACCAAACCAAAGAGAGATTGAGAGGAATCATATCATAAGGTTATTACCACTATGTTTCCTTCCTACCAGCTATATATATGGGTTTGATCCCACACTGCCACTATGTTACACCTTTGTAGATGAGTTCAGTATGGGAAATATAAATTATAATCTAATATATAACCATGCATAATCAAAAATGCATTGTATGCCCATAAAAGTTTGGTTTCATGACTGGGGATAACTATTTCTTAGGTGTAGTGACCTTCTGTATGAACCTTGGATCACCTCACTCCTTTTATGTTTACAAATTTTTGTACATGGACTAGAACCCGTGTTCACTCTTATTTCGACCTAGTGCATGAATCAGACCCCTCTTACTCACTCAAAAATCCTCGACACTCAAGAAAATCTGAATTTAGATAATGATTTTGATAGATACATATCTACAAACTGATGCTCAAATTTGGTTGATCACAACAACCTTGCACTGCCTAACCCCCAAAACCTCCAATATGAGCCACCTAAACATCAGAGATAGTGACCAAAGCTGTAGGAGAACACCATCATAGATTAAAAATTTCCTTCCATTAGTAGTACTGTGCCCAACATTATTCACCCTCATATCTAGGCACATACATTCAAAATTAAACCTAAAATCATCCATATGATCCAAAACATGGTATAGTTTAGTGGAATTAAAACTAAAGATCCCCATGAACACATATCGAATTTCTTATAGATCTATGATACCTTTTAGAATCTGGGTGTATCATCTGATGCCATCATAACTAATGTTTTTCCTTTATCCTTATGCAACCGAGATAAGAATCGACTTAAAATTCAAGATCCCAAGTCTATAGTGACTTGGGATGATTTAGAAAATAAATTATTAGAAAAATAGTTCCCACCAATTGAAACATGAAAGCTCAAGAATGAGATCCAAAACATCATCCAAGTGGATGGAGAATTAGCTTGGTAATCATGGGAACATTTTAGTGAGATTACCTGTAAGTTCCCACATCACGAAATCAATGTGAGACTATAAATTCAAAACTTTTATAAAGGAATCCAACTACCTTCACACATTGTTGTAGACACCTCCACTGATGGCGGGCTCGTGCTCAAGACACCCAAAGTAAGCAGATCATTTCTAGATGATATCTCCAAAAATTCCAGTCTATGCAAGAGATTTAGAGGACCATTCCTATGTGAAACCTATAAAGTGGAAGAGAATACCCAGCTTGTGGAATAGGTTGAATCCCTTAAAAAAATATTGAATCTTTTTAGTTTCCTGCTACACCAGCACCACCCGTACCCCTATTATAGAGATCCAAGCATGTGAAATTTGCAATGGTATATACTCATATTAGAATTTTAGAGATTGAATTAAGGCACATAAAATACATTATTGTAATTATGTGAACTACAATGAAAAAATCAATAGTTTCAACAACCTCAACAATATCAACCACAATATTATCCACAAAGGCTAGCTCAGTAGATGCAACAACCAAACCAAGGTTACTATCAAAATATGAGTGGTAAATTTACACCACTAAATTGAGGAACACCTAGGTACCCACCATATAATCCAACTCTTCAACCTCAATTTTAGTAATAACCTTTTCCTAGAGCTCCAAAATTTCTACCAAATCAGCAAAAACAGTTTTAGAAAGCTCCACCATGATAGAAATAACAAGCCCCACCTCCCTAATCCAATATTATGAACCTACTCACCACCTTTGTCTAGAAATAAGATCATAATATGACTACCCAAGATACTAAAATTTAATTCCAAAGGGTTTCCCAGCATAACCTTGAGAACCAAGTTGGGGAAACCTCGAAAACATTATCAGATCAATTACCAGGTATGTTTCCCACTAATACCAAGAATCATCTGAGAGAGGAGGCTAAGGATGTGGTCTTTAGAATTATAAGAATGCTTAATTTATAGCATCTAATCATAGATAAAGAAAACAAGATTAAAGAACCAAAAAAAAACATGGGATAATTATTAACAAAGATGATAATGATAGCACAAATAAATATGTCCAATTGAAAAATTTGAAATCAGAGTAGCCTGAAAAAGAAGAAGTCTAGGTGGAATGACCACCATAAAACCCCCTCTAACCTTTACAGAGAGGATGAGAAAATGGAAGATCAAGGGTTAGTATAAAAATTTTATAGATATATTTAAATAATTTTACATTAACATTCATTTAGAATAAGTGATTTCTCAAATGACTACTTATGCAAAGTTTTTGAAAGAATTTATTTCCAATAGGAGGAAAATGGAAGACCAAGGAGTGATCTAATTAAATGAATAATGCTCCAAAATTGTTCATTGAAAACTCCCACACAAGATGCGAGACCCCAATAGTTTCTCTATTCCCTACACTATAAGGACATGCAATTTCAGAAGAGATTTATGCTATCTTAGAGCAAGTATAACTCTCATTACCATAAGTGTATTTAAAAATATAGGACTTGAATAATTTAATCCACTAAGTTTTTCTCCCAAACTTGCTGTGTAATTAGTCAAGCACCCTCAATGAATTATCAAGGACATCTTAGTCATGTTGGTAAATTAATCTTTCCTAATGATTTCCAAATCTTGGATATAGAAGAAGAAGAAAACACCCCCATAAATCTAGAGATACCATTTCATTACACTATAAAGGTGTTGATTTATGTTAATAAAGGAAGGATGATATTTAGAGTTGGTGAAGAACAAGTTGTGTTCGAATTAGTATAAGACACTAAGAAAATAGGTAAGTCATTGGATCATCAAACCATCTTTCTTAATAATGAGAAAAATGATTATATGACTTGTGAGGATGATAGAGAGATCCTGTATCCTGATAAAAATTAATACAATGATCATGTGGATGATAATTATAGTGAAACTTTGAGGAGGGATGCCTTATCTGAATCAAAACATGTCTAGTTCTCAAAAATAAACAAAGTGTTATCTAGAAGACAACCCATGACAGGTTTAATAAGTTAGATTATAGTTTAGGAAGGTTTCATAACACTAGATAATTTTTAGAGGTGTACTTCCACAAATTTTAAAATTTAAAATTTAAAATTTAAAATTTAAAATAAAAAATCATATTCACATCGTGTGAAAAAATACACGACATGAAAATGTGAAGGCTCAAAAAAGTAAAAAATCCAAATATTTACACATTTTGTATTAAATACATGACATGAAATACTTAGGGAAGCTTTAAAATCCATAAACCCTAGGTTCACGATTGATCCCCCCTCAAAACACAACCATCATCCTCCCCTCTGCCACGCGACCCATGACTACCTCCCTCCCCTTCCCCATTTGATTTCTGACCACCCACCTCCCATCCCCCCTCTGCTACTAGCTCACCCTTCCCCTTCCTATACCAATCCTTTCTCATTGCCTCACTATGTCATGACACAAACCAAAACCATCAAATGCATGGTATAGGGTAACAATCCTCTGCCACCCAAGAGACCTTCTTTTACACTTCTGTTTCCAAACACAAATCCCATCCCTCTCCATTCACATCAGGTCCATCCATTGTATTAGCTTATGATGATTCCACATCCTTACCTATATTATCCTAGGTTTATTCATAATTCCCACACCTACACCCCCGCCTTTATTTTTTTACCCCTGAGCATCAGGTTTGGTTGGTCCATCTATGTGATAAGCCTTTGAGGATAAAAAAGACCTTGGAACTATCCATTCTCAAGCATATCCACATGAACAAGGAATTACTCAATATTTTGGGGTGGATGCACATTTCTAGTATCACTAAGGTGTGTGGGGATAAATACTAGGAGCTTTTCTTGAAGTTCTTGGCCACATTGGATCACGACGTGGTGCATGTCACCTTTGAACATGGTGGTAGGCCTTGGGAACTCACCTTGGGAGATTTTAGCATCGATATCAGTATATAAACCAAGGATTTTATTAGTTCCCCTACATACATTACTATTCAACTGGCCCTAGTTAAGAAAGATGAGGCGAGGAGTTGGTTACTGTTTGCTTGAGATCTACAGAGCTTCCATGACCCTAATACGACAAAGAGAACCCCACATCAGAGCACCACCTTATGGATTCTACACTAGGATCTGGATCATGGATGGATAGCTAGAGTAGATACTCCTGAAAACATCAGTTATATTGAGGTGCTCATCCTCACTTCTTCCATGGGTGGCCTTTTCATCAACACGGCCTTCCAGTTTGTTGTTTACTATGAGACCCAGGTGTGGCAGGCTCATAGTTCTCCTATGGGAGGTAGCTTCATCACCCATCTTGCCCATCATCTTGAAATATTCAATATATCTCATCCTATTTCCTCTATTGTGAGTATGGATCGATCAATATTCTCATGATTCATAATATGGGGATTATGAGGAAGATCGAGGGGCCCTACCAATGGAATCTTGTGTACTTAGAGGATCCTGTTAAGGTTCTAGCTCATCCTTCCCCACTACATTACCCTATTTATGATTCTATTTTCCCTACTAACCAAGCCTCAAACCTTGATTCCTCCTCGACTCCTACTTCCACCTCTTCACCACGAACCACCACTGCACCACCACCTATCAACACCGCACCTACCCCATCCATTCCATCTGACATTGGTGTCTTCTATAAATCCATTGATAGATTTGAATCCACCTCAACATCCCTTTCAATAATCCATGTCAGTTTACCACCCCCACCCCACCACCATCCACTACATCTACCCACCCCCACCCTATGCATACCCCATTTCACCCTCTATTCCCACCCCACAGACCACCCCTATCTACCTCCCACTAGAGATCATGGAACATGCCACCCAACAAGATTTTATAGTGGAGAAGAAATAATGGGGAAAGTTTCCCCTTCCTTTTACATCTAAAGTTACTTTGATTGATCCAACTACCATATATTCAAACCCTATATGGATCAACACCTCCCTACCGCACATCCAGAATGAGCCTCCCACCATCACCATGACACCCACTATAATGGTCAATCCATATTCCCCCACATCCATAGCTGAGATAGACATGGAAAAAAATATTCAAGCACCCAATGTTGGGGGGGAATCTGATATAGATAGTTATAAGGCCCCAGCCTTAAAAATTACTTAATCTTGAGTTATTTCAAGAAATACACATTGAGGATCTTTTCAGGTTTAGAGTTGTAGAGAATTAGATCATATATCATGCATTACATTCCACTTGTAAACAAGGTGGTTACATCAAAGACAATATTCACTATTCTCATTAAAGGAAACATATTTTAAATAAAACATGGATTCTTTATTGACACTTCCTTGACCCTATCATCACATCATGTACCTTTCCCTTGACCTGTGAAAAATATTTCAAAAACTTGGGATGAGCATAAAAAGATCAGTAAGGGATATAAAAATATGGAATGAAAACATTAGTTCATGTATACATAAGAATCAATAAAATCATATTTTACTCATAAAACATAAGCACTTTAATATACCTCATGAAATCATAATATTTATGAATAACTCATAGAAATCATAAGACATAAAGGTAACTTTAGGCATTCATAACATTCTTATGTAGGGAGTAAACCTCATGGTTACGTTTGGAATACCCATCACAGTATATTCCCTAAATCTCTTAGGAGAAACATTCACGTTTACCTCCGTCATGTTACCCAATGCATTGGAGAGCTATATCGGGCTCACCCACCCTTAGTTTATCATGGAACCACCCGTCTTCATAAACAATTCCCAAGAACCATAACATAATCGTATCTTATAAAACATGCATAAAGGAAACACAAAATTACACATTTAAATCACAAGATATAAATACACAACATTGATCTAATAAAAACTTTATCAAAACCATTTTCAATACCAAAATATAATAAAAGTAAAATGTGGTATTTATTTTTCATTTTTCAAAAAAATTTCTGGCTTGTAGAGGAAGATGAAACTCAAATAATGGTCACGACAGCGGAGAAGTCGTTGCCACCGCATATGTAAGACAAAACATTCCTTTTGTCGTTTAGTAAAACGCTTCATATAAAAAGATTCCTTTTAAATAAAAGTAAAAGTCAAAGGGGTTTATACATCGTATAAACGAAAGTTGTGTATAAAACAAAATATGCCTCAATGAAAGGAGATTGTGACGAAGTCCCTTACCTCGTGTCCAAATTGACTCGATCATTCTTTAATCTCCTCAATAATAAACTTGAGTTAATTTATACTTTCTTAATAACCTTTTTCAAGTTAATTATTCCTTTTATATCACTTATTACCATGTTATGAACACTTTGTAATTATTTAGGTTAATAACGGTCGTTTTGTTGATCATTGGTACTTGAGTAAAAAATAAACTCCTTAAAATTACAAGTTGTTCATGTGGTAAAATATCCATTATATCCAGAATTATATTCATGATGTAGATATCATATATATCATATATATCCAGTATATACATGCATATATAATATTACATAAAATTTAGAGGTAAGAAATGAAATGCACCGTTCATGGAGACTGTAAGCCGTACATACGCCTGAATGCTACTTTCATTTCTATTTCATATTTAGTGGAATGAAATCATAATTATATAAAGGTAAATTATAATTCTAGTATAATATAATATATAATATTATTAAATCCATCCTTTACACGTCCCACATATGGAATTAACAAATCAAATCACTTTGAGGGGGCGGTAGTCCGCACTTCCTAAAATGAAGATATCGCGTTTACCCATAATGGAAACCATAAAGGTATGCCATAAATGAAAAATACAGAAGCTTAAGGAAAACATAAACATATTATATATCATATATAAATATAGTGACATCTTAATGGACACCATGAAAGGTGTTAATAGAAGATTTAACAATCATCATTTCGTGAGGTAGTAATTCGCCATCCACAGAAACAATATGTTCTTTAACCATTAGATTAAGGTGTGTGTAAGTGTAGCTCGAATAATTTTCATAACAAAATCCTAGTATATTGAAGATACTGGTGTTGTTACAAAATAAAGGAATAAAAATAGTTTAGGGGGTTGGAGAAGCAAAATAAAACAAAAGAATACAAGTGAAGACATTACCTTTAAATCGGGTAACTCTTCTTCGTTTGAACCGAAAGGGTTTCTTGAAGAGATTTCTGCCTAAGGTGAGGCTTATAGGATGAAGAGAGGGATATTGGGATCTTATTTTAGTATATTTTTGACGATCCAAAGGGCTTGATAAGTGTGAGATATGGGTAGGAAGTGGGGTCTTTTTATAAGGGAGAGGAGGGGCTCTTTTGGAAATCTTGAAGCTATTATTTTATTATAAAATTAATTCTGTTTCTAAAGCTCCAAAAATCATTAAATTCGAATATAAGGTGGTAAATGCTCGAAATAAAATCATCCAATAAAAATTGGACAAGTGTTGGATATTATTTTAAACATTATCTTCTTATTTATTTAAATCATTCATTAATGACGTAATCACTGCATCATCATTGTGTCATAAATAATTTTATTTTTTTTGATGTCTAAAAATTATAAAAAATTTACCATTGTGTAGGAAATCTTTTTATATTTCTAATGAATATTTATAGTCAAAAAATATAACTTATATAACCCCATGTAATATTTTTTTTAGTAAAACAATACATGTTTGTGACTTTTTTATTTTTACTTTAAATAAAAGGTATTAATGTCATTATCTTACCCAAGTGGATCCATGGGGTCCCAAAAATTGACCCATGGATTTTCTTGGTCGGACATGACCTATCCAATAAGGTTTTGACTTGTGTCAAGATATTTTTATATTTTTATAATATCATTTTTATCTTAAATTACACTAATTACCTCTAATCGCGGTTAACAAAACTCAAAAGTTACTATTCACCAAAAAAAAATTTTAATCTCTTTGAACCACATTTTACTTAAAAATGATAACCATGTATGTCGGATTTTTGAAATTCAATACACATAAGAGTTAAACTTTCATTTAAATGAAAAATCAGTTTGTTTAACTACCACTTAGTGGTTTCACTATTCATCAAAAATTGAAGTTCTTCAGAAAAATACCAAAAATTCACCTGAAGCTATATTTGATATTCCGAATTGAAAAATGATATCTATTTTTCAAAATTCAAAACATATAAGTTTTATTTATTAGTTTTATAATTAATTTCTGTTGTCAAAACAAATAGCGTGTTTTTAAGAAACAATATCTATCAAAAGACTGACACTTGTTTATGTCCAATTTCAAAGTGAAATTAATTCCAATGACCACAATTGGATTAAATGGTAAAAATATTTTCTAATTGAACTTTAAAACCAATTAAAAAAATAGTCTATCGTTATAAATAAATTATATTAAAAGTGGTTTTGAATTAAAATACAACATTTTTCACTATTCATTAAAAAAATGAACATTATCAGAAAAAATACCAAAAATGTACACAAAGTAGATTTTGATGTCCCGATTCTAAAGAATAATTTTATTTGGTCCAATAGAATGTATAAGAGTGACCAAAACTATATTTAAAGAGGGTTCTCCATTGAACATAGCAACCCTATTAAAGTAAAATTAATACTTAATTCAAAAAATATTAATAAATATGAAAATGTCTTCTTCTTTATTTACCTAGGATGTTACATCCTTCCCCCCTTTTAGGAATTGTGTCCTCACAATTTATTCACTTAAATAAATGGGGGTATTTATCCCTCATATCATTTTCAGATTCCCATGTTGCCTCTTTAATCATGTGGTTTTTCCACAAAACCTTTACTTGAAGAATCACCTTATTCCGCAATACTTTCTCCATGTGGTGAAGAATCTGGATTGGTTGTTCCTCATAAGATAGATTCTCTTCTAGCTGAACTACCTCTGTACTAAAAAATGAGATGGATCTGGCATGTACTTCCTTAACATTGAAACATGAAAGACATTGTGCACCTGAGATAAACTCAGAGGTAAAGCCACTCAGTATGCAACTGATCCAACTCTCTCCAGAATTTCATATGGTCCAATGAACCTTGGACTCAGCTTTCCTTTCTTACCAAATCTCATCACACTTTTCCATGGTGAAACTTTGAGAAAAACATGATCACCTACCTCAAAAGAGAGATCCTTCCTCCTGTTGTCCGCATAACTCTTCTGCCTGCTCTGAGCTGTTCTCATGTGTCTCTGTATCAGCTGAAATTTTTCTGCCAAATCTTCTACCAATTCTGGTCCCATCAACTTTCTTTCACCCACTTCATCCCAAAATGCTAGATTTCGACACCGCTTCCCATATAATGCCTCAAATGGTTCCATCTGTATACTGGAATGAAAAATTTTATTATAAGAAAACTCAAAAAAGAAAGATGTTGGTCCCAACTTCTCTGATAATCCATCGAACAAGCACGTATAATATCCTCCAAAGTATGAATCGTTCATTCTGATTGCCCATCTGATCGAGGATGAAAAGTTGTACTAAAATTTAATTCATTACCCAACGACTTCTGAAGGCCTTTCCAAAAGTTAGAAGTAAACCTGGGATCACGATCAGATAAAATGGAGAGGGGAACTCCATGTAACCTGACTATCTCTTTAAGATACAAATGAGAAAGTTGATCTAGGGAAAAAGTATCTCGTATAGAAAGGAAATGAGCAGATTTAGTAAAGAGATCAACAATAACCCATATTGCATTATTACCTCGAGGTGTCTTTGGAAATCCCACAACGAAGTCCATGGATATATTCTCCCATTTCCACTCTGGAACTAGTAAAGGCTGAAGCATCCCTTTCGGTAACTGCCACTCTGCTTTAACCTGTTGACAAGTCAAACACTTCACAGTAAAATCAGCAATATCTCTTTTCATTCCGTCCCACCAATAATACTCCCGAAGATCTCTGTACATCTTAGTACTGCCTGGATGAACTGAAAATGGAGAGCTATGAGCTTCACATAACAACTCTCTCTTAAACTGTGAATCACAAGGTACACACAATCTCTTCCACAATCTCAAAACACAATCATTATCAATGTTGAATTCAGGAAACTTATCCTTCTGAACCAGCTCTACCTTTTTCTTCAACTCACTGTCTTGCTTCTGTGCTTGCTTAATTCTGTCTAATAGAGAATATTTCACTGATACTTGAAACAAAACAGAAGAACATACTGCACCAACAACTTCTATGCCAAATTTCATCAAATCCTTAACCAAAGGATCACGTTCCAAATGCAACATTATTAATGAAGCATTACTTTTTTGACTCAAAGCATCAGCCACTTTATTTGCTTTTCCTGGATGGTAATGAATTGTACAATCATAATCCTTGATTAATTCCATCCATCTCCTCTGTCTCATGTTCAATTATTTCTGAGTGAATATATACTTTAAAATTTTGTGATCAGTATATATTTCACACTTTACACCATACAAATGATACCTCCAAATTTTTAAAGCGAAAACAATAGCTGCTAATTCCAAATCATGTGTAGGGTAATTTACCTCATGAGTTTTCAACTGATGTGAAACATAAGCAATTACCTGATCATTCTGCATTAGGACACAACCAAGTCCTTTAAATGAAGCATCACTGTAGATAACAAACTCACCAATCCTGGAAGGTAGTACCAAAACTGGAGCATTCACTAATCTTCTTTTCATTTCCTGAAAACAATCATCACATTATTTTGTCCAGATGAACTTAACACCCTTCTGAGTTAGCTTAGTCATTGGACTAGATAACCATGCAAATTTTTTAACAAAACTTCAGTAATAGCCTACCAAACCAAGAAAACTACTAATCTCGGTTACATTTGTGGGTCTTGGACATTCTTAAACAACCTTTGTTTTTGCATGATCAACCGTTATTCCATATTTAGAAATAATGTGACCAAGGAAAGAAATTTTTTTCAACCAAAACTCACACTTGCTGAATTTCCCATATAATTTCTTTTCTTTTAAGGTTTTCAAAATAACTCTTAAATGACTTTCATGCTCCTCTTTACTTTTGAAAACACCAAAATATCATAAATGAAAACAACCACAAACATATCCAAGAACTCATGGAAAATTCTATTCATAAGGTCCATGAATATAACAGGTGAATTGGTTAGCCCAAAAGGCATAACTAAAAATTCATAATGGCTATATCTTGTACGAAACGCAGTCTTCAAAACATCTTCTTCCTTTACCTTCAACTGATGGTACCCCGATCTCAAGTCAATCTTTGAAAAATACTGAGCCCCCTGGAGCTGATCAAACAAATCATCAATATGAGGTAAATGATATTTGTTCTTAATAGTGATGTTATTAAAGGCTCTATAATCAATGAAAAGTCTCATTGAACCATCTTTCTTTTTAACAAATAAGACAGGAGCACCCCATGGTGATGTGATAGGTCGAATGAAACCTTTCTCTAATAAATCTTGCAATTGCTCCTTCAACTCTAAAAGTTTAATTTGATCCATTCAATAAGGGGGTTTTGAAATTGGATTAGCATCAGGAACTAGGTCAACAGTAAATTCAACTTCCCGATCTGGTATTATTCCAGGAAACTCATTAGGAAAAACATCAGGATACTCATTTACCACTGGAACATCATTAATATGAATGGTTCCTTTGTTGTCAACAATATATGCAAGGTAACATTCATTTCCATCTTTTAATAGTTTCTCAACTTCCTGATATGTTATCAAAAGTAAGGGTTCACTCTTGTACACAAACTGAATGTCTTTCAGAAAAGAAACTTCTTTAGCTCTACAGTCAATCTTAGCATGGTAAACAGAGAGCCAATCCATACCCAGGATAACGTCAAAATCTACTAGAGGTAACACAATAAGGTTTGCAAGTAGGTTATTTCCATGGATAAGGATAGGAAGATTCTTATAAATTCTTTTTGCCTCAACATTTCCCCCAGGTGTTTTTACCAAAAGTTCAGGAGTCATTTCTTGAGATGCTATTCCCAATTTACTAGAAAAGTTTTCAGAGATGAAAGAATGTGTAGACCTTGAATCAAACAACACACTGGCATAATCTAAAAAAACAAAAAAAGTAACTGATACCACTTCATTTGATGGCCCAACATCTGCTGAAGTAGTTGCAAAGGATTTCACCACACCTTTTTTCTTGTAGTCTAACCGCTTCCCATTACTCAAGCTCTTTGTCAGACACTCATTTTCATAATGACCCATCTCATTGTACTTGAAACATTTCACTAACTATAAATTAAATTTGGTCTTACCATCACCCTGATATTTTATAGTGCAATCATGAGCCTTATGTCCTACCTTACCACATCAGTAACACTTTTCAGAATTCAAAAGAAATTCCCCAGCATGCTTTTTACCACATGTATCACAAACTGAAAACATAGTTTTATTACCATCAGACCTTTTTGAAGGATTCTTCCCTTTCTCCTGCCACCTCAGTCTCTTCTTCTGTTGGTTGTTATAGAACACTTGATCATCAGCAAACTCCATTTCTACCTTCTCAGCACATCGAACAAGCTTTTCATAACTTTTGAACTCACGAGAAGCTAATGCCCTTTGATATTTCGGCTTTAATCCTGAGTAAAAACGATTGATTTTACTATCAAGGTCTTAGATAAAATTTGGAGCATACCTTGCCAATCAAGTGAACTTTTCTTCATAAGAAGCCACTGAGTCGTCCTCTTGCCTCAATTCCAAGAATTTTTTTCCATCCTAATTCGAACAGCCTTAGGAAAATATTTCTCAAGAAACATACCTTTGAATTTATCCCAGTCAAGAGCATCAATCTCATCAGCGTCCCTGATATTTTTAACTATCGACCACCACTGATATGCTTCGCCCTCCAAACGGTAAACAGCAAGACTAACCTTTTGATTATCTGAACACCCCATGACACTAAAAATATTCTCCAGTGCATTAATCCACCCTTCAGCTAGCACAGGGTCAGATGATCCTCTGAATGATGGGGGATGTTGCCTCATGAAATGTTCCACCACTGACATGTTCCTCTGCGGTTGATCTGGCTGATCTTGTGCATGAATACTATTGGTTCGGAAAAAGCAAGGAATGATGGCAAGAGGGGGGGTGAATTGCCTTTTAAAAAATGATTAACAAATTAAAAAATCAAAGTAAAGTGCAGCGGAAATAAAGAAGGCAATCACACAAGAAATTGATAACGGAGTTCGGCCAAAACCCGGCCTACGTCTCCGCTCCCAACTCAACCGTTGAGAGATTCCTACTGCTTGCTTTTCAATGGTTTTAGCAAGAAACCCACTAGGCTTTGAGGTAGCACTAGGACCTATTACAGCTTGCTTTTTATGGTTGAGCAAGAACCCACTTACTTTTAATGGTTAAGTAAGAACCCACTAGCCTTTTTAACGGGTGAAGGCTAGCTCACCTAACTCAAGCTATTTAAAGGAAAGCTTGACAACCTCTTCACACCTTAGTGGTGGTGTGAGAACCCAAAAGAAAGAGGGATGAGAAAAGAGTTGGGGTTTGTAGGCACAAACCCAAATTTAAAGCTCAAAATAAATATACAATAAAAACCGTAATTGAGGAGAAGCCTTGGGCGCCAATTGGATATATGGAGTTGAAGACGTGCACTCCCAAGCTTCTTTGAAGATGCTCCTTGGATGTGGAATTGAGTTGGAGCTCTTGGGGTTCCCTTGGAGGAATGCGCCGGAGGTACGCCAAATGATCAACAAGGTGTCCGTGGGCTTCCGTATAGTTCCGGTAAGTGTCCGGGGCTTCCTTGGCCTTTATTTATAGGCATGGAACCCTTGGAGAGTCTTCGAAGCCGTTGGAGAGGCTTAAAGAGCCGTTGGGATCCAAGTGGACAGGCTGGTCAACAGCCCAACGGCTAGTTTGACTGGGCTACCGGCTGGCCGGTACAGCTCCACCGGCTGGCCGGTGCCTTGGTAGAGAAGAAGAGTCTTGATCCAGGCTCTACCGGTCGACCGGTGGAGGAGCCACCGGCTGGCCGGTGTCAAGACAGTAGCAAACACTGTTTGAGCTGGGTGCCACAGGTCGACCGGTGACAGAGCCACCGGTCGACCGGTGGCAAGACAATAGCTTGCACTTGTGTCTGGGTGCCACCGGCTGGCCGGTGGTCAAGCCACCGGCTGACCGGTGGACTGAATTTCAGTCCACTTGATGTCCATTCTTGGGCCAACTTCTTGGCAACCTTGTGCCTATCATCCACAACACTTAAAAACAAAGTTAAACATATATGAAAGTGATTGTGATCATGAAAATCAAAGAGTGTGGGGTACAACAATCTCCCCCTATTTTGATGATCACAATCACTTATCTAAGCAATGTAAAAACTTAAATGAAAGGAATTCTTAAAGGATAATTTGAAAATAAATCAAAGCATGATAGAAAAGGTTTCTCCCCCAATCAATCAAGAAATTCTCCCCCTTTGTGATTATCAAAATAGAATGGGGCATAAAACTTGATTGAGGGAAATGAGAGATTTTAAACCAATTGAAATTTTTGAAAATGAGAGTTTTGAATTGAAAATTTGATACCAAGAGTTGAAAAATGAAGGTTGAAATTGAAAATTTTGAATTGAAAATTTGAAATGAGAATTTTGAATAAAAATTTTTAATTCACAAAAAGGCTTAAAAGAACCTAACTCCCCCTAAATAAAGACAATAAATCAACGGGGATAGGAAATAAATTTTGGCCCAGAGAGACTCGCAAGAAGGGATTTTTCAATCCATACTTGTCTCATAGCGGGTCTTCTCCTATAAAATTCGTCCGAAAAGTAAAAAGACTTGGGTTGGCCATAACGGGCATTTTTACAATTACATTCATAAATAAGGTGCCCGGGTTTTTTACAATAATTACAAAATTTAAATTCGGAGCTCCCCCTTACAAAAATAGTGGGTGCATGGGAGGAGGAAGCTACATTGGTGTAGCCAAGTCCATTGGTGGTTCTAGATACTCGTTGAGAACCTAAGAGTTTGGACAAATTTTGTTCACCTTGGGTGAACTTGGCTAAAGATTCTCTAAGGTCTTTGATGGTTGATTCCAAAGAATCAACATTTGGGAAATTTTGGATTTTAAGGGTGAGTTCCTCCTTCTCTTTGAGAATTTGGTCTTTTTCGGAGGAAAGTTTTCTGAAATTCTTTTTTAAAGCAACAAATTTTGACGATAAAGCATGAAAACCTTTTTCTAGTTGATCTCTAGCGTGTTGGAGTTCTTCATATGACAAATGATTGAAAGAATTAGAAGAACTAGAAGACGAGGAAGAAGAGTCGGAAGATGATACCTCATGATTTGCCATTAAGCATTTTTTACCTTGGTCGCTTGAGGAGAAGGAGGAGAAGGAGGAGCTATCACTCCAAGATGCCTTTGAAGCCTTCTTCTTTCCCTTCTTTTTCTTGGCCCTTTTCTTGTGAAGTGGGCAAGCGGGTACGGATTTTGCATCGGGTTCTTGCTTTTGAGCGGGTTCTAGCTTTTGAGCGGGTTCTAGCTTTGGAGCCTCGCTAGTACCTTCATAGGTTAGTTCTAAAAATTTCCAAAGATCATAAGAAGTAGAGCAAGTAGAAATACAATTAAATACATTTCGGTCAAGACCACAATGAAGAGCGTTCATGGCTTTCCCATCAAGCTCAAAAAAAGCAATGTCATTGGGGGTCCATTTAGACTCATCGGGAGAGGAGAGGGAAAATCCTTGCATAACAATTTTAAAAATTGGATAACCAATGCTTTTTAAAAAAGTTGACATGCGGGTTTTCCAAAAAGTATAATCGGTTCCATCAAAGAATGGAGCACGATCCAAAGAAAATCCTTCGGGGGATTGAGAGGAAGAAGCGGTAGAAGCCATCAAAAAAAAATAGGATCTTTAATTTGAAACCGGTTAGGGAATTATTCAAATACTCCCTCTGATACCAAATATTGGTTCGGAAAAAGCAAGGAATGATGGCAAGAGGGGGGGTGAATTGCCTTTTAAAAAATGATTAACAAATTAAAAAATCAAAGTAAAGTGCAGCGGAAATAAAGAAGGCAATCACACAAGAAATTGATAACGGAGTTCGGCCAAAACCCGGCCTACGTCTCCGCTCCCAACTCAACCGTTGAGAGATTCCTACCGCTTGCTTTTCAATGGTTTTAGCAAGAAACCCACTAGGCTTTGAGGTAGCACTAGGACCTATTACAGCTTGCTTTTTATGGTTGAGCAAGAACCCACTTACTTTTAATGGTTAAGTAAGAACCCACTAGCCTTTTTAACGGGTGAAGGCTAGCTCACCTAACTCAAGCTATTTAAAGGAAAGCTTGACAACCTCTTCACACCTTAGTGGTGGTGTGAGAACCCAAAAGAAAGAGGGATGAGAAAAGAGTTGGGGTTTGTAGGCACAAACCCAAATTTAAAGCTCAAAATAAATATACAATAAAAACCGTAATTGAGGAGAAGCCTTGGGCGCCAATTGGATAGATGGAGTTGAAGACGTGCACTCCCAAGCTTCTTTGAAGATGCTCCTTGGATGTGGAATTGAGTTGGAGCTCTTGGGGTTCCCTTGGAGGAATGCGCCGGAGGTACGCCAAATGATCAACAAGGTGTCCGTGGGCTTCCGTATAGTTCCGGTAAGTGTCCGGGGCTTCCTTGGCCTTTATTTATAGGCATGGAACCCTTGGAGAGTCTTCGGAGCCGTTGGAGAGGCTTAAAGAGCCGTTGGGAGCCAAGTGGACAGGCTGGTCAACAGCCCAACGGCTAGTTTGACTGGGCTACCGGCTGGCCGGTACAGCTCCACCGGCTGGCCGGTGCCTTGGTAGAGAAGAAGAGTCTTGATCCAGGCTCTACCGGTCGACCGGTGGAGGAGCCACCGGCTGGCCGGTGTCAAGACAGTAGCAAACACTGTTTGAGCTGGGTGCCACAGGTCGACCGGTGACAGAGCCACCGGTCGACCGGTGGCAAGACAGTAGCTTGCACTTGTGTCTGGGTGCCACCGGCTGGCCGGTGGTCAAGCCACCGGCTGACCGGTGGACTGAATTTCAGTCCACTTGATGTCCATTCTTGGGCCAACTTCTTGGCAACCTTGTGCCTATCATCCACAACACTTAAAAACAAAGTTAAACATATATGAAAGTGATTGTGATCATGAAAATCAAAGAGTGTGGGGTACAACAAATACCACCAGCATTTATCGCTTGAGTCAACTGCACCATTATTGCAACAAAGTATTCAGTTCCAATTCTGACCATCTCAGGATGCTGATTCAGAAGGTTATTTCCTTCTGTATGCCTTCCTAGCACTGCTTCCCTATTTCCTCTGCAGAAAACCATTCTTAACAAACATGTCTTAGATGAAACAACAAGGTAATCTTTAAATGCTATAACATTTCAATTTGACCATAAAAAAAATATTTTCGGATAATCATTTAATAGAATTATAACTCCTAAAGTCATCTAAACCGACCTTTGATACCAACTATAAGGCCCCCGCCTTAAACATTACTTAATATTGAGTTATTTCAAGAAATACACATTGAGGATCTTTTCAGGTTTAGAGTTTTAGATAATTAGATCATATATCGTGCATTACATTCCACTTGTAAACAAGGTGGTTACATCAAAGACAATATTCACTCTTCTCATTAAAGGAAACATATTTTAAATAAAACATGGATTCTTTCTTGACACTTCCTTGACCCTATCATCACATCATGTACCTTTCCCTTGAGTTGTGAAAAAAATTTCAAAAACTTGGGATGAGAATAAAAAGCTCATTAAGGGATATAAAAATACGGAATGAAAAAATTAGTTCATGTATACATAAGAATCAATGAAATCATAGTTTACTCATAAAACATAAGCACTTTAACATACCTCATGAAATCATAATATTTATGAATAAATCATAGAAATCATAAGACATAAAGGTAACTTGAGGCATTCATAACATTCTTATGTAGGGAGTAATCCTCATGGTTACGTTTGGAATACCTATCACAGTATATTCCCTAAATCTCTTAGGAGAAACATTCACGTTTACCTCCATCACGTTACCCAATGAATTAGAGAGCTATATCGGGCTCACCTGCCCTTAGTTTATCATGGAACCACCCGTCTTCATAAACAATTCCCAAGAACCATAACATAATCGTATCATATAAAACATGCATAAAGGAAACACAACATTCCATATTTCAATCACAAGATATCAATACACCACATTGATCTAATAAAAACTTTATCAAAACCATTTTCAATACCAAAATAAAAGAAAAGTAAAACATGGTATTTATTTTTCATTTTTTAAAAAAAGTTCTAGCTTGTAGAGGAATCCAAAACTCAAATAATGGTCACGGCGACGGAGAAGTCGTTGTCGCCGCATATGTAATAAAAAACATTCCTTTTGTCGTTTAGTAAAAGACTTTGTATAAAAATATTAATTTTGAATAAAAGTAAAAGTAAAAGGGGTTGATACATCGTATAAAAGAAAGTTGTGTATAAAACAAAATATGCCTCAATGAAAGGAGATTGTGACGAAGTCCCTTACCTCGTGTCCGACTTGACTCGATCATTATTTAATCTCCTGAATAATAAACTTGAGTTAATTTATACTTTCTTAAGAACCTTTTTCAAGTTAATTATTACTTTTACATCACTTATTACCATTTTATTAACACTTTGTAATTATTTAGGTTAATAACGGTCCTTTTGTCGATCATTGGTACTTGAGTCAAAAATAAACTCTTTAAAATTACAAGTTGTTCATGTGGTAAAATATCCATTATATCCAGAATTATATTCATGAGTTAGATACCATATATATCATATATATCGAGTATATACATGCATTTATAATATTACATAACATTTAGAGGTAAGAAATGAAATGCACCGTTCATGGAGACGGTAAGCCGTACGTACGTATGAACGCTACTTTCATTTCTATTTCATATTTAATGGAATGAAATCATAATTATATAAAGTTAAATTATAATTCCGGTATAATATCATATATAATATTATTAACTCCATACTTTACACATCCCACATATGGCATTAACGAATCAAATCACTTTGAGGGGGCGGTAGTCCGCACTTCCTAAAATGAAGATATCGCGTTTACCCATAATGGAGACCATAAAGGTATGCCATAAATGAAAAATACAGAAGCTTAAGGAAAACATAAACATATTATATATCATATATAAATATAGTGACATCTTAATGGCCACCATGAAAGGTGTTAATAGAATATTGAATAATCATCATTTCGTGAGGCAGTAATTCGCCATCCACAGAAACAGTATGTTCTTTAACCATTAGATTAAGGTGTGTGTAAGTGTAGCTCTAATAATTTTTATAACAACATACTAGTATATTGAAGATACTGGTGTTGTTACAAAATAAAGGAATAAAAATAGTTTAGGGGGTTGGAGAAGAAAAATAAAACAAAAGAACACAAGTGAAGACATTACCTTTAAATCGGGTAACTCTTATTTGTTTGAACCAAAAGGGTTTCTTGAAGAGATTTCTGCCTAAGGTGAGGATTATAGGATGAAGAGAGGGATATTTTGAGATTATTTGAGTAGATTTTGGACGAGCCAATGGGCTTGAGAAGTGTGAGATATGGGTATGAAGTGGGGTCTTTTTATAAGGAAGAGGAGGGGCTCTTTTGGAAATCTTGAAACTATTATTTTATTATAAAATGAAATTCGGTTTATAAAGCTCCAAAAATCATTAAAGTAGAAGATAAGGTGGTAAATTCTCAAAATAAAATCATCCAATAATAATTGGACACGTGTTGAATATTATTTTAAACATTATCTTCTTATTTATTTAAATCATTCATTAATGACGTAAACACTGCATCATCATTGTGTCATAAATAATTTTATTTTTTTTGATGTCTAAAAATTATAAAAAATTTACCATGATGTAGGAAATATTTTTATCTTTATAATTAATATTTATAGTAAAAAATATAACTTATATAACCCCATTTAATATTTATTTTATTAAAAAAATACATGTTTGTGACATTTTTATTTTTACTTTAAATAAAATGTATTAATGTCATTATCTTACCCAAGTGGATCCATGGGGTCCCACAAATTGACCCATGGATTGTCTTGTTCATCCATGACCTATATAATAAGGTTATTACATGTGTCAAGATATTTTTATATTTTTATATTTTTATAATATCATTTTTATCTTAAATTACACTAATTACCTCTAATCACGGTTAACAAAACTCAAAATTTACTATTCACAAAAAAATATTTTAATCCCTTTGAACCAAATTTTACTTAATAATGATAACCATTTATGTCATATTTTTTAAATTCAATACACAAAAGTGGTAAACTTTCATTTAAATGAAAAATCAGTTGTTTTAACTACCACTTAGTGGTTACACTATTCATCAAAAATTGAAGTTCTTCAGAAAAATACAAAAAATTCACCCTAAGTTATATTTGATTTTCTGAATTAAAAAATGATGTCTATTTTGAAAAATTCAAAACATATGAGTTGCATTTATTAATTTTATAATTAATTCCCGTTGTCAAAACAAATAGCTTGTTTTTAAGAAACAATTTCTATCAAAAGACTAACACTTGTTTATGTCCAATTTCAAAGTGAAATTAATTCCAATGACAACCATTGGATTAAATGGTAAAAATATATTCTAATTTCACTTTAAAACCAATTAAAAAGATAATATATCCTTATAAATAAATTATATTAAAATAGTTTTTGAGTTAAAATACAACATTTTTCACTATTCATTAAAAAAATGAACATTATCAGAAAAAATACCAAAAATTTACACAAAGTAAATTTTGATGTCATGATTCTAAAGAAGAATTTTATTTGGTCTAATAGAATGTATAAGAGTGACCAAAACTATATTTAAAGAGGGTTCTCCATCGAACATAACAACCCCATTAAAGTAAAATTAATACTTAATTCAAAACATATTAATAAATATGAAAATGTCTTATTATTTATTTACCTGGGATGTTACAATAGTAGTGATGTGGCCTAAACTATTTTGTATTTTCTATGTATCCCCATCCCCTATTTTACACTATTCTAGGAGTCTATTTTATATTCCCATTATATAACATGTTCCCTGATGTATCATTTATCATATCTATTTATAAGACACAATTTTTAGGACATTGATTTCTTTAATTTACTTATATTTACTTATGCATTAATTTAGCAATGACTAGCTCTACTACTTCATATGTGGTTATTGACAAGGATGTAAGGACACCATATAGCTTCCCCAATAAGATATATCAATTTATGGTTGATATACAAAACCATATTGAGGATCTATATATCCATATTGTATAGGATCATCCTCTAAAATTCTCTTGAAATTTACTGCTACCACATGATCATTTTATCAACCCATTCCTATGGTGGTTAACCCCACAAAACACCCCTGTGTGCTTAACGACATCACCACTAGGTCCTGTAGGAGGTATAATACATCTGAGATGATGAGTGTCATTGAATGATCTTTTTTCCATCCATCCGACTAATAATGTCATTATTATTGATTTATGGGAGGCAACCCATATTAATTGTTTTCTATCTTTTTTTTTGAGTTTCTTAGGACCTTTGTTTTTGCTTTTCAAGAACTTTCTGTTCATTGATCATCAAAAAATCCATTATAGTCTATTCATGAATTTATCTGACCTTCTTTATCATGCTATTGATTGTGTGCACCTACCCATTTTTCTACTTAAATATTAGTTAACCCTTGTATACAAATGGTTTATCCAGTTTGGGTTTTTATCTAAAAATATTTGTAGGTATCACAATTTCCCATCACCATCCAATAATTTTTCACATGGAATGTATTTTACTATATAGAGTTCTCAATTCCCTATTTTAAATTCAAAAATTTCATTTCATTTCTTTCTATTATTATATTGACATCTCTCCCATGTTTCTTTCCATAACAGTGCCAAAACAGTTTTGTTTTAAGTGTAGGGGAGTCCTTATTGAGATTTATTGTCTGTATAATTGGATTTTTTTCTTGTTTTCATTAGTATAAGAGATATTTTTCAATGAAATAATTATTTAACATGAAATTTAATTTCACCAATTTAAATAAAAGACAAAGTTTGGTTGGATATTTCTGAAATCAATTTCTATTCATGTGTAGAATTTTATAATGTTTGATGTGTTGAGTAATTTAACTCTAATTCTAGATGCTTAAAATTTCTCTTGCTTGATTTATTACTAGATACTATTCCCTAATTGATTTCCCTATTTTATATTCCTATTAATGAGAAGATTCTAGACCCACACTTACATATTATTTTCTAATCATATTTCTTGAGAGATACTTGGGGCGTATAAACCCATATTAACTTGCATTGGAATCTTATTAAGGCTATGAATAAACAAATACACTGTTAAAAAGACTGAGGCAATATTTTTTAAGCTATTTTTACTATGAACTGTCAGTAATTCTATCCTTATTTATCCCATGGTATCCATGTATAACCTTATTAGGATGTAACTGATTTAAACCTATTATCTCTTCCTACCTTACTCTTATTACTATGAATTATTTTCTTTTAAACAGGAGTGGTGGATTTTCCATATCTGTTATACATGGGATGTTGATACTAGGGAGATATATGATGGTACTTTAATTATATTTATTTTACATGGTTCATGATTACTTTTGAAATTTTCTATGCTTACCCTGTTCCTTAAAAAAATAAAAAATATAAGAAAATGGATTGTGTTTTAGGAGGGTCAAAAATCACCATTCCCAGACCAATGATTCTCACAAAATAATATATGTGGCTATATGGTAGATGTGAGACTTATTTAAAGCACATTTTTCTAAAAATAATTTAAATGAAAAAAGTAAAGTAACATGGTACATTCTTTATGCCTACTTGGCATATTTATGGGCCCACATTGAGCTTTTTGGAGCACATATACATTTTTTTCTATGAGGATTTATTTCATTGTAATTTTCTAGATGATCATGCATTATACTTGAGAGTTTACCCTCATTTCTGAGCATGATTTTTTACTATATACCTACCCACCCTCAGCCATATATTAATTTAAACATTATTTCTTAAGACCTAATAATGAATTTTTTATTTGTATTTATAGAGTGGATATGATAGAATAGATGCAAGCCTATGGTTAGGAACATGCATGTAGGGTATGAGCATAAATCTGGTTATATTTTACCTTGAGTTATGATAGAAATTTTTTTGTGAGGTAAATTGAAAAATAGGTATATATTTTGAGGAACATTTGAGAAATTTTACTTAAAGGTAGATAGAATTGGAATAAAGAACATAACTACGAGGCATGAATTATTTTATCTACAAGATTGATTATGGAGGATTTGTATTTTCTACTTTAACTTAGTTTTATTTTCCTAGTTGTAATTCAATTTTCTTGTTTAAAAATTATTTTATTTGGAATCCCTTATGAGATGATTTTTCTTGAGGACAAGAAATTGTTCATGTGTGGGGAAATTTAACAAGACAAATATATATATGATACATTTATTTAAGGTTTAATCATGATTTATTAAATAATACACTGGGCGTTGATGTGTTTTTAATAGGAATTAATAATTTAAGACTCAAAGGAAGAAATTCTGAAAATAGAAAATTTGGACATTACACCTCATGAATCCAAAGTACACAATGTTTATTCATCGAGTAGAGCACCTGTGAGCCAAAATACACTCCATGAATCTAATTTTAAATATGTGAACTAAGTACACAATGTGAATTTCATTTACATGTCATGAAATCTTTAAATCTAAAACCTTATGAAGACACACAACGTGAGATCAATACATGACGTGAAAAGTATGAATTGTGATTCCTACCGATGATACATGATGTAAAATACAAAAGATCCAAAATATTTATAGATATTTGTGGATAATAAGTACATGATGTGAAAACTAGTTACACATTGAGTAAATGTCAAAATAGAAGTCAATTAAAGAAGTTACACAATGTGAATAACTTACACATTGTGAACTGCTTGAGCCTATAAATATGAAGTCACCCCA
Source organism: Viscum album (assembly GCA_963277665.1). Lineage (NCBI taxonomy): Eukaryota > Viridiplantae > Streptophyta > Magnoliopsida > Santalales > Viscaceae > Viscum > Viscum album. The sequence goes on from OY728148.1 coordinate 171,567,642, forward strand.
AACGCAAACATAATCTTAGGACGGCTACAAATTTATTTAATTTCTTCTATGTATCTTCTATATTTTCTCCCCAACTTATTTATATTTATTTATTTTAATATTTTAATCATTCCATTATTACCACTTACTATTCTAAGATTTGTTAGTTTCTTGTTTGCTGTTCTAACATTTGAATCCAATTTCAATTTCAATTCAATACCAATACATTGCTGAATTCTTTAGTGTTTCTTCATTTAAGTCAGTATTTGATTAATTTTACATTGTTTCAATCATGGATTTCATTTATTTGAACTGTTTATTTATTATTTTGAGCATGATTAATGTTTCCCTGCTTTCATTTAATACCATCATACGTGACTAGTCCTCTTATGGTTAGGGGTCGAGAGTAAGGGTGGATTTGAACATAATGAATTTCTAGATCGAAAACAAGTAACCCTATGTCTAGTAATTAGGATAAAATCAATTTTCAATCCCATTCTTTTGAATAACCCTGAACATGGGAGATGTAATCGAAGGACCCTGACCTAGTTGGAGTTGAGAAATCTAGGACCAAGAGCTTGTGATACTTTCTTCCAAGAATTTAAGCTTACTATACTTAGGTTTTTGACTATCTCTGGATCAAAGAGTACTTGTTTATTAGGTAGATCCAATTGGTTGGACCAAAACCAATTGGTGACCTTTTCATTAATCCATAAGTTTATCCCAAGCTAGATTTATGATTTCCCTTTTCCCTAAACACTAAAATTGACCCTTATACCATTTATCTTTCCTGAATTAAACCCATTCTATGTAGTTCTTAGTAAAAAAAATCAAAGATATATTGTGAGGAATTATATAATAAGGTTATTACTTCTAGGTTTCCTTCTTAGCAGCTATCCCTGTGGGTTTGACCCTACATGGCCACTGTGCTATGCCTTTATATTAGAGTGTAGTTTGTGAAATATAAATTTTAATAAGATCAAATCTTGTGTGTAATCAACAATGCCATGTAGGAAAGTCACTTCTCAAGAACTTGACTCACAAGATAAATACCTTTAATAAAAAAGGATGAGTGATCAACAAAAATAACACAAGACCACCACTTCACTAGGATAACACTCAGAGATCGATTGGCATTAGTAGAAGATCAAAGGATCATGCGTGGATAATCGCTAGAGGGATTCTATCCTTGGATCCTTATAGTGAAATTAAGGAAAACTGAAAGGATCTTTTCATACTATCAACATATACATTAAATAAAGAATCTTTAGATAGAGTATTCATTTATTCTGATATTAAATAAATTAATTACAAATTTAATGTGCAAGATCCTCACTCAGGGATTCATACAAACTGATATTGAAAGAAATATTAATCTATCACCAACCACCACATGCTTCCACTATTCCCAGAACCAACAAGTGGAATCAGAGGGGTCACATTTAAATATATAATTATTTATTTTATTTTTGATCCATACACAATAGTGGTTGATTTTTCATTTCATATTATTTTTTCTTTAATCCATTTTGAATTAACATGTTATTGAAATGTTAATCATGTTTGTCCAAGGTTTAATTTTATTAAATGTTTAAGAATAAATGAAGAATAACTAGATATTCTATTAGGAACTACCAAAATTTTTTCTAATAAGATAGGTTTACACGATATGTAGCTGAAATACATATCGTGTACCATAGTACGCTATACTTGGAAATGCAGTGGTATACAAAACATGCCACACAATTATTACATGTGGTGTATTCCAAGTGTTGACCTACCAACCTAGCACATGGTATGCCAGATTTCATGACATGTATATGGAGTACAAGCCATGTAGTTTTTATGGGTTAGTAGTGTAAATCACACAATCAATGTGGTAATTATACTCAGCCAAACCCTATGAGACTGAAAACCTAGAGAATTTATGAGATACATGACATGTATGTGGTGTGAAAAACATGTAGTTCATTAGTTATGGGAACTGAGATATATGTATATTTATTAGTATTATGATCTGTACACACAAAATTAGAGATACACTATATATATCTAGTGGCACATATCATGCAGTATCTCACCTAAGAACACGCTGAGTCTGTTGGAAGGTTGCATGGGCATATGAAATTCAGACCACATGGTGTGTAGCTATCCTATACAAGCCATGTAATATACCAAGATACGTGTCGATGACCCAAGAGAGTATATTGGGAAAACAAAAAGAAGATACATGGTGTGTATCTGGCATGTACACACCATAATGTCTAGCTGAGTCAACATGCTGAAACCCTAGGCATGTAACCCAAATACATGAAAACCAAAGTACTCAATGTGTATCTAGATAGTACCTACCATGTATCCTACCAATTACTTGAAGAATTGAATTACATTAAATTTAAAATAATAGCATTAAAACCCTATTTCTTTGATTGTCAATTTAAGTGTTTCAAAATTCAATATGGGTTTTAAAGAATTTTACATAATCAATTTATTTATTGTAATAAATATACAACTATTGGTTATGCTGTATATTTTACATTAATTAATTTATAATGGTTATCTTCAAATGAATTTGGATGGTCATTATGTTGAAAAGGAATTAATTAATTAATGAAAGTGTGTTTATAATTCATTCTTGATTCATGGTAGACCGAGGATGGCTCATGAGTCTTCAGGTTTTCTCTCCCCTCGCGCTAGGGTTTCCCAGTGCCACCACTCCCTCCATATCATCACCCTCTCACAGTGAGAGTTCTCTGGTGCTCCTCCTACTCTTTCCTCTCCTCTCATCCCCTTACTCAGAGTCTTCTGGTGAGCTTCCCCCTTTCTCTTTCAGCTCTCTCTTCCTATCATCTCTTTATGCACTGTTCTCCTTCTTTATACTCATTTTTCACCTCCTCAAATTTTCCTGCTTCTCTCACCTGGATTTGATGGTACTTTAGTTCCCTTTTGTGTCAAATAAGACTATTTTCAAAATGGATTTTTGCGCTCAATGAAGGGTTTTTACCGAATAGCTCCTTGGATGCTCAACCTTCTCTGACCCAAGTGCCTATGCACCTCTTTTAGTTGGATCTGCAGCAGAGGTAACTACCTAGTTTTGGGATTTTTTGTTCAACGTTCAAAGGGATTCAAGGTGTTACCAGAGTTGGAGTGATTTAATTTTACTGGATTTGGTTTTATTTCTCTATTTCCTTATTTTTATGGTTTTTGGGATTTGTGGATTTTATTTCTATAATGATGGTGCTCTAGTTATATTTTGTATTGATGAGGACTATTTTAAAGAAGGATTATTGGCCCCAATGATGGTTATTTACTAAATCTCCTTGGATAATAAACCTTCTCTAACCCTAATTTTATATTTACCTCTCTTATTTGGATATGGTGTAGTGGTAACTACTTGGTTTTGTGATTTGGGTTTCTGTGTTTGAAGGGATTCAAGGCACTGCCAGAGTTGGTGTTTTGATTTTTTGGATTTGGTATTATTTCATTTCTTTCTTGGTGTTCTTATATGGGTTTTCTTAGTGGTTAATATGGTTTCCGATGATCATTTTTCTCTGACCCTGATGATTTATCGATGCGATGGACAATGATGACGTTTTGGTGTTGTTTGATGCATCTTATGGATGTGTACACTGATGACGATTGTGAGTTGATGGGATGGTGGTGATGAATTGTAGAAATGACACATCTTTTCTCAATGAAGTTGATGCAGTTCCTCGGTTGACTCACATGATTTGAGTGATTTGCGATGAAAATGGTTTGAATTTTGAAACATGGTGCATGATAATGGATGGAACATTGATTTGGTTATATTTTATTATCTTGATATTTGAATTCTGTAATATATGTAATGCGTTTTTTGTGAGGGTGTGACTTTATGCTGAAGGAATCATTATTTAGGTTCCCAATTACCCTCAAAGTGGCTTTTCAATAAAATAAAAATTGGATTGTGGCAAGAGCATTTATATTAATAATAAAAAATGAATAAAAAATGAATGTTATCCATTTAATTTTGCATATACATTGGATATATGATAATTCATAACTAAGACCGGTGTATGTATTATTATTAGTTTAATTTAATTTTTTATATGGGTTTTTAATTATTTATTATTAAATTAAATTTTATGGCTTTTGAGTCACTCCCTCCATTATTATGTAGGACCTATGCATCCAAAGATGTTTATACAATACCCCTTTAACCAATCCATTGGTTCCTCTAACCTTCACATGAGTTATAAATACTTTTAATTCATAGAGTTTCCCAAGGCATGTGGAATAATTTCAAGATGAAACCATAATTATTCCAACCCAAGTGTTACACAGGTGGACAAGTGAAATGCTGTAACTCATAAAAATACTGAAAACATGAGTTATTTCCCCTAGATAATAGGATGATTTAATTTCCTATCATTAAATCAACCATTATATAAAGTTCATGAATATGTCATTTAATTATTTATTTATTTCTGGCTATGCATTATTTAATTTTATGAATGAAAAACCATGATCACATAAATTAATGAATTAATGTGAAAAGGCGGAATTTAAATAAATTTATTATCTATAAATATTTTATCCAACATGGTTAATTAATTATGTAACATCCACTTAATATTAACAAGACATATAAAGGATAAAATAATATAAAATTTATTCATAATAAATTAAAATCCCTCTAATATATATTAATCCATACTTTTACATTCATCACTTGATTAGGAGTAAAATCCTTAAAACAAAGTGTTTGAACAACCCTTGTCATGACACTTAATTTTAATTTGGAGTTCTTATCAATGTTATGGGTTGAATTAACCATATTATATCAAAAGAAGTAGCCCTAACTAGACTTTATGTAACTTGGTGGAAGGTGTTGAGGAAATACAAGTAAGGATTTCAAGATTGGGGAGTCCACTCAATGGATCAAGGAGTTTCAAGTCCGTAGTTGGAAAATACCTACCTACCTAAATACCTTCATGTATCTTAATGAACCCTCTTTGGGGTTATGTGAATGATCATATGGATCATTGCCACTAGAATGTACTAGAAACTTGAAATTTTGGGTTCAATGGTGAGGGATATTGAGACATGATAAAATAGTGTGTGATTTAATAAAAATAAATAAATTTATTATTTATAAAAAAAATTAATCAAGAAAAGTATTAATAATAATCTCTTTTAATTGTAGAATAAAATGTAAAGTTTTTCATCCACAATATACCTTCAATCTATATTGGAGAAAATCAATCTACTCATTGGTAGTAACATCTAGAAATGGTTCATATTCATTCGGGTTATGCTGTTCCATGAATGGAAATAGTACAATATAGAATCCTCAATTTCTGATCTGCTTACCCAGAAGGTGAGTTATGAAGAGTTATTTTTCTATGAAAAACATTTGAGTGACGTGGTTGACATTCAATGTTTAATGATTTCATCTATGTCTAGTGAAACCATGAAATCTCACAAAAAACATGGATTTGTATAGCATGATTGAGCACCTCCTTGGTCTTCACTAGGAGATACCTAAAAACGAACAATTTGAGATTTCCAAGGCATTCTTTCAGATAAAGATTGGAGTGGGTTCCCTAGTTGGGCCTCATTTAGTCAAAATAATTGGATACATTGAGCACCTAGAGGTTCCAAGGTTTAGACTACCTAAATAACTAGGAACTCATCTCATTATAGAATCACTTCCTTAGAGATTATATAGTTTTTTTATAAATTTTATTATGAACAACATTGAGAAGTGTCTACCATATCTTCTCACAATTCTTTTCCATGTAGATAAGGAGATGGAGTTCAAAAATCCTTCTATACTTATGGAGAAAAAAGTGAAAGGTAAACCAAATATATTTAAGCCCACAACTTCTTCACACCCTTCCAATAAGAGGAATATCAAGGGTAAATAAAGGTATTAGGTTTCTGTTTGATTTACATGTGGAAAGAAGGTTCATTGGAAGAAAAACTACACCCATCCAAAGAAGAAAGGGAAAGCTTCAAGTTCATTTGTTATCAAGTGAAATTTATCTATTTATAAAAATTAGGCATTAGATATAGCTTGTGGTGATAAAAAATGTATTCAAATATAGGAACCAAGTTAATTAAAAATAATTAACTAAGGATAGGCAGATCTACGAGAATCCAATGGAGATAAACTTTCTGCTATAGCTATCGAGGAATACCACCTAATATTGATGACCATAATGATATTGGTTTAAAATTTTAATTATTATGTGCCTTAATTTACCAAAAAATTTAAATATGTATCCAAATTTGATAAGGATAGATTTATTTTTAAGTTTGAAAATTATCATTGGTTCTTTTATAAAGATAGAATTATTTATGGTAAATCAAATTTAAATAACAATATTTATGTGTTGGATTATATGAACCACAAAATGGAAATAGATAATGAAACTAATTTACATGATTAATACCACACTCAACTATGGAATCGCTCACTAGGTCATGTAAACAAAAAGTGCTTAACTAAATTATACCAAGATGGATGTTTAGATTATTTTGATCCAAAACCACATGGTATATGTCATGCATGTTTATAAGGTAAAATGACCAAATCCACATTTATTGGAATAGGTGAAAGGGCCAAATATATTCTTAAATTAGTTTATACAGATGCATGTGAATGATTTACAATTGAGGAAAGGTGTGGTTAATCACACATCATAACTTTTAATGATGATTTTAGTAGATATAGATATGTCTACATAATGAGGTTTAAGTCATATTCTTTTGATAAATTCAAGGAATACAAGAATGATGTTGAGAACCATCTTTGTAATAAGATTAAGAAACTTCTATCTAATTTTGGTTGAGAATATCTTAATCAAGAAATCATTGATTACTTGTTCATGTTTGGGATCCTATCTCAAATCACTTCCCCTTATACACCAGAATGGAATGGTGTAAGTGAAAGGATGAAATACACCTTATTAGATATTGTGGGATTAATAATGAGTCATGCGAGTCTTCCGTTATGATTTTCAGATATACATTGAGAATAAAAACACAAATACCAATCCAAGTGACAAATAAAGTGGAAAATGGTATACCATTCCATTTATGGAATGGTAAGAAACATGTTTTGTCATACTTACATGTGTGTGGTTGAGAAGTGTTTGTTAACACCTATTCAGGCAACAAACTTGAACCCCAAGGCATAAAGTGTACCTTTTTAGGATACCATAATAAAATGGTCATATTACCTATATGAACCCTCATAAAAAAGTAATAGTTATAAGACTTTTCATATTCCTTGAGTGGGATCACATATCTAAAATAGATAGTGGGATAAATATAAACATCGATTATATTGAGGCTCAAGATACACAAGAGTTGTCATAAGAATAGATTCCACAAAGCCTTATGAAAAAATACATTGTTGAAACACACAAGTATTTGGTAGGAGTACTAGAGAGTTTAGATAATTAGAATGGTATGGTTTTCTAGTCACTGAGGATGGTGACTCATTATTAGATGATAATAATGACCCTTTAACCTATAAGGAAGTATTAAGTGACATAGATATTTCCAATTGGAAAGAATCCATGAATTTTGAAATGGATTCCTTATTCCAAAACCAAGTATGAATTTTTGTAGATCCTCCAATGAATATAAAGATCATTGGTTTTAAATGGGTTTTCAATAAGAAACTGGACATGAAAGGAAAATTCAATACCTATAAGGCATAATAGGTTACAAAAGGGTTTAAACAGAATCAAGGCATTGACTATGACGAAACCTTTACAATAGTTTCAATGATGAAATCCATCATAATTATACATACCATTATGTCTTAAAATAACCATTTTATTTGAAAAAATGGATTTCAAAATAGAATTCCTTAATCAGAACCTTTAGGAAGATGTATATATGATAAAACTTGAAGGATTTTTGACTCCAAAGGATGAAAACAAGATATAAAAATTTTAAAAAACCATTTATGGATTAAAGAAAGAATTTAGGGTATGGAAATTTATTTTTTGATGAATCCATAATGGAATTTTGTTCCATAAAATATGAGTATGAACCTTGTGTCTAAAAATGGATTAGTGGGAGTGAAATCATTTTCTTAGTAGTATATATTGATGACATATTACTTATTGGAAACAAAATACTAGTCTTACAGTCTTTTAAAGAACAGATGAATGAATGATTCTCTATGAAGGACTTGTGTGAGGCAAAATATATTATTAGGATAAATATACATCATGATATATCCAAGAGGTTTCTCAGAAAAATTCAAAGTACATACATTGACAAGATACTAAAGAGATTTAGTGTGGAACAATCCAATAGGGGATTGATACCAACATCACATGACATTAATCTTTCCAAGAAAACGTGTCCTTAGACACATGAGGAAATAAATAGAATGGAAAGGATTCCATACAAATCACCGATTGGGTCAGTCATGTATGATATGCTATATACTAGACTTTAAGTCACCTACACATTAAGTGTGGTAGGAAGATATCAAGCTGACCCAGGTGATCTCCATTAGATATAAATCAAGACTATCCTTAAGAATCTGAGGCGTATTAAGGATTTTTTATAGTTTATGTAGGATATGAGGAACTAATAATCATAGGATTTGAAAATTATAGTTTCAAAACTGATCAAGATGATATGGAGTCACAAATGAGATACATTTTACTTTGAATAGAGGTGCTATGAGTTGGGATATTTCAAAAAAAATTTGTGGTTATAGATTTTATAGTAGATTCTGAGTATATTGTGGATTCAGAGGCAACTAAAGAAGTATTATAGATGCAAAACTTCATCCAAGATATTTATGTGGTACATATGAGTAAATATCCTATCACACTCTACAATGATAATAATTCTAAGGTTACTCTCGCAAAAGAGCCAAGGTCACATCAGTGGATAAAATACATACTTTAGAAGTATCATATCTTGAGAGATTTTTATTATAAAGGTGAAGTTATAGTGAGTATTATTTACATAGAATAAAATGTGGGATACCCCTTGACTAAGGCCTTAAATCAATAGAGACATGATTATCATATTAGGTCAAGAAGACTGAAATTCATAGGCAGTTGGATCTTGTTCAAGTAGGAGTTTATTCGAGTTGGTTTCTTAAGAACAACTATTTTTTCATTGAATACATGTATATTCCATGCATCGAATATTAATAAAACTTATTATTACATATTGTTCATTATTTTTCATGAATCTTATGTAATAATTTCCTATAGTATACGTCACATTGATAAGGTCATAGCAGTTTCCCACTATGATGAGAACCTTGAAGTGCTATGATGATATTCCTAAATATAGTTATGTGGTTAGATAATATACCATTATGGGACACATAGTATATAAAATCTTAGGTGAAAGTACTCACAAGTGCATAAGGTTTCCTCTCATGAAGTTTTCACTTGGTAATCTCTATGACGGGAGATTATAAGAACATGCCCGCTAGTAGGAATTCCTCATGTTTTGGTGTCATCAAACATTCCAATCTATGAGCATGTGTAATGGTACTAAGACTTCAAGATTATCATTAATGCATGTCATGACTTGTGAACTTATATTTTACGATGAAAACCATGACACCATATGTTCATGGTGAGGTAGGGTATGTTGGGTGTGTCACGATTGACATGTCATTAATGGATATACCAAGGAAGTATTTTTCCCTTCCATATATTTGGAATTTGACATCTTATCCCTTTGATTGGAATATAACCATCACCCTAAATTCCATGGCCATGGTGTAATGAAGTGTTTATTTGAGATAATCAAAGATTTAAATATCGTGCAAATAGGTTAGTGACACAAATGTGAAATATGCTTGATGAGATATTTTTCCAAAAGGATTATATTGAAAAGTGAGCATTCATATGTGGTCATCATCATTAGGACATTAAGTTCTTTTACTTAGGTGACTTGACCCACTTCTAGATAGTAATCTTGGGATTTAGGCAATCCTAACTAATAGAAATAAGAAATAATCCTTGAGGGTCACATGCTAATTATTTCCTATGATCTTGATTAAATTATATTTCAATTTAATTAATTAAATAAATACTATTATCAAGGCCAATGGATAATTTTATTCATGTTTTATCGATCAGAAATATTTATTGATGAATGAAATATTTAAATTAATTTTTTATTCGAGTGTTCAATACATTCTATAGAAGGTCAAATGGATGAAGACCGTGTTTGGTGAAAAATGTTAATTAATAATCCGATTAAATAATATTTGTTATTGTGTTAGTTGGAACATTCAAAATAATAATAATAATAATTGGAATGTGGTTTATTAAAGATTATAATATTATTTAAGGGCCATCATGAAATTAAATAGTATTTAACTTAATCCATAGCTCTATAAATCGATAATTATGTCTATTGTGTATTGGATTAAAAAATAAAAACTTGAGAATCATTGCAGATAATGAAACACTCTCCAGACTCCTTATTTCTCTAGTCCTCTCAAGAATAATAATCCTAAGAGAGATCCCTTCAAGATCAAAGGACGCACAATCAAAACTAATAACGCAAAACAATTGCTTTTCCATGCTGGAATCCAGAGATTGATTAGCATTACTAAGAGATCAAATGAGCACATGTAGATCACCGCTAGAGAGATTCTATATTTGGATCCTTATATCACAAGAAAAGAAAACCAAAAAGGGTCTTTTTGGATTATTGAAATCTATATCCAAGAAATAATCCTTAGATCAAGTATTTGTTTCTTCTAATATTAAATAAAGTAATTATAAATTTTATGTGAAAGAACCTCCTTTGGGGTTTTGGGAAACTCAATATATATTTTTTAATATATCACCCACCACTGTACACTTCCACTACACTCACAACCAACAACCCCATAGCTTATTGTCTCCTTAAACCAAAGAATTACCTAGTCCATCCTTTTAAAAATCCTTTTTCACTCATGGTCTTTCTAACTAAGGACCATCCCAAGCTATTATTCTCTATCCCATTAGAAACCTAATGATAAGTTCAGAATAATTATAATAACCCACACCTAGATCCCATATCACATATATTAAGGAAGATCAATCAACCCAACATAGAAAAGAAAACTCACCCCATCACACTTTGTCTAGTCATGTAGGACTCATCCTACTCACAACACTCACCAAGTCTAAATCCACCCTCAAGTTAGTGTTGATCACAAGGTGTGAGATTGTCCATTTATCTTTGAATGTAGTAAATAATGACCAGATGAAGGTGCAAAAGTACCTACAAGGTTTGCGATCGGATATCAGATCACAGGTGTTTATGCTGAAACTTTCTACCTATGTGGAGACAGTAGACAGAGCTATTATGGCATAAATGAATATGGCTGGCAAGGTTGAATTTTCCACCTCTTCTCTTCTATCAAGTGGAAGCTTCAGTGGAGTGCATTAGAAGAAGAGGAAGTGGAAAGATGTAACACCCCAAGCTTCCATGGTATGCTTCTCTTTGAATAATACTGTAGCGTGTGTTGTACACAACTTCGAGTTCTAACACCCCACAACTAATCAAACAAGCCCATATGAATAGTAATACCCACTTTTTAAAATTTTATAAATTTTATATTTTAAAATGGAATTTATTTTGGGATTCAGAATATCGAAATTATCTTAGTGTGAATTTTTGGTATTTTTTTGAATACTTTCAATTTTTGATGAATAGTGAAAAACACTAAGTTATAGTTTAAAACCGAATTTTTATTTAAAAAATTAATTATTTTATTTAAATTTATTTTAGGTCAAAATATATACATTATACCTATATAAGTTCAATTTAACTAATTGGATTTAGTTTATAATAATTTTATATATATAAATATTTTTTTCAACATTTCACCGTCTTTTACCCACCTCCTGGGAGAATTTGAAAATTCATATAAAACTTAATTTTATCGCTTCTATGAGTGGAATTTCAAAAATCCGAGAGACATAGTTGATATCAGCAAGTAAAATGTGGTTCAATAAGATGAAAATAATTTTTGGTGAATAATAACTTTTTTACTTTTATTTACCACGGTTAAAAGTAAATACGTTAATTAAGGGAAAAAATGATTTTATTATTACCCTAAAACATGTCCTAATTCTATTGTATAAGTATAGTTAGACCAAAAAAAACTTAGGAATAAAAAATTAACCTCTTTGGTCTACTTGGATTAGATTAGGACACTTATTATTATTTTATTTAAAGAAGATTTAAAAGAGTTAAAATCAAAGTTTAATAACTAAAACATTTTTAATATAGGGTTATACATAAGATAAATTAAACTATAAATATTAATTAGAAATATAAAAAGATTTCATGCATAATGGTATTTTATTTATATTTTTTAGACATTAAATAATTTAATTTATTTATGACACAATGATGATGCAGTCATTACCGTATTAACGAAAGATTAAAATAATTGATAGTATAAATATCCAAATAATGTAATTTATGACTTTTTATGAATTACAGTAATTTTATAGGTTAATATGACATATTAGGGTTTGTTATATAAATTGTTTTCTAAGTAATAATGCTATTATGAATTTAGAAAAAACAAAATACCAAACAGTGTCAAAATTGACATAAACGAGTTTTTAAAACAAATATTATATTATTAATTGATATTCTATTCCTAAAAATCTAACATTTGGAAAAAGGGATTATATAATGATAGGTGTATCATTAATAAACCACTTGGGGTTCTCTTAGAAGTATATAGTAAGTTTATTAACCATATAATATAAAAATACAAAGAGACATGGTAAATGTCAAACTATTTAACTACGAGTCAAATCTAAATGATAAAGTTAATATAGTGACCCAAACCTATCTAAAACCTATTGGATGAGTGGTTTTAGACCCATCCCCACCTTATCCTTTAAATAATCTATTTTAAATCCATTATAAACTGAAAATTATTTTATTATAAAATAATATTTCTAGCTTTTCATATGGTGCCCCTCACCCCTCTTATAAAAGGGCACTCCCCATTATCTCTAATTCACACCATCAAATCCATTTGGATAAAAAACTCTGCCCAAATACCCTCTAAACTATCCTCCCTTCATATTAGAGGCCTTCCTTTAGTCATAAAGGAAACCTAAGGAGCCCTTTTGATCAAATCAAAAGGAAGAACCCGAAGAAGAGGTAAATATTTCATCACCTCTTTCAAGTTCCTTTCTTCTTCCAATTTATTTTTCTTTGTTGTTTCCATTCTAAAATAATAACTCTAATATATTATATATACTATGATTTTTTTTAAAATATTCTACAACAAAATTCATTATTCTATCCATCCTTTGAATGACATGTCCCCATACGTGCGTACATACAACGTACCGTCTCCACGTCGTGGTGTAATTGTTATTCAATACATTATTATTTGGATGGGTATAATAATGATGTGTAATTGATGTAAATAATAAATATAACATGATAATTATTCGTTATATATGATATACCATCCAATTATATATTATTTTAATTTCAAAAGAATGATATTGTCACTCGTGCGTACGTACGAATTACCGTCTCCACGAACGCAAGGAGATTCATTCCCCATCGTATCCATTCAAGAATAATTTTTATTAGATGATTAAAAATAATATTTAAAGACTTGGTATCATTCTGGATATGAATAAGATACATCCCATCCATAAAAATATGACTCACATAACAAATAATATAAAGGAAAATGAATTCGTTAACACCCAAAACAACGATAATACTAAGATATTATTAACAAAGCAATGTTAAAAGATCATATATGATATAATATTATTGTATATTATTCTTGTATAATTTAATAAAAATTATTTCATCATTATACAAGAGGTTAAACTACCCTCGACCAAGGAAAAGTACAAGGTAAGGGTTAATTTCACAATCTCTTCATTATCCGAGGTTTTTTATATGTAATTATCTACTGGGATCTCTTTATCATCAACATCCATGTTTCTTAAAAATTCATTTCAAAACATTCTTACTATTTTATATAATATGGTTTAAAGTCATTTATACCTTTTTTTGAATTTTTATAAGATGTTTATAATGGAATATTTCCGTCGTTTTCCAAACAAGGTCCTTTTTAACCTTTTCGACAAAATTAAGGTAAGAATGTCTTTTTTTAACTTTTATAGCAGGTGCAGCTTTTTTCCACCGTTATAACATCATCGAAGCTTCCCTTACAAGATTATAATAATATTTTAAAAATAAATGTTTTCTTAAAATATTTCAAAATAGAAAGAGATATTTCTCTAAAAAAAGGTTTTGATTTCATCTATGTCGACATCCTTTGATGGATTTTAAGCTTATTTGAAGTTGATTTATTTTGATACAAAACTTCCATATTGTATTGAAGGTTTTTTGATACGTTTGACTATGGATATGTTATTTTTATTCCATTCATGTTTTATGGATAAAGTATTGACATTTTTTATGCTAGTTTTAATACGAATGTTTATGCTATGTTTAAACCTGTTCATATGAGTAATGCATTGGACTTAGTAGGTGACGGGTGGAGTCCTCTATAGCTCCTCAATTAATTGGTAGGTCTCATGAGACAAACTAGTGTCTTATCACAAGGCCTTAACAAAATCTTATTTGTAGTCTTGGCACAAGGCCTTGACTATGTGGTTATGATAGTCTATAATTATGCATTCCATCATTATGAAAGTGGTTATGATATTTCATGTGATTATTCAACTAGTAGAATATCCATGTGAATAAGTAAATGGAATTATTTCATTTTATTTTTGTCATTTTATATTGAAGTTCAAGTTTAAAAGGCTTTTGTTTTAGTTATACATTGCCTTAAATGTTTATTCTTATTTATGAAAGTTTCCGCTATATTGTTATCCTTACTGAGCATCTGAGCTCACCCCTTTCTATGTTTTATTTTTCCCAGGATGTGAAGAAGTATTTTATGACTGACCTGAAGGGGTAGTCGGAGGGAATATGAGTGTGGAATATGGAGAATATGTTGTTGTAGTTTTTCAATTTATCATGTAATGTAAGACTTATGAATGTATCTAGTGATTCCAAGGCTACTAAACTAATCGGTCTTTCGAGACTTGATCTTTTGTGATGATTCCAATGTTATGTAATAATGCACCGACTCTAGGTAACTGGGGTCGGGGTGTTACAGTTAGTATCAGAGAAAGTTTAGTACAAACCTTGGAAGCTAGATTTAGATAAACTCTGATTAGAGAACATATCCCTAAGATAAACTTTGAGGATAATTATAGAATAACTTCCTAGAATTTTGGTATTGTAGAGATTTTGTGAGTTTTCTAAGAAATACATCCCTATCTGGATATGAGCAAGTAGAGGAGGTTCTGGAACAGATGTACCTAGGGGTAAAAACCAAAAACACCACTTTGAACTAGACTCGAATGGGAACTGGTGCACGACAACAGGCCTTGCTGCACTCTTGGTGACGACACTCCTAGGGGATACACTTAGGATAATTATCATTTTCTTTAAAAACCATTATGAAGGGTTTATGAGTATATACTTCCTCAAAGAAAACATTTTTTATGATTATGGATTATATCCCTAAACTGTTCAATTTATGTTGAGTGTTTTACATTTTGGAATTATGTATTTCGATTCATAAACTGATCTAGTTTATTCCATTGTTTAAAAATGGGGCCTAGTGGAAGGAATTGAAACTGTATCAATGAACGAACTCCATGTAGGGATTTAACTCATGCTCAAGATAATTATAGTGGAGCTAGTGATACAACTGGTGCTGATCAGCTTATCACTATACTGGGACAACTCACACAGGTTATGAATAATAAAATTACCTATATGGAGCACCCTAATCCACAACGTGGAGGATCAATGTTAGACCACTTCATGAGGCAACAACCACTGACATTAAATGGGAGTACAAATCCATTAGTAGCTAATCAATGGATAAATTCCTTAGAGAAAATATTCCATGCCTTGGGGAGTAGTGAAAGGGAAAAATTTATCTTGGCAGTTTACAGCCTCACTGGAGATGTTTATCAATGGTGGTTATTAATTCAAAACACAAAGAAATATGATGAAGTATCAAATATGGAATGGAGGTAGTTTAAAGAGATTTTCATAGAAAAATACTTTCCTCGTGACCATCAAGAAGATATGGAAAGGAAATTTCTGAGTCTGGGGAAAAAGGAGGATGAGAACATCGCAAAGTATGAGGCTAACTTTACAAGGTTAGAAAGGCATGATGCAGATTATATACATAACCCAAGAATTAAGATTGATCATTTATTTTATGGGTTAAAACCATTTCTACTGATCACTCTAGAAATGGAAATAAGGGGAAGAAGGGAAAAGTTGAATATCCATCCTAAAGTAAATGTGGGAAGAAATACCCTGGCACTTTCTTGAAGGAAATGAGAGTCTGTTACAAGTGTGGTGAAAAATTCCACCAAGCTCATGATTGTAAGGGGAAGAAAGAAGCTACCTATGTTCAATGATACAATTGCAGGGAGATGGGAAATTATGCAAATGAATGTCCTAAGCGTTTGGGGAACTTACCTCAGAAAAGGCCAAGGGATCAAGGCCAAACTTATGCTATCACTACTACTGAGGTAGAAGCTCCGAAAGACGTGGTGGCAGGTAATTTAATGGTTTCCTCAAGTTTAGAAAATGCTTTATTTGATTCTCGATCATCGCATTGTTTCATATCTTCCAAGTTTGCTAAGAAAATTAGATATTTCCAATTTGATTTAACAAGGGAGTTGTCAATTAAAACTTCTAAGGGAAGTATCATCGCAATAAAGTTTTGTGAATCCGTTCCTATTAGAGCATATAAATGTTCTTTATTTGATGATCTCATAGCCATAACTATGATTGAATTTGATATAATGCTCAGTATGGATTGGATTTCAGACCATGATGCAAAGATTTATTGTAAGAATAAGAAGGTTATGATTTTTTATGATGATTATAAAGAACACCTTATCTTTAGAGCAGAATCATCACCACCTAATTCTTATCTAGATACACCCCTAGTAGCACAACTAAATTAAATTATTAGGGAGTAAGAGAATGAAATAAATGTGGGTAAGGAAAGGAATTTTCAAATAGAGGATGTACCTATTGTGAAAGAATATGTTTATGTGTTTCCAGAAGATTTACCTAGACATCCTCCAAAACGAGAAATTGAGTTTTCCATTGATTTAATTCCTGGTTCAAGGCCCATATCGAAGACCCCTTATAGAATGGAAACTGTGGAATTAGTGGAACTAAAGAAACAACTAGAGTAATTGAGTAATAAGGGATTTATTCTCCCCAGTGTTTCTCCATGGAGAGCCCCTATCCTTTTTATTAAGAATAAAGATGGATCTATGAGGTTATGTATCGACTGCAAGGAGATCAATGCTATAACAATAAAGAACAAGTATCACCTACCTCACATTGATGATTTATTTGACCAACTACATAGAGATCAATACTTTTCAAAGATTGAACTTTGATTTGGATACCATCAGTTGTGTATGAAGAAGGAATACATTCTGAAGAAATCATTTCGAACCAGTTACGGGCATTACGAGTTTACAGTAATGCCTTTTGGATTGACTAATGCACCCTCTATCTTCATGGATCTAATGAATAGAGTTTTCAAGGAATATATCGATTATTTTGTAGTGGTATTTATTGATGATATCTTGGTATACTCCAAAAGCTACGAAGATCATGAAAATCACTTTTGCATTATCCTGAAGACTCTTAGAAGACATGAATTATATAGGAAGTTTAGCAAGTGTGAATTCTGGCTTCATCAGATTTATTTTCTTGGCCATATTTTCTCTAAGGTTGGAATCTCCATTGATCCTTCAAAGACCAAGGAAATCCAAGAATGGACAGCACCAACGAGTATAACCGAGGTATGCAGTTTTATTGGTTTAGCAGGTTATTATCCACGTTTCGTCCATAATTTTGCCCGGTTGGCTAACCCATTAACAAGTCTCACACGAAAAGGGGTTAAATTTTTTGGAAAAAAGAGTGTGAAGAATATTTTGAAGAACCGAAGAGAATATTAGTCAATTCTCCTATATTGACTCTACCACTGGGGAATGATGGGTTTGTTATTTATAGTGACACTTCAAAGAAAGGACTTGGTTGTGTCCTTATGCAGAATGATAGGGTTATTGCCTATGCATCATGATAGCTAAAAATTCATGATAAAAACTATCCTACTCATGATCTTGAGTTAGTAGCTGTAATCTTTGCTTTGAATATTTGGAGACACTATCTCTATGGTGAAGAATGTGAGATATGTACCAATAAAAAGAGTTTGAAGTATATTTTCTCACAAAAAGAAATCAACATGAGGCAAAGGTGATGGATTGAACTACTCAAGGATTATGATTTCACTATACACTACCACCCAAGGAAGGCGAATAAGGTGGCAGATGATTTGAGTAGAAAATATCATGGAGTTTTGAACAAGATGAGAGTTGAAAAAGATCCTATATACATGGATCTAATAAAGATAGATATGAGAATAACCATGGAAGGTGAAACATCAATTATTTTTCAAATGGTTGCCAAACCATCTTTACTAGAATGGATAAAGAGTTCTCAGACCGATGATGAAGAGTTTAAAAAGAATATTAAAGCTGTGAATGATGGGAGATTGAGTGAATTTGTGTATGAAGATGGAATTTTGAAATTTGGGAAGAGACTTTGTGTTCTCGATATAACATATCTAAAAAGGGAATTGTTGGATGATTCTCATAGTTCCAATTTCTCTATACACCCTGGGAGCACAAAAATCTATAGAGATTTGAAGGAACATTTTTGGTGGGACAACATAAAGAGGGAGATTACTAATTTTGTGCAAGATGTATGGTTTGTCAACAAGTGAAAGCTATAAGGCAACAACCTGGAAGAGTCATGCAACCTCTTCCCATACCGGAGTGGAAATGGGATAATATTATGATGGACTTTGTCATGGGACTACAAAATAATCCTAGAAAAAATGATGCAATATGGGTCATTGTCGATCGTCTTACCAAGTCAGCAAATTTTCTTGCTATAAGAGAAGATTTACCACTTGAATGATTAACAAGACTATATATTAATGATGTTGTAAGACTTCATGGAGTACAACTATCGATTGTTTCTGATTGTGATCCATGTTTTACATTAAGATTCAGGAAAAGTCTTCAGAAATCCCTGGATACTGAACTTCGTTTGAGCACTGCCTACCACCCCCAAATTGATGGACAATCAGAATGGACTATTCAAACCTTAGAAGACATGTTGAGATCATGATCACTTGACTTTCAAGGTATTTGGGATTAATATTTAACTTTGGTAGAATTTTCCTATAACAATAGATTCCATTCAAGTATTCAGATTGCACCATATAAAGCGTTATACAGAAAGAGATTTCACACACCAAACCATTGGGATGATGTTGGTGAAAGAAAACTTGTAGGCTCAAAACTTGTAGAGGAAATGATGGAAAAGGTGAAGGTAATCCAAACCCCCATCAAAGCAGCTCAAAGTAGGCAGAAGAGCTATGATGACAACTGAAGGAAGGATTTTTAATTTCAGGTAGGAGATCTTGTTTTCTTGAAGGTATCTCCATGGAAGGGTGTTATACGTTTCAATAAGAAGGGAAAATTGAGTCCCAGGTACATCGGACCTTTCGAAATCCTAGAATGAATTGGGGATCTAGCTTACTGGTTGGAAATGCCACCAAGTCTCTCTAAAGTTCACGATGTGTTCCACGTATCACCTATGAGGAAGTAGAACTGGAACTCGATCTGTCTTATTGCAAAGAGCCTGTAAGGATTCTTGATACAAGAGAACAAGTACTGAGAAACCAGATGACTCGTCTGGTAAAAGTTCTATGGAGAAACCATAAGATGGAAGAGGCAATGTGGGAACCCGAGGAACTTATGATGAAGAACCATCTGAGTCTTTTTATGCAGTAATACTCTAGAAATTTCAAGGACAAAAGTATTTGAAGGAGGGGAGAATGTAACACACCAAGCTTCCATGGTACGCTTCTCTTTGAATAATACAGTAGCGTGTGTTGTACACAACCTTGAGTTCTATCACACCACAACCAATAAAACTAGCCGTTATGAATAGTAATACACACTTTTTGAAATTTTATAAATTTTATCTTTCAAAATGGACTTCATTTTTGGATTCGGAATATCGAAATTAGCTTAGGGTGAACTTTTGGTATTTTTCTGAAAACTTTCAATTTTTGATGAATAGTGAAAAACACTAAGTTATAGTTTAAAACCGAATTTTTATTTAAATAATTAATTATTTTATTTAAATCTATTTTAGGTCAAAATAGATACATAATACCAATATAAGTTCAATGTAATTTATTGTAGTTAGTTTATAATAATTTTAGATATATAAAAATTTTATTAAACTTTTCACCGTCTTTTACCCACCTCCTAGGAGAATTTTCAAATTCACATAAAACATAATTTTACTGCTTCTATGAGTGGAATTTAAAAAATATGAGATAAACGGTTGATATCAGTAAGTAAAATTTGGTTCAATAAGATGAAAATAATTTTTGGTGAATAGTAACTTTTTACTTTTAGTTACCACGGTTAAAATTGAATAGGGTAATTAAGGGTAAAAATGATATTATTATTACCCTAAAACATGTCATAATTATATTGGATAAGTATATTTCGACGAAAAACAACATTAGGAATAAAATATGAACCTATTTGGTCCACTTGGATTAGATTAGGACACTTATTATTATTTTATTTAAAGAAGAGTTAAAAGAGTTAAAATCAAAGTTTAATAAATAAAACATTTTTAATATAGGGTTATACATAAGATAAATTCGACTATAAATATTCATTGGAAATATAAAAATATTTACTACATAATGGTATTTTATTTATATTTTTTAGACATTAAATAATTTAATTTATTTATGAGACAATGATGATGCAGTAATTACCGTATTAATGAATGATTAAAATAATTGATATTATAAATATCAAAATAAATGTAATTTGAGATTTTTTATGAATTCCAATTATTTTATAGGTTAATATGACATATTAGGGTTGGTTAGATTAATTTTTTTATAAGTAATAATGCTGTTATGAATTTATAACAAAACAAAATACCAAATAGTGTCAAAATTGACATAAAAGAGTTTAAAACAAATATTATATCATTAATTTATATTCTATTCCTAAAAATATAAGGGTTGGACAAAGGACTTATATAATGATAGGTGTATCATTAATGAATCAATTTTGGTTCTATTGGAAGTATATAGTAAGTTTATTAACCATATAATATAAAAATACAAAGAGACATGGTAAATGTCAAACTATTTAACTAAGAGTTAAATCTAAAAGATAAAGTTAATATAGTGACCAAAACCTATCTAAAACCTATTTGTTGAGTGGTTTTCGACCCATCCCCACCTTATCCTTTAAATAATCTATTTTTAATCCACTATAAACCGAAAATTATTTTATTATAAAATAATATTTATAGCTTTTCCTAAGGCTCCCCTCACCCCTCTTATAAAAGGGCACCCCCCTTCTCTCTAATTCACACCTTCAAACCCATTTGACTCAGCAAAAATATACCCAAATACCCTCTCAACTATCATACCTTAATCCTAGAGTCCATCATTTAGTCATAAAGCCAACCTAAGGATCCCTTTTGATCAAATCAAAAGGAAGAACCCGAAGAAGAGGTACATATTTCATCACCTCTTTCAAGTTCCTTTCTCTTCCACTTTCTTTTTCTTTATTGTTTCCATTATAAAATAATAAATATAGTATATTCTATATAATATGATGTTATTATAAATATGTTACAACCAAATTCATTATTCTATCCATCCTTTGAATGACATGTCACCATACGTGCGTACGTACGGCTTACCGTCTCCACATCGTGGTGTAATTGTTATTCAATACATTATTATTTTGATGGGTATAATAATGATGTGTAATTGATGTAAATAATAAATATAACATGATAATGATTCTTTATATATGATATACCATACAATTATATATTATTTTAATATCAAAATAATGATATTGTCACTCGTGTGTACGTACGAATTACCGTCTCCATGAACGCGAGGAGATTCATTCCCCATCATATCCATTCAAGACTAATTTTATTTAGTTGATCAAAAATAATGTTTAAAGACTTGATATCATTATGTATATTAATAATATAAATCCCATCCATAATAAATATGACTCACATAACAAATAATATAATGGAAAATGAATCCGTTAACACCTGAAACAACGATAATACTAAGATATTATTAACAATGTAATGTTAAAAGATCATATATGATATCATATTAATGTATATGATTCTTGTATAATTTAATAACAATTATTTAACCATTATACAGGAGGTTAATCTACCCTCAACCATGGAAAAGTACAAGGTAAGGGTTAATTTCACAATCTCTTCATTATCCGAGGTTGTTTATATGTAATTATATACTGGGATATCTTTATCATCCACATCCATGTTTCTTAAAAATGTATTTCAAAACATTATTACTATTTTATAAACTATGGGTTAAAGTATTTTATACCATTTTTAACTTTTTATAATATGTTTATAAAGGAACATTTCCATCATTTTCTAAATAAGGTCGTTTTTAACCTTTTTGACAAAATTAAGGTAAGATTGTATTTTTTTAACATATAAGGTGGGTGCAGCTATTTTACACCATTATAACATCATCAAAGATTCCCCTACAATATTATAATAATATTTTCAAAATAAATGTTTTATTAAATGATTTCAAAGTAGAAAGAGATATTTCTCTAAAAATGGTTTTGATTTCATCTATGTCAACATCCTTTGATGAATTTTAAGCTTATTTGAGGTTGATTTATTATGATACAAAACTTCCATATTGTATTGAAGGTTTTATGATATTTTTGACTGTGGATGTGTTATTTTTATACCATTCATGGTTTGTGGATAAATTATTGTCATTTCGTATGCTAGTTTTAATACGAATGTTTATGTTATATTTAAACCTGTTCATATGAGGAATACATTGGACTTAGGAAGTGATGGGTGGAGCCCGCTATAGCTCCTCGATGCATCGGTAGGTCTCATGAGACAAACTAGTGTCTTGGAACTAGGCCTTGACAAAATCTTATTTACAGTCTTGGCACAAGGCCTTGACTATGTGGTTATGATAGTCTGGCATTATGCATTCCATCATTATGAAAGTGGTTATTGATATTACATGTGATTATTCTACTAGTATAATATCCATGTGAATAAGTAAATGGAATTATTTCATTTTATTTTTTCCATATTATGCTTAATTTCATGTTTACAAGGCTTTTGTTTTAGTTATACATTGAATTAAATGTTTGTGCTTATTTATGAAAGTTTCTGCTATATTGTTATCATTACTGAGCATCTGACCTCACCCCTTTCTATGTTTTATTTTTTCCAGGATATGAAGAAGTATTTTATGACTGACCTGGAGGGATAGTCTGAGGGGATACGAGTGTGGACAATGGAGACTATGTTGTTGTAGTTTTTCCCTTTATCATGTAATGTAAGACTTATGAATGTATCTAGTGTTTCCAAGGATACTAAACTAATCGGTCTTTCGAGACTTGATCATTTGTGATCATGCCAATGTTATGTAATAATGCACCAACTCTGGGTAACTGGGGTCGGGGTATTACAAAAGATAATCGCAGGAGTAGTGGAGGCGGGTCTTAGTAGTGAGCCTCCTCTACACCATCTTTTACAGCAGGTAATGTGCCTATGACTTGATATTAGTGTGGTGATGGAGGACACACTAGTTGTTCTTTTCCTATGCCCATCAAGATGTGCAATATATGTGGGCATGTTGGTCATCTACAATTCTTATATAATATAATGACAATGTCTTGTTATGGTTAGGTTTTGTTAGCTATAAATGCTGTTGCGTTGAAGTTAGAAGATTCAAATACTACAGGGATCTAGCCACAAGTCTCAAACATGATGCATTTTCACGTACTATACGAGTTTCCAGCAGAAGATAATGCAGGTCTCACAATAGTGAGTGGTACTATCATTATTTCATATTTAGTTTAAATTGATTTATTTGATACTAGTGCCTCCAAATCATTTATATCTGTACATTTTGTTGATGTTCTTAAACTTCCAATACAACTTATGTCCTTTAAAATGGAGTTAGAAGAACCTCTTGGTATGAGGAAAGAGCTGGGGTTTTGGTGTCCTTGTTGTTAACGATAGCCGATACAGAGTTGGTCTGAGATTTTCTCATTGTTTATTTAGATCTGTTTGACATTTTCATTGGTATGGATTGGCTTGTCGCTCATTGAGATGAGGTTGTTTGTTATCATCCGTGCATTTCGTTTTTTTCTTCCAATGGGGGTTATCATGTGTTTTATGGGGAGTAGGACCCATGTCAGTTCATGCAGGACCTTCCCACCCAGATCTCAGGAGTTTTTTGGTTTCTATTGCATTTGATTCTGATGATGTTTATTCTATTGATGATTTTACCATTTTTGTTTTAGACTTTCCTAAAATTTTCCCAGATGATTTCTCTGGTCTTCCTCTAGAGAGAGAGGTATAGTTTATGATTGATCTAGTTCTAGGTACGTAGATGATATTGATACCGTCCTATCGTATGTAACTTACATAGATGACAAATATCATGATTCAATTGGACAACCTGTTATAAAAATGTTTCATTCACACTAGTGTTTTGCATTGGGAAGACTCAATAATCTTTACTAAGAAAGAAGACGATTCAATTCATTTATGTGTGGATTATAAAAAGTTGAATTAGGTAATGGTTAGGAATAAATATCCTTTTACTCATATAGATGATTTATTTAATCAATTTAAGGGAGAAAAGTGGTTCTTGAAGATTGATCTTCAGTCAGGTTATCATCAACTCCGAGTTTGAGAGTTTGATATAATGAAGACAACCTTCAGGAGAAGGTATAGACATTATGTATATCTTGTGATGCCTTTTGGTAAGAGTAACACTCCTTTAGATTTTATAGATTTGATGAATCAGATATTCTATCGACATCTCGACACTTTTGTGGAAGTGTTCATGGATGATATTCTGGTTTATTCAAAATCTGAGAGTGAGCATGTGCACCATATGAGTTTGGTTCTGGAAATTTTGAGAAGTCACCATATATATGGAACGAATTCAAAATTTAGTTTCTGGATTCAAGAAGTTATGTTATTGGGGAACAAAATTTATAAGCATGGATTATCAGTTGATCCAAAGAAGGTAAAAGATGTTTTGTCATGGAAGGAACCACAAAATATTTTGAGATACAAATATTTCTTGGTCTTTTTGAATACTACCAATGGTTCATCAAGGATTTCTCTAAGATGGCATCATCTTTGACTACTCTTACCAGGAAAGTAGCTAAATTCACCTAGGATACACAATGTCAGTCTTCTTTCAATGAACTGAAAATGATTCTGACATCGACTCCTATTATGATCTTACATGAGCATAGTAAGGGATATATGGTGTTTTGAGATGCTACAAGTGCTATTTTGGGATGCATACTTATGCAGGATATCCATATGGTAGCTTACGACTCTCATCAACTTTGACCGCATGAGAAGAATTACCCCACTCATGATTTAGAGTTTACTGTAGTCATGCATGATCTTAAGTGTTGGTGGTATTATCTCTTTGGAGAGAAGTTCACTATCTTCTATGATCATAAGAGTTTGAGTTATATATTTTATCATAAGGACTTAAATCTCAAGTAGAGATGATGGTTAAGATACATTTAGACATTTGACTTTGATATTGCCTACACCCTGAGAAAAGGTAATGTTGTCATAGATGCTCTTAGCAGGAAAGTACCATCACAGGATTTTATGGAATCGAATGAAGAGTGGAATCTTATGGGGATTTTCACTCAGTTTCACCTATATGCTCAGGATGATGTTTTAGGCATGGTTCAGTCCAGTGTTCAGTTACCATCATCTCTCTTAGAGTCTATCTTGTAGATTCAGTAGTGGGATTATGAGTTTCAAAAGACTTGAGAAATCCTTTATGGTGGGGAGACCATTCCTAGTTGGTCTCTTTCTTCAGATGGTATGCTTCATTATGGGAAAAGGATTGTCATCCCAACAAATGTGAGGAGTTAAGTATTGTTTTATTTCCACAACTCTTCATGGGCTATATATCCAAGCACTATGAAGATGTATTATCACATGAGGTGGTGATTTTGGTGGTCGAGTATGAAGCGTGACATCACGGTGTTTGAGTCTTGCTATTACACCTACCAATACATAAAGGCAGAACACTTGAAACCCTCTTATTTTCCTTAGCCTCTTATAGTTATTATTTGGAAATGGGATGAGGAAACCATGGATTTTATTGTTGGAATGCAACATACACCCTGAGGGAAGAATTTTATCTAGTTGGTTGTTGATTGATTGCCGAATTCTTCCCATTTCATTCTGATCAGAGACACCACTAAGGTTGAATATCTGGGTAAGATGTATATGAAGGAGATTGTGAGGTTACATGGGAGTCCTTCTTCCATTGTTTCAGAAAGGGATCCTAGGTTTACCTCAAGTTTATAGATGAGTCTTTAGGAGGAAATGGGAACTTAGATCAAGTTGAGAACAAATTACCATCAATAGACAGATGGTCAAATAGAGTGAGTAATTCAAATCCTAGAGGATATGCTTCGCACCTTTGTCTTGGATTTTTAAGGATCACAAGATAGTCCTATGGGACTAGTTGAGTTTGTTTATAAAAATAGTTATTAGTCATAAATAAGAATAGATCCATTCGAGGTGTTGTATGGTCTTCTATGAATATCACCTATATGTTGGGAAGAGGTGGGTGAAGTATCTTTAGTTGGACCAAGTTTTCTTCAAGAAACATCCATGATGATTTAGGTCATGTGACAATGTCTGGTTATATCCTAGATTCAACAAAAATCATATGTGGATCAGTGATGTCATACTTTGGATTTTTTCATAGGTGACTTGGTCTTCCTAAAAGTTTCTCCTCATTTAGTCCACTGTTACCTTGTAAGATAGGGAAAGTTGGATCTGAGATATATTGAACCATTTGAGATCACTGAACAACTCTAACAGGTTGCTTATCAGTTAGGTTTTCTAATTCAGTTGACAAAAATTCATGATGTTTTGCACGCATCTCAACTCAGGAAGTATCACCCTGATCCCGCTCACATTCTGAGTTGGGAGGAAATTGAGTTAGAGCTAGATGCATTTGTTTTTGAGGAACTAGTTGTGATCTTTGAATATCAGATGAATTTTGTGCATGGGAATTCGATTCCATTGGTTATAATTCTATGGAAATAAGGATCAGATTCTTATGAGACTTGGGAACATGAATTGTTGATGAGGGAGTAGTGGACTCATCACTTTTCGAGGATTACATCTTCTACATGACTTCCCGAGGATGGGAGGTCTTTATGGTGGGTGATTTGTAACATATTTTTACATTTATCAGGCAAGTTTTTACATCCCTCCAAGTTTCCTTATGGTTCAATTCTTTAGAAGTGGTTTTTTGGATTTTTTATATGCTGTAGAATAGTTACATGCTATGTAAATATGTTACACATAGTGTAGTGGATGCTGGATACCAATTGTGAAAGGGGAGATACTGATGTGAAGGGTTACATGTTGTGACTAAGGCTTACATGATGTGACTTGCTAAAAGTTCAGTTTTTAAGCTGAGGTGATAGGGTTTTCAGCATACTAATCTAGCATGGACTTCATGACTTGAACATGGGTTACATGTCGTGACTCAGCCTATGCCTAGCTTTAAAACATTAATTTGGATGTTTTTCTCAATCCTTTATTTCTAGACTCCTCCACTATCAAATAGATACTCTTACTAGGTGATTGTTAGAGGCACCTTTCCTTCCGGATTGGACCATTCGATGTCCAATCTCCATTGTGAGTATGGTGCGTCTCTCTAGGTGAGTAAACTTCTCACTTCTTCCTTGGTTTTGACCACGGTAGCACCCTGGGGTTATTTTATCAGATCTATTGATCTAAGTTGGATGTTCCTTGTTGTATTATTCTAGGTCCATTGCAAGATATTGTTTTGGAGGCCTTTCCCTGGTTAGTTGTGGTGCGACAGATGTCCGTTCTCGAGGTACGTGGGTTTTCTTCTATCTTCTAGGCCCTTGTTTTCTAAATTAAATCAATGCTAATATGTATTGGCTTGATTCTAGGGTATTCACTGGTGTGTTTAGTTTTTGTTTTTGGTGGATTCCATTGCGGGCTTGTGCGACCCGAGTTTTGAGGTAGGTGGTTCCGCCTCTAGCCTACATTGATGAACTTGAATGTTTTTCTTATAAACTATTTCGTATGTTGAAATTTTCATGGTTGTTTTTTGTGTGTTGAAAAGGATTTTTAGTGAAATATGGGTTTTCCCTAGTTATTGATAAATGGAGAGAAAATGGGTATTTTCAAGCATTGAAATGGAAATTTTGAAAGGGTTTTGAAATGGTTTTCAAAGCATTGAAATGATTTGTGAAAAAGAGATCATGGGTTACCTTGGGTACTTAGGTGGAAGGTTTAGCATGGGGATATCGTCCACTGTTTTGTGATTATCAGGGGGGTTCGTCTTGGTTCTTTCCTCTATTTCCTAGGCCGTTTGTTCTAGGGGATCAATATTGAAATTTTTTTTGGGGGGGGGGGGTTTACTCATGAGGTATTCCTCTACTTTCTAGGCATGTGTTCTAGGATCATATTTGTTCACTTGATTATTATGGTATGAATAGTCTACTACTGGGAGCTATAGTATTCCTTGGTGTTGTGATACACGTGATTTTTTTTTGTATTTCTTGGCTTTCTTAGTTAGCCTCGAACTGTATGTTTATGCTTTAGAAAAATGTGCATTAAAATTGATATACCAGATTTTGTTTAGAACTATGAAAAAGGTAAATTATTACCATGTTTTCTATAAAACTACTTTACTAATTATCATGACATGTTTTAATTTAAAATAAGAATACATTATTTGTTATATATATACTTGTTATGGAACACCTGGGTAGGATCCTACTTAGCCTATTAACTCTCACCCTGTGCACCTCTTTGGTGGTGTGTAGAACTTTTTCTGTCTTCCAGTGTAGGGAAAGGAAAGGTTTTGTAGTGAGGTGGAGAGGTTTGAGTCAGCTGTTTGGGTAGCTGATGGTGAGATGGTGGGAATCTATCTCCACCATCATTTAAATTATAATTTTGGTTTTTAGTCCTTTGAAATTGGACTTGTCTTAGAGTTTTTAGCTAACTTTGTAGTTTTCTGTTTCCACTATTTTCTTACAATTATGGAATATATATTCATTAGTTTTTCACTTTAACTTTCTTGGTGTATATATGTATGCCATGTGGCTATTCAGGTTGGAAAAAAAATCATTCCCTCTATTATGTTGTTTGATGCATGGGTGCTTGTTTCCATCCCATGGGGATCAGGAATGCCCTTTGGGTATGTGATAGAATAGGTCGGATGCTGGGTTTGAGGGAAAACCAGGTCGGTTTGTCATAATAAAAGTATTCCAAAATTATAAAAACTAGGATCACTAGATCTCTCATTAACAAAAAAATATCATCAGTTACTTAAAGTATTATCTCTAAAATCCTAATAAGAAAAAAATATCCTTAACCAAAAACATCATAATCTCAAAAGTTTTCTAAACACTACTATAATACCAAATGTGATATTCCCAAACCTATACTCCCAAATCTAGTGCAGAAATCATAAAATTTATATTAATATCTTTGATATGAATAAACATGACATGATTTCATCTATCCAAAACATATAACATCAAACTGAAATATTGGATCACTTACATACCCAATGAAATTTTTAGGATTATATATTTGTAGAATTACGAAACATTAATACATATCATATTTTATACAAAATTATAAGACTCTTATCGGGCTTTACACGAGATATACTCTTAAACACGACTATTCTTTATTGATATTCTACTCATCACTAAGCCTATGAATTTATTTTAAAATGTTGGTTGTGTAAAAAATTTCTCTATAATGGTATTTGAAATAAGAAGTAAAATCCTTCATCTTTTCAAATGATAAAAAAAATCCTTTCGAAAAAATTTCCTTTTATACCAAGTATAAAACATTTGATATAATAAATATATTCCCTAAAAAATAATTTAGGGATTTTTAAAATCCATAAAAGAGATGATTTTAAAAACATTAAAAGGCATATTATCTTGAAAATATAACATCCTTTAAAAAAATTATATCATTTTAAAACATAATATACTTTTAAATAAATCAATATTTCTCCTTTAAAACATCACAACTTTACTTTTGAAAATAATATCTCTTTATGGAATATAATCATAATGAATAATAATTATGAAAAATATGCGGAAACTAGTAGTATTAAAGGTCTATACATAATTTTTTATGACAAAGTCCCCTTTTGAGGTTCAGGGTTAACTCCCCATTCCTCATATTTATAATAAATACCCAAGTGAAAAATTTTAAATAATACATTTTTTAAATCTTTCATTTCTCATTAGAATTACATTAAAAATAACCTTTAAAAAAAATCACATATTTGTAATTTATTTTCAAATGGGAAAATAATTATATATTTAATAAATTTTAAAAAAGTATTAATTAAAAAAGAATTCATACTCTCATAATGATTATAAATAATTTAAACATTCATATGAAATAATTAAAAATAATTATTGGAAATTAAACTTAAACAAATACTTTTTTAAACATTTATGAAATGTAAATGATAAATATAGTGCATATAAATACCTATAACAATGAATGAAATTTATAGAATGAAATTTGAATTTTTTACATAAAATAATATATTTATCACTTTAAAATCATCCTTTAATTGATGAAAAAAAATTCCCTTTTAAGAACTGGTATAATTTAAAATGGGAAATTTAAAGAAAGCAATCAAATCGAATACTTAAAAAAATTATTCTTTAAAAATATGTATTTTAATAAAAATATATTTTCCTAAAAATAAGGGTTTTACAAAACATGAAATAGAAGTTTATAGAAACCATATTTTTCCATTGTAAATAGGAGGGTACCTTGAAAACATTAAAGATGATATTTAAAAAAAATAAATCCATTACAATTAAGCTTTTGAAAAAAGGATATAATTTTAATAAAAGTATTTTTATATTAAATTAGGGGTTTTTAAACTATAAAATAGGATTTTATCATAAATAATTTTCCCTTACCTTATAGAAGGTTGTTGAAATCAATTTGGAATAACCCTAGGACTTCTATTGTGAAACTATCCTTCTTTAAAGATAATCACATTAATAGACTTCTTTCTTTCTCACTTTCTCTCTCCTAAACTCGAATCTAGAATGATATAACTAGGGATTTTAAATATTAATTTAGATAGTATGTAACCGTAAAGTAAAGTGATTCTTAAATATCCTATTAGAGATTTTATAATTTATATTTAAATATCTTGTATAAAGGTTCCAATACCTCATCTTCTTAAATGCTAGATATATGATATAATCTCATTTACAAAGATGTTTTTATAAAATATAATTTCAGTTATCATCCCTTCTTATCTAAGGAATCATAAAATGTCTCCAATATATAAGGATAAACAATCATGGATGTATAAAACCACATAAATATATTTTCTAGATTAGTCTAACTATTTGATAATAAATAAAAATCATAAAATGATGCTTTTTTGGGTGGCCTAGTTTTGATATCTTACTGAACAATTTGGGAACAAAAATAGAGAATAAAGAGATAAAAATAGGGTTTTATAAATGATGATGATCTTATTTGTGTCATGTATCATTTATTTGATCTTCTTTTCCAACAAAAATGGCATGTAAAATGATATTTAAAATATTTATATTCCTTTATACCATCTAAAAGTTTATTGAAAATATGATGTAATAGGGTTTAAAACTAGAATTATGCACTTACCTTTATGTGCCTTTAATTTTACCATTATACAAGCTTACATGACCCTTACACAACTCCTTTTAAGTTTCTTTTACCCCTATATCTGGTCTTTATTAACTTTATGTGGGTTTGTGTACCCTTATGATGGTCTTCAAGTACCTTTATATAGATCCTGATTACCCTTACGTAAGTACCCTTTCAATGAGTAGTACCCTTATCTGGGGACCCTGATATGGGAGTTCCCCTTATGTAACCGGATTCTACCCATACATAGCACTTCATCTTACCTTTAATCAATGATTAAAACCACAGGGTTAACCTTACATAGTAGTGTGGTACCATTATATAACTACAACACTAACTTTACATTGTGGGATGTACCTTTACGCATGTGAGGTTTCAGGGAGCTACCCTTATATAGAAAGCATAACCTTTACATGGGGTATAGGGTTAGAGTTTAACTTTATCACATGGATAATAGAACCCTTATACAACTAAAGGTAAATCTACTTTACCACTAGAAAATATATGAAAATGGAAATCTACATTTACACAAATTCTTCTTCAATACAGTAAATTTTTAACAATTAAATTTTAAAAATTTAATCTTGTAAACTATAAAATATTTTAATTTTTATATTCCATTTATATTATTAATACATTTTTTGTTATGTTGATATAATTATGTTATAAATATATGTACAAATTAATCATTTTTTAAAAATATATTTATTTCCATCTTCTTATAATTATACCACTTAACATTTTATAATGTCTTATTTACTTAATATATGTTATAATACTATCAAATCAATATTTTGTTAATAATACTATTTATATTCTTTATTTTAATTATTTATTTAAAATCTATATATTTTATTTTTACTGAAAATTTTATATCACCATTACAATTTATATTTTTTATTTACTATAATTTATCATAGTCTCTCTAAATAATTTATAATTAATATTATAAACATTCATTTGAATAATATAATTTCAAATATGGTTAATGTATTATTAAATAAGTTCTAATTAACATATCATCCTATGTTAAAAAACAACATTTTGAAGTAAAATAAAATCAATTATGGTTACATATATGTTTTGAAATACTAACATTTTAAATATGACAACATGTTTAATAAAAATATACCCATAATATTTATTGGAAAATAATAATAAAATATTTAAAATAGTACTTTTATAAGTTGAATACTTAAAATTGACTCATTCAAAAAATTTATATTTTTTATAGAAAAGTATTTAATTTTGAAAATGAATCTTTTTGTTAAAATACAACTTAGTTTGTTTTAATTCTAAGGCAAGCCATTAAATATAAATTTATTTAAATGAAATTTTATTCAAGAAATCTTGACATATCACATATTCCCATGAAACATGAATAAATGAAATCAATCATAAATTAGAAAGAATATGAATTTATATTAAAGGGATCCCCTACCTCTAAAATGAAGTTACCACCAAAGACATGCCCCACACGCCCTCGAACTAGCCCATCCATGCCTTTTATAAGACTTCATCAACTCCTGATCTCTTTTCTCACACTATACAATATGAATAATTAGTTATCTATTTATCCAAAGAGGAATATTCACCCGAAAACTCACCAAGACTCATCAATTCATAGAAACTATGCCCAATGCCATTCATTTTACCTTCTGTGACATCCTTTAGTCAAGCTAGTAAAAATCCCCATCATCCTCACCAAATTCCACCATGATCTAATGGAATAAATTCCAAAAACTAGACCATGTATTACCCAAAAGCACATTTTAAAAAAGGGGAACCACAAAAGAGGAAGAAAAATGATAAATATAAATAGAAATGTTTCATAATTTCACTAAAAACATCCCCTGGAATGGGAGAACCATGGGAGGAAGGGTATGGAAGAGGTTGACTAGAATAGACCTACCTTGACATCCCTAATTCCTAAGTACCCCTGGGGGATGACCCCAAAATGATGTGTCTTCTCTTTATTAAAAAATTCACCTAGGTGTCAGTCACAATGTGATAAATAAGGTTACATCCTAACACACATATTCACTTGAAAATATCATAGCATGAACATAGTTCACGACATGATGCTCCAAAGAAAGACGACCTGACTCATGACCAACCTTTATCAATGACTTAAATATGGGTCACTGAGGAAAAAACATTACATGCATAATTATTACACCATATTAAATGAATATTCATTACATATAATTATGATACATTCCAAAAATATAAATTATCAGGGTCTTTGGAAACTTGGATACATAAATAAGTGACATATAAAATATCTACATCATCTCCCACAAAGTTCTTCTCAACTAAAATCCTTCTTAGACATATCATACTTAATTGTTTTTAATATCACGTGGAAAAGGAAACATAATCAAGGGTGAGATGATATTATTATTATGAATAAACAAGGGAGATATCAATTAATGTTCATTTTAATCATAACATTGGCATAAGGGTATGAGAAAATGATATTAACATTTGAAAATAATAGAAAAAAATTCATATACCATAATAATGAGTGATAAAATAGAACTTGGTAGTCCATAAGACATTAATTATAAAAGAATCAAAGAATATGATCCATAAGACCATAAAATTATCATAAGATCATGTCATAAAATAGTTTCATAAAGTTTTACATAATCATAATCATAGAACCTCATTTATAGGCTACCCACTATGATATTCATCACATGGTGGGCATGGGCTAACCACATGTATACCTGATTTGGGATTAGGATAACCTTATATGTACCCTTATTGGGACTAGGATAACCTACTATGTACCCCTTGATATCATAAACCAATAACATTTACCCAATGCATTATAGTACTATTATATACCCACATGTATCATAATCATAATCCTTTCATATATATGACACAATATCATAGAAATATTTATCATTACATCATATATTAACCTATTGAAAAGAAATGGATTTTATCAGTATTTCATCAGAATAATAAAAAATAATCCATATAAATAATATGTATGGTATCATAGGATCATATCCCCAGTTAATCAAAAGTAACATCAAAGGATGTTATCATAAATGGAAATGGTCTTTAATAGATCACTGTAATATTTCTTGAGGAAAAATACCCTTTTAATTTTGAAAACACTTATTTAAAATCTAAATTTTTTCAAAATATATAGGGAGAAATTTTCATTAAAGAGAACAATGTAAAATTTCAAGGGATTATTCTAAACATTGAGTGGTCTTGATCATGGGAAAATCCATTTAAACAGTATATGTTAAAACTAATCTTTTATTCACACCTTTGGTAATAAGTACCATATTCAGAAAACAACAAGAAGATTCATTTTTAACCATTTTATATAAAATAAAAAATTGTTTGAAATAAATTTAATCAATAATTTGATAATATTAAAAATATTCTATAAAACATTTATTTTTAATATGTATATGTAAGAAAATTATTCTCGATCGAATAGAAAAAAATTTGTTTTCTTTAAAAAAATTATTTCATACCTTTAAGTACCTAGAGAGAAGAAAATGAAAAAAACTTGTGATTAACAAAAATAACTATAGGATAAGAAAATATATAATATTTTTCATAGATAGGTCATATAATTTCATTATCAAAATATTTAAGCTTAAACAATCCCTATAAAAAATGAGATTATAACATAAAACTCTTACCACAAGTTTGACTTGATTTTTAAGCTCTCTAACTTCGATTATAATAAATTTAAATTTATAATAATTTTATATAAAAACAATATCAATACTTATAATACCATAAATAGTTTAATTATAACATATTATCACCCATTCATTAAACATTATTTATTAAAATCTCTATTTCAGGTGATAACTATTTCATTTTTTATTTATATTTCGGTTCATTTGGTTTGATCCTTGAATATTGATGATGGATCCATAATATATACATTGTTAATCATGTACTTTATATTATATTATTACATAATATCATTATAATTTAACATTATTTAATCAATCATCTTGTAAAAATTATTATATCACTCATGTAGGTGGTAAAACTGACCTAGACAAGAGCATATTATAAAGATCGAATGAGTAATAAAATTATATTTTATAATCATAATATAAAAATTAAATAATATTATTCATTTAATAAGTATTTTAGATATTTATTATATTTATTTATATAACCGTTCATAAAAGGTATAGAATGAAACATTAATTACCCCATTCATGAAGATGATAGTCCGTATGTACGCATAAACACTATTTTTATTTTCTAATAATAAGAAGGAAAGAAATATAAAAAATATTTTATCATTATAGAGTTATAATTATAGAATAAATATCATATATATTTACTAAATCCATCATTATAACTAGAAATTAGAGGGAGTGATAAAAAATGAAACATATCACTTTGTGGAGGCGATAGTCCACACATACACATGGAAGATACTTTCATTTCCCAATTGATAGAAAGGAGGTGGAAAATGATTATGAAATCATCATAATAACATATAAATATATTTATGATACTATATTAATTATATTATATGGATAAAACATGTTTATAGTATATGTAAGAAGAAATATAATCGTAAGACCTTGATTAAGATTTATAACTCTCCTTTGAGTGACTTCCTTTGAATTACACCTTAATCCTTGAAAGATTGGTCTTATAATAAGACCAAGGGATATATAATTAATGGAAAAAAGCTAATAATGTTTTGGGGAAGTTATTTTATGGTATATAAGTCTTCAAATACATAAATAATTGAGGATATAAAGCGTCCTTTTATAAGTGAGGGAGATGACACATAGGGAAATAATAAAATGATTTAAATAATATAAATTCATTTTATTGTGAAAGTGGAACCAAATTAAAAATAATTAAAATTTAATATAAAATATGGAATAATATCTTCAATTAATAAGAATTAGAAAAATTTTATCTAGCAATCATACCCTTATCTCTTAGTTTAACCCCTCAGTAAAATCGTTTTAACCTTAATTGTGATTACAATTTTTTACTATTTTTACTATTAATATAACCAAAAAAGAAATTTACATTAGTATAATATATGGAAATTATAATTCCAAATATTTAATCCATTTTAACAAATTCAATTTCTGTAAGTGTAAAAATTAAATTTAAAAAAAATCATGCAAAGTAGAATGAAAACATGTTTTTAGAAAAAAATGAATTTTAAGCATAAAAATGAATTGATTTTTATTAATTACCCTATAAAAACTATAAAATGAATGTTAAAATATTTTATTGAGTTTATAATATATATTTCATTAAAAACATTAATAATTTATTATTTATTTAATTTAGTATGATAAAAATAATTTTCATATAGAAAAAAAGTTTTATGAAAAATAACATTTTTACCTTCAAATAGTTTTATCATAATTATTAACATTTAGATATAGAATGTATATATAATTATTAATTTATTAATATAATTTATCAATATATTTTATTTAAATCTGTTTTTAATAGTGATCACATTTTTTTTAGATAAAATTACATAACAAGTAGAAACATACATTTCTTTAAAAAACAGATCTTTTAATATTTAAATAATTTTATTATAATTGAGTGTTTATCAATACATTTTTTCATCCTAAAAAATTATAAATGTATTTATTAATTTATTTAATCCTACTCATACCTTCCAATACAATGACTAGTTTATAAAGGCATATTATATATTCATTTAGACTCTCGGTTGGGTGTAAAACATGCTATCAAATACATAAAGTTTATTTCAAATGAAATACATATAAAATATTGATATGTTACATACCAATCCCATTAAAATTAATTTATCCCTTAAAATTATGTTACTCTGATGCAAAAAATGAGTATATTTCTACTTTATCACAATATTGGGTTACCATATAGCTTCGTCAAATTTTTGATTCCTCTAGATAAATTTAACTAGGTGAGTAGTCCTTTTCCATAACAGTTTATCTCTATAACCCAAGATTTATACTAGTTATTATTCATATAAAATATAATATTCCAATTTTACAACTTCAAATATCATTATATATGAAGTATCAAGTATGTACTTCCCCAAAAGTGATATATAGAACATATCATGTACTTGAGAGAGGTTTTATGGAAACACTAAAGATAAGAAAAAATCATGATCCGATCAAGAATGTAAAAAGGGAAAATATTTCTAAGGATTATATTTCCTTAATTTATGAATCTCATAACCTTATTCCATGGGGAAATTATTAGGAATACCTTCTCATTAAATTTTAATTCTAGATCTCACTGAAGATTATATTCATTACTCTTATATTGACTCTGAGCTTCCTTGATGTGTTGCTAAATGACTCTAAAATTATATGTCATTTACTTATCTAGATCAGGTACTAATATATTTCTTCCTCTAATATCATACCATTATGTCAGAGTTCCACACTTCTTTCCATATAGGTTATAAAATGGATCCATCTGAATGATTGTGTGAAAAATATTTTTATAAGATAATTCAATAAGAAGAAGGTATATATCCTAAAAAACTTTGAAATCCATAAAATGGAATATTATCACATTCTATAGGGTTTTAATGGTTCTATTAGGCTAACCATATATATAAATAGAATATAAGTCACTAAAACACCGCTCAATATCGAGATCTTTTTGAAGACTTCTTCAGAACTTTGAGGTAAAACTTGGGTCTCGATCAGATACAATATAATGGGGAACTCCATGAAATCTTAAATTTTTTTAATATATATCATGGAAAGTTGATTAATAGAGAAACATTTTATAATATAAATGTATTTTATTTACTTTATAAGGTGATCAACTAAAAACCAAATAAAATTATGTCCTTTAGATGTTTTGGGGAGTCCGATGATGAAATGCATGGTGATGTTTTCACATTTCCATTCTAGTATAGGCAATGGTTATAATATACCCTTAGAATTTTATCTCCCAACCTTAACGTAATAACATACCAAACATCGATATACAAACACTACAATATCTCTATTCACATTTTCCAACTAGAAATACTATTTTAGAACTCTCTACATCTTCGTGCTTCTAGGATGAGTATTGAATGATGAGCTATGAGATTATTCCATCCATCCAATGGCCTGAAGGCCTTCATTTTTATTGATTTTTGATAATCCACCTTTCAAGGGGTGATGTGGAACCCTTACAATGCTTGTAGGTGTAAGTATTACATGGCGCGTAGGCCTTAGAGGAATTCATTGCCCGTAGGCTTCAAACATTACATACAACCCAGACTAACTACTTGGAACTACTCTTCCCCAGTATCTTCATCGTGAAATAAGCTCTCCACATTTGCATGGCTGTTCGGCTTGGCATTCTCGTGCATGCACAGGCTTGTCCCGATGGTAGGTGCCATACCCTCTCATTCTTGCAATCCATTTAGATTCTGCTGTGGTGAAAGCTCCTTTGCTCATCCTCCTCATAGAGCTTGTTCCTTGTAGGTTGTATGGTTTTCATCTGCACTTAAGGTGGCCCGAAGGCCTTGAAGTGTCCTGAAGGCCTTACTGACCTGAAGGCCTGGGTGGCCCAAAGGCCTTAAAGGACCTGGAAACCAAATTGGTGTCCCGAAGGCCCAAACAGGGGCATATTCCCAGCTGCTATAGTACCTGCTACAATACCTGCTACAATACTGCTACAGTACCCTAGGAATTATGCCTACACCTGGATTTGATCCTAGGTCACTTGGATGCACTTACGAAGTCCTTACCAACTGGGCTAAGGCTCGTGTGATTATTCCAATAGTTCCTTATTTAAGTATGGTATTGATGAGACACATACTCATTTCTTGAACCTTATAATTCCATCACAATCAAGGTTGAGATCATGAGTATTTCTCACATTCTTTTTCATCCCTACATCTTCATTTTGTACCTATTTAATCTTCACATGGATAGATAATTGAACACTCATTTAAAAAATATAAGTTCCCTCACTTTCTTTAATATTTCATAGTATATCCTTTGAAAATCCTAAAATATTATATATTTTGTGATCCTAATCATAGATAAGCCAACATGATCCTCTCAAATAAAATCATCATCCACCTAGTTTTCTTTCTTGGAGTGGTAATGTATCAAGTAGTCATAATCTTTAATCAACTCTAGACATATTCTTTGGTTCATATTAAACTCTCTCTAAGTGAATATTTACTATGAAATTTTATGAACAGTATATATGATACACCTTTATCCATAAATATAATCCCTATTTATATTTAATGCAAAAATCACCATATCAAAATCCAAATCATGAGTTGGGTAAATTTTCTCGTGAACCTAAAATTGGTGAAAGACATATTCTATGAATAAATAATTTTATATAATAACACTTCCCCAACTATTATTCGATGCATTACTACAATTCACAAACCCTTCTCTTTTGTAGGGCAGTGTGAGAACATGTACACTTTCCAAACTTCTCTTTAGCTCCTTGAAATTTTCTTCACATTCACCAATCCAAAGGAAATTGATTGCCTTCCGAGTTAACTTTGTGATTGGATTAGATAATCTTGAGAAATTATTCAAAAATCATTGATAATATCCAACCAATATGATAAAACTAAAAATCTCAATATCAATGGATAGTCTGAGCCAATGTTCAATAACTTCTGTCTTTAATGGATCCACTGATATACCATCCCTTGAGATTATATAACATTAAAATGAAACTTTATATATGAAAAATTCACACTTGGTATTTTTTTAAAATTATCCTTCCTTAGGATATTCAGTACAATTCTCAAGTTATTTTCATGCTCTTCCTTTCTCTAGGTGTGTGTAAGAATATATTCTATAATGACTACCAAAAACTGATCAAGGTAATCTATAAAGACTATATTCATTAAATCAATGAAGATAGAAGGAGAATTAGTAAGACCAAATGACATAACTATAAATTCATAGTTTCCATACCTCATACAAAAGGATGTATTGGGTATGTATTCACTTTTGAAACTCAACTGATAGTATCTATAATGAAGGAAAATATTTTAAAAGTATCAAGTTCCTCATAATTTATCAAAAAATTATTAATAAATGTTAGAAAATACTTATTATTGATTTTGATCTTATTATGTGACCAATAATCAATACATAATCGCATTGATCTATATTTTTTCTAAATAAAAAGAATAGGTGAGACCCATGATGACACACTTGGAAAAATGAATCCCTTATAAATATTCTCATAGAGTTTCTTTTCCAATTCCTACAGCTCAATTAGGTATATTCTATATGGAGTCTTTGAAATTGGTGAAGCAATATGAATGAGTTATATTGAAAACTCAACTTCATGATCTAGAGGAATACTATGAAACTCTTCTAAATATTCATCATTAAACTGTAATAAAATAGAAATATATTTGATATTGATTTTCTCCCCAAATATATGAGAAAATAACATTTATAAATAGGTTTAATATAAGTCATAATTGATCATCGTATATTCAAATCCTTTATAATGTTTTATAAAGGAAATGTAAATTAACCCAGGAATATCCTCCAAGTGTGTCTAGCTAGCTATGAATTCTTAGGCTCATTCATCATGCACAAATGATAATCAAGGTAATAGCCAATCCGCCCTTTTAGAGTTGTTACCCCTAGGCACATCTGTGACACAACAACATTTTATTTCCATTATATAGAAAAGATTTAACTTTATAGAAAAACCAAACTCATTTATTTTCCACAAAATTGGATTTTCACCTATAATTAGGCTTATCCTATGGGTTCTCACTAAATTTTCCTCACCCTAGTTTTTAAAAATAACTAAACCTTGCTCTAATACCAATAGAGTTGATAAAAAAAATACATATATAATTATTACATCTTATTATATGAATATTCATTATATATCATTATGATCTATGCCATAACCATAAAGTTTTAGAGTATTTGGAAACTTGGATACATAAATGACTTGTATATAAAAGATATACATCATATCCCAAAAAATTTCTTCTTAACTAGCACTCTTCTTTGACATATCAAACTTAAAACCTTTCTTCATATCTTGGGGAAAAGGGAATAAAATAAAGGGTGAGCTCAGATGCTCAGTAAGAGTAAACGAGAGAGATATCAATCAATAATCATTTTAAGCATTACATGAGCATAAAAGTATAAGAACATGATCTTCACATTTGAAAAGTTCACCCAAAAATTCATATATCATAATCACGAGTCATGAAATAAACATTTTCTATTCATAATACATGAATAATAAAGGAATAAAAGAACATTAGCTATGAGAGCATAAAATGTTCATACAAAAATGTCACAAAAGAGTGTAATAAAGTGTTTCATAATTATAATAATAGAAATATTATGTCAAAGCTACCCACCAAGATATTCATAAAATATTAGGCTTGGGATAATCACCCGTGTACCTACTTTGAGCTTGTAATAGCCTCTTATGTACCCTTTTTGGTCTTGGGATAACTTATTATGTACCCTATGATAAAATAAAACATTAAAATTTACCCATTTAATTAGATTTATATTACATAACTAATCATCTCGTAATCATAATCCATTTATATGTATTCCACAATATTATGGAAACATTTAGCATTACATCATAACTTAACCCATTGAAAGGAAATCAGGTTTCATTAATATTTCACCATCATAAATATAAACCATAAAAATAAAGAATAAGTATTGTATCATAGAATCAAATCCCTAGTGAAGCATAAGTAACATAAAGGTATGTTATCATAGATTAAAAAATTCCTTTAAAAGATCACTAGAATATTTCATGAGAAAAAAAAATACTATTTTCATTTTAGAAAAAATTATTTAAAATATAATTTTTTTAAAAATATTAATGAAAAAAATTTCTTTGAAAATAACCATGGAAACTTTTAAGATAAGTTTCAAATCATTGGTGTTCATTATGATAGAAGAAACCATTCATGCATTATACATTAAAACTTGCATTATATTCACACCTTCGGTAAAATGTATCTCATTATGAAAACAAAAAGATTAATTTTAAAACATTGTATAGAAATTAAAAAATATTATAAATGAATTAAATCAATAACTATATAATATTTAAAACATTATGGAAAATATTTATAGAAAATATATACAAGTAATAAAAATATTCCCAATCAAATTGAAAAACAATGTAAGTTTTCCTTAAAAATGTTCTTTCATAAATTTGAGTACTTAGAGAGAGGAAAATTAAAAGAAATTTATTTATTTATATAAAATACCATAGTATAAGAAAAAAAATATTTTTTAGACATATATCATATAATTTCATCATCATAAAATTTAAGCACAACAATCTTGGTAAAAAATGAGATTGTAACATAAAATACCGACCTCAAGTTTGACTTTCATAGTAAGTGATCTAAAGTTATTTATAATAAATTTAAAGTTATTTTTATTTTATAAAAAAAAATATTAATACTTTTAATACCATACATTATTTACTTATAATATTTTATCTCCAGTTCATTAACAATTCTTTATTAAAATCACTATTCTAGGGGATAACTGTTTTGTTTTTCATGTATGTTTCAATTTGGATGTCACGACCCTTGCATATTGATCATTATTAAATCATATTAATAGTGTTAATAATTTAATTTATATCATATTATCACATAATATCATCATTATTTAATATTTTTTAATAATTCATGTCATAAACATTATAAAATCGCTCATGTAGGTGGTAAAATCGACTTAAACAAGAACATGTTATAAAGACTGAATGATTAAGAAAATTATA
Source organism: Viscum album (assembly GCA_963277665.1). Lineage (NCBI taxonomy): Eukaryota > Viridiplantae > Streptophyta > Magnoliopsida > Santalales > Viscaceae > Viscum > Viscum album. The sequence continues at coordinate 171,611,394 of OY728148.1, forward strand.
TTGTATAATCATAATATAAAATTTATAAAAGATTATTCATGTCATAATTATTGTATATATTAATTATATACAATTATTTAACTATTTATAAAAGGTAGAGATAGAAAAATGAATTACACAATTTATGGAGATGAAATTCCGTACGTACTCATGAAAGTTATTTTCATTTTCTAATGAAAAGAATTAAATAGATATAAAAAATATTTTATAATTAAAAAATATTAAATATATCATAAATATCATATTTATTTATTAAATCCATCATTATAACCACACATGAGAGGTGGTGATGGAAAATGAATCATATTGCTATGTAGAGGTGGTAGTTTAGACATACGCACGAGCGATACTTTAATTTCCCATTTGATAGAAATGAGGTAGAAAATTGTTGTACCATATTCATAATAACATATTAGTATACTGATGATACTAGATTCATTATGTCATGATTAATAAAACATGTTTAGAGGACATGGAAGAAGAAATAAAATTGAAAGACCTTAATTAATATTTATACCTCTTATTTGAGGACATTCCTTTGGCTTACACCTTAAACATTGAAAGATTGGTATTATTTAGATACCCAATTTTTTCTTTTTAATACTTTGATATATTTCTCTATATTTTTATAGTTAGGCGCTGAGACGACGTGCGATTCTGAGGTCTGGTGTGGTTGAAATTAATTTTATAAAAAATATTAAATATATTTTATATTGTGCATGCACAACTTGTTAAAGAAAATGAGATAAATCTGAAACAGTAGCTTAGATCAGAAATAAGAGACCATGGTTGAGTCCAGAACATGGTGTTTACCCTAGGAGCGACATAAAATGAGTCAGTGTGGGATGTTCAGACCCCTCACTCATTGGCGGTATGATCAGTTGAATAATTAATTGTTAAATTAATTAATTAAATCACTTTGACCTAGATTGGAAGTCTATAAATTCAATATTATGGAAAATTTTCTAGGGTTGGACTCATAACTTTGATATCTATGGTGAGATCTCTATTACCCTTCCTATGGTGAATCACCTCGGACAATGAAGGAATGCCAGATCTGACCAGATCAAGATGCAAAAATTAGAGTAAGTCCCCTCAGATCATTAGTGGGATCATTATTAATCAATGATCAAACCATAATCATAGTAAGACTCTTCTTTGGGAGTTTTAATTCCCTTAAATTAAATGATTGAAAAAATCAACTCTCGTTCTTGGATCTACCCCACTTTTGGCCTTTTCCTAAGCCTATTTACTAGATTCAAGTTGTCCAATCAATGTTTTCTAACCCCAGTATGCCTATTATTGATCATTTTCCAAGAATGCTTGGCCAATGATGTTCAAATTTTGGTTTTGTTCCCTTTTACAAAATCTTCTTCACGATCTTCACCTATTGGATCCCCATGGCCCCAGTTCAACTTTTTCAGGAGGTACCGAGCACGATTGGACCCCTAGATTTATAGTGGATCAGTGAAACAACAATAGATTGATGAGAAGGGAATATATTTGGGATCACTATAAGGTGAGGATGGATGATTTCAAGATTGAAGTGCAAATAAAATTATGTGGAATCCCTGGCGGCATGAAGAATGAATGGTGAAACTTCGGTGATGAATGAAGACCGTTTTCTAGCAAACGATAGCTGATATCCTTGATTTCTAGATATATCCATCATTTTCAGCCATAGATATCACCTAAATCAAAGCTATTTAAATATATACAGGCACATATATTGGATATGGGATTTTTATCAAAATCTTAACTACATTGTGTGTTCGATAATAAACACACAATGTTTATCCACCTCAGCATAAGTGCTAGGGTTTCAGAAAAATTAAGGATTACATGGTGTGTATTCCTCCCTTACATGCTATGTACCCTATCTTGGTTGGATAACCCATGTGGGAGACTACATAGGCAGGAGTCCATGTAAAAGTACACAAATATAGAATGAAAGGTCACGGACTCGGTCCCATTTAGCCTGGAAACACTATGTATCCCACTTACATGGCATATACTACTACATAGGATATAGCTATGTGCCATCCAAGTACATGACAAGATAGTGAAGTGGGACCAAGCACCATGTACCCCTTAGTTTCATTTTAGGAAAATTCAAACGTCTGTATCTTCTTTGTTTGAAATCTTATTTTGGCCCATAAGTAGCATATCCTAAGTTTTTTCTGCATATAATGCAATGGTTCCCTTGGTTGTGGATTTTGAGATATGATGTCAAATGTTCTAGGAATGGTACCTTCCAAGGTGACATCCGATGACAATAGTGGTCAAGAAGGATGACCAAAGGCATATTCCTGAGTGGAACACTCCCTTGAGGTAGGGTATGAACCATATATTACCTAGAGTGGAACACTATAGCTAAGATGGGTATAGGTCCTTGATGAATTCTAGAGTATAACCCTCTGAATAGGTTGGTCATGGGTCCTCTATAGACTTTTGAGTGGAACCCTCCCACTGAGTTGGGCATGGGTCCTCAATGATTTAGAGTGGAACCATCTAGTTGGATTGGGCATGGCTCCTCGACCTCTTTAGTGGAACCCTCTTGTGATATCAAGGCATGGATCCTTGATGAATTATAGTTAAACCATTCAGATGGGATGGGCACGAGTCATCAACCTTTGGAGTGGAACCCTCCTGCTGGGAAGGGCATGGGTCCTCCATTGACTATCAGAGTGGAACCCTCCTAACATACCAGGGCATGAGTCCTCTACCTAGAAATTTTGGCCCCTAAACTATGCGACATAGTGAAGAGATGTGGTTTGGCGTAGATTTGGAATCACGAGGACGAGAAATGATTTCCCCACTGAGACACATTTTTGAGAGGCGGTCAGAACTGTGTGGGTGAGTTATTGTCTCCCAAAGTGGATAGTATCAAGGTTTGGTGAATGAGTTCCTTATAATTGTGTGTTTAGGGAAGAAACATGGTATTTTGGGTATCATTTTTTGATTTTTGAATCTGCTGGCTATTCTTCTTCTTGGTATGAGCTGTGAGATGGAGATCCCCTTAATCCTTCATTTGGTATTATTTGAATGATAATATATATATATATATATATATATATATTATTTCTTCTATATTCAATACTTGGATTTTTATAGTCTCCTTCTAGAAGTGTTAAAGACTCTCGGGGTATGCCATGTGCTTTCCAAGTTTAGCTTCTAGTGGTGGGATGAGTCTACCCTCCTAATATAGGTGGTGAAGGCTCCACAAGTAGTTCATCTACTCAACATGTTTATCCCCTTGTGCATGGAAGAACTTACTTTCAATATTTGTTTGGTTGAGTTATACTCTTTCAGTATACCTTGTTCTAGCTACTTTGTTCCTCTTCTATTGTATCTCTTACTGCTCTCCCTTTAGCTTTTAGGGTGTCCTACTAGGTATTATTATACTCACCCCTTTATGGGATTTTCCCACACATATCATGTCTTATAAAGACAATAGACAAGTTGACCATGACTACAAAGGAGCTTATGGATACCGAGTGATTGGACTATGTATGAGGGTAATAGCTTGGGATTCTAGAGTGGGGATCTCTTTCAGTTGTTTACTTTTCTAGTTTTTTTAGGTCGGGACACATTTCTTGTTGGGTTATTATTTTTCCCCTTTTCATTTCAGATCACACTACCACGAGTTTTGTATTTCCTAGAGGTTCATTCATGCTTGATTAACTTTATAGTTGTGTTTCATATTTTACTCTTTCCCTTTTTAAAGTTTCATTGAGTTTGATGTGTGTGCATGTGTACTGGTACTTAGTGAAAGGCCTCCCCGAGTTAGTTATGCCTTGGGTGCTTGTCTCCCCCCTTTGCCTAGGGAGGTAGTCTTGGGGTAGTTGTGTCTCGATCCCTAGCTTGGGTCGGGTCATGAAATATTAGTATTAGAGAAAGTTCATTCCTTGGGACATTATTTGAAAGTTTACCTTAAGATTAGTTGGTTGGGATTTAAGGAAAGAGTCCCAAAGTGTCTCAAGTGTGGCTCTTAGGATATGGAGTCTAGTGATGGTGCAGTGGCCAACGTATCCATTAACTAAGACCCTGACTACTTGCTTGTTGACTCAGCATACCGAGACATTTTTTTAGGGTTTAATGGTACATGGATCACATATGATTGAGTATTTGAACTTCCTTCTTGAGTCGTATCCCCATTTTTGTTGATATATATATATGCACATCTAATCACGGTACACATTAATAACACTTATGATACCTGCACAATGACATCTAGCCAAGATACCAGCTATAGTTCATGATGACAACCCTATGAGTGACGAGGCCTCATTTCAGGGTCTATCTCGCGATCCACTTCCTCTAGGTGGGAAGGTAGCAACACCTCCCCCTGTCAAGCAGTAGATCATTCCGGTATAGTAAGATGAGGATTCAAGTAGGCTTATAATGCTCGATGAGTTCTAGTGTCAGAGACCACTGAGGATCTAGGGAAATCCATACCCTCAGGTAGTTGAGGATTAGCTAGATTCAGTTATCAGTGTTTTTAGGCTCATCTGAACACCGATGGATCAGGTGGATACACTGGAAGCTAGAATTTTCCATGGAGCAATTCGGTGCTGGTGGAGCCTTATTACGTAGATGCACGGTGAGTTGAAACTCTCATAGAATAACTTCCAGTAGCTATTTTGTGAGGAGTTCCACCCTTAATTTTTTCTTTTAGTCTAGATCTAAGAGATTCTAGAGCTATAGTAGGGATGGATGATGGTGGATGAATACATAGTGAGGTTTATAGACCTTATGCATACTCCCTTATCATGATCCAAGATAGATACTTCTGAGCATTAAAGTTTGAGCAGGGACTCCGTAGGGAGATCCAAGTCAGCATAGTGCCCTCTTTCATCCACACCTATTGCAGGGTATTGGAGAAGGCACTGGTGATAGATATATTCTTGTTAGAGGGATGCCAAATAGCTAGGGATGGTATTGGATTCTACAAAGTCAATTTTCTTGCAGCAGTTAGAAGACACCAGGCGTCAGGGTCTCAGCATAGAAGATCCTTTCATGATCAGACTCAGGCACACAATCAGTGGTAGCATAAAGTACCATGGAAGCTTGGCAAGGGGTACTACATTACTTTTTATGGGAAAGTTCACATGGCATGAGACTGCCCAACCAAATATAAAAGGTGGCCCAGTTATATAGTTTATGGACAACCACAGTAGAAGAAATGCCATGATCAGAGATCTCCCAGGGATGGACAGGGTGGTCCCTAGGTATACAGAGATATAAGAGTAGAAATAAGAGCTATAGGTGGAGTATGATTCTATGATATCCTTTCTCCACCACCAACAGGTGGAACACATCATGATTAGGGAGCTGGTTAATGGGGTCGCAGACAGCTTCATGCTTTGGATGTCTTTGATCCTACAAATCATGATATGATAAGAGGTATGATCTGTGTTTATTCTACTCTTGATTCAATATTAGTAGAAATAGGTTTCAATCATTCCTTTATCTCTATACTCTGGGTGCGAGAGCTAGGACTCCTAGTTGAGGTGTTAGTACAACTGCTTTGTCTTGAGGTTTCTATAGGGAATGCTTCTTCTATATCATTCATCTTCCGACAGTGTGAACTATCACTTGGTAGAGAGAGATTTATGTGGGACCTCTTGGTCATCATGATGGAACCTTCTGACATAATATTGGGTATGGATTTTCTATCCATGGTCCGAGCCTAGATCATCTCTCACCATTGATAAGTGATATTCCTACACACTGATGTGACAAGATTATCCTTCTATGGTGAACAAGATCTCCTGGTAGGGAAAGTGGGTTTTATGAGAAGGAGTTTGAAACCCATTACCCATTAGTTAGAGAGTATATCCCTTGGTGAAATAGGCTCTTCAAGCATCTGAGTTTTTTAGTTGTCTAGGATTATATATATGTCTTCCCCGAAGACATTTCAAGACAACCTCCAAGGTAGGAGATGGAGTTTTTCATCGACTTGCATCTCAACAACGCCTAGATATATTATGAAAAATATCATATGGAACCTAATAAGCTTCAAGATCTACAATTTCAGTTGGAGGACCTTTTAGAGAAATGTTTCATCAGAACCAGTGTGTCCCCTTGGGTATCCCTAGTATTGTTCATGAAAAAGGCAGATGAAGCTTACAACTTTCCATGGATTATCATCGCCTGAAAAAATATATGATAAAGAACATGTAACCCTTTCCAGGATTGAATACCACTTTTATTAGTTGTGAGGTGCGATATGGTTCTCAAAGATCGATCTCAGGTCCAGATACCACTAGTTGAGGGTTCGTGAGGCTGATATTATGAAGTTGTCTTTCCAATGTTTCTATAGACACTATGAGTTCCTAGTGATTCATTTTTGAGTGAATAATTCCCCCACTGTGCTTATGGATTTGATGAAATAGTTATTCTATCCATACTTGGACTAGTTTATTTTTTTCTTCATCAATGACATATTTTTCTACTCTGCAACAGAGGAGGATCATGCAGAACACTTGAGGATGGTCCTATACTTTCTTTGAGAGCACCAAATTTATGGTAAACTATCAAAGTTCCAGTATTGGATACATGAGTTTCAATTTATAAGGAATGTAATTTATGTTGAGTCAATAAGGTTTTCCTTATGACTTTTCCATTCCTTCTTGTTTTGAAAATCACAAACACCTTATCTTTAAGAAAATTGCTTTTATAAGGAAAATTGTTTTCTAAAGGAAAATTGATTTTATAAGGAAAATCACTTTTATAAGAAAAATTATCCTTATCATATTTTCATCTAGATTTTTCTTAAGTATGAGATTCGGATTCATTTCTATTTTCTCGGAATTGCTTGAAACTTTGATACGGAGTATTCTGTTTTAGGATCCGGATTCTGGATAAGAACTGTGATAAAGTTTCACTCTGAAATCCAGAATGAGAACTGTGATGAAATTTCATTCCGAATTCCGGATACAGTTTTAATCCAGATTCAGGATATGAATTCTTATGAAGTTCGATAACGAATTATCAATACGAATTCTAATGATTAATTCTCATTACGAATTCTGATGACGAATTCTCATTACGAATTCTGATGATGAATTCTCACTATGAATTCTGATGAGTAATTCCCATTACAAATTCTGATGAGGAATTCTCACTATGAATTCTAATGACCAACGCCCATTCCGAACTCTCATTCCGAATCCTCTTATTAAACAGAATCTGATTATCTTTGTTTTATACACTCATAATTTATTTAGACTCTGAAAATTATCTTTAGTTAGACTCCAAACTTTCATCTTGATTACGTTGTTATAATCTGTCTACTCTTTATTATTTTCCTTACACTCCGAACCGTCACTCAGAATTTTTCATTCCGAATTTTTGAGTTATAATTAAAACGATGTCGTACATTCTGTTACACTTGTTTTGTTATAAAACGATGTCATATATTTTGTTATAAACTAACCGTTGGTTAAGTTACACGTGTACAGGTCCCTCTGATCTTTAAGGAAAATATGACCGTTGGAGAAGGAGCCAACCTTACCTATAAATAGGAGCTCATTTGAAAGAGCTCGGTGCTAAAAGGCTGAATGATCTTTGACTCATGTGATTACATGCTTGAAGTGATTTCTAGAAAGAGAGGCTCTTATTAACTCTCAAAGCTTCATGCGACTCCGAATGTTTGTGATTACATTCGAGGACTTCCGGGGATAGGAAGACAGAGGTTGCTGACTACCTTGAAGTTCGAGGGCTTCCTTGCTGAGGAAGACAGAGGTTGCCAACTACCTTGAAGTTGAGGGATTGCGGGGATAACAAGACAGAGACTCCGATCTTTATATCGAGGGATTGCCCTGGTGTGGGTAAGATAGACTTGCTTGAAAGTATAAATCAAGGGACCTTTATCCAAGGTTGTTGGATACCCTTCTCTTTGGGTTAAAAGACTTATATGTTGTTACTTGTAGTTTAACTACTTGTTTATTTTCTGATGCATTTTGTATTATAAGGAAAGTATAACTTTCTTATACTTCCTTATTTGTACTCTGGTTCATTTAGATTCTATACGCTTTAAGGTAGAATCTCATATTGTAATCTTTCGTTAAGTTTCAATTTCCGGAACCATATTTCCGGAACCTACTTTCGGAATCTCTTTCCAAGTTTGCATTCGGTATTAGAGGTGTTGTGAATTTGCTTAGTTTAACTTTGTTAAACTTAGTCCTTTCCTTTGCTTAAGGAAAACATAGTTATTCATAACTAACTTTAAAGGTTCCAAAGGAATTTTTAAAGTATACAATTCACCCCCCCTCTTGTATATTGAGCATCTACATCATTATTTCGATCCTACAATTGGTATCAGAGGTTGGAAACCTCATACTCTATATGAATCTTACATTTGGTATCAGAGCAGGTCTCTGAAATACATATACATCGAATAAGCTTTTCTTGCTCACTTTATCATTCCGAACTTTCCCATTCCGAAAATTCCCAATCCGAACTTTGTGATTACAAACTTTTGCTACTAACAAGATTGTGTATCGAAGGTTGTTCTAGTATGGCAAGAATTAATGTTGGTACGATTGATAATCTAAATCCTACAAGACCACCTATCTTTGATGGTAATGACTATGAATATTGGAGAGACATAATGAAGACTTTTTTTATTAATACTGGAGTAGACAACTTTTTTATGCTTACTGGAGATTATAAAATTCCCGACAAGGAAGTTAGAATTTTCACTAACCAATAAAAGCAAGAATATCCACTCAATTATAAGGTACGTAATACTTTACTGTGTTCAATGACTAGAAATATATATAGCCAAATTTCTTCTTGTGAAGCAGCTAACTGTATCTGGAAGAAGTTAGAGGTTACACACTTTGGTACTTCTAAAGTGATTGAGACTAGAAGAGCTATGCTTAGAGCTGAATATCATGGCTTCAATTTTCCTTATGGTGAACCAATATGTAAAGTTCAACAGAGATTTATGACTATCGTCAATAGCCTACAGTCTATGAGAGAGAAAGGTCTAGATGATGAAGCTCTTGTGGATAAGATAATTGATATTATGCCCAATGAGTGGGAGTCCAAGAGAACAGCTATAGATGAGAACCGGAAGGTCACTCAAATTTCTCTTGATGAGCTATTTGGAACTCTTCTACAACATGAATCCAGAATGAAGAGAGATGCTGACAACATCAAAAAGAAAAATGGAAATGGTACTGTTGATTTAACAACAACTTCAAATCAGATGAAAGCTAAGACTCCTGAGAGAATAACCAGATCCAAGTCTAAGAAAGTCATTTTCCAATCCGAATCTAGTGAGAGTGAAGTCTCAGAAAATGAACTAGCAAATCTTGCTCGAAGGATGAACAAGATAGCTGGCTAGAGAAATTTTCAATCTAAGTATAAGAAAAAGGAAAGGAAAGATAAGAAATATAGAGAAGTTACTTGTTATGAATGCAAAAGAGCTAGATATATTAGACCAGATTTCCCTTTGCTCAAAAAGAAAGAAAGGAAAGAAAGGCATTCAGACAGGAACATAAAGAAGTATTATAAAGCCAAAGCTAAGAAAGTTCTGAAAGATAATGACACCTGGAGTTCCAGTGGTGGTGATTCTTCAGATGAATCTTCTGATTATGAATCTTCAGGACAGAAGAATCTTGGTCTTATAGCCAGATTACCTATTAATAATCATTGTCTTATGGCTAAGTTACGAAACGCTGAATCATTGACCAATGTTTCTTTAAATTCTAATGATAGTAAGTATTATAACTCTTCTGATGAAGAATCTTCTTCTGATGAAGAAAATACATTACCTACTTATGAAGAAGTCTCTAGGTTTTCTGAACTTCTTGAAATTGAGAATTCCAAACTCAATAAGAAACTTGATAAGGAAAACTCTAGGAATTCTATTCTTACAAAAGAGATATCAGATCTTTCTAAAGATCTTGAAAAGAAAAATGCTGATTTTGAAAGTATTTCAAAAAATCTTGAGGAAGTAAGTTCTGAGAAGAACAAACTTTCTAAAGAATTAGAAAAAGTAATTTCTAAGAAAAATGTTTTCGAACCTAACTCTAGTTCTAAAACTAATGATTTTGAGGATAAAAACTTGGTTATAAAACTCAAGTCCGAAATTTTTTCCTTAAATAAATGTTTATCAAACTTTACCCATGGTAAGGAAAATTTTGATAAAATGTATTCCCAAATATGACCTTTAAGAAATAAATCTGGATTTGGTTATATCCATGAAAAACCAATTTTTAGTAACAATTATTTTGTTCCTCAAAGTGCCCCATTTTGTACGAAGTGTCAATGTGGTGGTCACTGGGAAAAGAATTGTTCCTTAAACAAAACCCAATCCTTAGGTTTTCACAAAGCTTATTTCTCTAAGAAGATGTGGGTACCTAAAATTTTATTATCTAGAAATCTCGGATCCAAATAAGTTTGGATTACGAAAGTCTAATTTTCTTCTTGATTTCAGGAAAATAAAGAGATTACTAGAAACAACACATGGTACATGGATAGTGGATGTTCCCGGCACATGACTGGTAACAAAAGCTATTTTGAAAAGATTATCAAAGCAAAAGGAGGAAAGGTAAATTTCGGAGATAATGCTAAGGGAGAGATTGTTGGTATTGTTAATATTGTTCTTCTTGGTAAAACCCTGATTTCAAATATTCTTTTTGTTAAGGGTCTTAAGCATAACCTCATTAGCATAAGTCAGTTATGTGATGAAGGTTACCTTGTGAATTTTATGAATGATAAATTCTTAGTTCACAGTTCCAAGGAAGAATTTATTCTCTCATCCAATAGGCAAGAGAATGTTTACACTTTGAACCTAGAAGACCTTAGGAATCAATATTTACCTTGCTTAAGGGCAATGGAAGATCATTCCTGGTTATGGTATAGAAGACTAGGTCATTGTAACCTTAGAAACTTATGTAAACTCTCTAAGAAGAAACTAGTTAAGGATCTACCAGAGCTTAGATTTGATTCTTCTAAAGTTTGTGATCCTTGTCAATATGGAAAGCAACATAAATATAGTTTTAAATCAATCGGTGAAGTCTCAACAACTGATGCATTACAGTTAGTGCACATGGATCTTTTTGGTCCAACACAAACTGGAAGTATTGGAGGCAAATACTATGTGTTTGTTCTAGTTGATGATTACACTAGATTTACCTGGGTCTATTTTCTAGTAAAGAATTCTGAAGCTTTTTACTATTTCAAAAGTTTTAGAGATCAAGTTAAAAATGAGAAAAACCTTCCATTGAAAACTATTCATAGTGATCATGGAGGAGAATTTCAAAATTCAGATTTTGAAACTTTTTTTAGTAAAAAAGGTATTGCTCAGAATTTTTCAGCACCTAGAACTCCTCAACAGAATGGTGTAGTTGAAAGAAGAAATATAATTCTTCAAGAGATAACTAGAACCATGTTGAGTGAATATTCTATTGCTAGACATTTCTGGGCTGAAGCTGTAAGTACTGCTTGTTATACTATAAATCGAATTTTGATTAGACCTTTTCTTAATAAAACTCTTTATGAGTTATGGAATGGTAGAAAACCAAGACTATCCTACTTCAAGGTTTTTGGTTGCAAAGTATTAATTTTGAATACTAAATATAACTTACATAAATTCGCACCAAAATCTGATGAAAGAATTTTCTTAGGCTATTCCACAACTTCTAAGGCTTATAGAGTTCTTAATAAAAATACTTGTACTGTTGAAGAAACAGTATATGTAAAATTTGATGAGTCAGATCCTTTTGTTTTTAAACCACCTCAACCTACATCTTTGGATGTGTTTTCAAAAACTGATTATCAACCTTTGATAGAAGAACCTTCTGATAAGGATAATGTTCTAGAAGATACTTCTGAAACGCTTACCCCAGAAGACTTTCTACCCTATGTTGATGAACAAGTTTTACAAAACCCAAATCAGGTGTTTCTTAAGAATCATCCCAGTGATAGTATCATTGGTGATGTAAATCAACCTATAAGGACTAGAAGTTCCTTAAGAAATGAAGTATAACATTTAGCATTTCTTTCCCAATTAGAACCAAAAAGCAATGATGAAGCTTTAGGTGATGATGATTGGATCAAAGCCATGAAAGATGAACTAAATGAATTCGAAAGGAATAAAGTCTGGACCTTGGTTGAAAGACCTAAGGAAACTTCTGTTATTGGAGTAAAATGGGTTTTTAGAGATAAATGTGATGAAAATGGAGTCATAGTAAGAAATAAAGCTAGACTTGTTGCTAAAGGCAATAATCAGCAAGAGGGAATAGACTATGAAGAAACCTATGCTCCAGTAGCTAGACTTGAATCTATCCATATTCTACTTACCTTTGCAGCTTTCTTTAATTTCAAACTTTTTCAAATGGATATGAAATGTTCTTTTCTTAACGGTTATGTTCAAGAGGAAGTTTTTGTTGAACAACCTCCTGGATTTGAAGATACAAAACATCCCGATCATGTTTTTAGACTTACCAAAGCTTTGTATGGTCTTAAACAAGCCCCACGAGCATGGTATGATAGACTCACTGGATTTTTGCTTCAAAATAACTATGTTAAGGGAAATGCATATCCAACCCTTTTTATAAAGAATGATAAGAAAAATGTTTTGATTGTTCAAATTTATGTTGATGACATCATATTTGTCTCAACTCAGCAATCTTTGACCGACTCTTTTGCAAGTCTAATGAAATCTGAGTTTAAAATGAGTATGATGGGTGAGTTAACTTTTTTCCTTGGTTTTCAAATTTCTCAAAAACCAGAAGGAACCTACATATCTCAACATAAGTATATTAAAGATCTTCTTATAAAGTATGGTTATGACAATACTAAGAGTATAAGTACTCCCATTGGTACCTCAAATTCTTTAGATCTTGATAAAACTGGGAAACCAGTAGATCAAACATCTTTCAGAGGTATGATAGGAATTTTACTTTACTTAATAGCTAGTCGACCAGACTTAATGTTCTCAGTATGCTTATGTGCAAGATATCAATCCAATCCTAAGGAATCTCACTTAAAGGCAGTAAAAATAATTTTTCGCAACCTTAAGGGAACCATGGATCTAGGATTATTTTATACTTCTGGAAATGATTTTATTCTAAAAAGATTTTCTGATTCTGATTTTGGTGGGTGTAGAATGGATAGAAAAAGTACATCCGGAACTTGTCATTTCTTAGGAGATTAGTTAGTTTCTTGGTCCTTCAAGAAGCAACATTCTGTAGCACTCTCCACTACTGAAGCTGAATATGTAGTAGCTGGAAGTTGTTGTGCTCAAGTATTGTGGATGCAACACACACTCACAGACTATGGCTTGAGTTTTACTAAAACTCAAATTTTGTGTGATAACAAAAGTGCCATTGCCCTTAGTAAAAACCCTGCACATCACTCCCGTGCAAAACACATAGATATTAGGCATCACTTTCTTAGGGATCACACACTTAAAGGAGATATTATTCTTCAGTTTATTGGAACACAAGATCAACTTGCTGATATTTTCACAAAATCTTTGCCTTCTAATAGATTTGAATATATTAAACAGAAGTTAGGAATGATAACCGTAAGGTAATCCTCCTTAATTAACTTTCTGTTGAAAAAGTCTCCTTACAGTAATAAATTCCTTTTCATAGGGGGGGGGGTATATTTGTTTGTTAAGATAACAAAGTTTTTCAAAGTTTGCTTTCAAACCTTTCAGAACTATGATTTCCGGAATGGAAATGTCCGGAACTATAATTTTCTAGAATGGATATTTTCATATAAGAAAACTTCTAAAATATAAATTTTCGTACTGAAAACTTCCGGAATGGAAAATTTCGTACTGGTATTTTCATAACGGAACTTTCGTAATGAATCTCTCATAATAAGTTTTTTTTTAAATTCTTGGAATTTGTTTTTCGTACTGAGTTTTTTTTCGTACTGAGTTTTTTTTCGTACTGACTTTGTTTTTCATACTGAGTTTGTTTTTCGTACTGAGTTTGTTTTTCGTACTGAGTTTGTTTTTCGTACTGAGTTTGTTTTTCGTAATGAGTTTGTTTTTCGTACTGAGTTTGTTTTTCGTACTGAGTTTGTTTTTCGTACTGACATTGTTTTTCGTACTGAGTTTGTTTTTCGTACTGAGTTTTTTTTCCATACTGAGTTTGTTTTCCGTAGTAAAGTTTTTGCAAACTTTGACTTTTCATAATAAAGATTTTTTCGTAGTCATTTTTATATTACCCATTACGAATAATCATCCTAAGCCAATCTGAAAGGTATGATTTCCTTACTCAAGTTTTCGTAGTCATATTTTACTTGCTGGCATTTTCTTGTATTATGTTTTCGGATTATAGTTTTCTTAATTCTTTGTTTTAATAAAAACCTCAAAAAGATCAGATTCAGTTTTCTTGAGAATTCATTTTCAACCGTCAGATCTGATCTCAGCTTATCACAACCGTTTGATCAACCGAGGAAATTGAACCGTCGTTTCATTGCCTATATAAAGGGGACCCAAATACTTGTCCCACATCGGTTTTCAAGCTCTCGCATCCCGAATCTCTGCCTCTCTGTTTTAAAGCCGTTCCGAACTTCAGTTTTCTCCATTCTGAACTTCTCAGAGGTCTTCAGATCTGAATGTTTGTGGAGTTATCTTCTCAAGAAATGTCATCCTCCAAGCCTATTTCACAATGGTTAGTTTACAGAGAAAGGCTAGTCCACCCAGATTTCTTCAACCACTATGATTCTCTTATTTCATAGAACATTAAGTTGAATGGCTGGGAAGATATTGCTATATCCAAACCAGGGAATCAAGACGATGTTTTTTCGGAGTTACTTGTTGAGTTCTATGAAACAGTTTCCTTCTTTAATGAAGATAATAGGGAGAAATTTTCTTTTAAGTCTTATGGCAAGACTTATAAGCTTTATTATACCAAGGCAGCAAGCTTGGTAGGGCTGACCTATGAAGGAGAAGCCGAGTTTATATCTCATGTGTTGCCGGATTCTAAGGGTAGCTTCGACAAGGAAAAATCCTTGAAAACTCTCGGACTCTCAGATGACAAAGCTCCGAAGATTGCTAGTTTTCCTACAAATTTCCGGATTCTAGAGTTGTGGGTACAAGGTCTTATTGTACCGAGGAAAGGTGATAAAGACAGTTTGAAGAATAATGAGATCTATATCTTAGATTTCTTGATAAATATAAGGAAGTTTAACTTCATGAGGCACATTCTTATAACCATTGAGAATCTTAAGAAAGGAAATCTCAGAGCCCAGATCGTAATGTACCCAGCAATTTTATCAAAGTTGATAGTTCGGTGCCTTGAGTCTTTCAAGGATGCTTGCAGATCTAAGCCAAGGGTTTGCAAAATTTTGTTGGTCAGTGATGATACACTTAAGAGGATGGATGTGGCTTTCAACAAGGAGACTGGTGAGTTCTTCGATTTGCCTAATCAAGAAGAAGCGGCTCCGAAGGCTACTTAACCGGAATCATCTAAGCCAGTAAAGAAAAGAAAGTTGAAAGAAGTTTCAGTTGAAGTTGAGGATCCTAAATCTAAGGATGTTCAAACCGCACCTCCAAAACCAAAGAAGAAGAAAGCCTATCCTGATGAGGTTGTTGCGAAGTGGAGAGCAGATAAAGAGAAAAGGAAAGAAGGGGATCTGCAGTTCGGATTGGACCCTGCGGAGGCTAAGGCCTTGAAGGAGAGAACTACTGATGAGATTGAAAAAAAATCAAAGGAAAAGAAGCTCAAGAAGAAGGTGACAGAAGCCGAGGCAGTCCAAGCATTGTTAAAATTTAATGAGATGGTATCTGGAAGCATTCCAGTTCCGAGATCTTTCTCCTTGGAATCTCTACCTGAGACTCTAGGAATAAATCTTGATTTTCCAGAAGAGATTACAGCTGAGCATGATGAGCAACTCGTGCAGATTCAACAAGTTGAAGAGGAAGAAGTAGTTGCTGAAGGAAGTGGTGAAATAAGAGATTTATTGAAAGAAGTAGATGATTATAAGGGGTTGCCTTCAGAACATCTGTCACTCCAAACTTCAGAGGCTGAATCATCTAAGTTAGTAACTCCAGAGAAGGATAAGAATGAGGAAGATGTTGTTCAAAAAGTTGTTGATGATGTTGTTCAAGTGTCTACAAGTGAGCAGAAAACTCCTGATCAGGAATCTATTCCGAAAAAGGACAAGGGAAAACAACTCCTTGTTGAGACTCCAAAATCAGTGGCTAGCAAGAAAACAGAAATTGGCGATTCGTCTAAAAGGAATTTGGAGCTTATTGAGTAAGAACATTCTCCAAGAAAAGTTTCAGATTCAGAGTCATCCTCGTTGGGATATGACTTTGTTGTTTAATCTTTGAGGAAGTTGGTTAATTCCATTCCAACCATCTCGACTATAGACTCATGATGCCAAATGATCCAACATGCTCTGAACCAGAAATCAGATTCCGTATCCTTGGTTATGGATAAGTGTGTTGAGTTTGAAGCTGAGTTCAAATCTTTTCTTGTTGGATATGAAGCCCACAAAAGATCTTGCAAAAGAATGATGAGCTGGTCGAGGAAAACCGTACAAGAGATGAGGTTGTTTGATGAGTTTCAAGACAATGTTAAAGATGCCTTTGAGACTGAGGACAGGAAGATAAATGACCTGACATCATCCTTTGAAGAGAAGCTGACAGATGAAAAGAACTTCCAGATTCAAGAAGTCAGAGATCTGAATGGGAAGATGAATTCCGTTTCTCAAGACTGGAAGTTTGAAAGGGATCATCAGATTGAGTTTGAACAAAAGATGAAGGCTCAGGAAGAAAAGATCAAAGCTCAGGAAGAAAAGCTGAAAGCCCAGAAAAAAAAAGATTGAAGCTCAATCTGCAAGAATAGTTCTCTTAGAGAAGCAAGCTGAAGAAGATCATAAAGACCTGAAGAAGATCAAGACTATTCTTAAGGGGCTCATTTCTAAGGAAAAAGATCCGAAATAACTAAATCCGATATTTTTTATTGTATCTAGTTTTCTTTGTTGCCGACATTTCAAATCTAATGAAAATTGTGCTTCTCATTTATTTTGTTGTTATTACTAATTTTTCAGGTACTTTGTTATTTTTTCCATTCCCTCGATTTATTTTTGAAAATCACAAAGGGGGAGAAGGAAAAGATCCTTAAGAAAAAGAAGAACTCTAATAAGAGTTTATCTAAGGGGGAGAAGGAAAAGATCCTTAAGAAAAAAGAACTCTAATAAGATTCTATCTAAGGGAGAGTTTTTTATCAAAAGAAGACTTTCTTATTCATAATAAAATGTCACTCCGGACATCTAGAATACGATCCTTAGAGTTTCAAAGCCTAAGGGGGAGTTAGTCGTATTCATCAATTTCCTTAAAGCCAAGGGAGATAAGCCTTAATGTTTTTCTTTCTTCTTAGAATTTCTTTTTCATAAGGATGTTTGTGCTTTCTAAAAAGGGGGAGATTATTGAGTCAATAAGGTTTTCCTTATGACTTTTCCATTCCTTCTTATTTTGAAAATCACAAACCCCTTATCTTTAAGAAAATTGCTTTTATAAAGAAAATTGCTTTTATAAGGAAAATTGTTTTCTTAAGGAAAATTGCTTTTATAAGGAAAATTGTTTTCTAAAGGAAAATTGCTTTTATAAGGAAAATCGCTTTTATAAGAAAAATTATCCTTATCATATTTTCATCTAGATTTTTTTTAAGTATGAGATTCAGATTCATTTCTATTTTCTCGGAATTTCTTGAAACTTTGATATGGAGTATTCTGTTTTAGGATCCGGATTTTGGATAAGAACTATGATAAAGTTTCACTCCGAAATCTAGAATGAGAACTGTGATGAAATTTCATTCCGAATTCCGGATACAGTTTTAATCCAGATTCAGGATACAAATTCTTATGAAGTTCGATAACGAATTCTCAATACGAATTCTAATGATTAATTCTCATTATGAATTCTGATGATGAATTATCATTACGAATTCTGATGAGGAATTCTCACTATGAATTCTGATGATTAATCCCCATTACGAATTCTGATGAGGAATTCTCACTACCAATTCTAATGACCAACGCCCATTTCGAACTCTCATTCTGAATCATCTTATTAAACAGAATCTGATTATATTTTTTTTATACACTCTGAATTTATTTAGACTCTGAAAATTATATTTAGTTAGACTATGAACTTTCATCTTGCTTACGTTGTTATAATTTGTCTACTCTTTATTATTTTCCTTACACTCCGAACCGTCACTCCGAATTTTTCATTCCGAATTTTTGAGTTAGAATTAAAACAATGTCGTACATTCTGTTACACTGGTTTTGTTATAAAACTATGTCATCTATTTTGTTATAAACTAACCGTTGGTTAAGTTACATGTGTACAGGTCCCTCCGATCTTTAAGGAAAATATGACCGTTGGAGAAGGAGCCGACCTTACCTATAAATAGGAGCTCATTTGAAAGAGCTCAGTGCTGAAAGGCTGACTGATCTTTGACTCATGTGATTACATGCTTGAAGTGATTTCTAGAGAGAGAGGATCTTATTAACTCTCAAAGCTTCGTGCGACTCCGAATGTTGGTGATTACATTCCAGGACTTCCGGGGATAGTAAGACAGAGGTTGCCGACTACCTTGAAGTTCGAGGGCTTCCTTGCTGAGGAAGACAGAGGTTGCCAACTACCTTGAAATTGAGGGCTTGCGAGGATAGCAAGACAGAGACTCCGATCTTCGTATCGAGGGCTTACCCTGGTGTGGGTAAGATAGACTTGCTTGAAAGTATAAATCAAGGGACCTTTATCCAAGGTTGTTGGATACCCTTCTCTTTGGGTTAAAAGACTTATATCTTGTTACATGTAGTTTAACTACTTGTTTATTTTCCGCTGCATTTTGTATTATAAGGAAAGTATAACTTTCTTATACTTCCTTATTTGTACTCTGGTTCATTTCGATTCTATATGCTTTAAGGTAGAATCTCATATTGTAATCTTTCGTTAAGTTTCAATTTCTGGAACCATATTTCTGGAACCTACTTTCAGAATCTCTTTCCAAGTTTGCATTCAGTATTAGAGGTGTTGTGAATTTTCTTAGTTTAACTTTGTTAAACTTATTCATTTCCTTTGCTTAAGGAAAACATAGTTATTCATAACTAACTTTAAAGGTTCCAAAGGAATTTTTAAAGTATACAATTCACCCCCCTCTTGTATATTGAGCATCTACATCATTATTTCGATCCTACAATTGGTATCAAAGGTTGGAAACCTCATACTCTATATCAATATTACAATTTATGTTCTTAGAATATCAATGGATACAGAAAAGATTGACACAATGATTTCTTAGAATCCACTCAAGAATGTGTCAGAGGTGTGAATATTTCTTGGCTTGGTGGGGTACTACATGAGGTTTTTGGAAGACTTCTCCCAGATCACAACCCCTTTGACTACCCTGATGTGGAAAAGGAAGTATTTTACCTAGTCTAAGTAGTTCCAAAGGGCCTTTAAAGAGTTGAGGAAAAGGCTTATGAGTGCTCCAGTGTTGATACTACTAGAGGAAGGCATTGATTTCGTAGTGTATTTCAATGCCTCAGGAGCTAGGCTTGTCTCTGTGTTGATACAATGATTAGCAGTTATCACATATGGGTTGAGTTAGTTGAGAACCCATGAGAAGAACTATGAAACAAATGACCAAGAGAAAGTAGTAGTGGTCTTCTACCAGAGGATGTGGATACACTATCTTTTATGATAGAGATTAACGGTTTACTCAGACCACCAGAGTCTTAGTTACGTCTTCACCCAGAGAGACATGAACCTGAGAAAACGATGCTAGTTGGAGTTCTTATAGGACTATAATTTTGAGATAGTCTATAATATATGGAAGGTAAATGTTATATCAGATTACATTAATAGGAAGTCCCATTTTCTCTTAGTACATGAATATTCATAATAGTTATCTTCCCTATAGCTGACCCTGATGGATTCAGAGAATATAACTTTTATTCTATCGATGGTGTTGAATCCTTCACTTCTCGAGCATGTGAGAGAGTCCCAGATGGGAGACATCGACTTTGAGGTATTATGTGATTATATATATATAATTGAATCACCAGATGGATATTCTAAATGAGGGAATCACGTTATCTTATTCCAGGTTCAAATAGTGGTTCCTGTCACGATGCAAGAGGATGTGATGTGAGAGTTCCATACTTCTCCCATATACATACATCTTGGTGTGGGGAATATGTAAAAAGATATTTAGTGGTAGTTTTTGTGGTCCAATATGAGATGAATCGTATATAATTTTTTCTCTTGATGCCTCACCTATCAGCAAGTTAAGGATGAGAACCAAGTTCTAGCAGGTTTTTTGCAACCACTTGAGATCCCAGAGTGGAAATGGGATGAAATATCCATGACCTTTTTTCGTAGGGATTTCAAACATAGTGAAGATCCATGATGCCATCCGGGTGATATTTGATCAACTCATGAAGTTAGAACACTTCCTTACTATCTGGGAACAGGGTTTGGTTGAGATTTTGGGGAAGTTGTACATACAAGTGATCGTTCACCTTCATGGGGTTTCCTTGATGATTGTATCCAATCATGATGGGTGGTTCACATCATGATTATGTAGAGGTCTAAAAGAGTCATTTAGGACCTACATGAGGATGAGTTTAACCTTTCACCCCTAGACTGATGTGCTGATCGAGTGCATGACCCAGCTACTAGAGGATATGTTGAGGGCTTACATGTTGGACTTTGACCAGAGCTAGGAGGATCACTTTCCCTTGGTAGAGTTTATGTAAAACAATAACTACCACTCAACCATAAATATGAAACCTTTTGATTCCCTACATGGGAGACCCAGAAGGTCACCCTTGTACTGGAAAGAGATTACTGAGACATCTCTTGTGGGCCCAAAAATGGTGCAGGTGATGACAGAGAAAGTGCAGGTCATCTGTGAGAGGATGATGATGGACCAAACTAGACATAAATCTTACACAGATCACCATCATAGTCTCTTGGAGTTTGATTAGGGAGACCACGGTTTCTTTCAAGTCTCTCCATGATGAGCATTGCGCAGGTTCGATTAGGGAGTAAAGATATCCTTGAGGTTCATTGGGACATTTGAGATCATGTAGAGGGTTGGTGAGGTTTCTTACCACCTTAACCTACCCCCATAGCTAGAGTAGGTGCATGATGTCTTCATTGCATCATAGTTGAGGAGATACAATCATGAACCTATGCATGTAATTGACATGGGTGAGTTGGAATCAAGGATGGAGCCACCTTTGTGGAGCACCCAATGTCGACCAAGGATTGGTAGGATAAAACCTTGTGTGGATGGACCATTCCTTTGGTTCACATGCTGTGGCAGCATGAAAATGTGTAGGAGAGTTCCGAGGAGTAGGAGAGCCAAGTGTGGGCTTAGTATCCAGAGTTGTTTTCATATTTTTGATTTTTGGTAATGAAAATATTAAAGGAGATAATAATATAGAGACCTAATTTTTACCTTGTAAGACTTTGATATATTTTTATAATTTCCAGAGATAGGTGCTGAAACAATGTGCGATTCTGAGGCTCGGTGCGCCTGGAATTAATTTTATAAAAAATATTAAATATATTTTATATTGTGCATGAACACCTTCTTAAATAAAATAGGATAACTCATAAACAGTAGCTCAAATAAAAAATCCAATACCACTATTGATTTCGAAACGTGGTGTTCACCCTATGCGCGACATAAATTGAGTCAGTGAGGGATATTAGGACCCCTCGCTTAGTTGTGGTATGATCAATGGAATAATAAATTATTAAATTAGTTAATTAAATCACTTTAAACAACATTAATATTATATTAATTCACTTTTATAATGACTTTGATAGGGTTATCCTCATAACATTGATATCACTGGCGAGAGATATCCTCCCCCTTCCTTTGGTGAATCACCACAGATGATAGAGAAATACCAAATCAGATCACATCAGATCAGGTCACAATGAAAGAAAAAAATCCTCTAAAATTGATGGTGGATGAACTCTTCATTAATAAGTGATCTATAATCAAGGTAAGACTTTTCTTTTGATGTTTTTTCCCTTTGATTAAATGATTGAGCAGACCCACTCTCGTTCTTCGATTTGCACCATTTGTGGTATTTTCATGGGCCTATATACCATATTTAAGTCATTTAATCAATGTTTTCTAACCTTGGTATGATTTTTAATTTATGTTTCCAATAAAAATTGGGCAATAATATTTAAACTTTTGTTTTATGCGTTTCTCCCCAATCAGCTTCATGATCTTTATCTATTGGATCCCTACGGTCTCAGTTGGAATTTTCCAGGAGGTAACGTGCTCGATCGGATGCCCAAATTCATGGAGGATCAATAAAAAAACAACGTATCAACGATAAGGGTGTATATCCAGGATCATTGTGAGGCGACGATGGATGATTTGATGATCAAAGTAAAAATCCAAGGTTGTGGAAGCCATGGCGGCGTGTGAAATGAATAGTGAAACTCCAGCGATGAATGAAAACCATTTTTTTGATGAATGATGGCCGAGATCCATGATTTCTAGATAGATCCATCATTTTTTTCTATAGATATCACCAAAATTTAATCCATTCGAATAGATTCAAGAATGAATATTATATCTTGGATTTTTTTCAAAATTCTTACTACATGCTGTTTTCAAGGATAAACACACAACGTGTATCCCCCTCAGTGGCAGTGCTAGAGTTTTAGAAAAATTAAGGATGAAATGGTGTGTAATCCCCCTTACAATACATATACCCTATACCATTTGGATAAACTATGTGGTGGACCACATGTCCCGAAGTCTATGTAAAAGTACATAGACACAGGATGAAAGAACATAGACTTAGTCCCAATTAGCCTAGCCACATCGTGTAGTCCACTTACATAGCATGTACTACTATATGGGATGGATACATGTGATGGAAAAGGACACAACTAGGTAGTGGAGAAGGACCACACACTGTGTGGGTTCCCTCACATGTTACCCCTTAGTTCATTTTTAAAAAACTTTAAATATGTGCATCTTTTTTATTTGAACTTTTATTTTACCCATGAGCAGCCTACCATGAATGTTTTTTTATAGAACGTGATAGTTCCCTCTGTTATGTATTTTGAGATATGATGTGTAATGTTCTTGGAACAGAACCTTCTGAGGTGAAATCCAATAATGAAAGTGGTAAAAATGGATCACCAGAGGAAGTTTCCCAAGTGGAACCCTCCTATGGGGTAGGTCATGGGTCCTTGATGACCTAGAGTGGAACTCTCTAGTCGGGCAGGGCATGGGTCCTCCATGACTTTTAGAGTATAATCCTCTAGTTAGACTTGGAATAGATCCACAACCTTCTGATTGGAACCATCATGTAGTATTAGGGCATGGGTCCTCGATGAATTAGAGTGGATCCCTATACCTAGGTTAGGCATGGGCCCTCAACCTTCGAAGTGGAACCCTCCTACTAGGAAGGGCATGAGTCCTCCATTGACTATCAGAGTGGAACCCTCCTGACGTACCAGAGCATAGGTCCTATACCTAGAAATTGTGGATGCTTGACTATGTTCCATAGTGACGAGACATGGTTTGATGTAGATTTGGACTCATGAGGAAGAGGAACGATTTACCCACTAAGATCCATTTTTGAGACGTGATCAAAACCATGTGAGCGAGTCAGAACTTCCCAAAGTGGATAGTATCAAGGTGTGGTGAATGAGTTCCTTATAATTGTGTGTTTAGGGTAGATGCATGGGATACTGGGCATCATTGTTGTAATTTTCGAACTATTGGATATTCTTATTCTTGGGTTGAACTATGAGATGGAGATCCCATTAATCTATCATTTGGGATTATTTAACTGAGAAGAAAAATATATTATTTCTTCTGGATTCACTCCTTGTATTTGGATACTCTCATTACCTTAGAGGTGATGACGTGTGGGGTATGCCATGTGATTTCCATTTTTAGCTTCTCATGGTTGTATGATTTTACTCTCCAACTATAGGTAGATAAGGCTTGAGAGATAGTTCATATACTCACCATGTTTAGCCCCTTGTGCATGGACAAGCTTAATTTCACTCTTTGTTGGGTTGAGCTTTACTATTTTACTACACTTTGTTCTATCCACTATATTCCTCTTCTATTTTATCTCTTAGTGCTCCCCCATCAGCTTTCAGGGTGTCATACTATGTATTTATACACTCACCCTTTCATGGGATTTTCCCGCACATATCATGTCTTTTGCAGATGATGGACATGTTGACTGTGACAATACATGAGCTTAGAGATACTAGGTTATTAGACTATGTATGGTGGTAATATATTGGGATTCAAGAGTGGGATCTCTTTCCGCTGTTTAATTTTCTAGTTTTCTGTCAGGTTAGGACACATTTCTAGTTGGGTGTGTATTTTCCCCTTTACTTTTTATATTACACCACCATACTTTTCGTACTATCTATAGGTTCATGCATGTTTGGTTTAATTTATAGTAGTGTTTCATCTTTTACTCTTTCCCTATATAAATTTTCATTGATTTGGATCTTTGTGTGCGTAAATGTACTTAAGAAAAGGTCTCACTGAGTTGGTTATGCCTTAAATACTTTTCTCCATCCCTGGCCTATAGAGGCGGGCTTGGGGTAGTTGCAGCTCAAGCCCCAACATGGGTCAGGTCGTGAAATATTAGGAGAAGAGAAAAGGATCTAGGATTATGGGGGGGGGGGAATATAGGAAGGTTTTTGGATAGATATTGGAATATATTGAAGTATTAAAATTTGTGTATAAGGGAGGAGAGGTGGTTTCTTTTTATAAATGAGGGAGATGAAACACATGGAATTACTTAAAATATTTAAATAATATAATGTCTTTATCTTTTTAAAGCACCACCAAATGGAAACATATTTTAAGTTAATATAATATAGTGTAAAATATCTCCAAAAAATAAGGATTATACTAGTTTATATAGAATTATTACCCTTATCTCTTTGTTTAACCCCCAATAAACTTGTTTTAACCATAACCACGGTAATAAGTTTTTACTGTTCATTATGACCAAAGATGAATGCTACCTAATTAATAAATTTATAAATGATGATTAAAAATATTTAATCCATTTTATGGAATCCATTTTCTATAAGTGGAAATGTTTAATTTTAAAATAAGCATGCAAAACCCAATGAAAACTTATTTTAGATAAAAAAAATACAATTTTAAGCATAAAACTGAATTTATGATCATTTATTACCTTGTAAAACTGTCTAATGAATTTTAAAACATTTTATGAAATATATAATATAAACATTTCATTAAAAAAACTAATCAATAATAATTTTTTTTATTTTATTAAGATAAAAACAATTTATGCACATAAGAAAAGTTTTATTAAAAACTAATCTTTTTAACTTTAAATGAGTTTACCTTCATTCCTAACCTTTATATAACTAATGTATGTATGATTATTTATTTAATAATATAAATTATAAATATATTTTAATGAAATAATTTTTATATAGTGATCAATATACTTTTTTATATAAAAATATCTAACATGTAGAAAAATACATTTCCTTGAAAAATAGGTCTTTTAATCATTGAATGATTTTATTAAAATTGTGTTCTTATCAATAAATTATTATAATATTAAAAAATTATCAATATATTTCATAATATGGTTAATATATTCATACTTGATAGTCTAATAACTAGTTTATAAAGGTATACTATATGACAATTTATTTAGACCCATAGTTGTGTGTAAAGACACCTATCAAATACCTCATGTTTATTTCAAAGTAAATAAATATAAAATATAAGGGTGTTATAGTCATGGTTAAACTAACTATGAAAGAGTCCCCAAACCCTTCGTAGAATTCATTATTGCAGTGTGATTTCACCCTTCATTAAATGACCCATTTTGTAAGGGTCATCCCTTTTCCAAAACCCCATGAGACCCACCACGTTGTGAAGCCCTTAGTCATGGTGCAACTTGCCTCATTAAAACCCATATCATTAAGAACTACAATTCACAATACACACTACTATTGCTGTATTATTTTAGAAAGGACTCTGAGCCTTGCTCTAAAAATTCACTAATTATATGAATTACCACTTAGGCCTTGATCATCATCTAAAAACATCTTCTTGAGATGTTCGAACACTTAAATTCATGATTTGAATCCCAAATATCATAATAAACCATTATTCAGGAAAAAAATTAAATACCCCCCAAAGTAAAGAACCTAAAATCCAAGGTTTGCTTCATTAAACACCCTTCTTAGTGTAACTATATGGTCCCCTAGGACATGAAAATGGTATAAGAGTGGGTTATCACTAATAGGATCTAAATCTTTTATCTCCCAACTGTTTTCAATGATTTAAATGAAGTAAAGATTTTTGGAATATATGAAGTTTACTCTTTCAAAACATTAGTAAGGTAGATATATTACTATATTAAATAAAATAGAAGATATGTTTGTGGCCAATAACATAGTTGTTTTGGAAAGAACACTAAATAAATAGATGAAGAAAGAGGCATAGAAGTTACAGAAGATAGATTCTAAGAATCAGTGGAAAGAAAATCCCCTACTAAAAAGAAGGTAAACATTGTGGTAGTTTTTCTAGTAGATCCATCATGAAATATCCTCCCATGGAATTTTACTCAAGATGTGATGAGTATTACTTTATTGAATTTATTGAATATTTTTAATCAAGAATTAAGTCTTACATGAGAAATTCCCCCTTGAAGTAATAATATACATACTTTCATTTATCAAGGGTCAATAGATAAAAACTAGCAGTTTTAATCACGAGTTGAAGAAATTGAGAGTGCATTGGTTAAGAAGATACAGAAGTGTGATACTCTCATAAAACTAATAAAATAAAAGAAATATTCTCACTTTATTTTCAATAAAATATTTTCCTTAGTTAAAGATGATTTAAAAATGATGGTTTATGATACATATTGAAATTGGAATGTTTTATCAGATTATTTCCATTTAATAAAATCTGTGGTAGATCTCCGGAACTCTTAGTTGTAGGTTAAATCCATAAGAATAAAATAACTAGAAAAATCCATACTCATGGAAAGTAAAATGGCTGAAAACAAGTTTATAAGTAAAAAATATGAATGTGAATAAAAATTAAAATCTATTAAGTATTATAAAAACATTTTGAATTCACTTTTTATTGAGTTAGAATGAAATTTGAGGGATACGAATGAGGAATAAGTTAAATCTTCAAAAAATATGAGAGATAATCCACTATCATGAATGCATAAAATAAAA
The DNA here is from genome assembly GCA_963277665.1 of Viscum album. Lineage (NCBI taxonomy): Eukaryota > Viridiplantae > Streptophyta > Magnoliopsida > Santalales > Viscaceae > Viscum > Viscum album. The sequence continues at coordinate 171,638,650 of OY728148.1, forward strand.
GTCTATATTACAAAAATCATAAATCTCTTGAATAAATAAATATGAAAAAAAGATACAAATTATAATGAGAAAAAGAAAAGGGTGTCCCCAAATTATTGTAAATTAGTATGTAGAAATTCAGATTCTCTTAATAGTGTAGGATATAATTTAAGTTATAGACTTGACTGGGTGAAGAAAAGTGAGAAAACACTACTTATATGAAGGTAAAAGAAAATATTAAAGTAGGAAGTTGTTTCTGACAAGGTTTCTAATAGGAATAAGTTCAAATTCTAGAACCCAATGATAATTCCACCAAACCAACTAAAACTTATAAGAAGTAGAAAATATTTGTGGGATACTGTTGTTGTTGTGGAAAGTTTAGAAACAATTCCATTAATTTTTGTCTTAATATGCCATATACTATAATTAAAAGGAGGCATGTACTAAGGTTGAGAAAATCAGAATTTAAGAGGTGTTAAACAAATAATAAACAATGTTCATAGAAAAAGGATAATATATTTATATAAAAAAATTCAAATTCAACAAACTTTAAGGAAATTTATAGAATAAGTGATCATTATAATGATGAGTGTTGGGTCACAACTACTAAGCATAACACAATTTCAAAAAATAGAATGGGGACAAAATAGATAAAGAAATAAGAATAGAATATATATAGAAATTATATATTGGGGTGTAATAAAAGGAAAGTTAATTGGAATATGGGACACTAGGAAAATTTAACAAAAGACTTCACCCTTAAGATAAGTTTCTTATATTATAGTATAAAATGACACACCATGGACAGTTGAAAACTCAACATGAACATTTAGACTAATAGAATCAATTCAGAAAAATAAGATAAATATATTTGTGAATGAAATAAATATATTGGTTTAGTGAAAGATGTCTCCAATGAAGAATTTAAAGCTCAATAGAAGTTACCACTAAAGAGTAACTTAATATAAAAAAGAATCTATATAGAAGATGTAAGAAGAAAAATCATTATTTCAAAAAGTGTATGATAATACATCCAGGGAAGGATAAGTTTGTTAATATATAGAAGAAATATTCAGAAGATACAATTGGTTCTCTGTACAAAAATTAATTGGGAAATTTTAAGAAGGTTTGTATTATAATTTATATAAATTAATTAGAAGAAGAAAATAAGTTGGAAGAAAAATAAGAAAAGGAAAAAGAATAGTATATCTTCATTTCTAGAATATATAAGGAAGAAAACTCCACACAAAATAAAAAGTAAAGCTAAGTGGAAGAAACCCATGATTCCTAAGAATATTATTTATTTAAAAATAAAGGGTGATATCATAAAGAAAAGTGAAGCTAATGTGAAGGTAGTTTTTTATATTAACAAACACTTCTCAATCCTATTTCTCTAATTAACTATAAAAGGAAAATGTAAACTCTTTCATCATATTTTCCAAATTATTCGTTGAGTAGGTAATAAAAGGTGGTGGAATTTAGGTTGGGACCTGAAGAAAATAATTCTATGTTAAAATAATATAATTATGAAATATATCCATCATAAAGTACTCTACTTTGATCAAAATCATAATTCCACAACAAAACACTTCAATTCATATCAACTGAAATGATTAAGAAAGATGGATTTATCCAGTAATATTATTTCAACGAGAATCATCTTGGACATGTTATTAATGATCTAGTTCATACAATGAATAATACATTTTATTGACTATTTTTTACCACTAAAACTTGTTTTCTTATCTCATGCTTCCCAAGGTAGTCTTCCACCTTAATATTAGTAAATCTCTTGCAATTAAAAATCCATAATTTTTTAATTTCAATCCCAAGGTTCTTTTTCACTAATCTATGATAATATATAGTACACCTGAATACTTAATATTGATGAGATATTTCTATTATCCATTACATAATACTATAATCCTCATTTAATAAAATATTAAACCTTCTTTTATCTATATATTTAGATTAAATTGATCCACACACATCAATATTCACCACCACAAGATTTTTTTAACTCATTATCCTTTATATTCTAGGTAAAATGAATAATCTTTACCTTTTAATAAGTATCAAATGTATGGATAAAATCACAAGAATTTTTATCAATATCATGTGATTTGTTATTCTTTACTAAATATTTCATATACTTTTGGCCCCAGTGGACATGACTTTTATTCCACACCATTTTCTCACCTTCCTTTGTTATAAAAGACATGCCTTCCTCTCCCTAACGAGATATATATAACCTTTTATGCACTTTAATTGTAATACAATTGTACCATCTCTTCCTTTTACAATACAAGTATTCTTGGTGATATTACTGCATTTTATGAGTCACATAATAGACTCACACTTAGAAAATTTTGACCAAATCCTTCAACTACCAATACCACCATATGCCTTAAGTATTTGACTTTTATTTTGGATTTCCCAAAGTTAGTAATCTTACAAATTTCATCATTTACAAATCCAATAACATATTATTTGTCATACTTTAATCCCATGATAGGATTATTGATTCCTATTATATGGGAAAAACATTCTCTATCAAGTATCCACAATCTAGCATGATTTATTTATTTTAAATAAATATCTGTGATATTCATTTTATCAGCTCTTCCTTTTTTAATCCATGTCTACTTCTTCACCAATTTGGTTTCTGAATATGTTAATTCAATGTTGGATAAAATAGTTTATCTTTATCTTTCATGGATGTAAATTGGTTTTTAATTTTCAACTCGCATGATAAGGCTTACAACTTTAGATAATTTTATTATTGAGTTTTTTTGGAAAATTAATTTTTACTTATGGTGAGAAATTAATATATTTGTAACTATAACCATCATAATGAAAATAATAGTTATTAAAAACATATCATTTGTAATAATTTTTGTTTGTATGTTTTTTTATTATATGATTTTAAGTGACAATTTGTTATGGAACACATGAATTTAGTATACCCTATATTTAGATAACAATTTTTTATAATTTTTAAATATCTACATTAATGACCCTATAAAATTTTGGTTCAGTTGAGTGTGACCCAAATTGATCTTCCTCTAAGGTGTGGGTGCTTGTAGTTTTGGATCAATTACCACTTTTTCTAGTTATCAAGACCCATTATATTTTTTCCTTTATTATTAAAATAATATGTTTATAGGAAATATTTCAATTAATCATTCTAATCACTAAATTTTTCTTATACATCATCCATGTCTTACACATTCCAATTATCTAATGTTATACTAGGATTTAAGAGTAATTTTTGATCCTAAATATTTCACTATAAACCAAAAATATCTACTTCAAGATACTTGAATATTTTGAATATATCATTAAATATGTTATTCAAGATAACAATGATCATGGGATGTTCTGCAATTTTGAGTTTATACTAAACATACTTTATTGAATTTTATAGATTTTCATATTTTATTCACTCAAGTTCAACCTTCAACTCATATTTCCTTTATTATTTTTAATTCATATATTTTTTGGAATCATTGAAAATGGAATTTTCATTATTTTTTTTATGGTATTAAAAAAATAATTTTTTAAGATAAGATTATAGTTTAACCTTGAGGTATATTTTTCACTCAACTTCACTGTCATTGTAATCCTCAATTTCTTCCTCTTATGTCTCTTTTGATCTTACATCTTATTTCGAAAAAAAGTTTTCTTTTTTAAAAAATTTCTATTGTAAATTTCATTTTATTTTACATGTTTTGAAGTTTTATTTTTGAATGATTCATATTCATCATCATAAAAAAATCTCAGGATACTTTTTAATGACTTTCCCAACCATCCCACACTGAAATATTTTGAGTGTAATCTTACCTTTAAATTTTACATTCAACATTTATAGATTTTTTGAAAGTAATTAAATAACCTTCTTGACTTCCCTATATTTGGGATAATCCTATATTAAAATCTTATTTATTACCATGAATACCACTTCCTGAAAGTTCTCCTTTTCCAAGAATTATTTTTCATTGTTCCTAATCTCATATGAAACTAGAGTGTTATAAATACTATCTAATGTAACTTCCTTTGGATCCTTATCTTTGATCACCGAAACTTTAACATTGAATAAGAGTGGAAATATTCATAGAATATTTTTTATGATCTTGATATCATTAAGGGTTCCTCTAAGTCCACGCATTTCCTATAAAATAACATTCACCAAATAAAATAATGGCTAAACAGATTCATTTAGGTGCAATAAAAAATCCTTAAAATTTTTCCATAAAACCAATAATTTAAGTTCATGAACCTTCTAATATATTTTTATACAATTTGATATGTTTTTTATAATTTTTTTGTATATTTACACAATATCACCTTTATGCAGATAACATTGGTAAAAATCCACATAATTCATTAACTATTTTTCCATTGATATCAATATCCCTTCAATTATTTTTTATTAATGCTCCATATTCCATTATAAGTAAGATTATTTTTATATTATCCATATAGATATCCATTATTAATGATTTTAAATAGAGTTTCATACAATTATTCCATAATTTAAAATTATGTTGATCAAAGATCGAAATTACCTTATGGTTGATGATTGATTCCATGGATTATTAGAGAGGTATTTACCAAAAACCAACTACTATGAAACCAATTATTCTTCCCAAAAAAATTTAATACCCTAATATGGGGGAGAGGGTGAATAAGGGTATACTAATTTTACCAAATTTCCCTGACTAATTTTTTTCAGAGTTCATAAGAACAACTCTCTCCCTCAGTATAAATATGATGTGATAAATCATGTAAAGATAGAATTAAATTTTTTTTACTTAGTTCACCAGAAGTAAGAAAATCCAAGGATCATGAAATGGTGATTCATTGATATACTAGAAAAACTATGCACACTCATTATTTAATTATAATTTAACATAGACACAATAAACCTCTAGGTTTATAACCATCACAAAGGAGATAAATGACTTCTCCAAATCACTCAAAAAGCTTATTTATCCCCTAGAAAAACCTTCTAAATTTTTATTAACCAATAATAAGAGTACACCATTGATAGTATATTTATTAATTCCTCCTTCATCCACATGGTGAAACTCCTTAATATTCTAGTAAGATAGACTCCTAGATCTTCATCCATTATGATCACTTTCTTTCTAGGATAAATTTATAATTCCACTCCACATAATATTAAATTATCCTCCCTCACTTATTTGTATATTAACATATATCTTCAATATTGATATAATATCCAGGTTTCCCCTAATTTATCTTCAATTATACTTGATTAAGTTAGGAAAATGCATCCAAAAAAAATATTTAATTCCAAGTCAACCTTCTAGGATTTTATTTATACAAAGTCCCTAAAATATATGATTATTTGAATTTTAGATATTCAGTTTTACTCATTACAATTTCATAGCACAATTCTTTCCCTCACTCTAAAATCCAAATTCTTGTCATTACCAATTTTGAAATTACAATGTCATAATTTTCTCTTTCATGGTGAAAATAACTTCACATTCTAGTTTCTTAGATAAGAATCATATATTCACGATTTGGTGAAATAATAAGAAATAAATTTAGCTTAAACTTCCATACATGAGCCTATTTCCATGGAATAAATCATATCTTCTAATAAAATCACGATATATCCACTCTAACTATTTTATGATGTAGTATCAACCTTTGTGGTGTGAATTACCTTCCATATATTGATAGAGTTGCAATGAAATTCATTGGGGTCACCTTCACATTGTGAATCATTATTCTCAATACTAAACTCTAGAAAAGACTAATCTAACTTAGCTAATTTTTGGAATGATATACATAATTGTGTAATGATATTATATCAGTTAATATTCCATGGGTTTGATTTATTCCTATGTATCCTCAAAATCACCTTATGATGGTTTTAATTTTATATTTTGTAGGTCTACTATGATGATACTTAATTACTCATGAAATAACCAATCTCTTAGCAAAAAAAAAATTAATATGATGTGAAATATGATGTGGTGTGATACATATAGTTTTAAAAAAATTTCTTTCCAATAGATAGAACTACTCCAACATTCCATATCTTCTTCCAATAACTACAAAAACATCATTGTATCAAGTCTTAATGTCTCCATAATCCTCTTTAGAATACCCTATATCATCTTTTTCAATAAAAACAACATAAAAATACCATAAGGGGGGGGGGGGGGTTAATGCTTTTATTACATTTTCACTAGGAATATAGTTTCATAGAATCCTATAAATTACTAGTATTTATGATTTGACTTTATTTTTTGGGAATTTTTTTATGCAACCTATTTTATTTTCTTGGGTTAATTATTATATTTTTTGTATTGTTTTCATGCTCATGTGGAACACATATTTATGGTTATATAATTATGTGATGGATTTGATTGGAATTATAAATCTATCCAATCCATTGGATAAAACTTTACATATCATGAAATTATTATTTTATAGGACACATGTGGTTAGCCAAGTCTATTATTTTATAAGGTAGAAATGGTTAACCCAGTACACTATGATACGAATGTCTTGGTGGTTAACCTTGATATATGATAATGATATCCCATTTTTATATATGTGCCACATTATTATGTTATTCTATAATTTTATATTATGATTCATATTTTAATACATGGTTATTATTCATTTTCTTATGATTTTATGATTAGTTTCTCATAAATATATGTTAATTTTATTTTTACTCTATTATAATATTATTTATGGTCACCTATGTTGATTTGATTGATATATCTTATGTTTTAATCATTATTGAGTGTCTGTGATCACACTTTTCTTTTATATTCCATTCCCAAAGTGATGATGAATAATATTAAATTTGATATGTTTACAAAGGAGTTAAGTGTGATGTATTGTGGAATAAATTTACACTGTATTATAAAATAAAATGTTTATTTAACTAATCACCAAGACACTAAACCATAGGGTTTTTTTGGTGTGATTTATATTTGTGTTATAATGGATAATGTAGTATAATAATGTAATATGTTTTTATGTTATGATTGGTTCATCTCAGTTGGAATAATAGTGGGTTTTAGTTAATTTTGGGGATAAGGTTATGAAAAATGAGGTGATAAAACCTAAAGCAACGTAGGTTGAACATAAAATGTTATTAGTTTAACTGAAAGTGTTATAGTTTAAAATTAATGTGTTATAATAAGTTTTCATATGTTATAGTATCTTGTGAATGGTTTTCATATTCATATAACTATTTTCATTGGATATTGTTATTTTTTACACAGACTAACCATTTATATTTTAGTTAATGATTTGATCAAGGAGTAATTGAGTAAATAATTAATGTGATATAAAATGCAAGGATGAACCTAACGAATTACAAAATAGAATGAGAGTTGGTGTATAAAATATTATGGTTATTCTCACTAAGTTATCTCAACCTATGAGCAATAAAATAAACCATTTCAAAATATAAAATTCACTAAAGAAGTAAAAGCTCAATATTGACTCCTTCATATTATACCAATCATGATCCTATTGTTTATCTCTTAAGAAACTAATTTCTAAGTGATGGATCAAAATAAAAAATAAATAATTATTTTCTCTAGTGTTTAAATAATTATTAATTGGTGTTTGTTATTTATCACTTGGAAAGTGAAGTATATAAATGGTGTAATTAAATAAAGAATAATATAAAAAAAGGAATAAATTAACCCCTTAAAGTGGGGGGAATTTAAGAAAATATTTTTCAAAAAATATTTTCCTTAAACCCTTTATATGAAAAAGAGTGAGAATTTATTAAGCTAAAAACATGAGGATGTATCCATTGGTTCATATGATGAAAAATTAACAATACATTAAAGGTATACCTATAGTTTTATCATTGATTGTAAAAGAAAAATAAATCATTTATTTACTTTCTTAATTCATAGTCTCAGAAAAAATTTTGTTATAAGGACTTCAGTTTCTATGGATAAAATTTTTTATACACTCTTTAGGTTGAAATAAAAATTGAATTATTTCATTATAATTATATATTTGAAAAAAATGAATAAGAAAATTGGGTTTTTTGAAACTCTAATGATAATGATAATGGATGAAAGAATATTCAACCTCCATCATACTGAAAATGTGGTAAGAGTAACTCATGAAATTTACTTAAATGAGCATGAATATGTTCTAATTGTTGAAGAATATGAAATAAATTACATGAGTGTTGAATATAAATGAATAGTATTATTAACCTAATCAAATATAAAAAATACCACCAAATACAATTCTAATAGTTCAATGTTAAAAATTTAAGGAATTTGTGTACCATACAGATAAATATACTAATCCAAGTATTAATGAGGAGAATCAGTGTCAATAACCACCAAAGAGAGAAAATGAAATATTATGCAATCACTACCATTCAATTGGATCATGAAAAATAAATGGTGAAATGAAGAATTATCATACACTCCATAATTATTAACATCTTATTTGATTCTAGTTCAACACACTCCATATCTTGGAAGTTTTATAAAATAATAAACTCACCACTTCAATGACCGAGTATTGAATTATTGGTGAAAATACCTAGTGGAATGATGATTTAAACCAAATTATATTCTTATCTAGTTTATGATTATAGGAAGACGCCACATTTAAATCTAGTCATTATCCCATTAGTGGAATTGTATATGATATTGATCATGGATTGGTTCTCTCCATATAGATTCCATATCATTTAATGTGATAGGGAAATCACATTTCATATCCTAAATCATCCTATGATAATATATAATTTCAAGGATTTATAAAAACTCTCTATATATGATTATATAGTTCTTATACCCAATATTGAGGGATACAAGGATCAAATTTTTGGGGAGAAACTCAATATTGAAGATATTTTAATTGTACATATAATAACCCTGACTAGATATACCTAGATTTAATGGTTATTTATTTCAATGGTAAAAAATAAATATATCACAATATGAAAGATCCAAATTTTAGTAGCCACATGATACTAGATACTTAAATGATAAATAAATTACATGGGAAACACCATCACAATACATGATACTTTATTATTCATCATTTTCTTATCCTTAGATCATGTATAATATTCTTTATGATTTTATAATGAAATGGGGAAATAGTATAATAGGTGATTTTAGAAACTCAATATGGGGTAGTGTACAATGGAAGCAATCAATACATAAACAAGGAATATATAATACGGTCGGAATAAATAACCAAATAATTACATATAATTTATAACATAATAATAATAGATCTATGTATGAAATAAACATGGAAACAATAATCACATGAATAATAATAAATAATATCACAATGATGGAGTGTATAATTTAAAGCATCATAAACTTTCCATCAAGGCCTCATTCGAAGAAATAATACATAAATGGGTAGGTATACATAAACTACCAAAGTTAATTTTATCATGAGAACTATGGATGCATTCAGAGGCTATATAATTATATGCCCCACCCATCACATAATAAGTCCAGTGCATCCATTATATTAATAGAGTGGATAATCAATACAATATATAATGTTATATAAATAACATCATACATAAACATAGATAATTAATAAAAAATTATATTTATAGAAATAATTAATATATTTTTAAGGTTTACCCAATCAATGTAATACTATGGATATCTAGGGGAATATCTATCAATAAAATTAGATATTATAAGATATTCATATTGCAATTGAAATTACCCTTATCAATGGAATTATAATGGAGTAATATGTTAGGGAAATTTCATAATATAGGGATATTAGTAATAGTTAGACACTAGAATCAATTTATTGAAATGGTAAGATAAAAAATTAATAATAAAAAATACCTTTTAAAAAGTAGGAGTATATGAAATATATAATTGATATGATTTATAGACACAAAATTTTATTGAGGAGGAAATTCTAGGTTGATATTCATTGATGTGAAAGGTGAAATTATTCCAAAATATAGTTTAATCCACCATGGGTGTGCTAGAGGAAACAATTGGTACATAAACTCAATATATCCTTATACAAAGTCCCCATCTTGGAAATAATGAAACCATAATACCAAAAATAAATGGTATATATTGGGATTTGGATAATGAATTTTAAGTCTTTGGAAGTATTTTAACATTAAAATGTCATTGTAAGGTGGTATAATGAGAGGGAATTTTAATCTATCACTTATATTACAATAAGGGATGTATAATAATAGAGTATAACAACAATTCATAAGTAAATTTATAGAATTTAAATGGATTTACAAAAGTGAAATAAATAGAAGAGATTAATAACCCTTAACTTTCTATATTACTCCCTAAAACTCGAGAACAAACTTTTTAAATCCTTAAGAGCCACTTAGAATGACTCTTGAGTGGGAAATAGAGAGTTGGATAATGCTCAATTGTTTTTAAGTGAAGAGGAATGAGAGGATTATTGGGTATTTATAAAAAATGTGGGATTTATTATTATTAATTTTTAGATTTAGGTTTGGAAATCTAAGTTATGGAAAATTCGAAACTATTAGCTTTACTATGGTTTTAAATCATGGTATTTTACATTTAGAGAATGGTATTTGACATTTATTAGTTAACTAACTGAAATTATTTTAGTTAAATAACTCAACTAATTTTAGTTATATTATTTTGGCCCTAGAAGAAAATTATTCTAAAAACCACAATTTTAATTTTAGACTTTGGAAAGTCCATTATTAGTTTAAAAATCTATTTTAAAATCCATTATTTTAATAAATTAACATATTTCAGATTATTAATTAATTTATAAAAAATATTACATCATTTTTACATCAAAATAAATTCATAATACACACAGTATATGCATATTGTATTTTACTATTCAACTAAAATTTTTGTTTGTCTTTGAAAATTATCAAAAATCCGCCAATAGCTAATTTTAACATGTTACTTCTATTTTGTAACTCTAGTTTATATTTTTTTGGTACTTGTAAAATTTAATTTTTAAATAAAACTTTCATTGTATTTTAAATTTATTTATTTCACATCAAAATTTTATAAACTCAATTTTAATATATTTTATATTATTCTATGACATATATATTTAATTAAATTATTATTTATTTATCAATAAAAAATATTTTTAATTATTAAAATTAGCTAGGAGAATGTGAGTAATATAAAGAAAAACACATATACACATAGGGAGAATTGATCTTGATATCTCTCCAACCTTTATAGTGGTGTAGCTATTAGGTTTCCAAGGTTGACTCAGGGGGGCTCGAATCCGAGACATCCCCCACCTCTATAGGTTTTCAACCACTGGGATACTAAGACTGACTCAAGGAGACTCAAACTCAAGACCTCCCCACACTTACACCTTTTGAATCCGGGTTCAAGCACCAAATTTTAATATTTATTTTTATTAATGAGTTAAACTATTGAAAAAATTTATGAAATTTCTATTCTTATTGTTATTTATGAGGATTTTACCTCAGTTTTTTCTAAATATGATATTATTTTTTTATCTCCATTGGATAATTGGGATATTTTTTTAAGTTTTCATTTTAAAATTACAAAATTATGTTATGTACTTTATTGGACACATACATATTACACATAATGGTATGATAACAATTTCAATGGTTATATTTCTATGCTATTGTTCCAAATGCCATGATACACTTTAGAAAATAATATCATCCCTTATATATGTACTTTATTTTAAATTCTAAAATCATTAATCTCATTCTATTAGTTTCTAAATCATGTACATTTATTTACATGTAGTATTCTTAAAAATAACAATGTATCTTTAGTTATTGATATTTCTTTATAATACAATCCTATATAGTTTAAGATTATGATGTTGGCCTATATTTTTATGTGTTCTATAGCACTATCTACATCTATTCTAGTGAATATAATTCCACAATTTTATAATGTACTACTATGATTAAATAAAATGGGTTGTATTTTTTGATTACTATTATAATAAAATATTTATTTATTATTGTAAAATTTCAAGTCTTATAAAATGATAATATATTGATGTATTTTGTAATGAGTTTCCTAGTCTCCCCTAGATTATGAGGTTGATTTTTCAATTAAACTTATACCTGATGTTATTCCTATATTTTAATAGTCCTTTTACAATAACCCATATTTAATTATAAGAATTAAATATGAAACAAAAAGTGAATTTAGGAAAGGGTTTTATACATCTATATGATTTACCATGGGGTAGAATAATCCTCTTTATTAAGAAAAAATATGGATCATTTCATCTTTTCCTTGGTAATCATGAGCTTAATATTATCATGATAAAGAACAAGTATCCTCTACCTCATATTGAAGACTTGTTTGATCAATTTCATGGGATCAATATTTCTCTAAAGTGTACCTTCAATATAAATATCATTAACTAAGTGTGAAAATTAATATATACATAATTCATCCTTTAATACAAGACATGTACACTATAAATTCATATTGACACCTTTTAGATGTAAAATTTACCTATAAATCTTCTTGGTACTGATGAATAAATTCTATAGATATTACCTTAATAAGTTTATGGCAGTATTTATAGATGATATTATCATATATTCCAAGTTTAATTAAGAACATTAAAATCATATGAGGATTGGTTAATGTCCATAAGAAAAAATATACTATATGCCAAATTTAGAATGTGCAAATTTTCAGTGTAAATATTATCCTTCTTGGGTCATGTAATAAAAAGTTAGGACATATCTATAGATTCTTAAAAGGTATATGAGATTGAAAAATGGATTATACCAAATTATATAACATAGATCCATAGTTTTATTAGATTCATGGAATACTATTGATGCTTTGTGAGAAATTTCTACTGCTTTAAAAATCCACTAACCAAGATAACACTAAAGAGTGTACAGTTTATGTAGAAAAAAAATAATTTGAATATAACTTTAAAGATTTTTATAGAAGGTTGGTCACTACACCCATACTCACATTACCATGTAGTGTATATTGGATTTGGATATATAATGATTCATAAAATAAGTGATTAGGGGTATCTTTAAATAAAATGACAAGGTTGCATCTTATGCCTCATATTAATTAACACACCCTAAGTAAAATTATGTGGCCCATGATCTGGAGATAAATGTGGTAATATATGTATTAAATATTTGGAGACATTATCTCTATAAAGATAACTGATATATATAAACTAATCAAAAATTAATTATGTATCTATTCACATAGAATATGTTCAATATGAATTAATAGTTATGGGTTGATGTAAGTAAAGATTATGATTTATTGATACATGTAAAGACCCAGGTTTTTACTTGTTGTAAAATTCAATGGAAATTTGAATTTTTTGTCATTTATTATTATGAGGGGAAAATGGAAATTTACTCTAGTAGATGATTTCATAAATATTATCAAATGATTCTTGTTTATCTCATAATGGGGGTTTTAAAATTCAGATGGAATTAGTGATATTCTAAGATAGAATTATTATTTTTTGAAATATGTTATTATTTAGTAAAAAAATATTAAATATTCCACATGAAAATATTTATATATTCTATATTGAGTTTTATATTGAAATTATGACTTTTTGGTTGAGTATGAGATATGTGTTTTTACCCATGTGAGGTATAAATGGTGTCTCTATTTAGGGTATTAAGTCAAACTTATAGTCTAATATTTTATTTTCATTATTCCCATACATCTATTACTTCCCACACACAATAAGAGGAAGGGGGATCTACCTACTCATGTGATGCTAGGATGATAGGGAAAGATTGAGAGGTAGGAATTGAGCTTCATTAAATCAGAGTTGGATCAAGGTACATCAGCTGTGCAATGTTGATCTAAGCTCAATCTTTAGAGATATCACCATAAGGTAAGATGTATTTTTAATTATTCACCATTTCAAATTTTAGATCTTTATTTTAAATTTTAATTTTGATATCTAGATTTCATGGGATATTTTATGGCTCATAAAGTTGTGATTTATGGAGAAATGATGGTTTTGGGACATTGAAAGGGGGTTTTGTTTAGAAAACTTGATCACATGATTTGTAGTTGAATAGCATAGTTTGTGTGTTCTTATGTGTGAATAAAGGTGGAAGATAGTGACTATATGACCGTTTTGACATAAGGAAAAACCATTTAGTTCCTTCAGTACATGATCTAGGGTGTGGCTGAGTTCTAAGCCAAATATCCTATGTAGGGGTACATAACACATGAAATATATGACCAAGCCTCATGTGTGGTAAACGGATTGACACCATGAGAGGTAATTGGATAAAAACCATGTGAGGAAAATTGAAGAAAAAAAATCCTATTATGGGTTACAACCTATTTATGCAAGGTACATGCTGTGTATTTGAGAAATACATGCTAGGATGGGATGAGGTGCACACCCAGAGTAGGGCTTTGACTGTACATGTCATGTATTGTTCCCTCTTTAGAGATAGAATCAGATATATGAGGATTCCATTTTGAGTATTTTTTTAATATATAATGATATGATAAGGTCCTCATTTCTACTTGAGGCCTAGAGATATGATTCAAGGATGTTGAGATTTGGTAGAGAGGATTTTCATCTTTGGATTGGAATGAGGGATCTTATAATGAAGAAATAATTTGAGTCCCATGTGAATGTTATGAGAATATGGAGATGGATTGGTATAAGATTTACATGTTCCCTAATATAAGATAACTCAAAAAGGTCCTTGGTTATCTGAGCTGAATTATAATGTGAGATACTGGTGAGGATTTAAACCATCCTCCTAAGGATTTATTTGGATAACTCATATGGTCTAAGAGAACACCATGGGTGTAGACATGGATTGATGTCAATTAGTAGATAATGATGTGGGTTTATAATGACCTATACTATTAAATGTTTTTGATATCAGAGAAACAATGGGTACAATGTTTTTGGTTGGTATGAGAATGATAATCTAGATGAGGTATTATCAAGTGGATGCTAGTCCTCAGGAATTTTATATATAATGTATAGGATACCTTCTATAATTTAGTGATTATAAATAATGATTATATAAGATAACTACAATTACAAGGATTTATAATTATTAATTTTAAAATTATATAGAGTCTCATGGTTGTTACATAGAAGTTCGTAATTTACTTATATGGGATTCCTAGGTGATCACATGGGATTTTACAGTGATTCTTATTATTTCCCAACAAGGTTCTTGTATACCCCTGAATATTTAGACAACGTGTTTGAAAATTGGGAGATTATTAACTCATATTTTTTATTACATATCTCCCAATAGGGTGTGAGTACACAACTTAGTTTCTTGATATTTTATTTCGTAGCGGGTAGAGGTTTCAGCTGAGTTTTGGATGACCTGTTTCCCAAAAAAGTGCGTTTATACTTCTGAGTTTTTGAATGATGTGTTTTCTAGTGGGGAGAGTCTCCCCCAAAGTTTTGAATGATTTTTTTCTATCAGGTTGTGTGTGACCCTCTGAGTTCTTAGAATACATGTTTCTCGGTGGGGATATTTTCCCCCTGTGTTCTGGATGACCTATTTCATGGTAGGGTGTGTGTATGCCCCAATGTTTTTTTGATGATATATCTAATTTTGGGGAGAGTCTATCCTAGAGTTTTTAGAATATATGTATGTGTTTCCAATAGGGTGTGAGTATGAAACTTAGTTTCAAGATGATATGTATCCTCATAGGGATCATGTATACACCCGGGTACTAGATGATGGTTTTCATGCTCAGAGACATCCAAAACTAACCGAAGATGGTTTGGGTTGATCTCGAGTAACATGTCAGAATCCAAGTATATACGGTGATTTAACTATTTATTTATAATTCATTTATATATATTCTTTGACTAAGATAGGAATATCATGTGTGCATACAGTTGTTATGACAACATAGGTCAGGGGCACTGTTGGGGGTGGCTACTGAGAATTTATTTCTCACCCCTATATAGACACCTCAGGGCATTTTTAGAACTTATATCTGCTTTTAGGTTATCTAAAATACATGTAGTTGATAGGGTAGAGGCCAAGTGTTTCATGATCAGGATAGAGAAACTCGATAGGGATATAGACACTGTGATTGAGGTAAATTTCAAGGATATCTATAAATCCTTTTATATATTTATTTTATTTTATTTATTTTTTATCTAGGGTCAGCCTAGTGGGAGACCTATTGTATTTAATGAAAATATGCTAAATTTAATTTTGTTATAGGATTACTATTTGTTTATATTTTTATACTATAATAGTTTATTATATATTATTCTTGGTTATCTCTATTGTTATATGTATCTCTGATATGAGGGTATAATGTCCCCATAGTAATATCGTAGACCTTTATTATTAGTCAGATGCCTCCTGTTTATGGGGAGGTTTCCTTGAGGTCATGTTACACTTCACTCTTGTTGCTATATAGTTAATTGTGTTAGGTTGTTAAAAAGGGTTATTAGAGAGTTCATTTAATTTGTTTTTTTATTTGGGAGAGATGGAGGACATATAATATAAGAATGTGAAAGAGCTTACGACAGACCTCAAGTTGGTGTGTCATGAACACCATTTCAATGGAAAGTCAGGGTTACTTGGGATATGGATTTTTTGTTCTCATATTTCAATGTTATAGATGAGATATTTATTTAAAATTATATGGGTATTTGAGGTTGATATTTGTTGTTTTTGAATATTGTTCTAATGAAAAGAGGCTTGTGTACATGCATCATATTTATAAAGCATGAAACGCATGAAATTAATGTGCTAACATGTGATTTATATCACTGATGATGAGTGTTAAACTATTTAAAGTGTCAATAATAAATTATATAAAATTTTACTATATAACTTTTTAGTGGAATTCCACATAGCTGAACAACAATATATTTCATTCCAATGGAAGGACATATGGATTCTACAGAGGGATGATACTTGAATATGATTAAATATTCCCTCTTATAAGGGATGTGTAATGATACTTGGTGGGTTAGTATAGAAACTTGGTGCCTTGATACTGGTTCTAAATGGGAAATATGTCCGATTACTTAAAGTGTCAAAATAATGTATATTGTGTTTTACTATACCTATTCTTAGTGAAATTATACTTAACTAAACCATATATCTGTGGTTTTACTTTTTTTAGAAGATCATGAGATACCATCATTAAGTATATGTGGATGGGATCGTGGACCTTGAGGTGGTAGTCTTGTATATAGATTCCCGGTGAGGATTAGTTCCCTGGGGTGGGATGATGTCTTGGAATGTGATTTATGATATGTATATTGGGCATGAGAAGTCTAGAGTTGGTGCGATAGAATGTGAATTTTATTTTTATATTTGGAATGAGAGAAATTTTGTTTCCCAATATCTATGATCACAATGAGATATGGATATGGGATCGGTGGTAGATCTTAATTCCTTAAGATATGAATGAGGATATTTGTGATTCAGGTTCTATGATTGAGTAATATAATGTTTTCTTCATGGTGTTGAGAGGGTCCTAATATATAAGGGTATCCAAAGAGAGGAGTTAGTCCAACCATGTGAGTTCTCTTAGAGATGAGAAATATTTTTATATGATTTGTTTTTTAAGAATGGTGCATGAGAATTTCTACTAAGTATGAAATATAGGCACATGATGTTCCTTAGACTTGCATGATAAAAAACACCAAGGTTATTTTGGTACCATGGTTTGGTATTAAAGGGATACATTAGTATGATGCTTATCCATGGTGATTTCTAGTGAGATTATGGATAAGATATTGAATTGTGGTCCTAGATATATGTATCTAGGATAAATATAGCATATGTATATGCTTTTGGGTTTGATATGATTTCCAAGTGGTAGGTGATTGTATTGAGAGCCTCGTCATGACTGGGATTCTATAGGGTTATTGGAAAATCACTATGTTTATTCTAATTAGATTATTTTATCATGTTGTAGTGAATGACTAGTGATTTGGATGCATGACCCTAGGATTAATGAGATAGGACATGAGGTTATTAGGGTTGGATAACCTGGAAGGGTATTACCAGTGTGTACGCCTACTTGGGCATGCTTTATTTTGGTGATGAGGGATGTTGGAAACCAATATAAAGGATGATTAATTTGGTGTCATGATGTGTTCAATAATGGTCTTACAAGTTAGTTTTTTCTTAAAATAACTTATGGAGATGGTGTTTTGAAACACTTAAGGACATTGTTTCCTAGGAGATTTGGATGAGAATCAAAGGTGATTTCTCTATGATGATTATGAAACAATAGATGGATAGTGATAGGGGTTAGGTTTGTGAGAATAGCTTAGGAGGAGTGAAACATATGAGATAATGGAACCTATTGATGTTTCAATCAAGGATAAGTATAAGGGTATCCATATGGTGGGGTATACTATTGACTATTAGAGGGTGGACCCTTGTTATGGATAGAATTTTGGTGGATGACGAGGGTGACATTCTTGGTGAACTGGGAACAAGTTGTGATCAGTGTTTCAAGTGTATGGTTGGGTATGGGTGGGATGAGTATATTCATTTATTACATGCAGTAATGGATAGATCATGGACCATGGAGGAATATCCCTCTATGGGTAGGGTCATGGGTGTGGTGAGACTTATTATTGGATGGTTTAAATGGAGACAAGATATTGATTTAAAGATGGATATAGTTTTAGATGGTTACATGGTAAATACTAGATTTTATATTTGGGTGTGATATAAGATGAAGTATGGATATTGGAATTAGGATCATGGATGATTTGATGGGGACTGAGAATTAGTCATATTCGAGATGCACCGATATACATGAGTAGAGTATGATAGTAGATTTGGTTGGACAAAGATCCAATCATGCAATTACACCAAGAGATAGGTTTTAACTGCGGTGTTAGTGTTTGGATGATCTCTTGATGCCTTTGAGGGATTAAGGCCCAAATATTAGGTGATGAGATAATGCATTAGTAGGTATGACTAAGGGTTTTGAAGAATTATTTGCAACAGGAGTTCTGAAAAGTGTTATTATGTATGAATGGGTTCAGTTAGATTAATCCACATAAATTATGTTGACTGACCACTAAAAATTAATTTTAAATAGGTAATTATAATTTTGAAAAGCACCATGGCTTGAAATTGTCCTTTATGAGAAGAGACATATGGCAGGGAGCACCAAGAACTGGAAATGAATCGATCTATGACACCATGGTGTCTTAGGATAGATGGGTTCTATTGAGTACCATCTCTGTATTTGTGATGATGATAAGAGGGGGGTTCAATTTTTGGATGAATAGTTCACCTCAATTTTTGGAGTTGCACATCATAGACTCAATTGGAATTATAGTGTAGAACCGGATGATTCGATCAATAATTGACAACCATGACAAATTTGGATGAATGGTTGGAAGAATGTTGGGGATTCCATGGGACAATAAGTGCTATGGAGGGGGGTTGTAAAGACTCATATTTTTACAGGTTGTGAAATTTAGAGGAAATTTAATTTTTTGGTCCTAGGTTCTTAAAAGGAAAAAATGGTAATTTTCCCTAGTAGAAGACCATGATAATATTTTATAATGATTTCATAAATTAGGATGATATTTTTACCATTGGTTTAAATTGGTTAGATTTTGAGTTGGTTGTATTTTTTAAAATATTTTAATATTCATTAAATAAATATTAAATATTTCATATACATAAATGTTGATATCTTCTAAATGGGGTCTCATATTGAAATGTATACTTCACAGCTGAGTTTGGGATGAGCGGTTTTACCCAAGAGTGGTATAAACATTTTTTAGGTTTAAGTTCTTGGGTTAGGACTATAAGTGAGTATTTTATTTTATTTTTTATATTTTTTCTTCCCTCCACATATTCCTTCCCACGTATAACAAGATGGA